>OY728131.1:936720835-938152796 GCA_963277665.1 Viscum album | reverse complement strand
ATTGACATCAATTACCAAGAATGACTAGGAATTATTTTAGAGTGTGCAGTGCCAGGAAGCCTTCTGTTATCTGAAGGGAAGCTAGTCAGTGCCCCAGTGCTAAGGTTTCCTTTGGAAGGGGTAACATTTGAAGTGTTATGTGATGCTTAATGACTAGACTTGGAGATTTTGTTAATTCCTCAATAGAGAGTTATCAGCTATTGATCTACGAAGTTACGTCCTCACGAATGTAACTATTCCACCCATTACCTAGATCTTGAAGTAGTAGTGTTCACATTTATGTTGTGGCCACATTACCATATCGGGGAACGCTTCGTGGTCTTCACAGATCACAAGTGATTGAGGTATGTCTTCTCCAAATGAGACCTGAACTTACAGAAGTAGAGGTGGACAATGATTATTCAGGACTACGACTATGAAATATTTTACACTATAGGAAAGGGGAACATGGTAACCGATGCATTGGTCATGAGGTCACATAAGGATGTGGTCTGGGAGTTAGCAGATTCTTGGAAGGTGATGAACGAGTTGGCTACCTTACACATTGATGAAAGGGTGGACGATGGTAGATGATGTCTATTTCAGATGAAAGTGAAGTTCTATCTACTTTAGTAGGTGGAGACATCTCATTGGGGTGAGTTAGAGGCTGAAGTGATATGTGATTATGTTATATAGGGAAATACACTGGAAGGATAGTCAGGAGATGGTCAGAATGAGATGTTTTTTCATGGGAAGTTGTTTGTCCTGATTACAATGCAAGAGAGTTTTCTCGATGAGTTCCATATCTCTCCTCTAGTGGAACAACCAAGAGATTCCAAGATGTATCAAGGATTAAGGGGTGAGGATTTTTGTCTCAGGGTGAATCAAGTAGTGGTGATGTTTTTGGCAAGGTTCCTCGAGTGTCAGTAGGTAAAGGATGAGCACTGCGTCCAAGGAGGTCTCTTGTACCCTTTAGATGTCCCTGAGTTGAGGTGTGATATCATCTTAATAGATTTATTCATGGGACTACCTAGAGTTCAAGGATGTTGTGATTCTATCTGGGAAGTGGTGGACCAACTAACAAAATCAACTCACTTCCTTGAAATCATGGAGTCGAGTGTGGTGGATGCCTTATCACAGAGGTACGTAGATGAGGTGGTGCAGTTTCATGGAGTTCATTGGTCCATAGTATTGGATTGGGATTCATTTTTTACCTTATGAATTTGGAAGGGATTGAAACATGATTTTGGCACCTACCTATTCTTTAGCACTACTTTCCACACTTGTAAGGATGGAAAATAAAATATGAACATCAAAAATGCTGGAGGATATATTGAGAGTGTGTGTGTTTTGGACTTCAGGGGATCTTTGGTATGAAAATTTCCTCTGGTAGAGTTTTCCAACAAAAATTGATATCACTATACCATTAGAATGTCTCCATTCAAAGCCCTGTATGGAATCTTGTGTCGTTCACCTGTGTGTTGTACAAAGGTTGGGGAAGCAAGCGTTCTTGTCCTAGAAGTAGTGCAGAGTACAACAAGAAAAAGATCAGCATGTTCATGAGAGGATGAAGGAGGTTGAGGACTGGAATAATTCATATTCCAATGACAGTAGGATGCCCTACGAGTTCAAGGTTGGGGACCACGTGTTCTTAAATGTCTCCCCTCGGGGTAGGAAATAGAGGATAGGAAGGCAGAGTAAGCTTTTTTTCCCAAGTAACTGGGACCATTCGAAGTTTATCGGTGAGACAATGAAGTGGAATATCAGCTGGCGTTACCACCCCCGCTATAGAGAGTCTATTATGTCATCAATGTGTCTCAGCTCAATTAGTATCTACATGATGACTCACTCATCCTTGACCCGGGCGATATGGATATAAAGGACAATGCGACATTTGTAGTGTGACAAATGAGGATTGAGGATCGTGAGGATAAGGTGCATCGTGGAAAAACCATTCTGTTACTTCATGTGTTATGGTGGCATAATGGCCTCAAGGAGAGTACCTGGGAACAGAATAAACATATGTGTTCCCAGTACCCAGATAAGTTTTGAGTTTTTTTGTTCTTATATTGTAATTAAATATGATGTATTGCTTAACCTTGTTAACCATGAGATGGGTTGTTTCTCTTGTTATTTGAATGGGTCATGAAATTTCTGAGTGTTGGGAGGGGAGAACCTAATCCTAAATCAAGACACATTAATGTTGATGTGATTAAACCCATGCAGATGAGTCAGTTCCTCCCAAAGTGGATAGAATCCTGACATGAAAGGAGGGACTCCCTAATCAATATATCTGGATGGTGTGAGTATTATATGTTTCTCTTGTTATGTAGGGGAGTATAGAGGTGTTGTATTCGTGGTTGTTTATAATGTATATGAGGGAGGGGTATTCCTATATATGTAGGTTTGTTTCGGATTTTGAACAACTCTAGGGTTGTTTTTTCCCTAATAGGTATCTTACGAGGTGGTTATTCCGAACCTTATCTTTTCATCAGATTTACTCTTAAATTCACGTGGATGAGAATAGATTTAGAGGTATATGATTTAATGGCCCATACATCCTGGTCAATTACGTTTTCAAATTTCTGGTGCATGGGGTGATCTGAATGCAATGGGTCAGTCAGGAGGGCATCCATGTTGTTGGTGGGGTGTCACCCTGGTGTCGAGTATTGGTGCCACCGATTAGTGTGTCACCAATCTGTGCTGCACCCGAATGGTGCAACTATGGAGTGTCAAGGTTCATTCCTCTAGTTTTCCCAAAATGTCTATTTTATGTTTTATTACATCTTCTAATGTGGTTTAAGGCTGTTCAAGCCCAAAAATGGTATCTTGAATCCTCTAATGGTGGGAGGACCCCATGTCACACATTTTTCGCATTTTCATCTTAGCCCCTGTTATATGTTTTCTCCGTTTAATGGATATCCATTAACTCACATACATTATCTCCACCATCTCTGAGAATAATTATTAAATAAAAAATACTCCCAACATTTGTAACCACACAACTGCATGGTGAAACCACGATCCACCTTTTAAGTGGTTTGATATTTCATATCTTGTAACTCCAGGATCTAGCCTTTTATCACACTACGATCTTCCTCATCCTTTGTCTCTTTTATTTCCTTATTTCACATGGAGTCCCACTTTGGGTTACGAAACATGCACCCATCCTAGAGAACCTCCCACTCAGCATTGAAGCCTTTGAGTCTTCTTTTCCTACTTGTAGGGCATCCTCAATTCTTGACGCGAGGATAAAACATTGATCCTTAATAATCCAAGTAGGGGTTTTAACTTAATCTCTCTTTACTATGCATATTATGGGGTGGGTGTGATTATGTCTTCCTCATCACATGGATGAAACAAAACCTTAATGAAGATAATAAATATAATTTTAAATAATGAAGGTTTAGGAATGATGATGTTTCTATTTTTCTTTTACCAATATTTTATTTTGTGATTTGTATGGGATTATGTCCATTGGAAGTCATTGACATTGGTGGTCCTTTCATGTGCACTAATGAACCTCTCTTTTATGGATAATCATGTGATTGAATGGATGTAACATAGAAACTAGTTAATCACATGAACTCAGTTGATTAAATGGATGGACAATGAATAATAATCCCAGTGTGAAAACCCTGGTTAATCAAACAGATATAAGAAACCTGATAATTGTTGTCGCTAAATCTAGAAACTCTCATGCTCTATTATTCCAATAAGAACATGGATGTTCTTCTTGATGATTATGGGGCGACGTGGATGGGGATTTTATCTCTAACTGTTATGTGGTTTTTTGTGGATTTGAGGTTGTGTCAGGCCATATATTGGGGATTGGTTTGGTTCTAGTACTTCGAGGGATCTCATAGATTCCTTTTTGATATTGTGACTTTACACGAGAACTAGGTGTCAATGCTTAAATTAATAAATGAATTTTCTTCTTCAGCAGTTGTCTCACATTGTGTCTATGCCTATTAGTTTTCTAGAAGTGAAGGATTATTAGAATGGAATCACATGAACATGATAACAAGAACATTTACAATGGGTGATTTTTTTTCTAGGAATGGGTTGTGCTTGGGTTGTGGATGTTGTGTTTTCATTCATTTAGGAATCGTAACGAGAGTATTTTTGTATGGGCTTGTTGCAAAACCCTTACATATGGATGATTTCTTGTTTAACTATATATATAAATTTAGTTCTTCTATTTCTTATTCGCACCCCGCCCATGTTGATAAATTCAATCTGAACACCCCCAATTTATGGGGGAAGGGTTTTTTTCACAAAATTCTTATGAGTGGAAAGTTTTTAGCTCATTTCTGATCCCTCTACCAAGTAGTCCATGTTTTTTACAACTGGTTGTGATGACCTAAGGGAAATTATGGCCCAAGACTATTCTGGAAGTGTGTGTTGTGGTAGTTGGCCCATGTGTTTGGGGTCTGGTTTATTGTCCATGTATCTTCAAAATGACTCTCAAGTGTCTTCGTGCAGGGCATTAGTTGTTATGGCCTAGGTGTCTTTGAGTGTGGTATTGGTTGGTGTGGCCCATTTGTTTACGGGTGTGGTTATGTGTGTTTGTGGAGGCCCAGGTGTGTGTAGGCAAGATGCATGGTGATGTCCCCTAAAGTTGTTGTTGGGGTGGTAGTGGGACTGTAGTGAGATTTGTGGGGGAGGTTTGATGTGCATGATATCTTAAATAACTAGTGGGAAAGCGGTTCGGGTTACCCAAATGTTGATGTGTTATTACTATTACTTTACCTGGGTTGTGTTATTTGGGGAGTGTACCATGGTGAGGATAGGTGGATAGTTTTCTTTTCTAGGAGCTTTGGTTATCTCTATTTCTCTTGGGGCATTAGAATTCCCCTTTACTTATGCATGAGAGATTTTGGTTTTCCCTACTGGGTATACCTATATACTCAACCTACATATATATAACAGCTTTGAAGTTCCTTGGTGGACTTTGAAAACCATGCCAGACCTTACTAGCTGGGTGTCGGGATAGTTGTTTTTTTGACTTTTCATTATTTTGGTACTTCCAATTTGAGTTTTATTGTACCTTTTATCACATTATTTTGAACATGCATGTGTAAAACGGGTTTTGGGATTTTCTTTTAATTTATTTATTTGGAGTTTTTTTAGATTTATCATCTTATCTGCCGATCTTTTTCAATAAAAAGAAAAATTCCATCCATATTATGTGTTATTATATAACCACGGTGCTATTCGCCACCCCGGGGCCTATTGAAGGTGGGAATCAGGGTGTCATTATCTCTCCATCAACTAGAAGACAGAAGGGTTGAGCAGTTTGTTGTCCCTTCCCACATCTTGGTGAAGGCATGTCGTGAAATGAAAGTAGTTTGACTCGAGTTCAGATATGGAAATTATAAAGATGTTTGGTTTATAGTGTAAGGTATGGAAATATTATATGTCTATATTAAAATATAATATATTTTACAATATTGATATATATAAATTATATTTTTTAAAAAATAATTTTATATATGGATATTATTTTAAATGTATTATATTTTGAAAGATATGTTTTTTTTCTAAAAACCCATTTTTAAGGGGAATAATAAATTAAAAACCCTTATTTATAAGAGAGTTATTTTAAAAATAATTCTTTTTTATAGAAATTCTATTATTTTTTTAAATGAAATTATATTATTTTCAAATTCCTATTTTGAAACTATATAATTAATCTTACCTATGTAAATATAAAATTTCAAAAAATCAAACGTTTTATTGAAATATTTAATCATTTAATTAATGTGAGAAATATCATTTAATAATTATAGATTTTGAACATAATTATAGTCTATTTTATGCCCTCCATATGTCCCTAATAATCTACATATATTTTAAAAACATTTATTCCCAAGTGGATTATTTCTTATGGATTTATATTTTTTATCTCTTATATATATATAAGTATCAATTTTCATATTTTAAAAATTTAAAAACTATTTTGAAAAACAATTAAAAATCAAGCTCAAAATGTTTAATAGAAAAACTCAACACTTAAAAATTTTAAACATGATAGGGGTTTAGGGATTAAACACAAACCCTGTGTTGGGAAGTCCATCAATAGCCATAAATTTTCCATGTCCCCAAATGTTTTTGTTTTCTGATCTTGTGAAGTATTTTTCTAAAACAAACACTAGATTGTTTTATTAATATAATATATTTTCAAGTATATTTTATATAGATATTATATTTTGAAATGAATGTTGTTTTTAAAGAAATATTTATTTTAAAAAGATATTATATATTTAAATGAAATCATTTTTCAAAAGAAATATTTACTTTCAAATGATATTAAATTTTTAAAAGAAATATGTTTTCCATGTAATATGTATTCTTAAAGGTTTTTGAAAAACATATTTATAATTTTATATATTTTAAAAATCATAGTATTATATTTTAAAATTTTATTTTATCAGATATTTTATTTTATATATAAAAATATTTTTTAATGTATTTTTAATCATTATTTATAATTAGAATTATATTGGGTTTTAAAACCCCATACTTGGTAATTTTATGATCACCCATCGTTTTAATTTTTCAATTAGAGGGTCATTAGAAGACCACATTGAGTTCAACCTCGTTAAGAAACTAGTATTAGTGATGTCAAAATGGACGTATATTTTTAAATATCCTAAACTATGATATATTTTAATAGTTTTTTCATCACTCCAAATCCATATATAGAAAAGAAAATCATTTCTATAAAGGACAATATCTTATTAGTTTTTTTTAAAATAAATATCATTTCGGTATTTTATCTTGAACTACAGATCTCAGGTGGAAAAAGAAACATTATCATCTCTTTTCCCATAAAATTCAAATATTTTATTAAATATACTTTATCATCTCATAAATCTCCTTTAGGTTGTTAGATATATCTTTTAACATAGATAAATAATCATTACCGAATTCCCTCCTCACTTCAATTTTAATGAGAGGGATTATATTAACATTAAATAAAATTTCTTATGGCCATATTAATTCTTTATTTATTTTTAAATTTTCATCATGTAAATTTTATTATTCTTTCAACTTGGATATATTTTTCGTTATGATGAAAATCTTGGGATATTTTCCATTTATGATTCATTAATTTTACCACAAAAATATTCCAGAAATGAATATTCTACATAACACATAATTCCATAATTTTGCACATTTTATAATATGGAAAGAATACCATCTCAGCTATTACAGAAAAAATATAAAAATGTTATCATGATTTAAGAGTAATGTCCTCTAGGTAATATACGATTTAATTAATCTATGTAGGAATCATTAAATATGAATATTTTAAAAAATCACCCAAATCATTTTTACTAACAAAACTAACAATAGAGTTATAATTATTCACCTTAATAAGAGAGTCCAAAATCCAGGGATTCTTATTGTAATTTTATTTTCACATATTTAAATTTTTCATAAGGAATCAATCACTAACCATGTTCAATGGTTTCTCATTTTAACTAGTTTTTCAATCATTTACCATGTTCGCCATCACAACCACTATTTGAAAAACTAATTTACTATAGACAACATCAAGGATTTTCAAAATTTCATAGATAATAACACATTGGGTGATTTTTGTGTTACCTCAATTGGATAAATTTTTAACCATGATTGAATTTGTCTTAGTGTCATAAATTCATTCACCATTATTGGTAAGTGTAACTTCACAAAGTACAATGTATAATACCTCATCTATAAATGACAACATAAAAATGTTAATTTCATTCTAATAACCACCAAATTTAACCAACTTAAAAAATAAGGACCTCTTCCACGACTAAATGTGTAAAAAAATTCTTTTTGTGGTTGAAAACATAGTTAGATCCTTTTAATATTTTATACATGTTGTTTCAATACATGAATCCCTCATAATGAGGTCAATTTAGGTATAGGAAAATTTTGATCTTTTTCTATTACATTTTTTTATTCATTTCAGTTCTTATTATAGATTCGACTAAAAATGTCCAACCAGTCACATAATTTTTTTCTATATTTCTCAATAAATAAAATGAGGTTAAATTGAAATATAATTTATGTTGAGTAATAGATGGACTTCACGCTTTTCACTAATAGTGGGTAATCTAAGGATCATAAACACTAAAACCTTGGAAAACATCCTATGCTCTATGTCTACTCAATACTCTAATGATGGTTTCAACTTAATATCATGCAATGATACAATAAGTCCTTTGATAGATTATAGACTTGGGGCCCATTTAACAATTTTCATATAATTATAGTTGAACTAATTCACCATATTCAATGCTCATTTCAACCATAATATTAAATTTATTATGATATTTAAGATGAATGACACTGAATATTCATTGTGACTACTCATCTTATGTATTCTATCATAAATATAGAAGCAACCGTTTTTATGGATGAGGGTATTTAGACAATTTAATTATCTACATGAACACTTCTAAATCTAACAAATGAAACATTGGTACTCAACATTACTTTGTTCATTTTTCCTCCAACTTCTCTAGATTTTATCATTTGAGTCCTCATATAGATTTCATTCTTTCTTATATTTTTTTGTGTTGTAACATAAATATTTTTTAGTGATTTGTATCCCTTTTTATATTGATTTATATTTTAGTAATTATAGTGGAGTCTAACTTTCATTTCATTCCTCATAATTATCATATTATAAAAATACCCAATATCTACACTGTATATATTTCTATGTTTTGAATATGGAAATCACCGTGATATCAATAATAATATTCCCTTCATTAACATATGGATAAAATTTTCTATATTTTGAACCATTATATTCTATAAAGTCAATTCCATATAATATTCCTTCAGAATTTTATATTACATTAATGATTTTCATTAAAATCATAGATTTCATATATAAAGATAATATGATATTTTCGTTATTTTCTGAATATATTTTTAAAGATTCAATATGATTAATAATATTTCCAATCATGATGAAACATGTAATAAAGACATATAGTCATGAAATTATTTTTTTATAAAAACATAATATACAAAATCCCTTTATTTTGAATCACCAAAAATAAATGTTTCATAAATCCCCATTGATATTGATTAAATATTATCTATCATGAAATGATCACAAAAAAACCTTCTATAATGACTCATAATCTGTTAAAGAATAACTATTGACATCGCAGACCTGGTTTCCACACAAATCCTCCCTAATCTTAATTGACCACTTGTCCTTAATCACACCTCCTCTTACACTAGAGGTGTTGATTAGTAGATTGGGCCTAGGGTGTGTATGTGGGTTGACTATACCATCATTACTAGAGTATATTATAGTGGATATAATAATAGGTAAATATAGGAAGCATAGTAATAACCAACAACATAATAGAAACAAACGACATAACACCTGGACTAGTAACTTGTTATCGCAAAAGAAGACATGAATAAGACAATAGTGATAATAATAATCAAATATGGAGGATTAATCATATAATAATTATGATTATACATGTAATGTCTCTAGAAATATAAAAAACAAGTATACATGGGAGTAATAAATTATTGTTATATGAAAGAAGAAAAAAGAATAGCGAAACTATCCAGCATCCTACGAATTATCCATATTATCTACTACCTATATCAATACTATTACCTATATGAAATTAGGTGTTCATAGTGGGAAACATTTCGTTATAAACACAAAAAATCATATATTATACCAGGGTACCATCAGTGGATTTATAGGGTGTGAGTGAAATTACTATAGGTCACCCCAATGGTGTCTATACCATCCAGTTTTTGAAATATGAACTAATTTTTTTCATTTATATATTTAAAAATAAGAAACAAAGTAATGTAAATACCCTGATACATAGTTCTTCCTCATCTCATGTCTGAACATGTAATATTTTAAATAATTATTTTCTAATTTATAATAAGTGAAGTAAGAGGATCCATGGTTTGACTAAGGAATACTATAATAATAATGATAATAATAATAATAATAGGTTATCCAAGGTAATTACATTTGCATACTTGATAATAATAATAACATAGTGGATCGTAGAAAATATCCAAGGCATCCTTGACCATAAAGGTTGAGCAAACCTTCTAATAAACTGTATCCTGATAATATAGGGGTATGAATATAATCCATGGGGAATATCCCAATTCCATCAACATTAATAATATTATAACCTTGTCCTTGGATCCAATCCCAAGTAAGAACAAGATAAGAAATAACCTGACCCAATGGGAGTATCTATAGTGTCACATGTATAAATATATCAATGTTGATTCATGGATTATATCAATGTAATCCCAATATGTAGATAATAATGAAAGGTTACTATAATATCAATATAGAATTCCCCTAGTAGACAAGTACTAAGTTCCAAATTCAACATCACTTTTGGACACCGACATCATTGAATCAAAATGACGTCCTCTGAGTGGTCATGGAATTCACTCAATAATGTATGACTATCTCTTTTATGAACACTTATCTTAATTTTAATAGGTCAATACGGAATAGGAACCTCATAAATAATTCATTATTTAATTTATGTAATGTAATACTCTAACCTTTTAATAAGTGAATTGGTTCATTTGATTACCTTTAATTAGTGTGGGTAGGCATATCAAGGACATGGAACCATTTAAAACATCAATTCCATATTCAATTACATGGTTCACTCCATTACCTCATATAAATGTAACATGTTTAGTTACGGAAATATAACAAATTACCATTTTAATTTATAAACATTGAATAGGCTCTTTACATTTCTTTTTATTTGTAATAATAAGGAAATTGGGATAAGAAACCATTTCCATATATATAAGTCAAGTACATGTGTTAAATATAGTAAAAGTTCATTTATATAAATCATAAATTCATTGGTAACAATTACCAAAAGAATTTCAAGTGAATGAACATCCAAACGGTGTTGTATATAACCATAACGGGCCAATATGGGCCTAAAAATGAAAGAACCCTACATTTTTTGCATGTTGTTGAGGTCATAACATCTAGAAAAGACTGAAACATTTATAATAGGATTTATAATACAATAATGGCTATTATGATAATTTCATTTGTACTTTTTTTGGAAATCCCTGATGAAATCGACATTCACATAATGATGGATGTTTACAAAATTGTGAGACTTGAGGGAAGTGTCATTGACCACATACCCAAGTAGTGTAGAAATATCCTCATCTAGTATCACCACCTGTTGTTTCTTAGATAATAATAATTTTTATGAAAAATAAATTACCAAAAAGTGGGGAATATTGGCCCATATCAAAATAGCACAAAATCTGGAATGATAAACAAATGTTATAAGGTATTGTACTCAAGATCATATAATGTGGAATCTGAAAATAGTAATGGTTTTTCGATCAAACTCTTGATGAAGGATTTATCATGAATCCTTTTTCACATACATGGAGGGAGCTATCAATGTAATGTAGAAGTACTCTTCTATATATAATTTGAGAAGTAATAGGAAGAATATGATTTAAAATAATTTTTGGAAAATTTTCAATTTAAAAAAAATTCCAAGGCCACACTGTTTGGATACATGGTTGGAAAAAGGTGCACACACTATTAAAGGAACACTTCTTAAGGATGGTAACCACTTGTTTTGAAAGAACCTGTTCCAACCATGAAAAAATCTCCACTACATTTTTCAGAGACACTTGCATTGTTGTGATGCCCTGGAGAGACTATTTGGGAAACCTGTGTACCCTTTATATATCTCTGTCTAGCCCTATACAGTTAGGGGTAATCTTGTGACAAGACCCACACGGTTTCTATCAATAGTGTGGCCATTCTATTTTCTTATATATTTTGAATCTATGATGCAAACTAGCCCCAAACACCACTAAAACACCATTTATATTATTATCAATCGATATTAGGTCCCAAATTAAACTGTAGATCATATTTAAATATAAATACATAAGTAAAAAAACGATGTTCTTATCATTGTCCCATTTAAATAAACACATCCTCAATTTTCACCTTTCAAGGGTGGAAAAAATTCAAATGAGATAAACTCTTACCACTAAGCTTATACTTTGGCCTCTCACTCCCAAGTCACATCTTATTCCAGTTCATACTACCATATAACCCATACTAGTGGGATTGTCCATCCATAAAGGGCCTCCTCCATTCAATGATGTATATATGACAATCATGAAAACAAGAATCCACATCTTACACATCCTCCTTAGTATAAAAATTATAATATTAGTAGGAATGATACTGATAAAGATATGAAAAATTGGGATTTCATGCCAAGCATGGTGACTCTGAGGTAATATCAACTGATAGGATGTTTGGATGACTCTATCTAGAACCTCATACAGGCCCACAAAGCACATTGAAATCTTCCCTTGCCTTTTTTTCAACCATTCCAAATATTGGATAATACCATTAAGAAATCAATTCCTGACTTTAGACTCTAGAGGTCATTGAAAACAATTGTCTTGATATTAATATCAAGAATAAGTATGTAACATATTATTCTTGATTAGTTTTACATTATCTGAATCACCTATAATGTTGAGGACATAGAAGATATACCTCTTCTTCATCTAAAAAACAAATGATATAAGGTCATGGCCTACCATACAAGGCTTCAAAAGGAGCCATCTAAATTATCTCATAAAATATATTATTGTAGTTGAACCTAAAAAGTGTGATATGATTCTATCCATGAACATCCAAAATCAAGTATACATTCTCAAAGAATGTCCTCTAACACCTATATCTTCCATTAGCAAATTCTATTAGTTTTTGAGTGAATGTTTGTTCACAGAAGCACTTGTGTACACATAGATATTTTTAACCCCATCCAATAACCATGCTATAAAATGAGAATCCCCATAAATAACAATATTATGGGGGGACCCTAATAGTCATATGATCTCACATACATATAGTCTTCTCATCACATAAAGTGGGAAAGGATCTTAGTTGGGAAGGAAGTAGGCCACTTTGTCCAATCGATCCACGACTTCCCAAACTACATATCTACATCGATGGGAACATGATAAAATGAATGCTTAATATATGTTGACATGTTACCACATCCATTCTGGGATTATAATATGAGGTAAAAAAGACTTCATGTCACTAGTTCTCCACCTTCATCTACTAATAGCTAAATCACATAGCCAAATAACCTGACATTTTACAGTTTATCCTAGTCCACCAATACCTGTATCGGATATATAGATACTTCTTAGACATACATGTATTAACATCCCACTGGGAAGAATGCAACACTCACAATAGTTTCTCTCAAATTAATTTTATGAACCCATATATTCGCATATATATAAAGGATAACATCTTTTTTTAGCAATCAATTGGTTGGTTATCACTAAAAATATTTCCCGGGAGAACCAAACCATTAGGATCTGAATACATAATGCTCTTTACACTCTCATTGAGTGAAGATGTTTTTGTAAAATCAATAAGATAAGAAAAATAATTACTATCACGATCATACAGATGCAACACAAAAAATAATTCCATCTATTTACATTCTTCAATGGATTCATGTATGGAAAGTGCTTGAGTTTTCTAATTCAGTTCATATGCTACTGCATTTCCATTTCCAGGTATATAGAAATATCAATGTCAAAATAATGATTGTATTCAACCCATATAAACTATCTATGAGTCATGTTATTTTATGTCATGATATATTTGAGTTTTTTGTGTCTTGTGAACACCATAATGTTCTCACCCAATAGATATTGTATCCGAAAACATAAGGCATTTAAAACCTCTAAAACCATGAGGTTATGCATCATGTAGTTTCTCTCATGAGACCCCAATTGTCATGATCCATATGGACAGACTCTATCGTCTTACATCATCACTACAACTAGGTCATTTCATGATACATTACATAAAACTATATATCCTATTCTTGGATCTTGAAGAATCTTAATAGGTTCCAAAAAATACATCATTGTAGATCCTAAAATTGTTTCTCACATACTTATTACCAGATATACTTAACACACTACTTTGTAAGACCAGTAATAGGTGACACATGTCATGAGAAGTCTAGTATTAAAGTACTATAATATCCATACATCACCAAAAAACATTGTATATCAAACACATTATTTGGACTAACCACAGAAACTATAACACTCTCCTTATATAGGTCAAAAGATACTCTTAATTGTGAGATAATATAAACTAATAAGTTATCTTTGTTGATCCAGAAGAGGAACAAAACAACTATTTTTATATAGATGATGCTCTATCACAATATTTTAAACAATATCATGTTTTCATGCATGCTTAGTATAAATATGAGAATATAAAAAGATGTCACCCTTAAAAACCATGACAAAAGATTATAGGTAGGGATACAAAATCCTATTCAGTAAATACATGAAGAAATTGTCCATGCTCATAAGATAGAATGACATAACTATGTACTAATAATGACTATACCTACTATTAAAATATATAAGAGGTATGTGTTAAGGCTTAACTTGAACATGATGAGAAATCTCTCTTTCGTAATCATTAAGAATACCATATATTTTCATAGCTAGTCCAAGAGATTATCTATATGACGTAGTGGATACTAGTTCATGGCTATAAAATAGTATAACCATCTACAATACATAAAAAAAGAAGTGACACATTTAAATTATTGGCTAAAAGCTTTGGTGAACCCCATGAAGAAGTAATAGGCAATATAAAATCATTTTCATTTATGTCATATAACTATATCTTGAGATCTTGGAAGTCATTAGGTTCTATCATGTATGGAGTAGTGGACTATATAGATGCTCATAGAAAAAGCTCAATCGTATACTCTACCTCTCTCTAAAGTGGTAATCAGAATACACTATTAGGAATAAATCCTTGAAATTATCTACTACATGATTAAAATCATAAATATGGACCCCATACTAATCTATGAAAAAAAGAGACATAAAAGTTATGAATCCACATATACTATGATTCTCTTGTCTATCTCAACTATCCTGGAAATCCCAATCACCATTGTGTATATAAATAAATCCTTCTAGTGATTTAAACAACACTATATGGTGATAACAGTCTATAAAGGCAAGAAATAGAGCAAAAGATTCTCTCGATAATGATATCGAAACCATTAATATCAATAAAAATGAGATCCAACAAGAACAGATATCTTCCGACCTTATGGGGAAGTCCTTTCACTAGAATATTCCCTCAAATCGCTCCCCCAATGGTGTATATAGGATCTTCACACCACAAATGAACAATATTTCAAACATGAGACTTCACATGGTCAATAGGGGGTAAAGGATTCTGAATCACCTATATCGAATAATGAAGATATAATAGTGGAGGCTACTAGAATAATACCTTATACTGTAGATGTTATTTCACTATGATCCTTGGGAATCAGATGTAAATAATGAAACTAACCTAATCCACAACCATGTGCTACATCTACACTAGCCTGAGCATGAACACTCTATTTCCATTGATTATTATTTTTTGGATACAATGGTTATAACAACCTCCTCAACTTGTCCTTATGGTGATACACCAACTTTCCACCTAAAATTACATTAAATATGTTTTCCATGAAGATGGAACTAGTGTATATTGTCTTCCACTAAAAGAAGATGGAATGGTCAGATTATGTCTCTGAAGATTACCCATATGGCCACAAGCCAAAAAATCTAGATGGACTCTATCACATAGAGTATTTAGATGACCCTTCCATACACATTGATGGAGCACCACATTACTACCAATATAGGCACTCCAACTACCACTTCCCTTGATCATTAATCTAAAGGGAACACATCTTACTACTATAGGAACTATTTTCCTTCCTTGGTACTAATCCTCTATGCCTGTTTCTCTCTCCTTACATGAGGTTGTTCTCATTGATAAAATCCTAATTTACTATCTTAGAAAATATAATAAGGTGAAAGAAATTATCATTTGTATTGATGTTATACTAGTGATCATCCTCAAAGAGTCTAGCATGAAAAATATCATCACTATCTAGAGGTGGTGAAAACCAAAATAACTCTGCAAAACATTCTTAATATTACAATACTGGCATAGAATGCTACTTCATATGGATGATATCTATGACGAACTAGACCTAGATGCCATTAAAAGTTTCCCCAATCCAGTTGGGCCACATGGAATCAAGTGCATCTTCCCGAACGTCATAGGTTGTCGACTAGCAGCGAGGGCCTAGGGTGTGTACGTGGGAATACTATTCCATCATTAGCATAGTGTAGCATAGAATAAGGAATGTAATGGTATATTAAGTAGAGAAATATATATAAATAAATAGAAGATTCAAATTTATGCAATTGATAATCATGAATAATAATAAATCTATCAACTGGACCAGTGATGATGTAGTGTCATGTCACTAGAAAAATGGAATCCAAGGATACAAAATAATAAGAATAACATGTTCCACTAGGTAAAAGATAGTAATTATTACTCCAAGAATCTAGAGATCCTAATCATTCATATGTTATCAAGCCCAATCCAATCCGCACACAATCAGGTATTGTAAATTGCATTCTTCCTTTTTTTCAATACCAGCTACCACGTAATATATTTCGGGTACCAAAGAACACCCGGATAGGGTGTGAGATAAATCATAGTGCAAAACCACTAATAGGTTCTACAACATCTGAACCGTGTAATGGAATATAGAAATGTGAAGGTGTGCATAAATAAAGTATAGCAAGACATACAATTTAACAAAATTTGCAAGTACCTGCTTCAACCCTCATCTAGTGTCTGAACATGAATCCACTTAATTAAATAATCAATTACCATTTAATGGTAATAGGTCATGTGAGTCATATCCAACCCTGACATAACCTCGTGTTATTATATGTAGTGAAGGTTCCATGATGTGACAAGGCTCTTAGACAATGATATCCAGTGAGGGAGTTCCAGGGTAAAAACCAAAGTAACATAAATTCTTGAAAAGATAACTTATATTTATCTAAGTATAGAAAAAGGATAAGAGTGTGATCAAAGGAGCGTAATCCAAGGGATTCCAAAATAAGGCACCTACCAAGTCTTAGGTGATCAACCAAGGTAAAATGTGGTTTAGAAAAGAAATGAGCTCGATGGGATTTCACCATGGCACCTACTAGTCAATGATGAATCCAAGGAGTGTATATGAGGTATCCTATAATAAATAAAGGGACCCAACGCTAGTATACTAGGAATACAAGTAATAGAAAAGAACATGAATCTAGGTTAATATCAACCTATGAAAACTATATCCTTGAATCAGAATGGGTTTTCCGGGACCCATTGTATTCTCCTATCAGAATCCAAGGAAACTCATGTCAGTCCATTCATATTTGATATTGAAATCATGTTACAATTCATTTGGTTCATTTCTTTCCTTCCATTATTTAGGATTGGTTGAGTAGAGTTGAATCCATTGGTTGAATCCTTATCTTCCATTAGTGTGGATAGGTAAAGTAGCGTAACACCCATTTAATAATGTCTTAGTTAATCATTAAGGAATTTTTAATTACTGATATACACTCCGCTACCTTCCATTTACATTAAATGTGGTGCCATGAGCATGTAACCTTTATTGAATATCTTTTGATGAGGCCATGATATATACTTTCTATTCATGTCATTTTACATTTCATATTTTTCATTAAACATTAAATACCCATTTGGATGCACTTACTATAGGCGGGTCAAGTGTTGAGCATACATGGTAGATGACATTATGATATCCTCATCAATAATAATTAATTTATTATATAAAGTCTCACCTTTTTAAAGGTCAAGTAAATACACACCTGAATAGTGGCTCAAACATGTTAAAACACTAAAATCCCAATAAGCGCATAACTTTGACATGAGGTGGGTTGAGGTGTTGGTGAAACCACTAACTACTGATCAAATATTTTTAAAGAGCATAACTATATGATTTTAACAGGTATAATCATGTCTTGATAATTTAAGAAATGGTTCTCAATGAAACTGGTGGGATCCACACAAGAATTACCAATACAATGAACTTTAAGGATGAGTTATAGACCGCCAACCTTAGGGTTTTACGATCATTCTCTTTCGGTTTCGCTAATAGATTTTCTTCATATTAGATTAGATATAAGAAAAGGTTAAAAAATATCACATAGTGATATCTTGGTCAAGAGTGAAAGAGAAGATGAAAGGTTGAAGAGGAATCTAGTACATACCGTTGCACATCCAATGTGATGAATAGAAGCTTGACCGGATGTTAGATGAAGGAGATCTATTGACCCCTAGATTTGGCATTCAAAAAGCTAAAAAATGAATAAAATTTGGGAAAAACCCATAGGTTATTGTATTATGAATAAGGAGGATGAATAATTGATCATTAAGTGCGATTTGGACAATTTACAGATGTATTTATCCATTACATGGTTTTCCCACACTGTTTTTCAAACCATGTGAAAAAAATGCAAGATGCTTTTGATTACTAGTGAAAAATGGATGTTCACAAGGTTTAGCTGCATGGAAGTGTGACAACCAGGTGATGTGATACTGTTTCAAAAAAACACAATCCACACGCTTATGAAAACTGTTCTCTTATAGTTCGCAAACCATGTGAATTGGCCTGTATTACAAAAAAGAGGTGTTTCGAGCTCCAAACAAGCCCCAGACACACTCATAACCTTTTCTAATTCAAAATTCATCTATATAAGGTCCAAATTAAATATTTAGACTACAAAAATTGAAGGATACATGCTTTGTTGAAACCCCAAGTTCTTATAGTCTTCCCCCTTAAGAGAACTCACCCCCCGAGTTCTGCTTCTAAGAGTATGGAAACACTTTCTGAGAATTGCTCAGGACATTGAGCACATAAATCGGTATCCCTATCCTAAGTCTCATCCTAAACTCTTCCATGTTTCCATAGCACTCATATGAGAGGGATATACTTACCTCAGAGATCCATCGTGCTTCGGTCAATAATGTGTACTGGATATTCTTAAAAGGTAGCATCAACATCGAACATAACATCCTTGAGATAAAAGGTATGATATAGTTCAACATGATATTTGAGAAACTATGAGACATGAAATACATCGTGTCTGGAATGGTAATTCTATGGTAGTAACAACAGATAATATTTCGGCCTTACTCTCTCTAAAATCTCTAATGGCCCATTGTAATGAGGCAATATCTTACCCTGCTTCTATAACTGTCTATTCCCATTCCTAGTTGATACTCGAAGAAAAAGAAGATCCCTAACCTCAAACTTAATAGGTCATCTATGATGATCGTCATAATATTTCTATCTAGACTGAGAAGTATTCATATGCGTTCTCATCAGTTGGACCTATTCTTGAGTCTCCTGAATGAGCCTTGACCTAATAGGGATGCATAACCTACCTCTAGCCAGTTCATGGGTGAATTACATGTCCTACCATATAAGTCCCCAAAAAGATATATCTAAAATCGTTGCCTGAAAACTATTATTTTTGGTGAACTCAGTGAGAGGGATATACATCTTCTAGGAACTTCTGAAATCAAGGATGCATTCTTGGATGATATCCTTCAAAACTGTTACTATCCGTTTAGATTTTACATCGATCTGAGGGTGAACATCTATGCTTGGAAGAACATATATTTCCATAGCTTCCCGAAAACCCTACTAGAACTGTCAAGTGAAATGAGCATCCATATCTAAAATGAAAGTACATGAAACTCCATTTAGTCATACGATCCCATGGACATAAAATATTCCCATCTCATCAAATGATATAGTCTCTTGAATAGGAATGAAGTGGGACAAATTCATTAGTTGGTTAGTAACTACCCAGATAACATCTCTACCCCTCGGTGACCTATGTAAGATGACTATGAAATCCATAGAAACATCCTCCTATGTCTATTCTAGGACAAGAAGTGGTTGTAAAAATCCTGAAGGTCTCTAGTTCTTTTCCTTAAACATCTGATAGGTGGAACACCTAGTGACGATGCCTGAAATCTGACATTTCATCACAGGTCACCAATAATGGAATTGCATATCTTGATACATCTTCGAGATGCCTAGATAAACTACCCACTAGAAAGTGTGGGACTCTTTCATCAACTCCTCTCTCACATATATAAGATCCTAGAAATGTCCATGCGGACACATGATGTCATCTTCATCAACAAACCAATCAGGAGGTGGGTTATCTTTTGATATACCCTCACGAAGAACCATACCGCTAGGATTTGAGAACTCCCAACTCTTCACCTTATAAATGACGGAAGAGGTAAATGTTAACGATAATATGTAAGACTACTCATGACTATCATGAAACAAAACATGAAGTTTAGAATGGGGGGATGTTATCTTCAATTCATCACTGGCTTCTTGTATGACCTGCGTTTTAGTTTTCCAACTCAATGCATTTGTAACCACGTTGCCTTGTCCAAGCATATAGAAAAGTTCAAAATCAAAATATTGTAGATATTCCACCCATATTCAATGTCGATGTTTCAAGTCACACTGAGAGAAGATATACATGAGGCTTTGTTGATCTATATAAACCACAATGAGTTCACCCAATATATAGTGTCTCCATCAATGTAAGGAATTGAAATCTGCTGCTAGCTCGAGGTCATATGTCAGATAATTTCTCTTGTGAGGCCTCAACTGTCGAGATCTGTATGCAATGACTTTTTATTCCTATATCAACACTACACCAAGGGAAATTCCTGATGAATTACATAAGATGATATAACATTTTCCTGGTTCTGTAAGAATCAAAATTGGTGTTGAGACAATCCTCCCTTTCAATTTTTTGAAGGACTTCTCACATGCTTCTGACCAAGTGAACATGACACCCGTATTTGTAAGACTTGTATGAGGCTCAACCAGATGAGAAAAGTCTAGTATTAAATTCCTGTAATATCCATCCAACCCTAATAAGCTTATGATATCAAACATGTTCTCGGGAAGCTCCTAGTAAAAAATAGCAGTAACATTTTCTGGTCAACAAATACTCTAAATTAGGAAATAATATGACCCAATAAATGGACATTTTCGATCCAAAAGTCTAATTTAGCTATCTTGGCATAAATATGATGCTTTATCATTGTACTCAGAATGATCTCAAGATGTTTGGAATGGTCGTTACGAGGGTGTGAATACACCAAGATGTCATTCACAAAGAACACAACAAAAGGGTAAAAAAGTGGGCTGGAAACCAATTCATCAAATCCATGAAAATGGAAGGCGCGTTCGTAAGACCTAATGGAATAACAAGACACAAACACTGAACATACCTACAACAGAATGTTGTATGAGGTATGTGTGATGGTATGACTTGCACATTATGATAACCTAAACTTGGAATGATCTTAGGGAACACCATTGATCCTCGAAGCTAGTCAAGGAGATCATCTATTCAAGGATGGGGATAATAGTTCTTGACATAAATTGGTTCAACATTATGTAATCCACAAAAAAAGATACATCCATATACATTCTTAGCGAAATTCATGGGTGAAACCCATGAGGATGTACTAGGCCATATAAATTATTTTTCCTCTAAGACCTCTATCTACTTCTTCAGCTCTTGAAGATCAGTATGAACCATACTTTTTGGAGAAATAGACATTGGCACTACTCCTGGAATGAGATCATTTGTATACTCTACCACACTCTTATAAGGTAATATAGAAAAGTTAGTAGGAAAGACTTAATTGCAATGATCAACTGTTGGAGGGAAATCCATTTGAAGAAAACCCTCATCATCCATGAAATGATTTGAAATATGGGCAGTAACTCCACCTAACCATTAAGGCTTTGGTCATGCTCTCCCAGTCTGGACGTCCCACTCACATTTAAAAAGACAAATGATTCCCTATAGTGATGTAAAAGAAACCATTCAGTTATAACAATCTACAAAGGCGTGATATTGGACCAACCAGTCTATCATGATGATGACATCGAAGCCTGTCATCTCAAGAACAAAGAGATTCCAAAAGAATGGGAAACTTCCAACACCAAGGGGACAATCACTGCATTGGCATATGCCCTATGTTAGTACTCCCAACAGTGTATCGAGGGTCATTTCACCATAATGTTACTATATTACTAGTCTGAGGATATCCTAGAATGATATAGAAATTAAAGAGTGTGAAGCACCTTTATCAAAAAAATCAGATACAATAGTAGAGGCTACTAGAATAGTACCTCATACTATAGATGGTCATGGATAATGATCCTCGAGTAAAGGTTGTTGGAAATGTAACAAACATGTTTGAGAGCCTTGTGAAAAAAATGGACTACCATGATCATGACTGCTCTGCTGGCACTGCTGGTGATTAGGGATCAGACTACCATAACCCTGACCACATCCTCGGCCAGACCTGCCTGTGCTACTCCAACTCTCTGCCTAACGTGGCACAAAAAAATCATTCTCTTAATGGTGGGAATTAAGCTGCTCTATATCAACTCGAAACTAGTAAAAAAGCCCTGAAAATGCACTAAAGATGACCCATATGGCCACAAGCCATACAATCGATAGGGTCTATATCACACTGAGACTTATTATTCCCTAGTATTCCACCCTAATGATATAATAGAGATATATCAAACTAGATAATCTTTCTACCACTACCCTGATGATATCCCTCAAGGAAACGTTTACTACCACAAGAAGAAATACTGGCCTGGCGCAACACTGATCCTTTAAAACCAGTACTCGCTCCATCCCTCAGGATATGCCCAGAGATAAGGTCTGGATAAACTATTTTAGTGAAGTTTTGAAAGCTAATGACATTCACATATGTTTAGATGGCATACTAGATCCCATCCTAAAAATAAATGGCACTGAAAATCTCACCACCTTATGGAAGCGGTGCAAAGTGTTGTAAATCACTGAAACATTCTAAATATTCCATAACTAACATAAAACACTTCTTAAGATGAAATAACTCACTAACATTGTCATCTGTTTGTGTTTGAGGAATGAACTGATCCTAGAAGGCATTCTGGAAGTCAACCCATAACATGCCCTGATGAAGACCGGCTGGGGTTACCACATCCCTTGAATGCTCAGAAAAATAAAAAAAATATGTAGAAGGCTTGAATATACAATTTAAAGGTGTTTTTAGATTCCCAAAGATAGATATGATGTCACTTATCAAAGACTCAACACCCTATTATCCACCATCCTCTAAAAAAGATAAAGGATGCTACTGCAGGAACTCGCGGGTTAGATCAGCCATCGTAGGTGCAACCCATGGAGCACAAATCATAGACTGTATCATATGTAAGAAACTATCATGGAATTGGTAATTTGATCCCAGACTAGTTATAATAGGTGTTTCCTCAAGTGAAACTCCTGGAAGTAAGACCGATGGCTCAGGGCCCACCATGTCTGGAGAATGGTCATCACCGCCCTCCGGGAAAATGACCCGAGGACGACGAAACGACATTGGTATTAAAATTCCAAGAAAAAATATTATAAAAATCTTAGAATAAAGGAGATATAATCATTAGCATAAAAGGATTGTACGAAAACTCACAACCCAAGGAATACTACCCAAACTACTCTCTTAGAGAACCATGTATCGGTAAATGCTCATGTTTATGTTTCATTTTACATTAAAATTAATATCCTGGTTTAATCCTTTACCATTCATAAAAATTATAAGGTGGGATATGTATGTGCATCCAATTTATTTTATTTTTTAGGATTCACTTTATAATGGATATTCATTTTCTGATGACTTAGTTCCATACACCTACCACCAAAAACAACACCCATTTACTTATATCATAATGGATTGACTCGGTAAATTACTCAACCCAACCCATGAGGGCCCACACACCTCATGAATTGAGACAAGAAATCAATCAATTGCAAAAAAGTAAAAAAAAGTACACGAAACTATCACAACATCACCCAACGATCACAGAGATATCCTGAAATGAAAACTTGTAAACACACCTATATGGCATGACAATATGCATGACATGTGAATTATAGGTGCTATTCATAATTCATGTTATAATGCTCCATGACATCATATCATTGGGATAATGATTAAATAAATTCTCAAACTGACTAATAATCCACAACATCACAAAGCAGGTGTGTCACCTAGCAGTGAAATAATATCAACTATATTATGAAAAAGAAGAATAGAAATTACATTTTGTGTAACATGGTTTTTACCCCAAACATGGGTTCATGACGGCTAAACACAACTTTTGACAAAGTTCCAAGCATTCATATTTTCAAATATATTGTCTCCAAATAGTAAGGAAGACAAGAAACTGCCTATGATACAATATTGTGATGACCCAGATCCAGATGCCACTTAACGGGTGCCCCGAGCCTGGTGCCCCCCCTGGCCTCAAACACATCATCTCGAATGGAAGAGGCAGCTGACTTGAATTGAGGGCCTAGGGTGTTTCTTTGGGAAAAATATGCCCTCATTAACAGAGTTTAGCAAAGAAGATGGAATATAATGGAATAGAAAATAGTAGAATCAATATAAATAAATAGTGGAAGAAAACTATTGCAATTGATATGAAGGAATAATAATAACTATATCAATTGGAGTAGTGATGATGTAGTTTCATGTCACTAGAAAACTATAAATCAAGGATACAAAACAACAATCATAACATGTTCCACAATGTAAATGAAAACAAAGTCTACACCAATAATCCCGAGATATTACTCAATCCTATGATATCAAGATCCATCCTATCAGAACATAATCATGTATAAGAAGATGTACACATCAATTTTTCTAAACCTACAACCATGTAATCTACTCAGGGTACCAAGAAACGCCTAGAGAGGGTGTGAAATATATCTCAGTGGGATACCACCTATGGTGTCTATAACATCTGGCCTGTGTAATACAATATAGCAGTGTGCAGGCATGCATATATTAAGTAAGGAATGTGGTACAATATTACTAAATAACCCAATACCTTTTTCATCTCTTAGATAGTGTCTGAACATGTAACCAGTTCATTAACTAATCAATTACCATTTAATGTTAATAGGTAATGTGGGGCATTTCCAACACTAACCTCACCTCGGGATAGTATAAGTAGTGATGGTTCGAAGACGTAACAAGGTGACCAGACAATGATTTCCAGTGAAGGGGTTCTATGGTAAAATCCATGGTGAAATAAAATCATGGTAATCTAACTCAGTAGTATCTGAGTCTAGCAAAGGGGTAATATTGTACTCAAAGGAGGGTAATCTAAGGCATTTCACAATAATGTTCCAACCAAAAATAGTGATCGACCAAGGTAAAATGGGTATAATAAAAGACATGGGCTCGGTGGGCCTTCACCATGTCACCTACTAGTCAATGATGGATCCACAGAGTGTATCTGAGGTGTCTTGTAATAATGAAAGGGACCCCATGGTACTAGGCATCTATGTAATAAACATGAATCAGAATCTATATGGGTACCAACCTAAGAATACCATATCTTAGAATGGGAATGGGGTTCATAAGACCCAAGGTATTGTCCTCTCAACATCTTAGGTGAACCTATGTCAGTCCATTTCTATTTGATATTGTAATCATGTAAAAATTCGTTTGGTTCAAGGAAGTCCTTCCATTAGTGTGGATAGGTCATGTAGAGTTGAAGCCATTTGTCCAAGAATTGTCTTATATTAGTGTGGATAGGCCAAGTTGCATTGTAACCATTTAATCAAGTCATAGTCAGTAATTAAGGAATATTCAATTATTGAGGTTAACCCCTATAACTTCAATCAACATGGAAAGGGGTACTATAAGAATATAACCTTTATTAAATCTATTTTGACATGAAAATGTTATATAAATAGAACACTTGAAATTTTAAATTTCATAGTTCACATTTATCTTTTAATTACCATTTGTAAGCACATACCTTAGGTAGGTCAAGTGGTGAGCATTCATGGTACATGTCATTATTCAATCCACATCAATAAAAATTCATTTATTATAATATGTCTCACCTTTAGAAAGGTCATGTAAAGGCTCACCCGAATGATTTCTTAAACATGTCAAAACACTAAAAACCTAATTAGGGTATAAACTTTGACATGAGGTAGGTTGAGTTCTGGGTGAAACCCCTAACAACTAATTTCATATTTTGAAAGATCACAACCATATGATTCTAACATATATGATCATTGCTTGTTAATTTAGAAAACGTTTCAGAACGAAGTGGGTGGACCCCACAAGAACATTCCCAAAACAACAAACTTTAAGGATGATTTATAGACAACACACCATAGGGTTTTATGAGCCTTCCCTTCTGATATTGGTCCTTGATTTTCCTCAATCAAAGTAGATCTATGAATAGATGAAAACACATCCATGGAGATATCTAGGTCAAGGGTGAAGGATAAGAAAAATAGCTAAAGATGACATGAGTACTTACCGTTGAGCATCCAACATGATGAACATAATCTTGATCAGATACAGGACGAAGAAGATCTCTTGATCCCTAGATTTGGCCTTTAAAAATATCCTAAAGGAAGAAAATGGTGAAAAATACCACAGGTTCTCAAATTAAGATGAAGGAGGAGGATTAATAGATCCTTAAGGGTGTTTAGGTCATTTTAAACATGTTTTTAGCATGCACACAGTTTATCCAAAATGTTTGTCAAACCGTGTACAAACCGTGTGAGATGGTTTTTCTTACCTAGGAAAAGGGGGAATTCATACGGTTTTCTGCATCGTCATGCACCAACCAGGCGAGGTTCCACTTTCCTATAAAACAAAATACATATGGTTAGGAAAAACACGCCCTACCATGCAAAAACCGTGAAACATGGAATATTTTTCAAAAAAAGTGGTCTTCTGAGCTCTAAAAAAGCCATGGGAACCCTAAATACCTTTTATAACTCAATATATACATATATTTATGGTCCAAATAATATATTTATACTGAAAAATTAATGTATCCATACTTGGGTGAAAAACCATGTTCTTACCAACACAATTGATCAGTTAGCACTCAATGTATATGGAATTATGGACTCATAAAAGTCATTCAAGAAGTTAGTCAAGACTATACCATTATGAAGACTATCCTACATATTCATAGTCCACTATAGATTGGATGAATCGAAAAACATGTATCTAGAAATATTGAACTACCACTAAAGAGGCATCCCTAGATTCTCAATGATTGAAAAGTTGGCCTCTATCAAATAATCAGTAGCATGTGGACTACCATACCCCTTATGTATGGGAGGATACTGCTGCTGGAACTCACTTGTCAGATCATCCACTATAGGTTCTAGTCAAATATCACCCTTTATAGACTTCTCATGATGTATGAAACCCTCATAAAGTTGAGAATTAGTTCCAAGTTAGGGTATATCAGGTGGTTCCTCAAGGGGAAAACTAGGTGGAAAGACTTGTGGAAAAGGGCTCACCATGTCTCAAGAATTATGGTCGCCACCCTCCTAGTGCACAACACATGGACATCAAGGAGGGATATTTCTATAAATTCCAATAACACACATTATATTAATATTTTGGAGAAAATATATTCTCAAGTAGAGTGGATCATATGTAATTGGAACACAACCTATGGTATATTACCCCAATAACATCATAAAAAGGACATGTATTGGTATGTGTTTAAATTATAATTGATAAAGGTTCTAGTAGTTATATGAAAAATCACATTTTTCATCTTCATATTATAGGAACCATTTAATTTTAATAGTCATGATTTATCTTTAAAATTTTAATTTTATAATACACAAATAACATATTTCGAATTTACGAATCACTATTTCAGGTGAATAAGGGCATATAAACATTAGAATAGAAATTGAAACCAATTAAATTTCTATTTTACACTATGTACATTTAGCCTCAAAATGTACCATGGATTATGTGATTTTTTACTTCATAAATATACCATTCAAATCCCTAAGGGCCCATACACTTCATGAATTGAAACCGACAATCATTCAATCTCTTCCAGAGAGAAACTCATGAAACTAGATGTACAATGCTAACATGGGTAGAAACTAGGTACATAAGATGACACCATAATCCTATACAGTAAAACACTATTACGATGACAATTGATCATTAAATAACCAACTCAATAAATTAAAGAATATGATAGATAAATAATCATATATAACTATCAGAGATCCCTCAACAATCATAAGAAACTAAATAAATACATGTAGTGAAATGAACCTATATGTAATTCTATATGCATGGAATGTGAATAATAGGTCCATATAACGATGCATGTAAATTTTCTTTGATTCTCACATTTCATTAGGATATGGATAAATATCAATAAGGAATATCAAATAAAATTAATCTTATGAACCACCCAATGGTGGAACTATATCAAATATAATTGGAAAAAAGAATAACAACAATTTTGTTTTCCTAGGAAACCTTGGATTTACCCTGAACATGGGTTACATACTCCAATACATGTCTTAAACCATGTTTTGAAACATTTGTAATATCATTTAAATATTTCCCATATAATAAGACAAATGAAAATAAATTCACTATGAAACCACATTGTGACAGCTCAGACCCTGGTGCCACCTTAATGTTCCTTAATCCTCACTGGAAACATGGCCTTCATTGTGCCTCCCAATATGTGAAAGTTTCTTGTCAATGAGTAAGGGAATAAGGTGTGTCCATGAGGGATATTATTCTCTCATTACCATAGTGTATAAAATGATTATAGTAATATATAAATAGAATAATCCTTTGAATAACCAACAACACAATGGAAAAAAACATTAAACAACATGACCTATAATCCACCATAGTTATAGCTTACATGAATAAGATGAAACTGATTTGTATACTCAAATGATTGAAGCTAAATAATATAAAAGTTAAAATTAAACATGTATTATATCTAAAAAACTTAAAAAACAATGTAGGGTAGAAGGAAATACATTTTGTTCAAGAGGATAAGAAAGGATCAAAAAATTATCTAGCAACCCGAGCATTGTTGTGGTTATTTGCACCATGATCTATCCTAATACAGGGAAGGAATTAAGTGACCAATTTAGGAAACATCCCCTTATCAACGCATGCATACATATAATATTCTCAGATACCACAGGTGACCCAGATGGGTTCTGATATAAGTCTTATTATGCCACAACCAATTGCATAAATTCAATCAAATCAATGAAATATAAACTAATAGTGGCTAGTTATATATAATAATGTAAACAAAAAATTAATGTAAATACCTCGATAGATGATTCAAAATTAGTTGGTTTTGTAACATGTGATATTGTAATTAATATTATTTAGTGTATAATATGTGGTTTAAGAGGATCCATGGTATATCCAGGGTATCCAATAATAATAATAGTAATATTATTAATAATAATAGTAATAATAATAGTAATAATAATAGGGGATCTATGGTAATAACCATGGAATAGTTGAAAATGATAAAAATTAATATGATTAAAGGTCAAAAGCATGGAATCCTTGACCTTGGTGGTTGATGAAAATTAATAATTACATATACCCTTCAAAATAAAGAGTTTATAGTGAAATTTATGGGACATCTACCAAGGAATACCACATTAATACGATTCTAATGGTGTCTAAGGTTCTCATCCAACATAAGCATGGTCTAGAAAATTACTAGTCCCAATGGGTGTATCCATGTAACCACATATCTAATGATATCAAGATGGCTTTAAAGAGTGTATCAATGAAATCCATATCATTTAATGATAATGAAGTGATCCTATGATATAATCCCATGAATCCTCTAGTAGATAAAGACCTTATTATATGGTGGTTTTCTCACACGAAAACCATTATCCATGAAGCATAATAGAATCCTATAAGTTCTCAATGAATTATATCAGGAATACAAGGTTGGGTCAAGTCTGACCACTCCTATAATGATGAATATGGCCATATGTAATAGGATCCTTATTTATAACTCATTATTTAATTTAGGCTATATAATACCCATTTATTCGTATAAGTTAATTGATGGATTCCATTACCTTTAATTTATGTGACAATAAAGAACATGTAAATAAAAATATTTATTACATGATTTCCATATTCAATTAATTGGTTCAATCATTTACATTTCATAAACATGAAAATTCAAGAAAAGGACATTTAACCAATGTCCATTTCAATATATAAATATTTAATAGGTTCTTTCCATTAAACTTTATTAGGAATAAGATAAAAAATAAGGGTAGTAAACCAATTTCATATGTGATATCTATATAATACATTCCTTTTAATAATTAATTAATTATTTGATAACACTTACCATAGGAGGGTCCTGTGAAATCACACCCGAACAGTGGTTGAAAGGACAATAACACGCTGCTATAGGAATAACAATAAAATTACCCTATTTGGGGAGGTTTTCATTTATTTCATAACCTCCTATGATAAAGGAAACAAATAGAATGAGCTTTATAATATAAGTGTTATGATTATTAAAATGACATTTGAATTAAAGAGGACACATGATGAAATCGACAAGCGTATGATGATGACAATTTACAAAAATTGTGAGACATGATAGATGAGTCATAAACCACCAACCTTACCAATATTTAAGTTTCATAGTCTATTATCATCACTTAGATAGTATTGGATTAGATGAAATCTGAATAATGTATCAAAAACATAAAAATAGGCTATATGACCGTGCATAAATATCGCAGAAGGAAATATAAATTGTGAATAGAAGGTAATAGATTCGACCTCTTACCATGAGGGTTAAAAAAGAAAGTAATGGTGCTTTGATAAGACTCTATACATAGGTGTTATCAAGAACACTAGCTCAATTTCGAAGAGGGAAATATCAATGTGATTTTGGAGACCTCTTTCAATAGATATTGGAGAAATAAGATGTGTGGTTAAATTTAATACAATTTAAGGAAAAAATTACAATTCTCCCAAAACAATATCTGGTTCTGATGGTTTGGCAACATGGTTTTTCAAACCATACACCATCCATGCAAGGATATTATCTAAATAAGGGATCACACTTGTTTATGCAACATGGTTTGTGAAATAATGTTTTATCCATGAAAAAACATCATTAATACATTTTTTAAGATACATGTATGGTTGTGCAGACTTGTGGGCATGGTTGAGGTAACCCATGCACACTAATTATCTCTCAAAATAGCCCCTCATGGTTATGGATAACCTGATTCCTTCCCCAAGTAATTTCATTTAACTTTGCGACTAATCTGATTTTCAAAAAAAGATGGTCTATGGGGTCAATGAATTCCTAGAATCTCTTGAATCATTATTGATATTTTTAGGCATCCATTTTAGGACGAAAAAAATAATTTCACTGAATTCAAAAGGATCCATAACACATAGAAAAAATTGGTTCTTACATAACTCATCCTCACTTTCATAGATTAGAGTATCCATTAAAAGACCAATGGAAATGATTCATATGAATTACCCATATTATTTTTTCAATACATTTATTATTATGATAAATTTCCATTTTTTCATAATGGAAAAAGTTATATAAATAAAAACGAGGTATTATTAGTTTCAAATAATATTTATGAAAAATGTATTATTAAATTCTATAATATTATATAATTAAAAAAAATATTATGAGTAAGAAAAAAATTATTGAAATCCAAAAAATCATTTGAAAAAAGAGATTCTTAATAAAAGAAAATAAATCCTTAAGAAAGGTGACAATATAATTTAGAAAATGATTTACTAAAAAATTATATCCAATATATTATAGAATTAAAGTAATGGTTTTACATAAGAAAAAATTTCATTTAAAAATTTACATTCCCCCAGAAAATACATATAATTTCTAGAAAAGGTATAAAAATGTAGATTATGATACATAATCTATTATCAAAATTTGAATTATAATATAATTATTATGCATAAAATGAAACCAATATCCCCATGGATTAATGAATTTCACATACCCACATAACATGGCACCTAATTTGGATTGAAATAAGGCAACAAGCATACTAAACCATATCCTAGAGGCTTTCGAGAAGTGGAGAGTTTCAAAATAGAAAAAGGAAGAAGAATATTCCAATATACCAAAGTGAAATAAAAATAGAATAAAACTAAACACATAAATATGTCTGATAGTCATAGTAATTTTAAAAATGTAACTGAAATAGAAACATGATAAAATTACTTGATTGAAACATATATACATAAAGAAAAAACACACAATCATTGGGATCTCCTATGTTATGACCGCATAAAGATTAAAATAAAATAAATATATATACAAAAGGCTATAAATGTATAACATCCCATTCATTTCAGATGTTGATATTAAATATAAATAGAATTTTATTAATAACACAATTTAAAAAACCATTCCAAAACCATATAAGTTTTTTTAGATAAATTAATTCATAAAAAACAAATTCTAAAAACATCTACATAATATCACACTTATTATTTCATAAGTAGATCCTATTTGACAAATATTAATTATTACCTTTCTTCATATCATTAGGATTAGAAAAACCAGAAAGGTAGATCACAATAGCCCAATATGGGTAAATGAGAGAGATATTAATAATATCATAATCATAATATATTTCTAAATAAACCAAACTATTGAAAATTGTATCATTTATATAAAATATCATGATATCATGTCATGGAATAAATCATTGAATTTCAAAAAATGAATCAAATTCCAAATTCCATGACATAATAACATAAGACCTAAAAATTTTCCACACATATAAGCATAGAAAATAATTTCTATATTTTTGAAGGCTCATTTCCATGAGAACAACATTGTATTATTTTCTTTACTAACTGGGGTCCACACCCCATTCTGGTTGGGTATTACTGAACCGAGTTCACTAAAAATTCCAGTCCTATCTATCTACTGATATATAAATTTTTACCCATCATATTGGAGGGAGATACAGTCCCAATATCTAACATAATTTATACCATAAATATGTGTTCCACTAGAACATACTTCATTCATCATATCATAATCACTAAAAATAAATGTGTTTTGTAAACAAAATTCCATCACAACATAACTCATGGAAATGGAATGGGTTTTATAAATATCATTTCATCATAACCATAAAAAAATTTAAATAATAATGACAATATCTTTGAAAAATATTACCAAATAAAGAATAATTAATAAAAAATAATGATATTGTAAACTGAAAATAATTTTTAGAGATAAAATGAATCTAATTCTTGAGGAAAATATCCTTTCTGATTTGAAAACATTTTCTTTTCATAAAAGGTTGAAAATTTTTAAATGAAAACATTTTATTTTAAAATAAAAAAATATATATATGGGAACATTCATGTAAGTAATTCTTCATGAACATAGGCAAATCCATTAATTCTATATAAAATAAAATACATTCATTTCATAATTTTTCCAGAAAAGTTGTAAAGTACCTTGTTTGGAAAATAACTAAAAGATTCCATTCAAATTGTTTTAGTAAAATTAACACAAGGGAAAAAATAAATTATATAATTGTAGAGGAATTGTAATAATATATTTCAATTTTTTTTAAAAAAACATGGAAATGGAGGATTAGTAATCCATAACATGTACTTATATATTAACAATCACAAATATTAAAGAGATTATGTAATTGAACATTTCCATTATTATGATTTCTTTAATTCATATATGAAACTAATATATAATGGTTTCAATGATGTTATTAATTTATTCCAGAAACATATTCATATTTATTATATTATATATTATCTTCATATATCATATTATCACCCATTTATTAATAATATTTCATTGTTACCCTTATCTTGGGTGTTAACTGTTTCATTATCCAATGCATGTTTCTTCATAAAAGTCACAGTTCTTATTAATAGGATACAATTACTTCATCTAGATGATTATATTAAGTTAATATATATAATATTTATTAATTATATGCATTTATATAATCATTATTTAATGGAGAACATGGAAAATAAATCACATCTCATCATAGAGATGATTTGTCATATGTACGCATGAGTGATTATATCATTCCCATAATGGTGAAATTGTAAGGAAGAGTGTGATATATTAATTTTCTTTAAAAATAAATATAAATTTATAGTTATCACACACACACACAAATATATATATATATATATATATTATTTCAATCATTATACCCATCCAAATAAATTATTGATGAAAAAATGATTACTCCACAACGTGAAGAGGGTAGGCTATACGTACAAATGTACAACTCTTTTGTTTTTCATAAGATGGATACAAGGTGGAGTATGGATGTTCCATAATTATAATAAAATATCACCATATATGTTATTTTATATATATTAATTTATAATCAAAAAAACACATGAAGAGGAAATATAAGAAGAAGTAATCTTAAAATAGATAACAAAGGTGATTGCATATTATTTGGAGAAAATCGTTTATATATCTACATCGGAACACTAGGTATGGAATTTTGAGAATACCAAAACCTATAGAACGTTTATACAGTAGTTTAGAAGAGAAATGGGATTTTTATGGTAGATCATGAAGGCTTAATGTGATGTGATGAAGTGAGGGTGAAGGATTCCTTTTATAATAGAGATGAGTTGATTATTTGTAATTTTCAAAAAATACTAAATTATAACAAATTGAATTCAATATAAATACCTATAAAATGGAACTTATTCTAATATAATATTCTATTATGTCATTATATAATCAACTAATAAATTTTAGACAATTTTTAATATTATTTTAATCTTTATCATTTTGGTTAACCATAAGTTTACCTATTTTAATTTTTACTATAGCAATTACTTTTTCAATTTGAAAACGTTTTAATTTTTACTTATGAGGTTAAATTAAATAATAAATTAACCATTTAATATATTTTAGACAAAATTGATTTTTTTTATTTTTTTATGATGTTTTATGAGTTTTAAATGATTTAATAATAATTTTTTTTAAAAACATCTGTCCTAATATAGAAACAATTCATTAACTACGCTTTTAAAATATAAATATATTATGTTAAATTCAAAAACATATTTTATAATATACCTAAGAGGTAAATTTTTTCTATAAAATTCAATTACTATAATAATTTTCTCAAATTATATTTATTTGTTCATTTTTAATAGCATTTATTTGATATTTCTTTTAAAAAAATAATTACTATATAAAAATTGTGTAATTATTTAATAGTCTTATTTGGTCAGTAAAAAGTAAAAATATAATACCCTCATGAAAAAATATTCAATATTTTAGAATAATCGATATATTGAAATATATATTTTTGGTAACCCTATATTCAATACTATATATTTATTGAAACATGAATGTGATATCTTCAAATTTTCATTAAATAGTATATTATAAATATCATTATCACATATAAGTATCTGAAAAAGAAAAAAATAAATTTTGATATTGAAAATATGATTATTAAGATAAAAATTTTCATTTATATTTGTTTACAACATACATTGTTTTTCATGTGGAAAAATTAGGGCTATCAAACAACTATATTTTCATACTAATGTGTTAAGGGTAAAATTATATTAATAACATAATGTTTGGGTTTGTTTTAGTGTAATTCTATAGTCATGATTATTTTATTATTAACCAAAATTACCCAAGTTACACTTTTCCGTAGTAACAAAATTAACCTAGGTTAATATTTATAATGGGAAAAAACAAAAGGGAAACATTCACCAAATTTTGAGAATCTAAATCCAAATTTGGAAAGATTTTTTCAAAATTGGAATCACATAATTTTCTAAATTTAATTTAAAACAAAATTGGTAAAATGCATGGAGAAATAGTTTTTTCAGAAAGATTCAATTTTGAACATTAATAGTTTTATAATAAATCTCATATCTAAAATAATTTTAAAAATAATAATAATAGTATTAAATTATATTAATATGAAATAATTATAATTTAAAAATAAATAAAAACCTAATTTATCATTTTAAATACTTCAAAAGAAAATATATTTTTAAAAAAATTTTGTATTTTCACTAAAAATAAACATATTAAAAAAAATGAAATAGATTTTTTAAATATTGTTTACATCATGAATTAAAAAATAAAATAAATTTTTTTAAATAAATTTTATAAAACTTATAAAAATTAATTTTCATTAATTAATATATTTAAAAATATTTTCCAAGAAAATGTATTATTGGTGAATAAAGTGATTTTAATAAAATTATTTGATTATTTAGTATAAACATACAAATAAATTTATATTGAGTTAGAGATTTATATTTAATTCATAGATTATTTAATAATATATATTCATTATAATTTAATAGAAAGGTTATACTTATTGTATCTATCAGTTTGTTCAAATGCACAGTTTCCCGTAACAAAAAATAATGATAAATTAAAATTATTATATGAGAAATATTTCATAAAATTTTTGGGTGATAAATATATATCCCCTATAGAATGATATTACCCCTCCAAATTAATCACTAGCATAAAAACACATTAGGAATCTTCTACATTATCACATCCTCATATCTCCATGTAGCTTCCTCAAATTGGTGGTTCTTCCATAAAACTATTTCCAAGTGAGTGGTCATGTTTCATAGAAATTTTTATCTATGATACATAGCCTTTATAATATGTTACTCTTATGGAATTTCCTGATCCAGTGGTCTGAAATCTATGTTTATCATATGTGAACAATCAAGCATATAATTTCTCAAGATAGATACACAAAACACATCGTGATTGTGAGATAGATTCTATAGAAGTGACCATTTATATGATTCCTTCACAAGATTTTCAATAATTTTAAGAAGGACTAATATACATAGGGATACCATTTTTTCTTTCAAAATACCCTGACTATCTTCTAGAGTGATATTCATAGAATAAATTTTCACCCACTAAACACTCTTGGTCTTTTCATCATCGATTGTCATCATAAATTTTTGGTTGAATATGAGTTGCTATAATGAATGGCTACATAGATCTAACCATTCATTCCTTTTCCTTAACTAGATCATGTCACAATATCATTTATTCAAAAATATCATTTCGATATGTCGGAACTCATCACTTTTTACTATAGAGGGATTCATAAGTATCCATCTGAATACTAGAGTGAAATTTATTTTTATATGAAAATTCTACGAAAGGTTGGTGTTGATCCCAACCACCATTTAAATAAATAGAGGAATCTCTGAACATGATTCATATTGTTTGAATTATCATATCATACTGAAAATTTAACTAAGGATGATATATAGTGCTGATACTAAAATCTATTTCTAGATCTTGCTAAAATCATATCAAGAATATCGAGGGGAACCATGAATCTCAATCAGATTGAATGGAATGTTGTACTCCATGAAATCTCATAACTTTTTTAAAATATATTCTGGAAAGCTGAGCAAGAGAAAAATATTATCTGATATTAGTCATATGTGCAGTCTTCATAAATCTATCGACTATAACATATATTCCATTATGTTTGTTTTCAATTTTTTTGGAATCACAATGAATAAAATTCATGGGAATATTTTCCCATTACCACTCTGGAATGAGTAATAGTTGTAACATCAAAATAGATGTATTACTCTGAGTATTAATGTGTTGACAAACCAAGCATCAACAAACATACTCTAGAATAACAATCTTCATGCCATCCCACTAGAAATAATCTTTTAGGTAATTATACATCTTTGGGATTTTAAGATGAATAAAGAATGATGAACTATGATGTTTATCCAGCCTATCCTTCATTATTTATAGTCTTGGAGGGATACAAACATGGTGTTGAACATTATGATGCCATAAAAATGAATGTTGAACTCATGAATAGTTCCTCCTTTATTTTATAGCTTTATGTATTATTTTTGCGCCGCCTTAATCATAACTTCTATATATTGTTGAATATTCATTTGATCCAAATCATATTTCTCCCATTTATTTAATATTTCTAGATATATCATTCACAAATACATAAATACTAGATCTTGTTTGATCCTTATAATAAATAGTATAGCATGTTTTTTTAACTCAATGTAGTCACCACCTTTTTCTTTTTCACATAGTGGTAATGTATTGATCAACTATAATTTTTAATCCACTCCAACCATCTCCATTGGTTATTAGTCAGATATTTTTGAGTGAAAAAAAATTTTAATCGTCTATGATCAGTATATATGTCACACCTTTCTCCATAAAGATAATTCCACTATGTCGTTATGGAAAAATTATTTCACCTAACACCAAATAATTATTTGGTTAATTTTTCTCATGTATTTCCAATTTTCATGATGCATAAGATATCGCCGTAACATTTTTCATGAAAAGTCATCATATTCCTTTCTTTGATGCATCACTATAGACCAGAAAACATTCCCAGCTACATGGTAGTTTGAGTATAGGCTCACAGAGTAACCTTATTTTATATCCTTGAAATTCTCTTCATAATCCTCCATCCTTGTGAAAGTAACTCCTTTCTAATTCAACATGATCTGTGGATTATTTAATATTAATAAATATTTCATAAAATAATTGAAATATATATCTAAAAAAAGAAAACATGGATATAAGTTACGAATATTGGTCAAGGAAAATTTTCAATAACTTCTTTCATTACATGACCTACAAATATCCCCTCTTGATATTTTATGTGAAAAAAATGAAACATTCTGAATCCAAAATTCACACTTGGAAATTTTTTCATAATTATTCTCCTTTCATAGGGTTTTTAGTTCAATCCTTATGTGATCTAAATGTTCTAATTTTATATTTGAATATACAATAATATAATCTATAAATACCACATAAATAGATTAATAAAGTCTCTAAAGACACTTATAAATTAAATCCATGAAGATATAAGGGGAATTTGTAAGACCAAAAGGAGTCACTATAATTAATAGTATTTATTCCTTTAGGAATTAAATGATTAGAATGAGCTACTTTCCCACCAACTTCAAAAAGGGAATAATTTTAAACTTCTGATACAACCGTTGGGACATTATGAGTATTCATAGCTTACTCAACATCTAATGAATGGGGTAATATGGTGATACCATTAAAAATTATTTAGAACTAAAACAATTGGTGGATCCATAATCAAATAAAACATTATATTATTTAGAGTGGATGTAAATTCTACCATTCACCACTTTATTATCGTACTCCACATATCTAGTAGTGAAAACATGATATTCACCACTATCTAAGTCCTTAAGTTGTTTCTGATGTTGATCAACATTGATAACCCTCAAATTTTGGCATTGGATATCATAGTGTCTTTTTTTCTTTTCACATGAATCATTTATGTGTGGTATGTGAATTCCGTGTAGGCATTTCACTATTTGCATCATTATTTATCTTTTTATCATAAAATCAGTTATCAATTTCCTGATGAGCTTAATTTCCATATGTAAATCATTTTATATCACCTTAATATAGTTTCATCCATGTCCCTTTCAAAACATTGGGAATAATGGAAAAGTCATATTCTTTTGACTATGGTCTTCATATTTTCCCTTGAATTCTATTTTTATATTCTAATAAAACGCATTATATTGATAGGTAACTCAAATAAAAATATCAATCTTAAGTGATTGTTTTAGGATTTAATCATTTCTATTAATGTCTTTAATAGATAATTTCCATTGGAGACTTGGTTTAAGGTCACTGGATAAATGGTCAACCTTATCTTTAGGTTGGATAATATTTCCCGAAGCATACCTTACATGTCATGTAAATATTTTTCATAAGTACCAAGTGATTCATCATTATTTAGATTATGATTATAAAACCTCTTATCTATCTTCATTTGATTAAAAATAGGAAATTACATATATAAAAATAATTCCATGAACGTGTACCATTCCATGGAGTCAATTTCATCATGTTTACTCATATTCTTTATAATATTCCCCCATTAAACCAAATCACCATCAAAATGATTATGACCCAAAATAACATACTCATGTCATAAATATTGTATAATTAAAAATATTATCTCGTCGGTACTGGTCAATTTTTTTAAATAGTGGATCAGAATACCCACTATATGATGGTGGATATTACCTCATAAAAGACCCAACAAGAAATTTTTTTCCCTCATTTTCTCAATAGAAAGTCTAGCAAGATTCAAATCATGAAAATACTGTAAGAGCACAGTATCATGAAAATTCATTCCATCAACAATAAAATTTGGGTTTTCAAGGATAAATTTATTTCATTTCTCATCACTTTCAGATTTAATGTGGTTGTTTTTGGATCCATCCATTGGAAAAAATAAATAAGGAATAATGCAAGAACCACATAATCAAGGGTTTATAATTATAATATTTTTTTAGGACAAAATTGGTTATATCAAAGTTTATTCATGGTTGTTACCAAAAATATTGGTCTTTAACCTATTCTTAGGCTTAACATTATCATTCATACTAACTTTTATCATTTATGTTTTCAAAGGTTAAGTAAACCTTTCTCTGATTCTAAATATAATGAACCATACATTTCATAAATAGATATTACATCTAATTAGAAAAATATACATTAATTAACATAAAAACACACCCTAAAACCATATTCATTTAATTTACATGGAAATAATTAATCATAAACAAATTATTCATAAAACATCTAAATCATCTCCCTGTTATTCATTCAGAACTAGAACCATTTTCGAAACATCTAACTTAATGAATTTATTCATATCACAGGGAAAAGAAAAATAATAAAGGGAAAGATCAGATACATAGTAAACATAAAAAAGGTTGATAGTAATAATATAATCATCATAAGACAAAATAATAAAAACAAAACATTTGAAAATATTATCCTACAAACCAACTACCTTGATATCAATTCAAGGAATAAATCATTGAAGCTCTAAAGAATCAAATCAGATATTCCATAAGATAATAACATAATACCTGGAATTAATATATATAGATATGTATATAAAATAATTTATATATTAGTCAATGATTATTTCCAAGACCATCATACAAGAAAAATCCCTTTAATGAAATGAGTTCATTCCCACACTATATTACTGAACTGAGTTCACTCCTCATTCCAATTTCATCTATCTCGTAAGATATAAATATTTAGAAATTTAATTGGAGGAAATTGTTTCCCCACCCATCACATAATAAAAAACGTTCAAATGTATTAAAAAAGAATATATTTAATTTTTCATATCATAATAAATAAAAATAAATAGTTTCATAACCATCATTTCATCCAAACATTACCTGTGGTAAATTAATGGGATTCATAAATATAATTCCATAATTAACATAAATAAATTTGTATATGAATAGTGATATTATATATTAATAATATCCCCAAATAAAGAATAATTAAAATTAAATAATTTTATCATAAATTTAAATTTTTTTGAGAGGTCACTTTCAAATAATTTTTGAGAAAAATATATTTTCTACTTTGAACATGTTTTGTTTTCATAAAAGGATGGAAAATTTAAAAAATACATATTATTCTAAAATAACCATCTAATAATGTATGTTAATCTTCAGGTAATTAATGCGTCCTGAAAGTGGAAATATATGTTCATGATATATATGTTAAAAAGTATTCCTTTCGTTCTTTTTCCATAAAATTCACATAGTACCTCATTTGAAAAAAATATTCCTTTCAACACATTTAATAAAAAATCACACATGGGTAAAAATAACAATAATAAATTGTACAATAATATTAAATAGAACATGGAAATTGTTTTTAAGAGTTGTGGATATAGCTGATAAATATTCCCCAGTAGATACTAAAATATAAAAAATCCCAAATAATAATTTGATTGTCAAATTAATTTTTACATTATGTTTTATTTATTTAATTCATATTTATATCTGATATATAATTATTTAAATAATTATATTTATTTTTACAAGAACTATATTCATATTTATGTTATTATTTGTAAACCTTTTATATCATACTATTAAATATCTGTTAATAATATCTCATTATTACCCTTATATCATGTATTAACTACTTCATTTTCAAATGAATTTTTTATTATATAATTCCCAATTAATGTGAATACGATATAGTTCCTTCATTTCTATAATTATATTAACATAGAAAATAAATCACAACACATTGTTGAGATAGTAGGAAATATGTACAAATGAGAGATTATATCATTCACATAATGGTGAAATTATTAGGAAAAGAATGATATATAAATTTTTATTATAGAATAAATATACGATTATAATTATAATATATATTTATATTTTATTTACATAATTATAACAATCAAAATATTGTTTTGAAGAAAAATAGAGTACACCATGACGTGGAGATGGTTAGTAGTACGTACGCATGCACGATGTTTTTTTTAGTATGATGGTCAAAATGACGACTATGGTTGATCCATAATAATTATATAATCTGAGAATATATTTTATTTTTTATTTTTTACAATAGAATGATGACAACACATTAAGAGGATGTATAATAATAAAAAAACTTAAAAGAGTCGATAAATAGATTACTTATTTTTTACAGAAATTCCTTTTGTTCTCCTCTTAGGTACACCATGGATTCTATTTTTAGAAGAAAATAACATAAATAATGTGGATATAAAAGTTTACAAGATAAACTTTTATTTATTGGTTTACCTTGAAGGATCAATGTGATGTGACTAACTGAGATAGGAGGTTCCATTTTTTGGTTGATATGAGGGACTTTTAGGGAATTTCCTCAAAATATTAATACATTAAAGTATACATACCAATATAAATACCTCCAAAAATAAATACATTATAATATATGATTATAGAATTATGTAATCTCATCAACCAATATATTTTATACAAGTTTTTTTTATTTTAAACATTATCAGTTTGGTTAATCCTTAGTTAACCAATTTTAATTTTATATTTGTTAAATAATGATTCAATAATAAAATTTAGATATATTTAAATATGTGACATCAATTAAAACATAAATTAATATTTTAAGAAATTACATAAATTTTTTATAATTTTTAATGACATTTTATAAATTTTAATCAATTTAATAAAATACATTATTATAAAATATCCTTAGTGTCGTTTTTGATACAATTCACTTGATTAACATTTTAAATATATATAATAAGATAAAAAGAATATTTTCTTATATCCTTAAGGGTTATACGTAATATATAAAATTTTCGTATCAAATTAATTATGTAAAATTTTATTAATTTTAATATTTTTAGTATCATTTTTTTACATTTCGATAATAACAAATTATAACATCAGTGGTGTCTAATTAGTTAATATAATTATTTTTTTTCTGAAATGTAAAAATAAAATAATTTGATGAAGATAATTATTATATAATTATTAATAATATTTATTGTCCAATATAACATTGGGCAAACTCTCTTTCACAAATGATATATTTTTTGAAACGTGTATGTGACATTTTTAATTTTTTATTAAATAAAATATTATAAATATCATAATCCCCTATAATTTTCCCAATATTACAAAAATAAATTTTTATCACGAAAATACAATTACTAAGTAAAAAAATTACATTTATATTCTTTCATAACATTTATAATTTCCCATGTGGGTATATAATGGATATTAAAGACAAAGCAAGTGACATTCTGTGACATTATTTCATTTAAATACAGTTTTAATGGAAATGTGTCCATTATGAAACGTAATTCATATAATTATGTGTTAAGGGTAGAATTATATTCATACTATAAAATATGTTCATGTTTTAGAATCATTTTATAGTATTTATTATTATATTTTCAACCTAAATTATCATGTATTATAATTAACATTGTAAACTAATTTAGCTATGTTAGTATTCATAATGGAAAATAATAAATGGAACCTGATCAATTAATTATTATCATCTGAATTAAAATTTCCTATCAATTTTTCAATTTTTTTATAATTTAGTATAAAATAAAATATGAAAAATGCTATGAAATATATTTGTTCAGAAAAATTAAATGAAAAACAGAAAAGGATTATACTACAAGTTTATGTATAAAATAAATTTCAAAACCTGTGATTGGATTAAATTAAATTAAAATGATCCACTTAAAATGTAAAAAAAAATAACATAATTTTACCTTTAAAATACATTAATATAAAATGTATTTTTTAATAAATAGTAGTAATTTCAGTAAAATAAAAATGTTTTCAGAAACAATAATTTTAAGATAATTTGGAGATGTTGACTACATAAATGAAATTCATTTTGTCAAATCTGTTTTCCATAAAATCTAAAAATTTATCATTATTACTGAATATAAGACAAAGTAATTTTTTATTAAACATATTTATTTATGGTTAATATGATTTTAATATTATTTTTTCATTATTTTATAATCACATACCAATACATTAATATTCAGTTTTATATTTATATTTATTTAATAAATTATATATTCATATTTATTCCCACCAATTTAATGTTTAGCATAAACTAATAGCATCACACTATTTATTTAGTCTTTAAGTTTCATACAGTGGATGCTCGTGAAGATTTAAAATTATTTAAAGATAAATATATTATATAAATATATGGTTATTAAAAATTCTACCCCAAGATGAACCACATACACGGTTACCAAAATGATCAATTTTCTCCAGATCTATAAAATGTCTCGTTATTACTAGCTATGATTGATCATGAAACTCTTGGACTTTGCTCGATCCACCATATTGTTCTCAACCAAAAAGGAGACATTCTATCTCTACTTACATCAATGTGTTCATACATGGGGTGAGAAAAAATATCCACATGGTATCCCCAATAGTGGTCTTAACATCTGAATTCATAACATGTTATTGCATCACATTATATACTATGCCTAGAAAAATTGTTACCATTAGAATAAAAATAGAAATAATGGATTAAAAATGAAATAAAAAGTAATAAAAAAGGAAAACAGAGTACCCCATGTTATAGTATGACACCTATTGTATACCTACCCTCTCTCTGGTCTATGTTAAAGGAATTAGAAAAAGTTGTTCAACCTACCACAACATCTGGTACATCCACTTGTTAAATAAGAAGATTCAAAAGTTCTACAGAAGGAAATAAATGACTAATAGACAATAATATCTTATCCTAGTGATTTAAAAAAATTAATAACATTTATCGAGAACTCATAATCTATTGGAATGATCAAAATATAAATTTGTAACTCTTTTCAATTATAGGAGGGTTATTTAGATTTCCTAGAAGTCCTTTTGAAATAAAAATTATATAGACGACCTACTAGAACAATAATGATAGGGTAGGCCATAATATAAATACTGGGTCCTTGGAGAACAATATCCTCTCTATTCCAATACACATAGCCAAGGATAACATATAAACTATAGGGAATAAAATCATCCATATCATCCATTAACTCTATTAGACCTATCTCAAAACCCCCCAACCAATAACGGCATTAATATAAATAAATAATATTGCTAACTCTGAGTCTAGTAATATTCAAAAGGCTTCCCTTCTCATTATGTAAAAAAAACGAAAACCACCAACCTCTAATATTTTTTCAAAAACATGGGTTAGATGACATTGAAAACCACCAATCAAAACCACTTAAACCATCACTAACCATATCAAATTATAATTAAGCACAATGAACCTTATGGAGTCCCCAACACCATAGATAATGAAGGAAATCCTACAAGTGTACCTTTTATCTAAAAAAATCCCTTGGCAAAGCCTTCCAAAAAAGAACCACAACTATACTACTTGCTCCCAACCAAAAGAAAACCATCCCATAACGGAATCACCATGAAGCACTATTACTTTAATGGAATCCTCAAGACACAAGTATACAATAAGGTGATTCCTCAAAATTGTCTCTCAAAACTATTTAATGAATCTCACCCAAGAATATACTAGATACTTCCTCTTAGTATTATTCTAATGAACCTAAAAAACTCACCCCAAATCCTTTACCAATGTGGTCATAATGAAACAAATATCACACAAGAATCATAAATTGAATCCAAACCCTCTATAGAATTTTAAAAAAACACTGATGATCAAATCCACAAACCAAACTATCTTTGTCCAAAAAAAATCATGACAACAACTTAATTCCAAAAGGATTCTATCATTTTTATCTATGAAAAAAAACAAAAAGAATGGATTCCATTTATGATCAATACTAACAATGAGGATCCATAAAGAAAATTCCCCTTGTATGAAAAATTACACGGAATTTAATTTAAAATGTAAACCTTTAGATTTGTTTATACATGATAGCAGAAAACCTGGTTTCTGGCCCTATGCTAGTATATTACCATGGAAAACATTAGGTCAAGATATGTACAACTACTACCTGTCCATGTACCCCTTACATGGGGTATATACCCAAGTACCTATCCACATTTATATGTATTACCACAATACATTTTAGTATTGAACATCATGTGTAATACCCAAAAATCAATCTTCCCATGTACTCGACCATATATAAAAGTTCCAAAACATAGAATATACTACATATACATAGTGTGTAGTGAAAAAATCCATGCATCCACAAATAATAAGAACACATGATTTCTGTTCTTGAGAAAACACATCATACTATTTTGATTTCATATCTATAAACCCTTGTGAAACTTCAGAAACATCATATTTCCTTAAAAATAACTAGATCGAACTTGTAGGGGTCCCCAATAACTAAAAAAATGAAACATAAAAATAATAAACTATTTGTAATTTATATGAATAAAATTAAGATTGAATACCTCTAAGAATATACCACCAAATCCTTGATCTGGTTCATGATACATAACCTCCACATGATGATATGCCTTCTCTTAAGATCTATAGCAACACCACCCCCTCTGTATATATCTATATCCCTCTTCTTATTCTTACATTTATATATTATTTGAATGGCACATGGGAGAGGTCCCCAAATTTTACCGTGAATACGAAGAAATGTATATAGAATATTAAAAAAATAATTAAAATTAAAGTTATAAAAATAAATGTTCAAAAAGCAAATGAAATAGAAAAGGGCCATAGTCCTTTCCCAAGTGACTGACGCTAGGTTTTGTTTATCTTGGAAAACCCACTATTCTAAACTCAACCAAAGATTTAGAATTCTGATTTTTTTTCACCAAAAAAGGATATCAAGAAATGATCATGTATGAATAAATAATATTAAACAAATTAGTTAAAAATTACATTTTCATACATAATTATTATGGAATAGTATTTAAAGAGAATAATACCAAGGGGTAAAATTCCATTATAGGTTGAATAGAGTGGTTATAATAGTCATCTATGTTATCCTGAATAGAGGGGTCAATATTTTTCCACTCAAACACCACTGATGGAGAAAATTCATATTTTAATTTATTTTATAAACTAGCACGAGGTAGTTTTTTCATGAAATCACCACCATAAATTATTTTGACCTCTATGAATTTGAGGTGGACAACCAACTATCATGTATCAACTTGAACACTGGCACATAAAATACTACCATGATCATATACCTAATGGTATCATAATGTATATGGATTTACCAATATAAGGAACATTGAACCATGAGCAATATTATGCTCCCTACCATAAGAATACAATTATAATCACTCCTCAACCAAACATCAAACTTCATGACCCATGCTCCACCCACTAACAAATGAGATTGCTCATCATATCCAAACCACTCACACTAGAGCACCAACATATAACACCAAATAATTAAAATTCCTAAATCATAAGGAACATTATATCCAATAAACAAAAACCCCTTAAAATGAGGGCCACATCATCCTATTGCCTATACAGAACTACACACCATTAGTTTCCCCTTATAAAATAATTTTTCCACTTATAAATCCATGTAAACAACCACTCTCATCCTCAAGGTAGCACAATTTTTAAAGAACCTCTAATAGGATAACACACTTATATGAGCCATGACATAAGGATTATTATATAATGGGTATAAAACCATAGATATTTCTTATTAAATAGGCCATTTCCATCAACCAAGCTTACCGTCAACACTCCATTTTAAAACATAGAAATTTTATCATTCAATGATCAACCACATGAACACACCTCATTTGGGTGTTGAATAAAAATCATGATCATTATCATATCATCGTAAAAAATATAGGGCAATTGAAATAATAAATTTTAGGAATTTAGCCAAACCTAGCCTCCACAAATTATAAATAATCAACGGGAACACTTTGCACAATAAATCACATGCATATGGAAAGTTCACCAATTTAGGGAAATATTCATGGATTCTAAAAAAATAGGGTTACCAATACTGTTGAGTGATTTATTATTGATCCAAAATGTTGTTTTTCATCCGTGATTTTATTGATCAAACCATGCTATAAGTACTTCTCAATGCCTATAGTAACGCAAACCACCCTCCACACATCCATAAATGAAGGGAATTCATCTATATCACTAGATAAAACTCATGAATATATACAGATTGTATTTAATTAGAATAAAATAAACATATTTTATTTGAGAAAAAAATCAACCAAGAACATATAAGGGAAAACAATGTATTGGATGTTACTGACACGTTATACTATTGAAACATCATCATCATAAAAACAAAAAATTAAGAAAATGTCATGATGATCTATATTAACTATTAGGAAATATGAAAAAAGACCTCATTCCAATTAGAAAATATATGAAAAATCATAAATCACAAAATCTACAAACATAAGTGTGTCTCTCAAGCTGAAAATCACAGAACTGTAACATAGAATACAATGAAAAAATACCATAACCTTGGTGAGATGGGACTCCTTCAAGAATAGGTGTACATGACTCACCAACAATATATGCATCACAAGATTTTACACATTCCATGATATTCAATCTACCAACTCCTTAAATGATAATACAAATAAAAAGGATGCTTTGATAACATTTTTCATTAACTGACCACTGTTGAATGGAACTGTCAACTGATCTCACTCGCAATAAGGCCCCATGAATACATCCCGATTAAATAGAGGACACCGATTATCAATGAGGGTGTAAAAGAATATAGGGGGAGAATATTCCATCTATTATGAGTGAAATGAAAAAATTAAGTACATTAAAAAATTTAAAAATCATATAGATTAAAAAAATAACTGAAACTGAATCATTATCTAATAAATGGAATTTAATATAAAAATTCAATGAAAAAACATACTGATGATGGTCTCTCAGTAGGATAAAAACATTTCATATAAAAATAAACTTTATGGAAATACTCATGAATCTACTAATACCTTATGTAAAACCATGTACATAGTATCCCTAAAATCAAATTACTATAGCTCATTCCACAGATTCCACATGAGTAGATTCACTTGATCATGAAACTCTAGGACTATACATGATCCATCGATTCATGCTAAACATGAATGGTTAAGTATGGGTTACATATAGACGGAGTTTCATTTACATGGGGTGGAAAAAAATCATAGTAGGCCACCCCTTACGATGACCCTTACATATACCCTCATAACAGGTGCATCAGAAAAGTGATATAACCATTCCATCTGAATGATAAAAATTTAATAATAAAGAATATTTACAAATAAAAAAATTTTCTAAATAATAAGAGAATAGAGGACCTAGTATTCTACCATGGAACCCAAGGTAAATCTACCACCACTCTAAATCAATATAGAGGAATTATGAAACATGGATCACCAAAAACCAAAATCAATAACATTCTATTGATCTAGAGGGAGCGAAAAAAGTGTAATGCAATTAAATATATGAAATTCAGTCTTAATAATATCTTCTTAGGAATCAAAAACATGAATGAGTAGCTATTAGGATCACAGAGTATAATGGTTTGATTTATAATAGAATTAGGAAATACTTTTGAGGCTTGTAGATTACTACTCATGTCATAGAATTATTATAAATCTAAATGGTCTATAACTAGACTATAAAGGAAACGCTTTGGTGATAGAAAAAAACTCATATATTATTCCATGGGATTGATATATTCTATATAGCCCACTGAACTTATCCCAACTGATCTACTAAACTACAGTGGTTGTTATCATACAGATTATCCATTATCTACGTAGTCCCACTTCATGCCAGTAACCAACAGAGGGTAGAAACTAAATTAATCATAGGGCCAACACTGATTCCATAAATATCTAAAGATTCTCCCCTCAATTAAAGTACTGAACATGAATGACGTCAAACCCAAAAGAAATTTATCTTTAACTATGGTCATCTAATACTTAATCTTAACCATAAGAACTATTGAAACCATCACGATCTATCTCATGGAAAAATAAATAATTTGGAGTCTTCGACGGTCCCTAAACCATATCTCATGATGTATACATTATAAGGGTATCTTCAAATAGATTCTAATCTCAATCAACAACTACCAAAAAGGAAATTCTTTCATACTCTTGACTAACAACCTATACGTCACCTACCTAGATAGAATAACTTAAGAAACACCATTTATATAAGGGAAACTAGATGTCACACATGTCTATATAGGAATCCCTCAAATATGTTCCTCAGACATATCTCAAACTCTCTGGATTGTACACAACCATTTCTAATATCCCATGTAGACATTCTAGCTAAAACGATTCAACCAAACTACACCATATGAAAACAACTAAGCAAACTCCTAGAAGAAAAAACACAATGAGTACACAAATTATCCTTCCAAACAACCACCAAAAAACTCACCGATCATCCAAAACAATGTTGATCAATAAAATCACACCATCACTAGATTCTTATAACAAACAACCCAACCCCTTCAAGAATAATAGAGAAACCTATAAGGAATGATCAAACTAAAATCTATTAGTCCTAATAACCACTTAGGAAACAAACAAAATATTGAATGGATTCCACCATCATTACCTGGGGAAAAAAATCTTATAATGGATTCCTTTTATGTCCAATTATGACATCAAAGAAAAAAAATACCCAATACCACTTGATTGAAAAAGTAATATAAGTTTTCAAATGAGTACACACTATGTGATTGTAATTAGATTACATGTATTCTAAAATGTAGACTAATATATATAATTCTACATGGTCAAGGAACTTTGAGAGGCTGGCTATGCACCAATAGAGAGCAGGGGATAATATGGTGATTATCTATATAAAATATAATGTCCTTTTACCAATCCCCTGAGGTGTCATCCTAAGTATCTGGCCACATTTACATATTCTAAATCAAAATGTGTAATTAAAGTATATAGAATGTAATTACCAAAACACTACCTACACAAGTACTAGAACACATAGCCATGTACAACTATACAATGTGTACTGAAATTACAAAACATGTATTTTCTAAAACACAATCTTCACCAAACATGAAAAACAATTATATTATGTTCTTGAAACCCAATACTAATTTATAGGGATATTAAATTAAGAAACCCCTTTTAGCATCTTAAAACCAACGACATCTACCCAAATTCATCAGATTGACCATCTATAGGTCTCCAAAAGACCAAGAAAGATGGAATTTTAAAACAACTAACCCATGGTAAGTGTTAGTGGGAAAATTAAAAACAAATACATATGGTAAGATAATACCAAATCCTTGATATGATTCACGATCTGTAGATACCACTCCATGATCTAGCTCCTTCATATCTTTTTAACAAGGCTTTTCACCCTTACTTAATCTCCCTACTTTTCTCTCTTGAAAGAATCTCCAAAAGGGGAGAACCCGTGGGTTATAATGTAATTGATTTAAGAAGAATGAAATTGAAAAAAAATAAATGAAAAAGATTAAAAATGAAAAATGGATAAAGGGATAATGGAAAACATAATGATATAGGGTCTGAGGCCTAACCCCAATGCTCAGAAGAAGGTTATTCCTAGTCTTGGAAGCCCCCTAATGCCAAACTGAACTATAGTGTACTAATATTTATCTAATATACTAAACACAAGATATCACTAATTGGAAATATGTGAATAAATAATATTTAATTAATTAAATAAATATTTTATATTCATCCAAAATTTTAATGCCTAAAAGTTTCAACAAACACCTACCCTAGAGTAAATACCCAATTCTAGGACATGCAAAATGTTATGATAAATAATTTGACATCTAATGGTAGGATAAATAACCATTTCCCCCTTATAAAAATACTTGAGAGAAAAAACTCAAATTTCACCTTATCCTATCAAACCATCACATTGCGGTTCAGGAAACACGACCACACCTCAAGAAAATATTATTTACCAATAGATGGAAATGCATTTAGAAAATTATAAAATCATTGATCCTTCAAAAATATTGGATCGTAGAATTGTTGAATATTTAATTCATCCCCACAGAGAGTATATTGAGCATTAAATGTTAATGGATTTTTTTATCTACTTTGGAAATATATTCACTATAGACGAGGATATATTTTTACTAAATTAATTTTTTATGAATTAAATTAATTAAAAATCATGTTTGAGACCAAATTTGATGAAAATTTTATTAATAATTGATCATTATCAATAATAGATTGATGAATTTATTGATTAGAAATTTTCAAAAAATGATCAAATTAATATCATCTTTTTCATTAATCCAATCTATGATTGTAAAAATTCCATGGTTGAGGAAATTTACTAAACATGATACATTTAGCTTAACACATTATAACCAATTCAAATAAAACATATTATTCCCATAAAAATGTAAGCCCAAAATTTTATAGATATTATCATTAAAACATCATATATACAAGATCCCTATGGAAAAATAATTTGTGGAAATTCACAAACGAATAGACCCTACATGACTGTATACATCATTATATGAATTAACATTATTATTTTCAAATAAAAATTATATTATGATATTCTAATTCAAAAAAATTGGATTTTCTAGATACAAGTTGAATTTTAATTTACATTTTCTTGAATTCAAATTCCAATATCTAATGTAAATATCATTATTTTGAATATTCATCATATTTATGATTAATGAAGTTAGAAGAGTTATTTGTGAGGAATTAATCATTTTATATTTATTTAAATAACCATATGAACCTCCTAAAAGAAACCTATGAAATTAAAAATAAATTCTAATTTCATTATTATTATGTATCGGTGTGACATCCTCTATCATGGTGGGAATGTCTCTCAAGATGGCATTGTAAACATTTTTAATGTATAATATTGAACATTATGAAGCATGAAAATTTAACCGATATTTATGTTATTGGACCACCATAAGACACAAATATCACAACATGAATTAATCTCTTTATCAATAAGGATTCCATACTCAAATAACCATTGTGGTTTGGACATTAAATGTTGTAGTCATGGTTTCTGTGTTTTTTAACTTTTTATTCCTCATCACCTTGGTTCCATTATAAAAATACCAATCCTGACATGATGTTCTTGTATTTTTTTAAAACATCATCTAATTCATATAAACTATTTAATTCATCAATAATATACAAGATTTATAAGTAATATATTACTCCATTCTTGAAAACATTCTTATATACATGAACTAGTATATTAAGATAGATTCTAATGGATAAAAACAACAATAAAAGAATAATATAGAAAAGTATTCCAATAGTAATATTTAATAGATGAGTAAAATTAAATTTCATCAAACAATTATTCATAGATATCTAGTAATGTTTACTAGTTAAACTCTTACACTAATTCATATTTCTTTATATTATTATTTATTTACTATTCCATAAGAATCCACTTCCGTTTTGTGATCTAAATTTTAGGACAATATTCACTCATAAAATTATATCAATATAAACTAATGTAAATCACACTATCAAGTTTACACAGGCAATCTATAAAATTTCCCAAAAATATAATACCCACTTTAGAAAAAACAAAACTCACTAGTCATGGAAAATTTTCATAAAGGGAATGATTATTCCAAGGCTACTGTTGGGTGGTTCATGATTTAAACATAAAAATTTTTGTTAGGAAATGTGGTTTCAACCATTACACACAATACATGATATAAAAATAGAGTCAATGAATTTATACCTCATATCATCTATAAATTGGTATCAACACATTTTAATACCCTCTTTTTTAGCAATTGACAACTTCATGATATTATAAATTTCAATAATTTTATTTTCCATTAATTATTAATTTTATATTATTTTTTTATTCAATTTTTTCAATGGTTATACAGATGTAGAAAATCATATACCCATCACATTAACAATTTAAGAAATTCTCAGGAAAATAATTCTAATATTTAAAACAATATCATATGTTAGGTAATAATTATTTTTATCAAATCCGGGATATAATCTATTACTATAATTTTCCATTAAATATTTTAGAAAAATATGATAAAAATAATAAATACGAACCTAGAATTGAAATTCCCACATCCAAGTGGTATACTCATACCTTCCACTATATAGAAGTATTAACTCATAAATCCTAGAATCACTAATCTTCCACATGATGATTAATCGAGAAATCATGAAATTACAATACAAAATATAGGGTGCGAAGTATAAATTAACTTGAATTGTGGTTTCCTATAAAGTTAGTTCATGGAAACTATATACTTAATAAAATTTCATATGTATAGTTATTTTAAAGGTAAATTTTATAACTGAAATCCTCAATTATATCAAAACGGTATGAAACATAGTCATTAATTGATTAGATTTTTGTAAATGTTATACAAGAGATTTATGTTATGTGTTTTCTAATGAAATAGGTTGTGCGAAGGAGTAAGATAAATGGACTAGAGATCATCTGTAGAATGGAACATCAATATTTTCAAAAATCACTGAAGATATTTATACCAAATATTTACTCAATAAAAATTAAATTCATATTATTAAAATCTAATATTAAATTAAATTCCACAATTATACTAGATTTATATGTAAAAGCAATAAATTAATATCTTTTTCAAGATTTACACATTAATATTTTACTAATATTAAGATTTTTTCCAGAAATTAATATATCTAAATTAATCAATTAATGAAAAATATACCATAAATTATCATTTCAGGGAAAATTCACTTTAGTTTCCTGAATTCCCCCCACCCAAAATCAAAAAGGCTCTTCACTCTTTGAGACCAGGGAGTGAATACACCAATGGAAAAACATTTTGAAATATTAAAGAATTCATAATAATTATATAATAGAGGAAAACACTAATAGTGAAATCTATTTATTTTAAAAAACAAATTTAGTAAATCTTGTGATATTGTGTAGTCTAGGGAAATTATATTAATGAGTAAAAAAGAATTCATACATATAAAATTTTTGTATTAAGAGAAAATAGAAAAATTTTCCTACAAAAAATTATAGGAAAAATTCTATTTCTTGTAGTATCCCTATAAATGAGATAAATAATAAAAATACTCAAAATAAAAAAGGCTATAGTACTCAATTGTAGAAAAATATAGTTCATAACTACAAAATTTAGAGAAGAGTAAATTTATAAGACTCGAGTGGAACATCCCTAGGCACTTAACTAATATACCCCTTATGATTTGAACTCTGAATTAGGAAAATGGTGAAAACAGTCACAATGGTCTCCTAACCTTTAATAGAAGAAGAAATTAATATGTTAGTTTCTTCTCAATAATTTATTGGTCCAGACTATCTATTTTTAGAAATGTGATTTACAGTGCTAAATTAGTCAAAATAGGGATAAACTCCATATGAGGCGTAGTAGATGAATATTTTATTAAGAGAAATTCCATTTCTTTGTAGGGGGGGGTGTATTAATAAAATTTACTTACATCACTATATCTATAACTTGAATATTACACATTATGTAGTTCAAATTGGAAAAATAATGTCAGGCCTCTATTTTGATTATGTCTGCCTATATATTTGAGAAATTATGGATAGTGAGTAGTGAGGTAACTATGTAAGTAATAGGGGTTATATGTTGTTCTTTGGATATTTTTGGTACTAGTGTAGTATGTCGTAAATGTGGAAAGGTGTCTAATAGAGTATCTTGAAATAAGATCCCCTACACATGTAATGGAACCCTATGGTTACCTAATTGCAAATAATAGGATGTGAAAATATAACCAAACTTAAAATAAAATGTACTGGATGGTAGAAATGATTGGTATGTGATTATAGTTTCCCTATAAGTTTGCTAAGGTGGGATAGTCTCGTACTCAATAGAAACCTAAGAATGTCCCTTGGCTATATTATCCCCCCTATAAGTATGAATACTAATTAATATATTTATTCTTTTTTAATCAATTTTCAAAAATAAAATATTTTTTAACAAATAGAGGTCAACAACATAAAGTTTCAATAATTATGAGTGTGTAAAGGATGAATCAAACACCAAATGGTGCCTATTTTAGTGGTTAAATGATATTTCCCATCCCATAAATATCCTTTTAGAATTGTTATATTTTGAGTCAACATAAATATAAGAATACATGGTTATATTGATGACTGACCCCTCTAAACTATTATACAACGTGATAATATATAATAGAATAACCAAGCATAATAATCCCATAATTAAAACCAATGATATAATATAGACCAATGCATAATCTTTAATAAGGATCCTCAAAATAACTAACTTTTTGTAAGAAAAGGTTTTTAATTTTTCTTCGTGTCAGATGCTATCTCAACCCACTTCTTTTAGGATGAATCATTTTTGGGATCAAGTGAGAAGTCCTTATATTCCAATATGCATAAAAAATTACCACTTTATATACCCATCACCACATCAAAATACTTCCAAGAGAGGCTCTAGTATATATGTCCTTGCTGAAATGTATCCTTCATTAACACAATTTTTTAGTATACATAAGAACACACAAAAATAGATTTTTATGGAATTTATCTCTATCATGTATGAAATTTTAAACATGATCCACCTATAAAGAATCTATAATTTCTTTATCAATATTTATATATTGAAGTATCCCTATGTCCAGTTTTTATTTGTAATCAACGGAATGTTTTCAATGTTTAACTCATTTCACCTGATTTTATATATAAGTAAACTATATTAATAAATGGAATTGTTTACTGTAAAAATCCTACCACAAGATTGAATTAGATGTGAAATGGGATGAGTATTATAGGATGGTGGAAGGTTAAAAATGTGTCTTCTGGTTCACTATTATTTAGATGGTTTGTATGGGAATTATTCTTTTTTCTTGGATGGATGATGTATTGATTTATGTTTCGATTCAATGGTATTAAAACTATACATAGTGAATGAAATGGATGATGAGAATTGTAAAACACAGTGTCATAAATGCATAGAACGGTGGAATAAAAAAGTTGAAAATTTTCATATAGGGGTAATGGAATGGTAGGTGGGATAAATTGTTTTGAAAAAATAAAATGATTATTAGAAAAAATAGGGAAGGATTTTGTAAGTTGGAATAATGAAAAAGAATCGTAGAGAGTTAATATTCGGTATAACTCAGTGAAAGGATAGCTATTTTTTAGGGAATATTAAAGGCCAATGGTTATAAGAGATCTGGTCATGGAGTAGGTAAATAGTTGTGGTCTTGTATTTGGGTTTTTATTGAGAATTTATACCCCTCAAATTCATCACGGAGTGGTAGAAATGAGCATGTTGTGACCAGTAAATGGTAGATTACTTAATTTAAAAAATTCAATGTATAGGAAATATAAATTTATGCAATACACACTTAATGGTTTGATAATTTTTTTTATAGAACTAATAGCTTTTCCCAAGGTATGGTTAAGGATAAAATCACTTCTACCATGTCACAAACTACCTATTTATTTCATAGAGTTATCCTCATAACCTTGGGTTATTTAGTTTATAAAATACTAAGAATATTTACTATATATAAGATATAATTAATTTATTTTATTATGGTTTGGCATGTGTTGGCGTTCCATGAGACAAACCATACTTCTTATCATCATGGTGAGACCTCCCTCTTTACAATATGACATAACTCGAACACTCTGAATCATTCTCTAATTTTTTGATTTAGCCTTTGAATATTCTAAAAGTAATTATGAGATGGTTAAAAGTGTATATATGACTATAAAAATTCTAAATGACTCTAAAAAAATTCAAATAAATGACAGAAAAACTATATAGGTTTTCATAGAGTCGTAACACCACATTACATTGAGAAATATATATAAAAATTTAGTTATTAAATCAATCATCAAGGACAGAATATATCATTATTGAAATTACTCATTCTAAAACATTACCCTCCACCCATTTAAATTTAACATATATGTATTCCTTAATTAAATATTTTTAGATCATGTCATAAAAATTTAATAAAAAAATGGTCTTAAGCACCTTATCATTTATGTGAATAGAAATAGTTTTTACTGTGTGTAAAATAAATATAAATTATGACTCTAGGAAAATATTTTCTTTATAAAGAATGGGTTTTCCATATCTTAGTATTCTCCATGTAGATCATTAAATTATTATAATTAACTCTTCTTAAACATTCCATCTCAGCCAACTATTGTTGTATCTTTTTACTAGATAGATGCGCATCAATCTTCAATCATCATATAGACCAATAAGATCAATACTCTAGATCGACTAGTAAATGGATTGGATTAATGTAAATAAGGCGTCATGGGGTTATAAAATTATATTTTTATATATTATTACCTCTTCCAAAAATTCATTTACTGAATAATTTCTCATATCCTTCATTCTTGAGTTTTCCAATTTTTCTAGTGTTTTCATGAGTTCATGATTAGACAGTTCTACTTTACCTATATATTTATAAGGTAAGTGAATTTGGGGTTGTATTGAACTCTATAAATTTTAATGAATAACTTTATAAGTTGTTTATTTATTTATTAACTATATTATTTTTATTTAATCATGTGATGATAAAATAATTGGATATGTTTTTCTTTAACAAATTCCTAACCTCATTGGATGTGTTGAAATATGTAGATTTTGCGTCTACTCATTTAGAGACATATTATATAAATGATATAATGTTTTTATTCCTAAAGGTTTTTAGGGTGGGACCCCATGAATAAATGAAATTTTTTTAAAATACCTATATATCAAAGTTATTATATTGAAAAATCTCATTCCTTCTTCATATAGTTTTTATCCTCTTGATGCGATCACAACATTGACAAAATTCCTTATCATATATCTGAAGTGTGTGCAAAAATAATATATTTTGAATGATCATACGAACATTATCGATATCCCATTGGTTTAATCTATTTTATGAGAAATGGAATATTTCCAACACAGTTTTTGGTTTATATTTTTCTATAGAACATTATATTAGGTAATCGTCAGACATTGTTTACGACATTAGATCATCATAAAAATAGTTTTCTACAAACTACATAAATACTTTTTATTGATGATATGATAAGTGATGAAAAATATTCCTAATTTATATAAACGTTCATACATAATAAAAACATAGATGGTCTTTCAGATTAGAAAATTAGAGTTTTTTTTCAAGGAAATCATCATATATATCCATCTCCTCATTTCTTCTACATATCTTAGGTTCAGCCTTGATATATTCTCTTCTACCATATTCCATAAAAAAATTTATCATTTATTAGACATAAAATCTATGGACTAAGCCTTAGAAACTGGATGACAATTTTTTTCTTCCTTATTTGTCAAAAAATACCTCAATATTGTATGGTTTTCATATACAACGTCATTTGGATAGAATGGGAAATGACCTAAATTTAATAATTAAAAATACTACAATAAGAAACTCCTTTTATATATTATATTATATTACTATGGAATCCTTCAGTTCCCATATAGTATAATGTTTGAGTAATATTATGTGATTATCCCACTATGCCGAAACAAATCATAGTGTGAATTCACTCGCATCACAAATAAGCTCAACGTGGATAACATTATTTAGATAAATTATCATTTAGGATTCCATACACTATTCTAAAAATACATAATGGTTTATTTATGTTAGTAAGAAACTCAAATTTTATATTCTTTTCGAATATACATGTTAGTGGTTGATCAATATTAGAGAAATCATTGAAAAAGTTTTGGTAGAAGCCTACATGAAAATATAATATTCTAATCCATTTAAAAATAGTTGGATCAAGCTTCTCCGTTTTCGCTTTTATTTTTCACATGATATATATAACTTCACTAAATTGAAATTTTTTGGCATTGTACTATTTATAAATTTTTCAATAATAGGAACTTTTCACCATCAAAAACTAATAAAATTTCTTCAATCCTATTTGATAACCATTTCCAGATTTGTTAAAAATCCTTAAAATTGTTCTTTCATATATAGAAAAATAATCGTTAAATATTTTTGAGAAGTTTTCCACTATATCCTAGAATATATGTGTGATGCACCATTGACATTTCATTGATTCAAGAAACATGAAAATTTACATTTGGGGATTGATTATATTACCATATGTGTAATTGGGCATGGTCTGAGACAGTTCAAGAGGGTCCTCTGATATTTGTTTATGGAAATATTAACCATCATGAAAAAATTATAACTCATACCCAAATAATACATTTGTTTATATGTTACTCTATATTCTAGTCATTAACTCGAGATAGGAAGTTTAAGAAATCATTCCAACATTATGGTAGAGGTTTTGGGAAGCATCCATTTGAGTTATTATATATTTTTATCATGTATCTATCCAGTAAAAATATTTTCCTTTAAAATATTTAATCATATATTCAAAATATTATATTTATGATGGTAAGGTTGTTATAGTCTATGATAGAATCACGTCTTAGATTATATTTATATATGATACTATTTTGCTTTATGGGATATAAAAGAATGAAATTTTCAATATGGGATTAGGATGAGGTTGGTATCTGGGTGGCGCTTGATTTCTATTTAAATAATACACAAGTTTCTGTTCGTTTCACTGATGATTTAGTTCTACAGGAGGATGTTTTGGTCTTAATAGATTGAATGTGTTCTAAAACTAAACTAGATGTTGTATTATTAATAACATAGTTACCATATTTGGGTTTTTTCCTATCCTCCTACCTAATAGTTTTAATGTCCATACATATCATTATAAAACTCACAAGAATACGATTCATGTCTCGGTGACTGTGATAATGGATGTTTTACGAGAAATTGAGAGGGTTACCACATTTTTTTAATGGAATATATATATATGAAGATAAAATTAAGACTATTATAATCTAAAAATTAATTTCTAATATGGTAAATGTTTAATTTTACAAATATTAGAAATGTGAAAATTTTCACTTAGGTGGTCCTTACAATCCTTGCTATTTTCCACATAAGTCACTCATCCACTAAAGCATCAAACATGGATTCAGAAATTTCCTATAATCAATAAGTAATGTTCTATATTTGAAGTAAAAAAGTAGTTCCCATTATATGTAATTATTAAACCACATTACAAATATACCCATTTATTATAGTGATTATTCTCAATAAATATGAGACATGTTGAGAATTTCACTAATAAGCATCCATGTCTATGAAATTAGAAATTATTTTTTGAAAGTTTTTTTTAACTCATATTTGGTATTGGTTGATCCATTGATCTAACTATTAATACAATACATATATAAATAATTTAGATATAATGGTAACACATTATGTCTTATAGTCTCTTAGGAAATCACATTGTAATATATCTTTTCCCAAATCTATAATTTTTTTGACAGGTGGTAGGTTGGTTCTTTCATATAGAGCATGCTAAATTTTTCCATGATTTGTGTCATTTACAAAATTTTGTGTTTAATAGGAAAATATTCTCCCCAAATTTTGGAGAAAATATTCTCTAATCTACCCTATGTATGGATTCAATGATATTGTCCATGACAGTGCACAATTAAGACACAAATTTAATTCTATCATGTTTTCTAAAATGTTCATTCATGGGATTGAATCCATTCTGTTCAAATTAGTTACATTTTATCCTCAACACATAGATGTATTAGTGAAATATGAGCTTATCGATCTCTATTTCATATTAAAGTTCCTCTTGGGAATTCAAATATCTAATTGGAGTTGTTTGTTCCCTGTCGAAAAACAGAATTACTATAAATATAATAAAATATAACTCATTAAAAATAAAAAAGAAAATATAAATAGATGAGAAATGAGTGATTAAATCAATAAATTTTTAGCCTCTAAATTTTAATATTACTCCATAGATATGGAAATGAAAACATTATTGTTCAATATATAATGATTAGTTCCCCATATCATATAGAATGATTACAAATTTTTTAAAATTACAATCCTTTAATACTAACAAATTATTGCACAATTGAAGTATGAGGTCATTCAAAAAATGCATATTTGTGATCCTTTAGAGATAATGGAAAATATTAATGGATAATTAGTTATATTATGTTTAGATAAACTTATAAAAAACAAGATTATTTTTTATTAATTCAATAAATTTAAATATATTTTTTGTATCAATTTAAAATGGATTATTTGAAAATTAAATCACTTTTATCAATCACCTAATGGTTTTATTGATATGTTTCAATGTATTTATAAAAGTTTCATCTTCATATGGTTTTTTATCCTACCTAAGAAATTATGTGATCCTATGTTATGTAAATCCAATATTCAAGATTCATCATGTTTGACCATTAATGAAAATGAAAATAATGAATTATTGGTCAAATATAAATTCATTTAATTGACCAATAGGTCATCCATATACATAACTCATGCTCAAATTCATATGATGGGTTGATATTTTGTTTTTTTCAAAATGAATTATTTATCAATAAATCCATCCATGAATGAAATTAACAAAAACATATATGTCTTATCTATTTATTATTGATATCACACCCCTTAATTGGGTAGACACAAATGTCTTTGATAAGCTCCAATACATTTAATGGATTATTATTAAGTATTTATTTAATGGGAAAAGGAAAATGTTAATCTAATAACAATAAATAATGAAAGATAATTGTTTTGAGATAATGTAGAAAATTGGAAATGTAATGTATTCAATTGAGGAAATCAGAAAACAATGTGGAAGAAAACTAATACACGAAACAATAAAAAGATATTTTATAAATCTTCATTAACTTAGTATAATATCTTTTATATTTATGAACACAAATCAATTTTATTGTGAGTCGATTAGTTTTATAACTCATCAAGGATCATTAAAAAATTTCTATTTTATTAATTTATTCAAATACTTTTGGCCCAAACATTATCATTATAATGTAATGGTGTTTTCTTATATTAAAACATTGAATCCATTTACTAATCTGATGATATGATATCTAATATTTAGTTTATTTTCATTTGACTTAGGATTTTCATTGATATATATGATAATTCACTTGGTATGTGTTGATTTTAACAGAATTAGGCTACAAAAGTTTACACAGAGAAAAAGAAGATAAGGGAAAAAATTTCCAATTACACAACGTGAAACCTCATTACACAACATGTAGAATAGTTTCACAACATGATACAAATCAATAAAAAAGACATGAAAGAAGTGGTGAAAACTATAAGTGGAAACACCATTACAAGATGTGAGTTTTACAAATACATAGTGGAACATTTAAATGGAATTACCATAGTGAAAATAAATATTGAAGGAAGGTACAAATCATGAGTCTTTGATACACATCATTAATGGAGTCATATTTTCGAATATCAAAGGAGATACGGGTGAGATACACGTAGTTTCCAAATCTGCGGAGAAAACCACAAATCGAAATTACACTACATGAAAATCAATGACACACCATTTAATATTTCAACTATATATAAATCAGTTGGGAATCGGATTTCATAGGTTATTGGGTATAAATTTTATGTTCATTCATTCCTCTATTGTTTTATAATACCCCCTATATCCAAAATTCAAAATTTCATAGTTTCTTGGTTATTGTATTTCCTTAATAATAGAATTTTGAGTTGTTTTAAAAGGGGTCTTCATTCCATTTCTCATCATTGACCTCATTAAACCACAGTTTCTAGTGCTGAATATTGGAGAACTTGTTCTTTCAATCATTACTACTAATATTTCATGTATGTAGTTTGTTTAATGGTATTTTATCCAAGATTTTAGAACAATTTTTTTTTATTGAATGCACCTATTGAATCTTTTCATGTCTGAAAAACCTTTAATATCAATTAGTTCTCACATGTTATGCATGATTTAAATGATTCAGTTAATTTCATTTGATCCGACCATGTGTGGCTAGAACACTTATGATAGGGATCATGAGTAAGTGTATTTGAATTCAATAAATATTTAATTCTAAACTTGTTATCTATAATGGTAAATAATTGGGATAAATGAACCATTTATATTTATTTAATTAGAACATACCTGACCATGAGACAATCAAATAAATAAACTTATCCTAATTTGATTAGATAAGGTTATGACGAAAATCAAAAAATAATTTCATCCTTTGAAGCTAATACTGATGAATCATGGTTTTCACTATCTCTAGATAAAGGAATAGTTACCAATTAGGCAATACTTGTGGTCCTGACCAAAGTAAAAAAGTGACAACTACATGCTTTGTAGACTAATCCTTAGGATCCTAAAAATTTATAACTAAGATCATCTTTTCTATAAATCCTTGAAACTGATCCCAATACCTTTATAATTCCTAAATTCAACCATCAAATCTTAATAAATAGTTTCCCCAATCTAATTCAACTTGTTAGGACTCTTACACCATAGGGTTCCTAGATAAAGGCTACAAGTAAAAGCCCAATTCTTTATGGAATCGACCTGAAACATTACCTACACAATTTATCTGTAGCATGCTATGTTTGGGAAATATTCAATTCTAATATGATTATAGCACCCATGAATTAAACGACATGGGCTGGTGTGTCAAATTTTGGGGCTTTTGTAGGGGAATTGATGTAGTGCTTCACATGGGTATCCAATTTTATTGGACATGGTATTACCTCTCCCTCACACCAATTCCCTCTTCTGGTGTTTCTAGACAAGATTATATCCCTACTCTTGCGGCATAGTTCATACATCAAGACACTTCGGATCATTCAAGGAAATTTGTGGAGTAATAATACTTATACATCAATACTGAGATTGAATGGTAACTCTCCACACATCAATAGTAAATCATGGTAAAATAATAATAATCTGAATGGACCTAAACTGCCTAACCCTCCAAACATGTAAGAGATAATTATCGGGAATCACCTAGTTAAACTATAGTGAACCATCACAGACTATGAAATTCCGTCAATCCATGGTGCTAAAAAAAGCATCATTCACCCTTTTATTCAAAACCATGCCATTGAAATAAAACTTGGACTCTGTCATATGATCGAGAACATGGTCCGATTTAATTGCCTTCAATATAATGATCTTCATGAGAATATCACCAACTTATTAGAAGTTTGTGAAACCCTTTTCAAATTGGAAGTATAATCTGATGCAATCAGACTTCCTATTATCCCATTATATATGACTTATTAGGCCAAGGATTAGATTAAGATTCAAACTCTCAGTTGAATAATAAATTGGGATGATCTGGGAAAAACGTTACATGACAAATATAATCTGACAATCCTGACTTGGATGCTGCAGAACGACATTCAAAACATTAATCATATTTATAGAACGTCTATATGGGATCCTTGGGACTTATTCAAGGAACTAATAAAGAAATACCCACAAACAAAATTTCTAGGTGAATCCACCTCTATAAATTCATCTAAGATCTACAGCCAATGATAAGCACAATCATTAATGCTTCTACCGATGAAGAACTTAAGTTCAGGAAATTGGAAGCCAGAAGATCCATTTTGGATGAATTTTTTTACATTTATATCTCGTGTCAGAATGATCGTGGATAACTTCAGTGCGGAATCCACCATGTGCATGAAAATACTGAAATAGAAGAACAATTCGAATCACTCATAATGATGTTAAGGTTAGTCCAGCAGCCAACTACTCTACCCACTCCTTCTCCTATAATAGAGATATAGTCTCGTGAAAATATGTGTTGTCCCACACTTATATAAATAATTCAAGGAAAAATTTGAAGAAAAAACTCAAGATTGTAACTACATAATTTAAAATTAGAAGAATCCCAATATCCAATAGCTGTATCAATATTTTCAACAAAGGTTAGGTTATTAATCACCTAAAAAGAACTGGTGATATTATCAACAGAGAAGAGGATAATCAACATTTTGTAGCTAAGTACCACCAAGGTACCCACCCATGAAACCTGTTCAAAGACAACAATAACATGAACAACAATAACCTTTCACACAAAGAGAATGAAAATAGCTTCAACCAACTAAACCAAGAACTCTAAAACAAACTACTCTCCCAAATAACATAGAGAACGTCCTAGATACTTATGTTAAAATATTACAGAAGAGAATGAATACTCATTAAAATAAGATCTAAAACCAATGAGATGACTTATGAAATAGTGAATATCAGATCGGGAATATTTCAATGACTCTATTAGATAGTTTACCAGGTGCTCTACCTAATAAAATAAAGACATACCAAAGGGAATAACATAAGGTTATAATGTTGAGAAGTGAATTTTCATTAGAGTTTGATTAAGTAGGTGAAAGATATGAACTAAAATTAGAAGAAAATGTGAATAATTTACTAGTATAAGAACAAAAAGTGGACAAAACCACCCAATTAATACCACTATAGGTATCACCATACCCAAAGGAAAAAACACCTAAGCATCAAAAAAGAGACAGTATATTTTTCTCCACCATTTACAGGATACATATTATTTTTCCAGAAATAGAAATTCATGGTAGACTTAAGGAACAATACTATAATTTCTAAAAAACGTTAAAAAAATATCATATCAATTTACATTTTGTAGAGGCTATATATTAGATGGATAATTATTCCAAATTCCTAAACGTTCTTATTTCGATCAAAATAAAAAAACAATATCTTGGTGTAATCTCACTAAATGAATAATTATATGATGTTGTTCAGAAAAAAATCCCACAAAAGATGATATAGCTCAAATGTTAATTAATCTCATTTTCTATTAGAGAATGATAATTTGGAATAGATTTGTGCAATATTGGATCATGTATCATCCAAATGTCAAAGGGTGTATTTTGAATTTGGGGACATCATGAACTCAAACCACCTAGAGTAGCACAACAACTTACAGATCGGTCAGTTAAAAAACCTAGAGGATTACTTGATGATGTATTAAATAAATTTATAAAATTCATCTTTCCATAAGACATTCTAGTTTCAGATAAGGGTGAATAAAACACACCCCCCATCATTCTTAGAAGACCATTCTTGTCCACATAATAGGATTTTATAGACCTCAATTATGGGAATATAACCATTAATGTTAGTGAATAACATGTACTCTTCAACCTCATCAAAGTTATTAAATAAACAGATGATGCATGTGATTGAAATTCATTCTATCTTACCCAATAATGAAATGAATATATGGGAATAAAATAAGATAGTAATCACTCCATGATGTTGAATATAAATATTTTTTTGGAGAGTTTTGTTAAAATGAACCTCTCATAATGATAATTTCCACTATTTACACCCTTAGTAATTCAACCTTTAAAACTAGAGTTGAAACCTCTACCCAGTACTCTTTTTTATTTATACTTAATAAATTCATCCTATCTTCCAATAATCATTAACTATGAACATTATCAAGATAAAGAGGAAAATATTGTTTAAGTCTTGATAATACACAAGTAATCAAATACATGGGGAGTGTTTGACATTAAAATAATTAGTCCTACCAACAAAAACCACAAAATTCTTCTTGATGAATATGTAAAACCAAAACTCCAACCTTAATGGTGGTTCATTACACCAATGAAAGGAGTTATTAAAAAAAGTACTAAAACGTTTAGGTAATTTAATAATATTATCAATATATGGTTGGGAGTGGGTGATGCCACTACAAGTAGTTCCCATGAAGTGTAGGCTCATTGTGGAAAAAAAATTAAAAATATATTGATAAAAAATTACACTATCAATGGATGGAGTGTTTGCGTTGATTAGAGAAGCCTAAATATGGAATCATGGAATGAACAATTTCATATTCCCATTATGGATCAAATGTTGGAATAACATGTCAGACATGAATTTTATTGTTTCTTGGATGTTTATTCAAAACATAATAAGATTGAAGTTGACCAAACAGATTACTCCAAAACTACATTTATAAGTCCATTTGGAACATTCACCTACAGAAGAATGTCATTTAGTATGTATAATTAACCAAAAATATTTCAAATATGAATGATGCATATTTTTTATGATATAGAATAGTAATTATTAGAAATATGCAATGAAGACTTCTTAGTATATGTAAGATCTTTTTATGCCTTAAAGCACAATCTTTATTTAGTCCTATGATGATGTGAAGAGAAATTCCTTGTTTAGAATTAGAAAAAATGAAACTTTATGGTTCAAGGAGGAAAATTAAGAGTACAATAAAATTTATAAATATGGAATATAATTTTATCCATCTTAGATAAATGTCATCAATCATTTACCCAGACCTTCAATGGTTGAGGGTATAAAAAGCAATCTAAGAAATGCAGTATTATAAAGGGGATTTGTAAAAGATAATGAAAATGTTTCCCTCCCACTACCACACCATTTATTAAAAGAATTTCCCTTTTAATTAACAGAGGATTGTTAGAAGGCATTAACTACATCGAATAAAATTCTTATAGTATCTGTTGTAATCATTTCACCTGATTGGGACAACGAATTTGAATTGATGTGTGATGCCAGAGAACACAATATTGGAGTTGTTTTAATCCAAAGAGGGGTAAAATATTCTATGATATACACTATTCCATCCAAACAATGAATGAATATTAGTTTAACTACACCACTATAAAAAATAACTCTTAACTATTGTGTACACTTTTGAAAAATTCTTCAAATATCTGGCATTTTCTATGGAGATCATGCACTACAATCTTGCTAACCATTGATATTTAATAAAAAAATTATGGAAACCTAAGGCTAATAAAGTGGATCTTCCATCACCAAGATTTTAATACATCTATCAAATATAATAAAGTCGTGAAAAATGTGATCTTTGATCATCCTTCAAATCTTTCTCTATCACTCATCAATAATGACGATGATATTGACATAAAGGATGATTTTCCTGGTGAAACCCATTTTATTATCAAGGTATAAATGTTGTTTTATAAAATATAAAATTATATTTCAATAATATTATTTCAACCATACCTCTCCAACAAAAAATTATTAATATTTTTAGCTGGGGAAAAACATTATTACTCGTATAAACCACTACTGTTCAAGTATTGCGCGGATGACTCATTGCAACGTTTCCTTTCTAAAAAATAAACCGCAAATTTAATTAAAATGAATCATGCATATCCATCTAGAGGATAAAATAAAACTATGTGAACTATAGTAGTTATTATTAAAAGGCAGTCTTTTGGGTCCACACTACACTTGGATGCAAGGGAATTATATTAAAGATGTTATATATTCTAGAAAATTGGGACCATTGGAAAAAGAAATGAAATTTCCCAATACACAGTTATGGAAGTATAAATCTTATAATTTTGGATCATAGTCTTCATAGGACCTTTTACCAATTCACATGTAATGTCCTATATTTATGTTAACATTTAATATATCTCAAAATCAGTAGAATATTAAGCCACAAAACAAGAAATAATAATAGAGCTCATGAATTTCAAGAAAAAGAATGAGTTATCAGGATTTTGATTTCCTAGATTACTCATTAGTGAGCTTGGTAGAAATTCTTACAACTATACAATTAATGGATTGCTGTAAAATTATGGAATATAATATAAAAATGGAACACCCTACCACTAAAATACTTATTGGAAAGTCAAATTTTCAAATAAAAAAATTCAACAATTGTTAAAGTAGATAATGAAAAAATGTTGAAATGAATATAGATTGAATTTATATGATTCTTTATAGGGGTACTAAACTGAATACAAAACACCCATTAGTTCGACACTATTTAGATTTCTTTATTGGAAACCATGTCATCTTCCATTTAAACTATAGAGCCAGTTGCACTGGGAAATTAAGGGGATAAATTTGGATTCATTGAATGATGGAGGAGCTATAATGCTAAAAATTGATGAATTGGAAGAACTCATGTAATATTTTTATGACAATTACAAGATATAAAAAGAGAAAACTGTGAAATGGAATGATCAATAAATTACAAGATGCATCTTTTTTCCATGAAATAAGGTCCTTGTATTATTTTCCAGATAGAAATTGGTTTCTAACAAGATGAAATCTAAATTGTCTATCCCTTGAAAATTCATTCATGTTTTCCCCTCTAGGACCATTTAAAATCATATGGAAGGTGGAAAACCATTTCAATTTAATCATCATTGGTTAAAAATATTTCACAAATTATTTCGTGAAGGTTGCTTTATAAGCCTAATGTTTAGAAAATTCCGTAAAGGGGTCAATCTCTCGATGTTCAGGGAAGCATTGATTAAGAGGAAACCTAGGGTAGGTCATCATAGACTGGAGTAAATTATAATAGCCTCATTAAAGCTTTGAATAGGCATAGAAATAAATGGAATTGTTTGAATCAATGTCAAACCAAAAATTACAATTGTACATTGTGTAACCCTATTACATGACTTGTACCTTTTCTACCAAAAATCATATGAAATCCATCATTACATGATTTGAATGGCTATTAAATATTGTGGAACACCTGAGGTCAGTTTTTAAAAAATAGTTTGTGAACCTTGGGCTTGTGACTCGAACCCCCCCCCCCACCTCCCATAACCCTCCACATTTCTCCCTCATAGTCACTCTCCCTTTATTAACTTCTCCCTACTTAACGTTAAGCACCTCCCTTCCCTTCCCTATCTCGGCCATGCACCTCCCCTCCCTTCCCCTCTCCTCTCTTAGTCCAAATTCAACACCCCCTCTATACCAAAATTAGAGAGTTGCCACTCCCCTTCCTTTATCTTTTATGAACCCCTTCCTATCCCTTGTCCCTACCATCCATGAACAACCCCTCCCTTTTTTCCTCAATCAGCCACAAAACCCCAATCCGTCATTTCCAACTAAAAACCCAAAAACCTAAGCCCCACTCCCAGTATAGAATTGACCAAAGCATTTTGCCTTGTACCATTAGAGTCTTCATAATAACAAGAAGAACAACCACTTGATAAATATCTATGAGGCACTACACATTCTGTACCATCACCACCATGGGCAGAACCTCCACCTCCCTCCAATGTAGCCTTTACTGCACTTGCTACTGAAAATGAATCCTATATAAGCTCTTATGACTAATTTGGTGATACATTTTCTATTTTTTACCTATTATATGCTTATAATACACAAATCACCATGTCACACTCAACTGATTATAGTAAAATCCCACAAGAAGAAACAAGGCCCTCGACAGAGAAATTATCTCCCTCCTTAACATTAATGATAAAATACAAGAGCTCCTTGATAGACTACATTTATATTTAATTATTGAGGTATGTGAGGAAATATAAAAAGAGGTTTTCCGAAATCTTTTTTATATGTTGGTGGTATCAGTGCATAACCTATGCTTCAGTCTGGTCATGCAGCCAAATGAGCTCTCATTTTCCAAATTTGACAAAAGCCTGGGTATCTATAAAGAGGAGTTTTATATGTCTATTAATTTTTTAATTCTTCATCTTGAGCCTCCAAAATATGATTTTAGGTGAATATGGTAGATAATTTCATGAGATTATCCAATATTACAAGAGCCAAAAACCAAAAATTCCACTCATCTACAAAACTTAGCAATATAAATACTCCACATAGCCCTCACCCATGTCTCGCCTAACTAGGAAGAGTCTCATTGGAGTGTGAGTCCACTAGATGTTCTCATTTTTGTAGCATCCATGGGAAGCCTGTCTATCAACATGGATCTGTAATTTTACTTATAATATAGGGCTCACACACATCATACCAGAGGTAAATTGATAGGAAACTCTTTCATCACCCACCTCGCAAAAAATGTTATAGTGTTTGATGTTTATCTTCTACTAAAATCCCTTAAAACAATGAAGGACAATGATTCTATGATGATATATAAGATTCATCACTTAGAGATGGATGATTACACTTACCATTTGTCACTATAAATACATGAGGTAATCACTACAACACCTATAATGGACAGACCACCTCCGGTGATCCTCACACCTACTCCACCCACTACTTCACCTGTAAAACCTAACTTCTCATTTGTTTTTTCTATTATTATTTATATAATTTTTACACCATGTATTGTAGTTCAATGAGGGACTTAAAACATGGATGAAACTTAATTAAAACGGTATAAAATCTCAATTGATATTCCGGCATAGAAGCCCCCACCATAAGAACATAAACCCTCCCTTGCACATATTACCCATGCTCACAATTCTACTGAAGTTATAAATCTTTTCAAGAAACCCCATGAGCTATAGGGAACTATAAAAAGTTTCTTTAGAAGCCATAGGGGACACTAATTCTATAGAAATCACTGCCTAGTATTTTTTTCCATCTATCTTGCAGATGATGTTACTATTTGTGCTTTTTGGGATGCAACCCGTTGGTCATCTCTTTTCTCTTTTGATTATTTATTCTGATTGTATTTATATAATATTTTTATTTTTTTCATGAGTCTTTATTTCACTTTATTGTAGTAAACTGTGTGAACCTCAATAAATTTTTTTACCCAATATCCTTATACTATGAACCTAGTTGCAATTCTTCTTTCACGTTTTTTAATCTTATGGATTGATTTTTTATCTACTGAATGAACTGTATTTCTTACAAAAAAATTTTAGCCCCCAAGTACAACTCATTAAACCCGTGTTTCATGATGACCTTCCACTTCATATAGAGAGATCTTGATTCCCTCAATCTTTATTTGTTTAATTTCCATTCCAATTAACTGAGATTAATTTTTCCCTAACACTCACACAATACTTCCATGGATAGTGCATACACAATTCCCTTCTATGTGTTGGGGTGTTTTTTGAACCTCTTAAATTTGATAAAAATTAATTGTTTCCTGTTCTAATATATATAGGGAACCTTTTTAAAATTATAATCATTCTTTAAACGTAAAAATAATTTTACCAATTAAAATAAAAGAAATTTTCTGTTGGTAATTGTTTTCAATCTATATTTTATAATTATTTATATTTTTAGAATAATTATTGAGATTAATTATCTAATTCAAATTCATCATTTTTGAAATTATTGTTCATTTAATTATTAATATATTTTATACCATTATTTATTTCATGTTTCTATTTTTATTATCATTCCTGAGTGAATTTTATACATACAATTGCATAATCTTTTTTGGGCATGTTTCTTGAGTGATAAATATGATATGTAAACCAATCATAACTTAAATTGAGATATTATTGAAGCAATGAATGAACAAATAAAATCTTAAAATGATTAAGGAAATATTATTTGAGTTACTTTTTTTAATACCAAATTTACATATTTCCCACATTAAGCCCATACATGCCATGAATGACCTTGTACGATGAAACTATTATATGTGGATTATCCCTTCATACATAATTCATTTTATAAGGCATGAATTTAGGTGAAAAAAGTGTGGGAGGATTAAGAAAACAAGGTATAATTCTACTACGGAGATGTATCATGTCACTCATCAGGCCATTTGTTTTTTATCCAAGTATAAATTGATGCATTTCATATATATCATGTTCTTAGAAAAGTACAACAGAAATGATAAAATTGACATGGGTTGTGTATTAGGAAGGTAAAAAAACACCATTTATAAACCTAACAATTCATTGAAAATTTATATGTGGTTATGGGATGGATGTGAGATCTGGCCTAGAGATGACTATTGAAAAACAAAAAATTCAAAAGAAAAGGAAGGAACATGAAACCCATTTTCACATACATTACATATACATGGATCTATATTGAGATATTGGGAGTTTATTTTTTTTATGATATTGAAAAATCATTTTTTACACATTCCACAATATTTTGGAATTATACTCCAGAGCATAACCTGTTTTTTGAACTTGTTTTTCACTTTTTTCGACCTACCCACAACATTAGATTTATTAAAACCTAATTTTTGAATCCCATGAAATTGATTTTTTATTTGTATTTACAAAGTGGATATCAAAGAACCAATTGAAATATATGGTTATGAAAATGCACTCATGGTTTGAGCATAACTATAGTTTCATTTCACTCTAACTAATGAGAGATAGTTAATTGTATGGTAAATTGAATATGGGTATAGAGTTCAAGTAGTTATTAAGAGTTTATAATCAGAATATTAAGAAATTATTCAAAAAAATGAGCTACGAGGCATGGTTTATTTTCTATTAAGGGATGATTTTAGAGAAATAATTTTTCTACTTACCCTTTTTTTACTTTCCTGGACATAATGAATGCTTCTTCCTATATAAATTCCTTACCATTTTAAAATCCCCATTGAGTAATTTTACCTTGCGGAAATGAAATAGTTCAACTCTGGTGGAATTTGATATGATGAAATATTATATATATTTTACTTTCAATTGATTAATGGTTTTAAATTATTTAAATGATAATACACCTGGTAAGTGATGTGTTTTTTATAATTAGTATTCTAAATATTAAATATATAAAATGTAAGAATTGTGAAAAATTACCTATTACACATCATGAACCCTCATTACACAATGATTAGTAGATCTTCACCGCATGATTCAATTCCTGAATCAAATCATGATAGATATCATGAACTCTACCACTATAGAATTCATTACATTATGTGAGATTCAAAAATCCATAGTGAAACCTTTGAACGCAATTCTCATTCTAAAGATACTCTTTGAAGGATGGTACACACCATGAGTCTCAGATACACATCGTGAAGGGAGTAATATCGATAAATATTTAATGAGATATGTATGAGATACCTATAATTTCCAAATTAGTAGAGAAAATAATCGATCAATGTTATAGTATGTGAATACTAGTTACACATTGTGTCATATTTCACCTATATATGTAGTAGTTGGGAATTAGATTTCAATGATTCCAGAGAAGACAAATTTTTTTCATTATTTCCTCTTTTTTTCCTACTACTCCCTCTACCCCATACTATATATTTATTAGTTTGTGGTCATTTTTTTACTTCAATACATGCATCATGGGGTTTTTCAACATAATTATTCATTACTATTAACACTATCGACCTTGTTCGTCCCTATTTCATGCAATGAATTTTGGTGAATTTTTTTCTTTCATTTATTACCACTCATATTTCAAGTATGTAGTTTGCTGAATTTTGTTTAATCCAATATTTTAAACTTATTTTCATTAATTTAATACCCTAATTGAATCATTTATTGTTTGAAAATACATTAATCTCAATTGGTTCTCTTATATTTTGAATAATTTCAATTATTTATTTAATTTAATTTGGTCTTACCACGAGTGGATGAACCACCTAAGATAGTGATCAAGAGTAGGTTTATCTGAATTCCTTAAATACTCATTTATAAACATATAAAAAAATTTATATTAATAAGGATAAATAACCCTTGTAAATTAAATTCATTTGAACATCCCTGACCCTAGGACATTTTAATGAAGGATCTATGCTGATTAGAGTGTATTAGGTTATGAAAAAAAATCCTAAAAAAAATTCTAAATTTGATGCTATGCTTAATGCATCTAGGCTATCACTATCTCCAGATCACAGAATAGTTACATATTCGGTATAATAAGATTATCTTGACCATAGTCGACTGGAAACCAACACATCCTTAATAACTAGAACATTTAGATCCTTAAAAGATAGAATTATGTTCATCTTTTCAACAGATCCTTGAAAATGATCTTGATCCCTTTCTTATTTTTGAAGTCCACCGTCAACACTTTTGTAATAGATTTAATAAATTGACTCAACTCGCGAGGACTTCTACACCAAAGGGTTCTAATCCAAATGTTACCATTTCAACCCCAATTTTCCATGTCATTGATCTCATATATTAACTATAATATATCTCTATAGAAAGTGAAGTTTGGGAAAAAATAAATTCTAATCTATCTGTATCCCACACTAATTAACAAATGTGTGCATGTGTGTCAAGATCACATCCTGAGAACTATAGGATACTTGGTGGGATTAATTTATCTTTAAGAATTTCTAAAATATTTTATTGAATTGGTAGAATTAGTTTCTTTCAATAATCTCATGGACTTAATTTCTCAAACCAACTTTTTTATAATACTGCATAATCACTATAATTCATGAATGATAATCTTATTATTTCATTTGGGTGCTATGTATAAAATCACGTGACAATGTGACTCCCAACTTCACAATGTGTCATGGAATTACTTCTCCATGTGAAATGTATAATATCATCTCATGAACAATGAATAATAAAACATTATACATTTGAAAATTGAAATATCATACTCAATATCTCTTTATAGAGAAAGTCTTATCCTGAATTCCTCAATTATATTGTAATAGAATTACTTCATTATTTTTGCGTTAAATATCTTTTAAAAAATATAAATAAAACTTATATTATAAAATATGTTGTGGATTTTAACATCATAAAAATAGAATATCATATTTTACTACTTACCTTTACTCTATGGGAATGTTCAATACTTTATCTAAAATTTAATTTCATTAACATTTATTTTCATCATGGGTCATAGTACGATATTATTCCTCATGTCCCATATCAACCTTAAAATATTATTTAAATTAACTAAAGAATTTGTCTATGAACCATAAAAAATTTGATGGACATAATCATTTATTGATTGTAATTCCACTTTATGAAATCCTATAAAAACATTTCAGTAACATTCAAAATTTTTGAGAAAACACTTTAAAATTATCAGTATATTCCTTACAAATTTTACAGGACTTATGAGATTAACATTTCAAATGACACTCTATAAAACTTTCTCCCTTTAACTAATAAATCTCCACATCAAATTTATATTCTCTTATTGAATATCATTCTTGGAGCGCAGCTCACATGCCATGAATGAAATCATATAGTCCCTTATACATTGATATATCATCACCATACTCACACAATGAATACTCCTATAATGTAGTGAAGTTCATTTTTCCTTCATAATTCTTCTATATCTTAGAAACACATAAAATAATCAATAATTATTTAATTAAACATAATTAAACCAAATTATATAGTATAAAGAAAAAAGTCATTGTGAAAGATACTATAAATATACACATTATTTTTAACTACCACCTTATGTATAATTTTAGCAGAAAAATGTCTTCTAAAATATGAAAACCCTAAAAAAATTATTATACACTTTTGTACATTTCCATTTTATAGACATCTATTTAAAAATACGCTTCCTGAAAATTAATTTAGAGGTACCTCACACAGTTATGTAACTATTAAATAATATATATTATCCTTCAAACAAAAATTGGAACATATAAATTCACATTAATATAATACAAATAAGCTTTCCCTTACCAGAATCATTCATCTCCATCTTCTCTCACACAACATACTAACTTTTAAACCATTAATTAAAAAACCTATATTATTATATATTATTTTATGCTGTAATTCATTATATATAATAGTCTTGAATTATAATAATATCATGATGCTTCACCTTACACATAAAATTCTTCTTAAAAATCATTAATAGAATTCTTTTGAAAATTCAGCAACCTTCACAATTTTTTCTTTTTTTCCAAATTCCATCATTCAAAAATCCATTTCCTCCCTTCTAGACATTACAAATTTGAACAGATATATATATATATATATAAATCATTTCACTGTGGTTTCCTGATATATTGAGAAATTTTTTCCTACCATATATTTTTGTCCATGAAAATATGTATACTCAATGTTATATACAACAATTCCATGTAATTAATTCTTATTCATTCCAACACATTACAAAATATTTTTCAAACGTACAAAAAAATTCTTATGGTTATAATTGTAGCCCCTCTAACCCCAATCAAGGATCTAGTACAATAAACATATATTTAAATAAATAAATATAAAAAAGGATATATTCCCAAAAAAACTATCCCTTAATTACCTAAAATTAATACTATATTACATTATATACATTTCCGAGACCTTTTTGGATTAAATTATTATAGATGTAGGTCAAATCATAAACCAATATAGATCATGTATTTATAAACTCTTTGATACATTTTCAACTATATTATAAATTTCATAATCTATAATAAATCTTCATCATATCCTATAAATCCCTCAAAAAATTTAACCTTTTTATAATATCATGTGTAATACTTTTATTAATATTATTGGGATATTGAAATATAAGAAGAAGTGAGTCAAATGATTAGTGAGGGAAAACATAAAGTTGCTACACTAACTGAATAATAATTATGGATGTAATAAGTAATCATTATAATCCCATAATAAACTTTTTATGATTGGATAATATATCCATGGATTGAAATGAAAATAATATGTCACATAGATAACAGTTACTGAATTTTTCATTATGAAATGCAAAATATCCTAAAATTCATATTATCCTCAAGAATTTAACCTATACATCATTCTTTCTATAATGTCTACATTCACAAATTAATTATTAATTGTGAATTAAAACACAAAATACCAAAATATATTATAATCATGAGATAAATTGATATTTAAAGGGGATATAAAATTTATCCCCCACCAATCATTTGATCAAGTCATGTGCGTTTATAATACATGATAATTTGTTGAAAATAAATAGTAAAAATTATAAATGTCCAAAATTATTTTAATAAAAACATAGAGAACACCAGTAATTTTTCCCATATCAATAAATGAGATAACATGATGATAACTTATATCGACAAGGAATGTGGTTGGTAAAATAATACATAGTCAACTGTTATGAGAAATTAATAAACATCAATATCAAAATTAAAAATGTATTTATTTTCCATAATATCATAATCAATAAATTAAATTTCATTCAATATAATAATCCACAATGATAATCCATATAGATTAAGTGTGTGAAAATAATTTTATAATTTTCACAATAATTTAGTGTATAATATCAATTTTAAAAACATTTAACCAAGGAAATGGAATACTGGTTATTAAAAAAGGAATCGAATTTCAAGAAATTTTTTGAATATTCATAGTTGATGGTTAGGAAATACAAAGGAAGTGATGTATTACATATTTTATATAAAATTTATTTAAATAATATATCCAAATATAGAATATGGATAGTTAAAAAATATTATTTCCCGTTTCAATAGTGGAAACATAGGAGGATGTTTACATAGAAGAAAAACATCCAAGAAAAAGGAAAATTTGAATGGTATGACACAATAAAAAGTCAATAAGAAAATTATTTTATACTAGATATTGAATCCAGATAGTTATAGATATATATAATTGGTATAGAATAACTCATGAAATATAAATATGATATGTGTTAATACTTTTTAAAATGAAATGTAAAATAGAAGTGAATAATTAAATGTGAATTTTTAGATGATTTTTATCATTCATTAAAATGAAATCATATATGTTTTATTTTAAATTAAAATTTGATATGAAGAATTAAAATATTTTGAAAAAAATTACTATTTTTATATAATATCCAATAATAGAGTGTTCAAAGTTAATATGTTTTTCAAAAATGCGGATTCATATAGAAAAAACATTTGATTATGAATGTAACCTTTTTAATAATTTCATATTACATTTTATGAAAACCCACATTGTAAAAATAGTAATAAAGCGTTATTTATATTAAAATTTAATTTTTCAATATAGAGTTATAAAATACAATTTAACAAATTATTAGGGAGGGAAAACCATTCATGGAAGAATAATTTCTAAGATAAAACATTATATCCCCAAGGAAAATTATTGATATATAAATATCCCTTACATAAAACATACACCATGAATACTAAAATATGTTAAAATGGGTTTATATCGTAAAACATTAAATATTTAGGAAATAGAACATAATAAAATTAATGGGGAAAATGTTCCAAATTTATTTGAAATAATTTAAAGAGAACTATCATAACTCAATGAATGAAAATTGAGTATCAAAAAAAACTCTTATGGAAGGGGGGGGGGGGTAATTGAGTGAAAATACATTTAAAAACAAGAACATTATTTTTATTAGTATATTCCATTAATTAAAATGAAGTAATTTAGATATTATTCTCTAGATAATAAATCAATACAACACTTTTAAAATAAAATACAGTGTATAACATGTAATATTTACTAAACAAAACAAAATATAACAAGAAATCCAATACCTCATTCATGACCTTCTCTGCACTTGAACATACATTATTTTATCAAAATTAAAACTAAATTAATCAATTAATACATGAACTCAATCAATTATATTTTAATCTTTAATATTTATATAAACATTATTTATAGAAAATCTAAATATTTTTTTATATATTTTCAAAATCTGGTGTAAGAAATATTAGTAGTTTTAAATTCATTTCATAAAAATAGTGTTTCTGTTGATTATTACAATAAAATCCCTTTTAAATTATCAATAAGGGTAATATATTATGTGACAAATTGATATTTAAAATTGTATAATTTCATTAAATTTTTATTTTTTTGATAAACCATGAATATAAAGTCAATAATGATCATGTTTATATTATTCATAACAAATGATAGATTTTTAAGAATTAATGTGGCTAAAAATAATAATATCATTGCAAAAAAATCATTTTTTATTTTTTTATATAATATATTACTAGAAATAATATCCATAAAGACATCCATGAAATATATTTATGGTGTTGTTCAAGTTAGTTGTTAAACCAACCCATGTAAGAATGTAACCTAATTAATGGATGATTATGAATAAATATTTTTGTAATATCAATATAACATAAAAATAATAATACTAATTTGTATTTATTATTTTTATATATAATATTATTAAAAAATTAAATTTTGTATAAAACCAATACACATTTATTTAATTGTATAATAATTCATTTTTTCTCTTAGAACGCTCATTCTGATGGCTTAATTTTCCATGATTGTTTATTTCTTATATTATTTATAGAATATGAAATTATAATATCAAGAAACCTAAAAAATTAATTAGAATAATATTTATCCACTAAAACAATTATCATGACTAGTATATAATGGTGATGATCAAAAGAAAAATGGGACTAAATCATTTAATCATGGTCGTAGTCTACACATATTCATGGAAGGTAATTTAATTTTGTATAGAATGGGATAAAAGATTCATATATTTAATAATTTAATAATATAAAATATTTTAAAAATACTAAAATAAATATAATATTCCATACAATTACCATAATTGTATGGTTTTGAAGGAAATGAAAATATGTTATGTCATAGAGGCAGTATTTCCAAGGACCCCCAAATGGTGGTTTCGTATTACCTAACAGAAATGGGAAAGGTGATTAATGCTTATTCCATCACTATAATAAGATTATAGTAAACTAATGGTAGTGATGTTTTAATTTTATTTATTTTAATGAACTTTAGGATGAATTATCACACATAATGAAATTAAAATTAGAAAGGACCATTTAAAAATTTAAACCTAACTTCTTGTATTATCTTCTTTGGAAAGGGGGTAATCTTTTAAGGAATTTTATATTGAGAATAAAATAAATTCATTAATGTTTTATTTAATTATTAGGTTGTTTTTGGATAGTTCATGAGTATATCTATGTTTGCATTAGTGTGATGTGAAATGAGAAGATGAGTCGTTGTTTTATAATTTAAAAGTGGCGGGATTTTTGTTAATACATAAATCAAATTAATAATAAGTATTTAATAAAAATAAATGTGTTTAAAATATTTAATACTAATTGATCAGGGATGATATAAGGTAAAATTAATTACCAATCACCCATTCCCCCAGATGTATTATTCTTGTTTGTTGTCTTTCCCGCATGGATGAACCCTTTTTATCCTTTTTGGACATTTCTATAATAACCAGTATTTAACCAATTGATATTACCATTATTCATGAAGATAAATGTTTTAATATTAAATAATGTTGACCTATGGATTTCATAATAAAAATATATTTTCTTATCTTAATTTTATAAAAGAGAAAAAATTAATATTGAAATATATAATTCGTAATTTAGTAAAATGGGATTTTAGAAAAATACCACTTAACATCTTTGAAATCAAACATGTCATTTAAAATATAAAAAAATAATTAAAATCTATGAATCCACCTATAAAATCAATATATCTTTAGAAAAATGATTTAATAAATTTGAAAACATACAAATATAAAAAGAATTCTGTAAAATTAATTTATTTCTAAAAATATTACTCCACACTACAACATAAAATTAATTATCATAGAAAAATACAAATTATTTATCTTAATAATATAATAATATAATGAATCCAAAAAAATCATTTAATAAATTAAAATTCTAATATTTATGAATTTATTTTTATAATTGAATATCATATATATTGAAAAAATATTTTTATATGAAAATTTCATTCCTTAGAAAATTAATCATTCTTATTCATATTTATTAAAATTTTATAGTTAAATTAGTAATAACTCATTATTAGTCTCAAATATATTTTACCATCAATAATTACATATTTTTATATATGAAAAGGTATATCCCATAAAAAGTAACTTTTTAATGAACAACATTTTTAAGCCTAAAATGATCGTATTAGTTCTGTAAGATATATAAATTTAATTTCACATGCATTAAAAATTTTCCTTATATTAATTTAGATAAAATTTTATAAATGGGATACTCCTATTTTTTCCTCCAATTTAATATCTAGGATATTTTAGGCATACATAATATGATATTTTTATTTAAATATATTTTAGTTCTTATTATGGGCAGTGTTGTGTGTAGCTGATGCTATTGAACAAGATGAATTATTTAGAGGTAACAGTATATTAAAATATCAAGGTGTTACACATGACCCCCCAAAATAAGACACTTAATCCTAAATTCAATTTTTAATTCTTAGTGAATGTAAGTGAGGGTATTATTATCATATTTATCATTTGGGATGTAACAAATAATATGATATCAACCGTAATCACTTAGTCAATATTGCATTGTGTGCATTCCTCTAAACAATACTTTTATTTCATATATTCAAATAATTAGTTATCTATATATCTTAATAATATTTTTTTAAACATAACTTTCCATAAACTATATAAATCTATAAGAAATCCACCTAGAATGAAAACATATAATCTTCTTGAAATTTACTATGTTGTTAAAACTAAAATATAGTAACCACAAATACATTAAGTCACACACTTTCTAATAAATACCCAAAACAAAATAAGTTAAACCAAAAATATTTTGGATAATAAATTTTTAAATTATTAATATAATATAATTTTTTAAATACTATCTAACTCAGGTTTTTCAAAATCAATCATTGTTTTCATCATAAGGGTTAACCATCCCTCAATAATGTGTTCTCTATCCGTAATCTTAAATATATGATATTTTTAATAAAAAAAATTATAGGATATTAATATAATTTGATAAATTATTTTAATAATTTAATGAAAAAACAATCAGATTACAATCCATTGATTTTTCACATAAATCTCATAACTTTTATAATATACCAAAATACCATCAATAAATATCAGTAAATTGTGAAAATACCTAAACTTAGAAAGAATTAATTTCTATTAAGATATCATCATCACAAACATAGTTAATAATAACATAATAAATTTTTTTATCATACAAACAATATATTATTATTCTCAACTCTTTATCTATGCTCCATTATTTGCTTAAAAGACATTATTGTTTCTGGATAAAAAATTTTCATATTTTTCTATTCTGGATCCTATTTTATCCAAATATTAATACTCAATTGGTTATGATTGTATCCAAAATATAAATATGAGAACATAAATATGAATATGTATTCCCCTATGATACAATCTTGTTAATGTATTGTCTTTTGGGTTCAACCCATGCATCACATTGGTAAAACCATGGAAATACATGGTAACTTTCTATTAGGTTCTCTATAATAATTAGTTAGCACCATACTTAAATCTATAATATTTGATACTAAATCCAAGATGATTAACTAGATTATATCCCCCATGAGTGTCAACTGAGGTTCATAGTTAAACCTCTATTTCATGAACTAGAAGTAGATTGAATTAAGAATAATTTATTTGAAGGGTTATTACCACTTGGTATGTTTTGTCCAAATGAAAAATCTAGACTAGAATTAAATATCTATGTAAACCATCTAATACTAACATTACTAAAATATGGGGAGGTTTTCTTATTATTAGAGTTATCTCTTAGTATTATCCCAAGGTTTTTATAAATATTTCTTATCCCAATCCCTAAAATATAAAATATCATTTCAACTAACATAATGGGAAATTTATACAGTTTAAATTATTAAAACGACCATTTAATAGAATTTGATGATATTTATAACTATTTTATTATCTCCAATTAATAAATTCATAATCTAAAATTTCATCTCTACCCTGATTTGATATTATAATTTTCACCTTGAACTTCTTCCCTTAGATCTGATTCCACAAATATATACATTTCATTCATGCATTGATTACAACTATAGTTTCATAAATATAAATATCACATAGTTACATGGTATGATGAAAATATTGCAGTATATACATTCTAATGAATTATTTTATAGATTTAGATATTTAAAAACAATCATAAATATATAATTCTTATATATTTCTCGCAAATATTACATTTTTTCATCTATACAAGAAACTACCTAATCAATAATTACTATTTAAAAAATCTCAAACATTCCTCATACATGCTATTGTTATAGTCATATCAGTTTTAATACATTTTTTATAACCTAGGGAAATTGAAATATAAGAAGGGGTGAGCCCAAGTGGTATGTAAGATAAGACTTACAAATGAAAAAATCATGACATCTATATTATGTAAGAAATATATAACCACAATAATTTCATTGAAACTGAAACCATGATAATAAATTTTCTATGGATTACAATAAATATTAAAAAATCACATTGATTATAAAACTGGAATTATTTTTTATGGAATTTGTAATGAATTAATTCAAGATCATACTAACAAGGCCTAATCCAAGACATCATTCTTTTCATCCATTTAACAATCATGAAATCTTCTTTAATTGGGACGGAATATAAAAATACAAAAACATTTTTTTTCTCATCTAATGAATTCAAGGGCTACATGATTTTATACCCCATACATTGTTTTCATATAATATGTGAATTATTAATATGTTATAATTATTAAACAATACTGAATGAACATGTTTAATAATCTAATATATTTAAAACATATAATGTGAATGAAAATAATTTTGACCCTTTCAATTAAAAGGATAAAATATCATATCCCATTCAAATAATGAATTTATATATTTCAAAATTACATAGTAAATGTTCCTATGGAATAAATAAACATCATCATTGAAAAAATATGTATTTCAAATAAATCCCCAATCAATATATAGAAAAAATTACATTGAAATAAAATATAATGCTAAATCTGTATTTAGTAATGGTATGTGGTTAAATTAAAAATTTTAGTAATAAATTGAATTATTTCGTCTAGGTGAATATAATTAAATTAATGGAATGAATATTATGGTATTCAAAAAAATCATTGATATATAATTTATTCTTAAACATACTATATTTTTATGAAATGAAATAAAGTTATGTATCACATCATTGATAAAAAAGAAAAATATTTAATCCATGGTCATTATTAAGGTGATTAGTATTAAATGAAAATTTTCTTATGTTAATAAGGATACATTGATTTATTTTGACATATATAAAAAAGATATTTTTTAATTTATTATTTGAAATGTAACACCTAAGAAGGGATATAAAATATAATTGTATGATACCATGAGAATAGTCTTCCAAATATCAAATATTTATTTTTATTAATGAATAAATAAGGTTGCATAAATCACATGAGTTTAAATTATTTAGAATATGAAAATCAATATTGAGGTGAAAAAATAAAAAATCCCTTTTATAAAATATTCCTTTCATTAATTTAAAATAAAAAAATACACATCACATTAAAAAGTATCTATTAAAAATTTAATGTAAAATATTTTAATGAAATTTTATTTTTAAAAATAATATGCAATATTGGAATATTTAAGTTGATAAAATTGTTTCATATGTTAAACATAAGGCCAAATATAAAACATTTCCTTATTAAAAGAATGTTTTTAATAATTTCAAATAATAAATGTTGAAAACACAATTTTAAAAATAGTTATAAAACATTCTTTTCCTAAATAGAAAAATAAAATACAATGAAATATAATTTTAGGTTGGGTGATCCCATGAATGTAATAACAATGATCAAGATAAAACATTATAACTCAATTGAAAGGGGAATTGAGATATCCATATACCTAACTTGTAACAAAATCCCAAATTCATGAAATATTTTAAAAGTGTTTTATGATGTTAAATTTAAAAATTTTGATAATGTGAGTTAATTTATAAAAATTAAATAATGTTCCCTAGTTATATGAACTAATTTGAAGAGAATGATAAGAACTCAATAAAGGTAAATTGGATTACCAAATTATCTTATGCTTGGGTAACACTATAGTCCATGGAAATTAATGATTATTATTGATTTTTCATTGTATATACACAAAATTATAATAACATTATTTATAGAACATCCATGGGATTCAAATTAATATAACCCCATACCATGGAAACATGGTACAAAACATGTAAAATTTCTAAAATAATCAATAACGAGACTAATAAAATTCTTACATAACCCCTAATTCCATATGTTAGTTCACTTAACTTACTCTTTAAAAACAATAACTATAATAATTAATTATTTCATATCCTTAATAAAATACATTTTCATTTATAGTCATCATGGATATCCCAAATTTTTATTATAGTTAGTTTTTTTATATAATCTCAACATTGGAGTTAATAAATCTTGCTCATTTTCCTCTAGTTTAATAAAAATTAAATTCCTTTAAATGATTTTATAATTTTAATAATTTCAAGATCATTAAATGTACTATAATAGATATTACATGACTATTATAATGGTATAATTTTATTTATGTTAGTTTTGGTTATACATTATGATGATGGAATTGATGATTGTCACATTTCTCTAGTTCTTATAGAACCAATGTTGTTTTCTTAAATAATTTGTCTAACAACACAATTACCATTTTATAATAAATAAATAAATATTAATATTAATATTTATAATATTTAAAATATTAAATCAATATATACATATAAATTATAAATTAAAATAATTTTTCATGTTGGTGTTTAAATTGACCCAAACAATAGCATCCCATAATTAATAGGTAATTTTGAAGTGATTTATTTTTAATATCATCATACCAGCTAATTGATGTTTTTATTTCTTTATTAATGTTTTCTATTATAATTGCAATGAATTATAATAATAATATGAAGATAACCTATAATATGTTATTTTATACTATGATGATATCATTTTTCTCTTAGAATATTAATTTTTATAATTTATTTTTTCAGCATTGATTATTTCTCATATTGTAACTATTTTTTCTAGTCATAAATTATATAAATTATATAATTTCATAATAATATTATTTTTTAACAAAAAAATTTATTATAACCAATTATGTATGAGGGATATGAAAATAATCACTAAAATCAATCATTACATAATGGCTATAATCCAAACATATGCATAGATGATAATTTATTTTTTTGAGAAATTGGAAAATGGGTAATATGGTATGTTATTTTAGAAGATGAAAATTTTCAATTATTGGAATCCTTTATATTAAAATCTCAATTAGGATAATCCATTTAAATTAGTTAAAGGAAATGAAACAGGTTACGTCATGGATGTGGTAATTCACACAACAGATGAATTCTAGTTTAATTATTCTTAATAGAAAAGAGAAATGTGGTTAATTCATCTATAATAATTTTCATAATATACCAGTATACTAATTGTGATAATGTTATAATTTTTTGATAGAGTAATATAATTTTAGGAATATAATTTTTACATAAGTAAAAGGAAATAAGAATGGAATGGTTACAAATTTATACCTCTTTTTCGGATTATATCCTAGGTAAAGTGTGTTGAGAATATGAGGGATGGAATTTTGAGATGACAAAACCCCCAAAATATAGAAATAAATCATTAGAAGAGTTTTTTCTGTAGTTTAGTATGACCTTTTTGGGTTGTGGTTCGACGATAATTGAGGATGTGATCTCCCCCTTAGGATGTAAAAATGGATAGAAAGTTTTACCCCTAAAAAATTTCAATAATAGGATGTCAGTCTCTATTAATGTGGCTAAAAATTGATAAATAATCGATATGGGATGATAAATAGTAATAAAATACCTCTATTGACCATTAACAAATATTTTCAAATAGTTTTTTCCTTATATCATAGTGAAATCCTTTTTACCACTATTTGATTTTTACAAATTTAATAAGCTTATCATAGATTAATTATAATTTTTTAATTTAGAATAAAATATTCACTATTTAAAAAAGATGAAAAAATGATTCATAATATGGAAGAAATTTTAATATATTATTTTTATAAAATTGTAAAAATAATATTATAATAATAAAAAAGTACCATAACACTTGTCATAGTTTAATTGGATGAGTGTATCTCTACCATGAGCATCATTGGGTAGATTTTAGGACTACTAGGATGTATTTAATATGGAGCGATATAGGGGATATATTAGACTATAAATTGTATCTGAGAAGCATTAAATATTACCCATATCATGATGATATATTTATAAATTTTAGAAATTAAATTATTAAATTTAATTATGACACCAATATTATGTAGTAAACTATTAATTAGTGAAATAATAAAAAATGATATTATAAATATGTAAATAAATATTATATGACATAATTTATACCATCCACAAATTTTATGGATATATTCGAGATATTGGAGAGTATTTAATGGGTTTCCTTCAAACTTATTTTGATATTATGATTTTTTTTAAATGACAACTAATGAATATTGTCCAAATTGACATTTTTAGTATTTTAAAATATAAATAGTTTATAAAAATTTATGAAATTTATAAAATATATGATTTATCCAAATGATTATGGTATGTCCTTATGTTTCGTTAATGACATATTATATTTTTCCTTTTAGAATTGTGTGGTTATTACATTAACCAAACAAGTGTAAATAACATTGTATCGTGATATGATTAAAAATGGAATATATGGGTTAAAACATAAAGATAATGATTAAAAATATTAAAAACTTTTATAATTTTAATTTGATGATTTTAATTCTACAATAAATAATATAATATTCAAAATAAATATTTTAGGGCCATTCGGACCTGAAATTGAATTTATAACAACTTAATATTTTAAGAGTTTCCGAGGGTACCCCTCCCTTATCCTGTAAAAGGTACCCATTATTATCATATAATAAAACATAAATATAATTTTTCTTTCTAACAATATATACCAGAAATAAATCCAAAAAATCCCTCCGCAAATTCTTGTAGCCTTATTTTTATCATACAATCTTTTTTAGAGGTGTTAAAGAGCTTTTCCAAGGTGATTAATTGAAGAAGAGGTATCCTTTAATAGTGTTTTTATTTTATTTCATAATTCCCTTCAATTAATTATCTTTAATCCATGAGGAACTAATATATCCAACATCCTAAATATACATATATTTTATTGTGATAATATCATCACCTAAATCCATCTATAATTTCATCAAATGGGAATTGAACATTTCATTCCCGTGTATGGTGGAATACCACCACATGGACCAATATTGCTTTTTTTGTCTTATAATCTATAAATAATAGTTATAATGATGAAATAAATATATATATATGATACTAATTACATATTTATCAATTTAAATGAATATTATTTCAATTATGTCATTACTTTCAATGAACAAAAAATGATAATGTCATTTGTGTGTACGTGTAAATAATCACCTCCACAAAGCGATGTGAATACATTGTATTCACCACATGAAGTTTATTATATATATATAAGTATAGTTAATTTTTTTTTATAATTTTTATTATATTATTATAATTTTGGAATGATAAAAAATAATTACTTTATTTCCATAATTATTAATGAAAAATGGAATCATTACTCATGCGTACATATGGCCTACCTTCTCCATGATTACAAAGATGTTCATTTTCATAACATAAATGAATGTTTTGATTGAAAATGTAAAATAGATGTATACTAATGATTATTATGTCATGAATTTAATTCTGTAGATGATGGACATATGAACACATTGACTAGTGACATCAAACCATGTTCATTTTCCACTCAAGTACCAAATATCGACAAATAGTTAGATATTTACATAAATAAATATATAATATTTATAACATTGTAAAAATTTATGAAAATGAAATTATAAAATTGGAAAATATTCCCATGAAAGTATAAATTAGCTTTGGTTTATTATATAGGAGGAATAAGGAACATACGAGAATAATCAAACTTTAGGGAAGAAAATCTTAACTGAATTTCCATTAATTGTGTAAAATTCCCATATCATTTGATTAATTTTTTGACAATAATATACGTCAATTAACTATGATTTTCTTACACTAACTATCCACTTATATTGGGTGTGTTTATATTTTTCACACATTATTATTTCATTGATTTATCCTTAATCTAATGATATAGTTTTTGTAAGGCACTTCATCTGAATCTCCTTTTCATTGAATCATATCATGATGATTTGAACATTTATTATCATATAAGTTGTATATAAACCCTTTTGACATTTTATATTATGTATTAGAATATTCTCTTAATATTAATTTTTTTTAAAATTTAAATCTTTAAGGAATTTTATTCATGTGTTTTTCTAGAGGTAAGGGACATTGTAACTAAAACATTATTTTAAATACATTAAAGTTATTTTATTCTATTCCCTTCTATTTTAAGTCCATGTTTAAAAAATTTATTTTATTGAATTTTTTTATATGAAAATTATTATTTTAAATTTTCAATTTCATTCAACTATTTTAATCTATTGTGGGAAGCATTTATTCATATTTCTCTTTAATAAATGTTTTGAAAGGGTTTTAAATGTATTAATTATTTCAATATATTGAAAAAATTTCTTGTGATTGAAAATGAAATTTTGTGAGTTAAATGATGTAAATTGAAATCATTTATCTATATTATTATATAATGGTATTGGTATATGTGAAGGTTTGTTACAAGATAAATCAATGATGGGTGGGTATGTGATAATATGAAGGAAAATGGTTCCGTGATAAAACAAGGATTGGTGGTTATGATATAACCACTAATGCATTGGGTATGGAAGACGGCGTCATGGCTATTCCTTTTAGTGATAAGTTTTAAGTTTAATGCATGGATATTCCATTTATGTATGATTATTTCCAAGGTAAACATTATATTATATATATTGATATATTAATGTTTTTGTACAAATATTTTTGTTAAAAAAGTTTATGAAATGAGTTTATATTCAGGGAAGAGTATTTATAACATTATAAAGGTGAAAATTATTTTTTATGATAAATTATTCATAGTTTACATGTTTTCAAAATGTGAAAAGTTTTCCTTCTTTGTATATCGCTTATTGATCATCTTTTCCTCATCCCTTATTTTTTAATTTTGTTCATAATATTTAAAAAATAATTAATTGAATTAAATAGTAATACCCAATGTTTATCATATACCATTTAATAAATAATGTTCCTTTTAAATTTCTAAAAAATAATCCCTACTAATATTGAGATGAAAAAATAAGAATAATTTGATCACATAATATTCCAAGATAAATTGTAACATTTATCTCTAAATAACATCCTGCACTCTTAATTTATAATATCAAAAATTAATTTCCCAAACACATATTACAACTTATAGGTTAATAACATTCATAAATAACAAAATTCCGCATTAGTACACAATAAAAACATGGATTCATTCAAAAAAAATAAAGCGTTAATCCTGAAATAAAATACAATAGTATTATATTTTTTAGGAATATTGGGTTCCCGAAATAGTGAACGTCTACCAAAATAAAATATATCACTTAATCCACAAATCATTTTCTTATAAAAATGATATTTTTTTTAAAAATCTAAGTTCCCAAAATAAACATCTTTTTATTTCCTAAACTCATTTAGCTAAAAAAACAATCATAGTAAACAAGGACTTCACATAGTCTTGTGTTATGTGATAATTCCCCTTCATAATTTTGTTGTGGGTTTGATTCTCGTAGAGTTCTCTATTACGACAGGTTGTCAAATGGTTTTTGTGTTGTCCATTTTCAAAAACACTATAATTTTATACCGTTCCCAGAAACAGGTTTTAGTATTTTTTGTTTTATGATTATATAATGGTACATAGGAATTTGATTGGTTGTTATGTGAAAAACCAATGATGGGTAGTTATGTGATAAACCAAATATGATTAGTTCTATGATAAATCAAGGAAAGGTGGTTGTGTTATAACCTCCAATGATTTGGTTATGGAATTCGGATGTATGGATATTCAATTTAGTAATATGTGTCAAAGTTGAATGTATGGTTATTCCATTTAAGTATGATTCTGTCCCATGTAACCATTATATGTTACATGTTAATTTTATTTGATTTTATAGTATTATATTGGTTTAAAAAAGGGTATGAAATGAGATTATATTTAGTGAAGAGTATTTACTGCATTATGAAGTTGACAAGTATTACATTATGATAAATTATTTATAGTTCACATGTTTTCACAACGTTAATAGTTTTCTTTATTTTTGTATATATTACTGATATTTTTATGATCATCCCATGTTTATAAATGATTTTCAATGGATTAAAATAAGAATAGATTCAAGGATGAAATCCGGAAAAAATATGAACTTTAAATATGATAAAAAAATATGTTTTTTGAACATTTATTACTTTATAAAGAAATGGATAGGGATTAGAAGTGTCTACTTTATAATATTGAGTTGTTATATATGATTTAATATCTAATTATCTAATGATATAAACTTGAAACGATCCTTAATGTGAAATAAAGTCAAATTATTGACATAACATGAGATTGTGTAATGTTTCTGGTCGGGTCCTTATAATTTGTTTCATCGGAAAATTTAAGAAAATTTTAGACATTATAATTTATTGTTATATGATACAGATATCAACATTTATTTTTTGTTTAAAAATTATATTAATATTAATTTCATATAAACCCTTTTGAGGCTTATGTTAGGAAATTTCAAGGTTATTAAAGTTAATTTTGGAGATATTTATTTTTTGAGGTGGTTATGGGTTATTAATTTTTGGGAAGAAAAATGAATTGATTGAGATATAATATGAGGATAAAACATGTTATGTTTATTTTTTATGATTTTATCTCATTTTTAGGAATGTTATAATATTATATAGTTTGTAAAAAGTACAACATGAAGACCGTGTAAAAACCCACCATGTTAGACATGTTAGCATGAATGAATGCCACAACTAATGTGTGATAGGGATTTAATACCTACCCCTAGCCAGTGTGAAGTCCTTAGTTTTTATTACATTTTATTTTTAGTTAAATAAGATTATGTAATAAGTAGAAGTAAATTTTTTTGACTTATGTTAAATAAAATAGAAATCCATATAATAGGAAAATGTATTAGGTATTACATGAAAAACTATATTTTTGTAATATGTTCACTATTTTTGGAACCCTATATGCGTAAGAAAAATAGTATAATATGTGATTTTATTTGAAGAATAATGGTTGAATTTTATATGTATAGAATATATGTTTTTATTGTAGATCTATGTATAATTATGTTATTTATGGAAATTATTAACCTATCAGTCTGAATTTATAATTAGGAAATTACTTTTTGTTATAAGACATTAAGATTTTATGATTTTATTAGGAGTTAAATGTTAAAACTTATTCTAGAATATTATGTGATAAAATTATTTTGAATTTTGAGTTATAATCATAGTTTGGATTATTTTGGGTAATTTTAATGAGAATTATCTATTGAATGGTCTATGTTGAACATTGGGTATTACTTTTTAATTTTGGAGATGAAAAGTAGACCTTATGCTAATAAAAGATTATTCTTTTTAGTAGAATTATATAAACTTATACTAACCATTTTTTTGGATTAATTATTAATGGTAAAATAAATAAATATTTATCCTTTTTTGTTTGATGTGAGTATTTATAAGATTATTATAATTATTCATGCATAAAAAATTATCTTAAATACCCATTATTTGGAGAAATGTATAAGTTTGTGGTGGAATTGTATTAATGGATAAAACTCTACTTGTCAATTAAGTATATTTCCTTATGTTATTATTAAATGTTGTAAAATAATTTATCAACATTATGAAAAGGATATTAAAATAAAAACATTTTCTTTTTTACTTTTCTTAACCTGAGATCAATGACTATTTAAGCCATCAAACGTTTTAGGTATTTATTTTGAAATATTCTACTAATAATCTTTTCTATCACTCTCCATAAAAACATTGTGGTTAGTTTTATTCAATATCAATGTTTCCATAGATGGAATATATGTATATTTTATCTCAGTTGACCTTCTTAGTTCCATTTCATTATTTTAATGTTAAATTTTTATTGGAACTTTTTCTGATGTAGTGTTTAAATATATGTATTTTGAAATATCATACCATAGTTACCGAACCCTAATTATAATTATGAGGACATAATTTCTCAATGTGGGAGAGAATGTGACATCCCATGTAATTATATAATAAAGTTTTTTTATATTTATTAATATTTATAAATTAGTTATTGATTTTAGCTTAAATGTGAAACTATATGTTATAGAATACACAACACATTGTAATGGGTTTATCTAAAATCTTATTTTTTACATAATATTGAGATATACTGGAAAATAATACATTATTAATATTATAATTTTATTTGGAAGTTATCACCTACCCATTATATTGGAGGGAATGAAAAGAGTTAATTTTTTTTAAAAACATCTTATTATATTTTTTACATTATTCTAGTATATTTTAAGGGCTTCAAATGAAAATAAATTCAAATTTAAGATCAAAATATTATAATATTTGTTAAAAGGTATTATACCACCATTAAATGGAGAACCATTTTTAAATATTGTATTTTTCACTTTTATATGTTATATTTAAAAATATAAACATCTTATTTGAAAGTGGGACTAAAATATTTACTTTGGATAAACTTTTTAATGTTCTGATTAAATTGTTTGTTTTAATGAATAGTGAGAAATACTGCCTTTTAATTCGAAACTGCCTTTTTCGTACTATTTAGCATCATAGTTAGGTTATTATTTTAATTGGTTTCAAGGAGGAATTGGATGAATATTTTATCATTTATTAATATTTTGATCATTGGAAGTAATTTATCAATGAAATTATATATAACCATGCCTCAATCTTTTGATGGTTTTTTACTTTTAAAAACATGCCTTTTAGTTTTGTCAATGATGACAATATTTAAATTAATTACTAAAAATTATGTGTTTTTAATTTTTAAAAATATATTCGATATTTGGAAAAATTTGGTAAAGATTATATAAATTTAATCCCTTTTATATTTGGAGATTATTAATAGTAACTTGAGTAATAAATTTTATTCCTACGATTAATGGTAAATCAGGTAATTAGAAGTAAAAATAATATTATAATAATATAAAACCACCCTTACATGTATCATAATTTAATTATATGAGTTTATCCCAACAATTATCTTACTTTGTCCAATTTTTGGACCACCTTAAGGCACTTGGATGACTTTAATTCTTTAATAATATTATTTCCAATGAGTAGTCATTTTTGTTACACTTTTGTTTTTAAAAAGTAAAGTATTTTAATATTGAGTTATAAATGGAATATCTTCGTCTATAAATATTATTTGGGATGATAAAAATATTACCTACATCATGAAAATTTATATATAATTTCTAAAAATTATATAATTGAATTTAAATATGACATAGAGATGATGTGGTAATTTATTAAATAAAGAATGAATCAAATAAATTATCTATGAAATATTAAAATAAATATTATATGACATAATTTGTTCCGTTAACTAATTTTATAGAAAAAATTCACATTTTTATTTTTATTTGAAGGAGATTGTTCGAAATTATCATATTTTTATGATATTATTTAAAAGTCAACTAATTAACAGTGTCATAATTAAAATTATTAGTATTTTAAAGTATAAAATAGTTTATTAAATGATATAAACTTTCTAAAAATATAAGACTCAGATAAATGGTTATGATAAGTTCTTATATGTCATAATTTAAATATTTTGTGATTTTTCACATGTTTGGTTAATTAAATTAACCCATAATGTGTAAATATCATGATATCATGATAAGATTAAAAAGGGTAAAATAAGTTCTAATAAAAAATGGTAAATATAAAAAAATATTTAAAACATGTAAAATATTAATTTAATGGTATTTATTCTATAGAATTAACTTTTATATGAAATAAATTATTTTTTGACCATATGATATCGAAATTGAATTTATATTAATTTAGTATTTTCAATGATTACATGGGTGCCCCTCGCCTCTCATATAAAAAGGTACCCACTCTTCTATAATACCCAAACTTACAATGCCATTTGGTTCAAATAAAATATTCCTATACCCCATCATAATATACCTCCCCAACTTATTGTGGAATTATTTTTTCAAGAACACCTTTCTTGGTTATGTTAAGGTGTTCTTCAAATTTGATCACCCGAAGAAGAGGTATCGTCTTTTGAGTGTTTCTATTTTGTTTCTTCTACCAATTTATATAAACATAATTACTCAATACTGAAGTAATAAAAATATTATCCTCAATATACTAATATTTTATTATGTTAATATCATCACCAAAATCCATCTCCATTTTAATCAAATTGGAAATGAACATTTATTTTGTGTTTACAGCAGATGCCTCCTTGCAAACCGATATAGTTCATTTTTCAATACCATTAATCAATACTGGTTATAATGATAGAATAAATGTTTATATAATATATTAATAACATATTTATCAATTTAAAAGAATAATATTTCAATTATGTTCTTCTATTCCATTTACATAAAAATGATAACATCGATCATGCGTACATGTGAATAAACAAATTCACATCACTTCGTGGTTAGTTCATTTTGCATAAGTATTAATAAAAAATGTAAATGTTACTCTTGCGTACGTATGATATATCTTCTCTATTATTAATAGGAAGTTCAATTTTCATACCATAAATGAATGTATTGATTTAAAAATTACAGAAAATGTAGATAAATTTTTATTATGTCCCGAATCTAAATCTAGATATTATGTACTTGTGAATTCAATGACTCGTGACATTAAACCATGTTCATTTTCAAATCAAGTACCAAATATCAACAAAATGTATCCCATGAAATTAATAAATTAAATAATTTTTATAACATGAAAATAAGTTATTTAAAAGAAAAAATATAAATGAAAAAGGTTCCCAAGAAAGTAGAAATTAAATTATGTTTATTATTCAGGAATAAAAATGAACATATGTAATAAATTGAACTTATGGTAATGGAAATATTAACTCAATTTACATTTGTTGAGTTAAATATCTATGTCATTGGTTTTGTTTTTTCAAGAATATATTTAATGTCCTTTTATTATTTTAAAATGAGAGTCCATTTATATTTTTTGTATTTATTTTTTCCACAAACAATTATTTCATTGATTTATACTTAATCTAATGAAACTATCTTTGTAAGATACTTCATATCCTTCCCATTTCATTGAGGAATATCTTGATGTTTTGAAACTTAATTATCGAATAATGTTTATATAAACCCATTTTGACAAGTTATATCAAGAATTATAATATTAGTATTATAATTAATGTTTTCATTAATTTTATTACATAATGATTTTTATTCAAGTGTATCTCTAGTGTCATGTGACTTTTTAAGTAATACATCGATTTAAATGATTTATAGAATTATTATTCTGAAACATCATACTTTATGTACTTATTTTCAAGACGGTATTTATGAATTTATTTATATGGACATTAATATTTTAAAATTTTAATTTCATTCAGAATTACCAAAGTGGAATGGGACACTTTGATTGAAAGGTATCCTTATTTACTATTATAAATAGTTTTGTAAATTGATTCAATATTTCAATATCTTGAGAAACATTATTTTGATTTAAAATGAAAATTTATGAATTAAATGTTTAAAATTGGTATCTTTTAAGTATTATTATGATATAATAGTGCATGGAAATTTGACAGCCGGTTACATGATAAAAAAATGATAGGTGGTTACATGACAAACCAAACATGGGTGGTTCCCCAATAAAGCAATGACATATGGTTATATTATAACCCTGATTGAATTTTGTATTGATGTTAGCCGTAAGGATATTCAATTTTGTGATATTTATGGAAGTCGACTATATGATTATTCCATTTTAGTACGATTGTGTCGCCGGATAACATTGTATGTTTTATGTTTCTTTCTATGGGGTTTTTAGTAATATTTTGGTTACAAAAATGGTGATAAATGAACTAATATTTAGTTAAGATTATTTACTACATCATAAAGGAGAAAAATATTTAGTTATGATAATTTATTCATAGTTTACCTGTTTTTTCAGGGTTAATAGTATTCATTCTTTGGGTTTCCCTTACTTCTTTTTATGATCGTCCAATGTTTTTAAAATTTGTTCACTATATCTAATGAATAATATAGTCAATTATGGGATTATAGAAATGTTGTGATGTTTAACCAAGAATCGAAACCATGTTTATTTTTAAATGTTTCCCATTTTATGAATAAAATGGATATTGAGTAATAGTGTATTTTTTGTAATGTGAAGTTGTTATGTCTGAGTTATGGCCTAATTATCTAAATCTCTAAACATGAAGAGATCCTCAATATGAAATAAATTCAAATTATTGACTTCACTCATGTTTATTTTATGATTGATGATGGGTCTTTATAACTTATACATCCAATTATTTAACTACAATTTATTCAGATTCTACAAGTTTCATCCATTTACATGAAAGGTTTTTTCTAATGAATTTCTTAGGTTTTATAATTACATATAGTTATAATAACACTAATAATATCCCATTAAATTTTCTCAGTTGAAGATTAATATTTTCCATTTTCTCTTACTAATATATTGTTGGTATAGTTTCCAAAATATAATTCATATATATTTATAAACTTTCAAGTAGTGCCTATTTTTGCCATGTGTTTTTTACAACCCCATCAAAATTTAATAGAGATTTTGTAAAATATCATTGTGAGAAATCAGAAATTAATTTTAAGATATTTATTTATTAACTATACTATGTACTAGATAATATTTTTATTATTGGTCATATTATTGGGATGTATAGTGAGTTAATGGATTACTAAAATTTCTACTATGGTAGAAGATAAAAAAACATAAAAAATAACTATTTAATAAGAAAATTGGGTGCAAGATGAATATTTATTTAACAAAAGAACAAAAAATACAAACTGATTGATATTAAGATCTAACTAATATATAAGTAACATAAAAAATTTATAAAAATGTTAAATGATTTTGATAATTTATGTATGAATTAAGATGCAGATCATATTTAATAATCATATGATTCATTTTTATTTAAAATAAACCTATTCATCATTAGTAAAGTGTATGTTTGATTGTTATTTCTGTATTATCTTTTTAAAGATTATTTCCAAAAAAATTATACCTTTTATAAAGTGATAGATAGTTAGATTAATGGGAATAAAAATTGATTCAATTTATCCTTTAAAACAAAAATCATGTTTTTAATGAATTTTTCATCAAAAATACATTACATTACTCCATAAAATAATTATTAAAGTGAGTAACTATATTTAAAATAACTAATAATTTATAAATTATATTTATCATTAAATTAATTTAAAATATCTTTTGATAATCTCATTAAAAATTAAATAACAAAAAATAATAAAGTATTAATAAAGAAATTTAGTTATTTGAATTATAAATATTTTATTCATTAGGTCAATATTTCATTCATAATGAATAATGACAAATAATCATTCAATAGAGAAATAATATTTATAGGATATTCATTAATCAATTCAATAACATTCTCAACACTAATAAAACGTCAAAGATTTAAAAAAATTTAGTAAACCATGTAAAAAGAATTATGTAAAATAGATTAAATTATGTACAATATTCTTTAGACACAATCAACCACATTTTCACAAATATTAACTATAGAAATAACACATTTGAAAAAAAATATTGAAAACATTCTTGAAACTCATTGGAATAGATACATACTTGTTAAAACTAAAATTCACCGCATAGACATTTATTTACTCCCCTAGATCCTAATATGGTTAGTCTGGGTATTCACTTAAAACTTTTATGTGATTTTATTGTCTTAATATTGAATATTATTTGTTGAGTCAAGCCATATTTATGAAATAAATATAATCATAGCCCAAATGATGGTCCCCTTATATTTTAATCCTTTGAAGCATTATCTAAAACATATAATAGTTTCAATCAATGACCATTATCACTCAAATAGTAACAAATTACATTATATTATAAATGGATAGAATTAAATATAGATATTTATCTCAATCAACAAATTTAAACAAAACTATTAAATAATTACAAAAAATATGTCCTCTTGTTTCAATAATCCAGATATATTCCATGAATCTCTGTTGTACTATATTTTTAGAAACTAAAATTCAAAACAAATTACCTTTATACAAGATAATTTAGAATTCGTATATGGAATATTCTGAAAACCTAGTTTCTGAAGTATCCTCATAGAATATAATGGTAATTAATGATTTAACATACAACAGAAGCCTTCCAAAAGCTCATAATGATAGATATTAATCATCATTATCTCCCAAAATCATTCTGAAAGAGTAACTAAAAAATTATTAAAAGACATATTTCAATCATATGACTTATTATCATCCCCACATAGTGTATGAGAATAATTTTGAATCAAATTGAATAATAATAAATGAAATAGTATGAATTTAATTCACTAAATCCCAACTATATCCAGAAACATGTTTCACCGCAACCTCAATAAGCTTGAATTCAGTTTTTACTACCACTTCATTATAATGATTACAAGGAAATAAATCCCAATGTATTGATAAATTTAGTATTCATGGAAAACATGATTCATACAAGAGTTTTACATTACAACCAAATACACAAATTTCAAAACAATTTGTGTCATTTGAGGATAACATTATTTATACATAGAATATCCATGAAAATCATTCATAGTATGATTATTGGAATATTATGTAAAGGATGAAAATTAATGTGAGATAAAATTTCCAGTAAGAGTTATGTTTGAAAAAATATATAATAAATACTTAAGAATAATAAATATTTCTCGAAACAAATATGGACGAATAATTGCACATAAATTAAATCATTATCTTGGAACATAACCATGGATATTCAAACTAATAAAATAATCACATGGATTATAAATATCATAATATATAATGACTGAATGTATAATTAGGGATATATAAAACATTTCATATATGATTCTTTCCAATAATATTATATTGTCATGGATTCATGCTAATAATAAAAAACTATCAAGGATTCATGCTAATAATATTATTTTTTCTTATCTTCATGGCAAAAATTTAATACTATCAAGGTAGCATGCCAGGAATCTAATAAATGGGTACAACCACAGCCAAAACCATATCTATTTTTTTCAAGAAATATAATTTTTTATCAAGGGTATTGTATTAACTACTCCCCAATGCATGACATACTAATCCAAATAATTCATTATATATCAAACAATCAATTTAATTGATAAATATTCAAATATCTATATTGTGTAAGGGTTGAAGATTTATAAATATTTCCCTTGTTAATAAAATATAAATAAAATTAAATACTATATATTAAAATGTAATATATATTAATAAATAATCACTTCTATGATAAATAATATAAATATTGTGGGTAACTATAATGTTCATTGGTCAGTGTACTTTGAATAACTCATGGGGAAATTAATGGGAAAACAAATGATTGAAATAAGTGAACGTCTATACTACCATGAGTAAAAATAATTACAATACATATATAGGAAGATTAAATATGTTATAAATAATAAATATCCTCTTTATATAATAATAAAAAAAATTGTTGATGTTGATTAATGGAAATTCCATTAAAATCATTCTTGATAGAAAAAATCTATTAACATCCAAAATTGACCCATACCACATTGAAGAATATTAATCATAATCCCCGTGAAGTAATAAAATTAATTGATACATTTAATATAATATTAATAAATATATTAACCATATATCATGTTTAATGGGAAATTAATAACTTTAATAAAATAATATGGGTGTATAACATATCAAGCATCTCAAAGATAGAAAATTGTGACAGAAATCCATTACAACTTTGGTAACATAGAAACCATAAAACTGAAGAATGATATATCATAAAATGGATATGTAAATACAAATAAATTATGGAATAATAATCATAAAATAAATTCATGGGTATTATATACCAAATATAAATTAACTAGATATGCATACGTCATAAGTCTCACATAACTAATAATGAGACTGGAAATCCCCATAAAAATATGGTAACATCTGAATTGTAATCCCCAAAAGTAATAATATAAAAACTAAAAATATAATATAACATTAAAATAAAATAATTAATCAATTAATATATTAAAATGGTTAGTATATATATATATAATCAATGAATTTAGTTGTGAATATGACAATTATCTCATAAATGTAAAATGTGAGAAGAAAATAAAATAATTAATGTTTTATTTTTGTTGAAAATTACTTAACATCTTTTATAATGGTTTTAATCATGTTAAAAACATATTAAATAAACATAATCATATTTATAATATCATATATTTTTCTTTTATAACATGTTATCAATAATTTGTTAATAATCACTCATTATTTTCATCGTTTCGGGTGTTAATTGCCTTGTTATCAAGTATGTTTTGACTAGTTATTTTTTGATCCAATTACATAAATCATGATTTTAATATATTTATAATTTAATACATTATGTAAATATATTATATATTAATTATATATTTATTAATTGTAATCCATAAAATATAGATATATAAAAATCAAAAATTCTGTTCATTGAAGTGGTAGGTTGTACGTATACAAGAATGTTGTTTCCATTTTTAATTGTGTTAAAATAAAGAACATAATTTTTTTATATGAATATTATAATTAACTTATAATATAATATAATATATATAACATATTTTTACAAAAAAACTATTATATATATTCCATGTGAAGTGTGAACAAATCTTGACAATATGAGGGGGCTGTAGTCCATACATACACAAATGATGTTATCATATTGCCACAAAATGTAAATAATGAAGGTATATCTTATATAACAATTCAATAGAATAATGGTATTATAAATATCATATATAAAATTCATAAACTATAATTTCATCATTATTTCCATCTTTTAATGTTGGTAATGGATGAATGAATGACATCAGTTCATGATGCATAGTACACCATACAATTGAACTATGATTGTGTATCCCAGTTGATGAAAATCATTATTTTTAGGTAATAACTTTATGATAAAAAAATATAACTATATTTATGATGATAATGGTATTATTTAATCATGTTATACTAAGAATTTAAGGGGTTGATAAAGAAATATAACAAAATATCCCATTGAATAACGTTACCTCTTTTTTAGGTAACCTTTTTATACCAAAATACATCTTTGGATGTATTCAAACAAAAAAAATGAGGCCAATAAGAATATTTTAGGGACTTTTGGTGTTCTTAATAGATTGCTGATTAAAATGTCTCGAGTGGTGTGAGGAGAGAATATGGAATTACTTTTCACATTTTAGAGGGAGAAACATTATATTAAATACCAAAAGGTAAAAACTTTTACGAAATTAAAGGAATTAAATTTTTATATATATACTATAATTCTTTATTCTTGTCAAAGGAAATGAAGGACATTTTTATCCTATTCCAAATCGAACTTGTTATATACCTCACTTTCATCGAATACATTTCCACTAACACATAAAAATATAGCCTATGGTGTTAGGGGATGAAACATTTCAATCTAATGGGTGTTTTAAATGTGTTGGTAAATTTACACACCATATATTCTATGAATATTCATTAAGTAAACTCATTTATAGCTTAATAATTGTAAGTAATTTTAATCAATTTCACTAACCCTTATGGAATAAATAAGTTTATCTTATTATAATATATATGTAATACTGATTCCAAATATGTAAACTAAATTTTACAAATTTATTTATTTGTAGTGTCTATAATTATTGTAAATCTAAACTCACAAACATGATGTGAAATCATGTTTTTAATGTACCAATGTTCAGAATATCACCATGTTTTAATATCTAAATTCAATATAAGAATATCTCCAATGAATTAAATTTAGCTAATAAATTTTAATAAAACTAACATAACTTTAAAAAAATTCAAAATATAATTTATCCTTATAAATTAACTAGATAAAAAAATAAGCTTTCAATTAAAATTCATTATTTTTCACTACTCATGAAATCACAAAAATTTTCAAAACATCCCAAAAATTGAACCTATGATAATTCTGAAATTTATCCTTTAATATTTATCTATATTTTTACATATAAATTTTATAAAATTTTCCAAATTAATATGTAAATAGACACTCCATTAAAAGATGGAAAATTTGAATTTAGAAATCTAAAGCTTTTATATATAAATTTAGATTCGTTCTAATATTATTCTTGTCAAATATATTGGATGAATGTTAAAAATAGTTTTTTTTAAATTTATTTAAAATATTTAGTATTTATTAAATTCATAGGATTTTAAATTCTCTTCAAGGATTTGTGTTGCATGTCATAAACTCTATGATGTATACTATCCTTATTTTATAAATTTTGGGTGTTATATTATCCCCAACTTAAATAAAATGCATCCTCACAATATAAACATGATCATAGTAATGTAGTGTTAGAAATTCCAAAATTCATTTATTGAAAATGTAAAATCATAAAATTGTGAATATAATAACCTCCTAATAAGGGATGAACCGATGTACATTGGTCATATATAATAACATAAAACATAATATATATGCAGAAAAAATTAGTAGCAAATGAAAATTTAGACTTCGAAGAAAAGAACAAGTAACTATAGTGAATTTTACGGTCATTGATCATTAAATGTGAATGAATAATTAAATATTCACGGACTTAGGACTATAAATCTCTGATGATTTAGAAAACTATCAGTTTAAAAATGAATAAGACATTTGGACACCACATATTTTTTATGAACATTTTGATAACGATGAATAATTATTTTACAATATATTAATATATGAAAATATTCATAATTTATACATTAATATTTTATAAGAAAAATTACATCATTTAGTTCTAATTAATCAATATTCAAATTTATTACATATAAATTTACAAAAATATTTTTTAATGCCTGAAGGTCTAAAATTTACTTTTAATGTATCATAAGATCCATGATAGGGTGAAAATTATTTTTATCTATCTCAAATTACTTAAAAAATTATTATGGTTATTATATTAATCTCTAAACCAAAAAAGTAATACTAATGGATCATTATTAATATTTATTATTTAATTTTATTAATGAAAAATAATGACACCTTAACCTAGACATTTTTTAGTCTAGTTGTAGCTATTAAACCCTTATCATACTTCTATAATGGTTTCAAGACTCAACACTTTTCCGGATGTGACAGGATGTCACCTTGAATTCATGTTGTCCTTTTTATAATCTAAATTAATATTATTAGTATACTATTTCCAAATCGAATGATTGACATCCCTGTAATGAAATTAATCCTTAAATGAAATTTTAACTAAGGTTTTCATTACCATATATTTTTTCCAAAAATTCTAACAAATTTATTGTAATATCTACCATAATGTAAATCAATACAATTATAATTATGTCTATAAAAAATAAATAAATTATTCCTCAAATAAATTTTCCACTATAACATGTTGTAAACTAATGGGTTGTTTTTCAATTAATTTAATTTATAATATCATTATTATTGGAAGAACCCCATCAAATAAAACCATATAAGATATGTTTATGAGTTAAAACCTATGACTATCCTTAATCTCATAATCCTTTTATGGTACCCATAATTTATAATTTGACAATGAAATGTGTTCTTTTATTCTGATAATCAAGTTTATCTTATGGTTATGTTTCCTAGTATATGTTTTCAGAAATCTAATTTCCAAAGTTTCAATATAACAAATTTTGATAAAAAAAAATGTAGCGCCCATAACATAGTAAGCCCATATCCAGGGTCTACTACCATTAAATTTGAATCATTACAAGGAAACAGGTCTTTATGGACATTGTATATTAGTTGTATTGGTAATCTAAACACATAAATTGGTCAAACATTACAACTAAATAAACTAATTCAAATAATTTTTTATGTTTTATGATAACGTCATTCTTACATAGCATATATTTTCATATCTATTATAGTACAATTTGGGAAATCCTTTATAATGGGAAAAAATAATGGATAAATAAAATTCTAAATAAGATTTATGTAAGGTAGAAGTGAAAATTAATTAGTAAGCATAAAAAATGTGTTGATTAACATATGATTGAATAATTCTTTATAAATAAATACATGTTAATGTAAAATACACAAGGATATTATACAGTTTTTAAATGAATTTTCATCATGATTTTCAGGTGGAAAATTCATATTATCATCATTTTCAAGACCATTCTCTGAATTTCCAACATGTGAATGAAACAAGTTTTTATTACAATATTCAAGAAGATATTCATTTTGGGCATTTTCAAGGGATTTTTCAGCAACAGTTTGAGTATTATATATAAATAAGAACATGTTAATGAAAAATACCCAAGGATAGTTTTACGATTTTTAACTGAATTTCCATCTTGAGATTCATATTAATAATTCTTATTATCGTCATTTCCATGACCTTTGTGAGAATTTTCAGTATGTGAATGAAACATATGTTATTTTCTGATTCAAGAAGATTATCATTTTGGGTTATTTTAAGGTCTTTTTCAGCAAAACTTTTCATATCCATACCACTAATAGGGACATGAACCATAGAATTATTTCTATGGTATAGTTCAGTTGTGCTTGGATGTCTACCTTTTCTCTAGATATAACATCTCTAGAATGATGTCCTAGTTTTGTTTACATGTTTTGAATTCTCGCATCATTTTTAATTTTATCTAACTCATATTGATTTTGATAATTAGTTAGCTATGTCATGTATCATTCTTATTTAGATTTAATTTTGTTCAAGATTGGATCAAGCTTATAATATATTTTATTATCATTGTTTCTTTGTGTATTCAAAGACTCACCCATTTGTTTATTTGGTAAATTTGGTCTTGGTTGGTTCTGATAGTTAGGGGAAGTGGATAGTTTAATTAGGCCTTGACCTTTCTGAGAAATGTTTGGGTGGTTCTTATAGATTGAGTTGTATTTATTTGAAAATGGATATTCTTTAGGAGGGATTATTGGACCACATTTAACATTGTTTCAGTTTTTTTGTTGTTGGGAAGGAATATCAAAATTATGATAGTAATTTTCAATATGGCCAATCATTCCACATTTTGAACATTGTTCTCCTAAATATTCATGGGTTTTTTAACAACCATGTTGGTTAACAATTTCTTTAGAGTTCTAGATAATTAATAATTGATGTTTTTTGGTGATTTCATCAAGTTGAGTATGAGTTTTATTCATTGAACAAGTGTAAACATTAATATCTCTATTGAAACATTTTGTTCTTGAATTATTATGTTGAGAGTTCTGGGATAGGTAGTTAAATATATATCTCAACTCTTCACTGGTATAATCATTGTAGTTAACAAAGAAGCCTGATCAACTAGATTCTATAATACCCTGACCCTAGTTACCCAAAGTCGGTGCATTATTACGTATCATTGGCATGATCACAAAAGATCAAGTCTCGAAAGACCTATTAGTCTGTTAGACTTAAAAACACTAGATACATTCATAAATGTTACATTACATCATAAAGTGAAAAACTACAATAACATAATCTCTATAGTCCACACACATATCCCTTTTAGACAATCCCTGTCGGTCAGTCATACAATATTTATTCACATCCTGGGAGAAATAAAACATAGAAAGGGGTGAGCTCAGATGCTTATTAAGGATAACAATATATAGGAAACTTTCATAAATAAACATACACATTTATGGAAATGTATAACTAAAAAAAAGCCTTATAAACATGAGCATCAGCATAATATGGAAAAAATAAAATGAAATAATGCCTTTTTCTTAGTCACATGGATATTCTACTAGTCAGATAATCACATGCAATATCAATAACCACTTTCATAATTATGGAATGCATAATACCAGACTATCATAACCACATAGTCAAGGCCTTGTGCCAAGACTACAAATAATATTTTTTTCAAGGCCTTGTGCCAATACATTAGTTTTTCTCATGTGACATACCGATGCATCGAGTAGCTATAGCGGGCTCCACCCATCACTTACTAGGTCCAATGTATTCCCATATGAAAAGGTTGAAACATAACATAAAAATTCGTATTAAAACTAACAGATGATATGTAAATACTTTATCAATAAACCATGATTGATATAAAAATAACACATCCAAAATCAAACATATCGCAAAACCTTTAATATAATATGGATGTTTTGTTTCATAACAAATCAACTTCAAATAATCTTAAAATCCATCAAAAGATGTTGACATAGATGAAATCAAATCTATTTGAGAGAAATATCTATTTTTTTGAAATAATTTAAAATTAACATAATTATAAAAGAAAACAATTAATTTTAAAAATTTGTTATAATATCTTAAGGGAAGCTTCAGTGATTTTATAATGGCATAAAATAGCTGCACCCGCCATATAAGTTAAATATACATTCTTTCCTTAATTTTGTCGAAAAGGTTAAAAAGGACCTTGTATGGAAAATCATGGACAGATTCCTATCAAATAATTTTATAAAAAGTATAAAAAGGGTATAAATTACATTAAACCATAGTATAGTAAATAGTAAAAATGTTTTGAAATAAAATTTTAAGAAACATCGATGTGGATGATAAAGAAGTCCCAGTAGATAATTACATATAAACAACGTCGGATATTGAAGAGATGTTGAAATAAACCATTACCTTGAAATTTTCCTTGATAGAGTGTAGGTTAACCTCCTATATAATAGTTAAACAATTGTTATTTAATTATAAAAGAATCATATAAATAAATCTGATATCATATATGATCTTTTAATATTTCTTTGTTAGTACTATTTTAGTATTATCATCATTTTGGGTGTTAACTGATTCGTTTTCCTTTATATGCTTCGTTACATAAGTCGGGATTTTTATGGATATGTTGTATCTTATTTATATCCAGAATGATATAAAGTCCTTAATCATCCTCAAATAAGAATTAGTCTTGAATGGATATGATGGGGAAATGAATCTCATCGCGTTCGTTGAGACGGTAATCTTTACGTACGCACGAACGCTACTTCCATTTCAATTTTCAATTTCAAAGGAATCAAAACCAAATGATACATAGGTATATTATTATTCAGTTATAATATAATATTCTATATGTGTTACTTATGTTCATTAACACTGTCCTTTATACGTTCCATGTATGGTATGAACGAGTCATATCACTTTGAGGGGGTGGTAGTCCGCACTTCCTCAAATGAAATTATCGTATATATATACAACATGAAATGAATAATTTTATGCAATAAAATGGTATTACATAAGATTATATATAAGATAAATCTCATTAATATCATATTTAATTATAGTGCCATCATAATGGCCACTATGAGAGGTGGTAAGAGATAATTAACCAATCATCATTTCGTGAGGCGTTTGGTTGCCACCAATAGAAACATTATGTTATTCACCCATTAGATGGAGGTCTGTGTAAGTGTAGTTTTAATACCTCTCATAACAGTATCCTAGTATATTTAAGACACTATTTTTGTTACAAAATAAAATAATAAGAAGTGTTTTGGGGTTGGAGAAGTAAAATAAAATAAAAGAAGCTATGAGAAATCGTTACCTTTAATTTGGGTAACTCCATTTGCTTTGAACCAAAAAGAACTATTTAAGTTCCTTCTGCCTGAGGTAATGCTTTTAGGAGTAGTAGGGGTATGTTGAAAGCATAACTGGGTATAGGTTGGATGATCCAAAAGTCTTTATGGGTGTGAGGAATTGGATAGATGTGGTGTCCTCTTATAAGGGGGAGGAGGGGATCTTTTATAAAATCATAAAGTAATAATTTATAATAAATTCATATTCGGTTTATAATGGCTCCAATGTGAATTATTCAAAGTATAAGATGGGTATGGGTCAAAAACCACTCATCGAATAGATTTTAGACAGGTTTGGGTCACTATAGTAACCTTATCTTATAGATTTAACTATTAGTTAAATAGTTCGACATTTACCATGTCTCATTGTATTTTTATATTATATAGTTAACAAACATACTATATACATCCAAGAAACTCCCAAGAGTTCCATTAATGACACACCTATCATTTAATAATTCCTTTTACTGAACCCTAGATTTTTATGAATATAATATCAATTAATAATATAATATTTTTTTAAAAAAACACTTTTTTGTCAAATTCGACACTATTAGGTATTTTGTTTTTTTATAAATTCAAAACAGCATTATTACCTAAAATAAAATTCATATAACCAATAATAAGATATCATATTAATATATATAATTATTTTAATTCATAAAAAATCTGAAATTAAATTTATTTGGATATTTATATTATCAATTATTTTAATATTTCATTAATTTGGTAATTACTGCATCACTATTGTCTCATAAATAATTTAAATTATTTAATATCTAAAAATTATAAAAAAAAATAATTTTGTAGGAAATCTTTTTATCTTTCTAATTAATATTTATAATAGAATTTATCTTATGTATAACCCTATATTAAAAATGTTTTATTCATTAATCATTGATTTTAACTCTTTTAGATCTTCTTTGAATTAAATAATAATAAATGTCCTAATCTAATCCAATTGGACCAAATAGGTTCATATTTTATTCCTAAGGTTGATTTCGGTCGAATTACACTTAGCCAATAGAATTAGGACATGTTTCAATGTAATAATAATAATATCATTTTTACCCTTTAATTACCTTATTTACTTTTTACCGTGGTAAATAAAAGTAAAAAGTTAATATTTTCCAAAAATTATTTTTATCTTATTGAACAACATTTTACTACTTGATATTAACCGTGTCTCTCGGATTTTCTAAATTTCACTCACAGAAGCGGTAAAATTATGTTTTATGTGAATTTTCAAATTCTCCTAGGAGGTGGGTAAAAGTCAGTGAAAAGATCAATAAAATTTTTATATATCTAAAATTATTATAAACTAATTCTAATGAATTAAATTGAACTTATATAGGAATTATGTATCTATTTTGACATAAAATAAAGTTAAAAATAATAATTATTTTAATAAAAATTCATTTTTAATCTATAACTCAGTGTTCTTCATTATTCATCAAAAATTAAAAATTTTCAGAAATATAAAAATACAATTACCCTATGCTAATTTTGATATTACAAATTCCATAATGAAGTCTATTTTACCAAATTTAAAACATATAAGTTTCATTTATTAATTTAAAATTTATTCCTACTGTCAAAACCAAAAGGCGAATTTTTAAGAAATAATAACTACCAAAAGCTTGGCACTTGTTTATGTCGAATTTCAAAGTGAAATTACTTACAATGACCCTCATTAGATTAAATGGTAAAAATATAATCTATTTATACTTCCAATACATTAAAATGTATAATTAAACAATTTAAATTATTTTTATTTAAAAAGTTTTTTACAGTTAAAATATAGTATTTTCCACTATTAACCCACATATGAAGGTTGTCAGAAAAACACCAAAACATTATTAAAACTAAATTCTTATGTCTAGATTCTAAATAAGAAGTTTATTTTGTCAAATTTAATATATAAAAGTTTCAAATATTGTATTTTATATGGTTTCACCATTAAAAGGTGGTAAGATTGCATTTTTTGAAAATACTTATTTTATCTGAAAAAATGTATTTGTTCTTCCATTATCTCAAAAAAACTCATAATATGGATTATAAAATTATAATGATTATATAAAGTTAAAAATTCAGTTAATACTATTCATAACCACTTTTTAACAGCTTGTTTGATAAGTCATGGTGCACTAGAACTTGGTGTTGCGTGTTGTGCATGTTATTGAATTACTTTGAAGAAATAACATATTATGAAATATTGGGGTGTTACATTTTTCCATCCTTCAATAAATTTCTTTCTCGCAATTTGAAATTATTTTTCAAAAATAAAATTTTGAAAATAGAAAATACATTCGGGAGAACCCATATGGGAAATTAGGTTAAAAAAATTCAGTCTTAATATGAGGAAAAGGGAAATGAAAGGGTCACCACCAAATTATGATCTCTATTAGGAGAACATTGGTGGAAATTTAAGACATATAATTAGAGTAAAAATGTAAATATTTATATGTAGTGATTGAGGTCATCAATCACAAACAAGTGTAAAATTGAGGGCCCTAAATTCATCAATCTATGACGATTTAAAATACCATCGGTTCAAAAAAACATATGGTATTAGGATAACACATTTTTTGTTTTATGGTCCCTTCACTAAAGTATATGAATTAATTTCTTCATAGAATAAGTGAAGAAGAAAAAATATTTACTTAACAAGTGGAGTCCCATCCTTTAACTAATTTCTACCACAACCTCATCTTTCACTATAAAATATAATAGAAATTAGAAATAATATTCTATTTATACTATTCGTATAGGGTTCAAAAAAATGAATTTATAATTCATCTACCAATTTTTTTAAAAAAAATACTACATTATTCAATCATGGGTATCACCTGGGCCAGTGGTAGGTAATACACCGTTGTGGCCCTTCAGTTTCAGGTTCATGTCTCATGGCCTTTCCGGACACGATAGGTTGCCGCCCGACCTTCGGGTTGTCCTTTTATAGAAATCCAAAAATAATCTCAAACTAGAATTATCCAAAATTCTTCTGTCCAAACTCACAATCCAAAATTTATAAGGAATGTAAACACAATGAAGATCATTTTTTCTGCGTAATAGCTTGTGAACACCTTCATCATGTATTATTTTAAAACACTACAACATCCTGAATTACTATAAAACCTTATTGATTACATTTATTATACTTTATTTATTATAGAATACTGGATGTACTTATTCTATCAAAAAATGTTGTAAACTCCAACAATGATAGAATATACAAATCATTAATCAGTTTCAAGGTAATCAAGAATATCTAATATAATTTATCCAAATCAATCATGTATTATTCCAAAATCACTACCTCGGTATCAGAACCATATTATGGTTTATCTTTCTCTCAACCATATATTTTCCAAAAATTTAACCTGCTATTGAGTCACTTTTCCTGGATCCACAAAATCTCAACTCTTTATTGAAATAGTACTGCAATACAATCCTTATATACTCCATAATTATTATAACTAGTACAGTGTTGATACAACACTCAAATGACATAATTCTCTAATAACAACATAGGAACTCTAATAATTCCTCCACATATGTGGTAGTATCATAACATTATTATTATCCAATAACATCATTTTTAATATACTCTTATGAATGGGACATTGATTCGCGTAGTGTCCCAACTCCTTGGAGATGAAACATTGTACATTTGAAATATTTTTATTAACCCTGCAGTCACGTACTTGGTGTCATTTTTCTTCACACTTATAACAAATTCATATTTCCTTCAGGCAAGTTCCAGGGTGTTTCCCCCCACAGTTATCACATATGAAAAAATGCTTCTTTTCCCTCTTCCCTTTATCCATATTTCTCACTTCCATCCTTTTCTTTTCTTTCTTACCTTCAAATCCATAGGACTCAGAGAAGTATTTACTTATCGTATTAACACATGATATTATATATTCATGTGTTGAGAATACATGGGAGACTATTTCCCTTCTAAATGTTGTCTTAATACTCGGAAATATATGATCCTTCTTACTCTTTGAATCAGACGTATTACTGGAGTTCACATTCCTTCTACTGGGCGCCATTTCTATACAATAGTTTAAACTAGTTCAGTTTATGAATTGCAAAGAATAATTCCAAACATGTAAAATATCTATTGTAAATTGAACGGTTTATGGAAATAATCCATAATCATAAATATGTTTCATTGAGGAAGTATATACTCATAAACCCTTCATAATGATTTGTTAATAAAATGAGAATTATTCTATGCATATCCCCCAGGAGTGTCGTTACCAAGAGTGCAGAAAGGCCCATTGTCATGCATGAGTTCCCGTTCGAATCTAGCTCAAAGAGGTGTTTTCTGGTTTAACCCCTAGGTACATCTATGCCAGAGCTGCCTCTACCTGCTCGTATCCAGAGAGGGATATATTGCTCAAAAAACTCACAAAATCTCTATAATACCAAAACTCTTGTAAATTATTCTATACTAATCCTCATTGTCTATCTTATGGTTATGTTCTCTAATCAGAGTTTATCTAAATCTAGAATCCACGGTTTGTACTAAAATTCCACTGATACCAACTATAACGCCCTGAACCCATTTACCCAGAGTCAGTAAATTATTTTATAACATTGGCATGATCACAAAAGATCAAGTCTCCAAAGACCGATTAGTTTAGTAGACTTGGAAACACTAGATATATTCAAAAATGTTACATTACATCGTATAGTGAAAAAATTAAATAAAAAAGTCCCCATAGTTTACACTCATATCCCTTTCAGACTATCCATGCAGGTCAGTCATAAAAAATTTCTTTATATACTGGGAAAAATAAAACATAGACAGGGGTGAGCTCAGATGTTCAGTAAGGATAACAATATAGAGGAAAAATTAATAAATAAACAAAAACAATTACGACAATGTATAATTAAAAAAATCCATTTAAACTTGAACTTCTGCATAATATGGAAAAAATAAAATGAAATAATGTCATTTACTTATTCACATGGATATTATTATAGTCGAATAATCACATGCAATATCAATAACCACTTTCATAATGATGGAATGCATAATGCTAGACTATCATAACCACATAGTTTACAGCTCGAGATTTTATGAAAAATATTTTTTTTAGTTTCATTGATGTCTTGTGTTGTACGCTACACCAAAAGTATCTTACACTACACGAATCCCTGACTTTTCTTGCATTACACGCAATCGCGACCTTCCACGATAGTGTGTGTTGTACGCAATACTGAGTTTCACTAAAGAATGATATGTTATATAGACTAGCCATTATGAATATTAATACCCACTTTTTGAAATTTTATAGATTTTATATTTCAAATTGGACTTCATTTTTGGATTCGGAATATTGAAATAAGCCTAGGGTGAATTTTTTGTATTTTTCTGAAAACATTCATTTTTTGATGAATAGTGAAAACACTAGGTTACTATTTAAAAACAGACTTTTTAAATAATTATTTATTTTATTTAAATTTATTTTAGGTCAAAATTGATACATAATACCTATATAAGTTCAATTTAATTCATTGGAGTCATTTTATAATAATTTTATATATATAAAAATTTTATTGAACTTTTCACCGTCTTTTACCCACCTCCTAGGAGAATTTGCAAATTTACATAAAACATAATTTTACCGCTTCTATGAGTGGAATTTAGAAAATTTAGAGACACGGATAATATCAAGGACTAAAATTTGGTTTAATGAGTTGAAAATAATTTTTGTGAATAGTAACATTTTTACTTTTATTTATCACGGTTAAAAGTTAATAGGGTAATTAAGGGTAAAAATGGTATTATTATTACCCTAACACATGTCCTAATTCTATTGGATAAGTGTAATTCGACCAAAAACAACCTTAGGAATAATATATGACCATTTAGGTCCACTTGTATTAGATTAGGACATTTATTATTAATTTATTTAAAAAATGTTAAAATAGTTAAAATCAAAGTCTATTAACTAAATGATTTTTAATATTGGGTTATAAACAAGATATATTAGACTATAAATATTCATTAGAAAGATAAAACTATTTTCTACATAATTTTATTTTATTTATTATTTTTAGACATTATATAATTTAATTTATTTATGACACAATGATGATAAAGTAATTACCTTATTAATGAAATATTAACATAATTGATATTATAAATAGAAAAATAAAAGTAATTTGATACTTTTTATGAATTAAACTAATTTTTTAGTTTAATATAACATTTTAGTATTGATTAAAATAACTTTTTTAGAACTAATCATGTTGTTATGATTTTCACAAAAATCAATTACCAAATAGTGTCAAAATTGACATAAAATAGTTTTTAAAACAAATATTATATTATTAATTGTTAATATATTCTTAAAAATCTAAGGTTCATAAAAATAACTTAGATAATGATATATATATTAATAATGAACCATTTTGGGTTCATTTGTCTTGTTATAGCAAGCTTATTAACCATATAGTGTATGAAAACAAGAAGACACAGTAAAATTTATATTATTTAACTTAGAGTTAAATCTAAATGATAAGGTTAAAATATTAACCTAAACTTGTCTAAAACCTATTGGTTGATAGGATTTAGACCCAGCCCCACCTTTTCTTTGAAATAAATCATTTTTGAACTATTAAGATCTGAAAATGACTTTATTATAAAATAATATTTTATGTTTTCCTAAGGTGCCCCTCTCCTCCTTTATAAAAAGGGCACACCTTCCCTCTTCTCTTCACACCCTTTTGAGCCTTGATTCTTGGCCAAACCCTACCAATTACTCTTCTCAACCTCTCTAGTTACATCATATAGGTTCATTTCTTCTCAAAATACCAACTCTAGTGCCCTAAGAAGAAGTCTAAAGAAGGGGCGTCGAGAAAGAGGAGGATCAGATACATACGAAGCATATCAGATCTAAGGTAAGGGATAATGGTTCCAATCTCATTCTTATCTGAGATTGTTTATTCGTAAGTATTTACTAGGTTTATGATTGTAATCCATGTCTTTATGTTCTCAACATGTTTTCATAAAATTTTTTCTTTTCTTCCATGTATGTTTAAAGTCATTTTTTTACCACATCGTATGGATAGAATCCTTCTTTTGTTTACAATACGAGGTACTTTTTGACTTTTCTAACATAAGTACAAGGAGAATGTTTTTTAACTTATACAGCTTGAATGGATTTTTATGGATTTATAATTCCTTATTTTCATGAAGCTTACTCTACAATATTGCCTGATTATTTTCAACAAAACCCTTTTCTTTAAAAATTTGATGGCATTTTGTGAAAAGAAAATTGTTTTGAAGAAGAAAGGATATTTTCCTCATGAATTAATTTCAAGTGTTTTATCAAAACCATATTCCATCTAAAATGACATAATATAATATGTTTATATTTCAAGTATAATGTATCCATTATTTAAATGGTTTGATTCTTCTTGTGATGAATTGATATCCATTTTTTATAAGGATTATGTTATGATGGCATGATGTTTAAGAATTCCATTCCATTACATGGGTTATGCTATGATGTGTGATTTATGATTTTGTGGAACGTGAAAGAATGATTTCATTATGATATGTGTGGGACTTATATCTCCCTACATTTCATTGGGTAAAGATTTATATCTCATGAGATAGACTTGGTTGAAACGGTAAGTTAATCATGTTTAATATTACAGGACAGAAACGAGGAGTAAACTTGATTCAGAAAGGGTCTTTGTCCACTAAGATGGCATTGGCAGCAATTCCTTGACTACTATGGATATAATAACTTGTTCTTAATGGTTTCTACAATTACATGCTTTATTCACATGCGATTTTATCATGATTGATGTTCCCTTATGATATATGACTTACGTACTTCCAAGATTCCTGTCATTGCTCAAGATTTTGGTGTTTAGATTTTATGTTCAAGTTTTTTCATTCAAATGATTGTGGATTATTTTATGTTATCTATGTTTACCCTTACTGGGCATTTTATCTCACCATTTTTTATGTTTTCTTTTCCCATGGATTTAAATAAAGGTTTTATGTATGAAAGTAAAAGGGGAAGATCTTTATGGGAGATGTTGAAGATATTTCATCAAGATTAGAAGATTATATTCCCAGTTTCCAAAGACACTAATCTATTATGGTCCTTTGGTGTCTGTTTTTGTTATGTATTAAGTATTCAGCAAAAGTAATGTAATTTCCATGTACGTCAAGCTTTGGGTTTCTACAGTTGGTATCCGAGGATAGGTTTAGTTATCCTTTGGAAACTAGGATGCGAAAACTTTAGTGAGATCCTTAGAGATATTTCTATGGTATGTCTAGGGATGTCCCTAAGGTTAAGTATAAGTATAAGTTATAGTCCTGGAATTACGGTGACGATCGTATAAATATACTTAAGATTTTGGATATTGACGGTACTACCCCTTTATTATGTTGTTTTACCTAGCATAAGTTTTCCCTCTCACACTATTCTTTTTGGGCTTTAGACGATGGCTGGAACACGAAGGAACTGTGTTGATCAATGTAATGGAAGATGCAATGATTTTACTCTTGAACAAACCAACATTATGGGAGATGGAGTGAAAAATATTATTTATATACTTACACAATAAATGGATCACTCTATATTTCCAAATGATCAGAGAGGGGAACAATATTCTATTGAGTCCTTCATGAGGCAACATCCACCTTCTTTCAGTGGGTCTTCTGATCCAATTGTTGCTGAAAAATGGATCATTACCATTGAAAAGATATTTTCCACACATTACTATTCGGAACATGATAAATTCATTCTAGCTGTTTACCATTTAGAAGGTGAAGAAGACCAGTGGTGGACTCTAATTAAGAATACAAGTCCTCATGATGAAATTGAATCCATGGAATGGGATGAGTTCAAGAACTTGTTATTCAGTAAGTACTTCCCTCGTATTCTTCGAACAAAGATGGAAAATGAGTTCCTTGAGCTTATGCAGAAGGATGATGAATCTGTTAGTGTATACGAAGCGAATTTTACAAGGCTTGAATGGTATACATCTTGTTTTATCATCTAACCTGAAAGTAAAGTTGATCTATTTTTTAGTGGCTTAATACCAAGACATCGAAGAGAATTGCCTATAAGAGAATTCATTAGCTCTGAAGAAATTGTGCGTTGTGCTATCAAGGTAGAAATGGAAGTTGGTGTTACATATCCATCTCATGGTTTTGACAAGAAATGAAAGATGGAGTTCAAGGAGAAATCATAGAATAATGGTGAAAAGAAGATAAATGTTTCTTTATACTCAAAGTGTGGAAAGAATCACGGTGGAGATTGTCTTAATGGGAATAGAAAATGTATTAAGTGTGGAAAATAAAGTCATCGAGCAGCTGAGTGTCGACGTAATGGAAAAAGGTTTGCTAATGATTTGAATAAATAAAATACTATAGAGAACGTACCACCAAAAAATCAATGCTTCATGTGGAAGGAAATGAGGCATTATGCTAATCAATGCCCTAATACCAGGGTTAATGATGATCAACATGAGAAACCTCTTAAGGAAAAGGACAAAGGGAAGTCACATGCGATCACTATTATCAATGTTGAGTATGAAAATGATGTGGTGGATTGATTATGTGATTATGTAAATGGATTCCAAAATAATTTTGTGGAATCTCATTTATAGTGTTGTGGAACATTGGAATATCTATGTAATGGTTCACTGTGGAATTCAATTATTATATGGTACCAGTAACCATGAAAAGTTATTCAAATATTTTGGAAATCAGATGATATGCGCATAAATATGGGATAAGGAGATATTGAAATGTTTGACAGTATTAATGATCTCATGAATAATATAAGGAGAAAGTGATATCATGGTTTGATTATATAGAATTTTTGGTATTTTGGGATATGGAAAGAGTTACCTTGTGACAGCATTCATGTATTCAATATGGTTCAAGAAAATACATGATTAAGGTATTCACATGTTTGGAATGTGACCAACAAGATATATCGTATGATATATGGGGGATATATGATGGTATTCACATGCTCGGTAGATGACATTTCTAGTAATTGTTTTCTTTATATTATGAGATTGGACAGAAGTATTTTGGATAAGCCTAATGATTGGAATGAATTATTTTAGATATAAGATAATATTTTTTCTATATTGTTGCAAGAATGTTATTATAATGTTGTTTTAGAAAAAGGGACAACCTGTAGGATGGGAGACAACCCGTCGCGTCAGACACGTTTGTGGGAATCAAACCCACAACTGATGTGTGGCAGGACTTTATCACCTACCACTGGCCTACAGGAAGTCACTGGTTAGTAGAAACTATTTTTATTCTATTAAGATGTATGATATATGAATTATAATTCCATTTTTGGAATCATATACAATTAACTTCACAAAATATGGACTTCTGTATATTTGATAACTTTTTCTAACCTTTTGTTTGAGACATATGGAATGACCCATCATTATATCACATGATCTTCTAACACCTCACGAACGAAAAATTCAGCTTCATTTCTTTAAGATATGAACTGGAAATTGTTCAAGGCACGAACACTGATGAGATTATACTGAAATAAATTAAGTATTTCTTCTAATTCAAATTCTTCAACTTTAGGGATATGATCTTGAAAACCAAAAATGTTGTCCTAGTGCCCTTATTTCTGATGAATCAGATGGTACATTAGATCATCACAAATTTATGGCTTTCTTATTGTTGGATTTCTCATAGCCATGTTCTCTACCACTCACCATCAGAACATGATGGTTAGATTTCTCTTCCATATCCATATTTTCACATATGTTCTCCTATTTGGAAACCCAGTGATTACTTAATTTGGGTAACCGTTATGTTACATACTTTAGTTTTTAAAGATAAGTTTTGGTATTCTTTTTTACTATATGGGTTTCTATTAAAGAATCTTATGAGTAGTAAACCATTTATAACCCCGACAAATGTCGAGGGTGAAATTCATTTTAAGGGGGGTAGAATGTAACACCCCAAGATTTTTTGAAAAATATTATTTTTAATTTCATTGATGTCTTGTGTTGTATGATACACCAAAAGGATCTTTCACTACACGCATCCATTACTTGTCTTTCATTACATGCAATCACAACCTTCCATGATAGCGTGTGTTGTACGTAATACCGAGTTTCACTAAACAATGATATGTTATATAAACTAGCCGTTATGAATAGTAATACCCACTTTTTGAAATTTTATAAATTTTATATTTCAAAATGGACTTCATTTTTGGATTCGGAATATTGATATAAGCCTAGGGTGAATTTTTGGTATATTTTTGAAAACTATCAATTTTTTATGAATAGTGAAAACACTGGGTTACTATTTAAAAACTGACTTTTTAAATAATTATTAATTTTATTTAAATTTATTTTAGGAAAAAATTGATACATAATTCGTATATAAGTTCAATGTAATTCATTGGAGTCATTTTATAATAATTTTAGATATATAAAAATTTTATTGAACTTTTCACCGTCTTATACTCACCTCCTAGGAGAATTTTCAAATTTACATAAAACATAATTTTACCACTTTTGTGAGTGGAAATTAGAAAATATGAGAGACATGGTTAATATTAAGGACTACATTGTGGTTCAATGAGATGAAATTAATTATTGGTGAATAGTAACTTTTTACTTTTATTTACCACTGTTAAAAGTAAATATGGTAATTAAGGTTAAAAATGATATTATTATTACCCTAACACATGTCCTAATTCTATTGGATAAGTGTCATTCGACCACAAACAACCTTAGGAATAAAATATGACCATTTAGGTCCACTTGGATTAGATTAGAACATTTATTATTAATTTATTTAAAGAAGGGTTTAAATAGTTAAAATCAATGTTTAATAACTAAATCATTTTTAATATAGGGTTATACATAAGATAAATTCGACTATAAATATTCATTAGAAAGATAAAAATATTTCCTACAAAATGGTATTTTATTTATAATTTTTAGACATTAAATAATTTAATTTATCTTTGACACAATGATGATGCAGTAATTACCTTATCAATGAAATATTAACATAATTGATTTTATAAATACCAAAAAAATGTAATTTTAGACTTTTTATGAATTCCACTAATTTTTTAGTTTAATATTACATGTTATTATTGATTTAATTAAATTTTTTCGTACTAATAATGTTGTTATGAGTTTCAAAAAAATAAATTACCAAATAGTGTGAAAATTGACATGAAATAGTTTTTAAAAAAATATTATATTATTAATTTTTTTTATATTCTTAAAAATCTATGGTTCAGCCAAATGAATTAGATAAGTGTATATATATTAATAATGAACCACTTGGGGTTCTTTTGGTTTTTTATAGTAATTTTATTAACCATATAGAATAAGAAAACAAGAAGACACCGTAAAAGTTGAATTATTTAGCTTGGAGTTAAATCTAAATGATATGATTAAAATAGTACCCTAAACTTGTCTAAAACCTATTGGTTGAGAGGATTTCGACCCATCCCCACCGTAGCTTTGAAATAAATCAATTTTGATCTATTAAAAACCGAATATAACTTTATTATAAAATAATATTTTAATTTTTACTAAGGTGCCCCTCTCCTCCCTTATAAAAAGGGAACCCCTTCCCTCTTCTATTCACACCCTTTTGAGCCTTGAAGCTCAGCCAACTCCTGCCAATTCTTGTTCTCAACCTATCTAGTTACATCATATAGATTCTAGTCTTCTCAAAAGACAAACTCTAGTTCCCTAGGAAGATGTTTAAAGAAGGTGCATTGAGAAAGAGGAGGATCAGATACGTACGAAGCATATCGGATCTAAGGCAAGGGATAATTATTCCAATCTCATTCTTATCCGAGATTGTTTATTCGTAAGTATTTACTGGGGTTATTCTTATTATCCATGTCCATATGTTCTCAAAATGTTTTCATAAAATGTTTACTTTTCTTCCATGTATGGTTAAAGTCATTTTTTACCACATCGTATGGATGGGATCTTTTTTTTATTTACCATACAAGGTACTTTTTGACATTTCCGACAAAAGTACATGGATATTGTTTTTTTAACTTATATAGATTGAACGTATTTTTACGAATTTATAACGCCTTATTTTCATAATGCTTACTCTACAATATTGCATGATTATTTTCAACAAAATCCTTTTCATTAAAAATGTAATGTCCTTTTGTGAAAAGAAAATTATTTTGAAGAAGAAAGGATATTTTTCACAAGAATTTGTTTCAAGTGTCATATCAAAAACATTTTATATCTAAAATGACATTATTTAATATGTTTATGTTTCAAGTATAATGTCTCCATTATTTACATGGTTTGATTCTTTTTATAATGAATTTATATCCATTTATTTATATGGATTATGTTATGATGCCATGATGTTTAAGAATCCCGTTCTATTTCATGGGTTATGCTATGATGTATGATTTATGGTTTTGTGGCACAAGAAAGAATGATTTAATTATGATATGTGTTGGACCTATATCTCTCTCAGATGCATTGGGTAAAGATTTATATCTCATGAGATAGACATGGCTGGAACAATAAGTTAATCCGGTTCAGTGTAACATGACTGAAACGGGAAGTGATATCGATTCAGAAAGGGAATTTGTCCACTAAGATGGTCTTGGCAGCAGTTCCTTGGCTACTATGGAAATCATAACATGTTCTTAATGATTTCCACAATTACATGCTTTATTCCCATGTGATTTTATCATGATTGATGTTCCCATATAATATATGCCTTACGTATTTCCATGATTCTTGTCTTTGCTCATGATTTTGATGTTTAGATTTTATGTTCATGTTTTTACATTCAAATGATTATGGATTGTTTTATTTTCTCTATGATTACCCTTACTGGGAATTTGAGCTCACCTTTTTTTAAGTTTTCTTTTCCCCAGGATTTAAATAAAGGTTTTAGGTAAGAAAATAAAAGGGGATGATCTTTATTGGAGATGTTTAAGATCTATACCCAAGATTAGAAGATTATATTCTGAGTTTCCAAAGAAACTAACCTATTACAGTCCTTTGGTGTCTGTTTTTGTTGTGTATCTAGTATTTTTCAAAAGTAATGTAATGTCCATGTAAGTTAAGCTTTGGGTTTCTACACATAGTCAAGGCCTTATGCCAAGACTACAAATAATATTTTGTCAAGGCCTTGTGCCAAGACAGTATTTTGTCTCATGAGACCTACCGATTCATCAGGGAACTACAGCGGGCTCCACCCGTCACTTACTAAGTCCAATTCATTCTCATATTAAATGTTTTAAACATAACATAAACATTTGTATTAAAACTAACTTACGAAATGTAAATACTTTATCCATAAACCATGAATGGTATAAAAATAACACTTCCACAGTCAAACATATCACATAACCTTCAATACAATATGGAAGTTTTGTATCATAATAAATTAACTTCAAATAAGCTTAAAATCCATTAAATAATGTTGACATAGATGACATAAAAACAATTTTAGAGAAATATATGATTTTCTGAAATCATTAAAATGTCACATATTTATAGGGGAAAACATTTACTTTGGAAATATTCTTATATTATTGTAAGGGAAGCTTCATTGATTTTATAATGGTGGTAAATAGTTGCACCCGCCGAATAAGTTAAAAAGACATTCTTACCTTAATTTTTGTCGAAAAGGTTAAAAAGGACCTTGTTTGGAAAATTATGGAAAGCTTCCTTTCAATCCATTTTATAAAAATTATAAAAAGGGTATAAATGAAATTAACCCATAGTCTAATAAATATTAAAATTTTTTTGAAATACATATTTATGAAACATGGATGTGGATTATAAAGATGTCCCAGTAGATAATTACGTATAAACAACCTCGGATAATGAAGAGACTGTGAAATAAAACCTTACATTTGAGTTTTCCTAGATAGAGTGTAGGTTAACCTACAGTATAATAGTTAAATAATAGTTATTAAATTATAAAATAATCGTATACTTAAATATTATATCATATATGATCTTTTAATATTTCTTTGTTGATAATATTTTAATATTATCATCGTTTTGGGTGTTAACTGATTTGTTTTACTTTATATGATTCGTTACGTAAGCCATGTTTGTTATTGATAGGTTTTATCTTATTCATATCCAAAATGATATCATGTCCTAAAAAATCATCAAATAATAATTAGTCTTGAATGGATATAATGGGGAAATGAATCTAATCACGTTCTTGGAGATGGTAATCCGTACGTACTCACGAAGGTTAATTCAATTTCATTTTTCATTTTAAAAGGAATTAAAACCTAATAATACATAGGTATCTTATTATTACAATATAATATAATATCTTATATGTGTTAATTATTTTCATTAACACCATCTTTTATACGTTCCATGTATATTATGAACGAGTCATATCACTTTGAGGGGGCGGTAGTCCGTACTTCCTCAAATTAAATTATCTTATATATATACAACATGAAATGAATAATGGTATTATATAAAATGGAATTAAATAATCTTATATATAAAATAAATATCATTAATATCATATTTAATTATAGTTCCATCATAATGGCCACCATGAGAGGTGGTAGGAGATAATTGAACAATCATCATTTTGTGAGGCATTTGGTTGCCATTCAAAGAAACATTATGTTCTTCAACCACTAGATTGAGGTGTGTGTATGTGTAGTTATAATAATTCTCATAAAAATATCCTAGTATATTTAGGATACTTTTTTTGATACAAAATAAAATAATAAAAAGAGTTTAGGGGTTGGAGAAGTAAAATAAAAGAAAAGATGCTAAGAGAAATTGTTACCTTTAATTTGGGTAAGTCCCTTTGGTTTGAACCAAAAAGTACTCTTGAAGTGCCTTATTCATAAGGTAAAGCTTCTAGGAGGAGGATAGGGATGTTGAGAGATTAATCAAGTAAGATTTTTGATGATATAAAAGTCTTGAGAGCTGTGAGGAATTGGTTAGAAGTGGTGTCCATTTATAAGGGAGAGGATGGGCTCTTTAGAAAATACATAAATTATTAGTTTATAATAAATTCATATTTGGTTTCTAATGGCTCAAAAGTGAAACATTTAAAGTCTAATGTGGGTATGGGTAGAAAAACACTCAACCAATAGATTTCAGAAAAGTTTGGGTCACTATAGTAACATTATCTTTTAGATTTATCTCTTAGTGAAATAGTTTGACATTTACTATGTCTATTTGTATTTTTATATTATATAGTTAATAAACATACTATATACTTCCCATAGACCCCAAAGTGGTCCATTAATGATACAAATATCATTATATAAGTCTTTTGTCCAAAACATAGATTTTTAAAAATATAATATCAATTAATAATATAATATTTTTTAAGAACTCTTTTATGTCCATTTTGACACTATAGGGTATTTTGTTTTTGATAAATTCAAAAGCATTATTACTTCAAATAAAATTCATTTAACCAATAATAATATGTCATATTATCCTATAAAATTATTGGAATTCATATAACATCTCATATTACATTTATTTGGATATTTATAATATCAATTATTCCAATATTTCATTAATTAGATAATTACTGCATCACCATTGTGTCATAAATAAATTAAATTATTTAATGTCTAGAAATTCTTAATAAAATACCATTATGTAGGAATTATTTCTATATTTCTAATGAATATTTATAATCTAATTTATCTTATGTATGACCCTATATTAAAAATGTTTTTGTTATAAAACATTGATTTTAACTCTTTTAACTCTTCTATGAATTAAATAGTAATAAATGTCCTAATCTAATCCATGTGGACCAAAGAGATTCATATTTTATTCCTCAGATTGTTTTTGGTCGAATTATACTTAGCCAATAGAATTAGGACATGTGTTAGGGTAATAATAATATCATTTTTACCCTTAATTACCCTATTAACTTTTTACCGTGGTAAATAGAAGTAAAAAAGTTACTATTGACCAAAAAATATTTATATCTTATTGAACCACATTTTACTACTTGATATTTGTTGTGTCTCTCATATTTTCTAAATTCCACTAACAGAAGCGGTAAAATTATGTTTTCTGTGAATTTACAAATTCTCCTAGGAGGTGGGTAAAAGTCGGTGAAAAGTTAAATAAAATTTTTATATATCTAAAATTATTATAAACTAGCTCCAATTAATTACATTGAACTTATATAGGTATTATGTATCTTTTTTGACATAAAATAAATTTAAATAAAATAAATAATTATTTAAATAAAAATTTGGTTTTAAACTATAACTTAGTGTTTTTCACCATTCATCAAAAATTACAAGAATTCAGAAAAATACCAAAAATTTACCCTAAGCTAATTTTGATATTCCTAATTCTATAATGAATTCTATTTTACGAAATTAAATACATCGAAGATGCATTTATTAATTTATATTTATTTCCTGGTGTCAAAACCAAAAAGCGTATTTTTAAGAAATAATAACTACCAAAAGTTTGACACTTGTTTATGTCCAATTTCAATGTATAATTACATAAAATGATCATAATTGGATTAAATGGTAAAAATATAATATATATATACTTCCAAACCATTAAAATTAATAATTTAACAATATAATTATTTCTTATTTAAAAATATGTTTTCAGATAAAATATAGTATTTTTCACTATTCACCCAAATATGAAAGTTGTCTGAAAAACACCGAAACGTTATTGAAACTAAATTCTTATGTCCTGATTCTAAAGAAGAAGTTTATTTTGTCAAATTTAATATATAAAAGTTTCATATGTTAGATTTAAAAAGGTTTCTCCATTAAAAGGCGGTAAAATTGCATTTTTTTAAAATACTTCATTAATCTGAAAAAATTTGTTTGTTCTTACAATATGTCTAAGAAACTCATAATATGGATTCTAAAATTATAAAGAATATATAATTTTCAAAGTACAGTTTATACTATTCATAACCGCTTTTGAAGGGCTTGTTTGGTAAGTCATGGTGCGCTAGAACTTGGTGTTGCGTGTAGTGCATGTTATTGAATTACTTTGGAAAAATAACATACCATGAAATCTTGGGGTGTTACAGATTCTATCCAATGTAATATAAACCATCATAGAAGGTATCCATGAGAATATATAATGGGAGTTGATGATGGGGACACTTTCGAAGGATTGTATGAAACTTGGGGCGGTTGGTACTACCTCATCTTAGGCCTTTAAACATCATCTAAGAGTTCTAGTTGATGATTTTTAAATTCATTAGTTTAAGGAACTCTCTCATATTTCTTCTCAAATTAAAATTTGTTTTTCTTTCTTTGAGTTGTTTACTATTTATCTGATTTAGGGTTTTGAGATTCTAATATATCACCAGTAGACCTAGTGTGCATGAAATAAGTGATAAAAAGTGAAATTCTGCAATAAAAAAACAAAATTAGTAGAGCAACACACATAATATGAAAATATTTAGTTTTTTTATAAGTTTTCAAAAAAAATTAATTTATTTGAGTTTTTTATATGTGAATTTTTAATCTGTTTTAGAAATGTAATGGCTTGTTCCTTCTCCAAGAATGGAGAAAAAGACATGAAATGAATGTTATTGAAGTCATTAAATGAAAAATATTTATATTCTTTCAAACTACTGTATATGTGGAAAGAAGGGTTGAACCCACAGGGAAGGTGATTATGACCACTATTCTTCTAAAAACATTAAAAAATACCCCTCTGTTGTAAACAATGAGGTTGATTTCCTATTTTTTACATATTATATTTTTTTTTGTTTTTATAAGGAGGAAATGTAACACCACTTTTTTTATTTTTATACAATCTATATTAAAATAGGGGATGTTTAATAGTGAAAGGTATAAAGAGATCATGAATGCTGATAAAAGAACAATCAACAACATGAGTGTAGGGAAATATTTAATTCTATTATATTTAAAAGGATTGCAATTTACTTTAATGTTTTCACAATGAAATATTAAAATTAGATGACTCATTTCCCTCTCCAGTAGTTAAGTGATACATATTGATCAATGCTGGTCTTTTCCAAATCGATATAATTCCACATAAAATACTTGTGATAAGAAAATGAGGTGAGAACTAACTTTCCATAAGTTCTGTGGTTTCTGAATTCATATTCGTGGAAATATATATCCACTGTCAATCTCACAGAATGATCATGGATTTAGAAATTCTGTTATAGTAGTACAAAGATATCTAATTAATTAATTATTGATCTCATTGATCATATCAAAATTAATTTAAATGATTATGTGAATAAGACAAATTAATGAAAACCAGTATGATTTGAATTTCTCCAATAACTATAAGATTTATCTATAGATCATGTTAATTATCATAACACAAATGGAAAACATGATAAAAATTATAAGGATTCAAACTCAATGGAATAATAACTCCATGAAAGATTCTCGTCTCCCATGCTCCTTCAACACCAGGGCTATCCGCTAGTTCTAACTGCTATCATAAGAAAGAAGTTGTATAAAGTCTCCAAATGATGTTCTGCTAGCATATGCCCTGAATGTGGGTCGCCCATAATGTTGTTTGTGTAAGTAAAAAAATGATCCTCCTCCACCCCCCAAAAAAATCTATTTTTGCATTACCTTTAACCATGTAGTCATCTGTTGCTCGTCACCAAAACCTTCCACTGACTTAGGCTGGTATTTTTCAGTGTATCCGCACATGTGTGCTTTTTCAGGAAACTCAAGTAGTTTTAGAAATTACCTCATAACTAACTTAGAATGAGTGATTTGAATGAATGTGCACATATTTTTGACTCTACATTGAACCTGTACAATAATGAACAAAACAAATAGAAGAAAAACATAAAGAAAAATTAATTGAATAATTATCAATATAATTATTAACATATTAAATAGTTTATAAATACTATTATTTATTTAGTTATTTAAATATATTAGTATTATTATAAATAACCACATACAACTATATTTTTTAATTTGATTATTCTCAATTATAATTAATATATTATTATTATTATTAATATATTTGTTATTTAATAAAGGCTAAGTTATAATAATTAAATATTTAATCATTATGAAGTTGATTGAGTTAGTTAATATGAAATTCAATTGATTAACATTTATGTTTATTTTAGTTGATATAATAATATTTATGTAATTATATTAAGTAATTTAATTATTTATTTTTATAAATTATTATTAACTATGATAGTATTTAAATATTATATTTAATTAATTAGTTAATAATTCACATACTTAAATGTTTTTGTTAATTGCTTTTAAATATATTATCACAGTTAAAAATTTATTATTATTATGTTTTTATTTATGATTTTATTTTAATTAATGTTAATTTAATTTTTTTTAAAAACATAATCATCTTCTCCCCACAATTATGGGAACCACAACCCTAGGGGCGTCTTCATCAGTCCCCTTCGAGGCTGCATGTAGAGACCAGTGGCAGACTCCTCTTCTCCCTTCAGTGGTATCAAATAGCCCAGCTCCTCCTCACTAGGTGGCACAAGGGGATCTTCTCAGTTTGATGTGGAGGCCAGCATCCCGATGCAACTCTAGGCGATAGCTCCACTATTCCTATCGGACAACCTCACACATTGCACTCTAGACAGGCAAGTGGTGCGACCAGGGATTTGTCGACGGTGCGGATCAAATCTGATTATCATCTGCCGGAATTCACCTCAAATATATCTTTCAACTTCTCTTCCAGAAATGTAGTGAACCCTCTTCAAATGGCGTACTGAAAGGACTTCTAATGGCCACATCAACTACAGATATTTGGAAAATCTAGTGTTAAAATTAAGTTTCTTTTTAATCTAGTTTGAGTTAGTATTGTGTTATTTGTTGAAACTGAATGGTGCAATGGTGATTCATATTTGGGGTGAAAAAAATAATAATGAATTGATTTGGTTCAACCCCAAAAGACCACATGTAAGCTATGGAAATGCTTAGGTGATACATGATAAACAACATCAGTGAAAAAAGGATAAATACAGAAAAGGGGACACGTCTATGTAAATCCGCGGTGATAAACTATGTTGAATGTGCTGATGGAAGGAAGAATAAGTAGGATGAATCAGATATGATGGATGAAGGGCACCTTTTGTAGTGGTGGAGACAGGGTTGGTGTGATGTGAAACCGATAGGAGAAGACTATTGGTACTAGGAATTGCATCGGTTTTTCACTATCGGTGACAGTAGGCATCAGTGAGTGAGGCAATGAAGTAGGTGAGAGGCAAAAATGGTCACCGATAGTTAAAAATAAAAAATATTTACATTTAGATATTAAATTAAGGTTACCAATAGTTAAAAACAAAAAAATTCTCTATTAGTTAAAAATAAAAAGGTCACTTCTAATTAAAAAAATAAAGGGCCACCTTCAGTAAAAAAAAATGTGTTACTGATGCCGATAATCATCTGCATCGGTATCATATAGAAATATAACTATCGGTAGGTAAAAAAAATGAACTTATGCTGATTAAAAAAATTAAAACTGTATAAAAATAATTTAATGTTAAAACATAACTTAATTGAATACAGAGATTGAAAATAATTAACTAGTTAAAAACATAAAATAAAAAATAAAAATATTAAAATATAAAAATTAAATTAAGTGTAACATTATAAATTTAAAGTTTATTATAAATAAACCTTAAACATTAAAATTTCAATTAAAATTATTAAATGTTGACATTTAATTTAAAAACTAGATTAATCTTAAACTATGTTGATAAAATATTTAAATGAAAATTTATTAAATGTTATATATTGAGTAAGAAAGGATTGCATCTGTGACTAAATGAATCACTGATAGCTCATATATTTCACACCGTTATACTAAATCGAAAAGTTAAGGAATTAATAATTTTACTATACACATATGATTAAATAGTTAATGATTAATAAAAATTTACTAATTAAATAAACAAGTTACTACATAAAATTAAAAATGAATAATTTCATTAAATGTAAACCCGAATTCCTAACATAATTAATTAGAAAGATATTTAAACATAGAAATTAATTATGGTAGTTTATTCTAATAAATATAATTTAAATGATAAAATATTAAATTAAAAACTAATTTAATTAATACACGAAAGGAACATGTTATTATGTAGTGAGAAAAATAAATACAACTAATCAAAATAGTAAAATATATGAGAATAAAAATTAATAAATCAAAATTAACTATTTTAAGACTAAAATAACACAATCCATTACAAAATTTGATAAATTAATGAATTTAATTAAAATTGTACAGAAATTGATTTATTTAATAAAAATTGTAAAATTAGTTATTAAAAACATTAAAAATTATGTAAAAATATTTGTAAAAAATATGTAAAACATGAACACCTAAAATATAAATTACTAAATTCATAATAATGAAATTTATAGTAATGGATATTAAAAAAAATCATTGAAGAATCGTTCCATTAATATAATAATATCAGGAATTCATGCCAAGAATCAAATATTATCAAAGAATAAATCCAAGAATATAATAATATCAATTAATTAGTATATGAATCTAATATTTTCAATGCCTCATGCCAGAAATTTGTTAAATTGGTATTGCCTCAGCCAAATCCATATCCAGTTTGTTTAATGAAACATACTGATGCATCGACGAGCTTGAATTATTTGGTCCCAAACTAGTTTTATACTAGTTAAAAACATTCCTCATATAGAAAAGAATCAATTTATTATATAAATTATCAAAAATCTATATGGAGTAATCTTATCATATTTATCAATATTACATTAGTTAATTGAATAAAATGAATATTAAAAAACTGTATGAAAAATGGTATATAGAATAGGAAATAAGAATATCCAAGATAAATAATTATTTAAAATTTAGGGGAAATATAGTTTTCACTGGTCACTGATAAGTGAATAAATCATCAGGAAGTAAATGACTATGAAAATGAATCAAGAAAGTGAATATCAGTACCATTCGTGGTCAAAATAATCACAATACATTGAAGTGAAGTGTAAGTATGGTATCAATAAAAAATATCTCCAATGTATGATAAGTATAAAAAATGGTTGATGATCTGGATAAATGAAAATTCCGTTAAATAGAATTATAAATATTCTGAAAGAAAATATTCTTTGAACATTTCAAAGTGTCTCATACCACATTAAAACAATTGTATCATATGCCCCATAGAGTAATAACATTAAATGAAACATATAATATCATGATAACATGTATATTAAGGATATATCATGTCAAAGGAAACATATATACACCTCAATAATTAATATATTTTTATAACATAACAAACACCATAATGAAGAAAAACTATGAAAAAAATCCATTGATGTAACACCCCGAGATTTTATAAAAAAATATTCTTTTAATTTCGTTAATGTCTTGTGTTATACGCTACACCAAAAGGAGCTTTCACAACACACATATCTGACCTGGCTTCAATTACATGCAATCACGACCTTTCACGATAGTGTGTTTAGTACGCAATACCGAGTTTCACTAAACAACGATATGCTATTAAAATATTATTAAAACTAGCCGTTATGAATAGTAATAACCAATTTTTGAAATTTTGTAAATTTTATTTTTTGAAAATGGACTTCATTTTTGGATTCGGAATATCGAAATTAGCTTAGGGTGAAATTTTGGTAATTTTTGGATAACTTTCATATTTTGATGAATAGTAGAAATTACTAAATTTTATTTAAAAAAAAATTTCAATCGAAATAATTAATAGTGATAAATTATTAATTTTAGTGGTTTTAAAGTATATTTAGAATATATTTTTACAATTTAATACAATGATGGTCATTGGATGTAATTTCACATTTAATCCAGTTATAAACAAGTTTCAATCTTTTGATAGTTATTATCTCTTAAAAACACGCTATTTGTTTTGACAACAGGAATTAATTTTTAAAATTGTTAATGCAACTGATATGTTTTGAATTTGGTAAAATAGACATCATTTTTGTGTTCATAATATCAAATATATCTTAGGCCTAATTTTTGGTATTTTTCTGAAAACTTTCCATTTTTGATGAATAGTGAAACCAATAAGTGGTAGTTAAAAAAACTTAATTGTTCATAAAACATAATTTTACCACTTCTGTGAGTGGAATTTCAAAAATCCTAGAGACACGGTTGATGTCAGTAAGTAAAATCTGGTTCAATGAGATGAAAATAATTTTTGGTGAATAGTAACTTTTTACTTTTATTTACCACGGTTAAAAGTAAATAGGGTAATTAAGGGTAAAAATGATATTATTATTACCCTAACACATGTCCAAAATATATTGTACAAGTGTAATTCGACCCAAAACAACCATAGGAATAAAATATGACCATTTAGGCCCACTTGGATTAGATTAGGACATTTATTATTATTTAATTCAAAGAAGAGTTAAAAGAGTTAAAATCAAAGTTTATTTACTAAAACATTTTTAATATAGGGTTATACAAAAGATAAATTCGATTGTAAATATTCATTAGAAAGATATAAAAAATTCGGACATAATGGTATTTTATTTGTAATTTTTAGACATCAAATAATTTAATTTATTTATGACACAATGATGATGCAGTAATTATCTTATTAATGAAATATTGACATAATTGATGTTATAAATACCAAAATAAATGTAATTTAAGACTTTTTATGAATTACACTAATATTATAGGTTAATATGAAATGTTAGTATTGATTTAATAAACTTTTTTTGGACTTATCATTCTGTTATGATTTTCACAAAAATCAATTACTAAATAGTGTCAAAATTGACATAAAATAGTTTTTGAAACAAATATTATATTATTAATTGTTTTTTTATTCCTAAAAATCCAAGGTTCGGCCAAATGGCTTAGATAAGGTTATATATATTAATAATAAACAATTTGGGGTTCGTTTGGCTTCTTATAGTAAGTTTATTAACCTTATAGTGTAAGAACACAAGAAGACACTGTAAAAGTAAAATTATTTAACTTAATGTTAAATCTAAATGATAAGGTTATAATAGGAACCTAAACTTTTCTAAATTCTATTGTATGAGAGGATTTCGACCCATCCCCACCTTAGCCTATAAATAAATCAATTTGGAGCTATTTAAAACCGAACTTGACTTTATAATAAAATAATATTTTTATTATTTCCAAAGGAGGCCCTCTCCTCCATTTTAAAAGGGCACCTCCTCCCTCTCCTCCTCACAACAATTTGATCCTTCATGCTCGGACAACCCCTGCCGAAGTATCTTCTCCACTTCCATAGAAACATCCTAGAGGTTCTGGTCTTCTTTAAAGACCAATCTTAGTGCCCTAAGAGGAGGTTTCAAAGAGGTGTATCAAAGAAGAGGTAATTTCTTCTCCCGATTCTTTCAAGCCTCTTTCTTCTTCAACGTATTCTTCTTTAGTTGTTTCATTATAAAGTAATAACATCAGTATAACTAATATACTGATTTGTTATTATAAATATGAAACAACCCCATTTCACCTTCTATCCATCCTACGGAAAACAAAATCACCGCGCATGCGTACGTACTGAATACCGTCTCCATGCCGTGGTGTAATCTGCTTTTCCACCAACACCTTACATGGATGGGTATTATGGTGTAAAAAAATAACTATACAGAGTTATTATAACATAATAATGATTCTGATATATTGTATCATCCACTTCAATTCAATTCAATAATTATGGAAATGATATCATCGCTCGTGCATACGTACGGACTACCGTCTCCACGACGCGATGAGATTAATTCTCCATGTTAACCATTTAAGAATGATTATAAAGTATATATAAGCAATAATAATGAAATATATTACATTATAAAGATACTGGATTTATGTGTATATATATGTATGTCATCTACTTAATTCCATTCAACTCAATAAGAAAATGAAAACAGCGTTCATGCGTACGAACGGTCTACCGTCTCCATGAACGGTGTATTTCGTTCCATTTACTGATCTATTATATATATATATTCTGAATGTATATTATATATAAATCATGTTTTATATTCTGGAATTATTTAATAATTATCTAAGTAATCATATTAATAATTACAAATTAAAACACGAATGACAAATAAGATGATTTTACCCAAAACGCTACATTAACATGAATTTACAAAAGAACGGGTAATATAAAGTCATAAGTGAACCATATATCATATAATAACAATGAATATGATTCTGTAATAAGTCAATGACATTATTTAAATCATTATACAGGAGGTTTGGACACTTACGAAGCAAATCAGACCTAAGGTAAGAGAAATATCACAATCACATTTTTATCCGAGATTGTTTATACTTTGGTATTTACTGGTGTGTATTTTATCATCCACAACCATGTTTCCTCAATATGTAATATTATTTCCATCCATCTTCAATTGTTTAAATCCAATTTTACCCTTCGGTGAGTTTTTAGTAAAACATATGAAAGGAATCTTTTGTCGTTTTTCGTACGAGGTACTTTTTATCTTTTCCAACAAAAGTACGAGAATAATGTTTTTTTAACTTATACGGCATTAATGGATTTTTAAAACATTATTTAAAAGAAGCTTAATTTACATGTTTTCAAGTTTATTTTTAATCATCTTCTTTTAGTTTATAATTGTACGATATTTTGAGAAAGGAAAAGCGTTTTTGAAGCAGAAAGGATATTTTCCTCAAGAATGGAGTTCAAGTGTTTTATCAAAATTATTTTCCATCTAAGATAATAAAGGGTTCTGTTTTTATCCATATTATTACATTGATTTGATTATGTTGTGATGGAATTATATTTTTATTAATTCCTTTATCTTATATGAATTGTTTTATGATGTCATGATGTTTAAGATTCCCATTTTTATTACATGGGTTATGAAATGATGTATGATTTATGATTTTGTGGCACACATAAGAATGGTATCATTATGAGACGGGTGGGACCTATATCTCCCTCCAATGCATTGGGTAAAGATTTTATATCTCATGAGATAGACATGGCTGGAATGGTAGGTTATACCGGTTCAGTGAAACATGACTAAAACGAGGGTGACTCGGTTCAGAAAGAGACTTTGTCCACTAAGATAGTATTGGCAATAAGTCTTGACTAAAAAGATATGATTCTCTATGATTATGTGTGTATGACACAAAATTTCATGTTTTATGTTATGATTATTGGGATTACATTTCACTACTATGATTTATCCCATGTTATGAAATCATGATCTTTTTTGCAGGTTAAGATTTCCAAAAGATATGTTCTTATGAATATGATGTGACTGATATTTCTTTTTTTTACCCTTACTGAGCATTTGAGCTCACCATTTTATGTTTTCTTTTCCCTAGGATATAAAGAAAGGTTTTAGGTAAAAAGGGATGATCATTATTGGGAGATGTTGAAGATATTTCACAACGATTAGAATATTTTATTCCAAGTTTCTAAAGACAATAAACTATTACGGTCATTGTGTGTTTGTTTTTCTTTTGTATTAAGTATTACGAAAAAGTAATGTAATGTCCATGTACGTCTGGCTTCGGGTCTCTACAGTTGGTATCAGAGGAAAGGATTAGTCAACCTTTGGAAACTAAGATGCGAAAACGTTAGTGAGATCCCTAGAGATATTTGTAAGGTATGTCTAGGGATGTCCCTAAGGTTAAGTATACGTATAGGTTATAGTCCTAGAATTGCGCTAACGATCTTAGAATTTAACCTAAGATGTTAGATATTGAAGTTACACCCCCTTTATTATGATTTTTTCCTCTCACGCTATTCTTTTTGGGTTTTAGACGATGGCTGGAACCCGAAGGAACTGTGTTGATCAATGCAATGGAAAATGCAATGAATTTCCTCCTGAACAAACAAATGTTATGGGAGATGGAGTGGAAAATATTATTGCTATACTTACACAAGCTATGAATCATTCTGGAATTCCAAATGAGCAGAGACGGGAACAATATTCTATTGAGTCCTTCATGAAGCAACATCCACCTTCTTTCAGTGGGACTTCCGATCCACTTGTTGTTGAAAAATGGATCAGTACAACTGAAAAGATAGTTTCAGTTCTACAATGTTCTGAACATGATAAAGTCATCTTAGCAGTATATCGTTTGGAAGGTGAAGCTGATCAATGGTGGAATCTTATCAAAAATATGAGGCCAAGAGATGAAATTGAGTCTATGGAATGGGACGAGTTCAAGAACTTGTTTTTCAGTAAGTAATTCCCTCGTATTTTTCGAACAATGATGGAAAAGGAGTTTCTTGAGCTGAAGCAGAAGGATAATGAATCTGTTGGTATATACGAAGCGAATTTTACAAGACTTGCAAGGTATGAATCTGGCATTACCATCCAACCTGAAAGTAAAGTTGATCGATTTTTCAGTGGCTTAAAACCAAGTCTTCGAAGGGAATTAGCTATAAGAGACTTCAGTAGCTATGAAGAAATTGTGTGTTTTGCTATCAAGGTAGAAATGTAAGTTGGTGTTACATATCCATCTCATGGTTTTGACAAGAAAAAAAAGATGGAGTTCAAGGAGAAATCTCAAAATAATGGTGAAAAGAAGATGAATGTCTCCTTATGCACAAAGTGTGGAAAGAAGCATGGTGGAGATTGTCTTAAAGGGACTAGAAAATGTTTTATGTGTGGAAAAGAAGGTCATCAAGTAGCTGAGTGTCGATGTAATGGAAAAAGGGTTTCTAATGATGTGAATAAAAAACAATGCAGATAACGCACCACCAACACTTCAATGCTTCAAGTGCAAGGAAATGGGGCATTATGCTAATAAATGCCCTAATCCAAGGGTTAGTGATGATCGACATGAGCAACCGCTTAAGGCAAAGGACAAAGGGAAGTCACATGCGATCACTATTAGTGATGTTGAATATGACAATGATGTGGTGCAATGATTAAGTGTTTATGGAATGGGATTCCAAAATAATGTTGTATCATAAAGTATTGGAATATTTATGTATTTGTCTAATGTGGAATTCAAAGTGATTGAGATATTTTTGGAAATAAGATGATATGAGCATAATGAAGGGAAAACAAGAAAATGAAATATTTGACAGTATTCATGAGCTCATGATTGATATAAGGACTAAGTGATATCATGGTTTGAGTATATAGAATTTTGAGGATTTTGGTATGTGGAGGGTGTTAACTTTTTACTGCATTCATGTTTTCTCTAAGGTTCAATGGGTATTCAAGAGAATACATGATTAAGGAATTTGAATGTTTGGAATGTGACCAACTAAACATATCTTATGATATATGGGGATCAACGATGGTATTAAATCTCTGAGAGTGGACTGCAGTATTATGGATAAGCCTAAAGATTGGAATGGATTATGTTGGACATAAGTTAGTATTGTTTGTTTTTCGATATTATTCATGGGATGTTATAGTAATATAGTTTTAGAAAAAGGACAACCTGCAGGACGGGCGACAGCCCATCGCGTCGGACAAGGCTGTGGGAATCGAACCCACAACCGAAGTCCGACTGGACTTTATCGCCTACCACTGGCCTACAGGAAGTCCCTGTTTAATAGAAACTAGTTTTATTATATTAAGCAGTATGATATATGAAGTATAAGTCCATTTTAGGAACCATATATGATTACTCTCACTATAGAATGACTTATTTATATTTAATAACTTTTGCTAACCGTTTGTTTGAGACAGATGGAATGACCCGTCATTCTATCACATGATCTGCTCACACTTCACGAATAACAAATTCAACTTCATTTATTTAAGAGATGAAGTTGAAATTGTTCAAGGCACGGATAACAGTGAGATTGTACTAAAATAAAGAAAGTATTTATTCTAATTCAAATTCTTCAACTTTAGGGAAACGATCTTGAAAACCAAAAATGTTGTCCTAGTGCTCTTATATCTGATTAATCAGATGGTACCTTAGATCATCACAAATTTATGGATTTTTGATTGTTGGCTTTTCCATAGCCATGTTCTCTACCACTCTCCATCATAACATGATGGTTAGATTTCTCTTCCATATCCATATTTTCACCTATGTGGAAACCCAGTGATTAGTTTATTGGGGTATCCGTTACGTTTCATACTTTTGTTTTTAAAGATTGGTTTTGGTATTCTTTTTTACGATGTGTGTTTCGATAGAAGAAACTTTTGAATAGTAAACCATTTATAACCCCGACGAATTTCGATGGAAAAATTCATTTAAGGGGGGTAGAATGTAACACCCCGAGATTTTATAAAAAAATATTCTTTTAATTTCATTAATGTCTTGTGTTATACGCTACACCAAAAGGATCTTTCACAACACACATCTCTGACCTGGCTTGAATTACATGCAATCGTGACCTTTCACGATAGCGTGTGTAGTACGCAATACCGAGTTTCACTAAACAAAGATATGCTATTAAAATATTATTAAAACTAGCCATTATGAATAGTAATAACCACTTTTTGAAATTTTGTAAATTTTATTTTTCAAAATGGACTTCATTTTTGGATTCAGAATATCGAAATTAGCTTAGGGTGAAATTTTGGTAATTTTCGGATAACTTTCATATTTTGATGAATAGTGGAAATTACTAAATTTTAATTAAAAACAATTTTTTCAATCGAAATAATTAATAGTGATAAATTATTAATTTTAATGGTTTTAAAGTATATTGAGAATATATTTAGGCCCACTTTGATTAGATTAGGCCATTTATTATTATTTAATTCAAAGAAGAGTTAAAAGAGTTAAAATGAAAGGTTATTTACTAAAACATTTTTAATATAGGGCTATACATGAGATAAATTCGATTGTAAATATTAATTAGAAAGCTAGAAAGATTTAAGACATAATGGTATTTTATTTGTAATTTTTAGACATCAAATAATTTAATTTATTTATGACACAAAGATGATGCAGTAATTATCTTATTAATGAAATATTGACATAATTGATGATATAAATACCAAAATAAATTTAATTTATGACTTTTTATGAATTAAACTAATTTTATAGTTTAATATGACATGTTAGTATTGATTTAATTAACTTTTCTCTAACTTATCATTCTATTATGATTTTCAAAAAAATCAATTACTAAATAGTGTCAAAATTGTCATAAAATAGTTTTTTAAAGAAATATTATATTATTTATTGTTATTTTATTCCTAAAAATCTAAGGTTCGGAAAAAATGACTTAGATAAGGTTATATATATTAATAATAAACAATTTGGGGTTCGTTTGGCTTATTAAAGTAAGTTTATTAACCTTATAGTGTAAGAACACAAGAAGACATGGTAAAAGTAAAATTATTTAACTTAATGTTAAATATAAATGATAAGGTTAAAATAGGAACCTAAACTTGTATAAATTCTATTGGATGAGAGTATTTGGACCCATCCCCACCTTAGCCTAGAAATAAATCAATTTGGAGCTATTTAAAACCGAAATTTACTTTATAATAAAATAATATTTTTAGTTTTCCCAAAGGAGCCCCTCTCCTCCCTTATAAAAGGGAACCTCCTCCCTCTCCTCCTCACAACAATTTGAGACTTCATGCTCGGCCAAACCCTGAAAAAGTATCTTCTACACTTCCCTAGAAACATCCTATAGGTTCTGGTCTTCTTTAAAGACCAATCTTAGTGCCCTACGAGGAGGTTTCAAAGAGGCGTATCAAAGAAGAGGTAATTTCTTCTCCCGATTCTTTCATGCTTCTTTCTTCTTCAACATATTCTTCATTAGTTTTTTCATTATAAAGTAATAACATCAGTATCACTAATATACTGATTTGTTATTATAAATATGAAACAACCCCATTTCACCTTCTATCCATCCTATGGAAAACAAAATCACCGCGCGTTCGTACGTACGGAATACCGTCTCCACGCCGTGGTGTAATCTGTTTTTCCACCAACACCTTACATGGATAGGAAGTATGGTGTAAAAAATAACTATACAGAGTTATTATAACATAATAATGTTTCTTATATATTTTATCATCCACTCCAATTCAATTCAATAATTATGTAAATGATATCATCGCTCGTGCGTACGTACGGACTACCGTCTCCATGACGCGATGAGATTCATTCTCCATGTTAACCATTTAAGAATGATTATAAAGTATATATAATCAATAATAATGAAATATATGACATTATAAAGCTACTGGATTTATGTGTATATATATTTATGTCATCTACTTAATTCCATTCAACTCTATAAGAAAACGAAAACAGCGTTCATGCGTACGAACGGTCTACCGTCTCCATGAACGGTGTATTTCGTTCCATTTACTGATCTATTATATATATATATTCTGAATTTATATTATATATAAATCATGTTTTATATTCTTTAATTATGTAATCATTATCTAAGTAATCATATGGATAATTACAAGTTAAAACACGAACGACAAATAAGATGATTTTACCCAAAACGCTACTTTAACATGAATTTACAAAAGAATGGGTAATATAAAGTCATAAGTGAACCATATATCATATAATAACAATGAATATGATTCTGTAATAAGTCAATGACATTATTCAAATCATTATACAGGAGGTTCGGACACTTACGAAGCAAATCGGACCTAAGGTAAGGGAAATATCACAATCTCATTTTTATGTGAGATTGTTTATACTTTGGTATTTACTAGTGCATATTTTATCATCCACAACCATGTTTTCTCAATATGTAATATTATTTACATCCATCTACAATTTTTTAAATCAAATTTTACCCTTCGGTGAGTTTTTAGTAAAAGATATGAAAGGAATCTTTTGTCATTTTTCATACGAGGTACTTTTTAACTTTTCCAGCAAAAGTACGAGAAGAATGTTTTTTTAACATATACGGCATGAATGGATTTTTAAAACTTTATTTCAAAGAAGCTTCCTTTACAATTTTTCAAGTATATTTTTAATCAACTTCTTTTAGTTTATAATTGTACGACATGTTAAGAAAGGAAAAGTGTTTTTGAAGAAGAAAGGATATTTTCCTAAAGAATGGAGTTAATGTGTTTTATCAAAATTATTTTCAATCTAAGATAATAAAGGGTTCTGTGTTTATCCCTATTATTACATTTATTTGATTATGTTGTGATGGAATTATATTTTTATGAATTCCTTTATCTTATATTAATTGTTTCATGATGTCACGATGTTTAAGATTCCCATTTTTATTACATTGGTTATGAAATGATGTATGATTTATGATTTTGTGGCACACATAAGAATGGTATCATTATGAGACGGGTGAGACCTATATCTCCCTCCAATGCATTGGGTAAAGATTTTATATCTCATGAGATAAACATGGATGGAATTGTAGGTTATACCAGTTCAGTGAAACAGGACTGAAATGAGGGTGACTCGGTTCAGAAAGGGACTTTGTCCACTAAGATAGTCTTGTCAATGAGTCCTGACTAATAAGATATGATTCTCTATGATTATGTGTGTATGCCACAAAGTTTCATGTTTTATGTTATGATTATTGGGATTACATTTCACTACTATGATTTATCCCATGTTATGAAGTCATGATCTATTTTACAGGTTAAGATTTCCAAAAGATATGTTCTTATGAATATGATGTGATTGATATTTCTTTTGTTTACCATTACTGAGCATTTGAGATCACCCTTTTATGTTTTCTTTTCCACAGGATATAAAGAAAAGTTTCAGGTAAAAAAAGGGATGATCTTTATTGGGAGATGTTGAAGATCTTTCACCACGATTAGAAGATTTTATTCCGAGTTTACAATGACACTAAACTATTACGGTCCTTGTGTGTTTGTTTTTATTATGTATTTAGTATTCCACAAAAGTAATGTAATGTCCATGTACATCTGGCTTCGGGTCTCTACAATTTCCACTTTTATAACTATGAATCCGTAAAACACATTAAAGAGAAACAATAAGAAGGATTTTAAAATCCCATTAAATTTAAATATATCAATAAAAAATACATCAATGGGTATTATATAAATCATATAAATAATCTATGTGTGAATATAACATGAGTCTTCTACAAATAAAAGTGAGACTATAAATCCCCTTACTACTACTGGAACATCAAAATTGGAAACCCAGAAAGTGAAAATCATCAAATAAATGATTAGAATAATTATGTTTTGTTCATATTACATAGATAATGATTTAATTATCTCGAGAATTTAAACCATAATTTAAATATCTTATATATTCCTCATATATGTAATAAGTGTAATCTGAAATTTTTATGATATTTGAAAATGAAATACATCATTCATTGAGATGGTAGGGTGTATGTATGCATGATCGATGTTCCCAGTTTCGTATCATATTAAAAGAATTAAAAGGAAATATTATATATATATATTATAATGTATTTATCATATATATCACATATGTTAAATAAAAATATACTTTATACATTCTATTTAAATATTGAATGAATCACATTTCTTTTAAGATGTGACAGTACAAACAACCACAAAAGACGTTATCATATTCCCACAAATGAAAATTATTAAGGTATATATTCTACAATATTTATATAACATAAAATACATTATAAATATCATATATAACATATATAATATATAAAAGCATCATTATTTCCAACAATGGAAAGTGGTAATGGATAAATGAATGAAATCGGTCCTCACTGTAGTAGTCCTCCACACACACAGATAATGATTTTGTATACCATTTGATGGATATGTTTATGTATTTAAGTCATAAAATTAAGATAAAAAATAATAATATATTAATTATAATAATTTTATGATATGGTAAAAATATAATAATCATTGAAGGGGTTGAAAAGAAATAAAACCAAATTTATCATTAAAGAATGTTACATCTACTTCAGGTAACTCTTTTTGGTTTATACCAAATGAAATACTAGGTTAGATTTATGCCGAGGGTGAGGATTGTAGAATTGGGGTATTTATATTCAGAATTTATTTTTTGAGTTTTTGGATGAGAAAAAATATTGATCTGTGTGAGGAAGGGGAAGAGTGAATGGCTTCCTATATTGAAGGAGGTGGGGAATTCTTGTAAATACCAAAAGTTAAAAAGTATTGTGAGGTCTCCTGTACCTAAAGTTCCTCAAAAAATAAAAAAAATAAATTATTATACTGGAATTATGAATAATATAATGTCACAAAACATAAAAAACAAGTACATTTTTATGATTTTGTCCCTTATCCTTTATGTTTCATTATTTTTTCAATTAGGTAACTAGTTTTCTAACTTATGTAATTCATCCATTAAGAATAAATTAAAAGAGAAATTATTATATAATTTATAAACCATTATTATAAAATATTAAAACTAATTTATAAGATAAAAATAACATATGTTTTAAAAAATAATTCAATAGACATGTGTGTAACGCACAAAACATCAATTTTACCCAAACTACACTTTAAATGTTTTTACTATTTATGGGTTAATATTTTAGATATAAAAGATAAATTATACCTTTAATGGAAGATATTAGATATTTATTATCACATAGAAATGTTTTAGAATAATAATTTATATTATTGATTTTACATATTTTATTAAAATTTCATATATTGGTAAATACCATTTCTTTATATTTTCATATTATTTATTTTATTTTAATTTAAAAACATTAAAAAAAGTAATTAAAATATATTATTTTCAATTTTGTTTTAAATGATCTGTCATCTAAAAAATATTGTAACATAAAAATTCATTACATTTTCATTACATTCATTGTTTTTAGAATAATTTATCTTATTTGATAATTATATAAATAATCCATTTGTTGATATTTGTTAATATTTTTATATAATTATATCATCTATAAAAATTTAAAATAAATTATAATGATAAAAAACCTAATTTAACATTAAAAATAAATTTCATTTCTGAAAATATGATGTTTTCCCTATCTGAAAGAATTATAAAAGTTAAAGGAAATGAATCATCCTTTTTTTGACATTTTTCATAGAAAATGTATTACATAGTTCAATTTTAGGTTATAATATTCTACTAACTAATAAATCTAAGTTTTTTAAGGTCACAATATGCCCACAAAATTTGTGTTAGACACTTTTTAGGTCAATTATTGACATTATATTTAGAGTTTAATCATTAAGTAAGGTAGTTCATACCTTAATCATCATAGTTAATTGTAACTGAATTCAACAATCATTTTAGTAAAAATTTACGGTGGCCTTATTAAAAAATAAATATTATTATAAATCATTATACATATACCCATTCTTCCAAATTCAATTTATAGAATTTGAAATAATTAATTTAAAGATAATCCTATAGACATGATGGGAAATAACATTTTTAATATAAAAATAAATAAAATCACACTCAACATTTATTTATTAATTCAAAATTAATGTGACTATAAAGACCTAAATTGGATTAATATATATATAAGTTAACAAAATTACATTAAAACAAATTAAAAATATAATATATGCTTTTAAATTATTTAGAATAAATACAATTTAAAAAAAATCTGTATTTTACAGTATTGATAAAATAATGAAACATTTAATGAAAATAAAATAAATTCACCATAATTTTATTTCAAAATTAATCATTCAGAAATCAATTTTATTTTGTTATGTAAAATTTAAAAAAATAGTATCTTTTTTTTTAAAATTGGTACACAAATTAAAGGTGGTGAAACTGCCTTCAGAAAAGTAAATTTTTTTTTGAATTAAAATGGATTTGTTGTAATATTATGCATATAAAATCAATTTTTTTAATGTCATAAACAAATTATTGAATATATTTAAAATATTAAATATATAGGAATGTCTGGAGATATTATATTGAATTAAATTCTTGTTTTTTCATTTTATTCCAGTTAACAAAAAAAATATCCTTATTTTACAATTTCGGGGGGTTAAAAACATTACTAGAAATAATATGTAACCATGATCTTGTTTTTCAAATGACATATTAGTTTGGATTGAATATTCTAAAAAATCTGGTAATTATTCCCAATGTGATAAAATTATAGATATAAATCCATGATATTACTATTGAGATGGTATGTGAGAGTATGATACTCTCTATAATACCAAATATAGGATCAAAATAATAGAGATACTGAATAAAGTAACGAATGATGATCAACATACAAGAGGGGAGAGAATTGTATTCTTTAAAAAATTCCTTTGGAACTTTTAAAGATGATTATGTTTAACAAGGTTAAGCAAGGTAATTCACAAAAACTCTAATTTCTATACACTTTCTAGATTCTGGATATATGATTCTGAGAAAGTGAATCTGGAAAGATGGTTCCATAAAATGAAACATAATGAATGTTTACGATGACAAGGATTCTACCTTAAAGCATATATAATCTCACTAAATTAGAGTACACGTATAAGGATGTATTAGATAGTTATACTTTCCTCAGAAAATAAAATGCAGCGGAAAATTTTAACAAACCAAGTAACAAGTAGTAAATATTTTAACCTAAAGAGAAGGGTATCCAACATCCGTGGATAAAGGTCCCTTGATTTATAATTTCAAGAAATTTTGTCGTACCCACACCAGGGTAAGCCCTTGATACGAAGATCAGATTCTATCTTGTTATCCCCACAAGACCTTAACTTCACGGTAGTCGGCACCTCTATCTTCCTCTGTAAGGGTGCCCTCAACTTAAAGGTAGTCGACACCTCTGTCTTATCATCCCCAAAATCCCTCGATTTTATATAGATACAATCGGAGTCGCACAAAAAATATATGAAAAAGAAGTTCAGTACGCACTAAGCATGAGAGTCTCTCTCTAAAAATCACTTCACCAGCATGAAATCTCTAGAATAATAGAATATTTCATTAATGTTATGAGCTCTTTCAAATGAGATCCTATTTATAGGACCGACTTCAACGGTCGACTCCCTCCTCCAATGGTCATACTTTTCCTTGAATTTCATAGGGACCTATACACGTGTCACTCAAAAAACAGTTAGTTTGTAACTGAATGCACAACATTGTTTTATAAAAAACAAGTGAGTGTAAAAACATGTTTAGATAACCAAAATCAAATATTTGGAATGTAAGAAAATAAAAGTTCATAGTCTACCAAAAAACACATTCAGTGTCTATAATTCAAGGATATTAAGATTCATTTTTCTAAGGAATTAGGATCCTAAACTCTATTTAATTTTGGAGTCTGAATTTTAAAGATATTTGAAATATCGATTCACATGAATTTGGAACTTACAATGTTCGGAGTCAGATTTCATGAGAATTCGGAGTTCAAAGTGACAATGTTTGGAGTCAGAGTTTGTGAGAAATCGGAGTCTGATCTTACAATGTTTGGATTATGAATTCATTACAATTCAGATTCAGATATTAGATGAGTTCAGAGTCTTAATTTAGAGAATTCGAAGTCAAAACTCAAAAGAGTTTGGAGTATAAATACATAGAACTCAGAGTCCGAACTCAAAAGAGTCCGGAGTATGAATTCAGATAACTCAGAGTCAGAACTCAGAAGAGTTCGGAGTCTGAATTCAAAGAACTTGGAGTCAGAATTCGGAGTTTGAGAACAAAATGATCCTTATCAAAGTATTATATGATAATGATGATTTAGATATGAAACTGAATTTAACACATAGAAAAGATAATGAACAATGAAAAACATGGTAAGGATTAATTTCCTTGTGGAAGGAAAACTTTCTTTATTGAAGTAAACCACAGGGTACAATGATATTTTCCTTGAAATAAGGTGTTTCTTATTTTCAAAAAATTAAGGAATGATAGAGTCATACAGATATTTTATTGACTTAACAATCTCCACAAAAATGAAGTAATGGAAAAGTTATAAGGAAAACCTTATTGACTCAAAAATCTCATCCTTTTTGAAAAAGAACAAACATACTTATGAAAATTTATAAAAGGACTTGGAAAATATTTTTCTAGCCTTTAAAAATAAAACATATCTCACTTATTATATGGGAAACGATGAATAAGACTAACCCCTTAGGCTTTGGAATACTAAATATCGTATTCTAGGTTTCCGGAAGGAGGTTTTCCATTATCTTGAGTATGAAAATCTTTATTATGAAAACTACCCCTTAGATAAACTCCCCCTTAATTAGTAATATTTCTTAATTTCTTAGTATTTTTTTCCTTTCTCCCCCTTTGTGATTTTGAAAAAGAATATAAGGGAATTGAAAAGAAATTATAGTACCTGAAATATTAGTACAAATCATAGAAAAAAAACGAGCAACCAAAATTTTATTATGATAGGAAGAATTTATACAAGGAAAAAATACAACAAAAGATCAGATTGGATCTATTTTCCTTCCTTCTCATTGGGATCCAATTTCATCACTATGGCTTTCAGCTTTTTGAGTTCCTTGTGGTCATCCTCTTCTTTCATTACAAGTTGATCATGATCCTCAGCTTTTGAAACATATCAGGTAAATAAAGAATAAGAAATATTTTATATTTATTAATATTTGAGAATTAAATATTAATTTTACTTTAAAGGGGTCTCTGTGTTTGATAGCGTACAGATACACAACAACAGGTTTCTTTGGAATCTTATATTGCACACTAATAATATAATATTATTATTTTAAATGGTAGTTAACTCCTATAAGTTGTTTAGGCAGGAATAATTGAAACAAACTACAATATGATTGTAGATGTTTTCTTAAATGTATTGACATTATCCAATAAAAAGTTATAGGCTTAAAATGAAAATGAATCTAATTTTAAGAATAATTTACATTAAAAGGCTGATTTATCACCTTTTCATGGAGAACCCTCGTTAAATATAGGTTTGGTCACTTTAATATATTCTAATTGACGAAATAAAATCCTTATTTAGAATGGGGACATAAAATTTTACTTTGGGTAATTTTTTGGTATTTTTGTGACAAAGTCCATTTTTTAATGAATTGTGAAAAATATTGCATTTTAATTCAAACGTGCCTTATAATCTAATTTATTTATATGGATATATTATCTTTTTAGTTGGTTTTAAAGTGAAATTAAAATATATTATTACCATTTAATCCAATGTTGTTCATTGGAATTAATTTCACATTGAAATTGGACATAAATAAGTATCAATCTTTTGATAGTTATTGTTTCTTAAAAACACGCTATTTGTTTTAACAATGGGAATTAATTTTTAAATTAATTAATGCCACTTCTATGTTTTGAATTTGAAAAAATATACATAAATTTTGAATTCGGAATATCAAATAATTCTCATGCTGAATGTTTGGTATTTTTATGAAAAACATCAATTTTTGATGAATAGTGAAACCACTTAGTAGTAGTTAAAAAACTGACATTTTCATTTATATGAAAATTTTACCACTTCTGTAAATTGAATTTTGAAAACCCGACATACCTGGTTGTTATCAAAACATGAAATGTGGTTCAATAAGATGAAAATAATTTTTGGTGAATAGTAACTTTTGACTTTTATTTACTGCGGTTAAAGGTAAATATGGTAATTCAAGGTTAAAAGAATTTTATAATAATACAAAATTATATTAACACTTGTACAAACCTTATTATTTGAGTAATTTACAACCATGGACATTTTTGGTTCAATTATGGGACCCCATTGATCCACTTGTGAGTGATCATGATAGTTTATATTAATTAATTTAATTTAAGGACAAAATTGAGAATAACAAAAATATTTTAGTAATTAATTTTTATATATTGTTATATAAGTAATATTTTCGACTATAAATGTTAATTGTAAAGATAAAATGATTTCTTAAATGATAGTATTTTGTTTTAATTTTTATATATTGAATAAATTAAATTATTTATGACATAATAATGATACAGTATTTACCTCATTAATAAATGATTTAAATAAATAAGAATATAATTATTAAATGAAATTATCCAAAACCTATCCAATTCCTATTGGAGGATTTTATTTCGACCATGAGACATCTTATCTTCATATTTAATGATTTTTGGACCATTAGAAACTGAATATCATTATATAATAAAATAATATTTTCACACTTTCCTAAAGAGCCCCTCCTCTCCCTTATAAAAGGAGACCATTTATATCCAATTTCTCACACCTATGAAGCCATTTGTCTCATCCAAACTCTTCCCAATTAAGCTCCCTACATCCCTATTCTCCCCCTAGAAGCCTTAGCTTAGGCATAAGGCACTTAATGAAGACCTTTTGGTGCAAACAAAATGAAGTTAACCAAATTAAAGTTATCAATTTCTCTTAATTTGTTTTCTTTTATTTTACTTCTCCAACCCCTAAACTCTTTTTATTACATTATTTTGTAACAACACCAGTATCCTCAATATTATAGTATGTTTTATGGTAAGGATTCAAACTGCACTTACACACACCTCCATCAAATAGATGAAGAACATAATGTTTCTATGGATGGAAAACTAAGGCCTCACTAAACGATGATTATTCAATTACATCTTACCACCTCTTATGGTGGCCATTATGATGGAACTGTATTTATATATGATATATATTATGCTTATGATTTCCTTATGATTCTGTACTTTCCATTTATAGCAATCCTTTATGGTTTCCATAGTGTGTAAATACGACAATCTCATTTGAGGAAGTGCAGACTACCTCCCCCTCAAAGTGATTTGATTAATTAATGCCTTATGTGGGATGTATAAAGGATAGAGTTAACTATATTATATATGATATTAAACTGGAATTTTAATATACCTCTGTATCATTATGTTCTATTTCCATTAAAATTAGAAATATAAATGAAAGTACTGTTCATGCGTACGTACGACTTACCGTCTCCATGAACAGTGCATTTCATTTCTTACTTCCAAATGCTATGTACTATTAAAAGCACATGTATATTCTGGATATATATGATATATATGATATATAAATCATGAATATAATTCTGGATATAATGCACCTTTTACCACATAGACATCTTATAAATATAAGGTGTTCATTTTTGACTCAAGTAGCAAATATCGACAAAATGGCCGTTATTAACGTAAATGATTGCATAATGTTTATAAAAAGGTAATAAGTGATATAAAAGGAATAATAAACTTGAAAAAGGTTCATAAGAAAGAATAAATTAAATTTAGTGTATTATTCAGGTGATTAAAGAACGATCAAGTCAAGTTGGACATGAGGTAAGGGACTTCGTCTCAATCTCCTTTCATTGAGGCATTATTAGTTCTATACACGACTTTATTTTATATAGTGTATAAACCCCTTTGACTATTCATTTTATTCAGGGTGAATCTTTTTATACGAAGTGTTTTACTAAATGACAAAAAGGAATGTTTTTTTACGTAAGCAGTGAAAACGGCCTTTTCGCCACCGCGAGTATTATTTGATCTTTGGATTCCTTAACAAGCTGGGATTTTTTTAAAAGGAAAAATAAATATCATATACACTTTTTACATATTTTGGTATTGAAAATGATTTTGAGAATGGTTTTATTATTTCAATATCTTGAAATGATATTTTTTTTATTGCAATGTGGAAATGTTATCTTTCCTTTATGCTAATGTTATGTGTTATGATCATGTTATGGTTCATGGGAATTATTTACGTATACGGGTGTTTTCGTGATAAACCTAGGGCAGGTGAGCCCGAGATATCTCTCTAACACATTGGGTTATGTGATAGAGGTAAACGTGAATGTTTCTCATAATAGATTTAGGAAATATACTGTGATGGGTATTCCAAAGTTACTCCCTATGTAGCTGTGATAGCTATAATGTAAGTATGATATGCATGCCAAAAGTTACCTTTATGATTTATGATTTCTATGTTTCATTCATAAATCTTATGATTTCATGAGGTAAGTAAATGATTTTATGTTTTGTATGTATGTATGAATTTTTTTCATTATTTGATTTATAACCTTTACAGTGATTTTTATACTCATCCCAAGTTTTGAATTGTTTTCACAGGATAAAAATATGAATAGGTTCAAGGATGGGATCAAGGAAAAGTCATGTGTCCAGAAAATGGAACTAGAAATGAATCTTTTTTTCAAGATTTTTTATTTTATGAAAAAATGGAAACTAAGAAGATATATCTACCTTGTAATATTTTGAGATGTAATAGTTATGTCCTAATTCTCTAAAACTCTAAACCTGAAAATATCCTCATGGTGAATTATTCATTTAATTCAATATTATGTAATTTTGATGGCCGAGTCCTTATAGTTAGTATCAAAGGCTGTTTTAGATAACTATATGAGTTAGGTTATTGTTAAATGAATGCCCCAAAAGTAATATATGGTGATATTGAAATTATATAGAAATTACATATTACAATGTTGCTTCGCCAAAGATATTTTTTTGTTGGGAATGTTTTTTCATAGAGAAAACTGGGCAGTTGTGATGGGAAGTCATATAGAGGGAAATGACCTACCAGATAAGCCTCTGGAGATGGTCAGAATTATAACTGAACAGTTTACTACAGTTATAGATAAGTTGATTCAGGTGATAAATGGTGGTTTTGTTTATTGATGATATTTTTGTTTATTCCAAAAGTAAGGAGGAACATGAAAGTCATTTAAGGGTTGTCCAGAAAACCTTAAAAGAAAAGAAACTATTTGGGGAATTCAGATAGTGTGAATTTTGGTTACAACAAATTTCTTTCTGTGGTCACATTGTTTCAAAAAATGGAATAACTGTTGATCCTGCTAAAACAAAAGTTGTTGAATAATGGCCAAGACCCAATAAAATAACTGATATTCGTAGTTTTCTTGGTTTGGAAGGTTATTACCGGATGCTTGTTGAAACTTTTTCTCGGTTATCTAGTCCAATGGCTAAGTTAACTTGAAAAGGTGTTAAGTTCATCTGGACAAAAGAATGTGATGATTTTTTTAGGAATTGAAAAGTATATTGGTGAATTCTCCAGTTTTAGCACTACAATCTGGAAATGGTGAATTTGTTATCTACAGTGATGCTTCGTTGAAAGAAATTGGATATGTCCTTATGCATAATGATTAGGTAATTGCTTATGCTTCACTTTAGTTGAATCCTCATGAGTTAAATTACCCTACACATGATGTGGAATTATATGTTGTTGTTTTTGCTTTAAAAATTTGGAGGCATCATTTGTATGGAGTGAAGTTTGAAATATATACTGATCATAAAAGTTTGATGTATATATTCACTAATAAATAATTGAACATGAGACAGAGGAGATGGTTGGAATTAAATAAGTATTATGACTGCACGATCCTTTATCATATGGAGAAAGAAAATAAACTGGCCGATGCTTTGAGTCAAAAAATTAATACTTCATTAACCATGTTATGTTTGGAATAAGATCCGTTGGTTTTTGATTTCATGAACTTTGGAATAGAAGTTGTTGTTACAGGAAATTATTCTATTTTGTTTCAGGTGTCAATGAATTCATTTCTATCAGACAGAATTATGCAAGCACATAAGGAAGATAGTGAGTGGCAGAAAATGGTTGTGTTGGTTCAGAAGGGTTTGTTTCCTGATTATAAGGTTGACAATGATTGTTTTTTGAGATTTGGAAAGAGATTATGTGTGCCTTTTGATTCACAGTTGAAGAATGAATTGTTATGTGAAGCTCATAGTTCTCTATTTTCATTTCATCATGGCAGAACTAAGATGTACAGATACCTTCAATAGTATTACTTGGCGGATGGAATGAAAAGAGATATTTCTGATTTTACTCTGAAGAGTTTGACTCATCAGTAGGTTAATGAAGAGAGACAGTAACCGAAAGGAATGCTTCAGCCTTTACTGGTGCTAGATTGGAAATGGGAAAATATATCCATGGACTTTGATGTGGGATTACCAAAGACATATCTAGGTAATAATGCAACCTGGGTTATATTTGACCGATTGACTAAATCTGATAATTTCATTCCTATTAGAGATATATTGTCTCTAGATCAACTTACTCGGTTGTATGTTAAAGAGATAGCCATGTTGAATGGAGTTCCCATCTCCATTGTATCTGATCGTGATCCTAGGTTCACTTAAAAATTTTCGGAAGGCCTTTAGAAGGCATTGGGTACTAAATTAAATTTCAGTACAAATTTTCATCCTAAATCACATGGGCAGTCAGAACGAACAGTTTAGACCTTGGAGTATATGTTACATGCTTGCTCGATGGATTACAAGGGATGTTGGGACCAAAATCTTTATTATGTTGAATTTTCTTATAATAATAGTTTTCATTTGAGTATACAAATGGCTTCATTTGAGGCATTATATGGAAATAATTATAGAACTCCAGCATTCTGGGATGAAGTAGGTGAAAGGAAGCTGATGGGACCAGAATTGGTAGAAGAGATGGTAGAGAAAGTTCAGTTGATTCAGAAGCACATGAGAACAGCTCAAAGGTGACAGAAAAGTTATCCAGATAACCAGAGGAAGGATATTTCTTTTGAGGTTGTTGATCATGTCTTTCTCAAAATTTCTCCACGAAAAAGTGTGATGTGTTTCGTTAAAAAGGGAAAGATGAGTCAAAGGTTCATTGGACCTTATGAAATTATAGAGAATGATGGATCAATTTCGTATAGAGTGGCTTTACCTCTATGTTTATCCAAGGTACACAATGTTTTTCATGTTTCAAGGTTGTGAAAGTATATGCCAGATCCATCTCATGTTTTGAGCCCAGAGGCAGTTCAGTTGGAAGAGAATCTCTCTTATGAAGAACAACCAGTTGAGATTCTTGAGCACAGAGAGAAAGTGTTGCGGAATAAGGTAATTCAATAGGTAAAGGTTTTATGAAAAACAATATGGTTGAAGAGGCAACTTGGGAATCTGAAAATGCTATGAGGGATAAATACCCAAATATATTTTGATGAGTGAATAAAAAATGCGAGGACCCAATTCCCAAAAGGGGGGATGGATGTTACATCCCAGGTAAATGAAAAATAAGACATATTTCATATTTATTAATATTTTTGAATTAAATATTAATTTTACATTAAAGGCGTTGCTATGTTCAATAGCATACCTGATACGCAACAACATGTATTTTGAAATCTTACATTGCACACTAATAATATAATATTATTATTTTAAATGGTTGTTAACTCCTAGACGTTGAATTGGCAGAAATGAATAAAACTAACTACAATATGATTATACAGGTTTTTTAAATGTATTGATATTATCCAATAAAATGTTAGAGGATTAAATTGTGAATGAATCTAATTTTAAGTGTAATTTACATTAAAAGGCCGATTTATCACCATTTAATAGAGAAACCTCTTTAAATATAGTTTTGGTCACATTAATACATTCCAATTGACCAAATAAAATCCTTCTTTAGAATGGGGATATCAAATTTTAATTTGGGTAATTTTTTGGTATTTTTCTGATAAAGTTCATTTTTTAATGAATAGTGAAAAATATTGCATTTTAATTCAGAAGTTCCTTTTAATATAATTTATTTTTATGGTTAGATTGAACTTTTAGTTGTGTTTAAAGTGAAATTAAAATATATTTTTATCATTTAATCCAATTTTGGTCATTGGAATTAATTTCACTTTGAAATTGGACATAAACAAGTATCAATCTTTTGATAGTTATTGTTTCTTAAAAACATGCTATTTGTTTTAACAAAGGGAATTAATTTTTAAATTAATTAACTCCACTTATATTATTTTAATTTGTAAAAATAGACATCAATTTTGAAATCAGAATATCAAATAATGCTTAGCTTGAAATTTTGGTATTTTTCTGAAAAACGTCAATTTTTTATGAATAGTGAAACCACTTAGTAGTAGTTAAAAACTGACTTTTTCAATTAAATGATAATTTTACAACTTCTGTGAATTGAATTTCGAAAATCCAACATACATGGTTGTCATCAAGAAGTAAAATTTGATTCAATAAGATGAAAATAATTTTTGGAGAATAGTATCTTTTGACTTTTATTTACCACGGTTAAAGATAAATAGGGTAATTCAAGGTTAAAAGAATATTATAATAATTCCAAATTACATTAACATTTATCAAAACATTATTGGACGAGTCATTTATGAACATGGGCATCATTGGGTCGATTTTGGGACCCCATTGAGCCACATGGGAGTGATCATGACTTTTTTGATTATTTAATTTAATGTAAAGACAAAATTGACATTAACAAAAATCTTTTAGTAATTAATTTTTATATGGTGTTATATAAATCCTATTTTAGACTATAAAATTTTATTGGAAATATAAAGATATTTCCTACATTATAGTATTTTTTATATAATTTTTAGACATTGAATAAATTATATAATTTATGACACAATAATGATGCAGTATTTACCTAATTAATAAAACATTTAAATAAATAAGAATATAATGATTACAAAATTATCCAAAACCTGTCCAATTCCGATTATATGATTTTATTTCTACCATGAGTCATTTTATCTTCATCTTTAATGATTTTTGGACCATTAGAAACCGAATATCATTATATAATAAAATAATATTTTCACACATTCCTAAAGAGCCCCTCCTCTCCCTTATAAAAGGAGACCATTTCTATCCAATTTATCACACCTCTAAAGCCATTTGGATCGTCCAAACTCTGTCAATTTAAGCTCCCTAAATCCCTATCCTCCCTCTAGAAGCCTTAAATTAGGCAAAAGAAACTTCAAGAAGTCATTTTGGTTCAAACCAAAGAATGTTACCCAAATTAAAGGTAACTGTTTCTCTTAATTTGTTTTCTTTTATTTTACTTATCCAACCCCTAAACTCTTTTTATTGCTTTATTTTGTAAAAAAACTAGTATCATCAATATATTAGGATGTTGTTATGGGAATTATTCAAACTACAATTACACACACCTCCATCTAATGGATGAAGAACATAATGTTTCAGTGGATGGAAAACTAAGGCCTCACGAAACGATGATTGTTCAACTACATATTACCGCCTCTCATGGTGGCCATTATGATGGAAATGTATTTATATATGATATATATTATTTTAATGAATTTCTTGTGATTCTATACTTCCCATTTATATCATGCCTTTATGGTTTCCATAGTTGGTAAATACGATAATCTCATTTGAGGAAGTGCAGACTACCGCCCCCTCAAAGTGATTTGATTCGTTAATGCCTTATGTGGGATGTATAAAGGATGGAGTTAACTATATTATATATGATATTATACTAGAAATAATAATACACCTTTTAATATTTATGTTATATTTCCTTTAAAATTAAAATCAAAAATGAAAGTAGCGTTCATGCGTACGTACGACTTACCGTCTCCATGAACGGTGCATTCCATTTCTTACCTCCAAATGTTATGTACTATTATTAATACCTGTATATGCTGGATATATATGATATATATGATATATAAATCATTAATATAATTCTGGATATAATGAACCTTTGACCACATGGACAACTTATAAATATAATGTGTTCATTTTTTACTCAATTACCAAATATCGACAAAATGGACGTTATTAACTTAAATGATTGCATAATGTTTATAACATGGTAATAAGTGATATAAAAGTAATAATAAACTTGAAAAAGGTTCTTAAGAATGTATAAATTAACTTTAGTTTATAATTCAGGATATTAAAGAATGATCTAGTCATGTCAGACATGAGGTAAGGGACTTCATCTCAATCTCCATTCATTGAGGCATTTTTAGTTTTATCACGAATTAATTTTATATGGTGTGTAAACCCCTTTGACATTTCATTTTATTCAAAGGGAATATTTTTATATGAATTGTTTTACAAAACAACAAAAAGGAATGTTTTTTAATGTAAGCGGTGACAACGACCTTTCCGCCACCACGAGTATTATTTGATCTTTGGCTTCTTTAACAAGCCGGAATATTTTTAAATGGAAAAATAAATACCATATACTCTTTTTACGTATTTTGGTAGTGAAAATTATTTTGAGAATTGATTTATTATTTCAATATCTTGAAATGATATTTTATTATTCTAATGTGGATATGTTATATTTCCTTTATGCCTATGTTATTTGTTATGATCATGTTATGTTTCTTGGGAATTATTTACATATACGGGTGGTTCCGTGATAAACCTAGGGCGACTGAGCCTGAGATACCTCTCCAATGCTTTGGGTAACATGACACAGGTAAACGTGAATGTTTCTCCTAAGAGATTTAGGGAATATACTTTGATGGGTATTCTAAAGTAACTTCCTATATAGTTGTGATAGCTAGAATGTAAGTATGATATAGATGCCACAAGTTACCTTTATGATTAATGATTTCTATGTGTCTTTCATAAATATTATGATTTCAGGAGGTATTTAAATGATTTCATGTTTTGTAATTTTTTATGAACAAATGTTTTCATTCATTGATTTATAACCCCTACGGAGCTTTTTATCCACATCCCAAGTATTGAAATTTTTTCACAGGACGTAAAGATGAATAGGGTCAAGGATGGGATCAAGGAAAAGTCATGTTTCTAAAACATGGAACTATACATGACACTTATTTTCAAGAGGTTTTATTTTAGGAAAAAATGGAAGCTGTGTAGATATGTCTACCTTGTAATCTTTTGAGATATAATAGTTATGTCCTAATTTTCTAAAATTCTAAACCTCTAAAGATCCTCAAGGTGAATTATTCATTTAATTCAATATTATGTAATGTTTAAGGGTGGGTCCTTATAGTTAGTAACAACGGTCACTTTAGATGACATTAAGAGTTAGGGTATTGTTAAATTAAATTCCCTAAATTAATTTATGATGATATTGAAATGATATAGCATTTACATATTACCATGTTGCTTTGCCAAAGATATTTCTATGTTGAGAATGGGTTTTCGTAGAGAATACTAGGTAGTTTTGATGGGATGTCATACAGAGGGAAATGACCTACCAAATAAGCATCCGGAGATGGTCAGAATTATAACTAAACAGTTTACTATAGTTATGGATCAGTTGATTCAGTTGATAAATGGTGGTTTTGTTTATTAATGATATTTTAGTTTATTCCAAAAGTAAGGAAGAACATGAAAGTCATTTAAGGGTTGTCTTGCAAACCTTAAAAGAAAATAAACTATTTGGGGAATTCAGTTAGTGTGACTTTTGGTTACATCAAATTTCATTCCTTGGTCACATTTTTTCAAAAAATGGCATAACTGTTGATCCTTCTAAAACAAAATTTGTTGAAGAATGGCCAATACCCATAAATATAACTGAGATTCATAGTTTTATTGGTTTGGAAGGTTATTACCGAAGGTTTGTTGAAACTTTTTCTTGGTTATCTAGTCTAATGACTATGTTAACTCGAAAATGTGTTAAGTTCATCTCGACAAAATAATGTTATAACCTTTTTTCAGGAATTGAAAAGTACATTGGTGAATTCTCTAGTTTTGGTACTACATTCCAGAAATGTTGATTTTGTTATATACAGCGATGCTTTGTTGAAAAAACGTGGATGTGTCCTTATGCATAATGATCAGGTAATTGCTTATGATTCACATCAGTTGAAACCTCATGAGTTAAATTACCCTACAGATGATTTGTAATTAGCTATTGTTGTTTTTTTATTTAAAAATTTGGAGGCATCATTAGTATGGAGTGAAGTGAGAAATATATACTGATCATAAAAGTTTGAAGTATATATTCACTAATAAAGAATTGAACATGAGACAAAAGAGATGGTTGGAATAAATTAATGATTATGATTGCATGATCCTTTATCATCTGGGTAATGAAAATAAAGTTTCTAATGCTTTGAGTCGAAAAATTATTACTTCATTAACCATGTTATGTTTGGAACGAGATCCTTTGGTTTTTGATTTGATGAAATTTTGAATATAATTTTTTGTTGTAGGAAATTATTCTGTTTTGTTTCAGGTGTCAGTGAAATCATCTCTATCAGACAGAATTAAGCAAGCACAGAAGGAAGATAGTGAGTGGCAGAAATAGGTTGTGTTGGTTCAGAAGGGTAAGTTGACTGATTTTAATGTTGATAATGATTATTTGTTGATATTTGGAAAGAGATTATGTGTGCCTTGTGATTCACAGTTGATTAATGAATTATTATGTGAAGATCATAGTTTTCTATTTTCCGTTCATCCTGATAGTATTAAGATGTACAGAGATATTCAATAGTATAAATAGGGGGATGGAATGAAAAGAGATATTACTGATTTTAATGTGAAGTGTTTGACTCGTCAGCTGGTTAATATAGAGAGACAGTTATTGAAAGGAATTTTTCAGCCTTTACTGGTGCTAGAGTGAAAATGGGAAAATATATCCATGGACTTTGTTGCGGGATAACCAAAGACATCTCTAGGTAATAATGATATCTGGGTAATAGTTGACTGATAGACTAAATCATCTCATTTCCATCCTATTAGAGATACTTTGTCTCTAGATCAACTTGCTCGGTTGTATGTTAAAGAGATAGCCATGTTTCATGGACTTACCCTCTCCATTGTATCTGATCATGATCTCAGGTTCACTTCTAAAATTTGGAAAGGCCTTCAGAAGTCATTGGGGACTAAATTAAATTTTAGTACAGATTTTAATTCTAAATCAGATGGGCAGTCAGAACGATCAATTAAAAACATGGAGGATATGTTACGTGCTTTCTCTATGGATTACCAGGGATGTTGGGACCAACATGTTTCTTATGTTGAATTTTTTTATAATAGTAGTTTTCATTCTAGTATACAGATGGCTCCATTTGATTCATTATATGGAAATCATTGTCGAACTACATCATTCTGGGATGAAGTAGGTGAAAGGAAGCTGATGGGACCAGAATTGGTAGAAGATATGGCAGAGAAAGTTTAGTGGATTCAGAAGCACATGAGAACAGTTCAAAGAAGACAGAAAAGTTATGCAGATAACCAGAGGAAGGATCTTTCTTTTGACGTTGGTGATCATGTCTTTCTCAAAATTTCTCCATGGAAAAGTGTGATGAATTTTGGTAAAAATGGAAAGTTGAGTCTGAGGTTCATTGGACCTTATAAAATTCTGGAAAACGTTGGATCAGTTTCCTATAGAGTGGATTTACCTCCATGTTTATCCAAGATACACAATGTTTTTCACATTTTGAGGTTGAGAATGTATATGCCAGATCTATCTCAAGTTTTGTGCCCCGAGGTAGTTCAGTTGGAAGAGAATCTCTCTTATGAAGAACAACTCGTTCAGATTCCTGACCACTGAGAGCAAGTGTTGCAGAATAAGGTTATTCACCAGGTAAAGGTTATGTGTAAAAACAATATGGTTGAAGAGGCAACGTGGGAATCTGAAAATGCAATGAGGGATAAATACTCCCATATATTTTGATAAGTGAATAAAAATTGTGAGGACAAAATTCCCAAAAGGGGGGATAGATGCACCATCCCAGGTAAATGAAGAATAACACATATTTCATATTTATTAATATTTGTGAATATAGTATTAATTTTACTTGAAAGGGGTTTCTATGTTCGATAGCGTTCCTGATACGCAACAACAGGTATTTTGGAATCTTATGCTACACACTAATAATATAATATTATTATTTTAAATGGTAGTTATCTCCTAGTCGTTGTATTGGTGGGAATGAATGAATCCAACAACAATATGATTATACAGGTTTGTTAAATGTATTGATATTATACAACAAAAAGTTAGAGGCTTAAAATTTGAAAGAATCTAATTTTATGCATAATTTACATTAAAAGGCCGATTTATCACCTTTTAATGGTGATCCCTCTTTATATATAGTTTTGGTAACTTTAATACATTCTAATTGACCAAATAAAATCATTCTTTATAATGGGGACATCAAATTTTACGTTGGGTAATTTTTTGGTATTTTTCTGATAAAGTCCATTTTTAATGAATAGTGAAAAATATTGAATTTTACTTCAAAAGTTCCTTTTAATATAATTTATTTATATGCATAGATTGATTTTTTAGTTGGTTTTAAAGTGAAATTAAAATATATTTTTATCATTTAATCCAATTTTGGTAATTGTAATTAATTTCACTTTGAAATTGGACATAAATAAGTATCAATCTTTTGATAGTTATTGTTTCTTAAAAACATGCTATTTGTTTTAACAATGAGAATTAATATTTAAATTAATTAATGCCACTTATATGTTTTGAATTTGAAAAAATAGACATCAATTTTGAAATCAGAATATCAAATAATTCTTAGGCTAAATTTTTGGTATTTTTCTGAAAAACATCAATTTTGATGAATAGTAAAACCACTTAGTAGTAGTTAAAAAACTGACTTTTTCATTTAAATGATACATTTTACAACTTTTGTGAATTGAATTTCAAAAATCTGACACACATGGTTTTTATCAAGAAGTAAAATGTTGTTCAATAAGATAAAAATAATTTTTGGGTTGATTTTGGGACCCAATTGAGCCACATGGGAGTGATCATGACAATTTAGATTAATTAATTTAATGTAAAGACAAAATTGATATTAACAAAAATCTTTTAGTAATTAATTTTTATGTTGTGTTATATATGTTCTATTTTCGAATATAAATATTTATTGTAAATCTAAAATCATTTCCTACATGATAGTATTTTTTTAAATTTTTACACATTGAATAGATTAAATTATATATGACACAATAATGATTCAGTATTTACCTCATTAATAAAATATCTAAATAAATAAGAATATAATGATTAAAAAATTATCCCAAACCTGTCCAATTCATATTGGATGATTTTATATCGACCATGAGTCATTTTATCTTCTTCTTTAATGATTTTTGGACCATTAGAAACCGAATATCATTATATAATAAAATAATATATTCAAACATTCCTAAAGAGCCCCTCCTCTCCCTTATAAAAGGAGACCATTTCTATCCAATTTCTCACAGCTCTCAAGCCATTTGGCTTGCCCAAAGTCTGCCAATTTAAGCTCCCTACATCCCTCTCCTCCCCCAAGAAGCCTTACCTTAGGTAAAGGAAATTAAAGAAGTCATTTTGGTTCAAACTAAAGGATGTTACCCAAATTAAAGGTAACAATTTATCTTAATTTGTTTTCTTTTATTTTACTTCTCTAACCCCTAAACTCTTTTTATTCCATTATTTTGTAACAAAAATAGTATCCTCAATATACTAGGATGTTGTTATGGGAATTATTCAAACTACACTTACACACACCTCCATCTAATGGATGAAGAACATACCGTTTCTATGGATCGAAAACTAAGGCCTCATGAAATGATGATTGTTCAATTACATATTACCGCCTCTCATGGTGGCCATTTTGATGGAACTGTATTTATATATGATATATATTATTTTAATTATTTCCTTATTCTTCTATACTTCCCATTTATATCATTCCTTTATGGTTTCCATAGTGGGTAAATATGATAATCTCATTTGAGGAAGTGCGGACTACCGCCCCCTCAAAGTGATTGGATTCGTTAATGCCTTATGTGGGATGTATAAACGATAGAGTTAACTATATTATATATGATATTATACTATAAATAATAATATACCTTTTAATCTTTATGTTATATTTCCTTTAAAAATAAAAACAAAAATAAAAGTAGCGTTCATGCGTACGTACGTCTTACCGTCACCATGAACGGTGTATTTCATTTCATACCTCCAAATGTTATGTACTATTATTAATACATGTATATACTGGATATATAGGATATATATGATATATAAATCATGAATATAATTCTGGATATAATGAACATTTGACCACATGGATAACTTATAAATATAATGTGTTCATTTTTTACTCAAGTAACAAATATCGACAAAATGGACGTTATTAACATAAATGATTGCATAATTTTTATAACATGGTAATACATGATATAAAAGGAATAATAAACCTGAAAAAGTTTCTTAAGAAACTATAAATTAACTTTAGTTTATTATTTAGGAGATTAAAGAATGATCTCTTCACGTCAGACATGGGGTAAGGGACTTCGTCTCAATCTCCTTTCATTGAGGCATTTTTAGTTTTATACATGACTTTATTTTATATGGTGTGTAAACCCCTTTGAATTTTCATTTTATTCAAAGGGAATATTTTTATATGAATCATTTTACTAAACAACAAAAAGGAATGTTTTTTTAATGTAAGCGGTGACAACGACCTTTCCGCCACCATGAGTATTATTTGATCTTTGGCTTCTTTAACAAGCCGGAATGTTTTTAAAAGGAAAAATAAATACCATATACTGTTTTTACGTATTTTGGTATTGAAAATGATTTTGATAATTGATTTATTATTTCAATATCTTGAATTGATATTTTATTATTTCAATTTGGAAATGTTATATTTCCTTTATGCTTATGTTATGTGTTATGATCATGTTATGGTTCATGGGAATTATTTACATATACGCGTGGTTCCGTGATAAACCTAGGGCAGGTGAGCCTGAGATAGCACTTCAATGCATTGTGTAACGTGACGGACGTAAACGTGAATGTTTCTCCTAATAGATTTAGGGAATATACTATGATTGGTTTTCCAAAGTAACTTCCTATGTAGCTGTGATAGCTAGAATGTAAGTATGATATAGATGCCACAAGTTACCTTTATGATTAATGATTTCTATGTGTCATTCATAAATCCTATGATTTGATGAGGTAAATAAATGATTTCATGTTTTTTATGTATTTATGAAGAATTTTTTTTCATTATTTGATTTATAACCCTTACTGAGATTTTTATTCACATCCCAAGTTTTGAAATGTTTTCACAGGACTTAAAGATGAATAGGGTCAAGGATGGGATCAAGGAAAAGTCATGTTGTCTAAAATAGGGAACTAGACATGACACTTTTATTCAGGATTTTTTATTTTATAAAAAAATGGAAATTTTTTAGATATGTCTACCTTGTAATATTGTGAGATGTAATGGTTATTTTTGAATTCTCTAAAACTATAAAACTGAAAATATCCTCAATGTGAATTATTCATTTAATTCAATATTATGTAATGTTTAAGACTGGGTCCTTATAGATTTATTCTCTATGGCCTTGATTCTTTCAACATGATCCTCAAGAACCTCTGTCTGACCCTTCAATAATTCTTCCTTCTTAAGAAGTTTTTCTTCAATCTCAATCATAAGATCTCTTTATCTCATTCATCTTTTATCAACAGAAAATAGCTTCCCATTTAGATTCTTTATCTCTTGAATCCGAGTATTCTGCTCAAGAGTTAGCTTTTCCTCAAATCTAGTCATGAGATCCTTGATATTACCATCTTCAATATCAAAATATTCCATAAATTCAGGTTGAAACTCATCGTGCTCATTCAAATCTTCAACTATATTCTTTGACCAGCTAATAACTTTATTAAATTATTTTTAGTGGGCATCGTAGTTAATGAATAAGTTCATGAAATCAGCCTCATGGTTTACAAAATTATCCATCACAGTTGATACTTAATCCGATTTTTGATTCAAGATGTGTTGGAGCATCTGACATCTTGAGTCAATTTAGTGAATGATCGGAATTGTGTCAACAAGCTTCTTATGTCATTGAATGAAGAGATCATGTCCTAGAAATGATGATTCTAAATATGAGACTTTTCTTGGTGGGGGATATTTCTCTAGCTGAACAATTTTTCTCTTGGAAGGTCCACTAGATTCCTTCTTCTCTAAAACAACTTTAGTAGGTGTATCCTCAATCACATGTTCCCCCTTATTACTTCTCGAAACATCATCCTCATCTGGAGACTCATGTTCACTGTCAAATAGATGATCAATTCAATATTTACTTATCTTCTTCTTCTTAGCTCCTGCCACAACATCTTCAGGGTGAATGAAATGGTTATTCTAACTTTCTTCCTTAGACATCTTGTTCACTTCATCTTCAACCTTGTCGTCTGACCCAGGAGTATCACACTTTGAATATCATCTTGTGAAGTTCGGATTGAAAATTTCTCGGATGAGAATTCCTTCTCATGATTGTCCACCACATTCTTAATCAAATCTTCTATTTGACTACTTCTTTAAGATTTTTCTTCTACTCCTTTGACAGCTTCTTTCTCTTCAACAACCTTCACTTGGGATTTTTCTAGAGTCCTGACCTTCTTCCCCGAAGTCTCAATTAAGGATTCTACCTAGAAGGATTTCGGTATAGGGTAACTCTCGGATTCTTTCTTAGTATCCCTTAGAATGGATTGAAAAATTTCAGCCTCTGACATCTTCTTCTTTTGCTTCTTTTCCTTAGACTACTTCTCATGCTCATCAGCTATCTTTTCTTTTAATGCCTTAGCTTTTACATAATCCGAACCAAACTATGGCTCTCCTTCCATCAGATTTTTCTTGCCTTCCCTCTACATGGATACAACCTCATCTGGAAAAGATTTCTTCTTCTTAGGTTTTGGAGGTGCGGATTGATCTTCCTTATCTTTTGGGCTTTTCTCTTATTCATCCACTTCCTTCAACATCCTCTTCTATCCCACCATTTTTGAAGGTTCAACCACTTCTTGGTTTTTTGTAACAGCATCAGCTTCCTCCTATGGTAAGTCATAGTATTTTCCGGAATCTTTAGAGAAACCAATATTCATTCTCTTCAATGTATCATCACTTACTAACATGACTTTGCAATTACTTGTCTTGGAACTGTAAGTAATATTGAAAGACTCAAGTCACCGAACAATTAGCATAGAGGGGATGGTTGGATACATGATTATCTGATCTTTCAAGTTCCTATTTTTAATATTCTCAATCGTAATGAGAATATGCTACATCAATATGATCTTCCTTTGGATTACCATGATGTCCAAAAAGTGAATATCACTATTATTCAACGTGTCCTTGTCACCTTTATCATAACGATGAATCCTTGAACCCGTAATTCAATGATCTGATTATTTGTAGACAAATGAGAAATATTCGCAGTCTTGACATTTCAATGACCATGACACTCTATATACATAAGTTTATTGAAACTTCCTTTATCATTAGGAAATTTATGGGAACATAATTTAGCTTCCTCATCATAAGATAATCCTACCAAGCTAGTAGCCTTGGTGTATGAAAGGGAATAAGTTTTTCCATAGATTTTAAAAGAAATTTTACTCCTCTCTTTTTCTATGAAAAAACTCACCGATTCATAAAATTCCACATACAGATCCGGATATACTACATCTTGAGCTCCTGGATTTGATAGGAAAATTATTTCTAATCCATTAAACCTTATGTTATTGGATATAATGTAATTGTACTTGGAAATGAAATTTGGATGCACCAACCTCTCTTTGTAAATCCGACACTCCAAAATTGACTTGAGAGTTGGCATCTCTTGGGAAGGAACTTCAATATATATTTGGATTTGAGAATGATTTGAGAGATTCATAATGAGTTTTTGAAAAGTGGGAAGAGCTTCGGCACACAAAGGCATGAAATCCGATGTGGGATCACCTTCTGGGGGACCTTTATATATGCGTTTGATATGATGGTTGAACATCCAAAGAAAATCCAACAGTTGAGAAATCATCTGATTAGATCTGACGGTTGAAATTATAGCTGCAAGGAAAATTTGGCATAATCCTACCATTTGAGGTTTTTAAAGGAAAACAATCATATTTAAGGAAAACAATTTATGATTATTAAAAAACAACAAGAAAAATATTATTTCTAAAACTTATGAAATAAAATCATACCATTTGGATTTCTAAGAATTTTATTCATATTGAGGAAAATTTCTTCTTAATGAAATTTGGATTTCGAAAGATTTGATTACGAAATAAAATGAAAATGAAAAAAATCTATTACGAAATTCTTCATTACGAAAAATTTGAGTACAAAAATATTCATTAAGAAGATTTTGGGTATGAAAATTTTAGACTTTGAAAATTTTAATTACGAATGATATGGAAAATATAACTATGACATTTTTTGAAAAACATCATTACGAAAAACGTGAAAAACATCATTACAAAAAACATTAAAAACATCATTACAAAAAACATACAAAACATCATTATGAATAATTTGAAAATCATAATTACGAAGAATTTAAAAAAACTTCATTACGAAAAATTTGAAAAACATTATTACGAAAAATTTAAAAAAACATCATTACAAAAAATTTAAAAAACAAAAAAGAAAAAGTACTACCCCTATGAAAATGAGTTGATTACTATAAGGAGATTGGTTCAACAGAAAATTAGTAAGGAGGATTGCCTTATGGTTATCATTCCTGACTTCTATTTATGGTATTCAAATCTATCAGAGGGTAATGATTTTGTGAAAATATCAGCAAGTTGATTTTACGTTCGGATAAATTAAAGAATGTTATATCCTTTTTTTGTGATCCCAAACAAATTGATGTCTAATATCTATGTGTTTTGCGCGAGAGTGATGTGCAGGGATTTTACAAAGGGCCATGGAACTTGTGTTATCACACAAAATTTGGGCTTTGGTAAAACTCACACCATAGTATGTGAGGGTGTGTGGCATCCACAACACTTGAGAACAAAAACTTCTAGCTACTATATAATCATCTTCTGCAGTGGAAAGTACTACTAAGTGTTGCTTCTTGCATGAACAAGAAACTAATGAATCTCCAAATAAATGACAAGTTACCGATTTACTCTTTCTATCCATTCAACATCCACCAAATTAAGCAACTGAAAAACTTTTCAAAACAAAATTCATTTCTAGATGTATAGAAGAGTCATAAATCCATGGTTCCCTTTAAGTAGAGAAAAATTCTTTTCACTGATTTTAAATGGGATTCCGTAGGATTGGATTGATATCTTCTACATAAGCATACTGAAATCATTAAGTCTGGACAACTAGCTTTCAAGTAATGTAAACTTCCTATTATACCTCTAAAAGATGTTTGATCTACTGGTTTCCCAGCTTCATCAAGATCAATTGTATTTGATGTACTGGTAGGATTACTTATACTCTTAGTGATGGCATATCCATACTTTTTATGAAGATCTTTAATATACTTATGTTGGGATATATAGATTCCTTCTGGTTTTTGAGAAAATTGAAATCCAAGGAAAAATATTAACTCACCCATCATACTCATTTCAATCTCAGATTTCATTAGATCTATAAAATAATCAGTTAATGATTGCTGAGTTGAACCGAATATAATGTAATCAACATATTTTTGAAAAATGAAACCATTTTTATTATCTATTTTTATAAAAAGGGTTTGATCTGCATTTCCCTTGACATAGTTATTTTGAATCAAAAATCATGTAAGTCTATCAGACCAGGCTTGAGGGGATTCCATAAGTCCATACAATGATTTGGTATGTCTAAAAAAGTGATCAGGATGTTTTTTATCTTCAAAATCAGGTGGTTCATCAACAAAAACTTCCTCTTGAAAAAAACTGTTAATGAAAGCACATTTCACATCCATTTGAAAAAGTATGAAATTGAAGAATGCTATAAAGGAATGTATGATATGGATATATTAATGTCTTGCAACTGGAGCATAGGTTTCTTCATATTCTATTCCCTCTTGTTGATTATAGCCTTTAGAAACTAACCTAGCTTTATTTCTAACTATGATTCCATTTTCATAATATTTATTTCTGAAGACCCATTTAACACTAATGAAAAAAGATTCCTTATGTCTTTCAACCATGTTCTAGACTTTATTCCTTTCAAATTCATTTATTTCATCTTGCATAGATTTTATCCAATCATCATCACCTAACGCTTCATCAGTGCTTTTTGGTTCAAACTGGGATAGAAATGCTAGATGTTATACTTCATTTCTTAAGGAACTTCTAGTCCTTACCGGTTGATTCACATCACCAATGATACTATCACTATGATGAATCTTTAGAAACAACTGATTTTGGATTCACCATACATGTTCATCAACCTAGTGTAGGAAATATTCGGGGGTAAATTCTTCAGAAACATTTTCGTGGGGATTTTTCTTATCATAAAGAACATATAATAAAGGTTGATAATCATTTTTTGAAAACACATCTGAAGATATAGGTTGGGGTGGTTTAAAAACAAAGTGATCCGTTTCATCAAATTTGACATAGACAGTCTCTTGAACAATATAAGTGTTTTTATTGAAAACTCTATAAGCCTTAGAAGTTGTGGAGTAGCTTAAGAAATTTCCTTCATTAGATATTAATATGATTTTTTTTTATTATATTTAGTATTCATAATGAATACATTGCAACCAAAAACCTTAAATTATGAAATTCTAGGTTTTCTACCATTCCATAACTCATAATATGTTTTATTAAGAAAATGTATAATTAAAACACTATTTATAGTATAACAAGTAGTATTTATATATTCATCCCGAAAATGTCTTTCTATAGAATATTCACTCAACATGATTCTTGTTATGCCTTGGAGAATTCTGTTTCATCTTTCAACAACACCATTCCTTTGAGGAGTTCTTGGTGCTGAGAAATTGTGAGTAATTCCTTTTCTATTACAAAAAGTTTCAAAATCAGAATTTTGAAATTCTCCATCATGATCTCTATGAATAGTTTTCATTGGAAGGTTTTTCTCATTTTAATCTCGGGGTCTAAAACATTTAAAATACGAGAAGGCTTCGGACTTCTTTGCTAGAAAATAGACCCACGTAAATACAATGTAATCATCAACTAAAACAAATACATAATATTTGCCTCCAATACTTCTATTTTGTGTAGGACCAAATAGATCCATATTCACTAGCTGTAATGCATCAGAAGTTTAGACTTCACTGACTGATTTAATACATGATTTATACTTGTTACCAAATTTAAAAGTGTCACAACCTTTTGATGAATCAAATCTATACTCTGGTAGATCCTTAACTAATATTTTCTTAAAACATTTTCATAGGTTTTTGAGGTTACTGTATCTTATCCTTCTATGACACAAAAGTTAATGATCTTTAATTGCACTAAAGCAAGGTAGATCATGGCTTTTAAGGACTTCTATGATTAGTGGGTACACATTATCTTACCAATGGGAATAAAGAATAAACTCCTCTTTGGAATTGTAAACTATGAACATTTCATTCATAAAATTCACAAGGTAACCTTCATAACATAATTGGTTTATGTTAATGAGGTTGTTATTAAGACCCTTAACAAATAAAACATTTTAAATTAATGTTTTTCCAATAAGAACAATGTTACCTATACCAATAATTTCCTCCTGATCATTATATCCCAATGTTACTTTCCCTCATTTCATCATGATAATATTTTCAAAGTAGTTATTATTACGAGTCATATGTCGGGAACATCCACTATCCATGTACCAAGTATTGTTTTTGGTATTTTCTCTATTTTCGTGAAAACAAAAGAGTTAGAATTTTAGAATCCAAATATCCTTGGATCTGGAAATTTTAGAAAGAAAAATCTTAGGCACCCACATTTTTTTAGAAAAATAGGCTTTATGAAATCCTAAAGAATTTGTTTTGTTTGAGGAACCATTTTTCCCAATGCCCACCGCACTAACAGTTAGTTCCGAATATGGAACTTTTAGGAACAATATAATTGTTAATAAAAATTAGTTTAGAACTAGTATAACCAAATCCTGAATTATTCCTTAGAGGTCATATTTGATAATACATCTTATTAAAATTTTCTTTACCAAACGTAATGTTTGACAAACAGTTCCTCAAGGAAAAAATTTAAGATTTTATTTTGACAACCAAGTTCTTGTCTAGTAAATTATTTTATTTTGAACTAGAGTTAGGCTCAAAAACATTTTTCTTAGAAATTATGTTTTCTAGATCCTTAGAATGTTTATTCTTCATAGAATTTACATTCTCAAGATTCGTAAAATACTTTCAAAATAAATTTTTTTTATCAAGATCATTATAAAGATTTGATATTTCCTTATTAAGAATAGTATTCCTAAAATTTTCCATATCATTATTTTTTATGAGTTTTGAATTCTCAATCTCAAGGAGCTTAGAAAACCTAGAAACATCTTCATAGGTAGGTAAAGTATTATCTTCATCAAAAAAAGATTATTCATAAAAAAATTTATAGTATTTATCATTACAATAATTTTTATTTAAATTATCATTTGTCATTGATTCAACATTGTGTACCTTAGACATCTCACAATGATTGTCAAATGTTAGTCTAGCTATTAGACCGAGATTACTCTATCCGAAAGATTTGTAATATATTGATTCATCTGAAGAATCACCACTACTAGCACTGCAAGTGTTGTTAGCTTCGAGGACATTCTTAGCTTTAGCTTTGTAGTAGTTCTTTCTGTTTCTCTCAGAATGCTTTTCCATTCATTCTTTTCACTTTAGAATAGGACAATCTGTCTTTATATGTTTAGCTCTATTGCATTAATAACATGTAACTTATGATTCTTTATTGTCTTTCCTTTACTTATTATTTTATTTGGATTGAATGTTCTTCTGTCCAAGAATCTTGTTCATCCTTCGAGATATGTTTTCCAACTCGTTTTCTAATGATTCACTTCCACTAGATTCGGATTGAATAACAACCTTCTTAGATTTGTGTCAAGTAACTCTCTCAGATGTCTTGGATTTCATATTATTTGAAGTTGTAGTAAAAGAAACACTGTCATTACCATTATTTTTCATTACATTATCAGCATTTTTCTTCATTCTAGTCTCATGTTGAAGAATACATCCAAAAATTTTATCAAGAGAAATATGAGTAACCTTTCTTTTTTCATCAATATAAGTCCTCTTGGATTCTAATTCATTGGACATAATGTCTATGATATTATCAAAAATCACTTCATCATCTAATCCCTTCTCACCCATAGATTGTAAACTATTCACAATAGTCATGAATCTTTGTTTCACATTACATACGGGTTCTCCATATAGTATAAAAAACCATGATATTCAGCTCTGAGCATAAATCATCTTGTTTCAATGACATTGTATGTTCTTAAGTGAGTAGCTTTAAGTTTCTTCCAAATAAAATTTTCTACTTCACAAGATAAAATTTGGCTATATATATTGTTATTCATAGAACAATGCATAGTATTGCGTAACTTATAATTCCGTTGATACTCATTCTCTTCTTGATTGGTGAAGGTATTATCTTCTTTGTCATGGTTTTTATATCCTCCATTAAGCATAAAAAATTGCCAATATCATTTTTTTAAAGTTAAAGGGTACAATCCTCCGTTTATTGAACAAGAAAAAAAACTCTTTTTGAAGGGAAGAAGGGGAAACCCATTACAAACATAATGACAACAAAAGTGGTCTGATTTGAAGGAGATTGTCTATAGAACCAACATTGATTCCTTCTATCGTAAAGAAAAATCATTCCACAAAAACTTGTTAATAAAAAAATTTCAAATTCAAGGAAAAACATCATAACCACGGAAAAAGATAGAATAATGAAATCTTAGTAAGGAAATCATATATATGAATATAAATATTTCAGATACCTACCTCTAATACCAATTGTGGAGATGGTATGTGAGAGTATGTTATACTCTATAATACCAAATGTAGGATTGAAATAATAGAGGAACTGAATAAAGTATCTAATGATGCTCAATATACAAGTGGGGGGGTGTGAATTTTACTATTTAAAAAATTCATTTGGAAATTTTAAAGATGGTTATGTTTAACACGGTTAAGCAAGGTAATTCACAAAACCTCTAAGTTCAATACACTTTCTAGATTCTATAAATATGATTCCAAGAAAGTGTATCCAGAAAGATGGTTTCGGAAAATGAAGCTTAATATAGACATTGATTCTACCTTAATGTTTATAGAATCTCACTAAATTAGAGTACATGTATAAGAAAGTATATGATATTTATACATTACTCAACAAATAAATTCAGCAGAAAACTTGTAAAAAAACAAGTAACAAGTAGTTAATATTTTAACCCAAAGAGAACGGTTTCCAATAACCTTGGATAAAGGTCCCTTGATTTATACCTTCAAGATATTGTGTCTTACCCACACCATGGTATGCCCTCAATATGAATATCAGAGTCTATCTTGCTATCCCCGCAAACCCTCAACATCAATGTAGTCGGCATCTCTGTCTTCCTTAGCAAGGAAGACCTCAAATTTAAGTTAGTCGGAACCTCTGTCTTCTTATCCCCGGAAGCCCTCGATTGTACACTGCAACAATTGGAGTCTCACAAAGCCAATATGAACAAGAAGTTCAGTACCCACTAAGCAAGAGTGTCTCTCTCTAGAAATAAATTCAACAACATGTAATCTCTAGAGTCATAGAACAGTTCATCAAAGATGTGAGCTCTTTTAAATGAGCTCCTATTTATAGGCATGGCTTCAACGGTTGACTCCTTCCTCCAATGGTAATATTTTTCCTTAACTTTCAGAGGGACCTGTCCACATGTCTCTAAAACAACAGTTAGTTAGTAACTGAAATCATGAAATCATTTTATATCAAAAACAAGTGTAAAGAAAAATATTGTAACATAACCACAATCAAATATTCGGAAAGTAATCTAATAAAAGTTCAAAGTCTAACCAAAAACACATTCGGTGTCTATAATAAAAGGATATTAGGATTCTGTTTTCTAAGGAATTTAGAACATGAACTCTATATAATTCTGGATCCTGAATTTTAAAAATATTCAGAATCTGGATTCAAAAGAATTCAGAACCTGAACTTAAAAAGTTAGGAGTCAGTGTTCATGAGAATTTGGAGTAAGAACATACAATGTTTGGTGTCAGAGTTCATGAGAATTTAGAGTCCAAACATACAAAGATTAGAGTCCGAATTAATTAGAATTTGGAGTCAGAACTTAGAAGAGTTCAGAGTATGAATTCATAGAAATTGGATTCAGAACACAGACAAGTTCGGAGTCTGAATTCAGAGAACTCGGAGTCAGAACTCAGAAGTGTTCATGGTCTGAATATAGATAACTCGGAGTCAGAAATCAGAAGAGTTTGGAGTTTTAATTTAGAGAACTCAGAGTAAGAATTCAGAGTCTGAAAATAGAATCCTCCTTACATATGTATTATATGATTTCACGGTTTTATATTTGAAATAAAATTTTACACTTAGAAAAGATAATAAATAATGAAAAACATTGTAAGGATAAATTTCATTGGGGAAGGAAAATTTTCCTTATAGAAATAAAATACAGGGTAGAATGAGATTTCCCTTGAAATAAGGTGTTTGTGTTTTTCAAAACAAGATGGAATGATAAAGTCAAAAGGATACCTTATTGACATAAAAATATCCCCAAACATGAAAAAATGGAAAAGGTATAAGGAAAACCTTATTGAATGAAAAATTATTTCAACATCCATGCTTTAATGTTGACCAAATCATTTATCATCAAAATAAAAAAATAGTCTTTAAACCCTCATTATCTAAGAATAAATCCAATAACCGAGGACAAATAAAATTTATCCATTCCAACTAAATAGATTCCCACTCATATAGACTATAAGGAAATATTTATAACAATCATTCAATTATTCAATTTCTAAATAATTTACCGAACTGAATTAATCATTTATACTTCATTCTCTATTAAATTTTCAATGTTTACAAATAAATCCAAATCATATTTGATAATTAAACAGACATGGTATTTAGATACAATATAATTCATATAAATATAACTTTTCATGTAAAGTAACTTTTTTTAATAAAATATATTTTGACTTAATAATAAAAAATAATTTATCATAACAAAAGTCATCCATGAAATATTTCAACATCTACAAAAAACTATTTTTTTGTCAATAAATTTTATTTGATTCATTATAGGAAAGTATTAGTTAAATTTTTAGTATATAATTTAATATTTTATTAATGATTATTCAATAAATGGATACATAATAGAATATAATCATTATCTCAATAAAAACATGTTTGAATACATTTTATTTTAGAAAATAAAATTTATATACATTATGTAAAAAATCATTGAACTGGGAATGCAAAATTTAGTTTTCACAAAAAATAGATTTGAAATGACCATGAATAAATGCGATAAAAACCTAAAATAGTATAACATCACTAATAATAAATTTTTTTTCAAAATATTTTAATTTTTACGGAACTACATTTTTCCATATTCTTTTATAGACCATAATACATATGGTATCTAGAAAAGAAAATCATTCTTTCAAAAATTGAATTAAATCTAGTTTGTGTACCTTACTTTTTTCCATATTTTTAATTAATATTTTTAATTTATTTTTAAAAAATAAAATTATAATTTTTTTATCATATTAAATTCAATAAAATAAATTTTACCAAATATTAAGACATTCCAATTCATATTAATTTTCCATAAATGCATAAATTTTTCAGATGAAATAGATTTATGGAATTTTTTTAAAAAAAGAATTCAAATTGTTTCCTATTTAAGTATTAATGTTTTATTCTACTAATTGATGATCATGTTTTAATATATATTTTTGTATTAAATAATTTATAAAATCATTAAGATTCCTCAAATAATCTACCTTCTGTAAATTTTTCTTTGATCTCTCTATAACTTCATCATTTGCTTATTCTAAATAGATGATAATCTTTATCATGTTATTCTTGATATCTAGAATTTTTTGTTTCATGTCACTTCCTTTTTTCCAAATAATAATCTTAATGATCCTCATATTAATTCATCTAATCATTAATAGAAACATTCATGAATTATATTTTATTCAAAAAATTCAATTCTTGTTCATAAATGATAACATCATCACTTTTTTTCAATTGTGATGATTTATTCACAATATTATTTAAATTTAGTAATTTTCTTAATAATATAAGTACATTTCATTAATAAATTATTTAACATGAATTTTATATTCAATTACTCACCTTATAAATCTCTACTACAATGTTCATGACATGGAATATATGTAGTATTTACCTCGGTTATAAGAATTTTCATGTCATATTCACTGGGTTTTTCCCATCCACGTATAATATACTAAAATTATTCACCCATTATCAGTGATATGGGTTTATATTGATTGATTTGAAATATATTATTTTTATCTGTAAGGTACCCTTTACATGTTACATTTTATTGATTTTATCATTCAAAATATTCATATAAAATTATCTTCAATATTAATTTTCTAGTTTTAAATGTTATGATAGATTTTTAAAAATTATATGATCACAACATTTTTGAAAAACCATAACTGTAGATTTATTAGAGATTTAAAATTTATTTTATTAAGGGAATATAAAAAATTAAATTTAATAACCTCATTATTATATATACAAATGGTTAATTAATTTAAAAACATTTGATTTCAGGAATTTTTAATGGATTTCAAATAAATTTATTTACCCACTATTTGATTACTCATTTCCATGAATACTTGTTCAATTATACTGTGTTGTAAAAAAACTATACATGTTTTTTCATAAAAAAACCAATTTAATATTTTAAAAATTCTATACATTAACATCAAACTGATCCAAAAGAATGTACGATATCTTTTATGGACTATAAAACCATGTAGTAGATCATTAATACCTTAAATGGTGCTTAATATACCAATTAACCTTTTAATTATCATCAATTATTATAGTTTAAAATATATTAAAATCTTATATCTTTTTACTTTAATTTAACTCTTATTAAATTCTTATCACCTTCAAAATGTTTTTAGAGATTATCAAAAATATGTTTTTGTGTTATTGATTATTATATCAATGGTGAATTATTATAGAAAATGGGATATAAAATTAAATATAATGTTTTATAATGTTGATTTTTCTTTTTTATCTACATATATCTTTTAAACTACTTCTATCTTTTGAACACAACATATCATTAAAATGATAAAAACAAAATAGATAGATGAAAAATTTAGAAATATAATATCATTATAAATGGGTTACTTAATCACATTAATTTTTTAAAGATAATTTATAGTTAATGAGTATATGTGATCCATATAAACTAAAAAATTCACAACCTACCAATATATTAAACAAATTCTTTTATAAAATCAATACATAATGTAGAATCCTTTCAGCCTTTTCTGGAGATTTGGATAATGGTCTAAGGAAATTAGAGGTCGAAATATGTGATATCTTAATGTAATGAAGTGGGAATAAATAATTTTATATATTTCTCATCAAAATACTATAAAGTGAGGTGATTTGTTTTAATACTTATTACATTGTATGATTATTAAACTATTCGTTAATTCAAATGTATGTGTTGAAGACTCAAATAACACAATCTCATAAATGTTAATTAGGGGAGTGTGGATAAAAAATGTAAAACATTCATTGTGAAATAATTGATAACAATATATAATTAGTTTCATGAAATTATATTTATGATTGTAGTATAATGTTTATTGAAATTTGTATGATCACTGATAGGGGGTGGGGCTGAATTATCCATCACTTTATCTTATGAATTATTCATATGATCTCATATTTTGAATATTGATAGAGTTAGGATCTATTCATATATATCACTCAACCTCTCTTCATATACAAAAATATAATGTGATTTATCATCAAAATATATTTACATGTTATACTAAAAAGTCTAAATTATTAACATTTTTAGTCTCCCCTCAAACCATAAATTATTACTAGATTGTTACTAAAATATAAAATAATATGTATAAATAGAGTGTACATGCTAGTAATCACTCATTTAATTGTTCATGATTCTATACTCTAAAAATAAACACTTTTAACATAGTTTTTTATCCCTCACTCTCAATAATCCTCTTTATATCAAATTCCTTTGTAGCTGGTAATATACACCCACTATATGACTTTTTATCAACTAGTTATTCACCCTAGATACAAGATATTGATTCTTCTTTTTTTGATCCAATGTTTAAATATCTTATTTCTTAAATATCCTTTCTAAAAATTCTTGTGGGATCACCTTAGCATGTGTACAATAATTTTAATATTCAAAAAAATAGTAGGATATTTTTTCCACTACAAATTACTCCATGTAATTGATATGGAATTATTTTTTATCTCACCCTATAGAAGACTGAACAAAAAATAACCTTAGAAAAATTCCTTCTAATAAAAATCAATCTGGAATGATCTTTATCTGATGGTTCAAAATCAAATTTCAATATTTATCTATCAATTAATCCTAAATTAATTCACATACATCCAATAAGACCTAATATAATAATCCTCAGTATGATGATCTGTATTCTTATGGTGGAGAACCTTTAACTATGTTGAATCTCATTTGACAACTCATTCTAATAAACTTATTAGTATAATAATACATAGTCTAATAAATTATTATTTTTATAATGATATTTTCTCTGATCTTATTTTCCTTAAAACTCAGTGTTTGGATTATCCTTTTTGAACCATGTATACTATGGATGGAAACTCATGTCACAATTACATTAAGACTAATACTCCTCCACATGTGAATAGTCTTCTACCTAAACTATTGTACCCCAATATATAGGTGTTCATTACAGGTTAATATGAGGGAACAAAAAAGTATTTTCCCACACAATGATACTCAATTTTGTTTAATTTTTATTAAATTTCAATTTTTATGAATGGATATCATATCCTCCTGAATATTCATGAATCCCCTAATAATATTGGTATATAAATCCTTAGGAAAATATATATAATGTTTGTGTGATGGATCTTTCTCAAACTTTTTTAAGATCATATAAATAAAAACTCTTAACTAAATAGATAAAAATCATAATTTTTTAAGGGGAGTAAATAAATGTTTGGAAAAATAAATATATATTTATTTTGAAAAAATTCATCTCATTTTCTACCTAATAATAACTGTATTAGATATTACATCCTCACCATTCAAAATTAAATGTAATAATAATCCAGATATATATCAAAAAAAATATTAATGTACTTACACTAAATTAATAAACATCAATCGATTGAGATCAACATATATCATTCCAATAAAAATACAAATCATCTTAATCTTTTTATGAACTTTTTAACCAGAGGTTCCTCTATATAAAATTGTTGTGATTATCTATCTTGATGTTTATATAATAATCCATACATTGAATCATTAATATGTTTTTACAATGTACCTCGATTATATAAATAGTCATTCAATACTCTATCTATTAAAATATAATACATACTACTATTTGATAGAATTGAAATTCTATCCTATATCTGATAAATATTTCAACTAGAGATTTATCACATTTTAAGAAATTCAAATAATTGAACATTGTACATATTGTAACATCAACATTGTAACATTAATTTTGTAAAAACACTCCATACATATAAATTATTTCAATAATGAATTATTTTTTATATGGATTCCGAAGAAAAATATATGTTCTTGATATCTTTTCAACATTACAAACACTAAATAACCTTCTATCTATTTTGATCAAAAAATCTGTATTAGATACAACTCAAATTTATCTCAAACATTGTAGGCCCTTTTGTTCCTAGAGACCCTTTATATGATGAAATCACAATTGTGGATTTAATGTCATCTTACTAATCAATATGATTGATATTTCTAGTGTTTTTTGTTGGACCATAATTCTACAAATCCTCAATGATATCTCCCTATGATGATCCTCACCGGTTAACTATTTGAATAGATTCAAAATTCTACCCTCAATTTGATATGAATTTTAACTGTATACTAAATTTTTTTTATAGAATTAATAACATCATTTTTTTGTTTCACTAATCTTTTTATATGATCTTTGAACTAACTATCTATCAATTGAATCCCTTTTGAATTTTAATATAAATCTGATCAGTTTATTATCATATCATATGATTTTTTCTTGTTAACTATGTAGTCCTCAAGGAACTCCCAGGATGATGTTGTTAATGAGTATGCTCCCCCAAACCATTATTTTACAGATCATGATAAAATTTAAAATGAATCATTGGATAACATTCTCTTCTTAGATATATCTCTATAAAATTATATAATTAGATAGTCTAACTAGGACAATATACGTCTTCTACTATTCACATTGAGTATTTCCATCCAAAAATATTGTTCAAATTTTCATTTTCTACTACTTAATCATTCTCTTAAAATTAACCTTTTCTCCCAGGTGCATAATCATAAACACTCAGCACCACCATATTATAACAAATCTAAATATAGTAATGATATACATTTTTCTTCTTGTAAAATATGGTTTCATCAAAAAGCACACTCATTTACATTTGTATGATTTTGTACAAACTCATCTTGGATTATAAGCTTATCGATGAGGTTGATAACTTGATGATCGTAATAACATTTTTTAAATTTATAAAATTTAACTTAATAGGTTATGTAGTATTTCATACACTCTATTATGAATCCAAAAATACGTATTATCTCAAACATATCCATGTTCCTTAAGAATAATTCGCTACAAACCCATATTGATATATTGAATAAAAATTCAACAAAATCACATTGGAACAAGAATCCCTAGATTATTATTTTGTTTCCAATATCCTTATAAATCATGAAAAATATTATATATCAGTATATAGGATGAATAAATTCTCCCCATATAATGTCTTGATATTATTTCTCCCATAATTTTATTTCCCCCTTATATACAATGAAATGAAGAGGGTTACATAAGTATTATTTCATATTATCTTCCTTTATATAAAAACATAAAAAAAATTATCAATGAAAAAAAATAATATCACATGACTTTCATAATAAATAGAATTTAACTTGAAAATTTAAATATACAAGGGAAACCCCTTTTAGAAGAGAATAGTAAACAATAAAGGTGATAAATGTTTTCTATTACACATCTATAACATAATAAATTTCTCAATATTATTTCATTATGTATACATTAAGAGAATGTGGAATATTTTGGTTTTGATAGATCTTACACACATCTCCATATTCTTATCAATAAAATTCATGTTTATTGGAAAAGTTTCATAACAACTCATATTTCATAACAAAAATAATTATTCATTATAAAGGGTATGACTCTCATACCTCAAATTCAGAATTTATCCAACATAAGTCTATCGCTCCATTCCTCACATGGGATAGAAACTGTCCCATTATATGGTTTTTTCAAGACATAAAACTTCTAAAACACATATCCATCTTTTCAAATATATCACCCTCAATTCCATGAATATTACTAAAAAATAATGCATATTAGGAAAAAAAATATCCAATTTTTTCATAAGATATAATTTTTAGAATGAGATAAATTTTTTGTATATATTTATTCTTTGTATTTTAATATTTTTCATGGGGTGTACTTCAAACTTTATGATCATCCTTCATTGTTTTTTTCGTGGATTTGTCCTCTTTAAAATCATCGTATGGTGTTATCATCTTCTCTTCATTAGAAATAACATATTTTCACCTATTTATTATATAATATTCTATATTTTATTATTTTGGGTATAGAAATTATGATACAATATTTAGTGACATTATCATCATTCTTATACCTCTTCTAATTTTTATGAATCTTCAAACTACAATCTATTGGAAAATTAATATCATTATTTTTATCATCTTCATAAATGTATTTACTTAATTCTTATTTAGATAAATATTGTTCTTCCTCCATATTTCTATCCATGTATATTTGATATTTAGAATAAATAAGAACTCATTATTATATTGATCAACATTCTTGAGCTTCTCTCTTGAAATGTTAATATAGTTCACCTTCTGAATGTTCTATTCTTCCTCATTATACTCTCTCAAAAAAACCTTTTTTACTCATTATATACCATCATAGATTCAAATATATTTCTTGGAAGGGGATTTTTATACAATAATAGACATTATTTTTTTCCAAATAGTCTACATCACCAGTATTTTCATGTGAAGTCTGATCATTCATACCTATAATAGTATGACTATGAAATTTTTTTTAGTTTTTTTGACAAATCGTGGGATAATTATTTTTTGTTGATAATTTTTTTGAGGAATTCTAAACATTCCTAGAAAAGGAGTAAATAAGAAAAATATTTTCTTTTAAACCATCATTTTTAGTTGAATTATATGTATATAGAGACTATTTTTTAATAGAAAAAACATACTTCTAAATAACATTATATTTACCATTATAAAATGATTCACCTTAAGGTTCATCTTCACTGGTAATGTATTCTCTAAAAAAACATAATTATATTTTTTTATATGAGAATCATTGAGTTTATTTTTTATTACTGTTATTTATTTGTAAATTTTTCTTTAAGAACATCCACAATATTTTTAAATCCATCAACATTAAGAAAGTTATTCTTATTTTCCTCAACAATTATTGTTTCAACAATATTCAGATTCTCTCCATTGATATATTTTTTTCCTAAACAATTAGTTTGCATTCATGATTATCCACTTCCAATTTCTATTCACTAAAATAATTAATGGTTATTACCATGTTTTTTTCATAAGACATTATCATTTTTTATCTTTAAAACATATTTATTCATATTTTTCCTCCAATATTTAGTGCCATGTTATTTAATGGAGATCATCATCTAATTTTTCTATTAGAATCCACTACTATTCACTCTTCAATATCATTATAATTATTTTCTAATGCAATTATTTTTTTGGCATGAAGCTAAAAAATTTATATATCATGTTGATTCATTAATATATTAATAATAATGATGTTCCCTTTTGTATAATATGCATTTTTTCTTACATTTAGGATTCTTTCCATATATTTATTCCACATTGGTTTTAGATACATCTCATCCTCCTACTCTAATTCAGAACCATGAACCGTCATTTTATGAAAATATCATAAATGTTGATTATATCATTAGATATCATATATTAAAGAGATTGCATACATTTTCTATCTCAATAAACCTTTTTGTATATATTTGAAATTATATAAAGTATATGGTTGATATCTACATCATTGTACATCGTATACAAATTTCAAGGTTATTCTTGAACTTATATATGTTAATAACTTCTCTATATCATGGCATCAAAATATATCAATTACGTAACCATATTTTTAAATACTATGAATACCATTTTATAAGCCACATGAAAAATTTCATTTATTTCAAATGAATAATACTCTTGATCTTATAGATATGAAATATTATCATGAATTATCACAAGAAAAATTATCATTAGTTTCGTAATGATCATAGAATCATCATGTTTCTCAATAAAACCATTGATATTACTGAATATATAATTAAATATGCTAAATTACATAGTAGTTATATTATTATTAACCATATAATAATCTTCGAAAATTCTCTTACAGATTTATATCTTTGGTTCTTTATTTTTTTACATTATTATTATATACTTCACAGCTTGTCACATATCTATATAATCATTGGAAACAACATATTCATTTAATAAATATTCTATGAGGGTTACATCAAAATATTTTTGTGTGGTTTTCTATTATCTTTAATATTTATATTCTCATAATCTATCATATAAATATCATTAATGGGATAAAATACATTAGTTTTGACATCTTTAACTATATGTAAAATATAATAAAAAATGAGTAACATCTAATTCTTCCAAATAGGATAGATCTTCCATCAAATATATGAACTTTACTATTATTTGTCCTATTTTATATTCTATATCATCAAAATATATTTTGGTCTTTTAGAGGGAACTATTTCAGATACCAATTGAAGTTATCTGATCAGTGTTGGATAACTGAGAGAGGGACGAGGTAATTTAGTGATCAATTTATTTTATAAATTTTCTTAAAAAACCAACCAATGAAACATGATAGATTTAGGATACACTAAATTATATATATTAACATTGATTCAACTTTAGTAATATAATTTAACATATTGAAACGTGACATTTAAATGTTCTCTATAAAGACCTTCTTATTCAATGTTGGTTATCCCCCAACCTTGATTTTGTTACTAAGACCATTTCGGAATACACTGTCTATGGTAGAAACTGTTTCTTCACCTTAGGTATCATTCCTACTATATATATATATATTCAAGACCCGTCAATAAAATATTTTACCATATTTAGTTATACCCATTACCACCCTTCTCATATCCAATTCTTTCCCAAACGGGTTATACACCCGAGATTAAATCTTTTCACAGAAATGGTTCTACAACCCATCTATAAGATCTTATAACTTATTTTCAGTTCCACTATATAAAATAATCTTATTCATATAGTCATTAACTGTAACAAATTTTAATCACATTATCCAATGTGTCCACCAAGATCTTAAATGACTATCATAAATGTTTATTGTTATTGAAACATGTTCTTATTATTTTAAATATAAGGATTACTTAATATCATTATATATAACCTAATCATGGAATTTACCAAAGAAATTTTATTTATAATGTATATTTTTTGGGTATTCCCTCCATCATATGGTACACAATATGTACCTAGTATTTCTCTATCCATTACTCCTAAAATCCATGAACTTTAGTCTATTGAAAATTGGTCTAATAAACATTATTATGATTCTTCATTATTTTTTAGTTCACTTCCTTAAATTTATTTTAAACTCAATAGAAAATTAATCCCTTGATTATTAATGGGAAGATAATACATTGTCCAAAACATCCTTATTCACCCATTTAAACCTAGTCTGATGTACATCCACTCAGGGATCTATAGTTATATGCTCTTATTTCATCCCAATAGAACATTGATTAGATACTCATGTTATAATTATTTCCACACATCCATTCTTCCGGAAATTATCATTGTTCCATTCATATAGTTTCACCCATTTATATATGTTCACTTATTTGGTGAAAATGATTGAACTCAAAAGTATTTTACCACTTAATGAAAAAGAATTCATATCTCCCACTCATTTCAATTTCCATAGACTCCACTCATACAATTTGTAATATTTCAAAATATTATTACATGATTGAAATATCCATCCTTCTATAAACTTCATTAAACAAGGAATTAAGGATCTTTTTAAAACATTACTAACTTTATAGATATAGAATATTTTTATTTTATTAACTAACAATATTATTTTTATAGACATTAAATGTTTATATAAATGTGTATTACACTCTCTCTGGAAAATTTTATTATAAGTTACATTACAAGAAATCCTCCTTCTCATTGTAAATTTTCAAAATTCTCCCCATGATCGACTCAAAATAAAAAACCACATCCAATGTTTCTTCATATATATCTACACTATTTGAAAAACATAGTTTGTTTGGCTTGATATTTCTTTTTCCCAGACAACTCAAATTCATCTCAAACTTTCTAAAACATTTTCTTCTTAGGGTGTCCCCATTTGATGGATTCAAAATTCTCTAGCTAATGTCACAATAATAATTTATCCATTGGATCATCATTGTGTTTATCTAATAGAACATTATTCAATATAATTGCATAGATTTCTATTTCTTGTTATATATAGTACTTATTTCTATTTGATAGTATTATCTTGTTTTTCTTGTTATGAAATATATTCTAACTCTACACCATAGAATTTCTACAAAAAATATATCATTAAACATCACAAATATTAATAACATAATATTGTTTGATGAACATTATATAAATTTTCAATCCCATGGATCAATATTTATTTTATCTAATCTATTTTTAAAGTTTTCTTCTATATAGTGTGAATTTTTTTCATGTTAATATGATAATATTCATATAGCTCACTGACTGATGTCATGCTTGGGATTCCATGGTCTAATAATTCTTCAAATGAATATGATTTCTTCAAAAACTGGGAATTTGATATCCACAATGTCATATTTCAATCTCTATAAATATCTATCCTCACATTCATATATGGTAAATATACACATCAATCCATTCAAAATGATTTTTTAAATTTAATATCATTATTTACCTTTATATTTCCTACAACTCAGGTATCCTCTAGTATCAAGCTTCTTAACATATTTATAAAAAAATAAAAATCAAATAATTATAACTTCTTACTACTCTCAATCTTGTAAAATAATCCATATTACAACTAGAAACATTGTTTTTCAGAAACCTACGTACTTATTTCTCATTGAATAAATGAATAAAACATCATTTTGGATCATCTGTATGCTCATGATGTTTTGAACTAGAAGATTGTCATATCAATATTTGAATTTAGGAAGGATTCATATCAATTTTATATTAACATTTATACACTCCATAAAACTCCATCAACATCACTTCCCATGAATTTCTCAATGCTCATTAAGAAACATTATCTACAAACACATACTGATATACTCAAGTAAAATGCAACCAAACTGTCATTGTTACAAAATATTAAAAGTACAAGAATTGGTGAATGTGATCAATAGTTTTATAAAAAGATATATATTTTTAATTTATTTATTGAGAAAAATGATCATCATTTTTTTTGAATAATTAAATGTGATGAGATAATATTATTAAAGATGAGAAATATCATTCTTCATTAAAGAATATTGGTTATGTATTGTATAAGTATGTCATTTTTAATGTAAATTTATGAATTTTGAGGCACCCATATATGAATTTTCAGAAATTGGACTTTTATAGGCATTTATATATGAATTGTAATCTGTTAAGGTCATTACATATTATATTGGAATACATATAAATTTTATCCCTAGTGGAAAAAATTGTCTAGAATAGAAATTTTATAATGGATTGAGGCGCATAATGAGACCATTAGGATTTATAATGTGTTAGTGTATAAATTAATTCTATATGAAACAAATTTAAGAGTCCAGATATGAATTTTTATCATTTCACATATGAAATTGAGTTTTAAAAAATTGAAGAAAATATCAGATATAAAAAATCATAAAAAATGAGAAAAATTCTAAAAATATATAATTAATAAATTTTAGATAATAGAATATTGAAAATACTAGTTGATTAGTCATTAAATTTGGTAAAAAAATTTAGAATATGCTAAATTATTAAATAAAAAAATAAGAATAATTAATTTTTCCGTATAGAATTATTATATTAGAATGAGATAGATGAGATGATATATTTTTAAAAGTAAACCACATATCATTGTATTATAACACATAATAAGTAATGGTGATTAAACCAAATTCCAAATAATTCAATGGTCATTAGGATTGTCATTTTCATTATGAAATTTTGAAGATATTACAATTAGGTGGATTTTTTGTGGCCCCTTTGGTAAATATTATGAACACACAAGTCGAGTCCTATGAGATGAAAGGTGAAGATAGTAGGATGACATGAAGCCTGTCATTTCACTAAGAATTTACATTCATATATTCACTAATGAAAAAAGAAAACTGAATAATGGAATGATATATATTTAGGTTAGAATTAGTTTATATCACATTATATTTTAAATATACATATTGAAATGGAATGAAACACACTAAATTCCATTATTGGAGACTATTTTCTAATTCATTTGATGTTGGATGTTGTCTAAGGCCTATAATGAGGAAATTGGGGCTCGAGAATACACTATGGTGTGTTGTATTCCACTTAAATGTGGAATTTCTATCTTATTGAATAAGAGGATCCATATATGGGGAAAAATAAATCTATTGTTGAAATAGACCAAATAATTGACTGTTTAATATTTTCTAAAGTAGATTATTTGGGATTTAAATGAAATTGTGGGAATATCCATTAGGAGGTTTTATGTAATTTGAAATTTGAAGATCATATTCAAATGGTTATGTGAACATATGAGATGATAATAAGAGTAAATGATATTTTATTATTGAAAAAAAAATTATTGTAAGAGGAAGTTAAATAATATCTATGTATAGAGAGAATCCACAATATTCCACTACAAAAAAGATTGAAATATCATAATTTCTCAGATTTAAAATAATCTCATAATTATAATTGTAAATATATTATCCAATATTCACTTTATTTTCAATTAGAAAATAAATAACTTTTACTTTATTATCTAGTGAATGAATATTTTTGAAAGATTAATGTTATACCACTACTGGTTGTTCTAACATGTTAATAAAAGTATATCTTTGTGTGGTGGTATAAAACCCATCAAAAACTGAGAGTATAATCATCCTTATAATTGAAATGCTTATTAAAAAAATTATGGTCTCCTTATTATAATTATAACTTTAATTTTTCTATATATTAATTATTTAAATTAAAAATTGAATTTTGGATTTAGAAATATAAAATAAATACTAATTCACAGAACCTCTTAGTGTTCACCCCAACGTTTTTAGTCATTTTAAATTCTTATTAGAGTCTTTCTCTCCCTAAACAATTTTTTTTATTCTTCCATAGAACACCACAACTCATTGTATCATGAAATATTTACAACTTTTCATTGAAAATACATTTAATTTATGAAGGAATGAATGATGAATTATTAATTATTATGAAGGGACCATGTCTATCTTATCAAAAAAATTACAACTGAGAGAAACATAAAATAAAAATTAATGTTTCCATTCATGTATTTTAGCATTCAGAAAATTCACTATTTGTAATAAAAGTGTGGCAAATAATATAAAATATTGATGTAGAACAATAATTTGATAAAATATACAATTTTAAAGGAATAATTCCATAATAAATCCATTTACATTTGTAATAATAAATTAAAAATCACCATAAATTTATTGTGAAGAAATTTATTACTAATTATATATGTTGTTCTTGAGTGATATGATAGAAATGATAAAAATAAATAATATATGGAAACATCTCATAGAGTTGTCTGTTCTCATTAAATGGAAGAAATATTCTCTTAAATAATTGAGTCCCATGATGTTAATGAATTTTTTAATATAGAATATTAGAACGATAATTAATAAACCGTGATTAAAAAAATGACTAAGTTCATGAATGAAATTAGACGGTTTTGAAATGAAAATTAATTCTCAATAAAAACTCAAATGCGAATAAACATTAAAAAAATGAAAAATAAAATATGAACAAATAAACAAAAATATTGAAACATGAAAATGGGAAGAGGAATAAAATTATTTATGATAATACATATATTGTTTCTCTCGAGATAAGGAAATGTGGTAATTAGAGAATCAAATTAGTTAGTCATAAAAACATAAAAAATGGGATATTTGTAAAAATAAAAAGGCTATCAAAGGTGGACGTGAATTTTTTAATTTGAAAACATATATCATATTTTGTATTCAAGAGGTTGAAAAAAACTCATCAAGATGGTTCGGAAGTTATATGAGAAGGAATCCATGATTTTAAATATTATTATTCATAAATTAAATTCTACATCCAAATTAAAAATTGGATAAAAGTGAAAAAATACCCAAATAAATAATAAAGATTTATTTTAGAATAAGTCCATATTTATCATATAAATCTAGAAAATGGATATTCTAGAAGGATTAGTAAAGATAGTTGATAAAAGAAATAAAAATAATGAATATATAAAATCCTAGGAAGACATAAAATCTTTATCAAAGTATAATGTTTTGGGGATATTTTTGGTGAGGTGAAATATTTTTTCAAAATTTATAAAATTACTAATATATTGAGTCCCTTCCTTGCATTATGATAGATGATATATCTATTTTGATACACAAATGTAAAATAAAAAACTATTTTAGTCATCAACTGTATAAAATGAATTTTGAAATTAAAAAATATTTTTTTAATACCATAAGAATATAATGGGAGTCGCGGTGAAGACAAAAAAATATCATACGTTTTTTAAACATATAATAACATATCCTAAATATCATCAAAAATTTTGACAGTCATAAAATAAAAATCCACAAGATACTATTTTAGAAGTTAATTTTTTAGAGTGGAAATATGAGATTTCAATTATTATTGGTAATTTACATTCATAACATTATATTATTGATATGAAAAATATTATTGATTTGGAGTGATATGTGGGAGAATATCATACATTTATAAATGAATGATCTTCAAAAATTAAATGTGTAGACCCTTTATAATTGATAATAATAATAACATTCATAATATTTTTTTTATTTTTTGAGGTTATATAGAATAATATACTTATTGTGTCACAATTATGGTATGATGTAAATGAGGTGATATTAAAAATATGTCTAATTTATTATATAGTTAAAATATGGATTTTTTATATCCAAGGGATTCAAGAAAAAATGCAATAGTTTTAATGTTTGAGAAGATAAATAATAATTTTATATAATTTTAGAAGAATCTAATTATTTATTTAATAAAAATTTAGGAAATCATCAACAATGGAAAATTATAATTTTGATTAATGAATATGTTGTCAGAAAAATTAGTTTCTTGAAGGAAAGAACTACTATTGAGGAAATATAGTGATATAACCCCACAAAAAAAATCAATATTCAAATAGATAAACCATCAGAGATGATACATACTGATATTCATTGACCACGAATAAATATTCTACAAATTAAAGACTTTTATTTTAACAAATTCGTTAAGGCTTTTTCAAAAATTCCATGTATAATATTAATTCGGTATAACACACAATGTTTGGATAGATTTAAAAATCAAAATAGGATGGATAAAAAATGAAAAACTTTTCCATTAAAAATATTTAAATTATATACTTTTATAAAATATTCCAATATATAGTTCATAAAATATTTAGATAAATATGACAGCAAAATTATGTTCAATTAACCACACACCCACCCAAAGAATAGACTTGATTAAACAAAAAATATGATTATTTTTTCATTTGGCCACAAATGTTATTGTTATGGATTATAATTCAAGGCTATTCTAGCTTCAAGAAATTAATAAAAACCATATTATTAACAATATATATCTTATGAGGCATATATATACAATTTCACACAATAAAATGTGGATCATAATGAATCCATGTGTTTAATAAATTATATTTTTTGGGATATCATTCATATTCAAAATGGAATGATAAACTGGAATTCTGTAATACAAAAAAAATATAAATTAGTATTCCATTATGTTACACCAAATTAATTGTTATATACATGTTATAAAAAAGATACAAAAATATTTTTAAGTTTGATTATGTTATATTTTCTTAAAATGATGAATAATTCATGATACTTACTCTATTTAACTATAAGTAATTTTTTTCTGAATCAATAGTTGAATGTGATTAAACTATGTTTATTTAATAAACTAATTATATTATTAATTTACTAATGATAAAAAAGAAAAAAAATATTTATTGGTTCATTGAAAATAAATAATGCGTTCATTGAAAATAACAATAAAGATCCAAATATGGTGGAATATACTATGAGGATAGTAAGCATGAAAACTCATAAAACCATACATTCCATGATTGAACCTAAAAAGTTCGAATAATACTTTTTAAATTAATGAGTGGATCTGAACCAGGAATACACAGTTGTTTGAAATAGAGAATAATTAGACATGGAAACTTGTTCCAATATCCATCAAGGATAACCTTAATGGAAAAAATGAGGTTCATTATGAAAATAAATGATGATATGATTATTGAAATTAGTAATACAATTGGACATTAATAGATGGTATATAACTAATTAAGGGGAAATTATTTTAATTACAAAATATCTCAAGATTCCAGACATGCACCTATCATAATTTATTTTATATTTTATTTTCAAAGAAGCCAAAAATTTTCACAATGTTTTTAATTTGCAATTTTTAATGGATAACTTAATGATTACACATATATGTAATAACCAATGGGATTTATATTTCATGATGTTGAAGACAATGTTTATATGATAAAATTACCATTTATGGAATGAAAAAAGATCCATGATCATAATACTTTATGATATATGAACATTTCAATCAAATAGAGTCCATGAATGTTCATATGGACAATAATTTATAAATAATTATGATTAATAGAACATCACCCATTAATATTTTATTTATTTAAGATATTATTATTTCTAGTTTTTAATAAAAAATTTGTGAATACTTTTCTAGAGAAATGAAATATGAATTTAAAATATGAATTCATAAAAAAAGTAAAATTATTATTGGTATTAAAAAATATCATTATGTTTGTATTGTATTTATATCACCTGAAATGTATGATAATGAAATATTGAGATGCTTTGGAATGTTGTAAACCATATGGGTTTTAATCATATAAATTTATTGAAAACTGATATATTGGATATTGATGAGAAGTTATTATATGATAAAGAACATACACAACATATTGGAAGTCATCTATATTCATATGCATCTAGGATACATATTATTTTCTAAAACAATTTTTACAAGGTTTTATTCTAAAAAAAAGGGGAAACATCTTATAACAGATTAGGTAGTTATAAGAAATGTTTATAATATATAAAATTAATGATGTCTACAAATGAAACATGAAAAAACAATTCTAATAATATTTTTAAATTAGTACTGGGATGTTGAAGTTGAGGAAATGAAATATATATCTGGTGGGATATTCATTATTATTGAAAATGGTTCTTCATGGAACTAAATGAAACAAAGTATTCATTTAAATTATGTTAAACTAATGTTGGATATGTTATTTCATTATAGGAAGAAAAAATGGCGAAATAATTATCTTGAGGCCATGGATGTTAAAAGTAGAAACACACTAACAATCAACACTGAAAATAAGAGTGTCATAAATCCATATAAGAAACTAGGACATCATTATAGATTATAAAATTTATGGAAAATATCATTTATTGAAGTAGAAGGTGACTGACATTGTTTTTAATCTATAATTTGTTCCACATAAGTAATAAAGTACCAATATTATTTGCAACACATTCACAAGTGTGTTATTTGATATGTTACCATAGAAAATTGGACTGTATCACCTCATTTATAATTTTGACAAAAAAATTCTATGTTTCCTTGTTAATCATTTAACTTTCTTCTTTTTAGGATATATTATATTTAGTGAGCCAAAATTTTCTCATTTTTTGTGATCATATTATTCTTTAAATTTATTCGAACATGTAAATATTTGATGAATCCATTATAATTATTTAATTGGGAATAATCATTAAAAGTTTTTAGATGCTGTATTTTTGGTGAAAAAATGATGTTTTATTTAATCACCTTTTTTTCTACATTGAGAATGATCATGTATATTTATTGTTTATTGTTTCATGACTCTCTACATTATATTGGATGGTATATTTTTTCATTAGATATTCACTTTGGTTTTGTTGTAAATATTAGTTAAGAATGAATAGTGTTGGAATCAAATAAAATGTTAAGGATTGTTGGACCCTCTAGAGGGTGATGTTTATTTATTTTCAGTAATTACCTAATGTGATAATTATTGAACTAGTATTCAAATATAATATAGAAGATGATTATTAAAATAGAATTTTGATCTATATGTTAATATAGAGATTTTTAATGAAAAAAGTAAATGAATGGATGTTCAAGCATTTTTGTCAACGACCATCAGTTTCATGTAATTTTTTTCAATGATATTAGATTGTTTTCTAGAAATGGTAACGATCATCATCACTTTTATTTAATGATTTATATTGTGAAATATTAACTAAACCAATCTGTTGATTATTATTTTTAAATAATTTGGATTTGATGAGATGAGATTAAAGAAAATAAATAATATATATCATTGAGATATAAAATATTAGGTGTTTGGTACACTTAATGGGGTTTTAATGTGTGTTTTGGTTTTTGGAGGATCCGACATATGTCTTTTTTGTAATATATGAATATTATAGGGTGCTCATTAAGAATTTGAATAAGCCACAGTGATAGTGTATGAAATTATCCAAAATAAATATTTAATCGTTGGGTGTAGAAATTTTTCCAATATAGAAAGTATTCAAATTTATGATAACATTAAAAAGATCACATGACCTTGTAATGTGACAACATGATTCTTTTGTCAGGTTTTAAGGTATTTGGGAGGATATATACAACATTACATATTATATTGTATGACATTGAGCTTCTCTAAATTGAATAACTCACAAGTATTTATGAGCCATTCAAATTAATATATATTTTTTTAATAAAAATTTTATAATTTAGGGGAAATATCATAATGAAAATTATAATAAGTATAATAATAAATCAAGAGATTAGTAGAGAATTCAATTCATGGAAAAAATATAACAACTAAATTAACTAATTGTTATCATATAATATTTTGAGGAAGAATTATCTATGTGATAAAATAAAATTTGATTAGTGGACAATTTTGTATTATTGAAATACACAAAACACGTGAATGTAATGAAATAGTATGATGATAATTTGAGTAATCATGGTGAATGTTGTGGTGACTATAAATTGATGATAATAATGAAATCTGGTGGTTTTTTAGTTTTAATTTTGGTAACTATGGAAAATCATGAGTTGTTTTTCTAGTAACTAATGTTAAAATAATATAGAGGACATTGATCCATATGTTTCATTGAGCATTTCATATTAATTGTACACCTATAAGAAATAATTTAATCATTTTTATGTGGTAAATGTCTTGGTTTGAATCATGATGTGTTGAAAAAGAGTTGAATTATGGTTATTGAAATGGATAGATCCATGTTATAGTCGATTCCTATTAATCATTTTTGGATTTATTTGAGGTTATATGTTTTCTAGGATGTATAATGTTGAACATAAAATTGTGGAAAAAATATATAGAGATATATATTCCATGTAGACATGTAATTACTATAAAACATAATTTATGGATACTTTTATAAGGTAGTGACATATTTTTTATCATGAGGATTCAAATGTCAATGTATCAATGATATTTGAATGGAAAGTATATATGAGTTAAAAATGATTACAGATTGGGTCTCCATATAGTTCGACATGATCAAAATTTTATATATAAAATTAAAATTGTGTGGTAATTATATTAAATGTTGAGAAAATAAAATATGGTGTAGTTATTGAAAAAATGGGGGTATCTAGATAAGAAATATTATCTATGTTTTGAGAACAAATAATGAAGAAAACCATGAGATTAAAAATGACATATAGATCCATTGAGTTTGTTTAAAACCACTAATTTCCTTCTTTGATATTTATTGATTGGTTTTATATGTTTTTTATTCAAAAATAAATACTTTTTAATTCATTGGTTTCTGGTAGTAACTTGTGGAAATTTCATGGTCATACCATTTATTGAAGATATAATTGCATAATAAAAGTATGGTTGAATGTGAATGGGAAAAAACATACACAAGAAACATATTTTACCATATCGAGTCATCCATCATTAAAAACATGTTAGACTCTAATTTTTTAGGATATTTTTTTTAAAGATTATTAATGAATAATTATTCGAGAATAATTTTTTTCAAAAATGAATTTTAATATTAACTCATTACCTATCAGTGTTCAACAAATCTAATTCAATCTACATCATTTTCACACTTACAAAAATATGTAAAAAAAATTATCATAACATAAATTATAACATATATAATATATAATTTGTAGCTTTTTATTGATTAATATATTATGTATTAAATATATACAAGAATAAACCATCAATAATTATTTATCATTTTTCCATTAAATATAATTAAATAATCAATTTCTATTTTTTAAATCCGTAAATTAATAATTAACTCACGAATTCATGTTAAAAAAAGAATTGAATATTCTAGTCCCATTTTATATTCCCAGTATACCAACCATAATGAGAAATCTTAAAAATTTATAATGAGATAATCATGTAAAAAATCAATAAAATTATCTTTTAATTCTTTTTTGATAACAATATTTTTTTGAATACCATTCAAAAAAGATAAAACACATTTTTCTGAAGAAGATAAATAATTAAAATAATATATTCTGGAATTCATATACTCTAGAATAATTAATGTTGTAAATTACATAACATGACGATATAAACCTTGTAAATACTATAATTATAATTCTAATTGATCATAATAAGATATTTTCAAAATAATTTAATTAAGTGATACATATAATTTCGTGGAATGAAACATTACATTCATCAATACATGTATCTATTCACTAATGAGTATGATTAATCAGATAATAAAAATAAAATCAATATTGTTTTTTAAATAATTTAATCATTATAATTTAATAGATCTGTTCAATACTTCTACATTGCTAAATATTCTCTCACAATCTCTTATAAATACATATCTTTATTTATGTATACATTCATTGTTTATTTGTGAATGCTAGAATTTGAAAGATTCTATATCTATAAACTCACACATAAATTTTATCCTCTTATATTCATCTTTTTATTAAATACATGTTGAAAATGTGTATTAAAAATATAGTGTATATATTATAATAATTAATGTAGATAATATTAATCTATATTACTTTATAATAATTTTTTAATTTTTCTATCACTATCCCATTAGAACATTTATATACATGAGTAGAAGTATAGTGGTCATATACTTGGATAATCCACCATACTATCTCATTGTTTATAATATTGATGGTATATAAACACAAATGTATTTATTTTGGTTAATGATTACATGCAAAAAAATTACATGTCAAACAACAAACATATCAAAGAGGACTAGTATATCTAACACTTAATGCATACCCAAAAACCCGGTTCGTTCCTTTGAGAGGAAGAGATCTCATGTCGTAGAAACATATGTTAGATATATGATGAGTTTCTTTAGGTGAACGAAAATCATCTACATTATTTTCATATTATTCCTTCTCTATATTTTCATAGAAATTAATACCATGATATAATTCTGTTGTAACAACATGGTTATAATGGACATTTATTTTTAATATCATATGCCCGTCTTCCAACATTCAAATTAAAAAAACTGTTTATACTTTACCTCTATATATGTACAATATATTACATATATCAATAAAATCCTCAATTTAATTATAATTAATGGTTTCGAGTAATAGATACCCAAACCATAATTTTATCTATATAAAGTAAACTAACATGCATTTTTCTATTCTGCTATAATCATCAAACAATTGTTGTCCAATTACATCACCATGGTCTCAATACATATCAATTTATTCCTAATATAATAGTTAAATAAATATTTATTATTTTACAAGAGTAGCGTATGTGTTAGGTCATTACTTTGGGAACACAGATATAATCAGTAATTAATAAAATTCAGTTTTCATCAATACAATTTTTCTTATTCAAAATATTCAATCATTTAAACATTTTATCACTTCAACTAATTAAAAATATTCTTTATAATACATTTTTTTATAGAATTATATAACTTTAAAAATTATATATATTTACATTAATTCATAAATAATTTGTAAACTATCTACTACTAAAATAAAAATTAATTTATTCAATTCATACTATATATTTATTTTATATATTACATTATATCTTATTGCATTATATTTTTTATTGGTATATTTTGAAATAAATAAATATAATATAATATTAAAACTATTTATTAATTTTAAAATATTTATTAGACATTTGAAAAAAATTTATAACTATAAATCCATTGACATAATAAGCTTTTTACCAAATAAATTATTTAGATCCACAAAAAATATGAAATTTTGGAATGTGGAATCCCTTAACTACTATGTAAAATGGTTATTTTTCCACGAGCGAAAAATTGAATACATTATTATATATATTAATTTATAATATAAATGGTAATGTATATTTAAATTAACGCACAATATATATCTAATTTGTAACATATTAGAAATCATAACTGAACAACAATAACCCAAACATTAATCACCATGTTTTGGTTTTCACATTTCCGAAATTAAATCCTTCTCATATCCTAGAACCTTCTACAAGAGAAAATTGATTTTTTTTGAATGGGGAGACAATAAACACAATATCAGTTCTATAAAAATATATAACTAAATCAATCATAAAAATAAAATATATAATAAAACTAATCAATACACATATATTTATATATATCAAATTATGATATAACAAATACATATTTTATTTATCCAATTCCGGTATAAAATACATATGAAGTCAATATAAAAATCTATTATGATAATATACATATATATGTATATATATGAGTTAAAAATTATATTGATATAATTTCATGAATCCTGATACTCCCATAATAGAAGGTTATAAAATTATTTGTTTCCCATCAAACCCCAATATCATCCCTCAGCAAGATATTTCAACAATCTATGTCAGGAAAAATAAAATCTACCCATCAACCAATGTTCTTGTGTTGGGTGCGAGACCTAAGACCTAATACAACACCACTAGTTTAAATAAATAATATCCTTAATCATATTATATAATCATAAGATATGATATGTTAATTTTTATAAAAAAATAAATTTCTTAATTAGGTTTTCATGTGTTAAAAAACACACCATGACACCTAACCCTACAAAATCTAACATATGAGATTGTATTACTCATAGTTTTACCACTATCGGTATCATTTATATTGATCCCCAATACTCCCTAATATCTTAAACATGATGGTATATATAATGAAATGGTACCATAAGTTTGTCCCTAACTGAAGTAGTCTCTCCACTCAATCATCAACATCTTATGTCTATCCCACTGTCCATATCCTCAATCAGCCATAGTTTTTCACCATTTTGAAAAAATAATAATATAAGACCAATGATACAATTTATCTTTTATTTATTTTACACTAATGGTTTTCCACATATAGGGTACAATAACCCTTAATCACCTTTATCAAATTAACCATGGGTCGGTTTAATCCGAATGATCATTTACTCTAAAGGATATAATATTAATGATTTAACTTGGAATAATTTAACGGTCATTTTCCAATTAATTATAGAATATCCATTCCTATTACCTTAAAACCACTCCCAATAACATTAATAATTATTACGTTTTTATCTTAATTAGAATAAATTAAATTATTATTATGGGAAAAATTTATAAAATATGTATATATTTATCATACATTGGGTGACCGAATGTCACACTATGATCTCACATCACTCATCATCCATATCAAAAAGAAGAGGTGAAATCATGAGTCCTTCATATTATATATACAATTAGTATTTATCACAAATATTATTTTAATGTTGCATATATATTAAGTGGTCCTTGTCATAATTTTCTATTGAAACATCCTCTAATCAGTCTCTCTTTAGAAGTATAAGCAATTTACCATATATAACCATTTGTATCCATTCATTAAATTTTTATTTTGTTAACCCCTTTATATAGTCCCCCCAAAATGGATTCCAAATCCAAGATAGTCTCTACTATATGAATTGAAACAATTATGAATTAATATATATCATATATACAATATAATGATAATATTAATACCATATAAGAAATTAGTTTATTTATATTTGATGATGAAATTCAAAGAAACCATACATAGATTAAAAAACTCATAATGTTATTTCCCCTACAATTAGAAAGAGAAACATAAAGATTAGGGATGAAGTACTGAAGCATTTTCACTCCAAACTAATTGTAATAGGTGATGAAAAAATTGACTCTATATCTTTTTTATATAAATATAATGTAATATGAATGAAAAAATAAATGTAAATGAATCACTAAATTCTTATTACATATTACAAATGAAAAAGTGGTTTAAAAGGTATATCTTAAAATAAAATAGAACTTCCTTATAGAATTTATATAATAAAGATATAGGTACATGATAGTCTAGAACAATACATGTCTTATTAGTCCCCACCAATTTATTAGATGATTACAAGGATTAATGTAATAACCCATGATTTTACTATATATCTGTCCTTAAAATAAATATAATTTGTTTTATAGCTTGTTGTACACATAATAAGGAACTAAAATTAGATGAAAATGTAGTATTCATATTTTCCAGAAAATAGTACTATATACAAAATATAGAAAATAAAAAATCAATTAACTAGTTAACAATTCATTCACTTAGTCAATATATAATTTAAATGATATAATTTTAAAAAGGATTTTCTTTTCATAAATATTTGATAAAATTATTAAAAAATAAAATCAAAAATTTTTAAATGATAATTATAATAATATATAATCTTTCAATATATTTACCATTATATTAATATTATTCAATTTATATGTTAGTATGAAATAATTTTGAGATCACTTTTTGTTTGTGAAATCTTTTTTCTAATAAACAATGTTTTACTTCATGTTTTTATATTTTACATAAAAACCCTAAATTGATAAATTTTATATTTTATATAAAAAAGATTACTTAATTATTAAAATATTTTAATAATTATTATCAAGTTGTAAATTTTTTATATGCTCGTAATGAATTTAATTCCAGGTAATTATTAAAAAATTCAGTTTTTACAATGATCGCATTGTTTAGGAAAATATCCTGAAGTAAATATCTCTTAATAAATTTAGAAAATAGTATTTGATATATATTATATGTTAGGAATATAAATTTCTTAGGATTTGTATGAATCATTAATTACTATGTTTAACAACACGTGTAATATTTTCCAATAAATAATTTTTTTTATTTTAATTTAAATAAATAGTATATTTATAAAATTATATTTTTGATTAATTTTAAATAAAACAATATTTTATTATTTATAAAACAATTTAGATCACCAAAATCAATTAAATTGATAATTATTTCCTATACCGAAAATTTTAGCGTATGAGTAAACTTATTTCTAAAAATAGTTTTTTACATGTTACAAGCAATAACGTTAAAAGTTACTCATTGGGAATTAATCTAGAAAAATGGATTTATAATTTAGATTCCTTAATAACAAATTATTCAATAGGTTCCACTTTATTTTTATTTTTTAAATGAAAATTAATTAGGAAAAATTTACATACACTTTAAAAGAAAAAAATTAGTTAAAGTGACAATTCTAAGAGTAAAGACATTAAAAAAACAATTAATAAAAGCATAAAAATTACTTTTTGTGATATTATAGACATTATATTATGACAAAATCCATTATTATACATTTTTGAGGTTAATAATATGATAAAAATGTTCTCTCTTTATATTAAAATGAAATTAATATAGAAATTAAATCCCCACCATTTATAAAAGGGGCCTACCACCTTCCATTTAAGAATAAACTAAAAATTTAGTTTATAATATATAATATAAAGTTTTTCATTCTAATATAATAATAGAAAATTTCCTCACTTATATGGTAGATTAATACTCTTTTATGACCCCACTTATCGTGAAACTTCTATAGAATAGCCGAAGAATTAAACATGAGGGCTCATTCTTCCAAATAACTTTAACATTCTATCATAGGTTTTAAATATTAGTTATTTTAATTTAACTTTTTATTACACACACACAATAATATATATATATATATAATATAATTATTCCATGGGTATAAATATTAACCAACAAAAATGATTTCTATTATGATAAATGATTCCGTTATTCGTGCATTGTATAGACTACCGCCTTCAGGAATCAATGACATACCTTTTTTTTACACAGACTCTATTCATTAATTGGTAAGGGAAATTTAAAAATATTTTACCTAAAAATGAAATTATGATTAATTATGGAAAAACTGTAATCTACACACATCCCCTTTTATTCATTATGAAATGAAAATGGTATACATGCATACTGTGAACTGTTACCTCCATGAAGTGACATACCAAATTTTTCATCAATTTTCTCTATTTATTATAAAAATATCTACAAATTTGATTCGACAGCTTAAAAATAATTAAATATTAGAATTATTCTTCTACAAAAATTAAATTATTCAAAAATAAACTAGTTTTATATTGATAATCATATATTAATTATGGTATATTCATGTTTTTCATGGTATGACCTCCTACTTATACAATGCTACAAAATAACAACATGGATAACTATAAGAATGAAATTAATAATGAGGAAAAAATTAATATATAAATAATAAATTAATTTTAGTTTTGAAGGATTATAAGTATTTAAACTCATTATTTTGGATACCATAGTTAGTTTTTTAGACATCAAAAAAACATGATTATCACCCATATAATGTATAATAATAGTGAATATAATTGTCATTAAATGAAATTATTACATTATAAAATTTCATGAAACATAAATTCTAGTACCATTTAGGATATTTTATTTATTTAAATTTTAGGTAATTATTAATGACAACACTTCTATTTTGAAACTAGTTCAAAACGATAATGATTACTCACACAAAATAATGAAAATAGATAATAACTAATCAATATACGTCTAGAAAATAAATATAAACATACAATATAAAATTTAATTTAATTTAATGAGGCTAAAAAATGTTGGGTTTGATATTTATTTTTGATATACAGAATATTCAGTCAAATTTGGGGAATTTGGGATTTAAGGTGGACATTTAATGCCTCGAATTTAGATTAATGACATATAAATATTATTATAAAACATGTTTTCATTATAATGATGTACCTAGAACACATTAAATATTTATATCATGATACTATAATTATTCACGTATTTAATGCTCTATTAAATATCTAATTATTTAAAGGGTTTTGATTTTAAATTTTCTAATATCATAATAGTTTCATTGAATAATCATAATTTCCTTGAGAAAAATTTTATATTCTTCAATGTAATTTTAATTATAATGTGTGATTACTACCTAATGAATATATTTTAATATATTTATTAAATTAATATTGTATGAATATCTATATTTTAAATTTATATAAATTTAATTCAACTAAAAAGATACAAAAGTGTTAGGATTTTTTATAAACTAAAAATTCATTTATGGGGTTATCATTCATCTTTATAAACAGTATTCATCCAAAATTAGTGTTTCCTAAAAAAATATATTATTTCATGGAACATTTTCATTATCCTTAAAGAAATAAATTTTTATTCAAATCTTCTTCCATAATTATTTTCATCCCCATAAAAATCCTAACATTATAGAAAATAATTATCATCATATTAAATACTGGTATCAAATCATTTCCCTTGTTTTCCATTCCTAAAAATGTTATCATTTATATTTTGAAATATAATTTTTAATTGTATTCTATGACACTTATAATTTTATTATATTCTTTTAAAAATTATTTTTTGGTTACATTTTTTAAATGTTGTTTTTTTTAAAATTTATTTCCTAATGTTCAAAAGGTTTTCCTTCAATTTAAAATTAATGGTATTGTCACAGAATCCATAATTTTATTAGATAGAATTAATGTCATCAAAAAATAAAATTGAATGATTCATTTTATTATTCGAAATTTTCAATATGTTTTCACATCTAATTTTAAACCATTTGTTTCATTTTCAAGGATACGTTATTGAAAATTTTTGTAAGTGTAGAATTTTTCAACATTAATTCACATTTTATTTCTAAAAAATTTTAAAATTATCAATGATAACTAGTGAATATTCCTTTTTAAAAGTAAATATTTTTCATAAATTTTCCCAACAACATTGTTATAATGACTTTTAAAAGTGACTATATCTTCTTATTTTACACCTATGACAAATAATTTTATAAAAAATATTTATGATTTCACCAACATTTTACAAATTATCATTAAATGATATATTTGTTAAGAAACTATTTTTGGTTAATAAAATTCTATATATTATTATGAAATAAAATTTTGTTAATGTTATACTTTATTTACCAACAATTTTTATTATTGAGGTAAATATTGGTGATTCAATAAGGAAAGGGCGTGAATCACAATTTTAAATTTTTTTTCGTTATAATTTAATGCATCATTGAATTAAATTGGAACAAATATGAATGTATTATTGATGGTTCATGTTTTATTCATCCATATTATTGATTGGTTTCAATAAATCAGTGAGTGAATTTGGGTAAGATAATTCCTTAAGATGGATTGGGTCCAATAATTCATTCCATAGCACTGTTTATTGATTTATATATTATGTAAAAAGTTTGTTATGTATAAATTTATTTATTTCATAATAGGAAGAGATAAAATAATATTCATCATAAATATAAGCTAAGACTATTTTTTGGTTCATTATATGAATCATGATTTTTCTATTTATAATGTTTTAATTTACATATGTTTATTTTTTCCAATATTCCATATTATTATATATTTTATGTCTATTTTCAATGTATATGATATATTAAATGATTATTCTTGATGGAACATGTTTATTATATTTTGATTCTATAATAATTTTCAATGTTATATGATTGTTCATTGGAGATCACATGACCATTCAGTAATTTTGAAAAAACCATCATTGTTGTACATTATTTTTAATAAGAATTTTATCCATTGTAATGTATTGTCATATAATTTTGAACTAGACCATTATTATATGTTTATGTGTTATTCTCTCACTGAGTGTTCGATCCCATCACATTTTTTTTTATTTTCCCAAATAAAATTGTTTATAACACTATATATAAAAGAGAATTTTTTAAATATATTCTTTGTGGAAGATGTTGATGAAATGAAATTGATATATTGTTATAATATAACATTAAAACATTTTTTTATATGGGAATGTGATCTAATCATAACACACATATTATTAATTTTTCTAAAATTATTAGATTACTTTGGGAGTTTTAATGTTAAATTATGGAAATTATTTAAAATGAATATATTTTTTCATAGGTCAATATAGTTGTTATTATAGAAGGACAAAGATATTTATAAAAATATTTTCAGTTATTATTAGGAATTAAAAATACTGAACATTATTTTAATAATTAGTTGGATGAGTCTATGTTTAGGATAAAATCTTAATGTTTTAGATAATTATTTATTATATGGGCTTTCATGAAATTTCATAATTAATTGGATACAAGAAAGTTAATAAAGTGGTGTCACATGTGAACATTCATACAATCACACAAATGAGACTAGTTTATTATTAAATCATTCCTCATATGAGTGACTGATGATTCAGCCTAATACATCACACTTAGATAGACACTCCTGTTTCATATGAATTATTTAAACACATTCTTTTTAAAATATATTATAACAGATTTATTATGTTAAGGAATTAGGTTATATAATATAAGATAACATATTATAAAGAAACTTTTATTGAACCAAGTATAATTTAAGATGAAAAAATGAAAATTTCATAATTATGAAAAATAAAATAATCTGAGGATGAATTTATAATGAATTTATTAGAAAATAATCCTGTTATAGTGTTAATTTATCATAACATAAAATTCACAACATTTGGTTTAGGTAATAGATATTCTTAGAGATATAAATTATAATAATGTATGTGATGTATAATAAAATAATTATCCAATTGAGAAAAAATTGGATTGAAAGTTTTCATGAAAATCATGGGTTTATTAAGACCAAATTGTCTCAAGTTATGATTAATACTTTGAGTCATTCAAAACATCATATAACATAGAAAATATTATTATAATGTTACAAAAACTTTCATGTGATAAAGATGTCGTTGGAAAGACAATTGGACTTCCTACATATAAAAAAATAAGGAAAGACCCTCCTAAGGGAATGTTTGAAAAGAATAATTAAATGTCTCAATTATAAAAGTATTTTTCATAAATCACATTATTTTAAAAGAGATTGAATTGTTAAATCAATATAAATAGAGTTATTACATGCCAAATCAATACACCACCTATACATTAACACATTAAAATCATACAGTTTGGGAATTATTAAAATCTATTCCCCAATACAGTGTCTGGGAATGTTTATAAGTATCAAACACCACTGAAAAAAGAGATCATGGGAAAGAAAGTAATATAAATAATAGTATATTGGATAATAATAATTATGGTACAGTTATAATGTAATTTATATTTTTGTTTGACTTATTTTATTCTATTCAATGTTTACATGTGATTTCACTATTTGAAATAAGATCAATACCAATAGTTTTGGGCAAACCGTTGGTATAGTTACAAGTATTTATTATGGAGTATTATTATATAAAATATTAAATAAATAAATATTTAAAATATTTATGACAATACATATATATATTTATGAAATTATGTTCAAAAAAGTCATATTAGTTTAGTGGATAGGTCGTTAAATCATAAACTGAAGGTACTAGGACCAAAACCAACTAAATGCTTATTTTTTGAAATACATATACCAACGGTTTTATAGAACCGTTGTTATAAATTTCTCATAGTACTTATAATAACAGTTTTGAAAACCCTTGTTATATGTCTATACCAACGGTTTTCCCAAAACCGTTGGTATAGACCTATCCCCACTACTTACTTGGCCATGGTTCTCCAAACCGTTTGAATAGAGTATACCAATGGTTTGGAGGCCTATACCAAGGGTTTCAAACCATTGGTATAAGGTAATTTTCTACAAGTGTTTTACATAGAACACTAAATCATGAAACTAATGATTTGTTTAGGAATTAAAAATTCGTATTGTATTTTACCCCAAGATAGTGTTAATGTGAAATTACAATGTGAAAATAATATTATACATCCTTTAGATAAATTTAACCTCATTTCACCAATGGATTAAACCTTTATTCTTTGATGAAAATTTATTTTTAACAATGAAATTACATTTCTTATCCAACTATGGTAGTATTTTATTTAATGTATGAGTTCAAACACCCTTTAAAAAAGAATAATATAATACGGTTTCTTAAAACTGAATAGTGAGAGAATAGTTTCTCAAATGGTTGTATAAAAAATCAATGACTGATATGTGCCAATTAAAAATAAATCACTTGTTTCATATGTTGTAATGTATATATGGTTCAATAAATTTTAATTTTAATCACATTTATATTTTAAGTACCATTTTATTTTTTAACAATTATATGATATTTAAAACAGCAGGGATGCAATTTATTTTAATAGGGAAGAATGTAACTCCACATGATTCTGCATTATATTATTCTATTATGTAATTATAATGTTTTTTATACCATGTATAATAGAAAATAAAAAATTAGTTGAAACATATCAGAAGAATATTATAATGAAAATTATAAGATTAAAAAGTCATACAGTACATAAATAGGTTTTCACTAGTTAAAAATTATTACATTTAGAGTATATATAATGAACATTATTTACTATTTAAAATGATTTTTCCACTGTAAAATTATAATTTAATGTTACGATAGATTAAATTTCCGATATTTACATTCATATTATGATAATATGTAATATTTGAATATAGTATATAAAATATTAATAATATTTAATTTCAATTTACTATGAAATAAAATTTTTAACACAAAATATATAATAATTCATTTTTCTAAAAAAATTGTATTTTAATTATACTTTTAATTTTTATATAATCACTAATTAAATGAATTAAAATTTATATTATAGAAACCATAACATATTTTCAAAATTCATGATATTAATATTATCATTATATGAATTGATGATATTTTTCTAAAATAACTGGTCTTTAGATGACTTATAAAAAAATGTTTTAACTATAATTATAATGTATATTACTATATCCGGAAGTAATTATATCATAAAATAATATTAATTCTTTTGTATTATCAATGATGTATTATGGAGTAAAACTACTCATTTTATAATAAAACAAAGAATTTAGAAAAATATCTTGAATAACGTAAGTCACATTTTTCAATAAAATATTATATATTTTTTCATTTATTTTAATTAAATTTATTTTTAAAAAAATAATTTTTTGGATTAAATTTAAATGAACATGAAATTTATTTATTTATAGTATAAAAAGTTATACCATGAAAATCGAGGAAATAATATTTTAATCCATTTAATAATTTTTTTGTATGAAATATATTTTTTTCTGATAAAATGTTCTTCAGTGTTACGTGCAGTGATATTAAATTAATTTTAATTACACATATAACATTTATAATAAAAAATAAATTTGATGTTTTGTAAAAATATTTCAAAATAATTTCATATGTCCCATTTTATTTTTATTTATTGTATATAAATTAAATCTATAAGAATTATTTTCCATGTTAAAAAAAAATAAAAGTGAAAATTATATGAGTAAATGATTGAAACAAATAATAGAAGTTATAAAAAGAATAGTTGAGATATAGTTAACCTTATCTCATAACCAAATCCATTATTATACATTTTTTAATCTAATTGTTATGTGAAACAGGTGATCCCATTATATAATGCTTAAAAATTAATAAAAATACCATTATCAATGAATATAAATGTGTCCTCCCTTATAACTGGACGAACTATTATAAATAAAATCCCCCTTGCATTGTTATTAAATTTATTGTCATATAACATGTTTATAAGGAACAAATTCAATTCATTTTTATTTTATTATGATGATATTTAAAATAACACTATGTATCATTACCATTTATAATATATCGATTAATCATTGATCACATGACTAATATAAATATCAGGTTTTACGAAATGCATTTATCATAGACAAAGGAAGTGATAGACTAAACATGTATGATTTTACCTAAGAATCCCATTTAATATATATTATGAGGGATGACTTTTTTTAAAATTTTATCTTCACCATGACCATGTTTATATCCAAAAAAATAATGGGTGAGACCATTAATTAGAGAAGTTCAATCTCATCGAGATCATGAAAAAAACCATGTTCACCAAACTGACCCATGAAAGTCCCCCCATCTTGCTCCTTACCCTAATTTCATATGTTGGTGTATTAAAGTGATATGTTACACAACCCAAGAATTATTATTATGTATTTTCATTTTTATATATTAATGAATATATTTCAATCCTAATGTTTTTAAATTATAAATTATTTTCATTTTGATTCAATAAAACAAATTTTTTATTTTTATATATATTTAAATTCAATTATAAAATCTATTTTGATGAATAAATAGATTTTTGAAATAAATAATGTAGTAATAAGATATTATAATTAATTTAATTTTATTAAATATTAACCGTTAAATTATTTTTATTATGTTAATTGTAGTTTTTATAAGGTGTAAAAATATGTTATTTTCAAAAATCCAATCATTTTCAATAAATATGAGTTTCTATATTTCATGTTAAAAAAATTAGAAAATTATTTAGATAAAATTAATATTATTTTTGGAATCAATACATCTAAATTATCCTAAAATAATTTTTTCTTATTTATCCAAGATAATCATGTTTTCCTGTAAAAATTAAATACCTTATAAATATATATTGTGTTTTATTACATCAAAATGTACCATAAGTGATTTAATATGTAATATAAATATGATCCCTAAGAAAATATAGTTTTATCTTTAAATTAAAATGATTTATGGTTTATTTGATTAATTTTTAATGCAATTATGAATCATCCATGAATTATAATATATTTTATGATATTAAAATCTTTTATTTAATAGTGTGACTCACCTCCACATAATCAAGGGAGATATTTTAATAATTTATGCCTTTTTCTATGTAAAAAACCACATAACTATTAAAAAAACCATGGTAAAACCCCTAAGATATTCTGTGGTTTCAGATATTTTATTCTATAGTCAAAAACCTAATGAAATCCCACTCATTTTCAAAACAATCCCATAAAAACTATCATTTAACTTCATTAAAAATATTTATATAACTTCCATACTCTCTCTACACTCCCTATAGTCCTTTAAATGCACCCAAGCCTTCAACAATCCCATTTTAAGCCTTTGGAGTCAAAAACTAAATGAAGGGATCTTCCACTCTCCTATTTTTTTCAAGCACTCCATTAATGTTATATCTTTTAATTTTAATTATCTTATTGTGTGGAATGATGTTACCTATTCTCCATATTATTCATTTTATGTATAAATTATTATATCTTCTTTTCACTCTAATTATGCCTCCCATGATATTTTATGTACACCTATCATGATACTGAAATTTTGTAAGGATTCATTTCAATATTCATGTTTATTAATTATCTTCTACCTTCGTTTTAAAATTTTTTAATGATGGATAGTTTTTTCTATGACCATATTACATCCCAATTTATATCCAAATAATTATCCACAAATTTATCTCTCCCATACAATTTTTATGAATTTTCAAGTTACACTATTTTTCTGTGTAAATTTCATATCTATTTTCCATACAAAAAAATGTATAGTGAATAACATACCCATTATAATATCAATGGTATTATCAATTATGAACATATACTTATTTATCAGGGAAATACTTGTATGAAATCCATATTCCTTGAATGCAGAATAAATTAGGATGAATGAATCCTTGTCGTATGTTTTATGTGGCGTTCATAAGCATGAGAATGAAATGATTATGATAGGGGAAACCAGATTGAACTCCAATGTATTGAGTAATTTTTAGTATTATGATATGTCATGTTGGGACAAGGGTGTACTAGATTCAATTATGTGAATTTTTATACCCAAAAATCTTGGTTGGTTATCCTTTACCAATGTTCATGATTTTGTGATGATGTTTTAACATTTCCCATGATATAATTATCATCCTATGTCATAACTTATTATACATTTTCCTTTGGTTCCACATTAATATGTCTATTTTCTAACATGTATTGCTAATACCATGTTTATTCCCTTACTAGGCTTTATATTTCATTCATTTGTTATGTTCTTTCCTCCAGATATCCCATGTAGTTTTAAAATTTACAAAATACTAGAATCATGTTAAAGATGTTTTAATAATTTTTTTGTATCAAATGATCAAGTTGTTAATCCACATACATAATTACAGAATAAAATGTAATTCTCACTCATTTGGGGTTTTTTGTGTTCTTTTATGGAATAAATAATGAATTAATGTGTAAAAATTAGTAGGGTTGATATAGTTGGCATTAGTGAAAATTTTTTGTTATATTTTTTATTAAGATTTGAGATCCCTAGAGAAATCCTTATGTATAAGACTAAGTATAAAAAAAATCCTTAACGTTTGATAATAATTATGTAATTTTTTTATCATGATAAAACATCCCTATCAGGATACCACATGTGAACATGCTTCTAGCATGGATGTGCCAAGGTGTAACAACTCCAACAAGATGTTTTGGTCCTGACTCGGGGAATCAAGGTACATGAAAATGGGCCTTACTACACAGATATTTTGACACTCTAGAGGGAAATTCTTTGGTAAATTAATAATATCATTACAAAACAATATTAAGTTATCAAAAAAATTCCTATATGATTATACAGTGGGAAATATATCATTGATTACATAGAATGAATCTGAGAAACACAAATGTTAATAAGATAAATGTAATTTATAAGTTAACACTTTAATTACAATGAATTCCGATTTATTTATTTAATTATATAAAATAGTCATCCATAATTTTCCTTTTATTTTAGAAAATTATGAAAAATAGGAGAAATTAGGTAATGAATCAATGCGCTAGAAAATGTGTGGATTTCCCAAAAAGGATAACCAATTTGATTGGAGAAGGAATAAAAAATATTTTTATGATACTATCTCAGATGTGTTAGGTTCATATTAGAATCATAGATCAGTATGACAGCCCATACCCCCAAGGAGAGAACAATACCAAATCAAGATCTTCATGAGCCAATGTCCTCATACAATCAATATATCATATGATCCCTTAATTACAGAACAATGGATAAAATCCATTTGAGCATATCTTATCCATTATTCATTGTCTAGGTCTAGAGAAGGTTCTTCTAGCTATTTTTCATTTGGATGCATAAGCTGATTTTTGGAGGGAATTGAATAAGAATATAAAGTGTAAAACATATATTGGAGTGATGTAGTGGTAGTATTTCTAGAAAATGTTTTCTGATAAATATTTTCCTCACACTCTTCAAGATAAAATTGAAATGTATTTCCTCACCATCAAATAGAAATACAGTGACTCTATTAGGGAGTTGGAGAAAAAAACTCACTAGACATTCATGATATGCCTCCATCTTTTTCGTTACCCTAGAATTCATTATTGATAGCTTCTTCGGTGGGCTATGAAATAGTCTATAAAAATCCCTGGAGATCTATGACATTATAGTTATGAGGAAATTGTCAAATGTTACCTAAATGTCGAGATGGATATCGGAAAATATTTTGGGTATAATAGGTATATAAAGAATTATGTGGTGTTTTATTGTAGCAGTTAGATGGAATAATATAACAGTTCCAGGAAATTGTAGCATCCCACCTATCAATGGTGGGGAAAGAAGCACCCATGGCAATTGACAAAGGCTGATGAAGATATGATTTATGTATGGGAAGGAAGTAAACCTAACATATAATTGATGACATGGGAAACCCACTAATGAGATGGAGGATATCAATTCTCTAGTAAAACATCATCACATTATTATTTATTTATCTATATAGTACTTGGGAACTTTTCAAACCAATTTCATAAGCTAAGGGTTTTTTGAGGAAACCAAAAACCTACATGGCATCAGGGAATAATTTTTCAATAACTTCCACTAAATTGAATCTTGAAATTGATGTGGTGATATGAATTATATTTATTCATTCAATAAAAGATAACATATATTCTGTATCAAGTTCTATGCATTCATTCATATCATGAATGTCTAGTAGAACTATTCAAACCCCACCATAAAGAATGGAAGTTGAGATTTTGGTGAAAATGATAATTGAAAAAATTATTGCATCCCGTGTATATATCTCTACTGTCTAAATTTGGTGGGATAGACATCCCTATGTTCCCAATCAATCATATTTTGTAAAATTTTATGCAATTATAGGCATGGATTTACCTTCCAAATTTAGAGTCATCATAAATTATCGTGGAATGGAAATTACTCTATATATTGAAAATCATCCACAAATCTATAAAAGTTCTTTGTGGATGATTAATGTTATATAGAACCATACTCAAAAGCATGGATATTATATCCCAATGTAAAATCATATCCATCTCAAATGATTGAGTATTTTTAAAGGATCATTCCCGAAGACATGCCTATGGCAAGGGAATACACTGATGTGTTTCTTGAGAAATTTCATTGTCATACTCCTTTCATGGAGGTTGAATTTTTGATCGAGCATATTCTGCGGGCATTCCCAGTATCCCAAATTTCTACTAGGATGGTTTTTTGTGGAACATGAGGAGCTAATGAAACCACTACAAGAGAATCTCTATAATGGGTTTATATGACCATGTGCTTCCCCATAGGGTGCACCTGCCCTCTTCATCATGAAGAAGGGTGAGTCAATGCTTCTTTGAATTGATTTTCATGAGCTCAATAAGATGACAATAAATAACATGTATCCTCCCCCAAGTGTTTATTAATTGTTCGATCATATATGTTTTGTACAATATTTCTCCATATATGACCGTTGGTCCTGATATTATCAAGTAATTTTGAAGAAGGTAAATGACCCTAATAACTTTTTTCATACTAGTTACAGGAACAATGAGACATAGTATGGAAATTCAGACTCACTAATGATCCAAAAATCATCATGGATTTGTTGAATGAAGTATTTAGAGATTACTACGAATAATTTTTGTTAGTTTTTATAAATTATATCCAAATATACTCAAAAAGGAAGGAGGATCGTAAGAATCACTAGAACACTATGATAAAGACCTTACGAATGGAGAATAATTATTCCAAGTACATCAATTGTGAGTTCCAGTTGAAGGAAGTATTATTATTAAGGAATATCATGACAATAAATAACAAATTTATGGATCCATGAAATTAAAAAATAATTCTAATCATAGTCAATGCCAACATCAATTACAAATAACCGTTTTTTAATTCGGTTAGAAGTGTATTATAACTAATTTTTTAGAAATTACATTCTATTTTCAAACACTCTTACAAATAAAACGTTTAAGGGAGTCATTTTTTCTTGAAATTATGTAGGTGAAGAAAGATTATATGAGTTAAAAAGGAGGCTTATCACTACCCTTATACCCACATCACCCACCTGTAGAAAAAATTTAGAATCATTCAATGATGCTTAGAAGAATGTATTGGGATGTGTGTTATTATAGAATAATAAATTCATTTCATAAACCACATCCAAGTTAATACTTTTTGAGTAATACAATACCAAATAGAATTTGGATTTGATAGAAATGATATTTTTATTCAAAATTTTACAATTATATCTTTATTAGGAGAAGAGTGAGATATAAACTAATCATAAGAGCCTTAAATATTTATTTACATAAAATGAGATTAATATTTTACAACAAATATGGTTAGTGGTCATTAAGGATTAAAAATTATAAATCCACTACCATCTATGTAATGAAAATAATGTGGTAGATACTCGAAGTAGAAATGATACTATAATTTTATCCTTGAAGAGAATTCAGAAGGATCCAATCATCATATAATTCAAGAGGATGGATGTGTTAATGATAAAGGAAGGAATATCATAAATCCTTTCACAAATGAATTCTCAACTATCCATTCGTGAAATGTTAAATATTGCTAAAACGTATGATTTGGAAATTTGGTATAATTTGGGAACAATAATAAAAGGTAAATACTGGATATTTGACCTTAATGAAGAAGTAATTATTAAGTTTCGGTCAAGACTATGTTTCATGTAATATCATATGTTAATGAAGGAACTATGGGATGACTCACATAGATCTAATTTCTCCATTCTCCTAGGAAACACACATATATATATATATATCAAGATATACGAGAGCACAATTGGTTGGAAAACATGTTAAAGTAGATCATGGAATATACATCAAAGTTCCTAGTATGTTATCTAGTGAAAGAAAAATGATAGAATTATAAGGGAATGATGAAACACATACCCATACCAACAAGGAAATGGAAAAAAATCACATTGTAAATAGTCAAAACACTTCCAAAGACATCCAAAGGAAACAATTATATCTAGTTTTTTGGATAATCATAATAATACAGTACACTTCATTGAAATTTTAGAGGATATCTCACTTGACCAAAATTCAAAGATATAAATCAGAAAAGTGGATATGATACATGTAGTTCCACTTTCAGTTTTGTCTGATTGTGATCCATGATTAACCTCTATGTTTTCGGAAAGTTTCCAACATGATATAAACACTAATCTAGAGATTAGTATGTATTCTCACCCTCAATATGATGGCCAATCTAAGAAGAAAATCCAAACACTTGAGGAAATGTTGAGAGAATTATCAATTTCCTGTAAGGGAGGATGAGCCCAACATATACCTCTAGTTGTGTTGTTTTATAAAAACGGTTTCTACTAAATCATCCAAATGGATCCCCATGAAGCCCTTTTTCAGAAGATTTAACGACCCGGAATTTCCATGGAATATTATTTCAAAAATACATGAGAATTTTACGAGTCTGAAAAAACTGACGGTTCATGATTCTAAGGCCGGTTGTGCCCATAATCAACTTATGGAGTATTTTTCTCGTACGTTCAGTAAACATACGAGTGGGTTTTATAACTTGTGTACCAGTGCTCGGAATAGAAATCTGAGGGAACCATTGAACTCGCAGCACTAGTATTCACTTAAAAATACTTTCACCTTGATGACAGATGGTCGGGAATAAAATATAGTTTTGGGTTTTATGTGGGAATAATAAAATAAAATAAGTGCATGTATTATTTTATTTTAATTTTTAAAACCACCATGTTGAAGTTAGAGGTGGGGACCACCACACCTTAACCTCCAGTGTGATGTTATGGTGGTGGGGTCTACCTGAACCTAACCTCCTCTTCATATTTATTGTGGTGGGGAACACCCAAGATTTAAACCCCCTTGAAACACCCCATTAATGGAGAACCCTAAAACTTCCATTAAGTGTAGAGGGGATCCTCTTCAACTCCCCTAACACTTAATGTGCCTTATCCTCTTAGTTATTTAATTGGTCCAACAGATTAAATTAATTAATTAAAACCATTTGAATTTTATCCCAACAATTTAATAAGGTATCATAATCTATTATTTTTTTCATGGCATTATTCAATATGGTGGATCATGGGAGAAGAGAGAAAAATCTCTCACCAATGAAGAATGAAGGACACATTATTCCAACAAAGAACGCTGGTGAGGAGCGTCTATGAATTCCTTCCTCAGAACCTCCATCGACTTAGGACCGGCGCCACCTGGTGATAGCTGACCCCCACCCGACTGGATAGTTCATTCGGGTTCTCCAGGGGCATGACCTCCCCCTTGGACGCGGCCATGGAAGACCCCTCGGCCCACTAACCGTGTGGGCCACCGGCTGCATGGGCCGAACCCAGCGCGTGTTGGACCCAGGGCGGGCCAGACCCTGCGTGGTTCGGGCTTCCCCAGCGGGCCAGGCCACTGCCGTGGACAGGGTCGGAACCCGAGGACCAGGTCGGACCCTAGTTCAGACCCGTTTTGGCCTATTTCCAAACTTTTGCTAGTAACTTGAGCTACTAGCATCCGATTGATGAAACGTCTATGGTGACGAAGTCCTTGGAAGAAGGTGATTCTTTTAGAATACCCCACTTGAGGTTTGGACATATTTAGGGTATAGCTGGGTTATATTCGATCTCAATTCCAACCGGGCCCTCATAATATAAGTGCCAATAACTCTCAGACCGAGAGTCTGATTGACACAACATCTATCACATTGGGTTTCTTTTGGAAAGACGAATCTTTTGGATACATCAACATGGTAATCCTTGGATGTTCATGTATCAACACTTTTCTTGAGGAGTGGACCCTCCCGGAATCAAGAATACTTTTTGCGGAACCCTGTAGTTGGGTGGCACTGACAACTGTTCCTGGATCCTATGTGGGTTCGACAACATTGACGATGGTTCCTAGATCCTATGGGGGTTGGAAAACACTAACGACTATTCCAGGATCATGTGTGGGTTTGACAGCTTCGATGAAGGTTCCTAGAACCTATGTGTGTTCGACAGCTCTGTTTATTATTCATGGATCTTGTGTGGGTTCGACAGTTCTGATTTCTGTTCCTGGATCCTGTGGGGGTTTGATAGAATTGATGCTTTTGTGAATACATCTGATCATCTCTATCTCTTTAAAAAAGTTGTCTACCTATGTGAGCTGATTCGGTAACCTTTTTTACCTCATGATTGGGATGGATTATGTGATAACTAAGGTATATGTATGGGCACATACCTATGTAGGGTTATCTATTGATTTCAGACCTTTTGGTTTATTATTGATTGATTTTGTGAGACCTTGAGAGTCTTGAGGTCCCCAATGAGTATATTTATACTCACACATGCACTGGATATGCCCAACCCTCTATGTGTTGGATGCATACGATAGACATTGCTGACCGAGGCTGAGTGTACTTGGACTGGACAGTGCCCGGAGGTGGACCTCACGACGAGTAGCTACCCGATGGAGACTGAAAAACGTGGAGTGTTAAGGAAGCTTTCTATTCCTACCATTTAGGTAGGATCTATGGTGGGCGATCCAAAAGATTATCTTCACCTTTCAGCTAATTTTTCCTTTTTAGGTGTACTTGTTTTCAGTTTTACTTTAATTACCCTGTTGGGCATGTATTCTGGCCCCTCTACATTAATAACTCATTGTATACAGATTTACATAGTGTTTTTCTTCCATCTCGTACTCTGTTGTGTGTGTTTTCAAATTTTAATGGAAATTACTTCCCATTTTAGTGATTTACGCCTTTAGTGCTAATCACCAGCCCTTGGCCTATGGAAGTTGGGCTTGGTGATGTCACAGCACGGGCCCCGAGGTACAGGTCGTGACAAATTGGTATCATAGGAGTTGGTTCTACCACATAACTTAGAACTCAAATATTTCTTTTCTCTGCAGAAGTAGTGTTAAGGGTACTGAGTGTGATTCTCAATTCTGGGAGTCCAGTGTTGGTGGGACGACCGATGTATCCATACACCAAAACCCATACTTCTGATTTCTGACTCAGTGCACGAAAACACTAATTATGTGCGGGTTTATAGAGTTTTCTTTGTGATCTCCTTGAGAAAAGGACACCCGATATAACTTATTTACCGTGTCGCACCTATTTATTTTCAGGATAGCCCCACCTGGATAACCATCTAGGGTTCCAGGCATTGAACGAGATGGTATCCCATCGAACGATGATACCTCTGTGCAGGGCCCTACCACAACGGAAGCATTAGCGGTACCACTACCTATTGGGCCACCAATGCCACCAGCCCCAACTGCAGAGAGTGCACGCCACCTGTACCCATTGCACGAGTTCCAATGCCAAAGGCCACTCATGTAGATGGGAGAGATTTTCCCACAGGCATCTGAGCATTGGCTGGAGGCTATGGTGAGAGTGTTCAGATTGGTAGGGACACTAGCAGACCTTATGGTTATCATTGTTGTGAGTCTTCTTTAGAAAGAAGCAGGTAGATGGTGGAGCCTGATGCTCCTGGTGCATGACGAGGTGATACTTCTCTGGCCATACTTTGAGAGCCGGTTTCGGGCAGAGTTTTTTGCTTCCACCCCATGTGCAGTGCCAATACAAGAGCTACTGCATCTACAGTAGGGTAGCATGATAGTAGCTCAGTCCTTAGCGAGGTTCACTGAATTCTCGCACTACTCCATAGATATGGTATGAGACCCGTTCTTCAGGGTCCAGACCTTTGAGAAAGAGCTCAGGCGAGAGATCTTGGCTTCGATGATCTCCCTCAGCATCCCAATGTAGGCAGGGTGTTGAAGTCAGCCCTCTTAGTGGAGAGTTTCTTTGCTGAGCAGTCACCAGCAGTGAGACCCACCACTTGGCATCACGTAGTGGAGTCTTCTGCAGCAGGCAGTAGATAAATGTCTCAGAGGTCCAAGCATACTAGACCATCTGATGTACGACCTTAGGACACGAGTTCGGAGAAGCGAGGCACACGATAGAGAGCCATCCATTCATGGAATATTCAGTGTTTCACATTTGTTGGGAAGGGTCACATGGCTTGTTACTGTCCGACCCACCGTTTGGATGATTAGTACATAGTTGAGGGACCTCCTAGACAGAGGTAGAGGAATGATCGTGGCGATCCACAGGGCATAAACGGGTGTGGTAGAGGAGCTAGTCGTGCAGCTGGAGGTGGGTGAGATTTTGCGGTGTTACCACCACCCCCACATGGAGGTCCACCCAGACCACATGGAGCAGGTGGATAGGTGAGAGCTTAGCTCCAGGCACCTGAAGCAAACGATCACGAAGCTATGAAGATGATTTGAGGTACGATCTGTGTCTACTAAACCGTAACTATTGTTCTCATTGACACAGGTGTCAGTCACTCATTCATTTCCACTGCCCTCGTTCAGAGCTCGTTGATTCCGACGGATCTGTTGTCTAGATCCTTACGGCTAGACACTCCTACAGAACCAGACTCAAAAATCACGCACTAGTGCCAAAAGTGTGAGCTTACTCTAGGAGGTGAGAGCTTTGGCTCAGATCTCCTCGTAGGAGCATCAAGGCCTTATGATGTAATTTTAGTTATGGAAAGGTTATATACAATCAATGCTACTATTTACTGTATTAGGAACAATGTGCAGTGTGGTTGCACGGATGGGACCAGGTTCACCTTCACTGGCAAGAGGGGAGCCTTTCCAGTATAAGACTGACTTACTCGGAGGAGGGTATAGCTGATCACTCATCATTTGGCCTTCTTTACCCTGAGAGAAGTTGATGTGGAGAGTCTAAGCTATCTTGTATTGCTTGACCAATACATAGATGTTTTCCCTGACGATGTTCCAGGACTACCTCCTTGCAGATAGGTGGAATTATACATTTTACTATACCCTAGGACTATGGCATTATCTAAACAAGAGTATCTGATGGCTCCCATGGAGATTTGAAAGATATGGTTACATCTGGAGGACTCACAGGGGAAGAGATTCATCCAGCCCAGTGTTTCTCTATGGGTAGCCCCGATTCTGTTCGCTAAGAAGGTGGATGGGGGCTTGAGGCTTTGTGTCGACTACCGTCAACTAAACCAGGTGACCATGAAGAACAAGTACCCACTCTTGAGGATTGATGACCTCTTTGATCAGCTGATGGGTGCACGGTGGTTCTCAAAGATAGACCTCAGATCAGGCTATCAGCAGCTCATGGTTCAAGATGAGGATGGGTAGAATACTACCTTGAAATGTCGATACAGGCACTACGAGATCATTGTTATGCAATTTAGATTGTTAAACTCTCCATAAGTGTTGATGGGACTCATGAACAAGATCATGTAGCTGTACCTCGATCACTTTGTCGTAGTCTTCATCGATGACATTCTGATCTTATCGACTATTGGGGAGGAGCATGCCTACCATTTTCTGGAAGTACTGGACACACTCCGAGAGCACCAGATTTATGGTAATATCTCAAAGTTCCAGTTCTAGATCCGAGATGTTCTCTTTCTCAGACATGTCATCTCAGAGGCCGAAGTTGTAGTAGATCCAACGAATATTGAGGCGGTACTGTCTTGGGAGCCTCCCATGAGTGTGATGGAGGTACGAAGATTCCTGCGTTTGGATGGTTGCTACCGGAGGCTCGTTACATACTGCTCTAGAGTTGCAGCACAACTATCAGCCTTGACGAAGAAGGGGCAACCCTTCGTGTGGTCAGAGAGATACCAGTAGAGCATTCAGAAGCCGAGGTAGATTTTGACTAGTTCCCCCATATTGAGGCTTCCAGAGAAAGCCATAGGGTACATAGTCTACTACGACGCATCAGATACCAGACTCAGGTGTGTCCTGATGTAGGAGTGAGCAGTGATCGTGTGTGGTTCTCGGAAGTTGAGACAGAACGAGCAGAACTACGCTACCCATTACCTGGAGTTATTAGAAATGGTCCTTGCCTTGAAGATGATGTGACACTATCTGATGAGAAAACGTTTTACCGTGTACTCAGATCACATGAGTCTCAGGTATATCTTCTCTCAGTAGGAAATGATCCTAAGATAGGGGCGATGGCTTGAGTTCCTCCAGGAATATGACTTTGAGATATTCTATATTCATTGGAATGGGAATGTTGATGCAGATAGACTTAGCATGATGTCTCGTATACAGCTGCTAGGCGAGGAAATAGAGCAGCTGGCTACTTTACAAATATCCATTGTGGCTAGAGATGGATCAAATTTCCATTAGTCTTTTATAGTCACTCCCACACTCCTTCAGCGAGTTTGGGAGACAATGAATTGAAACGATGACTGTGAGACACGACATGCTCAAATTTCCACAGGGAAGGCACCTGATGGATTTTCTGAAGGTGGAGAGCCTGTCATCCTCTTCAGAGGACGTACTATGGTACCAGTGTCACTTAAGGAGGACGTTTTGAGGGAGTTACAAACATCCCCTCTAGCGGTACATCCATGTGTGGCGAAGATGTACTAGGACCTTCAACGATAGCATTGGTGGCTAGGTATGAAGAAATCAGTTTTAGAGTTTGTCTTCGGATGCCTCACTTGTCAACATGTGAAGGCGGAGCACAAGGTACCAGCAGGCTTGGATCAGCCTTTATAGGATCCAGAGTGGAAGTTGGATGCGATACCCATGGACTTTGTGACAAGACTTCCATGTACATCCAGGGCTCACGACTCGATTTGGGTGATCATCGACCGCCTCACCAAGTCGGCCAACTTCCTACTGATCCGAGAGCATGGTTCAGTAGAGAGCATGGGAGGCCTCTATGTGCAAAAGAGTGTCTTTCTTCAGGGAGCACCATTATCTATTGTCTCTGATTGTGACACACGATTTACTTCCTAGCTATGGAAGGGGTTGTAGGATGCTTTCGGGACACAACTTCGTCTGGGCACCCCCTTCCATCCTCAGACAGATGGTCAGACTGAGAATACTATTCAGACTCTCGAGGACATGTTGCGTGCTTGTGTCCTCAACATTGGTCGTATTTGGGAGGATCACTTACCTATGGTGGAGTTTTCCTACAACAATAGCTATTACTCCACCATTGGTATTGCACATTTTGTTGCATTGTACGGGTGGTCTTGTAGATCACCCTTGTGCTACACAGACCTAGGGGAGTCAGTACTAGTGGGACCAGAGACGGTACGAGCTACTATAGAGAAGTTCCAGATCATCCTGGAGCGGATGAAGACTGCACAATGCAAGAATAAGTGATATGCTGACAGGAGACGGAGGCCTATGGAGTTCGAGGATGGTGACCACGTCTTTCTATGGGTCTCACCTCAATGTGGACTACATAGATTTGGTCGATGCGGCAAGTTATCTCTTCATTTCAACGAACCTTTTAAAGTCCTCAGTAGAGTTGGCGAGCTGGCATACCGCTTTTCTCTTCCTCCTCAGTTGCACAGGGTGCATGATATCTTCCTCTTATACTAGGTGAGGAGATGCGTGCACAACCCTTCTCACATCATCAACCATGGGGAGCTGGACATCGATGATGGGGTGACTTTTATGGAGATTCTAGTGGAGAATGAGGATCGGAAAGAGCGAGTCCATTGTGGATGGTATATTCCTCTGGTGTGTGTTCATTGGCATTAGGAGAACCTCCTAAAGGTCACATGGGAGTGTGAGGCTCATATGCATTCTCAGTACCCCCATTTGTTCCCTTATTTCTAGTTGTATCTTATGAGGACGTAAAGCCATGATGTGGGGAGAATGTAGAGACCCGGAATTTCCATGGATATTATTTTATTAAATACATGGGAATTTTACGAGCCCGCGAAAACTAAAGGCGAATGATTCCAAGTGCCGACGTGCCTGGAAGAAACTTCTAATGTTTTGTTCGGGTACATTAGGTAAATGTATGAGAGGGTTTTTATAACATTTGAACTGGTGCTTGGAATTGAAATTCGAGGGCACCATTGAACTCATACTGTAAAAAATATCTTAAAAAGACTTTCACCTCGACGATATATGTTCCGGAATAAAAGATAGTTATTATGATTTACATCAGAATAATAAAATAAAATAAGTACATGTCTTATTTTATTTTATTTGTTACAACCACCATGTAAAAGCTGGAGGTGGGGACAACAACACCTAAACCCCCATGAAAGGTTATGGTGGTGGGGGCCTCCCAAACCTAACCTCCTCTTCATATTTATTGTGGTGGGGACCACCCGGGATTTAAACCCCCCTAAAACACCCCATTAATGGATAACCCTCAAATTTACATTAAGTGTATGGGAGCCTCTTCAACTCCCCTAAAACTTAATGTGCCTTATCCTCCTAGTTGATTAATTAAGCCAACTCATTGAATTAATTAATTAAACCCATTTGAGTTTTATGCCAAAAATTTAATAGGATATTAATAATCTATTATTTTTGGCTTTCCATTCTTCAATTTGGTGGAACGTGGGAGAAGAGAGAAAAAGCTCTCGCCACTGAATAACAAAGAATGCATTATTCCATAAGAGTGTGCCAGTGAGTAGCATCTACGACTTCCTTCCTCAGAACCTCCTTCGACGTAGGATGTGTTAGTCTACAATGAATAGACATCCGCCGTTCTACAACATCATCAACGACCAACAAACAATGGTATGGGTTCAAACATTTTTTGTTTCTCATTCTTCTTTTTCTATCATTGTTTAGAATTCAATGCCACTTGATATCATCCTTATGTGAAGGGTGTGAGCGAAAAAGACATGGCATGAACCCTCTATATTATTTGTGGAATTTGACGCTAAAGACAACATTATTCCGGAATGAGAATTACTCGTCAACAATGGTTGTGGATCGAAGGCACCGTCTTGAGGAGAGCGCGACTTATTCTAAAACGAGACTCGGACCACTAGAACTCGTCTGATGACCCGCAGAAAGATCATCAGTGGAAGGAACCGATGAGTTCCATCCCGTGGCAGTGGTGGTTCTTACGTTCCACCAGAGGAGTTACCCATGGCCGACTGGCCGCATAGGTGAAGCGGCGGCCGATGCAAGGCTGACGGCGAAGGAGACCGGTGGCTCGAGCCACTGGGTTGCCGAGGATGGAGCGGCGTAACCGCACTGCATGGTTGAACCAAAGGGGGCGGCTGACCTTGGCCGTGGCAGAGAAGTGGTGGCCGGAGCAAGGCCCTCCGCGAGGAGGACCGGTGGCCCGAGTCACCGGGCTGCCCGAGGAGGGGTGGCACATCGGCGCCGCGTAGGAGGCGACTGGCCTCCTGGCCAGCCAATAAGAGCGGGACCCCACGCTGGGTCCTGAGTGACGTGGACCAATGCCATTTTTCTCCCACCCAAATGGATAGACCATTCAGGTTCACCTGGGGGCATGACCTCCCCCCTGGACGTGGCTAGGGTGGACATCACATACCTCCCTTCACGCGGGCCGCCAGCAGCGCGGGCCACCAGCCGCATGGCCCGGACCCATCACGGGGTAGACCCAGTGTGGACTAGGCCACCCAGTTGGTTGGGCCTCCCTCGTTGAATGGGTCAGATCACACAGACCGGGTTAGACCCCAGTCAGTACCGATTTTGGCATGTTTCCAACCTTTTGCTTGTATGTTGAGCTATGTGCATATGATTGATGAACCATCTACAACGACTAAAACCAAAGAAGAAGACAGTTCTTTTGGTATACCCCACATGATGTTTGGACACAACAGGCATATAGATGGGTTGGATTCGAATGCAATTCCAACCAGGCCCTCAGAACGGAAATGACAATAACTCTCAGATTGAGCGTCCAATTGATGCGTCGTCTGCTGCATTGGGTTTCTTTTGGAAAGACGAATATTTTGGATACATATACTTGGGACTCCATGGATTATTATTCATCAACACTTGGATTGATGAGTGGACCCTCCCAGAATCAAGCATTCTTTGTGTGGAACCCTCTTGCTGGTTTCGCACTGACGACTGTTCTTGAATCCTGTGTGAGTTCGACAGCACTGACGAATACTCCTAGATCCTGTGTGTGTTCGACTGCACTGACGACTGTTCTAGGATATTATGTGGGTTCGACAGCTTCAACGACTGTTCCTGGATCCTATGTGGGTTCGAAATCTCTCTTTACTATTCCTGGATCCTGTGCAGGTTCGACAGTTCAGATTTTTGTTCCTAGACCTTGTGTGGGTTTGACAAAATAGATGATTCAGTGACTACACCTGACCATATCTATCTCTCTAAAAAAGTTGTATTCTTTTGTGATCTGAGTCATTAAATTTTGTGTTTACCTCATGATTGATATGGATTATTTGATAACTTAGGTATATTTATGGGCATATACCTATGTAGGGTTATATATTGATTTCATAACTTATGGTTTATCCTTGTTGGATTTTGTGGGACCTTGAGGGTCTCGGGATTTTTACTGAGTACTGTTATACTCACCCTTGCACGGGCTATGCCCGCACCTCATTATGTTGGATATAGATGATGGACAACACAGATTGAGGCTGAGTGTACTAGGATTAGATGGAGCCCGGAGGTGGACCTCACGATAAGTCAGTACCTGGAGGAGACTGAAGGATGTGTAGAACAGAGGAGGCTATCTATACCTACTCATCAGGTTCGATCTGTGGTGGACATTCTAGGAGCTACTCACAACCTTTGAGCTGTTTTGTCATTTTCATTTGAACATGTTTTCAGTTGAACTTTTATTTTCATGTTGGGCTTGTATTCCGGCCCCTCTACTTTCAACACTATTTGTATATAGTTTTAATTATTCTTTTGTTTCTATCTCATACTGTGTTGTTTTCATTTTCATTTTTTAAAGGCAATGCAATCCCATTTTAGTGATTTAGGCCTTTGGTGCTAGTCACCAGCCCCAAGCCTATGGAAGGCGGGCTTGGGGTAGTCACAACACGGGCCCTAGGGGACAGGTCGTGACAGAAGAGGTGTAGAAAACATGCATGTTAGATTGATATTTAAGAACACAAAATAGTAGGTATTGAAATTATTGTCGAAATAGTTTAGATGGATAAAACCATTTAGGAGTAGATCAAAGAGGATCAGTGTCTACATAAGTGCTTTGCTAACAATCATCAATGAGTCATTGAGTTTGATGTTGGAGACATCTAATTCCTCCTCATATCTGTAGGTAAAAATGCTCTGATATTTTAGATGAATAGAATATTTACTCCATGGTAAATCAGCCCTTTGGAGATCCATGATCGCATCATAGCGGTGGCCTATCGACCAGAACTCCCAAATAACATATCTCATTTACATGATGTATTCCATGTATCCCTTCAAAGGATGTACATACCATGCCCCTAAAATATAATAAATCCAAAACTAGTGCCTTTGGAGATTGACCTTTCTTATAGGGAGTATTTGGGTAATATCTTTGACCGAATAGATAAAATATCTATGAAACAAGACCATTCCCCTTGTCAAATTGTTGTAGAGTATACACATGTTTGAAGAAGCCACATGGGAACTGTAGTATGGAGTGAATTAAAGTTACCCTCAACTATTTTAGTGTCGGAGACAAATTTCAAGGGAAAAATTTTTACAAGGGAAGATGATTGTATCAACCTGAAATTTTATAAATTATATTTTTATTGATTTTTTTATATATATTTTATTATATAAAATGGATATAGAAAACACATGCACTTATTTAGTATCATAATTCCCATTTGATTTAAACAACTATATGATATCATTACCAATGGTAATATAGAAATGGAATGGTGTTCACATGATTAGTATAATTATTGGGTTTAAAAAAATTCAACTGCTACAGACAATGGAATTGATGGTCTCAATAAGTGAGATCATACCCTATGATACCCACTTATCTGAGCTTATGATGGAGATAATATTTATGTTATTTTCCCTTGACCAATACCAAGATGAGATCCATCATCATGAGCCTATGCTAAATCATTTAAAGGAGAAGTTCAAGGTCATCGATATCACGAACGAAACCATGTTCAACGATCCTCCCCATGAATGTCCCGTTATGCACCAGAGCATCTTTTAAATGGGACCATGGGGTGTCTCTGGCTTTCAAGAAAGGCAGTTGGTCCAAGAAAGAAGGTTCTGGACGAATCATGCTGGTTGATGTGAGGTGGGACTACGATGGTGATTTCATGAGGAGTTTAAATCTGGCTTCTGAATGGGGAACGACCACCACGGAGGGGAGTTCATGCGCTGGTGGAGATGCCAGGTATGATAACTATGTTTTTTAGTTTTTGTTGACTGCTTGTGTGTTTGTTTGTTTGTACATCATTGGAGGATACTTGTTTGTACTTTTTGTTTTTATTGTGCATTTGGGTTTCTCACTTTTCCTAAAAGTGTTTAAAATAATAAAAAAAGTATTCCGGGGAAATAATAAAATAGTTTTTTGGTAAATAATCAAACATAATTAATAATTCTATTTTGATGAATTAAAGGATCTTTGAAATAAATAATATTTTAGAAAATTATTATTACCCTGTATATGTTATTAAATATATATTAACTTATAATATTTATGATGTAAAATATAGTTTTTAAAGTTATTCATAAAATATGTTATTGTTAAAAAACATGATACATTCAATAAATTTTGGTTTCTATTTTAAAATTTATAATTCACATATTTAGATGAATAATTTATATAAAATAAATTTTATGTTTGGAATTATGATGCCAAAATTAAACACCAATAAATTTTTTATAATTTTAAGAGACTGTCGATTGTTGGGGTGAAAATTAAATATCATATAAATATAAAATATGTTTTATGAAAAAAATACACAAAAACAATGTAATAATTAATATAAATTTTAAACATAAATAAATATATTTTTAACTTTAAAAAATATTATTTTTGGTTCATTTGATTCTGCTTGTAAATCAATTATGAATCTTCCATGACTTATAAGGTATTTTATGTTTTTAAAACCATATCATTAAATGTGTGACTCACCTCCAAATCACCAATGGTAATATTTTAACAATTCCAGACCTTTTACTTATACAAAATAAAAAAATAAAACCCTTTGGATGAAACCGTTGGAAAAAATCATTGTATAGTTCTTGGTTTTGGATATTTTACTATGTATAGTCCAAAAGCTAAATAATAAATAAATCCCCTTACATTCCCATATTAAATAACCCAATATCCCATTTACCATTACTAAAAGTATTTTTAGAATGTAAATAAATATACACACACTCTCTGAAGTTCTCCCTATGCACCAAAAATCATTCAAGAAGCACCTCTTAATCCATTATAGTCACAAAATCAAGTAAGGGATCTTCCACTCTCCTCTTTTATCAGGTATTCCTTTTATGTTTTGTATTTTACTTTTCATTTTATTATGATTGGATTTTATATTCCAAAATAAAATTACTATCAATTTGAAATGTAATGTATGATACATTCCTTTAACTCTCAATCATAATACCATTATTTTTTATGTACACTTGTTGTCATGATGGAATTTCCTAAGGATTATTTTCACTATACATGTTTCTTCATTACATTATAGCATGAATTTAAAAAATTATAATGTAGGTATATGATTTTACAGTTCTTTATTACATCCCATTTCATTTCCAAATAATTATAGTCCCTTTTTTATTTTATCAATAATTTGTATGTGTTTTTAAGAAACATCATTATACTACCACAATTTCATAATGATTTTTCAAGAAAATGAATGTATGATGTGAATACCATACCGATTATTTTATCAAGATTATGAATCATTATAAACATATACTTATTTATTATAGAAATACATGTATTAAACAAAATTCCTTGATTGTGGAATAAATTATGATGAATGAATCAATGTTATATGATCTATGTGGCACACTTGCACATAAGAATGAAATGATTATGATGGGTTTACCTAGATATCTATACAATGAACTGGGTAATGTTTAGTATCATGATATGTCATGTTGGGATAGGGGAATACCTGATTCCATTTTAGAACATTTTCCACCATGAACTCTCGGTAGTTTATCCATGACCTATGTTCATGATTCAATGTTTTACTCACTGCCACATTTCCCATGTTATTATTATTATTCTATATCATGAATCATTAGTGAGGTTTATTTTTTTCCCACTAATATGAATATTATATAACATTTATCACTTATTCCAAGTATATTCCCATAATGGTCTTTATATAGCACCTGTTTCTTATGTTTTTCCCTTGGATATTGCTTGTAGTTTTTAATTCCATTGAATTTTAAAAGCATGTTACATATATTTTAATAATGTTTTTTTATCCCATGTTCAAGATGTTATACCATGTAATTATTAATTAATTCACTAGACTTCACGTTATTTTGGTTTTCATTAAGTGTGATTTTATGTAATAAATCATGAATTAATGAGTAGGGTTGTTATCTCACACGTCCCTTTCAGAACCACCAAAAAAATTTCTTTTTATTCTGATGATAGATCATTTATGTCACATAGAATTTAACTAATTTTAATTGATCCCTGGTCATAATGAATTTTCAAAAGACCTCCATCATCTATGAGTTCTGTAAGGAATTTGTAATAGTTTAAAAGTTGGTAATCATGTTTCTTAAATTATTTTCTTTTCTATAATTTTTTTCAATTACCATAATACAATTTAATATTTAATAATTTCATATTTATTTTATACTAAATTTTATTAGTCTCTGTCAATCATTATTAACCACATGTATGCTTTTTTAGTATTAAATGTCAAACTATCATTTGTCCGTTAGGTGGGATATTTCCTCCACAAAGTGACGACATTTTATTTTATCATCATCACATATCTTCAATTATTATAGTAGATAAACTGTATAATAACTATGGAATAAATGATATAATTAGGATTTTTAATAGATGAATTAGAATAAACTTTCTTTCACCCTCTTTAATAGAAAAATGAACATGTTAGTCATTTGTTTATTGGTGTACCGCTTTGAAGAAATAATGTATATATATTTTCAACTACTTTATTTAATATTTATTTAGATAATTTAAAATATGATTCAATATAATATAGAATTTAAATAGTAATATTATTATTCCATAATATTGTTATTATCCCAATGGAATCCACTTTTATATTCATAACCATTCATTAATTTTGGAATGTTTATATTTGTATAGGTCATACAACCTACTTGAACAAAGATATAAAATAACATCAATAATGACAATATGAATTTAATTAATAATGAAATATGAAATAAATAATTAAATAATTAATTTATTTTGGTTATGTTACAGTAAAATTAATATTACCTTCATTAATTATTGTAACATATTTTAATTTTTAATAATAACTAATACAGGCTTGTTTCTTATTTTATATATAAGAACCCTCAATAAAAATATCAATAAATTAATTTATTAATTTATAAAATATTTGATAAATCATCACTTTTAGTAACCTATATTATCTATGAATGATGATGTTTGAGAGAATTATTAATAAAACCCCTGTTATTATAAAACTAGATCATAACTATCAAGATTTCTCACACCTGACATTGAAAATAGATAACAAATAACAAATATTAATATTTAGAATAATAAAAAATGAAGTTTTAAGGTTAAATATATTGTTATTTCATTGAAATTTATTATTATGATAACTGTATTCTTATACAGGTTATTTAGGCTATTTAGTGGATGTATGTAATAAAGCGAAGGGTTTAATGACTCAAATTAAATTTTCTGATACATTTTCTATTATAAATAATGTTTTCTTAAGGATAGTGTTTATACATATCCTTCAATATTTTGTATCATGACTCTCTCAATATTGATAATATTTAAATTCTTTTCTTATAAATAAAATACTCCACAAGATATTATATTTGTATCATTCTAATGTCATCAGGTTTTCTTAGTACCATATTCATATCCATGAGAAATATATGATATTTTGCACCATAATTTATTTTGTATAGAGTAATTAATTACTAATAAAGGTATTTTTCATATTTCAAAAATTAATGGTGGTATAAGATCCATGATGATTTTATTATTTTTATGGGATTTGATTCAAAACATACCTATGTGGTCATAGTCTTTTATAACACATCTACCTTTGTAGGGTAATAACAATTCTTCATAAAATTAATTATTCCAAGATTGGTTTCCTTCATATTATGATATTATTTATGATTATTTCTTTTCACTGTATTAATAAACAAATCCTTTCATTCAAATCATTCTCCATGATAAATTTATGTTCCCGAAAAAGTATATTGTTTTTTGGAATATTTTCTATTCACTTGAAAAAATAGTATCCACTCTATGTCCATAATTTTTTTCATGTTATTTTTCTCCTTTATATTTGAAAACCCTGTTATATTTTATCTCATGTGACCATTTCATTTTTATTCCATTATCATAAAAAATATATTTATATTACTCTTCATGATTTCTTTTTAAATAAATGTGTTTCAAAATGTTCAAATGTTTTTCAACCCTTTAATATAAACGTTTTTTAATCCACATCACATTCAATTCATAGAATATTGTTTCCATTTCAATGAATTATTATTAGAGATCATTTTTTATTTTAAATTATTTCTAAAAGTATTCAATTATATTTTTTGAAACCTTTATGTCATTTTTAATTCCCCGTTATTTTAATTATTTTATAAATAAAAATGTTCTTAATATGTTTTTAGAATAAAATTTGTTATTATTTATCTATAATTAATGGAAATACTATTAAAATATACTTTTAAAACATAAATCATTTTCAAAAATGACTATTAAAACTCATCATAGAATCATGTTTTATTTCAATGATAAAATAAATTTTAATAGATATTGTATTATTTCTCAACCATTTCGATTTTTAATTATAAAATATATATTTATATGAAATTATTTCTTATGTGAAACCCCTAAATGTTATTATAAATTACAACTTTTTGTGATTTAATTTTATGTATCAATCATTCAAATTAATTTGGTCAATATTAAGATACAGTTAGAAAATGTAATGAAACCTAGTTTTTTAATGGGATATTTATTAAGTGATGGATTATTGTTGTAAAGTTGAATATTTATATATATATATACATACATGAATGATAGAAGATTTGTGTCTGATAACCACCTAATTTTTTTGGGTTTTATAAATACCTAAGATGGCCTGGGTCTTATGAGGCAAGAGATGGTTTCAAAATATTTAATCCCTCATTTATGTTCTATAATGATTTATATATCCCAAGATATGGATGTTAATCCTTTACATTAGGTTTTCCCGTAATTGGAATCCTTGGAATGATTTCTATTCACAACATGAATGATTAACATTATGTTTATTCATAATATAAATAATGAACATTCTTTAATTTATAATTCATTTAATTTCAATATTATAATGTTCAGTAAGAAAATACATTTTACAATAAAATTCAGGTGTATGTTATATATCAAATCCATATGTGTGTGATTATCCACAATATCTCATTCTTATTATTTTTTTGATTCCATAAACTCATTCTGTTATATATATTTTCTAATTTGATATCACATTTACTTTTATCATGATTGTGAAATAACACTTTTTCTTCAAGTTACATTTAATAATAAATATCTATCGGTCATGTCTCAAAATATTTTTATGATATGACCCTTGAAGAAATATTGATGAGTTTTTCCCTTACTCAAAGATTAAGGAAACCAATTTCATTTGTATCATTTACCGCAAGAAATTAGTTATAAGAATATATTTAGATTGAAATTTTATGAAGAGAATATTTATAAGAGTTATTTATGATATAAATAGGTATTATTATTATAGTCTAAAAATTAAATTTTTTGAAAATAATAAATTCGGTGGAAATATTCAATGTGACAAATCTTAATGTTATTATTATTGACAGATTATTTTGTGGTATTTATTTTTAAATTATTTAAATAATTTAAAATAAAAATATATTCATATTGGGAAACCATTATTACCTAATACAATTAGGATCTATTAGTTATTCAATGATTCATATCTTGTAATTAGTTGCCTCTATCTCTTCTTAGTAGAACCTTCAGCTTATTCTTCCCTCGAAAATGATTACATTAAGTCATAAAAATTCTTAATTTGGTTAAAATAAACAAAAAAATTGTAATGGATAAAAATTGAAAAAATGAATTGAATGTGACATTTTGTTTTCAAAATCACATAAAATTTGATGCTAGAAATCCCATAATCATTGATCCTAGAATTTCATGTATTATGGATCCTACTACATCGCTTGCTATGGTTGGAGATAATTCAGTGCACCTAGAAAATAAGTTCCTCAATTTTAATAGAGATCCATCAGATATTCATCCTTTTAAGGGGGTCCAATACAGACCTCATTCTCCTCAACCATGAGTTATATTACTACTACAGGGTGTTCCGTGTGGCCCCTTGAACCTCCATGGATTGTGATTTTATTGTTCTTTTAGTCACATCAAATTAATTTTAGAATTATTGATGCATTTCATGTGGATGTTGGATGTGTGATTTAGGTTTGACTATCCCCCAATCAAGCTATAAAAAATGTGGGGGATTATTGAGAGTTATATAATCTAAATAGAGTTTTCTTGATTAATATATAACCAAATATAATGAATAATATTTAAATAAATATTTTTTGATGGTTATGAGCTTCATACCCAAATCCTTTGTGGATGACACATCCATTAGTTATATGGGTAAATGGTTTCCAATATTAGGCATGACTCTTCATATGTTGTAGTATGTATTTATCTTCTATGGTTCCCATTACAATGATGAACATTGTATTTTTCATGATATTTGGAATTATCTCTTATTCTTTCATAGTACAGATGTTTGAACTCTATTTCTCTAAGAATCAGTGGTGGATCTGATCAATGGGAACCTTGATCTCGCTATTCCCCTACATTTAATTATCAACTTTTGGGTTGTGGTAATGGATCAATTTAATCAATCCAAAGATTATACAATCAAAAAAATTTCCTTCATGGACTATCTTCCACGAAGTAATTTATTTTCTATGTGCCACATATGTCATCATAACCATCGTTACTGCTGTTGGATTTAAACGGGTGACCATAATGATGAATTTTTCACTGAATCCCAGTTATTTCCCATAGATTAATCTACTCAAGTAAGATAGAATGTAGGTCATAGTGGGGTCCCTCGAGTATGCATTTCACCTAGGAGATTTTTCAACCATTTTCATGTGTAATCTTGTGGGATAAGAGCTCCTTCCATTGTCCTAGTTCCATCCAGGATATATGAAATTGGATTTAACGATACCAATATCTAAACATTGGATCCCTCCCACTCATTTCTTCCCCTTTCCAATCAATGTAATAGTGTATTTCAACATGTGGGGAATTTATTTACGACTCTCAATTTCATGTAAGTATCCCTTTATTTTTTCCTTTTAAGTATAAAAACTATAAGGGTGAAGATTGAGTGATTTTAGTGAAATATTTGATAGATTTTGGGGATTTTCTATTGGTACACGGGAGTTGCATGGTTTTTGGAAACCATGAAACACTTATCAGAAAATTTTTATAGTGGGATATTGTTACAGGTGAAGGTACACATGCGGTGCAATATTTCCACAAACCATACTCCCACTAAAGAAAAAAAGTCCACATTGAAAAATGTATTTCTTCATTTAAAGGTAGCAGCTTCAGTATGGTTAGAGCATGTTTTGGAGAACATGTGAGATGATCATGCTAGGATCATCCTTGAAGAAGTGTCTCACACATGGTTGTCCTCACTCTGAGACTAAATTTTTCATGTAAGAAATCATATCCTTAAAAAGGTTATCTCACTCATTTTACACTTTAACGCATTAATTATTTCTCAAAGACATAACTAACTTGGTATTTTGCTTCCCCAATACTGAAATAATATTATCCGATTGATCTTGAGATGATATGAAGGCTTCCCTTGGTGTTTAGAAGCTGATTCCTCATGTTAAGTGTTCGTTCTGGCTCATTCATGATGTTCTCTTACATCAAATTCTCCATCTCTCTCAGTTTATTAGATATACACACTATAGGGTAATATATAGGGTATTGGATTCCAATTACAATTTTATTTGGAATTTATTGATAGTGTAAAATATATAAGGTGGGTTCATGAATGATTAACCTGGTTTTTATGGCCTATTTGATGTCGTTTATCGTTTTCACAAAAACTCTAAATGTATGTGTCTTCACACTCAACTCCTCAATTTATTATATTAATGATTAGTTTAAAATATATTTTTTAATTTAAATAGGTTGTGGTATTGATGATAATATTTTATTGGAAAGAATATTAGTGACATTTTGTAGAATTTTCGAAAATTGGACATTCTGTGGAATGTTTAATTTGTTTCTTGATTTTAAAATGTATATTTTTTTGGAATATGTTAAATGGTTTCATTGAAACGTTTTAAATAAATTTGTAGTATTATTGAAAAAAAATTTGATGGTTATAAAGATTGGTTTGGAATTGTTATTGGGAAGTATTTTTTGTGTTCATATTAATTCAGGACAAATAAGGGTAAGAAGTATTCCCCATCATTCCGAGATTGATAAGTGCTAGGGATTTCTACCCTATCAAAATTTGTGAATCTAGTTGTGTGTGTTCATTTACATTCTAAGAGAACAAGTTTATGATGTCTCCCCCATTAATCTAGGGTTGATAATGGTTAGGAATTTTTCCCATCCATATGGATTTGGGTAAGAAGTCTACCTTACCATTATTAGAAAGATAAGTGTTACGAATCTCTCTCAACAAAAAGCGTAATGGAAAGAAGTATTCCTTATGATTTATAAGATGGATACAAGTTAGGTATTTAACCCACCAAAATTGATTTTGTGTAATTTGTTTTAAAGTATTATATGGTTACTTCCCATTTAATATGTTTTGATCTTGAGAAAAAAAATTTATTGGCCATTGTATATATTTTGATAAAAACTATTTTGGAATTTTTTTATTATAATTATTTTTTATATAACTTTTATAACTATTTATATCATAATGGATTGAGTAGGGTAGTCATCTAAGAAACTATAATGGGTTTAATACTCACCAATTCATTTGAACATTGGTGATTTTTCAGATGTCGTTTATAGGGTTATATGAGATTCTAAACTATAACACACCTCTAAATCTAATTTATGATTCATGTGTGTTTGAATGAATTGGATCTTTTAGCTTGTTGTTCCTTGGAGTTTTTTGGTATTAATTTATAATTTTACTTTGTCTTCCACTGTTTACATTATTGTTATAATATCATCCATTGGGGTACACATTGGTTAGTATGATATTAATGAAATGTTTGAGTTGTCTTTAATTTTTATCATGCAGTGTGTATTGTTTAATTATGTTATGTTTTGATGTTTGGTTGTCTTAATTTTCAAATGGTAAATCACCGCATGTTTATTGAGGAACATAGGAATTAATTTCTCACCGTTATAATATAAGGGATGTCACTTAAGGCCATGTAAGATTCCACCACCTTCTCAATCCAATGAGGAGGGGTAGGATGTTAAAAATTGTATCATCTTGGTCTTAACTTTGTTGAACTAGTTGTCCATATATTCAGTTGTCATTGATGTGGTATTGGTTGTTGGTATTTTTGTTGAAATCATTCTAGTCTAATCGTTTACTTAAGATCATTGAAAGGGGTAGGATTTCTAGGACCAGAAATATAGATTATAAAAAGACGTATATAACCATTTTATATAGAAAATGAAGTTATCAGTGAGTTGGGTACATAATTATTTTTATGGAACATGTTGGATTTGTATCTTATTATCATTGTTATAGACAATGAGATGAAAATTCAATTAATTTTAGGAATGACTTGCCACAGGGAATTCATGGATCATTTTGTGTAAGGAGTTTTTATTAGGTGCAATATTTTACTATTAAAAAAATATTTATTTTTTCAAATTAATGATATTAAAAAATGGAATGGTTGTGATATTTTCAATATTTTATAATTTTCAAAAATAAATTGATTTTTTAAAAATATTTGTGTAACTTCTGAAACACTTGATTTTGGGAAAGCATTTTTTAATTTTATTTTGTGATAGAAATTGAAATTGTTAAGACTTCAGTTAATAGATATTGGGAATTATGATGTTGTTGCATTTATATAAAATAGTGCCAGATATGCATCATACAAACTATTCATTAGAGTCTGTTGAAAATTTTGTTGTTCCTCATCCATTGGTGAACCAACACATAGTCTGGAGCATCACACATAATTTTTAAACAATTTGTTCAGGACTACAACCATGAATTTTTTTACATAATATTTCCCTAATAAAAACCTAGTTTGAGGATGTAAATTCTTATTGATAACCAATGGTAAGAACTCTAACAATAAGATCAATAGGAATATGGACACTTATTCCAAAGGGTGTATAAGACATCAGAATTGAACAACATGAGCACTAAAAATTCCGCCAAGACATAAGATAAATATTGTATTTTTTCTGTGTGGTTCTCTGAGTCACATCAATTAAGAATGTATGGAAAAACCAATAACATTCCTAAATTACACAAAAAACGTTTCTTCTCAATCACTATTGTTGCATTGATCCTTGGACACTTGTTATGGACATTTATATGGGGTCGTAGGGGACGTACTTTGATGGGGAAAGGGTACCACGATACCTCTTACCAGCAGAACATATATATCCATTATGAGTCTAATAATACCTTTAATCATCAAAAAGGGAAATCCTAAGAAGGAAATAGTGAAAATATTTTACCAATGAAGCCATTATATACAGATAATAATGTTATTGGGTATGATCAATCATCACCATCTATGGTGTGAGGTATGATTCTTTTGAATTTAATCCTTATGAAATTTGTGTTTGACACTAAGGAATTTAATTTTTTATTTCTTCTCATGTTCTTTATATGAAATGTTTAAATGCTGATACGAGTCATTTTTTGATTTAAGTTTAAAATCTGCTAGTTCAAAGAGATTTTTGAGTCGTTGTGGGTAGATAATGTTCTCTAAAAATTGATGGAACTATGATAAAATGGGATTTATCAATTCTTGAGATGGATGTATTTGATATAATTTTGTGTATGAATTATTTGAAAATGTTCATGTCTCACATTGACTGTCTTACAAAAACAATCCATTTTTAAAATGTACGATGGAATCCAACATCTCTTTTGAGGAGAAATAATTTAAATGGGGTGTAATGATATTGTTTTCACTAGATGTTGAAATGATTACCTACCAGTTTTCATGGTTTTTTTTGTCGTCAATGGATGATAACTAGAAGAAATATTTTCTAATTGATGTGGATCAGTTTTTTATGTGTTTTCTGATAATTTCCTTGGGTTTACACTAATGAGGGATGTATCATTATGTTTGATCTCTATATGGGAACAATACTAATTCACTTACATATAATTCAATAACACCAAATGAATTAAGGGATATTAACGTGTAGTTTGAATAATTAGAATGAAAAGGTTTCGTTCAGACTAGTATGACTTCGTGGGAATCACTAGTTCTGTATGTGAAAAATACAGATAAATTAATATAGTAGTAGGTGTATAATCATATGTTTAACCATGTTATGATAATAGTTAAATATCTAATTCCACACACTGATGATTTGTTTAATAAATTGAGAGGAGCGTAGTGGTTCTCAAAGATTTACATGCAATCAGGATATCACCAATCAGTAGTTTGGAAGAAGGATATTCTGAAAACAGTTTTGAGAAGTAGATATGGCCGATGGTGTTGATATTCATGGATAATAGTTAATAATGAAAAATAGTTGACAATAATGTTTGAAATCATATGGGATCATTAGTTGTATAAACTGAGTAATGAAGATGAATGATGTATCTACCAATGTTTGACTTTGAATTGATATTCACTGGGTACAGAAAATTAGTTAGTAGATGTATTGAGCATGAATCCATATGCTCAGTTAGAAAAAGCATCTTCTAAATAGGGATAGTTGATTTCGATCCTACTGTACATGAGCAAGGAATGACAAGAGTGAGGTGATTTGGATTTGGTTCCTAATCCGGTAATGATGTTTAAAGAGGGAAAAACCTCTTATTCTATGTGTGCAGTGATGGGGTTAAGACCCAATGGTGGGGAGACCATTAGGGGATGAAGAATATATATGATTTATTTTTTATGGTTTATAAATAGGAGGTTTGTACTTATGGATTATTAATAACAACTTCTTTATTCATTCCACTATTCGAGATGGGTTGTTCATTTTGGAATGGATAATGTATATCATGTGTTGAAAGATATATTTTGGGGGGACATCATGAAAAGGTAGGTGTCTGAGTTTGTTTCAAGATTCCATACATGGAAACAATATAGGGCAGAACATCAGTGAGCATCATGTTTGTTACATTCCTTACCAATTCCACTATTGAATTAGGAATAGATAGCTTTGGATTTTATTACAGGTCACCCCAAGAAGGGTTATGAAACACAATACCATAAAGGTGAGAGTGGATCTACTTATGAAGTCATCCCATTTCATATATATTCATATAAATAATACAGGGGATGATCTATCCAAAATATATATCAAATATGGGGTAAGGAGATATAGAATACCAGTTTTGATCATATCATTTAGAGATATATCTATTATGTGTCAATTAAATAAATATGTAAAAAAATACATTGGCACTCAATTGATAATTTTTATGGAATATCATCCTTATATGGATTATAAATATGAAAGGTCGATAAAATCATTGGAAGACAAGTTGTGGGCTAGTGTAACAAATTTTTGCGACTCCAGGGAAGATCGCATACACTTTGTGGAGTTCTCATATAAAATAATATATAAAGACTCTAAAAATATGGATCCATTTGAGGAATCTTAAGGGCCTTCTTTTCTTTATAAACATTGATGGGAAGAAACTGGCGAGACATCACTATTTGGGCTGTGTATTATCTAAAAAATGATGGAGAATATTTAGTTGATTATAAAAGATGATGTAGATAACTCAGAGTAGTCAGAAATCTTATCTGGATCATAATTGTTGGCCATTATTGTTCATAGTGAGTGATCATGTGTTCTTGAGTAGTTCTCTAAGGTTTGGACATCGATATTTTGGGAAGCATGGAATGTTAGTTCCTCGATACGTATGCCCTTTTGAGATACCATAACAGGTTGGAGTGGTGGAATATCGATTGTCATTTCCATCATGGTTCAGTTTGGTGCATAATGTGTTTCACATATCTCATTTGAAAAGGTATCCGCATGAACCTGCCCATGTTCATTGATGGGATCATTCAAACCATGATTTGGATTCTTCATTAGTATATATCTATGTGTGTATTGTGGATAGTATTGAGAATTTCTTAAGTGAAAATCATCATTATAGTGTGGGTTTTGTGGAATCATTGTAAAATTTAGCAAGCTACATTGGAATGAGAGAAGGAAATGGAAGAGATATGGGGAAAAATATATTAAGGAAATAATGGTATTCAAATTGATGGATATGGAATGATCAATGGTTGGGAGAATGTAGCACCATTATTTTCTAGAATTTAGGGCGTTATTTATGATATAAATGTATAAAAAATATAAGGGTTATGTTAGGGAGAGTTTAAAAAAATATTGTGAGTTTTAGAGGATTTTATATAGGTGAATCGGTGGTTCAAGTTTTGTTTAAAACATGAAACTCATTCTAGTTACTATGCATTGTGGGACGAGGTGAAATGGTAGTTGAACTGGAGGAGCATGGTTTTGGCAAAATGTGCACCCACTAAAGAGAAACTCTACCCCTTGAAAAGTAGATTTGTTCTTTTGGAGGAAGTGGATTTGAGATGCTTGAAACATGGTTTGGAGACCAATTGAGATGGCCATGTGAGGCTCATCCTTGAGATTGTGTGTAACATATGATTAGTGCATAGGTTTCCTAACAGTGCAACAAAATCCTATGGAGCAAAAACCCACCACTATAAAAAGTGGATCTCACTCGTTTTCCCCATTAAACCACTAGTTTTCCTCTTATGTGGCCCAAACATAGGATTTTACTTTTTGAATTATAACAGAAGCTTCTCCCATCAATCCAGAATTGATCTAAAGTCTTCCCTTGGTGTATTGAAGGGGATTCATCATAGTTATTAATCTTTCTTGGTCGTTATTGATGTGTTCTTAGATCTACTACACCATCTATCTTGATTAATTAGTTTAGACCCAGTACGGGTAGATATAAGGTAGTGGATATAAAATACTATTATAATTGGATTGATTTTTGATAGAGGAATATATATATAGTGTGTGCATGAATATTAAACATGGTTATTATGATGTTTTCTATGTTATTTATCATTTTCTCCAAAACTCATAGGGTAGGTGGTTTCAGTCTCAACTCATCAATTTAGAACACGAAGGATCAGATTGAATATTATTATTTTAATTTAAATTGGTTGTGATATTGATATAAATTTATTGGTGGGAAACAATTTAGTGATGGTTTTGAAAATTGTGGAATATAAAGCATTATTTTGGAAATCTAAATTAGTATCTTGATTTTGGAATGTTGATTTTAAAATGTACATTTTCAAGAATTGTGTAAAAGGGTTTCATTGAAATGTTTTCAATAAAAATATGATTTTATTGAAATAAATTTTATATGGATGAAATTACTGTTTTGGAATTTGGATTAGGCATTAAAATTTGTGTGTTTATATTCATTTAGGCTGAATAAGGGTAAGAATTATTACCCATCATTATAGGATGGATAAGGCATTGGGATTTCTCCACAGTCAATATATGTTCAATTAGTTTTGAGATTTCATTTACATTTGAGGCAGAAAAGGGTGTGGAGTCTCCCCCATAATTTTATAATGGATATGGGTTAGATAATTATCTTATAAATATGGTTAAGGTTAATAAGTCTCCCCCATGATTTTTTGATGGATAAGGGTTAGGTATTCCTCCCATCGATATGAATATGGTTAAGAAGTCCCCCCCATCATTTTGGAATGGATAAGGGTTCGAAATTTCCCCCACTCTAATGGAACTTTTGAAATGTATTTTAATTTATTATTTAGTTACATCCCTTAGAAAATGTGGTTATATTGGGAAAACTATTTCATTTACATTTATTCATATTTTTATATAAATTATTTGAGTAATTTTTTATAAAAACTATTGTATATATATGTGCTATCTTGTTCAATACTAGTGGTGTGGGTAGGGAAGTCATTAGGAAAACCTACTATGGTTTATTAATCACCATTTCGTGGGAACTTTGGTTCTTTTGTAGATGTCATTTATTAGGATACATGTAATGGTAGAGTATCGCATATATTTAACACTACATTATTAATGTGCGATTTTGAGCTGTGGAATCTTGGGGCATGTGGAGACATGAATTTATATGACTTTCATTGATATGTGTATCTTGTCTACCACTATTTACATAGATGTTAGATTTTATTTTATTCAGTTACACTTGGATGGGTTTGATATAAATGAAATGTTTTATTTGTCTTCCATTTTTATCATGCATCATGTAGTGTTTTATTTTTTTATGGCCTGTTGGTTTGTTGCTTTATTTTCCAATGATAAAATCATCCCCAAAGAATATTGAATCCCTTCATCATTTATTTTCATCATTTTAAATATTAGGGTAGTCTCTTAAGGACATGTATCCTTTCCTTGTATTCTTAAGACAATGAGATGGTGCGAGATGTTATAGTTCCCCAAATATGATTTCGTAAAAACACGAGTTTACCCAAAGTTGATAGATACATTTCACTATTGGAGTGTCAACTGATCCCTCCAAGGGAAATTTTGAATTTTACTATTAATAACTAGGTGTTTTAGTGGGTTTTCATTTATCTTATTATTACGAGAGATCGAATATGATCTAGTATGAAAAGTATATGGTTTTCATTTAGTAAGTTCTAGGGGGATCCTCCATAAAACCTAGACATGATAAGTCAAACCCTTCACTTAAAGATCTTATGGTGGTGGACACCTACTATGACCTAGTGTCATCAAATTTTTTTATGTTGGTCATTTCTAACATCTTTTGTACTTTACCTCATTAATCAGATGTCTTCGTTATAGATTTGGGAATAATGTCTTCAACATCCAGTTTTATTTGAATTAGGTTATACTGAAAACAAAATATGGATACCCCATATTCCTGGTTTGAAGCCTCTCCATCATTTGTGTCCTAATCCAGGCAATCCCACTTGTAGTAATCTCCTTGATAATTTGTAATTCTTTGGGAATAGATACATATGTTAAAAAATATTTTACTCTGATGGACATTCTTTTTTTGAAGGATTCTATAGTGGCAGTTCTTGAGACTAAAATAAAATCTCCTAATATCTCTATTTTTTCAAAGACTTTGCCAATGTGGGTTTATGGATGGTGATTATGTTAACTAGAATGTATGAACAAATTGGAGAAGAAATATATCGGGGGAGCTAGTGGGTGACTAATGTCATCATCTTTTGATGATGATCAATGATGAAAATATGAGTAACTTATTTTCATTCTATTATGTTAAATGTGATGTTAAATAACATCAGTGTTTGTGGAAGGATTTGGAAAACATTAAAATGGTGGCCTTAACTTGGTTTTTGGGGTGGGGGACTTTACGGTTATTCTAGATCCATCGAAGGAAAAAAGAGATGTTTTATATCCAAGAAGAGCTTTCCTGTCATTTTCAGCCTTCATTTCATTGAATGTACTTAGTGAATTGGGATTTTTGGGGTACAGATATATCTTCTTCATAATAATAAATGTAATTGACACACGTGGTGCACATTGGACAATTTTTTTCAACGTTTTAGGTATTATCAATCTTCCAAAATAAAAGATTTTAATATATTGTGCTTGCACTTTCATAACACAATCATATTTGGTCCATTTGGAATAAATATCATGGAACAAAAATTAATTTTACTACTCTAATAATTGGTCATCTAAACCCAGCTACATGTTGGTAGTTTCATATTCATTTCCTAATCCCCTGAATGGGATTAGATGGATTATCCTTCATAATAAGATCCATAGACTTAATGGGGAGAATAAAATAGGATATAAATGTTGTCCCACACGAAATACTATACAAGTGGGTATGAAGGGAGAGACTGAATGTATGGATAGGGATATTAATGATCACATTAAGAGGAAAAATTATAATTTCTAATTAATAAGAAGAATTATTTAAGAAAAGTTATTCTAGAATAGGAAAAAATGGTCTGTTAGAAGTATAGTGTGACCTAGATCATTGTAGATAATAAAAAAATGTCTGTATTTCCAACTTGTTTTAATGAGGAAAAATGATTCATGGTTAAAAATATTTGGTTCGAAGATGAGTCCATCACTATATATTAGTATTTGGTCGTAGTAATGTAGATTTAATATTTTAGAAGTCTACCATTTAATCCCAATCCCTACATGAATGATGGATATCCTAATGGGAAAAATATTATTTCACTTATATTCTATGATTTGTTTATAATGAAATCAACATGATATTCAAAAAAATACCAAACATTCCTAATTTTTTTGTGTGATATGAATCCAAATACCTCTCCGGGGCTTGATGGAAACTAATGATCCTTTTAAATTACATTCTAGGATATTCTGAAAGGGGAGATGATTGTGGCTATTCAGGACTTATTCAATGGTGGGGATTTACCATGGGTTACATGTGCATCTTCCATGGTCCTAATTCCAAAATTTAAGGACCCTTTATAGTTGAACCAATATAGGCACATCAATGTATGAAACAACCTATAAAAGGTTATTGTTAATTGTATAAAAAAACAGACTTCATCTTCCCCAATGGGCCTGAGAGAACCAATTAGACATTATTAAAGGAATATAAACCCAAAAATTTATTTCATTCATGATTGAGATGGTTAGAAATATTAATCCAAGAACACATGGTTCCCCAATTGTTATCAATTTTTATATTCACTAAGTCTATAGTAATATGGTTTTGTGTTTCATTAAAAAGGTGTTGGAGAATATGGGTTTCTCCAATGGGGTGACTGTTTTTTAGGGTTTCCAAATCTATCAACATTTCATTCATGGGGAAGATGGGAATGATCTTTAAATCTACTATTGCAATTAGGAAGGGAGAGCCTCTATCTCTACGTCTCTTTATCCTCATTCATAAATCTCTTAGTAGATATGTAGATAAAATAATCCTCAATAGATACATAAAGGCATATTGTGGTATAGTAAATTCTAGTTACAGTTCTCACATTTTTTCTAATGAAATAATCTTCTACTTGAATACAAACAGAATGAACATTCCTGAATTTAACATAATCATGGATACCTAATGTATATAAATCGTCTAGTACATCTATCATGAAAAAACACATGTCTTGTTTTATGAATGATGTCCAATAATGGGAAACAAGAATTTTAGGAGGGCATGATGATGCAATGGATGTCCTTTCACGTGTATTACATTGGTGCAATTGTTTTTCCATGAATGATTAATTTCTACCATTATGATGATCTCATTGGAAAAATTTCTTCCCATATTGCAAACTATAAAATCTGATTTATTTCTTTTAGGGGATGAATCAAAATTTTCAATAACATCCTTTCATCTATTTCAATTCATTCTTTGACTATGTTCGATTTTCCAAAGTCGGTGTTGAGAAATGTTGAGAAAATATTAAAAAGTCACATCTTGTATGCTAATACCCAGTGAATATACCATTAGGCTGCATTGAACAAGGTGGATAATTTAGTGGGATATGTGAGTATTAAACATAGGAGTGTAAATCATAAAGTAAAAGAACGCATGAAAAGTTAGTATGGGATTTCATGGGGGGAATTTTTATATGGGATAAAAATATTTCGTCGATGTATGGTAATAATGAAGATGATGCAGGATGGGGAATGTCACGACTATGGAAATCTATAGCTCGACATATCATAGCTCTAATGATCCATTCAAAATGGCCAGTATGATGTTTGAAGATTATTTTTTATAATGTCAACTATGTTTGTGGGACACTTGTATTTTATGGTTTCCTATCCTCAGATATCACATTATCTCAAGAAATAAGGATCAAAAAAATTTTTCATATAGTTTTGAATCATCATCAATTGAATATTTTAAATAGAATCGATGTAATCATAGAACTAGATAAATTTATTTTTGTGGGATCAGGCTTATGATATATTCTAGAGAAGGGATATTGTTTTTGGACTAAAACAAGTGATACGTAGGAGAATGTAATGATATCACCTTGTGTAATGACATCCCCACTATATTAAACTTCTTATTCTCGTGTATGAGTAAAAATAAAATTCCAAGGATGAATATGTAAGGAGGAAAGGCATAACTTTGGAATCTAGATGTTTGTGAATAAAAAATCACAAGGTGTAATCTTCTACCCACCTCTTCATTGAGATCACATACGTAGGGGTTGTCTGGAATTTCCATGTTGAGTTGGTCAAAATTGATGTTTGAGGTATAACTAAGAGTCTTTTATTAAAGCATGGTTTTAGGAGGATGTAAATAGTGTGCATGAATTAAAAGAAAAAGTGATGTTCCTATAGGATTGTTGTTAGAGTATCCAAGCTGCTAGAAATCAATGTCATCATGAATGTATAAAAATCACTTGACTGTGAATGGATGTGAAATCAAAAAGTGTAGGAAAAAAATAGGTACTTTATTGTTTGTGGTGGGAAGGTTCTTGATTTAATAGAGGAATCATGGTTAGTTTAATGAAGAATTTGGATAGGGGTCTTTCATGCGGTGGAGGCTAGTGTAGTGAAGATGATAATTGAATTGTTTCTTTTACACAACATTATGTTGGAGTTGGTGGAAACTTATAAAATGGAAATTTTTGGATCGCTCCAAGGGATGGTGAAAATTCTATAGTCCATCACATATCTCAATCGTAAATGTAGAATGATTCACAACTATTGGGTGTTCCTTTATCATTATTGGTGTAAGTGAAATAATATGGTGGACTTCCTCAATTAATGGGTGTCCAATATGATTCAATGCATTATATTTTCAAACTTGGGTTCACTCTTCTCTGGGTTTGGTCGTTTATTCTAACCAGATGTTCTTATGATCCTTTATTTTAGACTTCAATGACATTATATTCTATTGGGATTTTCCTAGATTTTTATATTAATTTAACATTTCATGGATGTTAAAAATAATCCTAAATATTCCTCAACCAGAGAATAATATAATAAAATAACAATGTTCCTTGTAAAATCTTGTCCCTAAAAACTCACCAAAGACAATATTTTTATCATTTAGAATCACCCTAGAGTTTCTATTGTGAAAAAACTATATACATTTGTACATGATATCATATTACTATTTCAACATATCTTCTTCACTATGTAATTATTTAATAAATCTAATAAATGATAAATCTATGTTCCATGTGATTTATTTATAAATAAATCTATGATATACAAGGTTATATCCTAAAACATGGAATTTATTTCATATATCATCTCACCACACAAAATAATATGTAATGGATCAAAGATATTTTATATATTCCCTAAGACATTAAATATTCCATTTATACCATTAATCTATACTAGATGATAAATCTAACAATACACTATCATAATCATCTAAATGATATAAAAGAAACCCAGAAAATATGAAACACATATCTCATTATTCATCCACTATGTCTCTATCATAGTGAAAGACATGAAACACCAGATAATAAATGTTAAAATCCCATAATTCTCTCCTTATAAGTTATTATATATATATATATACATTAGGATATGTTATAACAATTTGGTAGTCTCCAGCACATATCTTATCCCAACTTGAGAGGATATCCCAATTCCCATCTAATATAGAGGGGATCCAAATAATTTATGACATAGTTCCTAAAATAGATCAATTGAAATCTACACTTAAATAATAATATTTTTGGATAATATTTAAAATATTTTAAACAATTTCCACTTATACCAAAAATAAATGATAAGAGTCTATAAAATATCCTCAAAAATATAAATAGTGGGATCATAATTCATTCCAATATATATGAGATATATTGTTTAAATATTTTACTGAAAAAAAATTCCCTCTAATGAACCAAAATATATCTTATCAACTTATTTATCCTTAGTAATGAACCTCAGTTCATAATCATTACATGATTAATCTGATAGTAATCCAAAATATCGGTCATCAACTTATTTACCCTCTTGGTGAATAAATCAGGTTCCCAATAAGATTATACACTATTTAATGTAAATTCAATCTCTTTATAGTCTGTTAATGAGGCTATTAGATACCACTTCTCCATTGGATCTATACAATATTGGGGAATTATTATGGGATTCATTTAATGAACTGACCACGATCTTTTGTTGACATTAATCAGAATATCATATATCATCGGATAATTCTCTCCTTATTAAGTGTTAGTAATTAATATTATGTATTTTTATTTATTATTTTCAATATATTTAACCACCATTGGAAATTATATGGATCAATAATATATTCAAACTTAGATCTATCATGACACATTTATATATCAGACATCCCAATAACATGTAACCCATTTAAAAAATTGAGAACCCAAATTTTCATCTCATAGATAAATATATATATTATAAAAAAATAAATATCTATATGATGAATAAAAATTGATTACAATATCTTGATAAAAAATAAATTTAGTAGATTAACATAAAAAATTGTGATATGAATCGACATTATGATATGCTAAATGATGCATTTTACCAATGATGGACACCCATATTCTAGGTCCTAGATTGTAATTCCACTATTGATACCAAAATAATTTATATTTTACATATTATAAATGTAGTAATATATGTAAAACCTCATACCTAAATCTCCACTTGTGAAACTGAATGTGTGCTAAGTTGTACATGTAAAATATGAGTATAAATACCTAGTTTGTAAAACAATGAAACCACATATCGAATAGATATAAATAATATGGTGTGAGTATGGAATTGAAATTAAAATATAATATAAGTTTTAATTTAAAAATAAATAACCTGTATAACATTAAATTGATCATCTAATATATAACTACCCAAATAAAAAAACACCACCTACACTACGAGGAAGATTAATGTTTTATAGAACCACCTACACCACAAGGAGAATTAACACCTATGACTAAACAAAGATTTAAATCCCATCAAAACAACTAAAAATAATTATAGATAACAAAAGAAAGAAATGATATTCAATACCATAAATTCAGTCAGTGGAAAAAAACTCAAACCATTTATTAAAATAAAATAGAAAGTATTGAAGAAGTACCACATGCCAAAAAACAACAAATACAAATCATCAAAACCATACTTGTCACCACATCCCTAGTAAAATTCTTCCACTGTAGTAGTTGATTCCCATTCCGAGCATTCATAATGCTTTAGGGAATTTGAGTAATTCCTCTAAGATTAAAACATTCAAATTAAATAAACTCATTAGAATGTTGCATACCCATATTGAATCCAACCCCACCTTTTTATGACAGATGACCTAGTGGAAATTGTCTTGGGAGAGAGGATTAATCTTTCAAAGGGCTTCATCGCGTTGAGACAATCATTGCCTCTTAGTTCCTAAACACCTTCAACATTCCTCCAAGACAATGTCTCTATACAAGGGCCTAGCCATGCAACCAATATTTTCTTTATCACTCTTAGAAATGTCCCCCCATTTTCCAGGAATAACCACCTCTTGATAATTCACTGGCAGATTGTACTAAAATAGAACGTAAGTATCAATCATTTCTAAAAATTTTGGATGTTCCAAACATTCATGACCTTCAAATATCCTCTTCTTCATTCCTCCATTTCAAACAGTATCCTCTTGAGGCCCAATATGCACTTTGGCACCCTTATATACAGAGGTACTATCTTGAACATCCTTATTATACAAATTTTGAAACCACTTACCCGTAGAAACTGCAATCAAGACACCTTCATCATCATCAGCCCAACAACTTATCCCATCAACTCAGACTTCCAAATCCGCCACAATAATACCATCATCATGCACTATAGGTTCTAAATTCTCTACTTCTATAGTATGTTTTCCCTCAACCCATGAATCTTCCATGATTCTCTTAGCCAGCTCGCCTCTAGTGCCAGAGACACACTTAACATCAACCTTCTTCACACCAACCCCCACCTACACATCATTTGTTTGTCGATCAATCACTACAAGGGCCATTCACATTCGGATCACAAGACCTTCTATTGACACATTCACTATAAAAATTAGATTCCAAATTACCCATTCAACATCAATTCATAAAATAGTGTACCAATGATTCAGAAACAACTCCATGTTTCCATCCAAACTCTGAACCAACTGGAATCATGATCCAGTCCACCATAGGCTTCGACACGTCTACCTCGACCGAGTTATGTGGTTTGATCGAGTGACACATTTGATGTGACAATGTCAGAAAAAAGAAAATGATCTACAATGGTACCAATAAAATCAAGAATTGCTGGATTTAGAAAAGGCGGAGGGAGTTGAGGAAGGATTACCCATATCACACTAGAGGATGAACCAGGATTCATACAATGATCAAACGACCATCGAAAAAATAGAATTTTCATCCATTGCATTACTAGGGGGACTAAACCTGGCCCGAATTAGGTCACCTTCTCAAGAAAACCAAATCATGACGTGTTTCTTATCAAGGATACCAACAACTCAATGGTCTTTCAAGTTCCATTTACTAAAGATGAATCGATCAAAATTGTTAATTGAGGGCCTTATAAGGATGAAACGTGCAACCAGTGTTATATCCATATAGCTCGAATCTTCAATGAACTCTGACATTGTGATTGGTAGTTGAGAGCCACTAAGATAAAAATTAGTAACCGTTGGACATAATGAAATCATCGGGAAATTCAGGAAGAAACTTGGGTTAGAAAAGGGGATAAAAGGCTTCCGTGAGCTCGAAGGAAGTAGGACCACTTCCTCCTCCCGACTCCTACCTCTAGGAAGGGGGGGGGGTAAGCCATCGTCATTAATCCTAGGGTTCCATTGTCAAGAGTATCCAAGAGTCTCCCATGGGTCTTTCTTTGTAAATCATTTATTCTTGATATGAAATTTTATTATATATATCCAATATATAATAGAAAATAACCATTTATATACACATCCCTTCTAAATTGAGATAATAACCATATATAATATAAAAATTAACCGTGATATCATATAATACCCATATTCATAATAATACACATAATATGTATTTAATTTTAGTGAACCTTTTTTATAAATATTCAATGGAAGTATAGGGATACTACTAAAATCTAGGAATGAGGTTTTAAAAAAAAGGGCTACTATATTTTTCTTGGGATTACGATGAATTGGACTATGGTAAATTAAAAATATATAGGGGTATATTTTAATGAAAAATAAAATTAATTTAAAGATATAAATGGAGATGATGAAGTCCTGGATAGAGCCAAGAGAGACCAAACCCTTAAAATTATATCCTTTACTCATATTTTTTTCTGAAATAATGATGTTTAGTTTTCATATTTTAAATATGGGACTAAATGATTAATATGATAATGAAAATATTTAGATAACAAATTCAATATTATAGTAGAGTAATTATAGTGAGAAAAAATTAAACAAATCCTTTATATTGAACAGTCAAAATTTCTTGAACTAAAAGTATAGAATATCTATATCCAAATGAAACATTAAAAATTTTCATATGATGATTACATTATATTTTCGATTTTCATAATATATATTGACGATCAGAAATTATGACTCAATTGAGATTTATATATCTTAGAGTTATCTTGGAAATAAAATTAAAATTATTATATCTCATGAACTGTTAAAGTTTTTTGATATATTTTTATTTATAATGTTGATTTTGGTTGTGGGTTTCGGAAATTATTTTACTTATTCCATTATTAACAGAAAGGGGTGCACTAATAAATTAAGAAATTGATTCTATTAGATAAAAAATAATTGAAAATAATGTGATTTATCACTCAAAAAATAATTAAGATATATAATTTAATAAATTGATTCTTTCTCATTCTATGTATATCCATTCCCTCAAAACATCTTATTCATATATGTATAAATGTACATATATTTTATCCCTTTATTTTTTATTTTAAATGTATAAGATTTACCTTATCATCAATCAAATGAACATTGAATAATGACCTCTATGAATTCATTATAGACATCAACACACATTAGAAATGGGTATAAAACATATATGGGTAGGTCCATTAAACTCAAAGTGAATAATTTCTATACAAATTATCATGGAATAAAATTGTTCTAATTCAAAATGTACCATCATGAAACTCCATTATTTACCACCAGATGTGTGTAGGTTATAAACTACTAAAACACACCACATTAACTCAAACAATAATATTCTATTTGTAGACATAATATGTTCAGTCTAATTTAATATACAAAACTCTAAAACCAAAAAACCAAAACTATATGGTCTAAATAAATATAACATCTACAATATAATTCCAATTCATCTAGATTCCAACTTCTAATAACTTACTATTAATTACATTTAATCATTTCGAGAACATTTTAATCCTACCAATAATCTTCTCAGTATCCCCCTGATCTATTATTGAAAAAAAGTAAACATATTGATTGTATAGCCAAATTAAAACAAAATCACTTGAATACAAATAATATTCCTTAAATCAGCATACTATTTTTAATACATTTATTTTAGTGTGGTTGAAAAAAATATTATATTAAACAAGATATAATTTTTTAAAATATTTTTTATTTTTCTAATGTTGTGTTAATCCATGGTTTTGAACATTGAAAATTATGATGTTATATAATTTAATTTCATTTGATACAGATACATTATTTCATAATTATAACTCATTTATGTGTTTCATTATGTTACACATTCAAATTATTTAATATAACTATATATATATTATATTTATTAAAAATACTCATATATAGATATATTATTACATCATTCCTATTATATTTGTTATTATAATGTCACTAGATTATTAATTTTATAACATATCCTCATTTTATATAACCTATTTAATATATAAGAACACTAATATTTTTGTTTATAAACTATATTGTATCATATTTTATGATATTTTATTATTTTGGTGTGTATTTCAAAAAGAATATATATTTAACGTTACATTAATTTTCAAATATTGATAACTAGTAATCAAATTTGAATTTAGTTTCTAATATATATATATATATATATATATATTATTTACAAATATAAATACCTAATAAATTATTTTAGAACAAAAAAAAATTAATGATAAGGGTGTTATTTTTTAAAATAAAACTTACTCTATTATATGATCTACAAAAATAATATTTTATTATCAATAATTATTTACATTGGAAATGTTCAGTGAGAATCTGACTGATAAAATAATATATCTATAAATATATTATATATATTTATTATTGATAAAATAATATCTAAAATAACTAACATTTTATAATTTTTTACCATAAATTGAATCCATTATTTCACGTTCAACTCATAATATCCTATATATATACTAAAAGTTTCCGACTTGTGAAAAGGGCTTGTGACATAGAATAGGGAGACTACTACATCAATATCATATAAATAAAATTCAAAAATAAATCAATCATATTAATAAAATATTGCAGAATTGGTAAATATCATCGATATAAATATGTCGAAATCCGAAGCCACCAACCCATGAGTTATATAGTCACAACTATCATCAATTATATTTAGAGACTCTATGCAATACCTTTATAGATATAATTATACATAATTTTAAAATGAATATTTTAAGAAGAATATTGTGGAATGAAACTATATATATATCCCTGAAATTTCTCTTAGTTGTCCCATAAAAAGCCTCCATCCCCAGTCGTAAGGCCCTAGATATTATAAATATTGTGAATGATAAACAGAAAAAAAGACACTGGAGTGTATGTATATGGTGTGAATTGATATACTTGACATGATTTAAATAATAACGTTTTATAATAAAATATAATATTTTATTCATGCGTGTGATATAATTTATTAACATTGATACTCAAAATAAAAACATATGAAAGGTATTCATGTACTAAATAGGACACCATGATACCATATACTACATTCTTCATTATGTTACCGTGTATCAATCAGATAAAAACCATAATAATTTTTATGTAGGTTGAACCCTATTGTTATCCCATCAGATTTTATTATTTATTTCAACATAAATAAAATAAATTTCGTTAATAGATTTATTTTCAAGAATCCTCGAGTCCAAATACATTATGATATATAATATCATTACAACCTAGAAATTAAACATGTTTAATAAAAAGAAATAAAATCACAATGAATTAATATTTATAATTGTTTTATTTATAGATAATTTATTAATTATCTCATAAAAAATAATTTCTCAATATTTAATAGTCTCATTTCATATTATTGAAATATGTTGACTTAAAAATGTGTTTTATTTCATTTTTCATATGTAAATTATAATAAATTTATTCCCACTATAAAAATTTCATTTTAAAAAAATGATATATATTTTTTAAATAATCATATAAAATTTATTTAAACTAAAAATGTTTTTATTTTTTTTAAGATTATTTTTCGAATGAGTAGTGGTAAAACAATTATTTGAAAGAAAAGTTTGTTTTCTGTTTATTTTTTAATTTCTGCAAATTTTTTAAATATACTTTAAAATTTCATCAATTAATTTATATTAAACAATTTCATATTAAATTCATTGAAATTGAAATTATAAATATTTTTTTTTTATAGAACATTTAGACATGAAAATACTTTTTTCAATAAAAAATGTACATCATGTTACATGGGATTATATTAAAAAAAAATATACCAAATTTATAAATATTATTTAATAAAATGGAATCATGATTTGGATCCATCATTTCAGAATTCGGTAGTTAGACAACTTTCATTTCACATCATTATGTATAGTAACATTAATAAAATATGAGATGTCGCACTATGAGTTAAAACTAGTCAAATTGGTCAAAACTAAAATTTTGCGGGATAAAATGATCTTAAAGATTATTTAAGTACTATAATCATATTTTTATACTATATCATATTATATTCAATAATGATTCATTTTAATAAATTTTTACTAAATTATTCATTAATATATTTTTAATATTTTGATAAATTCCATGTTTGATGTCTCTCTCACCTATAAAAGGACCACTCTCCCATATAATATCCATAGTTCAAGTTCCACTTATCTCAGAATTTTCCTAACAAGTATTTTCCTATAAATTCTCATATTACCTTAGTGGTATTAGTTTTGTTAGAAAACCATCTCTTTAATGATAAGGTGTAAGGAAAAGGAAGCGTCTCAACATAGAGGTGTAACTCTTATCTGAATATTTTCAATTTTATTTCATCATACATGTCTTATAAAAACAATAAATATATAATTACCATATAAATATTTTATAGTAAATATTTTGATATGTTATTATGATTATTTAATAACAATTTACCTTCACCATTTATAGAAATTGTAAATGAAAGTATTACTCAAGCATATGTATAAACTACTCTCTCCATGTAGTGATATAATAAGATATCCATCACATTCAATCATGTTTGAAAATGATGAAGGACTTAATGTTTATATATTATATTTATGACATAATTATTATTTTTTTAATTATAATATATTATATACTATATTGTCTTCTAATCCATTAGAAACCCCAAACAACGTGTGATCAAATGTGTGAAATACAACATCCATTGATTGATACGATAAATTGAAAATTTCAACAAAACATATTGACAAATAATAAAACATCTAATGAATAGAATTACATATTATGTTAATGATATAATAATTTTTCTAGAAAGATGAATTGTAATTAATATTTGTTTCCTTCCGTCCATCAAAAAGTGAAAAAATCACATATGCATACGTACTGGAAAACGTCCCCATGTAGTGATGTTATTAATTTTTCATCACCCAATTCTATAAAACATTTAAAAACATTATATAAGGAATAAATATGAAGCAAATTTAATTAATTTTTTTTGGATACGACAAATCCATTACCATGGTTCTGGTACAATAATAATCAAACTGAATCATTTATGGAAAAAAATTAGTTTTCTCCAAAATGTTAATTTAAATGTAGAATTTATAACTTTTTGATAATTTTAAATTAAAATTTAATGGTATATATTATTTTATATATCTATAAGATTTCATAATAGGTCTTTTAGAAATATATATTTTTTTATTAGATTTTATAGTGCATATTAATCAAGAAGTGACATGAAGAAATTATTTATGTAACAATTATATTTTTTTGTATTGTCAATGATAAAATTATGTTCAGATATATTTTCGGGATCATATATTTTACACAAAATATATTTTATTTTCATCTATTTATTAATGGAATATTTATATAACAGAACCAATTTTATGTCTTTGGAGCTTAAAATTATAGGGAATATTTATTAATAAAAATGTAAATTATTTATTCTTTTGTTGGTAGTATTTTTCTTCAATATTCATATTATTGTTAAAATGTTTTCTAGAATATTTTAACGCTTCTAATTTTTTTTATTAATTTAATTTTTACACATATTTTACTTTTTATAAAATATTTAATGAAAATATCCATGTTTTACATTAAAAATGTTATTTTTTCTAATGGTGTGAAAAAAATACTGGTTTTAATATATACCATGTGATTTTTTTTTACTATTTTAGAAAATTAATTTATATGAATGTTATATTAAATGTTAACATGGTACTTTTGAAAGATTTTTTTTATCATGATAGATATTTTTATATTTTAAATATGTTTTTTCAAAATGAAAATGTTATTATACATAGGATATTTTGTGCTTATTTGTAACGGTATTTTCATCTACGAAAATATCCTTTGATGGTACATATGATTCGCTATGGAAATTGAATAATTAAAAATTCCTATTCTTTATCATTATTGTTGTTTATTTTAATTATGAAATCTTAATAAAACCTGATTTCATTCATTCATGGTCCAGTTTTGGAAAAAATGGAAACAATTCATTACCATATGGAATACAGATGAAGGGATTAAATTTATGTTATGGTTAGGGAAATTATATATATATAATGCGTTAAGAAATATTATATTGATGTCTCATGATATGAGTATGATATTTGTAAAATTTATTGTGAATGTATTTCAAAATATTTTTTGTGAACATGATTTATTACAACAATGATCACACGATTAATTATGGACATGATTTCAAATAGTTATGTTAACATTTTGAAACATTAGTATGATAAATAATTATTAGGATTACATGATTTTGAGTGGATATTACTATGAATACATTTTTTCATTATTTATAATTATTTTGACTCATTATGCCTATGTTTTTACACATTAATTATGATTATTTTTTGTTTCCCTTATAAATGATGGAACTATATATGACATGATTTTTATATTTTATGCATTATAATACTCTGGGAATGAATATTTTAGGCTTATAAAATTAATCCTATTATCAATTAATTTCTTGTATTATTATATTATTTTATCATACGATTAATGTGTCTCATGTTTAACCATACAGAGTATCTAAACTTTCACTTTGTTATGTTTACTTTCTATAGGCTGTGATGGGAGGTTTTATGTGTGAAAATTATAGAAGAGAGGATTTTATAGTGAAATATGTTTAGGATGATGAAGCTTGTATTTAAATAATAATTTTATTAATCATGCACTTAAGTACACAAACCATTACAGTTCCTATGATTGTTTATTTTGGAGATATTGAATATACATAAAAAAATATATAAAGTTTATTTATGTAATGATTGGGTTGTTTTAGTTTATATAAATAATGAATTTTTTATTTTTAGATATTATTTTATTATAACAAGCCTATGTAAGTTATGAAAAAACAAGGTGAACTAAATGATAAAGAAGATGAACATTATGTGTTATAGTTTGATTAGAGGGTGTCATAAATTAGGACAAATCTAGAATATATTTCATTTAGATTTTAAATTTTTCATGTATCAATAATTATTTTACATATTTTTAGTTGAAATCAATGGATTGAACTAGAAGGATTCATTCTAATAATGAATTAATTGGGTAATTAAATGATCATCATTTAGAGGGATGAAACTAATTTTTAGTAGGTATGAATTATCTTATGGCTATATGCACTAAACTAACTCAATATATGATAAATTATAAGAATCATATAGAGATTATGAATTCATCAATGTGGGGGAATCATTATACCAAGTCATTTTTATAAAAAACCCCACAATCCTTCTCTATATTTTATAGAATAGTATTTTTTGATAAATGGCTCAATATGATATAAATAAAGTTTTTGTTATTTAGTAATCATACCATGAGAATTTTCTCTTAGCAAGCTATCTTTTAGAAGGTGAATCCAGTAAATCATAAAATATTATTAGTGAAGATGGATATAGAAACAAATAAATCCCATGTTGAGGGAGGCTTTCAAGAGTGTGTTTATAAAAAAATAATGTCCCAGAACACTTCTTTCATCGATACAAAGGGAATGTCAAGAGATGAAACAAAAGGGTTTAAATTCATTGGTATTGTAATAAAAATATTAATATATTTTCATGGTTTTGGTTTGGATTAAATATTATGTAAATGAGAAAACATAATTCATTATTTAGTGGTGTAATATACAGACCCAAGTCACCAAGTATAAGCTAGAATTCCACAATCCATCATTTGACCCTCCTTATATGCTGGAGCTTTCCAACTTGTTGTGATGTAGAAGAGGGGAATCATGGGCCGATTATTCCCACTGTATTATGTGAAAATTATTCTGTAAAATAGATTTCATAAGATCATTGATCAAATATTTAATAATATATAATACGTAATAAGTGGATAATAATTCACATAATGTACCAAATCATCAAATATTATTTTAACGTACAACTCACACAACACAAAATGAATGAAAAATACCCCCAATATGGGGGGTATCATTATAAACGATAAATTTACGATGAAAAAACAACCAACATCTAATTTCAAATTCTATCCTATAGTACCCCAAACACGATGAGTATTCTAAATTACTTACCCACAATAGGACAATTTCCCTTATGAACATCCATATTTATGAAATCTATATGCACAATGAGATTCCCAGGTAATGTGTGTGTAAAAAATCTATTAACACACAAAAAAATTTTCTTTAACATATATTCATATCATATACTAGTTCATTTTAAGAAAATAAATGATGTGCATGAAATATATTATTATATCACACAAGCATAACATATATTTTGAGCCCATTGAATTCATCTCCAAATGTATTGGATAAATGTTGGATGGAATTTCATCCTTTCTCCAGACAGATTCCCATTAATGTAATATCCAATAACTTTTCTGACACATCCCCCAAGATGGGATATCCCATGTACTTGAAAAAAAATCTGATATATCCCTTTTAAGATATAGTCTATATAGATCTTATGAAACCCTCAACTGTAGGATACAAAGGATTAAAATATTAAATACAAAGATAAAGATTATATATAAACATTACAAAATATGAAGAAAAATTCATTGCCATCCAAATTCTTCTAATGGAAAACATCAAGAATAACTCTTATGGGACAGACACACACTAATCTCATTTAATCAAACAATAAATGTAGGTCACACAAGATATACTCTCATTATAATGAATCATGGAAATAATTTGAGTAAGCATACAATATGGATAAAGACTTCCTACCTATGGTGAAAAGGAATTTCTATTATAAGGGTAGTTATAACAGTTTTATAACACCACATTGAATCCTAGAAATATCCTATATCGAACAAAAATCATATTCATGGAATCTAGGTTAAATAGGATCAACACATAGAATTTAGGACTAGAACAAAAATACCCATGCTGATTCTTACTCGAAAACGATGTAGTTCCCAATAATTCATTAATTCCATTACTCAAAATATTAGTTCTTCTTTTACAAAAAAACAAAAATTCAGTTTTTTTTTACTCCATAAAACCCTTTATAATCTATTAATAAATTTGGAATAAAATTTTAAATAGTGTCAATGAAGAATCATTTTACCTAGATGATGAAATATCTTAATATATTTAGAATTTGGGATGAATCCATTGTCCAGACATAATAATGAGTATACAATATGAGATTAGGGAGACCACATTCATTGTGAGAGAGTTCATAGGGTGTTCGGTGTTGAGTAAGGCCTGTGATGGTTAGAAAATAAGGAATGAATAATTTTTTAATAAAAAATCATCAAAACACTCTTCCCAAGATTTTCCTTGAATAGAACTACAGGCCAGCCGATAGAGTCCACTAGCTAGCTCATAGATTATTTTTAGAACCACATATACACCAAACAACCATAGGTTGGCCAATATGATCTATATTGTAACTACTAATTCAACCTACTACACCATCTGATTTGTGGATATTATATTTATTTTTAATCTATAAAAACATCCTCATGTGTTACCCTTTTTAAATATAGCCTCTCGAACTCCTACATCCAACTCTAAAAAACATTAATTATAATTTAAAATATATGTTCAGGCTCAAATGATGTATACCTTAAATAAATTGTGTCATGATTGACCACAAATAATAGTTTTCATCCTTGTTAAGTTCATTCAAATATCATATCATAAAAACATGGAAACTATGCTCAATTATCAATCTACAACTCCCATGACACTTCCTAAATATTCCTATGTTATGAAATCCAAGTATTTTATATGTTTTTACATTGAAATAATAATTAAGTCTTCCATATCATTCATCATTTTCAATGTTGAGTCTATATAAACTTTGATATAGTAAATTATTATATTATAGACTTTAAATTATAACTTAACTAATAACAAAACAACTTAATGAATAATAAAAATAAAATTTATTAATATTAAAAATGTATTTATTAATTCATAATAAATAAGTAAAAAATATCATTAATGACATTTTATACATCAACATAAGTTTTTATCAAAAAAATGTTTTTATTTATTTTTTTATCTTTATTATTATAATTAATTTTTATCATATTTAAAAATTAAATTTAAATAAATTATTAATATTTTTAAAAATAAAATATTTTACATTATATTTTGTATAATTTTTAGGATATTTTATAAAAAGACTATTTCGTTGAATACATAATAATAATAACTTTTTAAAAGAATATCGTATTTTATAAGTAAAATCCTCATTTCATTTTAAATTTTTTCTTAAAAAAACTATTATTTAATTTTGAACAATATGATTAATTACATAATAAACATCCGTATAAAATATTTTTATATAACTTATATTTATGTCTTAGCAACCATGGTATCCATAAATGGTATTTAGGTTGACAATGAAATTTCTCTTAAAAAAATAAATTTATTTAAATTTTTTAAATTTGAAAGGATATATATTTATTATATATTCAATAATAAATTTTAACATTAATTTTTTTAAGATAATAAAATTAATTAAATTATGTTTCGTGCTTAATGATTCATTCTTTAATACAAGTTTTCACTATGGGTTACACAGTTATATAAAGTTAAATTTATTGAGTTATAGAAATTTAATATGGTAAAATAGATTCCATATTATGAATAATAATATTTAATATAATATAATATCAATTAATTAATTTAATCATAACGAGTTATAAAAAAACGCAATTTTTTTAATTTCACTTAATGTTTAAACAACTTATCCAATGTATGTGTTAAACTAAGATATATCAGTATGATTAAAACCTGTACCAGTTAATTTTTTATTTGTTGAGTATATTTCAACCTTATCTGATGATAAATTTAATAATATTTCCATTTATTACACTCTCTCATGATATTTTTCTTTAATAATTCTAATATTTTAAGAAATTCTATATGGGTCCCTCCAATCACTTATAAAAGGGATCCTCTTCCCATAACATGTTAACGTTATTTGAGATTTATATCTTATAAATTTTCATCTTCAAAACCTTCTATGAAATATTCCTCTCATCCTTGGTATTTTATACATTTTAGAGGACCAATCCCTCAAGGCTAATGATGTGGGCTAATGGAGGTCTCTTAAAGAATAGGTCAATATCTTAATTATGCCCTTCAAATTCTATTTTATCCTATAATACACATAAAACATGTCATATATATATATATATATATTATTAAAATTGTATAAAAAACATATCAGGATACTATTATGGTGATAGAACATCCTTTTATTACATTTTCTTTGTCAATTAGGATATGAATCCATTGCTTGTGAAAAAGTGTTGGAAACTTCCTCCAACTAGTGAAATGATTCATTTTCAAATCCCTTTATTTCATTGGTTATAATTGTGTAGTATTTAATATATATATATATAACATAATAATTAATATTAAATGTATAATTAATATTTAACTATTTTCTATCCATGGAAAAAATGGGAAAAATCACTCTTGCGTACATACAGAATAACATCTCCTTGTAGTAATGTAATTAACTTTTTAGGAAGATTTATATGAATGGATATAAACAAGAATATAATTAATATATAGGATAATTAAATCAGGATATAAATTTTCGATATAAATAATCAATGTAGGATGTAAATGGTCCATAACTTCCAAAAAAGAATAAATGTAAAAACACGGAAGGTAACACCTAAATTGAGTGTTCCAATGAATGATTATTAATGAAAAAGTGATAATATTTTATAATTATGAAATTTTTAGTATTATTGGATGGATTATGTTTCTGGTATAATAATAAATTACTATTTAATTTTATTAAATATGATGTTAATGAAATTATGAAGCAAACCATATTTGAGGTAATGATTTTATGTAACAATCATATCTTAAATGGATTGTATTTGGTTTTATTTATAATGAATAAATTATTTTATATATCCACTATAAATATTATTTCATTTATTATCCGATATTTATTTATGGGGATACCATATTTTCATTCATGTTTCTTCACTTTATGTACTCATGCGAGTAAATTAATCATTTTATTGAAACCCAACCATTTTTTCATTCAATAGGGAATATTCAGGTAATTTCAATTATTATCATCAAAATGGATTAAATTATGTTTTCCCAATTTAAAAATTAGTTTTCAATGTATGATTTTACAATACATGAATTTTCCTCCCATTTCATAAAAGGAACATTAATATATTTTTTCAAATGTGGTAATGTTTTGATTTTTACCAGAAATGCGAAATTTATTTTTATTTTAACATTCATTACCTAGATGGATCTCTGCAGAATAATGAATTCAATTTTTATTAAGAATTAATTTATAATTTTTGGTAATTTCAAATTAAATTTTTGCGTATTATTTTGTGAAAATTTTAAATTCTAATTTAGGCATTTCAAATGAAAATGGTATTTTTCATCAATAAATATTCAAGTGATATTTTAACAGTATTAATATCTACAATTAATTCGTCTCATGTTTCTTTTGATTATGATGGTTACCATAAAATGTTCATATATTAATACATTAAATTTATTTTTTATAATTATAATGTTGAAATTTTTATGGATGATTTATCCTTTGCATGGGTTATAAATGACTATCTGAGAAATATCTTTTTATTTTTAAAACATATTGAGGTAAAAAGTGATAAACCATAAGGTTTGAATTGGAAATTCATTAATGGAAACCACACAATTATTAAAAAAATTGGGCCTACTAGAACTATTCTCCCAAAATAGTTCCAATGTGTTATTAGTTACCTGAAGGTCTAGATCATCTTTTACAAGGTCTTAAATTTGAAATGCCTAATTTTCCCAAGATTGGATGTATTATTATCCATTATTTTTCGACCATTAAATACTATTATCAATATTAGGTCCTTATTTTCTATACATAAACTCTCTCTATTATTACAAACCAATGTCCATCATTCCATCATCTTGATAGCTTCTTCTTATATGGGATTTGTCAAAATGAACTCCTCCCCCATTTCTTCCTTTGAATGAACAAGAATATATTTGTCAATAACACACTCAAGGCCTCTATCCAACTACTTTCCATGTAGTTCTCCCTTGAGGGGGTGGCCACATGTGTTGTAGCCTCAGTCTAGTCAGATGTCACCTCTTTGGAGGAGGTAAAATTCATCAAGCCTTTTTGATTTGGATTAAAATATTTTACCCTTTTCATGGGTTATGTATTGATGATATAATGATATTTTTATGACCACATGGCAAACATATATATCAATTTAGTTCAATTATTGGTGTTACAAGAAATAGATATCCCTCTAATTCATTTTGAATGGATGGATATATCCGGAGATAATGAAGAATGGAATGGGGAGGGAACCTAGTTTATTATGGGATCCTGTCTTTTATGATAGTCATGGTAATGAGCCTAGAAAAATGAAATTATATAATTTTGAGTAAATCCACTCCAAAATTATAGTATTAGTAGTGATCCATGGAAATATAATCCTTTCCCTTGCTTTTGTATATTCCAAAAACTCATGTCCAATTCTTATTATATGTACTCATGGATCATGACTAACTATTAATGATTCTTCATTCTTTTGTATTATGTATTTTGACTAATAAAAATTATTTCACGTTTCATTATTATGAATATGAATTGATCATTATTATTTTCCATTGGTAATATCATCTTCTCATACCCTTATGATTATTTTATTATGACATATTACCATTACTTTAATTATCATATTTTTACTATTGCAATGTATTTGATCTCACCGTTTATTAAGATTCCATATCACATGATATGGATAATTTATCTTTTAGTATAAATTGTCTTATAAGAGTTTATACCCCATGATTTTATGGTATGTCTCTTGTTAAATTTAATTTCTTTGATAACTTACATTGCCTTCAACACCCATATTAAACACACAATAAAAGATCATTATAAATCAGCTGTTATAGTGGGGTGAATGAATATTATAATTAACATTATGAAATATATATATTTTATGTTCAAAAAAAATTTTAAAATTCATCTTAAGTTAATTCTAGGGATGATATAAAAAATAAGATTTTTTCACATATAATGCTATATTTTTCTAAAGGGAGTTTTTCATCCATTTAATAGAAAACATGTTTTAAAAATAAATTGTGATCAATTTATAAAATAAATATGAAAAAATAAATATATTTTATGAAATTGGAATATCAAAATTTACGGTGGATGCATTTTTGAACTTATTTAAAAGCGTCATGTTTTAAAGAATAAAGATAAATACATAATTTTAATTGAAAACAACATTTTTCATATAATTAATTTACATAGATAATTTATAATTTTTATTGGTTTTAAAGTATAATTAGATCATTATTATATAATTTTATCACATTTATTTAATTTTAATCCACAAATTGTTTGATAAGGATATAAAAACATATCAATATTCTGAAAGTTTGAACATTAAAAAATTGTTTCCTTCTTCTGTCAATGCTATTAATTTTAAATTATTTTTAGCCAATTATATGATTTGAATTTTGACAAATGGATTGCTTATTTATAATCATAATTTCAAAATTTATTAACTAGGTCGACATTATTTTTGGACAATATGAATAGTAACTGTAGGGTTTTTTAATTAGGACAGATAACATTAAATCATGTAATTATGGGTAAAACTTATATAACTTGTAATATAAAATTACCATAGCTCTTGTACAAAATTTAATGGATGATTTATCTTCACCAAAATCACCCTTTTTCTTATTTTTTGAGCCTCTTATGACACTAAAATCAAATTAATCATTTTATAATATTTTATTTAAAGGAAGGCCAAATATTCCATACTCAATTATTTAATAAGTGTTAAATTTTTTATTTATGGTTTCTAAGAAGTTAGATTTGAATATAAAGAGAATATTAAATCTACAATTTTTATCTTAATTAGGATAATTTATTTTAAATTTTTAGGGATGAAATTATAAAATTAAATGCAAGGGTAATGATGATGTAGTGACTATTTGATTAATGGACATATCAAATAAATTTTGTTAAAAAAATAAATTTAATTTCATATAATTAATGTAATATATTAATTTTATATATGGACTAGTCAACATTGGTATGTATCAATGGTTTTTTGTCAATGATTACTTATATTTATTAAACATTAAAAAATTGATGTAATGAATATTTTTGAAAATTTCACTATTGATATTTTAAAATAGTTAAAAAAATTTAAATGATATAAACTTCATGAAAATGTGAAATTGACCCATATTATTTTTATAGGGTTGAAAGCTCAATCCATGAATCATTTAGGATTCTTTTATAATTTCATTGAAATTATATTATCTTTCAAGGAGGAAAAACACATGTTAACACAATAAGAGTTAAATTATTTTAATAAGATTTAAAACCAAAAGATAATAGTAATGTTATTTCCCAAAATATTCTAAAAATTATATGATGAATTGTATGATCACCTTATAAACTAAATATCGAATTAAAATTTTTTAACTAACACTTATTTAAGAAAATAACTTATATATTATTAAAATCAAATATAGTTTCAAAATCGAAAACTCTTTGTATTTAATATCATTTATTTCTAAACATAATGACAAAACAAAGATATGAAAAAACAAGAAAGTATATTCTGATAATAATGACACTGAATTCATTATATAATTTTATTACATTATCTAAAAAAATAAAAAATATTAAATAATTATGAAGGGGATAATATATGCTTTATCATGGATTAACTTATTCATTTAAGACCATTTGTATGTATTTGGATCTATAATAACCTTATTATATTTTAATATTTTGTTGATTTCAGAATATGTCACCCCCCTCAATTGTTAAACAACACCTCCTCCTTCACATCATCACACCAATTTGAGAAATATAGCCCCCATACCCTTGCCATATCTATTAAAAACATCCTTATTTATGTTTTATATATGATGTTACTTTTATAATACCTACCATATAACATGTATGAATATATTAATGGATTTCCTCCAGAGAAGAGGTAATCTTGTTACTAACTAATTCGAGTTCATTTATAATTCTACTTTATCGTCATTTTTTTATTATATGATAATATACCATATCCAATATATTATATATTCGGAGATGTTATAATGATATAGGAAAACTATATTCCACATTTTTTACATCATGTGAAAAATGAATGTACAACACCTGTGTACGCACAACATATCGTCTCTACATCACGGTGTAATTTGTTTTTCATCACCACTATACTTGGATGATTAATGTAATGCTAATAATGAAAGAATATAATAATTATAACATGATATTGGTTCTATAAAACTAATATACAATCCACTTACTTTCCCTTTAACCATTAATGGAATTCTACTATCGTTCATTCATTCGTACAACCCACTGTCTCCATGATACAATGAGATTCAATTCCCAAATTCAATATTGAATAATGAATACAAATATTTTATAAAATAGAAAAATATGATATTAATGACATTAATATAATTCTGGAGATTATTTAATTTTCACCTATGAAAATAAATTAGGACTTACATGAAAAATATTACACTGGATAATAAAGTAGTTAACACGTACAACATGGATAATTATGAAATATTATTAAAAAATGAGTAAAAAAATGATATAATAGGATCATATGTGATATAATAAATAAAAATATTCTTATATTATAAATTATTAACATTATTTAATACATTATACATGTGGTTGAACTTCGTTCAATTAATAGAAAGCGCAAGATATGGGGTTTTCTCACCCCCCATTTTTCTGTGAGCTACAACTTATTCAAAAATTAATTATTTTTTTGTGGTGTAGTACCCATTTTATATATCATATAATTAATATTTTTATCTTTCTGTTATTCCATGTTTAATTTTATAATTATATACTTTTATAAGGATTATGATTAAAATATTTTAAAGTGGTATAGTACAATTTTATTTTAAAATATCTTTTTAATGGATTACAAATTATTAAGAAATGCTTTGGAAATGAAATACATAGGTTAGGGACTAGTTAAGGAAACCCATGGATGAATTTGAAGTCTATTGAAATGAAATCAGTGGTGAAAAATCCTTCACATATTTTTCCACGAAGAATTAGATTGGTTCTTTCCCATAGAAATATTTTGGGAAGAGGATTGATGTTGATAGTAACTATCTGGAGAATAAATCGTTATAGTTCAGATTTAAAAAATTAATAATTTCTTTTTTTTTCAATTATTACTATACATTGTATTATTATAATGAAAAATTATTTATATGTTTTTCTATTCTAAATTTATTGGTTATGTGTTTTTTGTGTTCAGTTATTTACATTTCAATGTTGATTAAGCTCATTTTTTCAAGTTAGCTTCTGTTGTACATTACCATTATTAGGAATTTGAGATCACCATTTACGTATGTTTTATTTTCCCCAAGTTTCTACAATGTTTATTATGACATATATTAAATTTTATACTAGTAGAATAATTGTATTTTTAAAACATTATTTTTTAATTTTATTTTAAAAATTAAATTTTAACATTCAATATTTATTAAGTTTACTTATAATAATAACTATTTTGTCCTTTGGGATGCAATTTCATGTATCATATGACCATGCAATAATGTAACACACCAAATCCCCACTAATAGATTTTGGTTAATTACCATAGGTATCAAATCATGGTTAGTAAAATCTTGGGGAACTAGATTTTAAAATAAACATATCCAACATGTGAACTTTGATTCTTCATTAAAATATTTAAAAACAGTTACCAATATAGTATATTTTATTTTGAGGAAAAATTATCATCAATATTATGGGATTACATAGTGTGTGTGTCATTATTTCTTTGGGTGCCTAATGGGACGAAATTAATCAATATATGAAAATAATATATGAATTTCCCCACTACGAAGTCCAATATAGTTAGGTTTGAAGCTTAGAATATCATGAGCATATTTGGAAATATAACTCAGGATATGAAAAAAAACCATGATATACATATATGTGATAAATTTATGAGATAGAATATATCATACTTTAGTGGTAGTACAAATCTAATTATTATTTGAGTAATTGATTAAGTAATTGGAGAAGATATTTGAATCAGTGGGATGAAATGAAATGGAAATGGTCACACTTCAAGAATATTTCTGTAGAGATGATTCTTGACTATAGTGGTAATTGATATAGAATACATGGGAGGTTAAAGATATAAAACTCATGAAATGGAATTATATTAATTATACATCCTTCGAAAATATATTTCCCTGATAAGTAAACAATTTAAAATAGAGAAAGTTACATAGTTTATTTCCAATGTTATAAGAAATTATTGTATATTATTAACCCACCTTTAAATGTTTCTCTAGGTATATTATAAAGTAAAGACATTAAATAGATTACAATATTGAACATTTATTTTATGGGATTAATCTGACTAACCAAAGGGAAATGGTCTCAAAAAAATTTCAAAAAATGATTAAATATTTTTATGTTATATCAAAATAGAGAAAGAATTTTTCAAGTAAGATACATTTTAAGGGAAGAAATGGAACACGAGGATGTAATAGAAAAATAGATAAATAGATGTATGGAATGAAGGATTTTCAAACATTTTATAACTATAAAAAAGTAACCTAGGGAAGTTATTAAATGGATTAGGTTTTTAAAAGTGTGGAGAAAAGGTTCACTGAGAAAAATAATGAAAGAAGAATAAATAAAATAATGATATTAAGTGTTTTAAATATAGTTAAATTTGTATTACATAAATAAATACACTAAGAATCAAGAATATATAACTCAAAAAAAACAGAGGGGTCAATGTCAAACTTATTCTGTTACTACAGTTTAAGTAGAACAATTAATGCATCTTTGTGATTTTATTAATGAATTATGTCCTAGAAATATTTTTTCAATGTGATTTTCATTAAAAGAATCATGAAATATATAATGGTTTTTTAAAAATACTTATTATTTAAGTATTTTTCAAGAGACATGTTTTTATTAATGTTTTTAGAGGGATCAAATATATTGTATGTGACAATAAAAACTACATTATATTGTTTGGGGGTATCTAATTATTTATTGTTTATAGAAATTATGTTATATTACTTCTATATTTCTTGACATTATATTTGGACAGAATCATTCAGAATGATTCTTAAGGAAACTGCTTATGGAATATATTGAATTGATCTTTTGATATTATTTTTTCATGGAAAACATATGATTCATCATATGGTATATCATATTCTATCCGTTTTGGATTTAAAAATATTTAATAGCCAAAGGAAAAGCATAGAAACCATTTGATAATGGTTCTTCATGCGTAATATTCAGCTCGAATATCCAGCTCTTGGTTTAATAAATGTAGTATAAATAGAATGAAACATAACCAATGTACGTATTATTCTTAAGACATTGAAATTAATCATTTAATTTTATTTTATTTAATGATTTATTATAAAAAATTCAATGATAGTACAAGTATTTTGAAACAAAAATGTTACCTATTTAATATTCATTCTGAAAATTCAATAGTCTCTTAACTGATCACATATATATGGTTTTTTGATGGTTAACATTCAAAGGACCACATTCTCTATCACTCTCCATTGTAAATTTATGGTTACATTTCTATACCATTTCAATTTTTTAACTTTAATTCAGTGTTATCTTATTCAAAATCTTAATTTTCTGGTGACTTACACATTTCCATTTCATTCTTATAAAGAGTATTTTAAATAAACCCCATTATGGATATGGGATTACAAGGATGGAATTATTAAGTATCAATAATTTATTTTTGACGTGAAATTTGAACTTTTAAAGATAAAATTAATTAATTGTAGGGATAATTTAACCCCAAAAGATTGAATGGTATGTCTCTTGGTAAATATAACATCTTCAATAAATCACATTTCATTAAACATCTGACATAAATGATATATGAGATAATATTATGACTTCACCATTAAATTGGAATAAATTAAGGTTATTAAACACATTATAATATTTATATATTAAATGTTCAATCTAATTTTTAACATTTACCATATGCGTTTTCCAGATATGATATAAAAATAAATCTACTTTTACACATAAAAAACTATATTTTTTAAAGGCATCTTTATTGCCTTTCGACAATGCGTTGTTTAAAAACAAAATTTTAAAAAATTTATTATTTCCATTTGAGAAAGTTATGTACTTATTTTAAATATAAATATCAAAAAATTACTTTGGTTTCATTTATAATATTTTTATATGATTTTTTTTGTTTTGATGACTAATGAAAAATAGTAAATTTTAATTGAAAACACCTTTTTTTAATGTTACTAATAGTGTTAAATTAATGATTTGATTCCTTTTAAAGTATAATCCAATCATATTTAAATTAATTAATATAATTTAGGTCATTTTAATCAATTTATTTTTATTCAAGGATATTAAAAAATATCAATCATTTCAACGTTTCCTCTTTAAATACAAGATTTATTGTTCTATCAATGAGATTAATTTTGAATTAATTTTATATAATTATACGTTTTCAATTTTGGAAAATGGATTACCTATATGGAATATTAAGGTTAAAAATTATCAAATAGTCTCCTTTATTTTTGGACCATGTGAATACTAACATTATTAATTTTTTAATTATCACATTTATGTGTAAATTAGGAAATTATTTAAAAAATTAGTATAATAAGTATTATAAAATTACCCTAACACATGTTATAATTTTACTGGAAGAGTGATTTTCGAACCAGAACATCCTTACCCGATTTTATATCTGTTTGTTACTACATGGATGTCTTCTACCATTTTATAGTTTTCTATTTAAAAGAAAGTCAAATATATTACACTCATGTTTTTAAAAAGTATTACATATTTTATATATGTGTCTTCCAAAGGTATATTCAAATATATATATAAAGTTTACAGATAAAATGTTTATATTAATGATTATAATATATTTTTAATTTTCATGGAAGAAATTATTAAATTAATTGGTTGAACAATAATGATGAAATAAAATTTTAATTAAAGGAAATATCAAAAAAATATTTTACAAAATATAAAATTTAATTTAATTTTTTATAATTAGTATCGTAAAATAGTTTTATAGATTAAATAGGTATTATTGGGATGTATTAAATAATTCTTTTACAAGTTATCTTGTTTTAATGATTTATTTAAAAAAGACTTCTAATGAATAGTTTTGAAATTGACACTATTCATATTTTAATATAAAATAATTATTTATAAAATGTTATAAAAATAATAAAAATGTAAGTTTCAACCGAATGATTTTGATAAGGTTTAAAATTCCAAACCATACTCAATTATGAGAAGCTTTTTATTTTATAGTAACAATATTAACCTTCAATGTGTAAAAATACATGTTGAAATTGTAAGAGTTAAAGGGTTTAAATAAGGGTTAAAACCAAAATATAGGGGTAATAATGTGATTGAATCATTTATAAATATTAAATGATTAATATAATTTAATCCTTATCACCTTATGATTGAATTGGATTTTTTTAGTGGAAAAATGATTATAAATATAACTTATATATTATTTAAATCAAATATGGTTACCAATTGTCAGTCTTTTGTTATTTAGTATCATTTTTTGTCCACATAGTGAAAAAATCAAGATATCATAGAAGAAAATTAAATATTAATCATAAATAAATTGGTTTCAATAGTTATATTTATTTTGAATTTTAATAAATTCTATAATTTCCTTAAATTCTCCATCAATCCCGACACAGTATTTAATTAATTAATAGTAAAATAAAATAATTGATTTTAAAAGTAGTACATTTTATATACTTGGGACGATGTATGGTGTATAGTTTATTTTCATGATATATAGGATATGTTAGAGATGTTTGAATAAATTATATTATAATTACCACATTTACTTGATGTAGTTAAATTCAAATTAAATTAATAGTATTAAATTTGACAATAAAAATATTTTATTGTATTGTTATAATATTTAATTATTTAAAAATCATAAAAATATAAAATAAATACAAAGGGGATAAGATATGGTCGACTCAATCTTCCTGATTTCATTTATGTTCCATTTGGACGTATTTGGTTCTATAATAGTCTTATTATATTTCAATAGCTTTATTATTTCCAAAGGTGCCCCACATATCAATTTTAAAAGAGAACCTCCCCCCTCACATCATCACACATTTTGTGCCATATAGCTCAACAAAACACAGAAAAATTTAATTTTTATCTTATTTAGTTATGTTATAATAGTTTTGATACTTCCAAATGATCTACCATATACTTGTTAAGAGTATATTAAAGGATGTTTTCTGAAGAAGAGGTAATAATTTTTACTAACTCATTCATGTTCATTTATTTTTATACATCCTCATCATGCAATGTATTCATGATAATGTAATAAATTCATAATAACATATATATTTATATGTAATTATGATAATGTTATAACTATATTCTCACTTTTATCCATCAAACAAAATATAAATCGTTGTGTATGCGTATGTATGGCTTACTATCTTCACATCTTGGGGTATTTTTGTTTCATCACCACTTCACTTGGATGGGTATAATGATAAAAATATTATATTTAAGTAGTTATTTTGACATGATATTTCTTAGGGAAAAATTAATATACCATCCATTTCCTCAGTCTTTCACCATTACAGGAATTACACCGTTGATCCTGCGTACCTGTGGCCTACGGTCGCCACGATGCGATGTGATTCATCTGCAATGTTAAACATTAAATAAATATTGTAAAACTATATATTGTGAATAAATATGACATATAAGATGTTAATATCATTTTAATGTGATGGATATATATACTATAAAAACAAATCGATACTTAAAAGATAGATTATGCCTAATAAAATGAAGTAATTAATACCATAAACATAGAAAATAGTTAAATATTATTAAAAAAGGAGTAATAAAATGATTTAATATGATAATATATGATATCATAAGTTTTCGTGTGTTTTTTTATAATTTGGTAACATGATTTAAACCATTATACGATAGGATTAAAAAAAATTATTTAAGGGAACATAAAATGGAATGGTTTTGATAAGCTCTCTTTTATTTCTATGAGATATACCTTATTCACGCCTAATTTATTTTGTGAGTTGTACTTAGCCTTTGGTATATAATATCAAGAATCTGTTTATATTTAAGGTATGTAATTTTTTATTTGATAATTATTTACTCAAATGGAGATTATGATTTATATATTTCTAGGTGGTATGAAAAAAATTTATTTAAAAATTTATTTTTAAATAGATTATTCATTATAAGGAATGATTTGGATATGAAAGACATAGTTGGGAATAAGTTAATGAAAAATACAAAATAAAGAGATAGTCTATGGAGGCAAAGTAATTAGGTAAAACACCCTCTATATTTCATTTGAAAATGTATTAGATGGTTTTCTACCCACTTATTTAAAATGGAAAGTGGATTGATCTTAATAGTATATATATAGAGTATATATCGTGATAATTCAGAGGTTCAACATGGAGTATTTCCACTATTTTAGTTATTATGATTTATAATATTTTCACAATAAAATAATATTGGATTTTATTTTAATTCATAGTTTATTTATTACATTTCATGTGGGTTAGGTTATTTACCTTCTTATATTGATTTTTCTAATTTATTCAAGTCTTCATCCACTATTGTTGACCCTTTCTATGTATTTTGACTCACCCATTTCATAGGTTTTATATTCCCCAAGTTTCTATGAATTTTATTATATATGATTTGAATGTTTATGATAGGATAAAAGTTGTGTTCTCAATGATTTTTTTGTATTTTATGTTTAAAATGTAATTTGAATATTAAATATATATATATAATGTACCCAAAATAAAAAACTATTCGTCCATTTGGGACGAAATTTCTTGTATCTAATAATAATATAATTATGTAATTCACCACCTCCTTGCTTTTGGGGTTAGGGGAATTAAATAGATCTGTAGCTATGATAAAATTTATGGAAAAGTTTGTTGATTGTTGATATATTAATTGTTTACAAATCCAAATTTTGAAATACAATAATCCATTATGTATTTATTATATATTGTATTAAAATGAAAAGAATGGTCCAATTATTATGATTTAGTATTAGTTTATATTATGTAAGTATCTCAAGAGTGAGTATTATATAATTTTTAGTAAATTTTTTAAACTTTGATGAGGAAAAAATAGAGAGAACCATTATGATCATTATATGATTTTGAGAACATCCAAACTTATGGTAAATTAAAGAGTGTAGACATCCTATTTAAAAACCTCCCCATAAAGATTCAACAAATAAACATGGTTGTAGCATATATTTATTTATGTCAAAACTCCAAAAAGAGTTGGTTATATATATATATATAGGTTATCATTGTGGTACATTGTGAATAATCATTACTGGGAATATACATTAAGACTCTAAGGATATTCTTATATTAAATAAAATTTTATTTTAGTTACATTATTAAGTATTATAATACATAATGACCGTGGATAAAATATATTAAATATAATGTTTCATATATTGAAAATAATTTATATTCATTTTAACATAATATAAATTATTTTCATGATCTTATTATTTCCCAATGTGATTATTATTCTTTATTATAGCCATTTTTTGTTTTATTCAATTGAAAAACAAGATGTAATCACATTAATGATGAATTCGATGGAAATGAAGTGGTTTCCCCCCCCCCTGAGATACCGAATGTCATATGATATGGAATGAAAAATATTATTTTATTATTATATATCATTGTCAAAAAATGAGTCACTTTTAGATTCCAAATGATAAAATGAAGGAACAATATACATTGATTCCATCATGAGATTACATCAGCCTTATTTTAGTGGGTATTATAGTACACTAATTTCTGAGTAATTTTTTAGTTCCACTATAAGGATTTTTTTCACTCTCTAGTGTCCAAAAAATGAAAATATTATAATATTTTTTATATTTTTTTGGTAAAGAGGAAAAATAATGTAAAATAATCAATAATACGAGGAAATAGGGAGAAATTGAATCCATTGAGTGGGATATGTTAAGAGATTTTTTTTCGATAAGCAATTTCCCCATATTCACCACACAATGATGAGGAATGAATTCTTTGTGCTTATTTAGAATGAAATTGAATCTGTTGTTAACTATGATTGAAATATCTCAATACCTACAATTATATCATATGGAATTTTTATTTAAAAGTAATGTAACATTGATCAAGGTTCTAAATCATCTAAAAAGTGATTTCTTTTGTAATTTAAAAATATGAATTTGGTGGAATATAACAATGATCAATTAATCAATGTCTTAAAAACTAGTATATAAATGTTATATAGTATAGATAATATTATATAGGTATGAGAAGTAGTAATAATTTTATTAAAAGTAATGTGAAACTAATTTTCACATCGCCTTCTTACAAAATTTTCATGACAACCATTGTCAGGTAATTTTCTATGAATTCTTTATAAATTAACTTGTACACAAATAGGAAAAATATTTTCATATTTTTTTATATGAAACCAAAGTGGAAAATTGTTTTTAAAATCAATTTCAATAAAACACAGGTTTAAACCCTTCTTGTCGAGTGGTGTTTTAATATTTTTATAATGTGACTCTATTCCATATGAACCTAAAATAAATTTTTTTATATCATTGCTAAACGCATTTTTTTAATTTATATAACATTTCACTCTAACTATTCCATTATTTATGATTTAAAACCACATTGATTTACATATTTATTAAATCTAAAATTAATTTAATGATCTCAACAAGATATTTATTTTTAGAATCTCATCTTTTAGTTTGTTTTTGGAACTTATATCTATCATTATAATTTTTTATGATTGTTTCTCTATATCAAAGAACATGTACTTCTTTTTTAGTTGGGAATATATAGCTACCACCTGATATTTTTTAAGTTGTATAATATAATTTCTCTAAAATCACATGTAATATTACCATATGAGATATTTACATAAATGAATATAACTATTTTAAAAACTATTCATTCAATGGACACTGAAACTACAATAAAAATTAATTTAAATCATTTTGTTTATTTTTTATATTTTCATTTTCATTCTATAATTTACACATCCATCTTGATAACAACATCCAATGATGAAATATAAAATGAAATATTAAATATCACTATGTTATTTATTATGATAAATGACTTTGAAAGGAATATTTGATGTCATTTATCATCATAATAAACACTGTATAAGTCCAGTTGAACGTTTTATGTCAGTAACTATAATATGTGATGCCAAAATTGGGGTTTCAAATTGTTTTATATAATATTAAATCAACATTAATTCATACAATTTAGGGGCCATTAACTATGATTAAAAAACAGATTTTAAAACTAATAAAATAAATGATGTTAATATGTAGTTTTATAATTTTGGGTTTTACCCATTATAGAAATATGTAAATGTGGATTAATTTTTTTTTCCTAGCAAGGTGGAAATGCAGATTAGTATAACCCATCCATCCAATTATTTTTTTATGAAAATAAAGTAGGAATTTAAGTGAAATTGTCACAATAGAAACCATACAAAGAAGAAGATTTAATTTACATTATTCTAAATTTGTGGAAAGAATAATGGGGACATTATCATAAGAGAATTTGTAATTTTTTTAGTTTGAAAAATTAGGCCCATTTTCAATCTTATTACAAATTAATAAGATGTATTCTGTCAATAATTTAAATGGATAAAAATTCATATTGAATGAACCAACCAAACTCTAATGAAATGATTTTTATGAAGTATGAAAATTATTCTAGGTATTTCAAAAAATATAGTTTTAATGACGATGAACAATGTTTGAATCCTCTATATCCTGAATTCAATTTTAAATATCTTACATTCACTCTTTTTGATGTGTGGTGTGATAATAATGGGAAAAAATGTATACTAATAATTTAATATTGAAATCATTAGGAACTATTTGACTATAGTTTTTCTTATTCTATTATATGTGATTAATTTTCAATGGGTATCCCATTAATTACTCAATGATTGGATGTTCAAATAATTCTAAAATCTCTTAATGGTATGATGACCACATTTCATGACTATGAATCATCCTCGGTTGATCTTTGTGGGAATATGTACCTTACTGATTTTTTTATTCTTACTCTTATAAAAATTGATGTTATTTATCTCACAGATTTTTTTGATATGTAAATCACATATCAATTTCAATGGAAATGAATTAATATTTAATATTCCAAACAAACCAATGATTTTTTATCAGTATGATGATAAAAATGACCTTCCTATATATATTACATTCATTGTAAATTTCTCGATTCATATTTAATGTGAGTATTGATATTATATAATTGGTACAAAACACAATATCCATTATATACCTATCTTACAGGAGTATTTTGATGACTTTCTTCTAGAATAAAAAATTCTTACTCTGAATTATGCATTAATGTTTTCAATAGAACTCATACATGGTGATAAAACTATTTCAATGACTCCATATAGGATTTAATAAATTGTTTTCTAAGAAATACTGAACAAACTTAAATATAATATTTATATGGTATTAATTTGGGAATGTTTATCAACAAGGGTCCACCTCCACTATTTTTATGAATAAAGGTGAGTCAAATTTTCTCTAATTTTATTATCTAGAATATAACATGATCATAATAGTAAATAAGAATCAATTGACCTATATTTTTTATTTATTTGAGCTATTATGTGGAGATTAATATTTTTCAATGATTTATCATTTTATTGGTATTATCTGTTAAGGGTCAAAAGTGAATAAATAATCAAAGAAAACATCATGTTCGATGTATGACCATTATAAAATTATTATGCAAAAAAAATTTCTTACTAATAGCCCACTTTTATTTACATATTTAATAAGTGTAGTCTTTAGAGGATACCTTGATAACATTATGGTATTATTTACAAATAATAATGATATATATTACAAGATGATTAATGATCATGAATATCACTTGAGGATTGTGTGGAGGACTCTATAAAATTGAAGACCCATATAATATTTACCAAGTGTCAATTTTGGTTACATGATGTTTATTTTTAGTTAATATATAGTTATGATAGGGTATATTTGGGGATAAATCAAAGACATATGATATAAAATAATAGACCACACCATCCACTATGATTGAGATCTATAGTTTTCAATGATTGTAATTATAATATTAGTGATTTTTGAATGATTTCTCATAAATATCTAATAAAAAACATGTTAACCCAAAGGGAATTTATGTTCCTTTAAGTCGAGGAATGTGAAGAAAATTTCAAGGATTTGATGAGATTTATAGTCAGTGATCCTATGATCTAACTGAACCATAATGTTTAATGGTTTTGGATTTATAGAGATTATTAAAAAAATGATATGGGTTGTTTTCTAAAGTGGAATGATATGGTGATAGCCTATTCCACATTCCAATTTATGTTTCATTAGATAAAATAAACAATAAATTATCATGAGTTTGAATATGTAATATTTTCATCAATTATATGGGGTGATGGTATTTATGTAAAAACAGTTGATATGTATATTTTAAAAAATCAAACTATAGATTCACTTTAAACAATGTTGAATATGTTCTAATGAATATGTTCATGAGTTGAATATGTATTATAACATCTTAGTACATTACCAAAATAAGAAATAGAACATGATGGTTGATGCATTAATTCAAAAGTTTCTTGCTATAAATTTATTATGAGTATCATAAATGATATAAAATTTATGAATTTTCAAAGTATATAACATAAAATATTAAATCAATAAGATAAATATTTTCCGTCTAAATAGATTGTTCAAACATATTCATATGTATTGATTAAATAGGTGTTGATAGAGGATGGGGAGATTGAATATAAAGTATAACTTATTTCATTATTTATCATTTATTTTTATAGAATAATAATATTTAAGAGCTTAATATGTGTCCTGTAGATTAATGACATGATGAAATAACTATTGGAAGTAGCTGCTAATTCATTATTCTTTATTCATTACAAAATTAAAAAATATTTATAGTGGTATGGGTGGGTATTTATATTAGGATAATAATTGGAGATATATTTATGATAATATATCTTTATTCTTTGAAAGTCATCAAGTGAAGATTAAGTGGAAAAATTATATGGTAATGTTTTAACATTGACCCAAACCAAGATGGACATTGGAAAACATTACCAAGGAATTCACCATAATACATCAAAAACATTTGAAAAGCGTAATGTTATTTGGGATGTATGTGACCAATTTGAAATTTAAACACAATATATTCTAATTATTTAATATTTTTGACTTTATCTGATTGCCAATATATACATTCAAAAATTGGAAAGGTTACATAAAATACCATATTCAATTATATCAAAATAAAATATGACTTTTTCCTCAATTTTATGGAAAAGTATACAATATGATCAATATATAGTGCTGTATTTTTGATCTAATCATCATCCACATATATATAGTCAGTTTTAGAGAAATATTCAAACTATATATTTTATTTTGTGATATAGTTTTCAATATTTCAATGGTGTTTAAGATCAACACTTTCTTCTAGATATGTTTTATTTCAATAGGTGAATTAATAAGAGATTTCAGATATCTCCTTAGGAATAACTATATATAATAAATTGTATATCTATTATATATTAGGATGAATTTTAAAAAAACTATTGTAATCTATTATATCTGGGGAAATGGTGGAGAATCATAGAGAAATTTAGTAGACATTAATGCCTCATAGAGTCGATAAAGTTGTTATGTTTACAATTTTTTGTTAGATCTGGTAATCGATGTTTGAGAAAAGGTATTTAGAGAAATTTAAAAATGGATAAAGGTATTGACACATAGAATTTTTGGAAATATTATTCCTATGTATATTTATCATTTGGAGATTCTTAATCATCTTGTAACTCTAACATATCAATTGGGACACCCACCAAATAAATAACATATTCACGATGATGTCATCATGGGTATATACTGGTTATCAACAGTCCAAGCTTAGAAAAACAATTTTATTTGCATAATACGTTGTTTCCATGGATATGGGAATAGGTTTTCTTATATTTTCGTGAAGGAAAATTGAGAAGCATAGGATGGACTCGCACATATGAGGGAGAAACTTGTCAATCATTAGTTGGATAGCATGACACTCATTGGATTGAATGAGACGAGTCCATAATTTCTTACTTTGGTGGGGCAATTTGAGGACGTCCTTCCAGATGATGTTCTATGAATACCTCCCTACACAAAAGTAGATATCTACATTTATTTGTACCCCAGGACTGTATATATATCTATATTTTCATATCATATGGCTCCCGTAGAGATATGAGAGCTATGGGTATAGTTGGAGAATTTTTTTAGGAAGGGGTTCATAAGGCCCAACATTAAACCATGGGCATCCCCAATGTTGTTCTCCAAGAAGTAAGACAGATGATTGATGTTATTCATAGAATCCCAGTGCCTGAAAAAGGTGACTGTGAATATAATGTTGCCTATACCAAGGATTAAGGGCCTATTTGATCATTTTAAGGGAGAGAGACGGTTTTCAATGAGAGGCCCTAGATCAGGCTATCACTAGCTTCGAGTGCTAGATGAGGACATCTCGATGATAGATTTCAGATGTCTCTAGATCCAATACGAGAACATAGTGGTGCCATTTGGCATGAAGAACACCCCATTAGTGTTCATGGGATTCATGAAAAAAATATTTCATCTGTACATAGACAATATTATTGTGGTATTAATTTAAAAGATCTTACTATTTTTAGAGTCCAAGGAGGAGAAGATGATACAATTGAGGATGGTTCTCGACAGCCTTTAAGAGCACCACCATCATGTAAGGCTCTCAAAGTGTGAGTTCTTAATACAAAATGTCCACCTCCCCGGACATTTTATCATAGAAGATGGATTTTTTCTGTATCAAGAAAATATTGTGGTAGTTCTTTCTTGGGGTCCACCTAAGAGAATTACTAGGGTACAAAAATTTCATTGGTTGGTTACATACTATTAGAGGTTTTTACCCAATTTCTATAGGGTATAATAGCCCATGAAGGCTTCAATGAAGAAGGGTAAACTCATAATGTAGAGTTAATAATACCAGCAGATCATTCAGTAGCTAAGGTGGATCTTGAAGAGTTATCATCTCTTGAGGTTTCTAGAGGAGGGAACTAACAACATGGTGTAGCGTAATGCATCAGAAACTAGGCTTGGTTCTTTAATGATATAAGAAACAACAATGATTTCTTATACATTATGACAATTGAGACCTCATGATCTGAACTATGCAACTCAAGACCTTGAGTTAGAAGTGGTAGTCTTCGCCATTAATATGTGGTGACACTACCTTATGGGTGAATGATTCATCGTTTACTCTAACAAAAAGTGTCTGAAGTATATCATTTCTATGAAGGACTTGAATCTGGGATAGTAACATCAGCTAGAGTTCTATAATACTATAACATAAAGATACTCTATACTCCTAGGAATGAGAACGTGGTTGTAGATTCTATCATCTAGAGATCAAGTTCATGGATACGGAATGAAGCCTTAGAGTAGTTTTCCCCGCATCAGGTATCCACTGTGAATAGAGTTGAGGCAGCTATCTTCAATTGATGGTAGTTTCCCATCCACACGTACAGTGAGTTTGGGAGGCATATCATAGAGATTCCACTTACGAGACAACATGTTCCCAGATGTCCATAGGGAATTCCCCAATTCGATATTTGAATGGTGGGGAGCATGTTATCTTTTTCCCAGGAAGCACAATAGTATTGGTGGTATTTCATGAGGTGGTGTTATGAAAGTTGCATACTTCCACTTTGGTGGTACATATTTGTGTGGGGAATATGTAATAGGGCCTCCGACGTCTGTACTGGTGGCCAAGGATGAAGAAGGTAGTAGTAGAGTTTTTTTCGAGATGCCTCACATGAAGGAATTGATGGTTGAGCACTAGGTTTTAGCAACTTTGACACAACCCCTCGAGTTACGAGAGTGGATTTGTGATGGAATATTCATGTACTATATGATGGGTTTACCACATATGTCATGGGGGAAGGATATAACTTAGGTGATCATAGACCAACTCACCAAGTCGGCCCGCATCCCACCCATTCGAGAGCAGGGTACAGTGGATAGCTTAGGACTCCTCTATGTGAAAAAGATAGTTCAACTCCATAAAGCCCCATCTATGATTGTCTCCGATCACGATGCACTCTTTACATCCCAGTTGTGGAAGGTATTACAAGAGGATTTTGGAACTCTGTTGTTCTTGAGAATAACCTTTCACCCATAGAATGATGGTAATAAGGAGAGGTCCATACTGTCCTTGGGGGACATGCTTCGTGCTAGTATCCTTAATTCTGGTTGTAGTTGGGAGGACCACCTACCACTGGTGGAGTTTGTGTACAACCACAACCTCCACTCCACCATCAGTATGGCACCATTCGAGGAAATATATGGAAAACAATGAAGTTCAATGTTATGCTGGACAAACCCTGGGGTTTCAGCAATCATGGATCCAAAGATGGTACATAATACCATTAGGAAGTTATAGGTAATCATAGAGAAGATGAATACTGCACAGAGTCACCTAATGTAATATGATATTTGGAGATGGAGACCATTGGAGTTCGAGGAGGGAGATCACAAATTCCTACAAATATCTCCTCAAAGATGGATACAGAGATTTGGCAGGGGTGACAAGTTGTCTCTGAGGATAATCGGACCATTCCTTATACTTCATAGAGTGGGTGAGGAGGTGTAACACTTGGCTCTTCCACTGCAGTTAGAGAGGGTTCACGATGTTATCAGGGTATCCAAGCTGAGGAGATATGTGCACAACCCATCTCACATCATAGACCATGGGAAGTTGGAGATTAAAGATAGGGAGACATTTTTGGAGTACCCTATAGAGATAGAGGATTGATAGGAGATGATCTTTTGGGGATGTTCGATCCATATAGTGCATGTTCATTGGTAGCATTGGAATCTCTGGGAGAAAATTTGGGATTAGGAGGCTCAAATTCATTCCATGTACCCCCATAATTAGACCTTGTTTTGGTTTTTGGATATTTAATTCATTAAAAGGGGGAGTCATTTAATACCCCTGAATTCCATGAATATTGTTTAAGAAATTACATATGATTATTTCTAGACTAGTCTCTAAGATGACACGTAATTCTGAGGCCCGGAGTGTCTGAAATGTATTTTTGAATGATTTTTGTGGTTTTTAAATTAATCATGTTAGTGGGTTATTTAAAACTATTAAATTGGTGCCCGAAACAAAAATACAAGAGCATCGTTGAACTTAGAGCACTGAGATTTTCATAAAAAGGGCCTAAAATTGGCCATTGTGAAAAAATAGTGGAAATTAGTTTTTGGAAGTAAAGAAAATAGTAAATTAATAACTATTTTAATTTAAAATATTTATAACTCATAAACGGTAACATAGATTGGATATCTAAGTGTACTTGTTGAGATCAAGAGGGTTTATTACCCTTAAGCAGAGCCTGAACATGACCGGCATGGGTCAAGGTTGAAAGATTGTTTTCATACATGTTTAAAAAAATTAAAATATAACAAAAATGGTTATTATTTTTATTTTTAATCTTTTGAAATTTTTTTGTAGTGAAATTGAATTGTAACGCTAAAAAACCAAAATTCTATTCTATAAATGAAACAATGTAATGGAACTATAATTCAATGGTGCCAAACAAAAAATTTCCCTCATTAATGATCTAACCATGGGTCCATAAATGTCACGTGGGGAGAAAAAATATGAATCTATGGAGTATCACCATTGAATGATGATGAACGAAGATCACCAACGACATTGAGTGGCTTTCTCCTCTTTGAGATATCCCTTCCTTGATGACAGATCATGGAAATTTGTGGATAAACCACCTTTAGAGATAAAACCATACTGTGATTGAACTCTAACAAGAATGGGGATTAAATTATTAATGAACTGTTTTTACACATTCTCCCCCTCTAGTAAAATAATGTTGATCAACTCTCTATCTTGTTGATCAACAGATTGATTATCCATGGGGATATGGGAAAAATAATTTCAGGTAGATATCAATTTTAAATCATAGTGATTTATAATTCATACATCATGATCCTGCTAACTTGAACAACTCCGGACCAACATGAACAAAAGTTGGTTCTTCATTTAGATGTTCTTTGTGATCGCCACCATATCAATCTTTTTGTTATTTGGGGAGTAGTAGATGGATGTGTATCAAATATTGAAGCACCAAGCAGAATAGTTGTGCCCAGGTCATCCACGACACTGGTAGAGACCATGAATCTCGACTGTAGTGAAAAAAAGGTGTAATGAAGCATTTTGAAAGAGCAGTATTGCGGTAGCATTAGCCGCCAGTAAAAAATCTAGAATAATGGATATGCAGCAACCCAACCACATTTTAGGAACATGTGGTGAATATTTGCAATCCACAGACTATATCAGAAAGCTAGACACATGGCAGATCTGCGGGTCACTGAAAAGGAATGGTTCGTCTGAGTGGACCGATGATGGAGAGTAGTGTCTCCCGGGCACCACATTCGATGAGCCACCAATGTCGGTGGGCCATGACATACAAAAATTGGGTGTTCGAGAAGGGGGGGGGGGCGACCCACCATCTACGTTGGGCTAGTGGCACAAATCAGGCCGCTGGGTGGGCATGGGCTGGAGAAGATCAAACCTGCCAATGAGGTCTAGGCTAATGTGATGTAGTTCGAAGTTAGGCGGCCCAGGATATAGGTAGAACTCACCAGCTAGTGTGCGCTGGGCTAGATAGAACTGGTTTTCTAGGTGAATCGACAGTCTATACCCTTGACCCATGAAGACGGAGCCAGCATGGCCTAATTGGCATGGCCCAGCAGCCAGGCTGGACTAGACTAGCCCTGAAAAAATCAGGTCGGGTCGGGTCGGTCGATCCGGGTCTAGTTGGGCAGGACACTAGGGCTAGGTTGGCTGGCCCGGTATACCATGGTCGGACTGGGTCCAAACTTAATAGCCCCTATTTACAAAAAAAATCTAATATCATTCAGATCGGGCATCAGATTGACACACTATCTCTGGTGTTGGGACTGTTGCAATGAGAGCGTCCTTTGGGCATACTCAATGTGTGATTTTATGGCAGTTGAGATGAAACTGATGGCATGATTAGTATATTCTCACTGAATCTAGTGTGATATGAGCAGGAATCCTATGGTTGGATATATCATGATGGATATGAAGAGAGGGTCTTAGTGATCACTCTATCCCAGAGACAGGAAGGTCTAAGTGATCTAGCTGGGAAATAGTCGATCTAGTGTATGTGATCCATTTGGACAAGATAAAAGTAGGTCTATGTTATCTAAGTGGCATAGAGACCAGTAGGCCGTAGTGATCTTTTTGGCTCAACGATGAGTGGTTCTATGTGATCATTCTAGCCAATAGATGAGCAGGTCGATGTGATCTAGCTGGCGCAAATATGAGGGGGTCTATGTTATCTAGCTGGCCCTAGAGATTAGTGGGACTTAGTGATCCCACTGCCCCGGTGATGAGTGTGGGTAGATGACGAATTCCTCACTAGTATGAATGTTCAAGTTTCTGACTGATAATTTTACTTCCAATACTTTACGTTATACTTGGTGTGTGCTTTCTTTTCATTGTGATCTTGATGTGTAGTATTTATTTTTTGCATTGGTTTCTCTACTGTGTATTGTGCGACTCACCCCTACATGGGCTTCACCCACACGTGTTGTGTCTTGTGTAGATGATCAATGCTTTGATGAAGACCATGGTGGACCAGGACCAGGGGGTGCTCAGTGAGACGGGACAGACATGACACACATTTATGACGATATAATACTACCGTCCATCTACCCATTGCTAGGGTTTGAGAAGATGGACCTTGGAATTTGTACTTTCCACTGTGGTTTAGGTATTTTATTCTATACCTATTTCCTTATTATTTTGTAATTTAATTCTAGTTTTTGTATAAGTGATAGTTGTGGATTACTTAGTGTATACCCATCCAATAGTTTAAGCATTGTTCATGTGTATAATTTCAAAGTAAAATGCCTTCACATTTTTGGAAATAACTATTTGGTGCTATTATCAATCCCCTGGACGATGGAAGGTGGGATTGGGGTAGTCATGGCACGACCAACGTGGGACGGTTTGTGAAAAATTCAGTGGTTAAAATAAATATTTATATTATGAGTAAACACTTGAATTTTTATAGTCTCACTTTTAGGTGTTTTATAATTAAAAAATTATGATCCCCAAGTCTAGTTTATATGATGAAAATGTTTATAAAGGGTATATAATAGTGAAGGTTAGGATTATAATCAATTCATGAACATCCACATACCCATTTGTATCTAAATATATAAATTCTTGTATATCATTGAATTTAGTAGAACTATTCAACACCACCTCAAAATAAGCAAACCAAGTTATCGATGAAGATAACAAATGGGTGCCATGATCCATATTAAACATAAAACCCAATCCTCTTCAATATTATTGTATTAAATTTCCCAAAGACCCTAATTATACTCCACTTAAAATAATTTGATGCTATTTTGGGCATGGATTTGATTTACTTGTATAGATCCAATATAAATTTTGACATAAGTAAATCAATCTCTATACTAAAAATCACCCTCTAATTTTATTCTAGTAAATGGTGGGGAAGACTATTCATTGCAACCAACATCTAAATAATGGATATTTTCTAGCTGACAACAGGTGTATCTTCACAAAATTTTCTATAGTAAAGAAAATATCATCCTTGATGACATGCACCTTTTAATGAAAATTTACTAATGTGCTTTCTAAATAATTTACAATCCATTCTCTTATCTGTGTGGTTGAGATATCAATTATCCTACTACAAATGATTTTACAATAGCCCAAACTCTATATAGAATAGAATTTTTGGTACTTGAGGATCCAAGGAAACAATTAATAGGGAATCTATATAATGGGTTTATACACCCAAACAATTCAACATGGGGTGCATCAATCATTTTTTTTGAAGATTAAGGATGTTTCAATTAACATATTTCAGTATTATCGTGATCAATTTAATTTTAAAATAATTAAAAGGTATCATCATACATGGATTGGAGACATATTTTATCAGCTACATGGAGCCCAATACTTATCCACGGTGGATCATCAAACAAGATTTTACCATGTAAATGTGAAAAAGTGGGATATCCCAAAGTCTCCTATTTAATCAAGTTATGTGCCATGTATGTTTATAATAATGCTTTTTGGACTGACTAAATCTATATAGATTTTCATGAACATGCTTAATATAGACTTTAGGGAATACCTTGCATATTTTGTTTTTATCTTTATATTTTATATTCTTATCCACTCTAAAATCATGAAGGAAAGTGAAGATTATTTCAATTCTACCCAAAATAATTACTTATTAAGGGAACAATTAATTTCAAAGTATAGTGAATTTGTGTTCTTTTGGAGGAAGTAACATTTATTTGGAATGTAATTAGAAAAAATATGAAATTTTTTGATCCATCAAAAATTGAGAATATTGAAGGATATCTAAAACCATCATTAGTGATAGAAATCCAAATATTCCTTATATCATATGGGCAACATTGTTTATTTCTAAGAAACATCTCATATATTTTATTCCTAATGAACAAGAAAAATCATAATGGAGTAATGTTCTTATGGACTAATAAATGGGAAGAATGTATTAATAAGATAAATTATAGGATAATAAATACACTAATTGTCATATTTCCCACTTGTATAGATTGATTTTTTATCAATAGTGATTGAAAAAAATTGATTATGGTGTTTACTAAATCATAATGATAATTTTATAACTTATTCCATCATATAATTAATGATCCATGAGTATATCTATCCCACACATGATATAAAATTTGTAGTTGAAATATTCCTGGTGAATATTTAGTTACGTTATCCCTAATAAAAGTGTGACATATATGTAGGTTATAAATTCATCGCATAAATATTCCAAAAAATGATGTAAATATCTAAAAATAAAGGTAGATAGATATTATCGATGATTATGATTTTTCTAATACATTAACATCCCAGGAATGAAAAAAAGTGGAAGATTCTCTTTGTATAAAGGATCTAACAACCCTCTCAATGATGATGTTTTCATTGAATCCAATATGCGTAGATATAAAAAAAAGACAAAAATGTGAATAATAAAAGGTTATTGAAATTACCCATATCATGTAACTAATAAAAATATTATTATTTTTAGGGTCAGTGAGGATATTAATGTTGATGAGTTCATATTGAATAAGGTAGTGAATATTATAGGCCTAAACATTGTCTAAGATGGGGTTATAGTGCTAGGAACCAGGACACGTGTCTATAAAAAACAAAAAATGAAGATATAATATATGGATGATACACATAGATCATCCTTGTCTATTAATCTAGGAAATAGTAATATGTATAAATATTTAATGAAAATATTATGGTGAAATAAAAAAATGTTGGATATTGTTAATTTTATGTCTTAATTAACGGTAAGAAAACATGTCAAGGTGGAATGACCAAAGTAAAATGGTATGATTTAACCATTTGTCATTCTTATATATAAATGTTAAGACGTGACCATGGATTTCTTCATAGGAATACCCAAGACATCTAAATATGTTAACTCCAAATTTTTGGTATTTTATCCCTTTACTATGTAAGAATGTTTCATTTATATCAACTAATATATTTTTCTTGACCCACTCAATATGATTTATATACAGCAAGTTGTTATATTTGATGATGTTTCAATAACTATTGTATCCAGTCTAGATATATGGTCTAAATTGAGTTTTTGTAGAATATTTTTGTAAGTGTTTGATACATAACTATGCCTCATCACTACTTATCACCCTCATATGGGTGGGAAATCTGAATAAATTAATCAATCTCTAGATTATATATAGAGTTGATGTTTAGTGGATTACTAAGGATGCTGTGATCAACAGCTTCCTTGATGGGAGTAATCAAAAAATAATTGTTTTGATTCAAGCATCTATATAACGACCCATAATTTACATACATTGTGAGTACATCAAAATTGAATTACACTTATTACAACATATATCAAACCATGAAAGGACCGTATAGGTATAGTGTCTTTAGAAACTGGGAAACATAAACAACTGGTTCATAAAGCGTCTACACTATCTCCATTTATTTCATCATATCTGTAGTTCCTTATGGAATATCTTACTTAATAACCTTATTCCGGACCTGGGGAAAGAAAACATACAAAAGGGTGAGCTCAAATGCTCAGTAAGTCTAAACAAAAGAAATATCAATCACATCATATTCATAAGAACATAACATTTTGGAAATCTTTCTCTGCAAAAGAGATCATAATTTCATAACATGGGATAAATCATTATGGTGAAATGTAATCACAATAATCATAACATAAAACATGATGCTTTTTTGCATACACACAAAATCATAGAGAATCATTTCTTATTAGTCAAGACTCATTTCCAAGACTATCTTAGTGGACAAAGTCCATTTCTGAACTGACTTCATTCCTCATTTCAGTCCTGTTTCACTGAACCTGTTTGACCTGCCGTTCTAGACATGTCTATCTCATGAGATATAAAATCTTTACCCAATGAATTGGAGGGAGATATAGGTCCCACCCATCTCATAATTATAACATTCTTATGTGTGCCACAAAATCATAAACCATACATCATAGCATAACCCATGTAATAAAAATGGGAATCTTAAACATCATGCCATCATAACATAATCCATATAAGATAAAAGGACATAATAAAAATAATTCCATCATAAAATAATAAAATAAATGTAAAAATAGGGATATAAACATAACCCTATATTATCCAAGATGGAAAATAATTTTGATAAAATTCTTGAACTCCATTCTTGAGGAAAATATACTTTCTACTTCAAAAAAATTATTCATTTCTTAACATGTCATACATTTTTAAACTAAAAGAAGTTGATTAAAAATAAAAATGAAAACTTGTAAAGGAAGCTTCTTGGAAATAATGTTTTAAAAATCCATTCATGCCGTATAATTGAAAAAAAAATTCTTCTCGTACTTTTGTCAGAAAAGTCAAAAAGTACCTTGTACGAAAAATGACAAAAGATTCCTTTCATATCTTTTATAAAAAACTCACTGAATGGAAAAAATGGATTTAAAAAATTTTAGGTGTATGGAAATAATATTACATATTTAGGAAACATGGATGTGGATGATAACATACAACCCAGAAAATTCCAAAGTATAAACAATCTCGGAAAAAAAATGAGATTGTGATATTTCCCTTACCTTTGGTCTGATTTTCTTCGTAAGTGTCTGAAGCTACTGTATAGTGATTTAAATAATGTCATTGACTTATTCCAGAATCATACTCATTGTTATGATATCATATATGGTCATATTCTTAGCTTATTAATAGAAATATTTCATTGCTACTTTTAATTCAAATGTTTATTACTTTTTGTTCTTATGCGTGTTTTGTCGAATAAATTATTATTCTTCATTTTTAGGTTATAGATACCTCATTTCCAGAATGTTATTAGTGTAATATATATCATATTTATTCACTCAATTCATTTATGTATCATTATGCAATTAAAATCATGTAGAACGAGTCACATCACATCATGGAGACGGTATTCCGTACATACGCACGAGCGATGATATCATTCCCATGATCATGGAATTGTATTGGAGTGTATGTATACTATTTCAGAATCAATATCACTTTAAAATAATCATATATATTCATTTTTTAAACCATTATACCCATCCTAGTAAGGTGGTGGTGGAAAATAGATTACACCACGGCGTGGAGACGGTATTCTGTACGTATGCACGCGCGGTGATTTCGTTTTCTGTAGGATGGATAGATGGTGAAATAGGGTTGTTTCATACTAATAATAACATATAAGTATATGAGTGATACTTATGTTATTAATTCATAATGAAACAAATAAAGAAGAATAAGTGGAAGAAGAAATAATGTTGAAAGAATCGGTAATGGACATTACCTGTTCTTTGAAGTGCTTCTTTGAGACCTCCTTTTAGGGCACTAAAATTGGTCTTTGAAGAAGACTAGGACCTTTAGGATGTTTCTAGGGAAGTGGAGAGGAGAAATTGTCAGGGGTTTGCCGATCTTGAAGGCTCAATGTGGTGTGAGGAAGAGTGGGAGGAGGTTCCCTTTTATAAGGGAGGAGAGGGGATCCTTTGGAAAAACTAAAAATATTATTTTATTATAAAGCCATATTCGGTTTTAAATAGCTCCAAATAGTTTTATTTAGAATATAAGCTGGGGTGGTTCGAAATAATCTCATCCAATTGAATTTGGACACGTTTAGTTTAAAAATTTAACCTTATCATTTAGATTTAACTTTAAGTTAGATAAATTTACTTTTACCGTGTCTTTTAGTTTTCTTACACTATATGGTTAACAAACTTACTATAACAAGCCAAACGAACCCCAAGTTGTTTATTATTAATATATATAACCTTATATATGTCATTTGGCTGAACATTAGATTTTTAGGAATAAAATAACAATTAATAATATACTATTTGTTTTAAAAACTCTTTTATGTCTATTTTGACACTATTTAGTAATTGATTTTATTGAAAATCATAACAGAATGATTAATTCGAACAATGTTAATTAAATCAATAATAACATGTCATATTAACCTAGAAAATTAGTTCAATTCATAAAAAGTCTCAAATTACATTTATTTGTGTATTTTTAACATAACTTATGTCAATATTTCATTAATAAGATAATTACTGCATCATCTATGTGTCATAAATAAATTTAATTATTTAATGTCTAAAAATTAAAAATAACTACAATTATGTATTAAATATTTTAATATATCTAATGAATATTTATAGTCGAATTTAGCTTATGTATAACCCTGTATTAAAATTTATTTACTTATTAAACATTGATTTTAACTATTTAAACCCTTGTTCAAATAAATTAATAATAAATGTCCTAATCTAATCCAAGTGGGCCTAAATGGTCATATTTTATTCCTAAGGTTGTTTTTTGTCGAATTACACTTATCCAATAGAATTAGTACATTTTTTAGGGTAATAATAATATCATTTTTACCCTTAATTACCATATTTACTTTTAACTGTGGTAAATAAAAGTAAAAAATTATTGTTCACGAAAAATTATTTCCATCTCATTGAACCAAATTTTACATACTAACAACAAACGTGTCTCTTGGATTTTTTAAATTCCTTTCACAAAAGCGGTAAAATTTTGTTTTATGTAAATTTGCAAATTCTCCTAGGATGTGGGTAAAAGATGGTGAAAAGTTCAATATAATTTTTATATGTCTAAAATTATTATAAAATTACTCCAATTAATTATATTCAACTTATATAGGTATTATGTAAATTTTTTGACCTAAAATAGATTTAAATAAAATAAATAATTATTTAAATAAAAATTCCAGTTTTTAAATAGTAACCAAGTGTTTTCACTATTCATCATAAAATGAAAGTTTCCAGAAAAATACAAAAATTTCAACCTAGGCTAATTTCGATATTCTGAATCCAGAAATTAAGTCCATTTTGAAAAATAAAATTTAGAAAATTTCAGAAAGTGGTATTACTATTCATAACGGCTAGTTTTAATAATATTTTAATAGCAAATCGTTGTATAGTAAAACTCGGTATTGCGTACGACGCAAGATATCAAGAAAGATCGCGATTGCGTATAAAGCAATCCAAGCTAGTGTTGTGTGTAGTGAATGATTCCTTTGATCATTAATATAACAAAAAAAGAAAATATTTCTCATAAAAGTCTCGGGTGTTACATTCTACCCCACTTAAAATGAATTTCGCCCTCGAAATTCTTCACTTTGCAACAAAAAGATGAGGATACCTCTCCCACATCATATCCTCAAGATACCATGTAGCTTCTTAAAGTTGGTGGTTCCTCTATAAAACCTTCACCAAGTGAGTGGTCTTGTTCCGTAGGAATTTTTCACTACGATCGAGAATCTCTATCGGCTGTTCTTCATAAGAAAGATCTTGTTCAAGCGGTACAACTTATGAGCTGAGTACATGTGAAAGATCAGGTATGTACATTCTCAGGAGAGATACATGGAACACATCGTGAACTTGAGAGACATTCGGTGGAAGCGCCAATTGGTACGCTACGTTCCCAACATGATCCAGTATTTCCAAAGGACCGATATACCTAGGGCTCAGCTTTCCCTTCTTTCCAAATCTCATTACTCTCTTCCAAGGAGATATTCGTAAGAACAGTTTATCACCCACTTCAAACTCTAAGTCTTTTCTTCGGTTGTCGGCATATCTTTTTTGTCGACTCTGAGCTTTCCTTATGTGTTGTTGAATAGATCGGACCTTTTCTGCCATCTCATCAACAAGATCATGTCCAAATAGCTTTCATTCCCCAACTTCATCCTAGCAAGTTGGATTCCTGCATTTTTTTCCATAGAGAGCTTCATAAGGAGCCATCTGAATACTGGAGTTAAAGGTATTATTATTAGAAAATTCCACCAAAGGTAGGTTTTGATCCCAACCACCTTTGAAATCCATAGAGCAAGATCTCAACATATCTTCTAGAGTTTGAATTGTCCTCTCAGTCTGAATGTCTATCTGAGGTTGATAAACAGTGCTGAAACTCAACTCTGTATCCATAGTATGCTAAAGACTTCACCAGAACTTTGAGGTAAACCTCGGATCCCGATCAGATATAATAGAAAGTGGTACTCCATTTAATCTTACCACTTACTTTACATATATCATGGCAAGATGATACAGAGATAAATCATCTCTAATAGCAATGAAGTGTGCAGACTTTGTAAGACAATCAACTATGACCCAGATAACATTACTGCCTTTGGATGTTTTAGTAAGTATGGTGACAATGTACATAGTGATGTTTTCCCATTTCCATTCGGGTATGGGTAGTGGTTGTAACATTCCCTTAGACATCTCTCTCTCAGCTTTAACTTGATGAAAAACCGAGCATCGAGAGACATATTCAGCTACATCTCTTTTCATGCCATCCCACCAGAAGTACTCTTTCAGGTCCCTATACATCTTCGTGCTTCCAGGATGAATAGAGAATGAAGAACTATGAGCCTCATCCAGCAACTCCTTCTTTAATTCGGGGATGTTAGGAACACAAACCCGATTCCTGAACATTATTATCCCATCACAATCAAGGTTGAATTCATGAACATTTCTCACCTTCTTTTGTAACTCTACATCTTCTTTTTGTGCCTCTTTAATCTTAACATGTATAGATGGTTGAACATTCATTTGATAAAGATACGATTTTCCCCATTCATTATAATTCCAAGATCCATCCTTTGTAAATCCATAAATATGGGATGTTTTCTGAACCTCATCATGGATAAACTGGAATGGTCTTGTCGACTTAATACATCTACCACCTTGTTTGCATTCCAAGGGTGGTAATAAATTGAGCAGTCGTAATCTTTAATCAGCTCCAACCATCTTCTTTGGCGCATATTCAGCTCCTTTTGTGTGAAAATATACCTTAAACTTTTATGGTCAGAATAAATGTCACACCTTTCTCCATAAAGATAATGCCTCCAAATCATTAATTCAAAGATTACCATAGCTAACTCCAAATCATGTGTTGGGTAATTTTTCTCATGGATTTTCAACTGTCGTGAGGCATAACCTATCACCATATCATTTTGCATAAGAACACACCCCAATCCCTTCTTGGATGCATCACTGTAGATCACAAAACTTTTCCCCACTACAAGGCAGTGTGAGCACAGGTGCACTGGATAACCTTCTTTTCAACTCCTTGAAATTCTCTTCACATTCCTCCGTCCAAACAAACTTAACTCCTTTCCGAGTCAACCGGGTGAGTGGATTAGATAATCATGAAAAATATTTCACAAAAAGTCAATAATATCCAGCCAAACCGAGAAAACATTGGATCTTAGTTACTTTTGTTGGTCTCGACCATCTTTCGATAACCTCTATTTTTTCTGGATCCACAGATATCCCCTCTTTTGAGATTATGTGACCCAAAAATGAAACTTTTTGAAGCCAAAATTCACACTTGTTAAATTTGGCATAAAGATTTTCCTTTCTCAGGGTCTTTAATATAATTTTCAAGTGATCTTCATGGTCAACCTTGCTCTTTGAATATAAAAGAATATCGTCTATAAAGACTACAACATACTGATCAAGATAGTCTCTAAATACTCTATTCCTTAGATCCATGAAGATATTAGTAAGACCAAATGGCATCACTATAAATTCATAGTTTCCATACCTTGTATGGAAAGCCTTCTTTGGTATATCATCCCTTTTGACCCTTAATTGATGATACCCTGAACGAAGATCAATATTTGAAAAGTATTGAGCTCCGTGTAGTTGGTCAAATAAGTCATCAATGCACGGGAGAGGATATTTGTTCTTGATAGTGATCTTGTTAAGTTCTCAATAATCAATGCATAGTCTCATTGATCCATATTTCTTCTTAACAAATAGAATAGGTGCTCCCCAAGGTGACGCACTAGGGCATATGAACCCCTTATCAAGAGTCTCTTGGAGTTGCTTCTTCAATTCCTACAACTCAATTGGGGCCATTCTATAAGGTTTCTTTGAAATAGGTAAAGCACCCGGTACAAGTTCTATTGAAAACTCATCTTCATGATTTGGTGGAAGACCGGGAAATTCCTCCGAAAAGACATCATCAATCTCCCGTACAATGGGCATATTATTAATCGTGATTTTCTCAGCAACCATTTGAGATAAATAACCTTCATTTAGTAGAATCAAGACCCATAAGATGGAATAAATTTCCATTGGAAGGTTATGTTGATCCTTGCATCGATAGACGATCAAAGATTGATTTCGAATATGAAATGCGACTTCCCATCTTTGGAAATTGATATGAGCTCTATATAGAGAAAGCTAATCCATTCCAAGAATCACATCAAATTCCACTATAGGAAGGATCACAAGATTTTCAGGACGAACTTTCCCACAAACTTCAATCGGAGAAGAATTATAAACTTTTGATGCGACTGTTGTGCCATTAGGGGTTGTCACAGCTAACTCAACATCCAATTGTTGAGGTAATACGGTGATACCCATAGAAAATTCTTCAGAAATAAAGGGGTGGGTGGATCTAGAATCAAATAAAACATTTTATATTTAGAGTGGATGGTAAATTTACCTTTCACCACTTCGTTATCGTACTCCACATCGCTGATATAAATTGCATGTTAATTTCCTTTGTTTTTAGCCTTAAGTGTTTGTTGATGTCGATCATCATCAACAACCATTGGATTAGGGAATTGATTGGAATAATGCCCCATTTCCTTGCACTTGTAACATTAAAGTGTAAGAGGTGCACTCTGTGTAGCCATTTCATTGTTCGCATCACTAGACATCTTCTTCCCATTGTTGCGGCATTCAAATGCCAGATGACCTTCCTTTCCACATTTGAAACATTTACTTGTCCCTTTAAGACAACTCCCTCCATGTTTCTTTCCACATTTTGAGCATAAGGGAAAACTCATCTTCTTTTCAGTGTCCTCTTTAGATTTTCCTATGAATTCTACTTTCCTCTTCTTATCAAACCCATATGACTGATGGGTTACTCCAATCTCCATCTCAACTTTGAGAGCACATTGAACGATTTCCTTGTAGCTATTGAAGTCCCTTATGGCTAACGCCCTTCAAAGACTTGTTTTTAAGCCATTATTAAATCGATCGATCTTACTCTCAGGATGGATAATAATACCAGAAGTGTACCATGCAGGTCTTGTAAAATTTGATTCGTAGGTACCAACAGATTCATCACCCTTTTTTATTAGTTCAAAAAATTCTTTCTCCGCCATTGTTCGAAGAATACGAGCGAAGTACATATTAAAAAATAAGTTCCTGAACTCGTCCCATTCCATGGACTCAATTTCATCCCTTTTCCTTGTATTCTTAATAAGATTCCACCATTGATCAACATCACCTTCCAATCGATACACTGCTAAGATGACTTTATCATGTTCAGAACATTGAAGAACTGAAAATATCTTTTCAGTAGTACTAATCCATTTTTCAGCAACTAATGGATCAGTAGACCCTCTAGAATGAAGGTAGACGCTGCCTCATGAAGGATTCAACAAAATGTTGCTCCTTCCATTTCTCATTTGGAAGTCCTACATGATTCATAGATTGAGAATGTTGTGTGAGCATGGCTACAAGATTTTTCATTCCAGTTCCCATAACGTTTGGTTGCTCAGGGGGACAATTATTGCATTTCCTGTCACATTCCGCATTAACACGGTTCTTTCGGGTTCAAGCCATTGACTAAAACCAAGAAAAATAGTGTGAACAACACTAATTATAATAGGAAAACAACATAATAAGGAATGAAATTTCACACTTAAGGTCTTATCATAGGTTATTCATGGCCATTTTTAAAACACTAAGATTGTGTTTTATGCATAGACTTATCCTTAGGGTTCTTACAAAGGCTTTCACATCCTAGTTTCCAAAGGTTAAATGTACCAATCCTCTGATACCAACTATAACGACCCATGCTTTACATAAATTCTTAGTACTTCAAAATTGAAGTACACTTATTACAACATATAACAAAACCCTGAAAGGACTGTATAGGTGTAGTGTCTTTAGAAACTGGGAAACATAAACAAATGGTTCATAAAGCGTCTACACTATCTCCCATTTATTTCATCATATCTATAGTCCCTTTTGGAATATCTTACTTAATAACCTTCTTCCTGACCTGGGGAATGAAAACATACAAAAGGGTGATCTCAAATGCTCATTAAGGGTATACAAAAGAAATATCAATCACATCATATTCATAAGAACATAACATTTTGGAAATCTTACCCTGCAAAAGAGGTCATAATTTCATAACATGGGATAAATCATGGTAGTGAAATGTAATCACAATAATCCTAACGTAAAACATGAAGCTTTTTAGAATACACAAATAATCATAGAGAATCATTTCTTATTAGTCAAGACTCATTTCCAAGACTATCATAGTGGACAAAGTCCATTTCTGAACAGATTTCATTCCTCATTTCAGTCCTGTTTCACTGAACTGGTTTAACCTTCCATTCCATCCATGTCTATATCATGATATATAAAATCGTCACCCAATGCATTGAAGGTAGATATAGGTCCCACCCATCTCATAATGGTACCATTCTTATGTTTGGCACAAAATCATAAACCATACATCTTAGCATAACCCATGTAATAAAAATGGGAATCTTAAACATCATACCATCATAACATAATACATATAATATTAAGGGACATCATAAAAATAATTCAATCATAACATAATCAAATCAATGTAAAAATAGGTATAGAAACAGAACCCTATATTATCATAGATGGAAAATAATTTTGATAAAACACTTGAACACCATTTTTGAGAAAAATATCCTTTCTACTTCAAAAAAAAATTTCCTTTATTAACATGTCATACAATTTTAAACTAAAAGAAGATTATTAAAAATAAACTTGAAAACTTGTAAATTAAGCTTCTTGGATATAATGTTATAAAACTCCATTCATGCCGTATAAGTTAAAAAAACATTCTTCTCATACTTTTTTCGGAAAAGTCAAAAAGTACCTCGTACGAAAAGCGACAAAAGATTCCTTTCATATATTTTACTAAAAAATCACCGAAGGGTAAAATTGCATTTAAAAAATTGTAGGTGGATGGAAATAATATTACATATTGAGGAAACATGGATGTGGATGATAATATACACCCCAGTAAATTCCAAAGTATAAACAATCTCGGATAAAAATGAGATAGTGATATTTCCCTTACCTTTGGTCCGATTTCCTTCGTAAGTGTCCGAACCTCCTGTATAATTATTTAAATAATATCATTGACTTATTACAGAATCATACTCATTGTTATGATATCATATGTGGCCATATTATTAGCTTATTATTAGTAATATTGCATTGCTACTTGTTATTCGGGTGTTTATTACTTTTTGTTCTTATGCGTGTTTTGTCGAATAAATTCTTATTCTTCTTTTTAGGTTATAGATACCTAATTACCAGAATGGTATTAGTGTAATATATAACATATTTATTCACTAAATTCATTTATGTAATCATTATGCAATGAAAATCATGTATAACGAGTCACATCACATCGTGGAGACGGTATTCCATACGTACGCACGAGTGGTGATATCGTTCCCATAATCATGGAATTGTATTGGAGTGTATGTATACTATTTCAGAATCAATATCACTTTAAAATAATCATATATATTCATTATTTACACCATTATACCAATCCAAGTATGGTGGTGGTGGAAAATAGATTACACCACGGCGTGGAGACAGTATTCTGTACGTATGCACGCGCGGTGATTTCATTTTCTATAGGATTTATAGATGGTCAAATAGGGTTGTTTCATACTTATAATAACATATAAGTATATTAGTGATACTGATGTAATTAATTCATAATGAAACAATTAAATAAGAAGAAGTGGAAGAAGAAATAAAGTTGAAAGAATCGGTAACAGACATTACCTCTTCTTTGAAGCGCTTCTTTGACACCTCCTTATAGGGCACTAAAATTGGTCATTGAAGAAGAACAGGACCTCTAGGATGTTTCTAGGGAAGTGTAGAGGAGATATTTTCTGGTTTTGTCCGATCTTGAAAGATCAATGTGGTGCGAGGAAGAGAGGGAGGAGGTGCCCTTTTATAAGGGAGGAGAGGGGATCCTTTTGAAAAACAAAAACTATTATTTTATTATAAAGCAATATTCAGTTTTAAATAGCTCCATATTGATTTATTTCGAAGCTAAGGTGGGGATGGGTCAAAATCCTCACATCCAATAGAATTTAGACAAGTTTAGTTTAATATTTTAACCTTATCATTTAGACTTAACTTTAAGTTAGATAATTTTACTTTTATCCTGTCTTTTTGTGTTCTTACACTATAAGGTTAACAAACATACTATAACAAGACAAAAGAACCCCAAGTTGTTTATTATTAATATATATAACCTTATATAAGTCATTTTTCTGAACCTTATATTTTTAGGAATAAAATAACAATTAATAATATAATATTTGTTTTAAACACTATTTTATGTCAATTTTGACACTATTTAGTAATTGATTTTTGAGAAAATGATAACAGAATGATTAATTCGAAAAAAGTTAATTAAATAAATTCTAACATATCTTATTAACCTATAAAATTAGTGAGATTTATAAAAAGTCTCAAATTACATTTATTTGGGTATTTATAACATCAATTATGTCAATATTTCATTAATAAGATAATTACGCCATCATCATTGTGCCATAAATAAATTAAATTATTTAATGTCTAAAAATTACCAATAAAATACCACTATTTAGGAAATCATTTTATATTTCTAATTAATATTTATAGTCTTATTTATCTTATGTATAACCCTATATTAAAAATTATTTACTTATTAAACATTGATTTTAACTATTATAACCCTTTTTTAAATAAATTAATAATAAATGTCCTAATCTAATCCAAGTGGGCCTAAATGGTCATCTTGTATTCCAAAGGTTGTTTTTGGTCGAATTAAACTTATCCAATAGAATTAGGACTTTTGTTATGGTAATAATAATATCATTTTTACCCTTAATTACCCTATTTACTTTTAACCGTGGTAAATAAAAGTAAAAAGTTACTATTCACAAAAATTATTTTCATCTCATTGAACCACATTTTACTTTTTTACATCAACCATGTCTCTTGGATTTTTTAAAAAATCCATTCACAAAAGTGGTAAAATTATGTTTTATGTAAATTTGCCAATTTTCCTAGGAGGTGGGTAGAAGACGATGAAAAGTTCAATAAAATTTTTATATATCTAAAATTATTATAAAACTACTCCAATGAATTACATTGAACTTATATAGGTATTATGTATTAATTTTTACCTAAAATAAATTTAAATAAAATAAATATTTATTTAAATAAAAAGTCGATTTTTAAATAGTAACCCAGTCTTTTCACTATTCATCAAAAATTGAAAGTTTCCAGAAAAATACCAAAATTTCACCCTAGGCTAATTTGGATAATCTGAATCCAAAAATGAAGTCCATTTTGAAAAATAAAATTTAAAAAATTTAAAAAAGTGGTTATTACTATTCATACCGACTAGTTTTAATAATATTTTAATAGCATATTGTTGTTTAGTGAAACTCGGTATTGCGTACGACGCAAGCTATCAAGGAAGGTCGCAATTCCGTGTAAAGCAAGCCAAGCTAGTGTTGTGTGTCGTGAAAGATTCTGTTGATGATTTATATAAAATAAAAACAAAATATTTCTCATAAAAGTCTCGGGTGTTGCAATCCAAATGTCAATATATGAGGCTATAAATGGAAATTAGTGGAAGACGTTATCATGTTTGGGGAACTTTAGAGAATAGTTGTTTATGGGACCTAATATTATCCAATAGATGATAATTAATGTTTAAATGATTTAGTTATAATGAAATCTATAAAAATATGATTAAAAATATATACTGAAATCCTCGATGAGGCCTAATGATTGAGGTTTTAGAAAAAGAGCACATTTGTGTATATATATATGTATATATATGGATGAAATTCTTGCGGATTGGGAAGAATGAAAACCTTATAAATAGATAATTTAGAAGATTTGAGATCCTTTATTGTATCAGATATGAGTCATATCAACTATAACTGTAACACCCCAAGCATCCACAGTACATTTCCCTTTGAATAAAGAAATAGCTTGCAATGTATGTAACATCAAGATTCTAACACACCGCAACCAATCAAAGCAGCCGTTATGAATAGTAATATCCATTTGTTGAAATTTTATAAATTTTAACTCTCAAAATGGACTTCATTTTTGGATTCGTAATATCAAAATTAGCCTAGGGTAAAATTTTAGTACTTTTTGGATAACTTTTATATTTTGATGAATAGTGATATTTTGTAAATTTTAATTAAAAACAATTTTTTAATCAAAATAATTAATAATGATAAATTATGAATTTGAGTGGTTTTAAATAATATTTAGAATATATTTTTACCATTTAATACAATTTTGGTAATTGGGCATAAATTCACATTTAAACTGGACATAAACAAGTGCCAATCTTTTGATAGTTATTATATCTTATAAACACGTTTTTTTTGTTTTAAAACGAGAATTAATTTTAAATTAATTTATGCAACTTCTATGTTTTGAATTTAGAAAAATGGATTCCATATTTTGATTCAAGAGGTCCAAATAGTGTAAATATGTAACTTTTATTTTTAGACATTTTTAATAATTATTTCGTTAAATATTTTATTTACCATGGTTAAAGGGTAAATCCGGTAAATGAGGGTAAAAAAATAATATTATAATAATATTTATTTACCCTAAAACGTATCCTATCCATTTTAGTTGATACATTTTCGACCATGGGAATCTTTGGGTCGATTTGGGGACCCCATGGAGCCACTTGTAGTTGATGAGGACACTTTATACTAATTAAGTTAAAGTAAATACAAAAATGGAAAAAGCATATATCTTTTAGAAAAAAAAATTACATAGGGTTATATATGTTATCATTTCGACTATGAATATTCATTAGAAAGATAAAATATTTCCTAAAAAATTTTATTTTATTTACAATTTTTAGATATTGAATAAATTTATTTATTTATGACACAATAATGATGCATTATTTTCCTTATTAATTAAAGAATTAAACAATTGGTATTATAAATGTTAAAATAAATATACTTTAAAAGTTTTGATGACATCCAAGAATTTTATTGGTTAATATGACATGTTTGGAATGATTAAATGAAATTTTTTTGAATTAATAATGATGTTATGACTTTAACAAAATTCAATTATTGAATAGTGTCAAAATTGACAAAAATGTGTTTTTAAAACAAATATTATATTATTAATTGATATTATATTCCTAAAAATATAATTGTCGTCCAAATGACTTATATCATGATATTTGTATCATTAATGGACCACATGGGGGTCTCATGGATGTATATAGTATGTTTATTAACTATATAATATAAAAATACAAAGTGGCATGGTAAATGTCAAACTAATTAACTAATAGGTAAAACTAAAACATAAGGTTAATATAATCACCCAAAGATGTCTATAATCTATTGGTTGAAATGATTTAGACCCATACCCAACGTAGACTTTTAATAATCCAGTTTTTATCCTTTACAAACGAATATTTATTTTTTAATAATTAATACTTTAAGTTTTTCCTAAAGAGCCCCCCATCCCCCTTATAAAAGGACACCACTTCCAACCAATTATTCATACCTTCAAAGCCTTTTGGTTCAGCCAACCTCTTCCCAAATACCCTCTAAAATATCCTCCCTTAATCCTATAGTACTCCCTTTAGTAATAAATCCAACCTAAGGAGCCCTTTTAATCAAATCAAAATGAAGAACCCGAAGAAGAGTTAACGTTTTCACCACCCTATTTCAAGTTCCATTCTTTCTCAAATTCCACTTTCTTTGTTATTTCCATTATAAAATAATAACTCCAGTATATTCTACATAATGTGATGTTATTTTAAATATGGTACAACAATATTCATTATTCTATCCATCCATTGAAGGACATGTCACCATACGTGCGTACGTACGACTTACCGTCTCCACGTCGTGGTGTAATTGTTATTCAAAACATTATTATTTGGATGGGTATGATAATGATTTTTAATTAATGTAAATAACAAATATAACTTGATAATTCTTCTGTATATATGATATACCATCCAATTATATATTATTTTAATATCAACAGAATGATATTTTCGCTCGTGCGTACATACGGACTACCATCTCCATGAATGCGATCAGATTCATTCCCCATCGTATCCATGCATTTTTAATTCTCATTTGATGATTAGAAATAATTTTTAAGGACTTTATATAATTCTGTATATGAATAATACACAACCTATCCATAACAAACATGACTTATGTAACAAAACATATAAAAGAAAACGAGTAATTAAACACCCAAAACGACGATAATACTAAGACATTATTAAGCTACCCTCAACCAAGGAAAAGTACAAGGTAAGAGTTTATTTCACAATCTCTTCATTATCCGAGGTTGTTTATACGTAATTATCTACTGGGACCTCTTTATCAGCCACATCCATGTTTTTGAAGACAAATTTCAAAACATTCATGATATTTTAGAGAATATAGGTTAAATTCATTTATACCTCTTTTTGAATTTTTATAAAAAGTTTATAAAGGAATCATTACGTCGTTTTCCAAACAAGGTCCTTTTTCATCTTCCTGACATAATTAAGGTAATAATGTTTCTTTAACTTATACGACAGGTGGGGTTATTTTCCACCATTATAAAATTGTTGAAGCTTCCCTTACAATCTTATAAGAATATTTTGAAAGTGAATGCTTTATTTTATAATTATGTGACCTATATATGATTTCGAAATTAATATTTTAAGAATTTGTGAAAGACACTCTTTATCAAGATCATAATTTTAAATGTTTTAAAGATTTATATTTCTAAATCTATTTAATTAATTTCTATTCTTTCAAAATGATTATGAGGATTTATTTATATACATGAATGTTTTGAAATGATAATTCTTTTCAGAAGTTTCAAAGTGGTATGGGACACTTTTATTCAAAAATCTATTTTAAATTACTTCCTTTATAAATGTATGACTTTTAAAAGATTTCAAAAAAGAGATATTTCACTCAAATTGTTTTAATTTCATCTATGTCAACATCCTTTGATGGATTTTAATCTTATTTGATGTTTATTTATTATTATAAAAAACATCCATATTGTATTGATGGTTTTGTGATATGTTTGACTTTGTGATGTGTTATTTCTATACCATTCATGGTTTATAGAGAAAGTATTGACATTGTGTATGCTAGATTTAAAATGAATGTTTATGTTATGTTTATACCTATTAATATGAGGAATGAATTGGGATTAATAAGTGACCGGTGGAGCCCGCTATAGCTCCTCGATGCATAGGTAGGTCTTGTGAGACAAACTAGTGTCTTGGCACAAGGCTTTGAAAAAATTTTATTTGTAGTCTTGGCATGAGGCCTTGACTATGTGGTTATGATAGTCTGGCATTATGCATTCCATAATTATGAATGTGGTTATTGATATTACATGTGATTATTTGACTATTAGAATATCTTTATGAATAAGTAAATGTCAATATTACAATTTAATTTTTCCATGTTATGTGGAAGTTCATGTCTAAAAGGCTTTTGTTTTAGTCATGCATTGCCCTTAATGTTTATGTTTATTTAATAACGTTTCTGCAATATTGTTATCCTTATAGAGAGTCTTAGACCACCCCTTTCAACATTTTATTTTTCCTAGGATTTGTAGACGTATTTTAGGAATGAACTGCCGGGATAGTATGAGGGAATATGAAGACAATATTTTGTTGTAGTTTTTCACTTTATTATGTAATGTATGAGTTATTAATGTATCTAGTGTTTTCAAGGATACTAAACTAATCGGTCTTTTGATACTTGATCTTTTGTGATCATGTCAATGTTATGTAATAATGCACAGACTCTGGGTAACTGGGGTTGGGGCGTTACAGTTGTTATCATAGGAAGTTTAGTACAAACCATGGAAGGTAGATTTAGATAAACTCTGATTAGAGTACATAGACCTAAGATGGACTTTGAGGATTAGTGTAGAAAAACTTCCTATAATTTTGGTATTGTTGAGATTTTGTGAGTCTTACGAGCTATACATCCTTCTGTGGATACGAGTAGGTAGAGACAGATCTGGCAGAGATGTACCTATGGGTAAAACTCGAAAACACCGCATTGAGCTAGACTCAAATGGGAACCGATGCACGACAACGGGCTTTGCTGTACTCTTGGTTACAACACTCCCAGGGGATATAATTAGGATAATTCTCATTTTCATTACAAACCATTATGAAGGATTTATGATTATATAGTTCCTCAAAGAATACATTTTTATGATTATGGATTATATCAATAAACTATTCACTTTATGATAAGTGTTTTACATGTTTGGATTTATGTATTGCGATTAATAATATAATCTAGTGTATGCCATTATTTAGAAATGGAACATAGTGGAAGAAATGGAAACCGTATCAATGAACGCACTCCATGTAGATATTTCCCTCTTGCTCAAGATAATTATAGTGGTGTTGGTGATGCAACTAGTGCTGATCAGCTAATCACCATACTGGGAAAACTCACTCAGGTTATGATTAATAACGTTACCCTTATGGAGCACCCCGATCTCCAACGTGGAGGATCAAAGTTAGATCGCTTCATGAGGAAACAACCACCAACATTCAATGGGGGTACAAATCCACTAGTATCTCAGAAATGTATAAGTTCCCTAGAGAAAATATTTCAGGCTTTGGGGAGTAGTGAAAGGGAAAAGGTTATCATGGATGTTTACCACCTCACTGGAGATGTTGTTCAATGGTGGTCATTAATTCAAAACACAATGGATGGTGAAGAATTATCAAGTTCGGAATGGGGGAAGTTTAAATAGTTTTTCTTAAAAAAATACTTTCCTCATGACCATCGAGCAAATATGGAAAGCCAATTTCTCAGTCTGAGGCAAAAGGAGGATGAGAATGTCGCAAAGTATGAAGCTAACTTTAAAAGGTTGGAGAGGCATGCAAAATATTATATACATAAACCATAGAGTAAGATTGATCGTTTATTTGATGGGTTAAAACCATTTCTCAATCGAGAATTAGTCTCACAATCCTTCACATCATACGAAGACATTGTCACATGTGCTATAAAGACAGAAAAATAATCCTCTAAATCTTATGGCAACAAAGTAAAGCAATAGAATAAGGTAATGGTGGAAGAAGAGACATATAAAGGGAAAAATGGAAGGAAGGATTTTCCATTATTTGATAATTGTGGGAAGAAACACCCTAGTACTTACCTAAAAGGAATTGGAGTTTGTTACAAATGTGGAGAAAAACGTCACCAGGCTTGTGATTGCAAGGGAAAGAAAGATGTTGTCAATGTTGAATGCTACAATTGTAGAGAAATGGGGAATTATGAGAATGAATTCCCTAAGAACGATAGAAACATACCTCAGAAAAGGCCAAGGTATCAAGGCCAATCCTATGCTGTTACTACAGTTGAAGCAGAATAATTAATGTATTTGTGTTTTTGGACTCAAGGATTATATTCAAGTTATAAGAATAATGTGATATATATAAGGATGGTAATTCTGTACTTGTTGTTTTCATTAAGGTTTTAATATGACTAAGGTAATCATATTTTTAGTATGTGACAATAAGATAATCTTTACTTTGTCTGGGGAATCTGATTTGGCAATTGATTTTAGAATTTAGATACCTTTTATAGAGAGTCTGGACAGAGGTAATTTGGATAACTATAATGATTGGAGTGGAATAAGCTGAACTTCAGATAGTATTGTTTAAGGTTAAACAAAAAATATGATCATTTTTTGAATATTATGATACTATTGTTTTAGGAAAAGGACAACCTGCAGGTCGGGCAATAAACCGTCGCGTCGGAAAAAGCTGCAAGAATCTAACCTACAACCATAGTACGACAATCCTTTATTACCTACCACTAGCCTGAAGAAAGTACCTGGTCATTAAACAGTATTTTTCTTCATTTTAATGGAATATGTTAATGTTTGGATCCTTATATGATTTGGATAAATATAATATTTTTGATTTCTATTATCTTTTAGAGTGAAATATGAGTTTTTGGTAGAAATTAGTAGAAGGATGAATCTCTACTTGTCATATATATATATATATAAATGTATATATATTTCTATTATTCTATGAAGAAACTAATTCATAAACATTAGGTAAGGGATCTTAAAACCAAAAATGTGTTATCCTAATACCTTATGTTTTGTTGAACCAATGGTATCTTAAATCATCATAGATTGATGGTTTTGAGGCCCTAAATTCTACAATTTTTTGTGACTGATGACCTCAATTACTCCATATAAATATTTACATTTTCCTCCAACTATGTGACTATAATTTCCACCAATTTTCTCCAAATAGAGACCATAATTTTCTCGTGACCCTTTCATTTCTCTTTTCCTCTTATTAGTACTAAATTTTATTAACCCAATTTCTGTTGTGGGTTTTCCCACAAAGATATTTTCTATTTTCAACCTTTTATTTTCAAAGAACAATTTCATATTGCAAGGATGCAATTTATTGAGTAGGGGAGAATATAACACCACAATCTTCCACGGTATGTTTCCCTTTGAATAATTCAATAGCTTGCATTGTACGCAACTTCGAGATTCTAACACACTGCGACCAATCAAAGTAGCTGTTATGAATAGTAATACCCACTTTTTGAAATTTTATAAATTTTAACTCTCAAAATGGACCTCATTTTAGGATTCATAATATCGAAATTATCCTAGGAGAAAATTTTTGTATTTTTCAGATAACTTTTATATTTTGATGAATAGTGAATATTACTAAATTTTAATTAAAAACAACATTTTTAATCAAAATAATTAATTAAGATAAATTATGAATTTGAGTGTTTTTAAATTATATTTAGAATATTTTTTACCATTTAATACAATGTTGTTAATTGGACATAATTTCACATTTAAACCGGACATAAACAAGTGTCAATCTTTTGATAGTTATTATCTCTTAAAACACGCTTTTTTGTTTTGACAATGGGAATTAATTTTAAATTAATTTCTACCACTTAGGTGTTTTGAATTTAGAAAAATGGATTCCATATTTGGAATCAAGAGGTCCAAATTGGGTGAATAGGTAATTTTTATTTTGAGACATTTTGAGTAATTATTTTGGTAAATATTTTATTTATTATGGTTAAAGGGTAAATCCGGTAAATAAGGGTAAAAAATAATATTATAATAATATTAATTTTCCCTAAAACATGTCCTAACACTATTGGTTGATACATTTATTACCTTGGGCATCTTTGGGTCAATTTTGGGACCTCATGGAGCCACTTGTATGTGATAAGGACACTTTATATTAATTATGTTAAAGTAAATACAAAAATGACATAAGCATATATCTTTTATCAAAACAATTTTTACATAGGGTTATATATGTTATCATTTATACTATAAATATTAATTAGAAATATAAAATGATTTCCTACATAATTTTATTTTATTTATAATTTTTAGACATTGAATAATTAAATTTATTAATTACACAATAATGATGTAGTATTTTCATTATTAATGAAACAAATCAAACAATTGGTCTTATAAATGTTAAAATAAATATAATTTGAAAGTTTCGATGACATAAACGAATTTTATTGGTTAATATTACATGTTAGGATGGATTAAGTTAATTTTTTTGAATTAATAAAGATTATATGACTTTATGAAAAATCAATTATTGAATTGTGTCAAAAGTGACAGAAATGAGATTTAAAAACTAATATTATATTATTAATTGATATTCTATTCCTAAAAAACTATGGTAAGGAAATAGGACTTATATAATAATATTTTTATCATTAATGGACCACTTGGGGGTCTCTTGGATGTATATAGTATGTTTATTAACTATATAATATAAAAATACAAAGTGACATGGTAAATGTCAAACTAATTAATTAAGAGTTAAAACTAAAAGATAAGGTTAATATAATGACCCAAACTGGTATAAAATCTATTGGTTGAAATAATTCAGACCCATACCAACCTTATACATTGAATAATCCACTTTAATGACTTTAGAAACTGAATATGAATTTATTATAAATTAATAATTTACGTTTTTCCAAAAGAGCCCCTCCTCCGCTTTATAAAAGGCCACACTTCTAACCAATTATCCATACCTTCAAGGCCTGTTGGATCTGCCAACCTCTTCCCAAATACCCTCTCAGATATCCTCCCTTAATCATAGAGTCCTTCAATTAGTCAGAAAGTCAACCTAATGAGCCATTTTGATCAAATCAAAAGGAAGAACCCGAAGAAAAGGTAACGTTTTCACCACCCTCTTTCAAGTTCCATTCTTCTTCAAATTCTTATTTCTTTGTTATTTCCACTCTAAAAAATAACTCCAGTATCATATATATACTGTTATTTTATTATATATATGGTACAACCATATTCAGTATTCTATCCATTTTTTTAATGACATGTCACCATACGTGTGTACGTACGGCTTACCGTCTCCACATCGTGGTGTAATTGTCATTCAAAACATTATTATTTGGATGGGTATGATAATGATGTGTAATTTATTTTAATAATAAATATAACTTGATAATAATTCTGTATATATTATATAGCATCCAATTATATATTAATTTAATATCAAAAAATGATATTGTCGCTCGTGCGTACGTACAGACTACTGTCTCCACGAACACGATGAGATTCATTCTCCATCGTATCCATGAAAGTATAATTCTCATTTGATGATAAAAAATAATGTTTAAGGACATGGTATAATTATTTATACGAATAAGATACAACCTATCCATAAAAAACATGACTTATGTAACAAAACATATAAAAGAAAATGAGTAAGTCAACACCCGAAACGGCGATAATACTGAAACATTATTAAAAATGAAATGTTAAAAGATCATATATAATATAATATTAATGTATATGATTCTTGTATGATTTAATAATAATTATTTAACCATTATACAGGAGGTTATCCTACCCTCAACCAAGGAAAAGTACAAGGTAAGGGTTTATTTTACAATCTCTTCATTATCCAATGTTGTTTATACGTAATTATCTATTGGGACCTCTTTATCATCCACATCCATGTTTCTTAAAAAAAATTAAAACATTCTTGATATTTTACAAAATGTAGGTTAATTTCATTTATACCATTGTTTTAATTTTTATAATATGTTTATAAAGGAATCATTCCGTCAATTTCCAAACAAGGTGCTTTTTAACCTTTTCGACAAAATTAAAGTAAGAATGTTTTTTAACATATATGGCGGGTGCAGAAATTTTCCACCATTATAAAATAATAAAAGTATCCCTTGCAATATTATAAGTATATTTTGAATTTAAATGTTTTATTTTATAATTATGTGACCTTTAAAGGATTTCAAAATGAATATTTTAAGAATTTGTGAAAGGTACTCTTTATCATGATCAGAATTTTAAATGTTTTAATGATTTATCTATCTAAATCTTTTTAATAAATGTCCATGTTTTCAAAATTATTTTAAGGATTTTTTTAAATGTACATGAATGTTTTGAAGTGATATTTATTTTCAAAAGTTTAAAAGTGGTATGGGAAACTTTGATTCAAAAACCGCTTTTTAATTACTTCCTTTCTAAATGTGTGACTTTTAAATGATTTAAAAAAAGAGATATTTCCCTCAAATAGTTTTGATTTCATCAATGTCAACATCCATTGATGAATTTGAAGCTTATTTGATGTTGATTTATTATGATATAAAACTTCCATATTGTATTGAAGGTTTTTTGATATGTTTGACTATGGATGTGCTATTTCAATACAATTCATGGTTTATAGAGAAAGTATTGACATTTCATATACTAAGTTTAATACGAATGTTTATGTTATGTTTAAACCTATTCATATGAGGAATGCATTGGTCTTAATAAGTGACAGGTGGAGCCCGTTATAGCTCCTTGATGCATCGGTAGGTCTCATGAGACAAACTAGTGTCTTGGCACAAGGCTTTGACAAAATCTTATTTGTAGTCTTGGAACGAGGCCCTGACATTGTGGTTATAATAGTTTGTAATTATGCATTCCATCATTATGAATGTGGTTATTGATATTGTGTGTGATTATTCAACTATTATGATATCCGTGTGAATAAGTAAATGGCATTATTTCAATTTATTTTTGACATGTAATGTTGAGGTTCAAGTTTAAAAGGCTTTTATTTTACCTATGCATTACATTTAATGTTTATGTTTATTTAAGAAAGTTTCTGCAATATTGTTATCCTTATCGAGCATTTGAGCTCACCACTTTCAACGTTTTGTTTTTCCTAGGATGTAAAGAAGTATTGTATGAATGACCTACAGGGATAGTATGAGGGAATATGAAGACAAGATTTTATAGTAGTTTTTCCCTTTATTATGTAATGTAAGACTTATGAATGTATCTAGTGTTTCCAAGGATATTAAACTAATCATTATTTTGAGACTTGATATTTTGTGATTATGCCAATGTTATATAATAATGAACCAACTCTAGGTAACTGGGGTCGGGGAATTACAAGAACTATCACATAACCTCTCTCTTGTGCATAATCTGTTCCATGTATTCTAATTAATGATTTGAAAACTATACCCCTAACAGGTATTAAATCCATGGGTTCTAAAATTGGGTATTGATATTTAATATAATGAGAAACTTTTGGTGATCATAGATAATGGTTGAAATGTCGAATAAACATAAAAAATCACATGGTCAATGTGTTGTGCCAGAATCACAAGTATGATGATGAAATTTGGGAACAATAATAGGAGATGAAATAGAAGTTATATTAAATATTTTACTGTATGAAATGAATGTTTTGAGGATGAAATTTTTATGTCTGAATTATTTAATGACTATGACTTAATAAATAAAACTCCATTTTTAATGAATAAAATTTTTATCAAGTAATTTATTTCTAGAAAAAAATGCACAACATTGGTTATTTTTGGGCCATTATATGGTCTATCAAATTTAAAACTCCATTAAGAATCATATGAATGGAAAATATTATCATTGAATAGTTGTAATTAATATTATCAAATCAAGGATCATGAAAAAATACAATGAATAAATAAAAAGGAAAATAATGGCCCTAACATGTAGGATTATTTGATATGGAGCCCATTTATTAGAGATTTCGAGTGAGATAGCATTACTATCATTTTTCTATAACCAAGCCCTAGCCGAGATTGATCAATTGAGACACAAGAGAAACCATTTACAGAATATGTTCACGATCCTGATGATCATGATACAAATCAGGTTAACTAAACTACAACTCGAAAATATCACCATTGCACACCATACTCTATGGTAATTCATTAGTGTAATAATGAACTATGTATCTAAAACCAAGTATTTTGAATTATAATATTTTATTTTCAATAAAATTATTATTTTATTTATTCTTTTTAATAATGCTTTTTAAATTATGAAATATTTATTTTGATAATAATTATATTTTTTGGTGATCAAACCCATATTTTGATTTTGGTAAATATATAGCTTCATACAATAATTATTTTATTGAATTTTTTAATTTAATAAATAATGAATATATTTTAAAATAATTTATTAAAATATATTTATTGAAGAGAAATAATAATATAATATTAATAAGTCAAATTTAATTTTTATAATGGTCTGAAAACTATTATTATAAAAAATCAAATCATTGTAAATAATTGCTATTTATCATTATTTTCATATATAGTTGAATGTTTTAGTAAAAAATAAATACTTTATAATTATACGGTATGCATTATTACATCATAAAATCAAATGAATTATGTATTAAATACTATAAATTGTATCCAAAACCAAAATTATCTTTCCCTTTAAAATAATCTGTTTTTGATGTTATTATATTAATATTATTAACCCTTAACGAATCATCAAAAATCAATTATATATTTTATGGTTTTAAAAAACAATTGTTTATACATGACCTACTTCTGATAAAAAGTGTAATTATGTTAATAAGTTTTATTATAAACCTTATATTATAATGATATCCAATCCACTTTATAATAAATCATTTTAATTCCATTGGATGTTTTGGGTTTTTGATTACATTGTCAAATATGCACCAAAACCTATGTTTGGAAATTAATATGGAATTATTCTCAATTTTTCTATATAAACTCACCGAACCACCCATTCCTATTCTCTCATAAACTCTTGGACAATGATTTTACTATTCCATTCTCTCTCTATATACCTCTAATGATTCCCCTATTCCCATAATAAGAACCTTCCAATATTTAACAATATCCCTTATAAGGTAAGTGATCCTCTCCTCCTCTTTATTCAAATACCCTTATTATGTCATCACATTTTTTTTCATACTTTTCAATGTCATGATATGACCTTACACATCTATATTATTATCCTTATGACTAAAAATTAGTCATATACACATTTATCTCTAATTAACCCATTCTAAAATCCATTATGTTAACCCATTGTGATGTCAAAATGATTCGGTGATTTTCCATCCCAATCATATATGTAATGAAAATCCATATCCATTTATTCACAAGGGTATTATCCATGATGCAATAATCCTTCATTGATTGGTTATTTACATGTATGTTATCCTATCTCCTTAATTTTGAGGGTGAAATTGATGAAATACATCCTTATGCATAATGATCTATGTGGCACACCTAATCTTATATATAATAAAAGGGTGACTGGTATACATGAAATTATATAACCCATTAATGAAGTATGTAATATTTTTAACTCATGTTATGTCATGTGTGTGGCATGGGAGGTTTTCCAAAACACATCATATAATTTTTACAATGTTATTATCCGAGAATTATATTTATAATTCCATATTTTGGGTTGTTGTCACATTCCTATGTTACCATTTTTTATCATGTTATTTCATGAATCATTAATCAATATTTTGATAATCTCCCCATATGTGTTAACCCAATATGACTCATGGATGACATACACTTATATGATATATATTATGAAATTCTAATTCCCATTCTTGGTTTGATATATCACCCCTTTATTATGTACATCATTATGTTATCCCATTAAGTTTTTGAAGATCCATGGAATATAAGTGGTCATTATAGTATTTTTAAATAATCTAAATGAATTTATTTTTAAAGTGGGTGTGATTTCTATTTAATTAAAAAACAATTTGGACTCATTGTATTCTTGGGTTGTATTGAGTTTATTTTTATGATATAAATCTCGAATTAATGTCTATAAAAATAAGGGTTGTCATATAATATCATCATTAGGATTTCAATATTGTAATCTTAATTATAGGGTCATCTAGTTCCCATGATAGTTGGGGGATTATATATTAGGAAGTCATGAGAAAATCTGACCATCATCATCCTCTCCCTATGGCTACCTATACACGAGAATAAGAACTATCAAAATGTGTCCCAACTGAATTGGTTCGAAATCTTGAGTTGTGGAGCACCCATGGGATCATTTTTAACTACATCCACCATCAAAACATGTGGTGAAATTTGGATATAATCCCCGATGGATGAATTTGGATATACACCCATAACTAGATGTGCAAGACATATATGGGTAAACATCTCAAAAAATTCTCTACCAAACACCTTGATAATGCTTACATGTTGACCATGATGACAAATAATGATTCATTGAAAACATATGGTTGGTGGTGTTAAATTTTTTTTTCACATTAGAGTATAATCAATAAAATAAGAAATAATATACTACAAAATACATTGGTCTGAAGATATACCTATGGTACATAAAATTCTATCACAACTATATATAAACACAAGTGCATAATATTATTTGACTAATATAAATGAATAAAATAAATAATCAAACAAAATCACATATAACATATTTAAATAAGAATATTAATAATTTGGGATCTATATAATATAGGAAACTAGTACATTTATCATATCATGGATCAATTATAAGATCACTATGATAGAGGGGTGAATTAGATTTTACATATTAATTTTGTTTTCTAGGGATGTTATTTAATAACTGAATAAAAAATCCAAACCATAGATAACCTTTTAGAGTTATTATATAATAAAGTTTAAATTGAAAACACAACATTTTTAATATAAATATATAACTACTATTCAAAATATGATATTTAAAAGGATCCATAAAGGACATACTCTTTTTAGGGATAATTATTCCCTATAATATGGATTCTTTGACTAACTTATTTTAGGGGTAAAAATTCATAGGAAGAAACTACTTTTACCCCCTCTTTTTGATCCCCCATACATCCCTAGTTATACACCTATAATTATTCCCTTCATCCATTTTTGTTTATATGTAGAAAATATCATAAATATATCCACTCAATATACAACTAGTTATACAAACCAACCAACACAACTTTTTCTACAACTAGTTACACCCCAATTTATAATCTTTGTCTTTTGTATTTTTTCATCAAAAATTATAATGAATTTATATTACTCCACATGAAATATGGATAACATTAATATTTATACAATATTCAATACCATCAATAAGTCATGTAATTTTATGTTGGCCTCAAAACATCCTCGTGGTATTTATAAATTGAGGATATACACAGTCATAAATTTTCCTATCATTTTTATGGAAAATTACTTATCAAAATTTAATTTTTTTGAATCCATTTGATTTTAATTTATTTTTATAGTACCATCTATACAATCTATTTATAATACTCTTCAAATTTTTTTTTGTTATGTTAGCCTGATTGAATTCCATCAACTTAATTAAGAAATCTTTTGGAAAATCATAGTAATAAATACTAAGTATTTACAATTTTCCAAAATGTGAATATTGTTAGTTCATACTATTTAAAATCCCAATTATATATGTTCACCATAGGAATTTGGGGTGGGAACTGATATATATATTCATACACATTTAAATTATATATTGAAATTTCACATTGAATAGAATTTCACCATAATGTCTCTTGGCAATTTTTGAAAATCCTAGAATACTCTCAACATTTATTGTGGTATAACTTTCCATAATACTTCTATAAATTATGTTTTATTCACATTTGATGATATTTTTGATCCATTACAATATATCAAAATGTCAATATCAGCACAAAAAAATAATGTTATAAGGTATTTAAAATTACTTATATAGTGCCCCAAAATATCTATTTGGTAGAATTTTTTTCTAGTTACATCATTAATAAAAAAAATTATGATAAAAAAATTTCACTTCTTCACATTGTATCATATGGATTTCTTTGTACAAATTTTAGACAAAATTATATAACAATACTTTATAAAAAATTCTTCAAATTGAACATCTATTAAATTTTTGTTCAATAAAAAAAGTGGATGTATTTTTGTCACATGGACTCCATCCCATTATTTAATCAATAGAACACATCATTAAAATTGATACCTGATACTTCATAAAACAATTAAAACTATTTTCAAATTTAATATTAAATCAAACTATCTATCAAGATAATATTAGTCAGTGATTATGGTTCACTGCATCATCTCAACTACTAAATACTTTTTTATAAGAAAATTATATGTCCAATAAATATATTTAATTTAGTTTATATTTTAACGTTTTATCAAAAATTATTTCTCCCTTTTCTTCATAGATAATAACATGAATACTGAAAACCATTACTTCGAATTCTCCATAACTGGAATACATTTTTTATAGATGAAAATACTATCAACATATTCAAATCCATTTAAATCAAAACACTGATAATTTAAAAAAACACCTATATAGAAAAAATTAATAGTAACCAAATTAATCATAGTATTTAGAAACAATTTATCAGATGAATTTTTATATGAAGCCATATATTCAATCATCTCAAAAATTTAAGTTATTTTTTACTAGAATAGTGTTCCCTATTAATCCTTCCCCATAACTATGTAGACTTTACCCATTGGAAAAAACATTGATCATGTTATTTTGATGATGTTTGGAACTTTTGGAAAATATTAACATCATCTAACATTATTATGAAAATTTAATATACTTCAAAACTATTGTTCTCATATCTTTTATAAGCTTTTCTTAAGATATGTGGTATTTATTATAAAAATTTCACTTCCCACCAACATTTACCCCTTTATTTAGTAACTCATGAACCATATTGTCAATAAATTCATTCAAAACAAACTTCGGTCTAACATATATGGTTTGTAATACTACAAGAATATATATATAGAATGAACACATAAGTTATCCCAAAAATAATTATAAAACAGCATTTTCATCAAATAATGTGAATTAAATTAAAATTTTCATATAAAATTTAGATAATGAGGTCCCAGTTTTATGCACATTTGGAGGTCCACAATATAGTGTTGTACTATAACTGACACTACTCCCCAGACTAACTCTCATCAATTAAATTTTATTTTTATCAATTCCAATTTCAATATATTGAGAAGAAATAGTTTTTGTGAAATTAGTGGAATGATACCATTTTGTGACATCCCAAACTGAATAACTTTGTTCAAGCCCAAATTCCACACAAAATAATGTGTTACACCTTACACAAAAGAGTTTTATGACCAGTGGAAATCACAAAGTGTGACTTCATCGAGAGAAAATTAACCTAATATCATTTAATCATTATAGAGTACATTATAAGTGATAATAGTGAATATTGACAACTAAAGAATAAATAATAAATAATTAGATTATAAATATTCACAAAATGTACCAAACCATTAAAAATAGTGTGTAATATTCTTTAAAAACCCCAAAAATAAGAAATAGATTCAAAATGTGGTGGATTAATATATGTACAAATATAAGTCAAGAAAGAAATAAATATCTATTACTTTATTACATCATAAAACACCCTTCACCATAATGATAATACTTATTAACTCCCTATTATTGGGCACATTCCCTTCAACATATCCCTAATTGTGAAAGATACACATGCACTAAGATACCCACAAATGGCATGAGTATGAAACCCTATAAGACACCATTGATGGGTCCTTAATACAGGTTCATATTATATACAAAATCATGTCATGAATGTAATCACAGAATATATATGTGATAAGTATATCAAAGAAAAATTAAAAATGGTAATGAGACATTAGATACTAACTCTATATGTTTTAGATCCATATTGGATGGATTTTCATCCTCGTTTCATATAATCCTCCATGCTGGGATAGTCTATGAAAAAGTATGAAAAATTCCATGTATGGGAAATTCCATGTACATAACGAAAAAACACCAAACTAATCACTTTCAGGGGGAAGTCCATATTGGACAACTGGTTTTCACAACTATAAATGATTGATGAATTGAACATGGAATACATAGAAACATGATGATTGATTTATAAAAAATTATATCAATAATTATTCACATCCACCTCAAATATATATGTGAAAAATGTTCAATAATAGTTATCATAGGCTACAAACACACACCACATGTGATAATACATCATGAATTGGTTCCGTGTGGTATACAATTAGACAAAAGTATTTAAAATAATGAATATAAACAATCACTAATGATAACTTCCACATACCATAATTGAAATTATGTTTTAAATAGATGGTTTTAATTCTTATTCTGAGTGAACTAATAAGAATCCTAAAATATATCATTGATATATAAAAAATTAGAATTGAATAATAATGATTGAAGAGAATACACACTGATTGGCCAATAAAAGATAATAACATTCATTATTAATATATATGATTTTCATGTTCTTAATTATTGAAAAACACCATTTAATGTGATGTTTTTAAATTGATCATTTTTTCACTTCTTGATTGAAATTCAGTCTTAAAAATCACAATAAATGATATATTTTTAAACACCAGTTAAAACACACAATTTTCAGAAATTTAGTTTCATATTTCATTTTATGGATTTCTATTCTATTTGAAATATTTAATTCTTTAGGAGCACTTGAATAATAAAGTTGGAAGATTACCAAAGTGGACATTCATACCAACACATTTTGGGAATTGTAAACTAGATAATAGCCTTATAAGATAACTTTTTTGAACAAGATAGAAACCAAATGATTCAAAAATTTCAAATGGATATATAGGAAAGACTTAGAATCCTTTAATTCAACAGTTTCCAAAGATAATTCTGATGTTTTAATGTTTTTCTAGGTGGACAATGTTGAAGATAGTATTTTATGCTAGATTCTATGGCATAGAGAAATATCACTCCAATTCACCCATATCTAAAAAATGAGAAATCCATTTAGGATGATAATTTTCACAACTACATGGAATATCAAGATATTTATTTTTTATTAAATGGACCATAAAATTTTGGTTATCTATAATTTCATTTTGGACCCTCTATGTTTTGTATGAATATTAAAATATATTTTATCAAGGTGGAAAAGTAGTATATCTATTAAATTTCTCCCCACATTAGACTTCCACAAATAATTGGGGTGACTTCCACTATTCGAGGATTGAACAAATTATTTTGAAATTATTATTTCATACAGTGGTGTTAGTGGATTTAAGGATTATTGGTGTTTTGTTTCATTGTTATGTTATTCTATGTATTTTCCATTGTTAGGTTTTCATATTAATGGTATGTTTCTCAAATCATATTAGATTCTTAATAATTATTATTCATCTTATCATTTTATATTATATTTTTTAACAATATTGTACGTGTTCAACAATGTGTGTATTTATTCACAATGGGAAGAGAAAAATATTTAAAAAGATGGTAGAGTGTTCGATATTTAATTGATTGTAACATATTCAATTCTTCCCCCATGTGTCAAATTACCTCTTCCATTGAGATCATAGAATCAATGTAGGGATAAACCACTTATGTTGTGATTAAATAGAGTATAAAGGGGATGTATTGTATTTTATTTTTCATAGTTTTAATGCCTAATCACTTCTTTAAATTGGGAATTTAATTTGAAAATCATAAAACTTTCTCGTCCTTATTGAATTTTATAGCCACACACAACAAATGGTCATATGAATCATTAACATGGAGGGACTATAAAAATGATCCTGAAATTTTATGAGTGATTAGTATTAGGATTTGTATTTATCAAACCATGAAGTGATGATGATAATATTACTTCATTGAATGAACCCATCTCAAATTTAAAAAATTGAAACAGTCTAAAAATAAATTTATCAAATCCACACCCAGATATAACGTAGGATTAAATCATTTGGTAAAATTGAATTCATTTAGATCTATTGGTTTTAATTTATACCATCTCAAATCAAACCCATATTTTCCAATTCATAGCCAAAATAATCCAAATAATGCGTGTGTCTATAGGTTTTTTCTTTGGAAACTAGTGATTTGAAAAGCCAAGCTCACTATAGGAGACCTCTTAACCCTAAATAATTGGGTAAATTTTGGAATGTCCAATTTTTTATCTATTACTAAGTAACCAAATATTTATCTTAGACACTATCATCCTTCTATCTACTTATGTTTTGTATTGTCACCAACATTTCTCTTATCCATTCACCTTTCTGTTTGGGTGTGTCCTAATATTTGTGAATAATTATTTAAATATATTCTAATGGAGTCTCTTCAACATTACCCAATCATCAAACCATAATATAATCAAATTGTAAATCAATATTTGGAATCCCATAACTCAGGGAGTTTCTTGGGTCAAACCTTGGATGATTCATCCAGACCCAATGAGATGTACAATCATTTTTATGATGACATTTTAAAGAATCATTTTCAGACCATATTAAGGAAGGTCGAAGAGATCAATCATATGGAATTCATTGATTTTCAACCTCCTATCCAATATGATCTTCAAAAATGTCTTGAACAAGTTTGTTTTCATATAGAGAGAATGACTTATGAGGTTTCATCTGTCATGACTCATCTAGGAGGGGATCGTGTTGTGACTACCCTAAGCCCGCCTCTAATAGGACTGGGTCTCAAAACTATCATCGAGTAGGAATATCCAAAAAAATGGGAGATAGTTTCCTAAGAACCTGTACACACACTGAAGTATCCCTGAAAAAGTGGTGAAAATAAAAAAATAGTTAAAAATTATGCATACCACTATGATAACAACCTAGAGAACAATATTAGGAAACTGAAACAAAATTGAGCCATAATACAAGCCCAAAAAATATAACAAGTAAAAAGGTTCAATCATCTGAAACTCATCTATCTAAAATCATACCCGATGGGTAGGTATTGAACAACTATCTAGTGTTTTGGAAGCACACCTTGTATGTGGGGTCTCTCTAATAACCACCTGGACATGGTCCACCAAGGACTCCATTAAATCGTTGATCTTCTACAAAAGACATAACAGATACAGCCAAAGCCAGTACAGGGGTTTCTAAAACAATACTCAATAAGACACCATGTCATATGAAGTAATAGACCACAATGGAAACATAACTAAGAAGATATAGTTAGATAAATAATGGTTTATTCCTACAAAACGTATAAAAATAACATTCGGGTATACTCATAATGGATTTCAAGACTCAAGGTCTCCTCCAAAACTAGACATATGGATCTTCTAATAGGATTCTCATTCCGAGAGATATCACTCCTTGAGCTATCTGATAGTCATCACATAGAATAGTTCTACCGGAAGTATCTGAGAGAACCCCTGGTCTAGAAACATTATGAAGTTTACATGAGACATTTGATATCAGTAAGACATCAAGTCTCATGATCATGACTAAACCATAGAAAAAACTGTCTTCATAAGTCATGCTCTTTTTGGGAGAACTCACTCTTCGAGCCTTAATATCATCCGAGACTCTTACAAGATGTCCCGCTAGTTTGTTCCCCATCCAATGTGAAATTCACTGGTCATGTCCATGATATACTATGATGATAATATATCGGGAGAATACCAAAAAAAATATGTATTAATCCACAACATTGGGGATTCTTCTCCAAAAAAAATGACAACTATATAAATGTGGATCGTAACATAGGGGATCCTTTACAGAGGATATCAAAAACCATACTGATGTGGCATACTAGTTGGAGGATTTACACCATGTGCTTGGAGGTCACATCAATGCCCACAAAAATCCATATGGGGTGATAGATAATCGCTTGAGTCCAAAGTTGGGATGCCACAACTCTATCTGGGAATCATCCTCTAAATGGGATTACTGTTGAGTGATGTAGAAGGAATGTTATACTAAACCCTAGTGGAATGATCTAATGGGGACTCCTCACCTACACTGATCCGTACTGAAAATAAAAAAGTCACCTCAAAAGGACTACCTCTTTCTAATTGTCCCAACGAGATATAAAACTTGTCAAACAGACCATCCATTTGAATGTTATGGCCAATTTGTGAAAATGGGATGGAACTAGTCATGTTATAACCTGACCAAGTCCGAGTGACCCGACCAGACCTGGTTCGACCAACCTGACCTAACTCGGTAGTTCTAGGTTGGTCCAAATCTTCCTGGCTCGAAGGCACTATCATGTTGTACCTTTGCACTGCAACTCGGTGGGCCGAGGAGTCATGCACACTTGGCCACCCAAGGCGTCCCTATTTCTCATGCTAGGATAACCACTTGCGGGCCAACACTTATCACACATGCCGCTTAACTGTGTGCACTACATGGTCAATGCAGTCAAAATGTGTGGTGCAGCAGGTCCATGTGACCTACCAGATCTTGTCTATCTAATGTGGGTCGAGCCTCATCGCTATCTCCGCCACGACCTCCTAGTTGCCACCCAAAGCTCATGCCACAAACTCATGGTTGGCACCCAAATATCATACCACCCTATGACCTCCCTTGACTCGGTCTAGGTAGAAAACATCCCACCACTTACGGCCACCATAATGGTATCCTCCTCACCTAGGTCTCTGCAATGTTGTACATCTCGACAACGCAATACTACATGGAACATAGGGTACCACTGCCTCTGTATGTGTTTCCATGCTGGTGTCACCTTTTTCATTAGCCACCCCACCAGAAGTCTTCTGTATGTTTTATCCTCACTCAACCACCTCGGTGGGTTGGTACATCCTCCACTGGTGGCCTCCCTATTGGTGGCCTCACCTCATCAAACTCCACCTGAAACAGTTGTAGCGACCCACTTCAGCCACCACCTCATACTACCACTACCTTCTGCTACTATGGGGTTTGATATCAAATTGGATCATTGTGCCATGTATCAAAGGCCCAAAAATCCTTTGATAGTGAAATGATGAGAATCCATGAATGAGTTAGGGATAATGGAAAGGATCATGAATTCCCAGAATTGATGGATTTTGGTCTTGTTTGGGTCAAATTTGATTCATCCATGTTTTCATTTATGGAATGAAGAAGGAATAATTAAATTCTAACATGTATCAATACAATAACAATAACGAGAAAAAAATAAACCAATCCCAAAATATGCACAACTTTCAAATTAGTCCATTCATCAACTAATCCATTTTTTTCATAGCGATAAATAATGGGGGAAGAAACTCAAAAAAACACACACTATAACCAAAGTTTGGATCGACCAATGACGAATAGCCATCAACATTGGCAATCCTTCCATGAGTGATCATGAACCTCCATCTCGTCATCATTAATCATTTACTAAAAATAGGTTTCTCCAATTTTATTCTTCACCATAGAACCCAAGGAAATTCTCCAGGATTGTGAATCTAATCCTATATCCCTTCCAAGCTTTTAAATGAAGAAAACAAATTTCAGTGTTGTTGCATTTCTATTTTACAACATTACTACAATGTTTCATTTATAAAAGAAAACTATATTCCTTGTCATGGAATCACTACATCACTACGACACTATGAAACATAAAAAGAAATAAGATAAACTTTTTTTATTTTATTTTATTCTAAATCAAGACATAAATTTTTTATCTCTCACAGATGGCCTCCGCTGGATGAGGATAGGACTTAATTAATGAAAATGACCCCATATGAACTTAATGGTGGTCGCATATTTTCAATAAGAGTTAAAATTTATAAGGTATTTGGATTAAAATAATAATAATATTTCTTTTAATTATTTTAGTTATTGTTATTCCATTTTTATGTTCTTTAATAAAGGAATTTTGCTAACTAATGATCTGTCATGGCTTGGGTAATACCACTCCTCTCACCTCAACAATACCCTCATATTTCTTATATGGGAACCCATTTATATCTTAGTACACTTTTTTGTAAAATCAATCACATGTGCTATTAAAAAGATAATATTTTTCACCAAACCAGTCTGGGCACACTGAGCCTCGGAATCACACACTGTCTTTGTGCCTGGACATGAAATTTCAAAACAAAATCTAAAAAAATAGGTACAATGTAAGTCATTACATTGTACCTACCATAAATATTGACATCCGGAAAAAGAAAAACTGAGGATACTCAAATAAATGAGGGTACCAAGCATGAATCAAAGCCTCCCACACCCATGTGACCTCCCAGAGATTGTCATATAGCAACCAAGCATGCAGAAAAGAAATAGACTTCCCATAGATGATCCACTCCTGCCGATCCTTGATCTCCACAAATAGAATGAAAGAAATAATCCCTATCAGAAAATATCATTTATCACATTCCATTTATTCATACTATATCATGAACATAGAGGCATCCCAAACTCTAACCCAACTCTTCTCCCAAAAAGCGGGTATGTTTCTGACTTGGTGAGTCATTCAATGGTCATTGAGATGGCATCATCTCTTCTAAATGTACATGGTAAACACATCATGATGTTCATCAATATCGTTTTACACATACATTTTATAACTCAATGAATAAAATGGGAAATCCCACTCAAGCATCAGGGGCTTGATAGGATGAGTTGATAAACCCAAGAATTTAATTAAAAGAAGCACTCACCTTTCTTATCCACAAGTAAGCCCAACTTCAACCCATTTTGTCATCCAAAGTGTCCGTGTTGACACCCACATGAATATAGCAACGTATATCACTATTCTATGAATTCACTGTTATCACAAGAACAAGGAACACCATGTCTAGAAAATTGAATTTATGGAACTCCCTTAAAACCCAACCTACAACACCACTGTTACTACAATGAATCCTCTAAAAATTAAAACATTCCACCAAAATTTCTAATATCTCTTAGGATTATTCGCAATGGACATCATAGAAAAAATAATTCACTATTAATATCACTGATATGTTCCTCCCTAACTCCCTATAAGAGTGGAGGGGTGGAAACCATTGACTGGAGGTAAGCTTCCTCATCTGTATCAATGAATAATAACAATAAGGATCCCATCTACTCTAGAGCCTTATTCAGTAACTGCGAACTAGATTTCTTAATGAGAGAATCCCCCACCATATCCCTCTTTCTATGAGTATAAACTCTCTCTATGTTATAGTCCGAGAGGAACTTTAGAATTCACCCCAATCTCAAGTTCAGGTCCATCTAAGAGAATATATATTTGAGACTCTTATGGTCGCGGTTGAAGATAAACTAGTCAAAAATCAAGTAGTGTGACCCCATTTTCTATGAAAATACAATTACTCCTAGCTCAAGATTATGGGAAATGTAGTTATACTCATGTGTTCTTGACAAGCCTAAACCATAGGGAATAAAATATTTCCTCTATATCAGGAAACAACTAATTTCAGTCCCTGATGTATCACAGAACACATCACATGGGGATCACTCCTCTAGAAAAACTCAACACCATGGTGCTTGCCAAACCCTGTCTTAAATTTTTAAAAGCAATCCAGAACCTCGCTGTCCACAAAAAATGATCCCCTTTTCATTTCAGGGCTGAATGATCTATTTTATGACTCCCATGAATAGTACTTGGGAGTTCTCCATGTTGAATGGAATCACCATGTTATTATAGTGACTGTAGTGACATCTGAATGATGTATTTGGAATATCCTTGTCACATACACACTACTGGTGATATCTTGATAGAAGGTCAACCTTTGGGAACCATCTTGATATGTTTAACTAAGAAAATTGGTCATGAATTATTTTTTAATGTATACTCAATCTATATGATCATTTGGTAAATCATAGGTAATCCATAAATAACCTCAAACACTATGTCTTACTAAGCCCTTCATCTATAAGTCCTCCAACTTCACCCTCGACTCAGGAAGCTCTTTCAAAGCCATTTAATATACTGATTATGATATCAGTTCCATTCTGGGGTGTAAAACAATGTTGAATCTTATCTCTCCAAGGGGAGGTAATCCATGAACATCCTTATGGATAAAATTCTCATACTTTTCCACTACTATTGGGAGTATTAAAACTCATAACATCTACTACAATGAGGTTATGGCTAGTCCACTGATTAGTGGTCAGATGTTTTATCCTATGAATGATTCCATCTCATGCTACATACGTTTCCTTTTTTGCAGACTATGGAAAACCCTATTCCATATCTATGAACATACCACAAGCTTTGAATAAAATCATCAATCTGAGCATGGACTATCGATTACTGAACTGTTCCAATAATGACACCATATTGACTCAATGCTACCACCAAGAGGTTCTAATAAAAACTCTCACCATAAGGGTCATATCACACTTTTATAATAAGTGTGATTTTTGAGTCTCGTTCAATAGGTATCCCCATACATAAGGATCATGTAAATGTTTTAACTCAAAACTCTAGGTCTCAAGCAAGACTCATGACAAGAAAGAGTGATTAGGACCTATGTCTATTAATATTATTACTATGAGTATATATAGACCGAACCTCTAATCAGTCATGGAGACCTTGGGAAATATTCCATGACTGTATTATGTCATCCCCTCCATTTTTTTCTTCTCCCTAGTCTAGATATGGACTACATGTGGGAGGCGGCAGTTACATGTCAAAATGCATAGCACCTCTAATTACTCTATCGGCTCCCCTGCCAGGTTTTCCACCCAACAGATCCTACTATTCATTTCACTGTCTCTTCCTTGGTGGCCCATACACCATTTTCCTACTAGTTGTAAAATATGTTGGACAATATCTAGGGATATGTCCCCAACCATCACATGAAAAGTGTTTCTTCTCTCCATGCTGATTGGAATCACCATATGATCCCAAAGATATAGATATCATGTATTGGGACATCCTTTCGGAATAACTCACATGTCCAGTCATTAAGACTAATGTCTTCATCCTACTCCCAGGGTTTCTTCCCCTTCATTCCCACAACTGACATTCACTCGCTACATCCTCTCTTCCTAGGGACTTTCAACCGGAAATGTTTTCTCTATTATCCTATCATATATATGAATGAACATAATAATATCACTCGCTCGAATGTCCCTAAACACGTTTTTCATAATGATTTGATCCATAAACAACTAGTCTTATATCATATTCATTGATTACATAAAAATTTTTTACGGCTTGTGGAATAATCACCTACCGACAAGTCATCATGATAGATCTATAGAAGCTACTCGGAACAAAAATCCTTTTATCGTTTATATTTTTTTGACCAATATCTTAGAAGGTTTCTCAAACAATTCCAACAATAGTGTCACCTCATCATATGATTAGGTAACCTAAACCCCACCATCACCATGATAAGACAAATATAAGGCTAACACCCAAGACCACAATCTGATATGCTAGTGCCCAGACTAGACAGAAAAACTCATTCAACACCTCAAGCCAGTCTTCATTCACTTGTGGGGTTGTTTTCATTTAAACTTGTGAAGTGCAATCATACTAAAAATCTCTTTTACTGGTACTACATATATGATGTACTACTCTACAGGTGGCGATATAGCTGGTAGACAACCCAAATGTGATGTCTCTTGTACAAATATTTGTAGAGAAATCTCTTCACCCCATATATCATCCTTGAGATCATGTGGTTGAATCAGTCATGGATATCCACATCGAATCATATTGAAGAAAAACATGATGAACCATGGTCAATAGACTATACCGAGTGAGCAGTCTTAATAAGGACATTGAAAAAATTCATTCTTATTTGATGGATGACTGTAATATTTCTCGTGCAACTAGTTCTCTCATGTACTCTATCGAATAGAATAATTTAGGGCCATGGTATATGGATACATTGGTCACCATACTAACACTGAATTCCAAGGTCTAAAGACCAATCTAAATACATTTAACACAATTTCCCTTAAAAATAGATAGACACTTGGTCTATTTGGTAGAACCAACTTTCCTTTGATATAACTCAGTCATGACCCATCCAAGAGGGTCTTGTGACATGACTACCCAAAGCATGCCTCCCATAGGCCAGGTGCTGAAACTAGCACTAGGTAGGAATATCTCACAATTGGGAGGAGTTTTCCTATGCACCTATACACATGAACATGTCTCTACAAAAAGTATTGAAACTGAAAAAACTACTTAAACATACAAGAAAACCACTAGGATACCAATATAGTATGGAATAGTAGAAAATTAAAAGTAAACAAGGCTAGAATATAACTCCAATAAATGGGAAATGTAAAAAGTTACATCTCCTATGAACTAATCCACAGAAAACCTTACAAAAAGGGCAAGTAAAAAAATATTTATGAAGCAATAGAAGAACACCTCATTTTTTGGGTCTCTATAAGTGCCAACTGGAACCATTCCTCCAACTAATTCATCAAATATTCAATCATCTAAACAAGACACAAAACCTGTAGGAAATGACTGTGCTGAGGTGAGTAAAACAATACTAACTAGGATACCACAAAATACGATGTAAAGGAGTACAAAGGATACATTAGTAAGAGGTTATAGTCATCTCACAACATGAATATGTCTACAAAAAATATAATAAGAACATCTAGGTATACACATAAATGATTTAAAGCCTTAAAGTCTCCTCCAATACTAGCCATATGGTTCTGGTCATATCATTCTTATTCTTCAAGACATCACTCCTCAAAAAATCTAATTATAAGCAAGAATAACAGGTCTACTAAATCTATCAAAGATAACTCCTTGTATCGATACATCATGAAATTTCCTTGACTTATCACATCTCACAAAGACACAGAGTCTCGAGATCATAAATTAACATTAGGTATAAGATTCTATTCATGTGATGCTCATTCCTGTAGATCTAACACCTTGATAAATGATTTCATCGGAGAAACTTACAATGAGGTCCCACAAATTTGGGCCCCACCCAAAGAGAAATACACTAATCAAGGTCATGATATACAGATAGGGGAATATTCCAAGTGAATACCAACAACCCCACTAAATTGTCGGGTAATTTAGTGGATCTTTCACTGAGGATACTAATAACCCTACTGATGTGGCCCATTATATGGAGGATTACTTACCTACAATAAGAAGTTATTCAATTCCCACAAAAATCTATCAAGGGTGATATAAGATCGCTCCAGTCCCATGGAGGGATTCCATAACTCTTTTTGGGGCCCAACCTCTAGAGGGGACTACTATCCTGTGATGTGGACGTAATGTCATAATGAACTTCCAGGACAGACCTTGGGGAGCTCCTTACAAGCATTGGTACATAATAAAAATCCACCGATCCATCTCAGAAGGAATGCCCCCTCATAGGGGTCTCAACACCATATATGGATCATCAAACAAACATTCAATTAGAATTATACAACCAATTTAGTGAAAATGGGTCCAAACAGGTCTACTAATGACACAACCCAGCATGGTCAGTCTAGGAAGACTGGAACCAACTCAGCCCATTGGTCTACAAGACAGTTGCTCATTGGGCCGAGTGGTCCAACACATTGGGTAATCCGAGGTGGCCCAATTCCATCATCTCGACCTGTCGCTTGAAGGTAATCCCTTCTCTTGCACCCGACTCAGTCCCATGATCTACATGGAAAATATAGCCTTTCCGTGTTGTGTGGTCGGTCCACGTGACCTACAAGATCCTGTGGCTCTACCATGGGTTCGTCCCCCAAGTCGGATTAAGTCAAGTCTCTAGATCCTTCATGAAATTTGACATGGTCCTGCTGGATTACCTCCCCCCTCCCTGGCTATCCTGCTTGGTTTCGTCTCACCCTGTCCCCCTGGACCATCCCCCATTTCGGGCCGGTGTTACCTTTTCCATCATCCTTCCAACCGACATCCATCTTTCCATGTTCACCTAGCCGAGTTGCCCAACTGAGAGCCTCACTTCGTCACCATTTAGATGAAATGACTGGAGTCACCACCTCCACCACTACCTCACGATGCCACCTTATTACGACACCTCAGGGTTAGAACCAAACCTATATCATTGGGCCACCAATAGAAGGTTCAATGATCATTTGATCATGGAAACATGATAATAATTGAATGATGATGGGATAAAAGGAAGGTACATAAACTCCCAAATGGGAATATTTTGGCTTTGTTCATGTCATAATTGATCTATTCATGTATGAATTTAATGAAGAAAGAGGAAATAAATAAATTCAAACATGTATCATCCTTATAACAACTCCTGTAATAGAATACACACATCATACAATATGAATGACATGTGGATTATTACGTTTATTTAATAATACATGTTCATCGTATGGATAAAGGTCGGGGCCAGAAAAATCAACAAAACTCAATCTTGACCATCAGTTTAGATCGATCAGGGATGAATGTTTCTTTTTGTAAATTATCTGTCTAGGACAAATCTTGATGTGTTGTCTCATCATCATTCATCATTCTCTAAGGAGAGGTTTCACCAATTATTTTTATTCTCCATAGCTTCCAGGTAATCTCATTGGGATATTCAATGTAATCTTGTATCCCTAGTAAGTTGTTAAATGAATAAGATGTGTTTTAGTGTTGCTAAATCGCTATGTTACAGCAGCGGCATGTTGTATCATTTATAAAAGATAATGGGCTACCTAATATTTGTGTCTCATCATTGAAGAGAAGCTACAAAATTTCAAAATAAATGAAATGAACTATTTATGTTTAGTTTATTATCCTTTAAAATGTCCAAAAAATATTTTTCACAATAGGACTACACTAGTAGAGGATAAGCCTCACTTAATGAAAGAAACCCCTTATTAAGTTAACTGCAGTCTCATATTTCCAATCAATGTTTTCATTTATGAGTTATTTGGATTTCAAAAATAAACTAGTTTTATTTAGTTATTTTATTTTAAGATATTCCATTCTCTGGGATTTCAACAGAAGAATCGTGCCGAATAAAGTAATGTCATGCCTTAGGTAAAGCCACTTCTCTATGATCAAAAGTGCCATCAGATTTTTGAAATGTGAAAATATTTATTAGTTATACTATGTTTTCATAAAATCACTTGCAGACAATATTAAAAATGTATATATTTTTTTGAAACCATTCTGGTGCCACTGGGAATTGGAATCACGCATCGTCTGAATGAAATTTCCCATAATTTACCCAAAAATGTTCTTAAAATAAAATCAGAAATATTTGAGTCATCACATCATCATTGATATTAGAACTACAATGTATTAAACCTTTGGAGGCTCTCCTCGCTACCCCATTTTTCCCTTCTATAACATTATGTGGAGAGTCTAGTTTCCCAAAAAACTCTAATGATTTTTTTTGGAGAACTATCATTTGGATTTAGGGTAGGTGAAGAAGATCTAGTATTTATTGGATGGTCTTTATAACTGGAGGAAATTGATTTTCTATATTAAAAAGTGGTGAATTTTATATCATGTAATGTGGTTCATGAATATTCTTCCATTGAAAATTTTATATAATTTCCAAGCATAGAACCATTAGGAGAAATAAAAAGATCCATGTCTGTATCCATTACAAACACTGATATATCTAATTTGGTGGTTGAATATTCTAGTAAAAATGAACCAATTCTATTGAGAAATTTTGAAAGTGAAACCAAGTTCGATTCAAAGTCTCACCCAATGTATGAATTTGGTAGCCTACCAAAAGTTTAACATATGTCCTTTCAATCCTACCTCATGTTTTTATTCATTGGGGTTATCCTAAACTACAGTGATTTATAGTTTCTTCTCTTGATAAAAATAAAAGGATAATGATACTTAATATATTATTCACTACTATAGAAGAAACTGGATTCAAAATTTCTGATATTCTTTGGATTTTCTCCCTAAATTTAGACCATAGTATTGAGTATTAAACAAATTGTAAATAATGAATCAACCTCAATATTGTATAATTGGTGAATAATGTGGTCTTCACACCCTTGAATGTTTTTATTGGGTTTATTTGGGGGGTCCAAGTTAAGTTAACAACATTAAACTAAGAGCATTATAGTAAGCAACCCAACATCAGTATGGATTATATTTTATTTTATTTGTTATTTTTGGTTCATTTTTTATTTAAAAATAAATATAAAAACATCATTTATACTCTTTCTCTTTAATTTAATTTTTGTTTCTTCTATTAATTTCATTATATTAAATTATATGTTCTTTGGTGTTATATGTATTTTATTTTTTGTTCTTATATTAATATATGTATATATATATTCAATTGGTAAATAGAATAAAATAGAAAAATAAAAAAAATTAACAAAGATATATGTATTTATATATTTTCACAAAAGGCCACACCATTGGTCCTCGGGACAACCCTATCCTAACGGAAAAAGATACAAGACATGAACACATGACATAAGGATGGCGAGGGAGTGTGCATTCCACTGTCCTAATTAAAATAGTGATTATATCTTCTATCTTATATATATATATATATATTTATTTATATTATAAAATTTATATATAATTTTTTTAAAATTATTATTAGTTGATTCTCATATCAATCTTCGGGGTGCTAAAATAATTTGGTACATTTCTAATATTTCCTTTATATTTGTTTTGTATTATTTTAGGAAACCAAATGTGGTTTCCAATTTTATAATAATGATATTGGGTTGTAATATTTTTTTGATGCTAGGATTTAGGTATTTTAATGAAAATAGAATTTCTTCCAATATTTTTAACACAATATTTCATCCTTGATGAGGTGTATATGAGGGAACTTAAAATTAATGGACCAAGAAATAAAAATCATGATCATCAAATACAATAACTAGGGTAATTTGTTTTACATTTCTTATTTCAGTTTCGTTTTAGATGTCCTCCCCCTATATCTACCACTTTTAAATTTGATTTTATTAAAACAATTGTGAAATTATTATTCCATGTCGGGGGGGGGGGGATGGAATACTTTTTCTGTGTGTATAATGGATAAAATGCTTTGAAAAGATAAATAATGCAATTTAATTTATGGAAAATTTTCATTAACCTTGAACTTGATAATAGACATTGTTAAACTAGATGTGAAATATAAACAAATTCATGCCTATATTTTGATTTGAATCTATACTTTATTTCAGGAGCATATATTTTGTATCTTGTGGATTTTTAATGTGAATTTTCACCATTTATTGTTTCATCCAAATAATAAAAATAATTCATAATGCATCTCCATTGGATTTCAATGTATTTATTTAAGTAATTGGGGTCCCATAATAAATAACATTGGTTTGGTGATGTTTTAAATTTCAACATGGCTATTCAATATATTAAAATATACCATCACACATAGAGTAATTGTTTGAACTAATGTGTGGATTTCGACATTTGGGGATGGTGGCCCCAAAGTACTATAAATTATAGTTTATTCTATTATTTATTTATTTTTTTGTAATTTGCTTTTTTTTTATTTAGATTACTCATTATGATTCCGGACTCTTGGAGCTTCAATTAGTGCACTATGGTATTTGAGCCTCATAGTTATCACCAATGTCTCACTACATGGGTTGACTCGATTTGGTACAATTTGAATTACAATGGTAAAAGTGAACAAAATAAGAATAAGTTAAAAATACACATATTAATAGTAAAATTAAATTACACCTTGCATGTATATATTTTCCCCCATTAATAATTATGAACCCCCTTTTTATGTGATTCACAACACATCATCATGCATAATTTAAATATCATAAAATGAGGCACTGAAGTTGAAGAAATTAATGGGATTGATATTAAGACATTATTATGAAACTATATTTTATCAAATTATTTTTATAGGTCTCATAATTGTTAATAATGAATTCATTTGGTGATCATGTTATTTTAAAAAAATTTTTGAAAAGATAATTCTAATTTATTATATTTAGATACATTTTTCAAAAAACTAGAAGAGAAAAATTTGGGAGTGTGAATTTTAACTAAAAGAGGAAAATATTAATTTTGATTATTTATAATTTTGATGCACTTAATTATTCATAAACACCATTTTAATTAATTTTTCAAATTAAAAATTATTACACATTACGATTGTAAATCCTTCTTAAAATTCAATGTTAATAGATAACTTTTTTAAACCCTTATAAAACACAAAATGGTCTTGATTTTAATTTCTTATTTCATGTTCAGGTTTCCCAACCAATTGGGAATAGTTCAAACCTCTAGAACACCTAACGAACCAAATTATAAGATTAACAATATGGGATTTCATGCCCACACATTCTGAGCATACTATATTGGATAACATCCTAAAAAAATGAAAACATTGGCCAATATTTAAGACCAATGATTCAAAAATCTAAAATATAGATAGAGGAAATCCGATGGAACATTTAATTCAGCAGGTTCCCAAGCTAATAATTATTTTCAATGGAGTTACTGGAGTCCAAAATTTGAGATGATATTCTCAAATAGATTCTCTATCCCATAAAAAATCTCACGATTTTCTCCATGTATCAAAAACCGAATATCCATATGTGATGAAATTTTATTAGATGTTAATGGATATTCATATATTCATTGTATTCTTCTATATAACATCCTACTTATACCATATTTAAACATATTTCGATGCCTCTCTTTGGTGGATTCATGTTGGATCAAGCATTTTTCAATGGTGGGAAAATATTCTGTCCATTAACTTTCCACCCACCTAGACCTATAACTATTAATTGGGGTTAATTCTACAATTACATTATCATCCTAAGGATTCAAAAATTCCTCTTTAAGAAATATGTATTAGATGAGATAAATATACGTGGTGTTTTATTTCATTGCAATATTATTCTGAGTCTTTGTCTTTATGATGTTCGTCTTTCAATTGATTGTTTTCTAATCACATTATCTTATTAATAAAACATATTATCCTTCTAAAATTATTTTTTAAAAATATTTACAATTTTTCATCAATGTGGGAATTTATTAACATAGAGAAGAGATAAATAATTCATATAATAGTGGAGTGTTCATTATTTCATTATTTTCATGTTCATTAAATCATTCCTTATGAGTCTACATCCTGAATATACTGATATAATAGCATCAAAGGAGGACGAAAACACTTATGGTTTGATCCAAAGAAATAATAATATGCTAGATTAAATGTTATTTTTCAGTCTTTTATTTCATAATAACTTATTTAAATTGAAAATTTTATTTGACGATAATAAAAATTCATCAATCTTATCTAGTTTTAAGGCCACACACTTCAACAGATAATCTGTACCTTTAACATAGAGTGATCATGAAAAATAATCTCAAAGTTGAAAATTAATTAGTATTAGAGTGTGTAGGTATTAAAATAGTATGTTATGAAACTATTTTTACATAATTGAATGAACCCATGTCATATTTAATAAATTCAAATATTTTAAAACGGAATTAATCCAATCCACCCCAAGAGATATCCTAGGACACACTCATTCTCTCAAATTGATTTCATACATGTCTATTATTGTTAATTTAAACCATCACAAATCAACCCCATGTTGTCTAGTTCATAGCCTAAATAATCTATATAATGGAAAATTTTATATGTTTTTTTCTTAGGTCTCTAAGTATTTGACCACCCAAACTACACTAAAAGAGTCCTCATAACAAAAAAACATGGGTGAATTATAGTGACACCACACACCCAAAATTTCAAACTAGAAAATACACAACTAATGAGGTCTTACTTCAACAATGTCCCTGGTCACAATGATCTGTATATAGAAAAACAATGAATATGTGTGCCAATTTTATCAATGAAATAAATCCCTCATTATACTATGCCTAAACCATTAATTCGAACAAGAGATAATGAATACAATTTTATGACTATGAAAAAAAATATAAGATAACATATCTATATCATGATTGTATTAAATATATTTGGAAAAGTTGGATCAAATTAATGTTATGTTTATTTAGTGACTATACATAAGAATATGGGAGAGTCCAAAATCACTATATGGGATTTCTGAGGGTGCTAGGAGAGAAGGAAGACATGTGGGAGTGAGAAATTAATGTAGGTTTCGGTTTTTTAAAAAATCATGAATAAAACCCCTTCTCATAGTAATCCTTATGAAGTGTTAAAAATTAAAAGATAGCCATTATCGGTTGAAAAATATAATCTTAGAAGGATCACCTCTGCAAAAAAACCCACTAGTCAGATGATGGGATCTATAATGTTATGGCCAATATTTTATAGTCACCATAATAGATGTTGGATATTTTGTACAATTTAATGATACAAAATCATCCACCATCCAGGGAATTTCTATGTCTAGACACTCAAAAGCATATAACTCATCAAAATGATTATAAAACATTCTCAAAATTTATTTAAAATATTAAAATTAGGCTTAAATTAAATATAGGGTGTGATAATTGTTATAAATCCAATTATTCAAAAGTATTTTATATAAAATTATTTTGTAACTAAAATGAAATTGTCCAATGTTATCCAAAGGAAGAAATTGAGAATCAGAAATCTATTAATTTTTCTTATTTTAGTGATTTGAAAATAAAAATAAAAAATCAAAGAAAATAGAAAGGAAATTACCCTATAGGATGGAAATAAGAATAACTAATATGCTTTAAAAATGGGGGAAAGAATATATAAAATTATCATAAATGAACTCTAAAATTTTTAAATTATGGAAAGGATATCCATTGATCAAGTGGTAGTTATGGTTGATGTAATTATCATAAACTGAAAATAGAAGAGAATATAGGTTCAACCAATGATGTTTAATTCTTGAGGTTTAAGATTATTGAACATTATATTGATGTAGTCCCTAATCAAAGAGATAATAAAAATACTAGATCACAATAACCCCTATTGAAAACATAATAGGAATTCATTATCCACCACAAGTCAATTTGGTTAGTAGCATGATTTTGTAAAAGGTACACATACCATGAAATCTAGAAGTGAAACTGCACTATTTAGTTATACCTCAACCCACTACTTTTTTATCAAATGATTTTGAAAATTTTATCACATAACCACCATAATGAATCAATTTTGTGTTAGAAGTTAAACCACTTGTGTCTTAATTATAAAATAGTATGTCTAGAGATCCAATTTGATAAAATTTGTTCAATAATGTAATTCTAGTAAATCTTCTTATTTTCCATCAATTCAAGTGTTATGGGATATTGGGAATGGATTGATTTTCCAACTATATAACAATATCATTTTTCATGTAAGGGTTTCTGTGTTTGATTTTTGAAGTCGACCAAAGACTCTATATTAGGTAGATGATGATCATGAACATCAAATGATAATTACTATAATTTTATGGGTCAGAATACTAGTTCCCAATGAATATTTATCTCAAATGGTTAATGAGAATCTCAAAATTGAATATATATATATATATATATTATTTGTAATATAATATTTTATTTAATAAGGCATTTACATGTATTCTCATGAATCATGAAGTTTATTGTTCAATAGATTTCATATATGGTGGTAAAACAATTTAAATATCTCATAAATATTATCTTTTATTGTGTTTCTTGAATAAAATAATCCACTATAGAAGAATTAAGATAATGGATTCATTTTTTCCAGTGCATCAAAATGGGGTACACATATTGGTTTTATTAATAAGAATTATTTGTCAATACATATTTGAAATTATTTTTTATAATATAATAATATCAAAATAAAACAATATAAAAACCTATATATTGTATCTTCTATGAAATATAGAAGAATAATTTGGACAACAACATGCAGCCTAATATTTTTTCATAATGGAAATTTTTTATAGATATATATACTATGGATCATGAAGTAGACCATAACAAAAAAATAATTCAATAAAATGTATAGTCCTTATGAATTTATTGGGACTCCATTTGGATTTACAAATAACTCTAAAATCATTATGGATTTATTTAATAAATCTTTTAGGTATTTCCAAAATAAATTTGTTGTAGTATAACATTATTTGATATCTGATTAGAGTCCATGGTTCCCATTAATGTTGTAAATATGTAACCACTTATAATTGATAATATTGTTGAACTTATTTACTTTATATCATCCCCAAAATTTTGGTCATTTTGTGATAAACATTTAAACCATAGAAGTTATGTTGAGTTCTTTCCATATGAATTTTCAATGTGGTTTTGATCTAGAAAATCATGTGGATGAATGTTCAAAGAAACATTTAACTAAATATTGTAATGGATTCCCCTTAAACCCTTTATGGTAGGATGTGAAAAAATAACTTTTTTTTGATTGAATTAGGTGAAATAATGATCCAAGTCATAATCTAAATAAGGTCATCGAAGATAAGGATAGATATATTTAGAAACACAATATAGAAACTCTTAATAAATAAAAAAGATATGATTAAAATCATCAATGAGATATAGAGTTTTAATTAGTAGAAAATGTATTAGAATAAATCTCAATTTCCAAAAAGATTATTAGATTTATAATTAGTTGATGTTGAGACCTAGATATGTTAGTCCCTTTCAAATATTTGATCATATCGAGATGGTTTCATATCTCTTGGAATTTATAGTGATTCCAACTCAAGATCATGATGGGTTACAGGTGTCTCTACTATGAAATAATATAAAAGATCCATCACATGTGAAACAACACCAGTCACATAACGAATTTATTTTTTTGAAACTATAAATTTAGATAATCTATATGGAAAAAAGCGGATGTGATCATAAAATGTATCTTTAGTTGTTTATATCAGGTTGATAAAATATATTTTTTGTAATTATATTATGGGGGTTGAATATAAAACCAAAATATATAATAGTACATTCGACTTTAAATAAATTTAATTTCTTGGATTGCATAACTTATACACCAAAAAGATTTTAAATGAATAGTTATATAGTATATAGTTATAACCTAATTTTTAAATTTTTAGTATGGATACGAATGACCATATTTGGAAAGAAATATGTGTTAATGTATTATATTATGGAATCATATTAATTAATTAATAATAAAAATACATAATTTTAAAAAATGTAATTTTATTGTTTAGAAATATTTTTCTTCAAAAATTAATTTTTTCTTTATTTCAAAGAATATGATAATTAATTTCTTATACAGAAAATATTTATTTTTGAAAAGGATTAAATTTTTGAAATTATCATATAATTATTAGTATAAGGTGATAATTTTTTATTTTTTCTGAAAATATTATTGTATTTGAGATTAGTAAAAAAATATGAAATTTATCAAAAACAATATTTTATATTCAATTATTTAATATTTTAGAATTTTATTTGAATTTATTTTGAAATTAAATAAGTAACTTTATATTAATAACAATATAATTAATTAAATTTTAATATAAATTATGATTAAATTTTGTTGAAAAACATTTATATAATTAAAAAATGAATTTTTATAGAAAATTGTTTTTTATCATGTTTAAATGTATATATTAATAAATTTTTTTAATAATTATAGAAATTGTATTTGATAAAATTTAATACCTATTTTATAATTTCATATAAATATTTTTAATGGTTGAAATTTTGTTTTTTTATTATGAATACAAAATTAAACAGAAAAATCAAGTTCAATTGTAAGTGATAAAATAGGAAAACATTATTGCAACTAAAATGATTAACATAAATTTGAAGTTAAAAAATGTTTAAAAACAATTTATTATCATATTTTAACACTTTTATATATTCTATTCCATGATTAGACATTCTTGAGACATTTATCTTTATTAATAGATTAATATATAGTAATCTTTTATAATTTTACATGTGCATCCTCTACCACACTTATAAAATAAAAACCCATCTCCAATCATCAATATGAATCAACAACCTATTAGAATAAAAAATTACTATAAAAATTAATTATAACAATCTTTCCATTTACAAAAGGTTCTGTATTGATCATAAAACCATCCTTTAAAGCCATACAGTTTAATTTAGTAGAGGTTTCTCCAAAAAGACGAATAATTATTAACCATGTACATTTCATATTATTTATTCTTCCAAAAAATATAGAATAATTAAATCCATTAAAATATCATGAATACATTATCGTAAATATTTTGATATATTATTATGGTGATGATAATTCCATTTTACCCATCATTTTCAATGAAATTAGAAATGAATGTATTAATCATGCATAAGTGTGAACTATCACTTCCAAGGAGAGATATAATAAATTTTTCATCACCATCATTCATGGTGTGTTTTCTTGACAGATTAAATATTTATATGATATATTTTTGTAACAATAATTATTTAGAGATTATAATTTCATATATTACTTTTTATATCTGTATTCTTTCAAAAATGGCAGTCCTCCTCTTGTATATATGTGATATACCACCTCCATAAAGCAGAGTGATTCATTTTTCATTCCATCTTTACATGTATTGTATTAATGATATATTAATTGAATATAAATGATTTTAGTGATATAATAGTTATTCATTAATGTTCAATAATAATTAAATTTTATTTTGTTCTCTCCATCCAATAGTTAATACATCACCCATGCATACGTACAGACTATCGCCTCCACAAAGTGATGTAATTAATTTTTCATCATTGAATTATATGAAGGATTATACATGTGTAATATGTAAATAAATATTATTAAAGTTTAATTATTATTTTTCTTTTTATGATGAAAACATGACTATATTTCCTGGATCAGTACTTTGGAGTTAAAAGATGCATGGAACATGGATTAGTTTTTAACTAAATGTCTATTTTATGGACAAATTATTTATATCAATATATTTGGAAATTAAAAAGAACAAATACTTAGTATGTTATTAATGAAATATATGTGTAATATATATTTATATAAATATATTAATTATAATTAGGTTTTTAATCCATAAATAAAATATGGAAGTTATGGTAGATGTTTATGTTAAAATCTCATTTCATTTAAAGATTATCTATTTTAAATTTATCTTTGGTGAACGTTTTTAGATCATATTATATATAGAGAATATTATTTTATCCTATGCTTATTCGTGTAATTTTCATATAATAGTTCCTTTTTAATATCTTTGGTAGTAAAAATGATCAAGAATTTTTTTTAGTAAAATATAGTTTGTTTACTCTTTGGTATGGAATAATTTTATTCCAAATACATATTCTCTATAATATGTTTTCAAGAAATTTTTTTCGTTATTTAAATAATTATTAATTTAATTTTACAGATATTTTATTTTTTAAATTTTTTTAAGGAATCATATCATTTTTTTCTAAATGAGTTATTTTTTACCAATGGTGTGAATAATATCATGGTTTTATCATATATCAGATGAATTAAATTTTCTGATGTCATGACTAATCATTTATTAGAAGACTAAATTAAATTATTACATGGTTCATTTTATATAAAATTATCTTCTTAACATCTATATATTTTTTATTTTAATTAATTAATTTAAAAATGATAAGGGTGTTTTCCATAAAAAAATTATATCGTGATCTTTAAATTTATTTTTCATCATTATGAAATTCCATTAATTATAATTATTATCTATTGGGTACATGATTGAATGATACCATCCTTATTCATACCCAATGTGGTTATTTATTATGCTCAATAAATAATAATGAAACATTTCTTTTTTTCTTGGGATATATTATGATGATATAACAAATTATTTTATTATATTATTCCATAAATATAATACGATTTATAATTATGTGATAGTTGGTTATGTAATAAAACTATAATTATTTATTAATGATATATTCATAACTCATGAAATTATTATTATATTAATATTCACTGTTATTAATCTATTTATTCACATTTTAATGTTTCGATATGATTGATTATACCAATTGTAAGAAGATTATTTGTGGATATTATTTATAATGGATTCTTTCACATTTGGATGGGCAATTACAATCATTTTTAGAAATAACAAAAATATTATTAGTGTTCATGATTACAAAAAAAGTATGTTTTCTTGATTATGTTATACTATTTTTTTATTACACATGCCTATGTTAACATGCTTTAATAATAATCACTACATTGAAACCATTATTAATCAAGCCTCCGAATATAAATGTATTTTAGATTATATGATCTAATATTTTCATTCAAGTAATAGTGTATGCTTATAACATGTAAATTAATATGTCTTAATTTCCCTTATCATAATCATATTGTTTCATATGATTGATACATCCCATTATTACCCTTAATGATAAACTCATCTCACAATTTCTAATAATTTTCTTCCTCGAGATTCGATGGATGGTTCATTGTGTGATATGTCTAGAAGGGTACCTAATATAATGTAATATGATTCAAATTATTAATACTAAACTCAAATAATAAGTTAATGTACATATAAACCTTGTTAGTTATCCAATTATGGTCTCATATAGGTTTATTTTGGAGATATATTTAATATTCCATGAAAAGATGTAATATATATATGTTATGTGTGAGTCCGTATAATTGTTATCAGATCATTTATTTTTGTTAATTTTTGAGATTATTTTATTCCAAATATGAGAATCAAACCTAAAAAACCCAATGTTGAATAAAAAATGATATAGTATGACACTTGAAGATTCGTAGTTTTATTAGAAGGTAATAGAAATTTGGATATATAAGGAATAATATTCATATAATTTATTATTATATTTTTTTCAACACTTATTCTATATGTTTTTGGTTTTAGAATATTTCCTGTAATAGAATCAATCCTGTTGACATTGAATTTTATGGTAAATTAAACAACCATCATCATGTTAATCCAAATGGATGTGTTTCATGAAGAAAATATATTTTAATTTTTTTCACACCACTATTAAAATATATGATCAATAAAAAATTATTGATCTGAGTTCAAATGAAAAAATTATTGAGAAACATGAAATGATGTGTTTTATGAAAATATCTCCACATATCATCTGTTTAGCATATAATCCACAAGTTTTTTATCAGAGGATCAGTGTTATGTAATGTATATTTTCAACAATTTAGTGCTCAAATATTAGAAATTATATCATAATAGTCTATCACTTAGAAGGAAAAACCAATAAATGGTGGAATCTTATGAAGAACACAAAAAATGGGAATTAATATACACCGTTGAAAATGAATTGTTTAATAGGTTATTTATCAATAAATTCATTACACAACCTATATATAATAAGATGTAATAGGACATTCTGGATCTAAAACAGAATTATGATGACTCTTTTTGTATGGGTAATTAAAAATTACAAAAAAATTATGTCATTCTTCCTTCCTTATAATATTATCTATGAGAAAAATTAATAGATTATGTAGTGTCCCTAAAATATTTTCTTGAAGGGAATTATAAAAAAGATACGTTTTTAAATATGATGAAGTATTTTCAATGTGATCTATAGGTATAAATTGAGATTATTAAATCTAATTATTCTTCTAGTTTTATTGAAAATAAAAAAAAATAGAGATTCTAGGATAAATGAATGGTAAATCACATATAGGAATTAAATTAAAACCACTTCAATTTAAAGAATATGGGGGTAAATCATATAGGAAATCAATTGAATGGAACTGTTAAATACTTCAATTTTTGAAAGAATGTCAATTGAATAATTGATTGTCAATGATAGATGAAATTTCTGAAAATGAAATGTCAGAGATGAATGATTCAACCAATGATGCTCAATAATTACAATACCATGATATTGTGAATTATTTGATTCAAAAATGTAATGTAATAGCTAATGTGGATGGTTTTCCTTAACAAATCCATAAGAAAATGTATAATGGGAAGTATTTTTCTATCAAAACTGATGTCAATTTAGTGAACGACATGAGAAAATGTAAATTTACCTTCCACTCTTGATAAAAAATTGACTTTATTAATATGAGATCAACCTACTATTTTTATTGTGAATAAATTAATAATAGTATCAAATCACCACTTTAGTAGTTAGATGTTGAGATTGAGGTAAAAAATACACTTTGGAATGTTGTTTTTGTATCATGTTTTTAGCATCCCTTTCGTATATTTTAAAGGTAATGTGAATCCTTCCAATCTTGAAAATCCACCTATAGTAAAATTTTATTTATTTTGAATCATGCATCAGATTTTACCCAATAAATCCTATAAAAATTTCCAAGGTCATGTAGTAATCATTTAGGTTCCAAATCAGCCTATGATTATCTATCAGATTGAATATGAACATGAACATCATATAGAAATTTCTACCATTTATTGGGTTTTTTCATCAATTAATAATGGTATTTATCCCAAATTATTCTTAATAAACATATTATCCATGATATGTTTTTTCATTTAATGCATATATATTTCTCAAATACATGTACAATCTTACCCTAAAAAATGATGTTGAATTTTCATTAATACTCATACGGGATGATTAATCTATCTCAAATACTACATATAGAATATACAAAATTGACTAACTAGAATAGAAGAAGTAACAGCAACAGAATCATAATAAGGTATTCATATATCATAGTAAATCACAATAGGGTTCAACCATATTTATGGTTATAATTAAATATGGGAAAATGGGACTTCATAATTATTATAGAAAAATTAAAATGATCAAGGTAAAGAAAATTTATCATCTACATTTTATTAATGTCTTATTCAATAAAATGTGTGGAAATGAATAAATTTACAAGACTCAAATTGATTTTGGAAATAATCATTTATTGGTCCTGAAGGGGGATATAACAATGGAAGCATTCCATATAAGGTACAGTCCATATGAATTTATAGTTATTCCATTTAGACTTACCAATGCTAAAATTTTCTTTATGGATTTAATTAAAATAGTTTTTAATGATTACATTAATAAATTTTTGTAGTATTTATATAAATTATTGGTATATATTAGAATATTAAGTAATATCCTAATAACAATTAGGGTTGTTAATCCTATGAATGGATAAATTATATAATAAATTAATCATAAGTGAATATTTTAAAATAATGTCTCATTCATGTTTAATATATTCTCAAGATATGGTATATCATTGAATCCTTCAAATGTAGAAGTTATCAACCGATGCACCAGAACAACCATTGTGACTAAGAACAATTGTTTTCATGGTTTCAAAAGTCATTATCAATTAATTGAGATGAATTTATTGTAACTATCTAATATTTTATCCATATTGACATGAAAAAATTATGTTCATATAGATAGATTAATGTGGTAATAATTGTAAGAAGAGTAAAAAAAATTTTGGTAGAAAACATAGACTCACATTACCCTATATAGAGAAGGGTTGGTGAAATATATTTATTAATCGGAGAAGGGACTAGGATGATTCCTCGTGGATAAATATATGGTAATAACTTAGGCCATAATCCATTTAAAAATAAACGATGAAATTTTCCTAACTCATGATTTGGATTTTCAATATTATTTAATGATCAATAAAAATATGGAGTCCTTATCATGATAGTGAAATTTCTGATATATATACTAATATTGAAAAAATGAAGTATATTATATCACTTAATAAGTTCTATACATTTCAGAAGAGGTGATTCTAGTTGATTAATAATTATGGATGCCTAATTCAATACCATAATTTGAATGTGAACAAGGTAAATAATTATTTTATTTGGAATGACATTTCCAGGTTTTATGTGATTAAAATTGAATGAGGTATAATATTTATGGATTTATAGAAGAAGGTTCTCAAAATAATGATTAAATTGTAAAATTAAATCATAATAGAAGATTGATCAACCATCTATCCATGTGAGTATTCTAGATGCATAGAATGTGGATATTGATCTATATAAGAAGGTGATAGATCTTTATGTGTTCAATTAGGTTTTGGATGGAATGATAATTTTTATGAACCATATATGTGTACCTACAAACTGGAAATAAGGGATGAGCATTTTAGGAGAATTTAATAGTTCATTTTTCTCTATTCATCATGGAAGTAAAAAATATATAGTAAGATATAAAACTATATTTATAGTGAAATAACATGATAAGTGATATTTTAGTTTGTTTATTATAATTTTATATATTATAGTATGTTATGGTACGGTGATAAAATTCTATTGATATTTTAAAGCCAGTACATATGCCTATCTGAAAAATGGAGAAACATAACTTGGATTTTATCTATGGAATCCCCAAAACATTTAATGGGAACAATTCAATTTAGTTTATAGTCGATTTCACTAAGATGTAAGTACATTTAATTTAAATGAGATATTATTTATCTCTTGATCATCTTATTTTGATATACATAATTGGTGTTCAAAGAATACATGGAATCCACAATCAATTCTAGTTGAACAAGATCCATGGTTAACCTAAATATTCTGTATAATTATTCATCATGAATTGAATAAATTTTTAAATTTTATAATTTCATATCATCCTTAGATATAATATTCTTCATAACATAACATTCAAACTCTTTATGACAATGTGAGATCTTTTTTTATTGATTAAAAATGTGGTTGGCATAAACACATTCCATTGGTGTATTTTCCATTTAAAAATCAAAATCAATAAAAATTTAGTTTAATCTTTATAATCCACTATTCGCGAGAATGTATATAACTCTAATTTCGTGGTATGAAGTTGTTGAAATAAATATATTGGGAACAAATCTATCTAACTAAATGGAAGACATAGTTAACGAAATATAGTAACACATTTGGGATAATTAGAGTAGACATAAAAGTTATTATAACACCCACGATTTCACGTAAATTACACCTTTATAGGTATGTTTCAATAATTTTATACAAGGATAGATAATTCATAACATATAGATGATTTTGTGGTGTTTTATAAGGGATTTAAAGGGTTCAAGGTTTTTTCATGTTTAGTTTATATCATGAAAAATAACTAAGAGACCATATAATGACATAAATATGAATCTCATTATCATAGAGATATTAGAATGAATTTTGATGAAACTTGGTTTGATAAAATAAAGATATTAACAATGATACAAGTAATTAATTCTCTAAAATATATATTTCAACTCATATTAGAACCATAAAATTCTCATTCTTACCTTAGTATCGTAGAATATAAAACTCATATTCTTAAATAGGAATTGATAGAGATTCCTCTTCTCAGATAATAAAAGTATTCGATAGATCCAATAGGGGGAAAACTATAGTTTAAAAAACATAAAACTAATTAAAACCCAATAATATTACTTATAGATATCTAAATGATAATGCATTAGATGATTAAAATAATTCAGATCATAATGAGTGTGTTTCTTCTAAAAGTGTGTAATTAAAATATTACAACAATAAATTTTCTTATAAAATTTCACATTAGAAAATATAACATATAGATACATGAAAAATAAAACCTTTCATGTTTCTTCATAAGACTAGAAAAAATAATATAAAATAAGTTAATAAAATTTTAACTATTAGTGTAATAATTTCATTAATCCTAACTTAAGGTTTCCATGGTTTAATTCAAAAAATAAAGAATATCATTCTTTAGTATAATTACCTTGATCAAAATGATTAGAATCAACTCTATCATTATATAATTGGAAGCCCTTAATCATCCAGATTATATCAATCCATATACCTATCCCTGGGAGCCTAAAATCATACCCATCTATCACACAAACAATATAATTACAAAATATGTTCTTCGATTATTTCTACACTAAACAAATTCATAAAATATGAATCTCTCGAAAAAATTACATTAAAAATCATAATGAGTTTTTACACTATGGAAATTTTTAGATCTATAGATTTTGAAAAATCATTATCTCATAAAAATTAAAAACAACCTTACTTATCTGCACACCTCTAATAATTATATTTATGTGATTCTCGGAGTTAGTTGGAAAGACCTCATAAGATCATTACTTGATAAAACAGAAAATACATCTCCATCTAATTCCATTTTTGTAACACAATTACCATGATATTAAAATTTATTCTAACCTATAAAAATAATTTTGGATCTAATTTTAAACATTTTTTTTATAATGGAATAAAAACATGTTACTATGATTAATTATCAAATTCACAGTAATAGAAAAGTCCGTTTTAAAGAATGTCTATTTTTTCATATTGATAGAATATATTCATTATTATGAATAGATAATCATTTTTCATACCAATTATTGAGTTTCCGTCATATTGATAGATTGGATCTTCCAATGTTGATGGACTTGATGTCTGTTAACATGATGGACTACACTTCAGTAAATCTAATGGACCAGAAATTACACAATCGGCTGAAGTAGAATTTATTCAGTTTGATGGATCAGACATGTTTGGAATATATGTTCCCCACCTTAAACATTACATAATTTTTAAATAAGTTTAAATTTGAATTTAGTTAACTTCTAGGAACATTGCAATTTTATTGTTTTAGATAAATAAGACATAACTCCTACATATAAACTTAAATATTACATGTAGTAACTTCTACTCAAATTCTATAATTTCATAAACAATATCTGATTAAAAAGAAATAAGGTATCATTTATTTTTTTAATATCATTCCTTTTACTTGATTCTATAATTGACTCTTTTCTTCTATAAGTCATGTGAAAGACATTTCGAAAACACTGGATGAGAATAAAAATCTTAGTAAGGGATACATAATAAAGGAAAATTGATAGTCTTGAAAAAACATGAAAAACATGACTACTTTATAATAAAGTAATACATTTCACATTTACAAAGTAGTAAACATACTTCACTGATTATAATCCCATTGCTTACACTTTTTTTAACCAAAGGATTACCATAGATCCCACAAAAAGAATCATAAAACATATAAAGGTTACATGGGACATAAACATACTTAAAAAGAATATCCATACAATCTACTTTGACACATATTACTAAATGGAATATCTAGACCGACGACATCCATTCCCAACACATTAGAGATTATAATGTGGCCACCCGTCATCAGTTTATCATAGAACCACACATATTTAGTTTATCATGTAACAACCCATCATTGGATAATCGTTTAACCACCCATCAAATTTCTAAGTACCACTACATAATAAAACATGTAAAAGATTGAAATTATTAAAATTTAACTCATAAAAGTTAATTTGCAATCACAAGAAAATATTTCAAGATATTGAAATAGTAAATCCACATTACAGATCATTTTCAATACCCAAACCCCAGAAAATGGAATAAGGGATTTCCTTTCCATTAAAAATACATTAAGGCTTATAAAAGATGCCAAATAATTAATAATGGTTATTGCAGTAGAGAATTCTTTATCACTTCATACATTAGAAACATTCATTTTTTCATATAGTTAAATGATTTGTGGAAAATTATTCCATTTGAATGAAATTAAACGTCAAAGGGGTATATTATATAACAAATTTAATAAGGAGGATTATATTATCAAAATATGTCTCAATGAAAGGTGATTGAGATGAAGTCCTTTACAAAGACGATATCATTATATTTAGGATAAACCAATTACCTAATTATATAGTAAATATATATATATAATCAATATAAGTGGATATTAAATTTAAAACAATAAGAGTTCATTAACACATATTCTTGGTAAAACAAAATCAATGACATTGAAATATATCTCAATGAATGGAGATTGAGTTACGATTTACCTTAAAAACATCATTTTGTTAATAAAATAGATCAATTATGTGTTTTCACTATAAATAAACATAAATCAAGTATATATACATGGCATGATATATAAACATATTTCACACATAATCATTGCATGAAATAATCAAGAAGTAGAAGATTCAACCAACGACTATAAATTGGGTTATGGAGTTCGTTTACCTGGAGTCCGACTCAAGACGTATAATCATTAGGTTTCTGAATAATAAACATAAGCTAATTTTTACATGGTTTAGAAGATTTTTCAGGTATATTTTTCCTTTCATATCACTTATTACCATGTTATTAAAATTATATAATTATTTAAGTTCATATCCGTTGTTTGGTTGATATTCGGTACTTGAGTCGATAATGAACTTGTATTGATATAAATTTGAAATGATTTTAAAGTCCAAAATATCCATAATATTATTTAGGATCTAAATATTTGATATATATTGTTAATATGTATTTATAACATCTTTATTATTTAGAGATAAGAAATGAAATGTTTCGTTCAATGAGTTGGTAAGCCATACGCACACATGAATGGTACTTTCATTTCATTGTCATATTAAAATTATAATAATCAAATGATATAAATGTATATTATAACAAAAGTATTAAATTTAATTCATTTATGTCCAATAGAATAAATAAAACCATCATTTATATGTTCCATGTATATCATGAGCAAGTCATAACACTTTGAGGGGGCGATAGTCCACACATCCTCAAATGAAATTATTATATTTACACATCATGAAAATCATAGTGTTATGTTGTAAATAAAAATTAACAAAGAATATATACAATATAAATATAATATATATCACATATAAATACATTTCTATAATAATGGACACTATGATAGGTGGTATGATAAAATTTAAAAATCATCATTTCGTAGGCAGTAGTTCGATGTACACAGAAATAACATGTTTGTAACCATTAGATGGAGGTGTGTATATATTTAGTTATAATATATATCATAAAAAATTCTAGTATATATAGGTTATAGTTTTGTTTATCTAATAATATAATAATAAGAGCATTGGGAGTGGAGAAGGAAAATAACTGAAATTAACTTGAGAGAAGACGTTACCTCTAAATCAGGTAATATCATTTCATTTTAGTGAAAAGGATTTCATGAATTTCCTTAATCTAAAAGTAAGAATTATAAAAATAATTTAGTGATGTTGGGATATTATTTTTAGTATAATTTGGATGAGTCAAGGGGCTTCAGAGGTGTGAGTATATGGGTAGAGGTGGTTAGATTTTATATGGTGGAGGAGGGGCCCTTTAGAAACATCTTAAAATGTTATTTTATTATAAACTTATTTTTGAATAATAAAGTCTCCAAAGTGATATATTTTTAGTATAAGATAATTATGGGTCTATATAATCTAGATAAATAGGTTTTATACAAGTTCAACTCACAAAACTATCCTCATCTATTAGCTTTAACCTTATTTAAAAACATCAACTCTTACCAAGTCTTCTTGTATTTTCATAATATATAGTTACTATAGTTACTATAAAATGCCAATAGAACCATAAGTGGTTTATTAATAGAATTTTTAAAATTATATAAGACATTTGGCCGAATATTTGAGTTTTAAGACTATTATATCATTTAATAAAATATATTTCTTAAAAAAAATTATTTTTGTCTATTGTGATACAATTTAATAATTGATTTTTGTTAATGTCAAAACATCTTAATTCCATAAAAAAGGAATTAACAAAAATAAAATATGTCAATATAATCTATAATAATATTTTATTGTATAGAAATGTACAAATTGAATTTAATTTAACATTTATAATATCATTAATGTGAATCATTGATACTGCAGCATCATTGTGTTATAAATAAATTTTTTAATTTATAGTCTAAAAATAATAAATAAAATACCATGATGTCAAAAATATTTTTATATTAATAGTTATTATTTATATATTATACTATAATTTATATAAACCAAATGAAAAAAAATTTAATAAAAGATTCTTGTTTATGTTATATTTCAATTTACATTAAATTAATTCTTATTACTTGTCATTATCACATCCAAGTTGCTCTATTTGGACCCAAAACTGACCCAAGGATTCCCATGGTCAGAAATATCACTTGACATAGGATCAATATATGTGTTATGGAAGTTTAATATAATTATTATATTATTTTTTACCCTCATTTACCATATTTACCTTTTGACCATGGTAAATGAAAATAATTATTGAAGTTATTATTCGTAATGTCAAAAAATAAATCGTAGATAATTACACAATTTATACCTTATGATACAAAATATTATATCTATTTTTATAAATTCAAAATACAGAATTAGACAAAATTATTTTAAAAATAAATCCAATAGTCAAAACCAAAAAGCACGTTTTTGAGAAATAAAATATACTGAAAGATTGGCTTATGTTTATGTACAATTAAAAAGTAAAATTACATAAAATTACCCCAATTGAATTTAATGATATATAAAATCCAATTAAATTATATAACCAATTAAATTGAAAATCTAACTGTATAAAAAATTTGATGAAAATTCTATTTTGATTTAAAAAAATGTATTTTTCAGTATTTATTTAAAATAAACAATATGAAAAAATTACCAATAATTAATCCAAAGTAAAATTTTATCATCCTATTCAATAGAAAAATTTATTTTGTCAAAACTAATATATATAAGTGAAAAAACTAGATTTAAAAAGGGGTTTCCATCAAAAGGTTGTAAAATGGCCTTTAAAAAATTTTAGAGTATTTTGGGCATAAATTTGGATTCTCTATCATTTGAAGACACTAAAATTTATTTTATGAATATAAAAACATATATAAATATTTAAAACCATAATATAGTTAAAACGGTTCATTCCCTACAATATAATGTCTAGGTATTAACTACTATTTAAAATAATAAAAATATTATCGTATTATTTATTGGTATAACTCAATGTTGTATGTAATGTAAGATTTCAGAGAAACTAACTGTTGTGTTTCATATATGATATCATACATAGTGTCCCCTTTAAATTGAAATTAATTTTAAATTTAAATAATATAATTAATATGACAATGTATTATTCTATAAATATCTGAGATGTTACCTGGAAAGTGTATATTCATAAGATAAGAACTTTTTTAATGTGTGATAGAAAAAATGCCTTCTAGAAAAAAATACAAAAATATAGGAAAAATTGTTATTAAGGCATATATTATAAGGACTTGTTATTATTTAAAAATATTTGGATAGAAAGGGATGAAATTAAACATTCAATTTAATTATCATGCCCTTTTTGAATAGCACAAAACATAACACTTAATGATATAAAAACTAAAACCTTATATAAACATATAGTTAATTTTTCTTTTATGAAATATTCTCCGTTTATATTTCTCATATCCAAAATTATATATTTCTCACTTTTTATAATTAGTATTTTTTCGAATGAACAATATAATGTAACTTTTTAATGAAATACCAATAAAATAAGATCTCATCAAATAAATTATTTAATGATAACATGTACCCCATTCAAAAAAACATATATCCAAAAAAATTTCTCCCTTTTAAATAAAATATCAAACTATTTTATTATCAAATATAACATATGGTAGGTATGATTTACCTGGAATATCAGCGAAAAACATTCTATGAAAAAATTAATAATGATAAAAATTCAACAAAAATAAAACATTGGATGGATATTAATGAAACAGAAATGGGGAAACATTCAATTATAAATATACACATATGGAATATCATTCAAATATTTAGTAATTCAAAAATATAAACATTAAACAACAATAAGAGTTCACATTTGTGAAAACATTTTTTGGTCTGAGTAGAGAACTCAAAAGGTGGTGAATTGAGTATCTATTAAAAATTTATATTTAAAATATATTGTTATGTGGGTTCCCCAATAAATTTAAAGACATCCCTGTCAATCTAGGTTTTAATGTTATAAATTTTTGGCTATTTAAAAACATATTAAAATATCGATTAATTCTCAGATATATTAATATCAATTAATAACATTACTTTTAAAGATATTATAATAAGGAAAAAAATTATACCTTCTTTTAATGATTTACTATCAAAGGAAATCTAGTGATTTTTTAATTAAACAAAAAAATAATGAACATTATAATAAACAACACATTAGAAAAAAAACTAGTGGTTCAGTATCAAGTAAGCACCCAATCCACTACACTTGGTGATCAACTACCACCAAGATATTTATATAAATAAACTTGATCCACACCCTGGATCGAGGATTACAATAGTACACAAGAATATCTAGGTCACACAACCTCTTCCACAATTCTTCGTAGGTATGAACTAAAAAGTCACACATGGTTCTCTTCCACACATATCTGTGGGAATACAGAAGTGTAAAAAGATGTAAGAGAAAGGATATATTGTATCATTTAGTTTGAAGTAAGAGATAGTGCATTTTTAATACTAACACGCACACTACTCAAAAGATAAAAATAATAAACAATAGAGTAGATATGATGAGATAAGGTTTGAAGTCCTCTATGTGTTAGTCTATGAAGCTCTGGACTTCTCGGATGAAGCAGATGTAGAAAATGAATCCTCTGGATAAAAATAGAGTATCATATGTCAGAAAGATCTGACTCAAGTTCTTCATGGAGTTGATAGTTTGAAAATGTTCTTGACTCTGGAATTCAATTATACTTCGTGTGTTCTTAAACAGTGGTGGGTTTCATGAATGATCGTGCTTAATCGTTTCATGAACACAATAATTTTTCTATTACGCTGTTGTCACTACAGTCACAATGATCACACTATTTTCTTCAATCAACGTTGTTCATTTTATTCGTGAAATTCATGTGTTATAGTCGACAGGATGCATGTATTCTGCCCCTCGTACCTCTTATAGTCAGGTGAAATGTCTACAAAGAAATATTAATTATGTTAGTGCATTTAAAATCTTCAAATATGACTGTTAGAAATTAAATTGAAAAAAGACAAAACATATTATGAAAAGGTTTCACGGTCTGTCTAAAAACTGTGTCTTCATGAAATGATATCTTCTTGAAATGGTGTTGTAAATGTTGTTTTCATGAAAGAGTGTCTGGATGTTCATGGTGTCTGGAGGGTTATAGTGTTTGGATGTTCCTATTGTCTAGATGGTTATGGTGTCGAGATGGTCATGGTATCTAGATGGTCACGATGTCTAGATAGTTACAGTAACTGGATGGTGACTGTATCTGGATAGTGACAGTGTCCGGATGGTCACGGTGTCTTGATGGTTACAGTGTCTGGACGGTTATAGTGTATGGATGGTTACAGTGTCTAAATAGTTACAATGTTTGGATAGTTACGGTATCTAGATGGTTATGGTGTTTGTATGGTTACAATGTATTGATAGTGACAGTGTCTTGACGGTTACGATGTTTGGATGGTAATGGTTTCTCAGACATAGTCAAATCCTTGTACATATACTTAAACAATGATATTTCTAGAATGGATTACACATAACCATTCATTAATGAAATCATTATAATGTAAATTTAATATAGTGTAAAATGATAAAACATAATGTATAGTAATTATGATCTTGGATATCGTTATTTAATGATTAAAGATACTAATCATTTGGATACATGATTTTATATATATTAAACATGATTCACAAGCATTACAGAATTTATAAGAATTGGGATTATTAAAAAATTATTAACACATGAGGAGTCCAACAATATCCTCCTTTTTGATGATCAAAAATCATGTGAGTGAGAGATGTATTCTTGGGTATTTTTTCTCATCTTATATGTGCAATTAGTGCATATAGAATGCATAGTTTTCCCACTTTTGGGATTATCAAAAAGTGTAAATAAGAAGTAGAAAATAAATTGAACAATGCATTATATTGATAAAAATGGTCATTAGAAATTATAAGTAACACGAATACATAAAACATCCCTATCAAAAGATAGTAGTAACTATTCTTCAGCACTAGATTTTCTTATCTTTGTACTTGCCAACAGTATAAGAAGAAGAAGCTTGAAGAGCAGAGGTTGAAGTGGAGAAAGGGAGTACACTAGTTGAAATAAATGGTAAAGGGATTAATTCAAAAATAGAGGGGGGCGAAGGTAGGTGAAGAAGAATATGGAGGAAACTATTGATCAAGAATTACAGGCCTGATCTGACTCAGAGCTTTAGAGATAGACATATATATGGAGGCTAGGGAAGAGGATAATAAGGTAGACCATATAGATCTCAGGGGTGATGCTACAGGAGTGAAAATGACAGTACTCTGAACATGAAGATAAGGACACTAATGTTTGATGAAGTCACAAAATATTTAACCACCATACTTCATAGATTTATCAATGTCAACCATTTTATCAATAAACATATCCAACAATGGTGTAAACACTTTGAGATTTTGGACTTGAGTTCTGAAGTCTTGAGTTATAGGAGGAATCCTCTTATTCAACAAATGGTACTTAAAGTGCATGGTCATGTCATTATTAGAGATGATCAGATTGATGTAGAAGTCCACCATCTTAGAAATTTCATGCTAATAAACATTTGAAATTTTGGAATGAATTCTAACCAAATCAAGAACTATTTCATTTTTTTATAACCTCATATATAGATTCATTATCAATTCCAATAAGCACAACCTCAAGTTCTTCTTTGAAAAGTATTTTGAGCAGATCACTATATAAAATAGGATGAGATTGTTTTCCCAAAGTATGAGAAGTAGTGACAACTTAGGCTAGATATTTCGGTTTATTTAGAACTTTTTGGAGACATCCATTATACTCATCTTTTAACTCTTTATGACCAACAACATGGTCACACATCTCTTTAATAATTTGCATTTTTCGTTTAGCTACATTGTTGGAAAACGAGGTTTGATGAGGTTGAATGAGTGATGATACTTCATATGGGATTTGACTAACAATATCATGAACAAGATGAGAAGCTGGTTCTATTTTTGAGTTCATCACTTCCTGTATATCTTCATTCATACCTCTGAGAGTTTTTATATCATCATTGAGAAGTTTATTTTCAACTATGAGTTCTTGAATCTCATGAAGCATCATCGATTGAATCTTATATATTAAATTTTCCAACAACAATGAAGCATATTTCCCACTTAAATTACTTACAGGAGTTGGTTGTGTATATAATAGATTTTCAACTCCATCCAATAGGGTTGATCCAAAATATTTCAGATCATAATTATTCCCCAAGGATGAAGATTCTTGAGGGGGTTCATGAATAGATTCCAAGACAGACTTAGGTTCTTGGGCAGAGATAGAATCAGGTGTAGATTCTAGATTCAAATGAAACATAATAGATATATCAATCCCTTTAAATGAGACATCATGTGAATAAATCACATCAAAATAACTGGGGAATTTATACCATTTATCCACTAAGCTTGGATCAATAATATAAGGGACTTCAATAGATTCTGGATTGGGGGATGATCCCCTTTATAGGTTCACCTTTCTTAGTACTGAGAGATTTAGACCCTTGATTTATATCAAAAATTCAACCCTAATTTCCTTATCAATTTCATTTATATCCAACTGAAAGGCTTGCTCCATTCTATCTTCAGAAGAAGGCATATCTTCAGGAATAGATTGTTCCTCGGGGTGTTCCATCAGGGAAACTTCTTTCACAACAAAGAATATCTTCATCTCTATGTTATTATACAAAACTCTTTCCACATACCTTAGATACAAATTTTTATTTTGTTCCAAGTTGTTCTTCCAGATCAACAACATTTTTAGGAATATTCACTTTCTTTTCAAATAAGACATGAGGAGTAGGTATAATATCTTCATCATCAAGAACAATTTCAGTTGAAGGTATAGAAACCTATTCATCTTCTTACACATTAGAATAATCAACAATTTTACATATTTTATAACTAGGATCAGAGATATCCTTATGTCTTGAACGGTGTTCCAATGGGTTAAACATTTCATAAACTCTGTCGTTATATTCCTCCCATGATTTCCTCCATGGATTCCAGTTTATTTTCATTCTCTATACAATAACATTCGAATGTCAGAAATCATAATGTTTTATGACTGGTTTATCTTTTCCAACCAATCCCTTTGTATAAATAATAATTTGGATAAGCCTTAAATTAAACAAGGAGTTTGACATGGAGGATGCTTTGATCAACTTAATCATATAGTGTATAATATAATTTAAAATGTTGATATTAGGTCCATATTTCCTGAGATGTATCAAAAATACATCTTGATACATGAGTACATAAAAATAACCTTTTGGGTATTATAAAATTATGAACAAACATAAAAAAGATTCTGGATTAACCATCCAGCTCGAGAGTTATTGCTCTCCTCTTAGTTTCATTTCCAGATAAACATTTCAAAGTTTCTTCCAAAATAGGGAACTCGCATAGAGGTGGTGGACCTCTTTTGTAGTCCTGAAATATAACCTCATGATGTATCCTATGGAATGTGTCCCATAACATCAATAATAAGGTTCAAATCTGGCCATTGATCAATCATCGCACAACATACCTATCGTCTGAATCAAAAGAGAATTGAAAATAATAGTAAAATTGGAAAAATAGCTTTGGATAATTTGGAATATCCTACATGGTAATATAATCTAGCAATCCTATCTCTATTAGCACATTTAACACTAAAGACATACATTTTAGGAGCCACACAAGAAATATAGTTGTTTCATGTACAACAACTTTGTTTACTAGGTTTGGATTTAGAGGGACCTCTATTTTTAACATCAGTATGATTTTAAACATATTCATTGAACTGTGCTTCTATGGTGATGAAGAAAATGGGAATTTCATCCAGTTCATTCACTGATAGTTCAATAGAGAGAAGTGTAGAAAGAGGGGTTATAGTTTGAGAAAAGCAATATCGAGTGAAGAATGAGTTAAACTTCTTTAATTTTATCATTTAGGGATATCAAGAATCGCATGATCAAAAGAACTTGAAAGTAAAAATGAATAAAATAATTTATTACCATGATATGGGTTATAATGTATAAATAAAACAATAAAGCATATTTATGGTGAGTCTTTAGTCAATATTCATCGTGAGACTGTAAAAAGTCATCATGGTGAGATCGTAACAAGCCTTCATGGTGAGACCATAACAATGTGATTTATAAAATGTGTGACCATATTTTTTGAGATAGTAAGTGCTAGATAGTAACAATAAATTAGTAATTGTGAGACCGTAAACATGAAATAGTAACTCATAAGATAGTAAAACTATTGAAACAATAGAGTTAAACAGTAATCTCAAGACAACCACTTGTGAATCTGTAAAATGTGAAAGAATATAGTTATTACAAAATATTTATCATTCCCAACTCATGTATGGTTTAATATATTGTTTAGAAATTTAGTGGTTTAGAGAATATATCAACAAGTTGATATTCAGTTCCCCAAAATTCAAAAGTGATATGACCTTTTGATAATTATATCTCAAAAAGTGATGTCTTACATCATTGTGATTTTTCCTAGAGTGTGAAAAAAGATTTCCTGAGATGTTAATATCACTTTTATGGTCACTATTTAAAGGTTCATGCTTGAATTGATATCTATAATCTAGTAATGTGTGTTTCATAAACAAAATTTATTCCAAACAACTTCCAGAAGAAATGTATTCAACTTTTGCAATAGATAATGAAACCGAGTTTTGTTTCATTCTACACCATGATACTAGTGACCTGCCTAAAAAGTGACATGTTTCATAGGTGATTTTCTATATAACTTACAACCATAAAAGTCAACATTAGAATAACTCACTACCAGAAATGATTGTCCTCTGGGATAGAACAATCTTATAGTGGGTGTATAGTATAGGTATTTCAAAATTCTCTTAACAACATTTAAATGAGATACTATAGGATTTAATTGAAAATGAGAACACATATAGACACTAAACATAATATCTGGTCAGCTAGAAGTCAGGTAGAGTAAAATTCCAATCCTTCCTCTATAAGTGGTTTGAACAACATATTTTCCATCTTCGTCAAGAACAATCATAAAATAAGTACTCATTGGAGTTTCACTACCTTTGGTGAAATACAATCCAAAACTTTTTGAAATCAATACTGGAAAATGATCCTATACACACGGTTCAAACCTGTGGGTATAGACCACAAAACTGTGGGTATAGTCTATACCCATGGTTTGGGGAACCATGGTCGTTGGTGGCATTGGTATAGGTTTATGACCTATACCAATGGTTTGGAAAAACCGTGGGTATTGGGTTTTCCACCGTTTCATAACACTATACCCATGGTTTGGAAACCATGGGTATATCATATTTTACAAAATAGCGGCCCTCATGATTCGATCTCATGACCAATTCCACATTCACGAGTGTCCTTACCACAACCGCATCATCGTATATATGTATGTATATATATATTTTATTAAGTATATTTATTTTAACCGTGGGTATAAAGGAATAAACTGTGGGTATTGAACACCCACAAATAATTTTTTTGTTCCCGCAGAAAAAATAAATTTATCACACACACACGTGAAACCTATACCCACGGTTTTTCAAAACCGTGGGTATATGTTTTTTATCAGATGAATATAGCCACAATTTTAGAAAAACTGCGGGTATAGAGATCTTTATCCCAATAGTTTTGGGGAAATCATGGGTATAGACATTTTCTGATACCCTATACCCATGGTTTGGAGAAAAATGTGGGTATATGGTAGCCTATGCCCATAGTTTGGCGAAACCGTGGGAATAAGCTATAAAAAATGCATATCCCCCCAGTTTTACCAAAACCATGGGGACAGGGTGACCTATACCCACGGTTTTCCCCAAAACCGTGACTATAGGTCCATTTTTCAATAGTGAAGATCTCTAGTATATTTTCTATGATTTAAAATAATACGATTATTATTTTTAATGAATTTAAATACAAGAATGAATTTGAGTTCACCCATTAAACTCACTCCGAATTTTTTTCACCATTTTAGAAAACTCAATACATAAATAATTTTTTTGAGATCTAATGATAATATCCTCTACATATATTTGGACTATTAAAAATGTATTAGAAATTCGTTTTATAAAAAGGGTAGGTTCAGCTATTCTATTTGTAAAAAAATTAAAAATAGGAAATGTACTTAATCTATCATACCAAGACATTGAATATTATTATAAACCATATAATTCTTTTGAAAAATAGAAATATGATTTGGAAAATTCAGGTTTCTAAAACCTGGGGGTTTCTCAAAAATGGAATCCTCAGCTTTATACCAATTTAGAAAAGAATTTTTGACATCCATTTGATATAATTTGGAATTCATATGTGTAACATAAGAATGTTGAATTATGATGGCTTCAAGTCTAGCTACATGTGAAAAGGTCTCTTTATATTCAATTATTTCTTCATGAATAAAGCATTGTTCATAAATCTATTCTTTTTTATACCTATATTACTAGCTTTACCTACCTTATTTATAAACACCCATTTAGTGCATATGGTAAATGTGTCTTTCAATCCTTCAAAAAGTTTCCTAACAGTGTTCTTTTCAGACTGAATATGTTCTTCTTGAATATCCATCAACCAAAATTCATCATCAATAGCATCATTAATGTTTTTAGGTTTAGTTTATCATAAGAAGACTTAATGTTCAACCAGATTTATAAGAGAAGATCTTGTTTGAGTTCATTTATCTACGTCTCTTACAAAAGTATCTAAGGGATGGTTCTTAAGTGTTATAACATCTATATAAAAATAAGGACATGTGATTTCAGGTTCTTCAACATGATCTGGTTCATTGTGACCATAATCTAAAGAATTTCTATAACTCAGAATTTTCACAGATTCCATTATAGGATGGTTAGGGGATTTTGAATTAATGTCTAGAATTGATACATCATCCACTACGTTCTCTAGAGTTTTCTTAGGCTCATGTGGATCCATTTCATCCAATTTAATAGGGAAAGATTCTTCCACAAATTTAGTTGTTCTATTAATCACTATATAGGATTTACTATAAATTTAATATCCTAAAAAGATTCCTATATCACTCATGGATTCCAATTTTTCAAGATTGTCCTATGTATTAAGGATATAAAATTTTCAACCAAATACTCTAAAAAAGATAACTTTGGGGTTTCAATTTTTCCACATCTCAAATGGAGTTCTTTTAATGATACATTCAATCAACAATCTGTTGATAATTTAACATGTGGTATTTAAATGTTTAACCAAAATGATAATAGATATGTCATATTCAGGATGCATGGTTCTAGTAATCTCTTGTAGGGTTTTATTTCCTCTTTCTACAACTCCATTCTATTGAGGTGTTTTAGGGGTAGATAAATTATGACAATAGCCATTTTGTGAGAAAAATGATTCAAAGTCATGTTTTGCTAACTCAAAACCTTTATCACTTTATAATTATTTAATTTTATTTCCACTAATATTTTATATAGTTTTGGAATATTTGATAAAATCAGAACAGGATTCACTTTTGTGAGCTAAAAATAATGTCCAATTATATCTATACAAGTCATCTACAAGAACAAAACCATAATACTTCCCGTATAAACTATAAAATATTGATGGTCCAAAAAAATACATTTGAACCAATTCATGAGGTTGATAAGTAGAAAAATCATTCTTTGGTATGAACGAAATCTAGTGTTGTGTTCCTTTTCGACCATGATTACACACTTTATCAATTTGAAACTCATGTTTGGGTGTGTATTTGACTAAGCACTTTCTAGTTATATTTCTAAGGGAGTGAGTGTTATAGTGTCCTAGTCTCCTATTCCAACGACAATATTATTTTTCAAACACACATAAACATGAAGCGTTTTCAGAAGCTAAAGAATACATGTTAATAGATTAGACATTTTCATTTCTTAATGTGGTAAACACTATTTTATTTTTATAATTAAAAACATTGTAAGCATAATTTTCAAATTTGACATGAAATCCACCAGCGCATAATTAGGAAATACTATGAAAATTATATTTCAATCCATAAAAAAAGATATTTTGAAATAAAAACTATGTTAGAGTTACCAATTTAACAAAGTCCAATAATATTTCCATTTCCATTTTCACCATATGTGACATGTCCTCGATAAATTTTTATTAAATTCATGAAGCATGAATAATCTCCTATCGTATGCCATGAACACCCACTGTCTAATTACCAAAATCTTTTTCAGTAACTCTTTTCGAATCATTTGAAAAAAATAGCCAGATGAAAAATCATTTTGGTACCCATACTCGTTTGGGTCCATTAATATTAGTGAAAAGTTCCATTGGAACCCATAACTTCATTATAGAATTCATATATTAATTATGTAATGTATTTGAAAAATAAACTCTCTTTGTTATAGAAAATCATTAAACATTGGATAGTGGGTCATAATATTAACTAGTTTAATGTTTTCTAGAATTGGGAGTAATGCTACGTATCGTAGATTTAGAAACAAAATTAGTTCTTCCAAAATTTATTTTACCAGGTTGATAGGAAATTCTTGTTTTATATTTAGATGAAATCTATTTTCCTAGCAATATTATCATGGTTTATTTATCATTAATAAACCATTAATGATACTTTTCAAATTTCTCATTAGAGAATTTTATTTCATTGTTCTCTTTGAGTAAATGAGAATTCTTCTGTCATTCTACAGCGACATATGTTTGAACATTTGAGGTAAGATCACGTTGTTTCTTTAAAGACTAGTATTTATCTTTTAGTTCATTTAAGGTATCATCAAGAATATTATAATACTCAAACATTTATTTATTAGTCAAATTTTCAATGTCACTCTCATCTCCAGAATAATAATAATTGTGTAACATTGATTCTAGTTTCACTTCAAATGGGTTTTTCATAAAACACATATTGGATTTTTTACCCTATTCGTCATGTGAAGATTATATTTCACTAGAACTATCCCCAAGAGAACTCCATGTTACTTTCATTTCCTATTTGTACTATATATATTTGTTTGAATCTCCTTTTGTACTTTATATTGGGACAGTCTTCCCTGATATTTCCTTTTTGTTTACATTCATTGCAGACAATCTCATCAAACATGTCACTTTGTTTCCAATATTTCATCCAACTTCATTTCTGATCATATATTCCCTTGAAAATAGGATTTATAAAAAAATATCATCTTGTAAAATTTAATGACCCAATGCTTGACGTATATAGATATTACAATAATTTTCGGAATACTGAATACATAACAAAAACAAACACTCAAGGATGGTAGTATTTTAGTGTCTTTGGAAACTCGGAACATAATCTTCTAATCATGGTGAAAGATCTTCAACATATCTCATAAATATCTTCCAATTTTGTATTCCTACCTAAAACCTTTCATTAAATCCTGGGGAAAATAAAACATATAAAGGTTGAGCTCAAATGATCAGTAACGGCAAGCATGGAGAAAATAAAACAAACCATATACATTTGAACTTAAAAACATGAACATAATTTTTAAACATAAAAATCATGAGAAATGAAATAAAACATGGTAGTACGTAAGGCATAGATCATAATGGGAAATCAATCATGATAAAATTGCATGGGAATAAAACTTTTAATTGTGGAAAAACATTAAACACGTGATATGATTTCCATAGTAGCCAATGCATTGCTGCCAAGAAAATGTTAGTGGACAATGTCCCTCACTGAACCGGGCTTAAATTCCATTCCAGCCATGTGTTACTGAACCAGATTTACTTGTCGTTTCAGCCATGCCTATCTCATGAGATATAAATCTTTACCCAATGCATTGGAGGGAGATATAGATCCCACCCATCTCATTATGAAATCATTCTTACTTATGCCACAACATAAACATAAAACATTAATCATAACCCAAAGAATAAAAATGGGTTTCAAAAACATCATCCAATCATAAAACAATTCATATAAAACAAATGGATATCATTTCATCAAAATAAAAGTGAAACCATGTTAATCATAGAGATATTATACTTTAAACAATTATATATGAAATAAAGTCATCTTAGATAGAAAATGGTTTTGAAAAAACTCTTGAAAATAATTCATGATGAAAATAAGGAGTTATTAAACAGTAAATTTCCATTCATGCCATATAAGTTAAAAAAACATTCTTCTAGTACTTTTGCTAGAAAAGTCAAAAAGTAACTCGTATGGTAAACAAAAGAAAGATTACTTCCATATGATGTGGTAAATGTTAAAAGGGTAACAATTACTTTAAACATACATGGAAGAAAAGAAAAAATTTTATGAAAAAATTTTGAGAACACATGGACATTGATAATAAACATAAGCCCAATAAATACTTACGAATAAACAATCTTAGATAAGAATGAGATTGGAATAAGTATCCCTTACTATATGTCTGATATGCTTCGGATGTATCCAAACCTCTTGTATAATGATTTAAATAATGTCATTGACTTATTAAAGAATCATATTCATTGTTATGATATCATTTCTTATTCACTTATGACATTATATTACCCATTCTTTTGTAAATTCCATGCTATAGCATCGTTTTGGGTAAAATAGTTTCATTTATCGTACGTGTTTTGACTTGTTGTTCTTGATATTATAAATTATATCGTGATTTACATAATTCCAGAATATAAAACCTGATTTATATATAATATGTATTCAACATATACATATATATGATAGATCAATGAATGGAATGAAATACATCGTTCATGGATACGGTAGGCCGTACGTAAGCATGAACACTGTTTTCGTTTCCTTATTTAATTGAATGTAATTAAGTAGTTGACATATATATATAAATAAATAAATACTGTAGCTTTATCATGTCATATATTTCATTATTATTGACTATATATACTTTATAATCATTCTTGTGTGGTTAGCATGGAGAATGAATCTCATCGCTTCGTAGAGATGGTAATCAGTACATACGCACGAGTGATGATATCATTCCCATAATTATTGAATTGAATTGTAGTGGATGATATAATATCTCAAAATTGGTATGACGTTATAATAACTATATATAGTTATTATTTACACCATTATACCCATCCAAGTAAGGTGGTGGTGGAAAAACAGATTACACCACGGCGTGGAGACAGTATTCCATACGTACGCACGGGCGGTGATTTCATTTTCCGTAGGATGGATATAAGGTGAAATGGGGTTGCTTCATATTTATAATAAAATATAGATATATGAGTGATACTTATGTTATTATTTCATAATGAATCAACTAAATAAGAGTAAGTAGAATAATAAACAAACTTGAAATAATTGGTAGAAGAGATTACCTCTTCTTTGACGCACCTCCTTTAAGCTTCCTCTTAAGGGACTAGAGTTGGTCTTTTGAGAAGACCAGAACCTCAAGAATGTTGATAGGAAATTGGATAAGAGAAATGGGCAGGGTTTGACCGAGCATCAAGGATCAAAATGGTTTGAATAGAAGAGGTAAGCGGTACCCTTTTTATAAGGGAGGAGAGGGGAACCTTTGGAAACATAAGAAATATTAATTTATAATAAATTTTAACCCCATTAAAACCTCCAAAAATGACTCATATTAGAATATTAGATGATAGAGAGTGGTAATATCATCATCCAATCAAATGTAGACATGTTTATAATTTTATTTAAACATTATTAACTTGATTTATCCTTATTTAATCTATTTAACTTTATTTGTGGTAATAAGATTCTAAATTGTAAGTTTTTATAAATAATTACTTCTGTGTTTTTAATTGTATATAATTGGATAATGTATGAAATTTTAGACCATATAAATTTTAATTTTAATTTTTTAAATATATTTGTGAATTTTAAACGATTTTATATTATGTTATTTTTATAAAATAACAATTGGGTCAATTTTGACACTATTGATTTACTTGAATTTAAATAAAATCCACACAAAATATATTTTAGAACTAAAATATTTAATAGCTTCATAACATGTCATATTTATCGAGAAAATTCATGGATAACATTAAATATTTCATATAATATTTATTTTAATATTCTTAAAACCATTTATTTGATATTTCAATAAATAAAATAATTTCAACATCACTATTGTGTCACCTTTAATGATAATTATTTAATACCTAAAAATTCAATGTAAATTAACATGATGTATATAATGTTATTAGAATTCTGGAGACTATTCATGTTCGAAATATCATGAATTTTATCACTATATTAAAATTATTATACTTATAAGATTTAAGATAGTGACATGTTGTCACTTTCTTTGGTTTTATTAATAATTGTTATTTTCATGGTTAAAAGTCCATGAAATTAATCTATTCCAACCCTTAGGTGATATGGGTCGACTTTTATTCATCCAATTGAGTTTTGGCAGGTGTTAGGGTAATTTTATAATATTATAATTACCCTTAATTACCTGATTTACTATTAACCATGGTAAATAAAATTTACCGTAGTTACTATTCATAATTCCCAAAAGTAAATAGTAGCCGATTAACAAAATTTGGACCCACTGTTTACAAATATGGAATCCATTTTTTAAAATTCAATACACAGAAGATGCATAAATTAAATGAAAATTAATCTCATTGTCGAAAGAAAACGGGTTTTTGTTTAAAACATTGCAAAAGATTGAATTAATTTTACCGACGAATTCAATGTAAAATCAATGATAAAGACATACATTATATTAAATGGTAAAAATATATTTTATTTATACTTTTAATCCATTAAATATTATAATTTAACCTTATAAATTATTACAATGAAAAAAAAAATTTCAATTAAAATATACAGTGTTTTTACTATTCATTAAAATATGAAAGTTACGAGAAAAATATCAAAACATTATCCAATGTAAAATTTTATATCCTGATTCAAAATAAGAAGTTTATTTTGTGAAATTTAACTTATAAACTTTTCAAAAATTATATTTAAAATGGGTGCCCCATCAAATGGCAGAAAAACTGCATTTTTTTGAAAAATAGTTATTTTACCAGAAAAAATTTATTTTTTTCTCATACCATGTTCTAGAAAATGTGTAAGATTAATAATAATGTTATAAAATTACAATTGTAGGTAATACTATTCATAAATGCTAGTTTATACTAATATTATAATCATATATTGTTGTTTAGTGAAACCAGGTATTGCGTACAACACACGCTATCAAAGAAGGTTGTGATTGTGTGTAATAAAAGCCATGTCAGGGGTATGTAGTGCAAGACTCTTTTGTTGTCTAGTATAACAGAATCCAACCATATTTCAATTATACATTGACTATGTATATATATTTACACACTAAATATTGCGTAGAATAACTACTATCAAATGAACTTGAAATTGTGTGGAACACGATCAAAGAATAGTGTTGCGTATACTGCAAGCTAATACGGTGTTGTGTATAGTACAAGCTAATTTTTGTGTAGCGTACAACACAAGACATAAATTAAATTAAAATAATATTTCTCCTAAAATCGCATGGTTTTACATTCCACCCCCTTAAAATGAATTTCGCCCTTGAAATTTGTCGGGTTTATAAATGTTTTACTACATGAAACATTCTTAAATAGAAACCCACATCGTTAAAAGGAATACCAAAACTTTTCTTTAAAAACTAAAGTTTGAAACGTAATGGTTACCCAAATTCACTAATCATTGGGATTCCACATAGGAGAACATAGGTGAAAATATGTATTTGAATGATAAATCTAACCATCAAGTTCTGATGGAGAGTGGTTAAGAACATGGCTATGAAAAATCCAACAATCACAAAGCCATGCATTTTTGATGATCTAAGGTACCATCAGATTCATCGGATATTAGGACACTAGGACAACATTTTTGTTTTTCAAGATCAATTTTTTTTAAAGTTAATGAATTAAAAGAATTAATTATATGATTTTGGAATAATCTTACTATTGTTCAGGACTTTAACAATTTTCACTTCATCTCCAAAAGAAATGAAGTTGAATTTGTTATTCGTGAAGTGTTAGAAGATCATGTGATAGAATGATAGGTCATTCCATTTCTATCAAACATAAGGTTGAAAAAAGTTATAAACATAAGTCCATTTTATAGTGATATTATTCGTATATGGTTCCAAAAAATTGACTTATACATCATATATCATACCTCTTAATAAAATAAAACCAGATTCTACTGACCAGAGACTTCCTGTAGGCTAGTGGTAGGTGATAAACGTATGTCACACTTCAGTTGTGGGTTCGATTCCCACAGCCTTGTCCGACGTGACATGTTTTCGCATGTCCTACAGGTTGTCCTTTTACTAAATCTACATAATTATAACATTCCATCAATAATATCGAAAAATGTTCTAACCTTAAACAATACTAACTTATGTCCAACATAATCCATTTCAAATCATTAGGCTTATCCAAAATAATTTTTTCCAAGCTCATAGTATAAAGAAAACAATTACTAGAAATGTCATCTACTGAGCATGTGAATATCATCATTTATCACTGATATATCTTGTTAGTCACATTCCAATCATGTGAATACCTTAATGATGTATTCTCTTGAAAAATGAATACCCATTGAACCTTAGTGAAAACATTATTGCTGTCAAAAGTTAACTCTTTCCCCATACCAAGATCCCAACATTTCTATATACTCTATCCATGATATCACGTTGTCATTATATTAGCCCTGAGCTCATGATTACTATCATACAGATTATTTTCTCCTTATCCCTTCATTATGCGCATTTCATCTGATTTCCAAAAAAAATTCAATCACTTTTCATGGTCATCAGTACCATAAAATTATTAAAAATCACAATGATCAATAAATTGATATTCTAATATTCCACGATACATTAAATGAGATTGCACATCATTATCTCGGAATCCAGTTACATAAATACTTTTTCATTCCACAACATCGTTTGCATACTCAACATCACAAATTGTGATCACATGTGACATCCCATTATCCTTTTCCTTAAGAGGTTTCTCATGTTGATGATCATTAACCCATGGATTATGGCATTGATTAGCATAATGCCCCATTTTCTTGCACTTGAAGCATTGATGTGTTGGTGGAGAGATTGTGGTAGTCTTTTATCTATTCATGTCATTAGAACCCATTTTCTTATTACTTCAGTACTCAGCTGCTTGATGACCTTATTTTCTCCACTTAAATCATTATTTAGTAGACTTTAGACAATCTCCACCATGCTTATTTCAACACATTGAGCATAAATAAACATTCAACTTCTTTTCACCATTGTTCTGAGATTTCTCCTTGAACTCCATCTTTTGTTTCTTGTCAAAACCATGAGATGGATATGTAACACCAACTTCCAGTTCTACCTTGATAGTGCAACGCACAATTTCTTCATAGCTACTAGTGTCTCTTATTGCCAATTCCCTTCGAAGACTGGGTTTTAAGCCACTGAATAATCGATCAACTTTACTTTCAGGTTGAATGATAAAGCCAAATGCATACCATGCAAGCCTTGTAAAATTCGCTTCGTATATACCAATAGATTCATCATCCTTTTTCTTAAGCTCATGGAAATCCTTTTCTATCTTTGTTTGAAGAATAAGAGGGAAGAACATACTGAAAAATAAGTTTTTGAACTCATCCCATTCCACGGATTCAATTTCATCTCCGGGCCTCGTATTCTTAAGTAGAGTCAACAATTGATTTGCTTCACCTTCTAAACAGTAAACAACCATAATGAATTCTTCATTTTCTGAAAAATGAAATAAGGAAAATATCTTTTCAATGGTACTGATCCATTTTTCATAAACAAGTGGATTAGAAGACCCACTAAAAGAAGGAGGGCGTTTTCTCATGAACGACCCAATAGAATATTGTTCCCTTCTCTGCTCATTTGGAAGTCTAGAATCATTCATAGCTTGCGTAATTATAGAAATAAAATTTTCTACTCCATCTCATAGGACATTAGTTTGTTTAGGAGGACAATAATTTCATTTTCTGTTACATTGATCAACGTGGTTCATTCGGGTTCCAGCCATCGTCTAAAACCAAAAAAGAATAGTATGAGAGGCCAAAATCTTGCGAGGAAAACAACATAGTAAAGGGGGATTAATTTCGATATCTAACATCCTAGGTTTAATTCTATGATCGTTACCGTAATCGTAGGACTACAACCTATACTTAAACTTAACCTTAGGGACATCATTAAACATACCATATAAATATCTCCAGGGATCTCACTAAAGTTCTCGCATCCTAGTTTCCAAAGGATAACTAAACCATTCCTCTGATACCAACTGTAATGAACCAAATCTTTATGTACATATACATTACAATACTTTTTCAAAATACTTAATACATAACAAAAACCAACACTCAATGACCATAATAGTTTAGTGTATTTGGAAACATGGAACATAATCTTCTAATCGTGGAGAGAGATCATCAACATCGCCCATAAAGATCTTCCCCATTTGTTTTCCTACCTAAAAAATTTATTTTAATCATGGGGAAAAGAAAAAATATAAAGTGTGAGCTCAAATTCTCAGTAAGGGTAAGCCTGGAGAAAATAATACAAACCATATACATTTGAACTTAAAAACATAAACATAATGTTTAATCATCAAAATATTGAGCAATGAGATAAAACATGGCAGTACGTAAGGAATAGATCATAATGGGACATCAATCATGATAAAATAGCATGGGAATAAAACTTATAATTGTGGAAAGTCATTAATCATATTATATGATTTCCATAGTAGCCAAGGCATTGCTTCCAAGACTATATTTGTGGACAAAGTCCCTTACTGAACCGGTTTTACTTGCCATTATATCCTTGTATTACTGAACCTTATTTACTTTCCATTCCAACCATGTCTATCTAATGATATATAAATCTTTACCCAATGAATTGGAGGGAGATAAAGGTCCATACCATCTCATTATGAAATCATTTTTACTTATTCCACAATATAAAAATAAATCTTTCATCATTACCCAATGAATAAAAATGGGTGTCATAAACATCATCCTATCATAATACAATCCATATAAAACAAATGGATATCATTTCATCATAATAAAATTGAAACCATTTTAATCCTAGAGATATTATACATTAAACATACACATATGAAATAATTTCATCTTAGTTGGAAAATGGTTTTGATAAAACACTTGAAAATAATTCTTGAGGAAAATATCCTTTCTTCTGAAAAATCATTATCTTTTCACAAAATGAAACCCAATTATAAAAAAAAGATTTTATTGAAAATAACCATGAAATATTGTTGAGTAAGCATCAAGAAAATAAGGCATTATGAAACCATAAAAATCTATTCATTTGGTATAAGTTAAAAAACATTCTTCTCGTACTTTTTCCGGAAAAGTAAAAAATACATCTTATGGTAAACAAAATAAAGATTCCTTCCATACGATTTTGTAATTGTAAAATGGGTAGAAATGACTTTAAACATACATGAAATAAAATTAAGAATTTTATGAAAAGATTTTGAAATCATATGGACGTGGATAATAAATATAACCCCAGTAAATACTTACGAATAAACAATCTTGGATAAGAATGAGAATAGAATAATTATCCTTTACCTTATGTATGATATGACTTGTATGTATCCGAACCTCCTGTATAATGATTTAAATAATGTTCTTGACTTATTACAGAATAATATTCATTGTTATGATATCATATATGGTTCACATATGACTTTATATTACCCATTCTCTTGTAAATTCAATGTTAAACCATCATTTTGGGTAAAATCGTTTCATTTATCGTACGTGTTTCGATTTGTTGTTATTGATATTATTACATATATCAAGATTTAATTAATTAAATAATATAAAACATGATTTATATCTAATATGTATTCAGCATATACTTATATATGAAAGATCGATGAATGGAATGAAATACATCGTTCATGGAGACGGTAGGTTGTACGTACGCATGGACACAATTTTCATTTCCTTATTGAATTGAATGGAATTAAGTAGATGACATATACATATACATGCATAAATACAGTAGATTTATCATGTAATATATTTCATTATTAATCATTATATTTACTTTATAATCATTCTTGTGTGGTTAGCATGGAGAATGAATCTCATCGCGTCATGGAGGCGGTAATCCGTACGTATGCACGTGTGATGAAATTTTTCCCATAATTATTGAATTGAATTGTAGTGGATGATATAATATCACAGAATTAGTATTATTTTATATTAACTATATATAGTTATTAATTACACCATTTTACCCATCCAAATAAGGTGGTGGTGGAAAAACAGATTACACCACGACGTGGAGACGGTATTCCGTACGTACACACGCGCAGTGATTTCATTTTCTGTAGGATGGATAGAATGTGAAATGGTGTTGTTTCATATTTATAATAACATATCAGTATATTATTGATACATATGTTATTACTTCATAATGAAACAACAAAATAAGAGGATGTAGAATTAGAATGAAACGTGAAAGAATCGTTAGAAGAGATTACCTCTTCTTTGACGCACCTCCTTTAATCTTCTTCTAAAGGGACTAGAGTCGGTCTTTGGAAAAGACCTGAACCTCAAGAATGTTGATAGAAAAGTGTAGAAGTGAAAAGGGCAGTTTTTGGCCGAGCATCAAGGATCAAAAGGGTGTGAAGAGAAGAGGGAAGTGGTACCCTTTTTATAAGGGAGGAGAGGGGCACCTTTGGAAACATTAGAAATATTAATTTATAATGAAAATAAACCCCACTTAAAAACCTAAAATAATGAATCATATTCGAATATTAGTTGATATAGGGTTGTAATATCATCATCCAATAAAATTTAGACATGTTGAGAATTTATTTTAAACATTATCAACTTGATTTATCCTTATTTAATCTATTTATCTTTATTTGTGGTAATAAGATTTTACATTTTAAATTGTTAAAAATAATTACTTATGTGTTGTTAATTGTCCATAAATGAATAATTTATTAAATTTTATACCATATAAATTATAATTATTAATTATTAATTATTTTTTTGATTTTTAAACGATTTAATATTATGTTATTTTTATAAAATAACAATTGTGTCAATTTTAACAGTATTCATTTACATGAATTCAAATAAAATCCACACAGAAGATATATTCGAACTAAAATAATTAATAGCTTAATAAAATGTCATATTTATCTAGACAAATCGTGGATAAAATTAAATATTTCATATAATATTTATTTTAATATTTGTAAAACCATTTATTTGATATTTCAATCAATAAAATAACTTCAACATCACTATTATGACAACTTTAATTATAATTATTTAATTCCTAAAAATTTAATATAAATTCACATGATGTATATAATGTTATTATTTTTCTGTATACTATTCATGTTAAAAATTTCATGATTTTTACCACTATATTAAAACTATTATACTTATAAGATTTAAGAGAGTGACATATTGTCACTTTCTTTGGATTTATTAATAATTAAGTCATTTTCATGGTCAAAAGTCAATGAAATTAATCTATTCCAACTCTAAGGTGATATGAGTCGACTAATAGTCATAAAATATAGTTTTGGAATGTGTTAAGGTAATTTCATAATATTATATTTACCCTTAATTACCCGATTTTTCATAAACTATCGTAAATAAAATTTACCGTAGTTACTATTCATAATTCCCAAAAATAAAAAGTAGCCTATTAACATAATTTGGACCCACTGATTCCAAATATGGAATCCATTTTTTTAAATTCAATACACAGAAGTTTACAGAAATTAAATTAAAATTAATCTGGTTGTCGAAAGAAAACGAGTTTTTGTTTAAAACATTACAAAAGATTGAATTGATTTAACCTACAAATTCAATGTAAAATCAATGCTAATGACATAAATTATATTAAATGGTAAAAATATATTCTATTCATACTTTGAAACCATTAAATATTATAATTTAACCATATAAATTATTACAATGAAAAAGTTGCTTTTTATTAAAATATAGTGTGTTTTTACTATTCATTAAAATATTAAAGTTATCAGAAAAATATCAAAAAAAAAATCAATGTAAATTTTTATATCCTGATTCAAAAGAAGAAGTTTATTTAGTAAAATTTTTCTTATAAACATTTACAAAATTATATTTAAAATTGGAGCGCCATCAAAAGGCGGCAAAACAGTATTTTTTAAAAAAATACTTATTTTACCCAAAAAAATATATTTTGTTCTTATACAATGTTCTAGAAAATGTATAAGATGAATAATAATGTTATAAAATTCAAAATTTAGTTAATACTATTCATAACTGCTAGTTTATAATAATATTATAACCATATATCATACTTTAGTGAAACCCGGTATTGCATACAACACACACTATCGAAGAAGGTCGCGATTGCGTGTAATGCAAGCCATGTCAGGGTTGCGTGTAGTGAAAGAATCCTTTGTTGTATCGTGTAACAGAATCCAACCATATTTCATTTATACAGTGAATATATATATGCACTCAATGTTGCATATATTAACTACTATCAAACGAACATGAAATTGGGTGTAACACGATCCAAGAATAGTGTTGCGTATACTGCAAGCTAATACGATGTTGTGTATAGTATAAGCTAATTTTGGTGTAGCGTACACCACAAGAAATCAATGGAATTAAAATAACATTTATAATAAAATATCGGGGTGTTACATAAAATCTCTTAAACATTCTGGAAAATTGAGCCATCTCCTCATCACTGTCAGGTGATGATTATTCACTACTAGAACATTCTACAAAAACATCCACTTTCCATTTTTTTCTTTGTGTTTTGATGAGTTGGTCTTGAACAGAACAGATTTAATTTTGGGTTCATCCTCCGATTCCTTGTAAATAATCAACTCCTCTTAATAAATCATTAATTTTCAAATGATTTCATTTACAAGTAGCTTGATGATGTCACATGACTCTCTAATAGAGATATAGTTTCCTCTCCATCTATCAGGTTGGATTCTGAGAATCCTCATAATTTATTCTTATGAAGTGTCTTCTCTTCCAAGAGAAATCATTGTGTTGACAATTTCATTGACCATGAGATACATGTATGAAATATGCTCATCGTGTTTCATTTTAATCTTATCATATTAAATAGTATAAGTATCAAGTCTCATTTCTTTCACAATAGAAGTTCCTTCATATGAAACACACGAGGATTCCCAAATTTCATGGGTAGTTTTACATGTATATATTTATTTAATTACTCATCTCATAAACAGTGGTATAAAGCATTCATAACATTGAATTTTTTATTTTATGCAGTTTTGGTAGGTTCATCCCTTTTGATTCTATCATTATAAGTAATCATATATTCATCTTTATCTAATGACTAGATGTTAACACATGTAGTTTCAGAATTCATTTTTACATAAATTTCCATAGAGAATAATTAGTTCCATTAAATAATGTTGGTATTTTTGTTGAAAAACCTCTTAATCTATTATCCATAATACAGAGATACTTTAAATGAGCAATAAATTTATAATTAACATAAATTTACAGATCATTAAAGTACAACTAAAATCAGAGTTGAATAGGGTCAAAAACAGAGTCTTGAGAAAAAATCCTTTGATTCCAAATATTGGTCAGAGTTGAGTAATCCAGAGCGGGGTTAATTGAGTATCTATTAAAAAATTTATTTTAAAAATTATTCATAAAAGGGTTCCCCAAAAAATTTAAATACCACCCAATAAATCAAGGGTTAATGGTTATGAATATTTGACTATTTAAATACCTTATTAAGAGATTGATTAATTATCATTAATCGTAATATTAGTTATTAAAATTACATTTGATGTTATTCTAATAAGGAAAAACAATTACAACTTTTTTCAGATTAACTATCAATGTAAATTTAGTATTTTCTGAATTAAATAGTAAAAAAATTAATACTAAAATAAACAACATCGTGGATATAAATAAAGTGGTTTATTCTAAATTCATGGTCTAATCCACTCCACTTGGTGATCACCGTTCAAAAAGAGGCTTATATAAATAAAATTTGATCCACACCCTAGATCAGGGTTAACAACTGTACAAAAGAATTTCCAGGTCACATAACCACATCCATAGTTCTTCGTGGGTATGAACTAACTAGTCACATAGGGACCTCTTTCACACTTATCTATAGGAATAAACACGTTTAAACATATGTAAGAGAAAGGATATCTTGTATACTTTAGTTTGAAGTAGAATACAGGTCATGTTCAATACAGACACACACACACTACTCGAAAGATAAAAATAATACACAATAGAGTTGAGATGATGAGATAAGGTTAGAAGTTCTCTGGGTGTTAGTCTATGAAGCTCTGGACTTCTGGAATGAATTCAATGCATAAAACGAGTCCTCTCATAGAAAACAAGTTATTGTAAGTGAGATTGATCGGACTCGTGTTCTTCATGGAGTTGATAGTGAAAATATTTTCTGGACTCTGGGATTTGATTATTCATTGTGTGTTATTCAATAGTACATGGATTCATGAGAACTCGTGCTTCTTCATTATCGCACACACATATGTTTTTTCTATTACACTATTATCATTATAGTAACCACGATCATACTGTTTTCTTCTAGATGTGTTGTTCATTTTATTCATGGATTTCATGCGTTGGAGGCGAAAGGATGTATGTATTCTGTATGTCTTTCCTTGTACTGTTAGGTGACATGTCTAAAAAAATATTAATTATGTTAGTGAATTTAAATGCTTCAAATATGACTGTTAGAAATTTAATTGACAAAAATAGATTAAAAAATGGTGCAACAGTTTATCATAAAACTGTGTCACATTCTATCATAAAACGGTGTCATTATGAAATGGTGTTTCTTTTAAAATATGTTGTAAATGATGTCTTGATGAATATGTGTCTGGATTTTCATGTTCAGTTGAGGGTTACAGTGTCTAGATGATCATGTTGTCTTGATGGTTACAGTTCTTGGATGGTCACTAGGTCTAGATGGTCATGATGTCTGGATGGTTACAGTGGCTCGATGGTTACGGTGTCTAGATGGTTACAGTGTCTGGATGGTCACGGTGTCTGGATGGTCATCGTGTCTGTATTGTTACGGTGTCTGGATGGTTACGGTGTTTGGATGATTATTTTTTCTGGATGGTTACAATGTCTAGATGGTTACACTGTTTGTATGGTCACCGTGTCTGTAAGGTTACAGTGTTTGGATGGTTTCGGTGTCTGGATAGTCATGGTTCTTCAAGAATAGTCAAAAACTCTATAAACATATATAATCATTGATATTCATAAAATGGATTAAACTTAATCATTTATCAGAGAAATCATTATAATGTAAATTAAATATAGTGTACAATGATCAAATGTAATGTATATAAATTAATATCTTGGTTAACATTACATAAATCATAAATATACTAATCATTTGTAGACATGATTTTAGATAGATTAAACAGGATTAACAAGAATCACAGAATGTATAGGATTTGTGATTATTAAGACATAATTAACACATGAGGATTCTAGCAACATTATTTCTACTATATCTTTTTCATGATGAGTTTCATCTCCCAAAAATCCTCATGTGTCATCTCATGTTAGGGCTCCATTGGCTCTAAATTCACAAGAAAGTATTCAATAAATTCAAATCTCAAATATTTGTCTTCATCTTGATAGCATATTCCCTTGGGTACTTGTTCTCGAAATTAACATCATTCCAATTCATAAATTCTTTTTATAATAATACGTTATTTTTTTTCACGTCCAATATGTTCTAATCTCGAGACTCTATTAATAAAATAATTGTTTAACCAGTTCAATCTTTTTAACAAAATCTAATGATAAGTAATTAAAAAGATCTAAAATTTCATTAGAATTTATCATAAAAAACTATATTAACATCATAAATATTAAAAAAATAGTATCTTTTAGCTACATAAGGATATTCTAAACCATTATTTTCTCAGAAGTAGATTAAACATGGATAAATTATTATTTTTATTCATTCCACACAATGTTTTATAATAAAAAATTCATATTATCTGATTTTTCTGAAACATTAACTTTTTGTGAAAAATTATTATTAGGATTCAAAAATCAGTAGTAAATTAATGGCATCAAAATGGTTCTTGAATGGTTTTTTGAAATATGTAAATCTGTTTTCTATTATCAGATTAGATTGAGATTATTTAATATCCATTGATTTCAAAGAGACATCAAACACATCTCTCCTTAAGGTTATAGCTTCAGGATTCACTTTTCCTTTATCTTTATGTTTTTTTCATTATTAGAATCATCATCGGCAAAAACATTATCTATCACTTCATTGAATACTAAATTATTCATGTATGTCATATTTTCAATAACTTTTTTGGAAATAAATTTTTCCTACAATAGTTAAATTATACATACATTTAAGAATGATTTCTGATCCATGATGTTATAGAATAATTCTTTTATTCCTCTTCTTATTTAGTTTCCCTTAATAAGGATTCTTTTGAAAAATTTTCTAATTCTTTGTGTAGTGTTGTAGGAAATTTTTTAACACTTCAGATTTCATACTTTCTATGAACCTTTATATATTTTTCAGCATTATTTTTACTGAAAAATTTTACAAATTCTTTGACTTTATTATTTCAAAATACAATATAAAAAATAACATTATAATTCCTCACTCGTTTCGGTTCTAAAAAAACCAAATCAATAACAACCAGATGAGGAATATGCTGAAAAATGATAATGGGGAAATGGAAACAACCCATTGGACACCATTTTCAGAGTTTTGGATTTTCTTTGTTCATACTCTACTCCCTTACTTAAACAGTATAAAATTTCTTTCTTCCTATAGTATTTATCACATGATTTATCCATTTCTCCTCATTGTTCATAAATTTATGGATTTTTTTACTAAGGCCTCATTTTTATCAAGTCCAAAATCATAATCTCTATGAATATTATCTACATTTTTTTGATTAATTCATTATATAATATATGTTTAATGGATTTTATTTTCTTTTTCATCCTATGTTTATATTAAACATATTTTCCAATTTTTGGTACTTTTTTTTATAACAATTGAACATCATCATTCGACCCACAATTTTCGAACATTCATGGAATTTTTTTGATTCACTTACAAAAGAAAACTTCATACTTGAAATAGTTTCTTTATATATCAAATGATACATCCCCCTTAGAGAGAAATCTTGATTACATATCCCCATTACCTTCATAGTTTTATCAACATATTTGAGATAATCGTGAAAACTATACGACACTTAACATCATCTTATTTTTTTTAAAAAAATTATCTGATTAGAAATCATACTTTTCATAATGTATCTACCAAAGAATCATTAAATATTATAACACAATGATCTCTAAAACTATTATTGTGTGTCAATTAGCTTTTCTCAAAATGAAGTGCACTAGCATCTATTACACAACTAATCTTGCACCCATTTGCAAATGGAAGTCCTTCTCCAACTACTCATAAGAAAAAAATATTGATATTTTGGCCTTGGTCTTTTTAATATATCATATATTTCCTAGAATAATGGGAGTAACAATATGTTCTTCTTTATGAAAAGGAGATTCATCAAATTCCAATACATATTAATATAGAAATTACCAAACTAACCTATCAGATTAATTTTCTTATTTCCAAACCATATTTGAAACTGAACCAAATAGAAGAGTATAATTTCATTTAAGTAATCAGGTAATGAAAATAAAAGTCTTATTTATCAGCCTCTTTTTCTCATCAAGTATTATTGAAATAATCGAGATGAATTGGGTGTTCAGAATCGATGGTCAACCATTGTTCATAGTTTGTCTATCTAGGTATAATTTTCTCTTCTCCGAGAGGGAAATAAATCTAACCAATTATAGATAAATCAATGTATTATTATTTTTATATAGATTTGACCGTACTAGGAACTAAGAATATAAGTTTTCTAAAATATGAATATATAAGGTACATGTTTCTCTCTAAATTTTCTTCATATTTTTTGGGGTATGTTAAATCATTCACACTCTTGATATTCAATAACAAGAAGTCTTGACATTTTAATCTCACACACACTCTCTCTCTCTTTTTTATTTTTCTCATTTTATAAATCAAATCTATGATTCGTAAATGATTAACATAATGTGTTTGATAAATTTATTCAAGAATATTTATTTTTCAAATATAAATGGTTATTTTTGGTAACTTGACATGTGTCATTTGCAAAAATTCATGAAATTGTATTTTGAGGCATCATTATTTTTGGATTTGTGGTGGGTTCTAACATGGAACATTTTATTTTATCATGTGATGATATATTGATAGTATGATCATCAATCATGAGTATTGGTACTACCGTTCGGGATGAATTAGTGTGGGATTGTTGAATATATATGGGAGTCCCATGAGGAATGAAAGATGTAAACAATTAATTTACTTCCATTGTTTTGTATTAATAAATTATATTATAGAAACTATTTTGAAAATATAACCCTCTAATTTATAGATATAGGATATTTTTGTCTTAATCTTAGTGGTTCTTGTTGTGATGTCTTTTGGGATTACCTATACTATTTTATACTCACTACTTGATTTAGATCATTGAAGTTATTTGACATGATTTTTATCGATGTAAAGGTAATATAATGGTGTTTTACATATCTAAAGATGCATCATGATGCCATTGGAATTAACTATAGAGATGTATCATAGATATCTTTCGGTGGTTCCTTGGTTCATGATACTGTGGTGTCTCATGTCCTATTTTCTTTTTTTTTTGGAATAGTGATTTCACTTTTTAGTCAATATGCAATGTAATATTTAGTTCCAGTTTTAGTTGTATTTAATGTATTTATATGCATCATTTAGATTTTTCATTTCATCATCAGTAGGTTGTTATGGTATTTAAAAAAATAATATCCCCTAATATTACATTCTTGAGGAACTTTTGAAAACCTTTGGTGTTCTAGGTACGCCACTTAAGATCAGTAGCATGTATGCTTCTCTTGAAGAAAAAGAATGATGGGAAAGATGTTCTATTTAGTTTGAGTCTCAGTGTTTCCATCATCAAGTTATAATAAAAATGATAAACGAATTTTAGAACCTATAATATAATATAATAACATTCTGCTAAAATTGTTATATTGGCCATCATTTTTTCTGTTTGGTCTAGGTACAAATGTTTTCATAAACACTTATAATGTTTTTTTCATATCATAATAATGGGTTTTCTCAATGATTGATTTATATCTTTCATAATTAATTAGAAACCAGAATATATAAGTTTTCCTCATATTATGATTAATGATATTAAGAATTTTTTGACAATATGGGTTTCTTATGGTAATTTCTATTATTTTAACCCTTTAGTTTTCTTTGAAATATTCAAAAAGTTTAATTTTTTTATACATTTATAAATAATAACTATAGTTCTATAAACAGAGAACCCACTAGATTATGTTTCAAATAATGCCATTCATAGAGAAAAAAATTTATTTAAAAAACTCATTTAGAAAATATTTTAGTCATTTATTTCCAGGAAGAAGGGAAATATGAATCCATATCCATGATCTTCAAATTCATCCATGGACATTCAAAAATTTAAACCACCATTATTGTGGACATATTTGTGTCTGGAATATGGAATGGTAAATATATATTATATTTAAAAAAATTATTTCATATTAACCTCAATGGAAATGAATTCTAAAATAGAGGTTTATATTTATTATAATCATTCTAGGTAGGGGGTATTTTCATTTCCAAACTAAACCTCTCTAGAACCTAAAATGGATTGGATTTTTAGAGTTATTTAAAAACATATATCATACCTAATAAATCATTATAATAAATATACATATTTATTTACATCGATAAAATAAAATATACACATAATAGAGTATTCATCTCAATTCATGTGTTTGATTCATTGATCTATTGATGTTTATTCTCATAATAATATGAGGACCAAGATCTTAGAGGTAGAGATATGAACTAATGAATGATCTAGGTTGGTTGTATAAAATATTCAAAACTATACTGAGATAGTATTAAATAATATGGTAGTATAAATGGTTATCATTGGAACCTATATTAGGGGAATAACTTTTTCTAATACCATTATAAGTGGAAACTCAAACATGGGTAATAATAAAAATATGAAATATTACTCTAAATCACAAAATAAATCTGGAAACTAATCGACTAGATCAATATCCTTTAAAAATCACTATAGTAATTATTTTATAAGTTATCAGTTTTGAACTTGTGATAATATTATTACATATTTCATTCCACATTTAGAATAAGGCCACAATTATTGAATTTTGTGACATATGAAATGTTACTATATAATAATTATAATGATAACATATGAAAATGCCAAAAACATGAATCATGATTAATATAATCATTCAGGATGATCTAGTTGAAATTTTAACCACTACAGAAACTAAGTGATATTGGGTAACCCTTCTATCACATAAACTCCGCAGCAGTTCTAACATCACAGAATTATAATAAATCATTACCTTTAAATAAGGCAATGAGATAGAAACATTTCTCTAAAATCATTCTTGAAAATAAATTAAACTAAAATATATTAAGTTGAAATATATATATTTATCTATGATCAATAAAAACATATCCATTTAATAAGGATGAATGAATAAGAAAACTCACTTTATAATATATATATATATATATTTAATGCTTCATTTAATATGATTTAATGAAAATTTGTTGACTAGAAATGAAAAATAAGATCACTTATTGTTTAGAAATGTTTCTATCTAAAAAAATTTACATTTATGAAATACATATTTCAATTTAATCAAAAATATTATTAATAGAAAATTAGGATTGATATATATAAATGGTTGACTTCAATTATGTTTGAAGAATATTTTCAGTAATTATTATATTAGTTAATATTTCAAAATTTCATTTTCTAATTAAAACTGTTTTTCAATTATATTTATAATATAATTAATTTATATATTTTGTTATTTCCAACTAAGGAAAATGAAAAAAAATTTATAATTTCTTATATCAAAACAAATTTAGTATATGTTTTTTAATTTTTTTAAAAAGAAGTAATTTTTAGTCGAAAAATGTGGCTTTCCTAGAAAATCTAATTTCATATATGTTAATATTATACACAGAAGACCTTGAAATTTATTAAATCAATTAATTTACAAGATATGATTTTATAAAATAAAATTACTAATTTTAAATATTAATTTTAAGATAGAAAACCATTTTCAAACATTTTATAACAAATCTTAATGCAGTATCTATATAGAAAATGTTTTCGGTCTTTTATTGGAATCAATCATTTTTAGGGGATATTCATAATTATCTTCACTTTGAAAACGCATAAAAAAATTTTATTTGATATTTATTTAGATTAATTTATCAAATATAGAATACATGATAATTTATTATTAGATATACATTGAAATATTAAAAATATTATTTTTCTGAATACATTTTATATATGAGGACATGTATTTCATTGAAAATTTACATTCAATACTATTAAAATTTATATCTGATAAATTAGTTTCAGATTATAATCTATATGTATTAAATTAGGTAAAAAGAACAATATTAGTATTTTTCATGGAAATTAATTAATATTGTTGGAAATTAATTATCACGGTAAAAATAAATTATGGTAAATGATAGAATGTTCAATTCAAAGGCCTTAAAACCATAAAAAAAGTCTAAAAATGAGCATTTTCAGGGAATTTAAATCCACAAAATTTGTATCATTTTTTTTGAAATTTATATACTTTTAGACATTAAAACATACCACATCACCAATAATAATCATAAGTCCTTTATTTTTAGAGTCTCTTCCAATGAAAATTAATGTCCCAACTATGAGTATTATCAACTACATAGAATTATTCCAAATTATAACCAATAAAATAAATTCAAACCAAAATAATATAATTATAATGGTGTAATTTATATGAATTAATGTCACTATATTAATCCTATTGTAATTTTTTATTCAAATTCCATTAGAATGATGAAAAAAATTCTGGTTTTTATTAGTTGTGCGGACTACCATCTTTATAATGCATAATGTTTGTTTTTCTATAACTTTCTTTATAAATATAAACATATGGTGGTATTGTAGGAAAAAAATTATATTTATGATATGATTGCAGCTATTTTATTAAATATTACAGATCATAGTAATTTCATGATCAATCCATTTTCATTAGTTCACATGATTAAAATGAGTGAACTGGGAGGTAAATGATATCATTTTAATTGTAATTATTTTATATAAATTATAATCAATTTCAAAATAATTCAAATTTAGATATATATCAATAATAATAACTAAATAATATCATTAAACATCTAGAATAATGACAATAAAACTATAATATTTAATAATCATCCATTAATAATACTTGGATTATTTTCATATGCGATGAACCACTACATGAATAGTACTATTTTTTAGATATACATATGAGATATTAATTAATTTTTAATAATATATATATATATGTTTATATTTTTTGTATTTATAAATTGTAATTTCATTTCAAAATTTATCTCATAAATTTTGAAAACACTATTAGTTCCTTATAAATCACTAAAACATGATAAATATTGAAATCACCTCCTTGGTTATTGACCAAATCTAAAATAAAATAGGATTTTAACTTTATAAAATTTCATGACACATTTATTCCAATAACATATAAGATCTGAAAATGCTGAATCTTGGGAAAATAATTTATACAATCACAACTTTTGGAAAATAGTTCCAACGATAATTATTATTTCACCCATTATTGAAAAAGGAAACAACTGACATATATTTGTGTGTGCAGGTTGTTTTATTTAATGATTATAGATAATTATTATAAATGATAATATTTATGTATATGGTTCATGGTAATGTATTAAATTAATATAATTTAGTCATTCAAAATGTTTGGTGATTTTTTTGGATTAATCAAGTCCGAGTAAAGGGTTTTCATCACAAATTCATATTTACGAGGCATGTTTGGAATCATTAAAAAAATAAATTTATTTGAATTATATATATATTATTTGACAAATATTTATCATTAATTTCTATTTAATTAAGTAATTTGATATTCTTTTATAGGCCCTCACCTTCATGGGGTTTTGACTAAATTGTAACTGAAGTCACTATGGCTTTATTAATCTCAATAATGATTTATTGAGATATAATAAATTTTGGAAAGCATGACTTCTATGAAATTTGTATACTGTTAAAATGGATATTTTTTATCATACTTATCATATTTTAAAGGATTTACTATCAAAAAAGCAATCCATTATTCATGTGGTAAATGATTCAGTTTATCCCATTTTTAAGATCTTTTGTATCTCAATTATTATTTATTGAGTTCTAATTGATCGCATGGATTTTATGCATATAAGTTGTGTAATTTATACATTTTTATTTCATTATTTTTTATTCAAATTATTTTTTCTAGTGATATACATTATCCCTACATAAAAACTATAAAAACTATATCTCACTTCATGGGACATGGTCTATCGAAATAACTCACATTATTTCTCTAGATGAATTATAATAAATTCATTCAATCATTGCCATAAAATAGTACTCATTTATCTTTAAGGTGTGAACATCATATTCTATATAATTTATCCTTGGTGATTATCAACTTGAATTAATGTTATTCTGTGGGAATGGGAAAAAGAACTTTTGTTTCTAATATAGTTATTCTAATATATGTTATTACTTAAAATTAAAAAAAAATCTTTTTTGACCATCCACCTTCATTATATTTAGATTCTATGACCATGTTATTGAAATTTTTCACCTATGTAAAACAATAATAATTTCTTATATTACTTTTATAATAAAGAGGATTATTTTCATGTAAGATATATATTATTTTTCAATTAACCTTTTACATCTATATGGGTTTTGATCATTATATTTCTTATATTTTTATGGGTAAGTTAATTTACATCACTAATGAATATTGACTAATAATAGAGGATTAACAATAATGGATATTCCATTTTATTTATTATATTATTATCTATGTTTTTATTCATCCATATTTTTATTAAGGAATTTTATGAACGGATTTTTTTAACACTTATGGTGACTACATTGGACATAATACTGTGAAAAGAGCATCCTAAAATTATATAACATCTAGATTGATAGAATAGTCTCATCAGACAAAAACATGTTTGGGTATTCATTGTATTACTTCACAATTATAATGAATACCTTGACTATGATCACAATGATAATTTACATGTTTATAAATATGTTGTTGACCACATGTTCTTGTTATCCAAATATATGAATTCCATCATTATGTGATCAGTAATATGGATATCTATGTTTTCATTGACATTCATTGATATGAAATTCTCTTAATTTTATTTGTTATGTCTTTAAATTGTGAATATATTATTTTTATATTATATATTCCATTTTTATTCCTTGATGGTTTTTGATATATGTTTTTCTTACTAAAAATTTCACAGCACCCATTTCTTATGTTTTTATTCATTAGTTAATGATGAAAAGTGGTATATGTGACTTGTTTGGAAGCATATAATGAGTGGAATAATTAATTAGAGATTTTGGAGACTAATTAAGAATTTTTAATTTTCATATATATAATAAAATAACTTCCACTATTTTTAAAATGAATGGGATTCATTAGATTATGATGTTCCTTAATTATGTAATGATATATCCTAAAAACTCATTTATATGAATGGGATTCATAAATTATAACACATTTTTTATTATAGATACTTATATCCATGATATTAGAACATGTATCAGTAAATTATAATGTATATACATTTAATTATTAGATACAAGAGTTAGAGTATTTTTAGTAGTTTGTATCAAAGAAACAGTTTATATATCATCAGAGAAAAGGATCTATGTCAAGGAAAATTTAAGGGTTGATATGTTACAAGTGGTCATCATAGAGAACCCATTGGGATTAGTATATGATATATCATTAAGTAAATAATTATCATTTTCATTAATAATTTGGATAGGAAAACTCCACATAAAACCCAATGTTTATTTATATGTATTGATTATCTCCTTAATGTTTTGGTAAAATTAAGATTATGTAAATTTTCTATGACATAAATCCCTTTATAGATACAGACATGATGGTTCATCAATGAGATAAGAGGACCTATGGGTTATCACCCTAAAAGGGTAGGTTGAAAATTTTATAATTCACCACCATAATACATTATTTGTTTGGATAAGTCTTCCCACAACGTGGGACACTCTTAGGGGATGTTATTTTGTTAATGAAAATCTCTTTACAATCCATTATAAAGGTTTTATTAATTAATTTAACTAATTGGTGTAGAGAATATAATTCATTAACAACTATAGAAAACAAAAGCATGAATAATATTGCCATACATTTATGTAAAAGAATCATATGTTAAAAAAAGTTTCATAAGGGAAGATATATTCATTGTGATGATTTAAAATTTTCATTTTTGAAATTCTAATAATTGTTTCAATTTTAATATTTTTTTAAAACATGATCATTAATATTAACTATGAAATGATATTTATCTAGAAATAACCATGTATTATAACCGAAAACAGAAGCATTTATAAATTTCATAGAATCTTTGTATATTCCAACAATGATGGAAAATATAAATTTTCTAGTCTAAAATGAGTTATTGAATATGATATAATTAAAGATATTAATTAACAATACATTATGATATCCTTATTAGATAGTGATATTATTTATGATATTATAGTATATTCTAAGTATTATTAGAAATATGTATAACATATAAAGACCAATCATCAATATTTTTTTTAATAGATTTACATTATTTAGTAAACTATGTCAATAAATTTGATAAATTATTTTATGGAATGGTTATATTATTATAGGTAACTGTTAAATAATTCATATCTGAAAGAGGGATATCATTTAATTTAGTGTATAATTGGTTTCATGACAATAAATGGATAGGTTATTTTGAACATGTATGTTATGTAGTATCAATACCCTTAGGATTGATGATAATTATTTAGTAATATTGTCGAATCTTGGCGATTAGGATATATACTGACTAATGTTTTACCATATGAATTAGTCATTCATAGAATTTCAGGGATAATGGGAGGGTTATTTTTAAAGGAATTTATAGTCTCATAATGGTCAATTTTTTGGAGATTTGAATAATTTTTTTGGAATGGTATGATATTGATAGTATATGATCATGGCATATAAACACAAGGGTATATAAATGTAGTAATAGTTATGGTCATTCGGGATGTATATTTTTTATTATGGAAAAATATTTCTAAATGATTTGTGATTCATGACGATTTTTGAGAAGTTCATAGTAATTTGCGATATCAATTTTAAGGATTATACTAATATGTATGAGAAAACCCAACTAAAAATTACTCTAGTAGAACAACGTATGATATTTATTAAACTGATATTGATCTAGGTTGAACATATTGTGATTTAAGTTGAGTTATATAAAATATTGTATTATATTATATTTTTAAAAAATCATATTCTTGATATTACATATAATAATTTTCTTATATTGATCATCAATCATTTCGACTCTTTTGGATTTTCAAATGGAAATAGCCCAATTAATACATAGCTGTGAGGGATAATTCAAATATTACATCAATTAATAAATCGATGGAATGGTATCTAGAGTGAAAAACCATATAATTATTCCAATCTAGTAATTGTAAAATATTATTAACAATGTTAACATTCTCAATGGCCTAAACACACCCTGAAATAGATAGATAAAATCTCAGGAAGTATAATTTCATGAACATGATGTTGGAATCAAATTAAGTTTCCAATATATCAATTTTAGGGGAATAAGCATGAGAATATTTCTTAAAATATATTATTAAATGATATATTTATGGAGTAAAAATTATTCAAACCCACAACTATAATGGAATGAAAGTAGCAATAAAAATAAATTTTCATCAATTTGACTAGATTTGGAAATTGTGAATATCAATATCCCAACACAAGCTCCAATGAATGAGATAGCCACCAATAACCTCATGAATAAGTAAAATCTTATGAAACTATGAGAAATGAATATTAACTTTATTTTTCTCTCTGTATCTTCTCATTTCTTATGTCATGTAAATTAGCACCAATTACTGGAAATCCAATTTTAAATGCAAACCTCAAGTGGTATGATTATATTATAAATGATATTCTTTTTTATATAATATATTCTTTATATATATAGATATTAATCCCATCGTATAATTCTATATAAAAATAGTAATGATTTCATTATCTTATTAAATCACTAATAAATATTTTTATTATAAAAAATTGCATTACACATCCTAAATAAACCTATGATCATATATTGATGTATGATGAATTATGATTTCTGAATATAAATTACAATAATCCCATGATTCTTATTTGAAAGAAAAAATTTATTTAAGGCATATAATTTACCACCATAAAATTATAAAATTTTACATCCCCTTAAAATGACATCATTCTCAATACCTTTCTCCACACAAAACATAGAACATGATTCAAAAACTGAGATATTTAGATAAAACATAAATATTTAAGTATAAATAATAAATACATTGTCATTGAATTGGGGATAGTGGATAAATGTAACTAAATTATGAATTATATGAATATATAAAATAAATTCAACTTTTAATATTAATGATATTTAATTAAACGACATAAAATTTCAAATAAAATCATTTATTGTCAAGAGAAGTGTTTTTACAAAAACATATCATATTTGAGATATGGTATTTAATGTTGAGAAACATATGATTAATGATATAATATATTTGATATTATAAATAGTTTAATTTAAATTTAGTTGGTAAATAAGACAAAATAATCATAATAATCTTTACTGTTTGAAAATTGAATTTTATAATTGAAATGTTTTATCAGTTATAATGTTCTAAAAAATAAATTGTACGTACTGGAATTTTGAGTTAATAAAATTTATTTTCATATATGAATTCATCATAACAATCTCTACCTAATATAATATTTTTATCAATTTATAAAAAGTAGGTGTTTATTTAAAAATTACGGTTTAAAATAACATGTAATTTATGTGACTTTTGAGTTATATAACAATGTATAAATTTATAAATAATTTCAACTTATATAATAATAATTTAATGAACAAAATTATTCATCTCCAAAAAATCTTTGAACATATAAAACATGTGGTAATGATTTTTATAGCTATATAAATTTTTAATACAACATATAAATTTATTTCAGTATATTCTTTTAATAATGTATTTCAATAGGATATTTATTTTTTTCATACATTTTAATAGTGATAACCTTTTTTCAATAATTCAATTAATTATTTTAAAATTAGTAATATTGATAATTTAATATTATATGTAAATTTAAATCTTAAATGATATATTTATCAAAAAAGTATTTTTACATGATTAAGTGAATTTATATTAAAAATAAAACTTCATAAAAGTAGAATTTTAATTTTATAAAATGATTTTTAAATATTACATTATTCTTATGAAATTAATAAAATCATTCAATCATAATAATTTCCATTATATATAATTAATAAAGATAGGAATTAATTACAACTATAAAATTAAAATAGTTTTATAGAATTTTTTTTTAAAAAATCCTTTAAATAGTCTTATTTGTCTAATAAGTATTTTTACGTGATTTTTGACCTAAATTCATTTTCCAATGCAAGTTCTTATATATTATTCATTTAAAACATTAATATATTCTTTAAATTTTTTAAAATGTTTGGATAACTCCCAAAACATATACTCCCTTCACTTATAAAAGGGTGAAATATTTAAAACCTCATGAATTAACTATCATTAGAATTTATCCTTCACACTCTAATATTATTAACTTTATAGAAATAACTACCATGTTGCAAAGATTTTGGTCACCATTAGTTGACATAATACCTTCATTTCGGACGAAACTTCTAATAAAAATTCATGTCACAACATGAGTTTTATCAACTACGATGTTTTCTTCATAATAATATTCTTTTAAATTTATAAAAAATGCCTTAAGATTATCATATTAGTATCAATTACATAAATTATTATTTATATATTAAGTGTACACTCGCTTTTTATTCATATACCTCATATATCTTGAAAAAAGGTTGTTTTTTTGTATTAGGATGATAACCTATTAATGATATGATCAAATATAATTATCATTAATTAAATCATTTAAATTGAGCAATCTATGAGAGAAATATATTTTTTTATATGTAAAGAATTTATATAAATTATATTGTGTTTATAATTATTTATAATAATGTTATATCACTCAAATAGTGAATAAATTAGATCATTATACTTCATTAATAATGAAACTACAAAAAAAAATATCCCAATGAACCATTGCAAATGATAGGTGCATGTTGGGGTATGTTTAACTAACTATTTTAAATAATACTACACATTTATCTCATGGATGACATTGATAGATTAATTTCAAGTTTCATGTTACAATTATATGTATGTAATATATTGTTTTTTGGTTTGGTATGGTAATATTTGAATTTATCTCATTAATAATGAAATCACCTTCCATTCATTAAAAATACCCGAAATATAATCATTATTGATTTCTTCTCCATGGTTCATAACCAAAACAACCATGAAAAGAAATTCTATATCTTTAAAAAATCTTGAAACATCTATTTTGGTATATTATATAATCAATGAATTATGGAATTTGGAAAAATAATATATAACAACTGTACTTTTATGAAATTATTAAAGTGATACAGATGAATTACTACTAATATTGAAAATAGGATTAATATTACAATTATATTTATTAAATAATTATAAATGAAAAAAATAAATGTATATAGTTATGAATATAGTTATTTTTTTTATTTTGTGATCTTAATTTATTTATTCATGAATCTTGGTTCAACATTAGAATAAATCAGATGTAATGAAAGGGCATCCATCTCAAATTCATCTCTTTGAGATATGTTTTGAAAAATCCTCCTAATTTCCATTATCAGATCTAGAAAAATATATTTGAGTTATAATATAATTAATTTTCTTTCAATCAGTCTATTTGGAATTCAATTATAGACTATATTTTTATGGTGTTTCGATTAAAGTATTACTCAAAAAGAAAGGGTTTTCTTATCTCAATACTAATTATTTGAGTCACATTAAATATTGGGAACCATGTCTTATTTAAATGGTTTATTCACCACACATGGAAATATTTTAATTGTTACCAGTTTTATTCAATGGGTTTAATAGATAATGATTTCCAATTATTCAAATGGGAAATTGATAATAAAATTCCCTAGAAATAAGAATTTTTTGGAATGTAAATTTTCATTCCTTATGTTGAAATCATTCCCATGGAAATATTTCATATAATTTAGGAACATTCTTCACATGTTTTTTATTACTTGGTATTCTATCAATTTTTTGGTGATATACATTCCCAAAATATAAACGATTTAACAAAGATTTATTATTATTGGGAAATGTTCACTTAAAACCATCAATTTTCTATTTATTTATGGATCCTGATTACGTTATTCCATTATTCAATAAGACATTTTTTCATTCCTCAATATTTTTTGAACATCAAATATTCAAAATTCATACTAGATTATTTTAACTAGAAATAAATTTATTCTATTGATATGGGGATATTATTTTCATTATGTATATTATTATTAAACAGATGATTATAGGAAATTTGACTATGTATTATGGAAAATCCACCTTAATTATATTGATGGGTTGTGATAATGTTATCATTTTTATTTACAAGTGGTAAATTGTTTGAATTTAGTAGATTATTATTGTAATATGGATGATTATTGGAAAGTAAACTATGTACTTTTTTACAATCCAACTTCATTCTCTGAAAAGGATATGATTATTTTATCCATTTTAATTAAATGGGGAAAATTATAAACATTATTGAATATTATTGACTCCTATTTTGATAAATAATGTATTTATAATCTATATTATTCATTATTTATATATATCAGTGTTTCTATTCATCCAAATATTCCCTTGTAAATAATTTAAATGGTATAGTTGACTCATAAGGGGAGTGCAATGAATTATATTGTGTTCACTTAAAATAGGTATTTGATTTTGATAATTATAAATTCCATTGATATGTGATCATTATTATTGATATCCATTATTTTATTTATTTTATGGATTAAATAAGATCTCAGTTTCACGTTAACTATAGATTCATGTTGTTTACCAATTCCTACCAAAATATTCATTCTATGTTTATTTCATGATTACATTAGTTATATATTTCCCATACTAAGTACATGATCTCATAAATTTCATATGTTTTCATTACCTTGGATATGATGAGATGTATTACACATGACACGTTAACATGTAAAACATTTTTTATATAATTTATGCATGATATTAATGAAATTTCATTAATTTTTTAGTTTTCTATATTTATAATAAATATTAAATTGGTGTATAAATACAAGGTATTCATTTGTTTATGATAGTTCCTAATTATCTAATGATCTTAATAAAGTATATCCAATATATATAATATATTCAATAATTGTTTTATTTTATAATAATGAAATGTCATATCTAAGTTATTATGACAATTATAAATAAAGTATGTAAATTATCTTTCTATGAGGACTAGATAAGGAATGTGATCTTACTGTGTCATAAACGTTATCATAGAAACAATAAAGTAATAATTAATTGTTTCGAAGTCCTAATAAACAATATTATAGTTATGAGAAGATGGTCATGGTTTATTAATCGGATACTTTGAAAGTGTGAGTTACATTTATATTGAAATATTTTTTTGAGGCTAGAATGTCCCGTTTTTTAATTGATTCTTATGTTATGAATAAAATATGATTTCATATTGAAATGATTCCTCATGAAATAAAATAGAAAACACCCCTTTTGTAATAGAATTTCATGATATAAAGTGTGTTGCATTTTCTATTACTGTTTATGGGATCTTTTTTTTAGTATTTTCCTATTATTGAGATGTAAATATTTTTAAATGATTTTATAAATGGGTTGGATGAAATCCTCAAAAGCCCATATTGAATGTTATTCCTTGTAGGTTAGATTCAAGCCTTCCAATTTAATTTTGAATCACTTTATAAGGAAATTGGGTTGTTAATAAATGATTAGAAGGGCCTTTTGTATCGATTGTCAAGACAATCTTATAATTGTTGGTAGAAATTACTTTATAAGATAATTGTTCAACTAAATATGGAAATTTTACAACCATAACAGAAAAACATACCAATGTCTTAGTTGATAATTTCTCTTGGTAACCACTTGAATGAAAAACGTAATTTAAAATAGATCCACTTACAAGTATCCTTATTTTTTTCACATTCATCCTATAATATGTCACAAAAATAATAAATGTAATTGATTATTTACCTATAATAGTAGGAAAAAAAGGTTTCATTTCAACTAGTATATCCACACGGGCTTCAAAAGAACATTTCTTAATTAATGTTGATGTATCTATTTTTCATTGGGAATATTATCATAATCTAATCCAATTAATGCTAAAAATGATATCCTTTTATATGAATAAATGTTTTTTGTATTAAAATAAAGGGATAAAAATGGATTGTAGATATTCATTTATGATCAAGGAATCCCTAATTTGTTTTTATAAAGTAAAAATGTTCAATAACAGCTTTTATGAGTCATTGTGGTAATTATGAATATTTGGTTATATCCTTTGGGTTTAAGAATGAAAAATGTGTGTCTATTGAATTGATGAATCAGATATTTTTTTAGCATATTCAGTAATTAAAGTGTAATTTATCTATGATATTCTTGTATATTCTATGATTAAGGGTAATATTGGATAATACTTTTACATTTTTGGTTTATCCTATGGAAAAATTTCCTTTATTATATCCTTTTAATGTGATATTTTTGGATAAAAGAGGAAATTATCTCGAGCCACATCATTTTTTAAGGTGGAGTATCGATTGGTCTTCAAAATATGGAATATTTTATATATTTTAAACCACTAAAAAATACATTGAGATATAATTTTTCCTTATCATAATAGAGTATTAAGAATTATTTAATTATAAAATTTCATGACATTACAGTCTAGTAATTTCATTGACATGAAATCAGATCCCATTAAAATGGAATGGTGAGTGCCACAAATCTGTGTAAGAGCATAATGTTATACATACATAATCATTAATCCTCACATTGGTAGAATTAAAATATGACTATGTGTTCATTGGGAATGCATATGGATATGGTTTGAGATTTCTGGTCATGTAGTGATATTATTTAGTTTTGTATCAGCAATGATAGTTATATGGACATAAGAATAATGTTCAAATACATTAATTGGAATTACCTAATGTAGTCCATGGATTGAAGAAATGACATCATTAACTTTTGTGTGAGAAATTCAGGTTGTTCAAATATTATAAAATATTGAAAACATTTATCAGTAAAATATATTTATATTGATGAAAATGAATATGGTTGAAATATTATTTAATTTTTGAATTTTACTTGGTATACTCTCCATGAAAAAAAAATTATGATTGATGCATTTTTTTAGTGGTTATATAGAAACTTCATTAAATAGGATTTCAATAAATGGAACCTAATAATATTAAAATTCGAAATGTATGTAGATTTTTTTTTAAAAAAATTATGTTGTCATTATCATTCTTATTTATTTTTTTAGTAATTTAATCTATAGTTTAAGAATTCTCATACATATGATCCAAAATGACTTTCAATGGGGTCAAAACATAATGTAAGGGTACCAATTTAGGGATGAACTGTTGATGAGATATTTTTATTTTATTATATATAATATATATTTCTTTCATAAAACTATATAGTGTACCAACATTTTTCTTACCACCAATATATATGTGTTTTTCTTAATGAAATTGTTAAGAATATTAAGGGGACAAAAGTAGAGTTTTTGGGGGATGGTATAAATTAAAGGGTCACATTATATGTCCCAATTTGTCTCACCTATCATAAGGACATATAATATTATAAAGGTCTTGAAGGTGTATTACACAATTTTCAAATTCCAATGTAAAAATTGGATTAGATAACTAGGTATTTTATCCCATGTGTACATTGAATTGTTAAAAACACCGATTACATGTGAATGATTATGAGATACCTCAGAATTTAGGCTCACCATATCTCTATTTAAAAAATTGAATATTGTGGAATACATTATACAATTATATATTTTAGATATTATAATTTTTTTAGTTTCCATTTTAATTGTGTATGGTTAAGAAACTACGTTTATATATAAGTAATCAAAATCGTTATAGAAATCAATTGAAATCGATTTGACCATGAAGAAAACATATCTTTCTAAATTAGATTTTATGTTTTAACAAATGATCCAAACATTTAATAACATTCTTAGATCATGTTTTATAAATTTTTTGGGTCTTATTCGATGAACAAATACATTTAGTTGAGTTTTCATAGATTTGTTTTGGATTCTACACATATAGATTATTTCAATGGGTTGTATTGTCATCATTTTAAATTTCAATATTATTTCATAGAAATGAGGGTGAAACCACTTATTAGACCTAGCCCTGTTCATTTGAAGTAAATAATAATTCATATTATCAAAAAAAGAATAGAGATACCATTGAGTAGTTGAAAATCATATGTTGATCATTATCATCGACTATTACAATTTAATATGGGATTTATTATTTTCTTTAGAGTACCTATGAGTATATGAGATCATTTTTAGAATAAATAAGGAAAATAGTTTCTATAGATCATTGGCATTTTCGAGATGATAAAAAAATTATAATTTTGATTGTTTTTTGGTATTTCCACTATAGATCAACACAATGTTAAATGTATTTCGTTTATCAAATTTCATGAATTATAAGATGAATCTTAACCATGTTATTTGATTAGAAAATTCTGATGTTGAGAAATTTATTATGTTGTTTCATTTATTGATATAGATTCTAGATTATCCTAAGAATCTATTATTTATAAGTATTATTGGAATGATATGAGTCCTAATGCATCATTTTCATATCTATTAAGAGTCATGGTAATATGAATACATTATATTTCTATAATGGTCTAGATATTGGGTTTCACCACACATATCCAGATTTTCAATAGTGAAAATTTCATTGGTAGAGAGAATGTATAAACCCATATTAAATATACATTACTATATTATTATGTTATTAAAATTTCTATAATATTTGGTTTTAATTTTCGGCACCTATAGATTGTTTTTGAGTTTTTGGTTGTTTTTAAGGGTTTTTAGTTTGATCTTGTTTAGTGGAAACTCATCACTATATCCAAAAATATGTTCAAGGAGATACTATGAGTCACAGAGTAAGTACATTGTTGGCATATGTTTTGACCAAACCATGTTTGATTGATGATAATTCATGTTAGATACGGTTATTTATATATATTAATGCACATAAAAGGTGATAATATTGAAAAATAGTGTGTGAATTTTGGTTAGGACATTCTAGCAAGCATATGAGTGAAAACCCCAAGTGACATAACCCTGAAATATGTGCCAATTTCAATAAAAAATTAAGGTATAAGTTGGATTGATTGACCAAGACTCTCACTGTACTCATATTATCATAGTATTTAAAATTTCACTATATATATTGTTATCCTCGGTGATTCATTTTTATGCACATACATATTTGATGAATCAATGTGAATTAGATCTTCTGAAACAGTGGTAAGTTCTCATTCATAACTTTTACCTCTAAATATTCTCATCTTCTTTATAACATATTCATATATATAATACATTATAAAAATATTTTAATATGTTTTCTTGTATTTAGATGATATTATTTATGGTTATATGAAGGGAAAAGTTATCTAGAATATTAATATGTTTTATGTATCTTTCATCATTTTTATCTACAATTAATAGGTAGGTGGAATCTATCCCCTAATACAAATTACAGAAAATAAAGGTTTGACGATTTAATCATTATCTTGTTTTATATTAAAAATATTCCATTTTTTTTAAAGGATAAATATATATATTTTTGAAGAATTTACCAAATTGATATTTTTTAATAGAAAATGTTTTTACATGGAATTTTTAGTTATCATGAGTTCACGAAATTCCATTATTAATTCCTTTTTGGTTCATAATTTGTGTTTTTAAAAATTGGAACATTGGAATCTATCTTTTGATGACTTACTGATAAGATGGGTCACAAGTCATGAGTATTGGTACTATCGTTAATAAATTAAAGAGTATTTTATAGTGGAACATGGGTGGGTATTTAAAGTGTACTAAAATAATGGACAAATTGATTTAGTTCAATTATTTTTTCTTAAATTTTATTATTATGGAAACTGTTTTTATAATCACACCGATTTTATTATATAAATATGAGTCAGCTTTTACATATTCCTCGTGGTGTGCATTAAGACTTATTTGGGGATTACCTATATGGTTTTATACTCATCCACTACTTGGAAACTTGGGTGCATTTTTAGATATTTTTTATCAAGATACATGTAAATTTAAGGTTTAATACTACTATAGTAATGAATTATGATTTATTGGGCATTAGAAATGGGGTTGGGTATTGTATCTTTTTTGGTATGTTCTTGGGTTAATGATACATCAGTTTATTATGCTCTAATTTATTTTTTATTTTATTTTTTACCATATTATTTTATATTGAACATTGATATTTTTTCTTACTTTGAGCTATATTTAATTTTTTTTATATGTATAATATTATGTATATTGAATTTATTATAGATTTAGTGAATTTTTCATGTTATTGGGAAATCATACACCAATGATATTTTTCCGACATCACATGATTCCTATAAATAGTTTTCCATAAACCTTTCCTAATCATGTGTTTTATGCAAATAATTCATTCTATTACATTTGTGGATCTAAAATATTTATTTTTGGGATAATAAAACCATCACTTGTACATAAATAAATATTACATCACAAAGTTGAAACAAAGACTTTGTATCCATGTTTCCCAAAAACAAAAACTTTTATGATATAATAAGTTTTAATTTCATGAAATATGTCTATAATTTTAATCTTAAACCCATCATTTTCCCTATAAATCATTAAAAACATGTGAAATTTTTTCAAAATTTTAAATGAGTAAAAATTACATTAATTGGAAAAAAGAATGAAAGAAATCCATTAGTCCATGAGAACTAAAAAATAACCCTCTTTTAAAATAATTTATGGGATCAAAATGAATATTAAAAAACACAATAAAGTAGTTTCTTTGGAATTTTTTTTTCAAAATACATTTCATTTGAAACTATAAAGGATGAATTCAAACTCATAATCTCTTCTCTATAATCATGAAAAAATCAAAAAATATATTCAAAAAATATATATATATTTCATCCATACGAATTATTATATACATTAATTAAATATATACTCATTATATTAGCATGTGAAATCATAATATTTCCATAAGAACTAGTAAAAATTATAGATAAAAAATGTAGGTTACTTAGGACATCATCTTCATGTCACTATTTCAAAAAATCTTAAATGTGTAATAACGAATAAAAAAAAATATTATAATAAAAAAAATTATTTGAAGTGAAATAAGGGGCTAACACATCCATGTTTTAATAGGTAACCATATATCCTTGGTTTATTATAAATAGATCCATCAATGGTCAATAATAGAGCCATTAATCATTATAATCAATTTACATGAACCATAATAGAATAAATATACATGAAAATAATCATTTTTTCATTATAATCATAAAAAATATTCTCTAAACCCATATAAGAAATTTTCAGGATATTAAAAAATACATTCCATTGAAATATTTTATGAAATAACCAGAATAATTACAAATATTTTTCTATGTAGAAAACATGAAATAATTTGATATAATCCAAATATAAAATAATGTTTTTGGTTGTGGAAAAAACCATTGATATAATATATGTTATAAAAAAATATTACTTTTTGTCTTTTGTTTAAACACTTTACATAAAGTATGATTACAATATTCCTTTCCAAAATTTATAAAATAATGTCATAAGATTAAAAAATCATTTATAATCATTTTTCCTATATAAATATATCAATAAAATGACATTATGATTTTGAATATTTAATAAAATATTTAGAAAATCATGATTTTAGGTATTTAAAACAAGTATTTAAAATTTATATGTCTCTTACCTAAAGATCAAAAAAATCATGTGACTTCCTTATCTATAAAAAAATAAACTTATGAAAAATATATATTTTATTATGTAAATTAACATGTTTATTAATACATTTATTTCCCTTATTACTATGTTATATAAAATTTTATAATCTATAAAGAATATGTTGGATGTTTTGGCGATATTCGACTCATATATCCAAAATGGAATAGGTTGATTAAATATGGTCCAATAGGATATCATTCTGTCACCTCCAGAATAAAAATCATGAAAATATTAATTATTTGTTATATAAAATATAGATTAAAAAAATCTCATAAATATGGTCCTGAAAAACTAATTTATTTATAATCATGGAGATATTTGGTCATACAAAATCATAAGAAATGTTTCCCTTTGTAAAAAATCAATATGGAATTAAGTGAATAATTATTTAATCATTAAGAAATGATTTTTATATCATTAATATCATATAATTTCTAAAAATAGACATCTCTATATTGATCATATGATGTGATCATGAATAAATTAATCACATAGCTTTGGGGAGGTGGTAGTCTACACATGTGAAAGAACAATGTTACTACTAATCCATGGATGTAATGGTAAAAAGGTATAGGGATTATTATATTTATTTAATGATAAATATGTAATTAATTTCTTATATGTATACATAAAATACATGTATCCTGAGGTGGTAGTCCTCCATACACATGAATGATAGATTCATTTCTCATTTGATGTGATATTTGATGGATATAAGTTATTACATTAACAAAATTACATTAGTATATATGATATTTTAATGTTATCAATTCATATTGTTTGAAGAATATTTGATTTATATTTGAGAATATATAAAATTTAAATTCTAGTTTATGAAATATACATCTCTTTTATACAACCTATTTATGATTGCTACTAATGCATTTCTCATATGGTTTTAAAATCAAACCCACAACACTTGAAAAAATAGAGGATTACTGGAAAGTATTAGTGTTGGTCATGTTTGATCCAAAAGGACTTTTTCTATGAATAGTATAAGATAAGAGGTTACCATTTATAATTTAGGTAAGATAGACTTTTGGAATTATATAAATCCATAAATTAATATAAAATAATATTATATGGAAAATGGATCCGAAATTTTATAATTCCATTATAGGATGATTATATGTCAATCTAATATAATACAATAATATGGTAACATGTTTATAATAGGTTTTTATATTTATATTTATTTTAAACTCATGTTAACCCATTTTTATGATTAATATAATGACAAAGATTATTAATCTTAGATGGACATATTAGTAACTATAAAAGAATAATTATACCCTAAATGGACTAGCATGATATTTTTAACCGTATAAAAAATTCTCAAGTTATGATTGAATTTTATGTAATATAAAATCATTTAAAAAATCTCAAAATATTATAAATTTTTTATGCTCAATTTTGTAACTATTATTTTAGTTTGTTGTTTAAAACCACATGAAATCATTGGAATTCGAATATTATAATTTCATAGATTCTCAAAATGATATATTTAGAAAAAATTAAAGGAACACAATAATTAATTCAAATTATATTTTGTTAAATATTTATCAAATCATTTATTTTAATTTTCTATTAATGGAATAAATATTCGTTTAGAGTTCCATATGAATTTATGCTAAATATGTTAAAACATAAAATTTTAAATAAATTTAGAAAATAAGAAAAAAAATAATTTGTAAACTAACTGTTTATAAATGAAAAAAAAAATATTTTCTCCCCTATCATAAAATTTTAATTATATTAAAATAAAGAGAGTTTCACTATTGAAATTATGTTTACATATAATATTATACATCGTACAATAACTGGTGAAAAATAAAATTTCAAAAATAAAAATTATAATTTTCTTATTAGGATCATTCTTATATTATATAATAATGACATGTGTTAGTGAATGTTTTATGCCTAATTTATTTTCTTTATTTTTAATTACCCTGTTTTCCATTAAAAATTTAAAAAATATTTACTAATGATACTATTCAAAATGAAAAATATAAAATGGACTTATTTAGAAATACATATCACTGGATTCCAAATAAAAAATTCATTTTCATGATTTTAATTTATTAAGTGAAAAAAATAATTTAAGATTAATATTAAAAACACCATGAAAAAATTTAGGGAAAATGTTTTTTAATGCCCAGAAATGAACTTATAAAATTATTTGATATAATAATGATTCAAATTTATTTAATTATATTATAGACAACTAAATATGAATTATTTTACATAGAGATAAAATTCAATGATTACAGGGTGTTTTTTAATTAAAATGGGAACATTAATAAAACAAGTATTTTTCAGTATAAATTGAAAAATAAATCTTTTAAAAAAATTCCATAAATCATCCTTAATATAATATTAAAGGAATAATTAAAATATGAATTCCATTTTTAAAATAAAAATTATACAAAACATATATTTAAAATTTAAATAAAACCATATAATGTACGAAGATATAATTTATTTAGATAAAAATCATGCTTCAAATTTTCCTAAAATTTTTCCTAATACAAATTTAAATTTATAAATATTTATAGATATTATATGAAAATTATTTTTCATAACATTAATAGGGTTGTTACATATTTCCCCCTTTTTAAAAATTATATCCTTATATTTTCATTCATTACATAAATGATTGTAAATATATTTCCCTCAAATAATTTTCAGATTTCAATGTTTCTCATTGAACTAGTGAATTTCCGCAAAAACATATCTTGGATAATCTCTTTATTTTGTTAAAAAACTAATATATACTCAAGAATCATAATATTATGTTTTTCATATGGAATTTTTATTGACAAGAACCCCTTATTCTCCCTATTCATGAGATGCATCTAGCATATAATTTCGTTAAAATGAAAATGGAAGTACGTTATATACATCATATAAACTCAAAGGTTAGGTCACATGATATAAAACTGATCCCACTATCTCAATAATTTTGTATGGAACATTGAATCATGTTCTTTTATTGCAGTTTTTACAAAAACATATATCCCTTTTTTTGCGAATAAATTAATAAAAACATGATCTTCTATTAAGAAATATTGATATTTCATCATCTTATCCTCATTAATATTTTCCTTATTTTGAACCATTATCATATACTATTAAATCATCGTACCATTCTCGACCATTTCATTTAAAAATTATGTACCCAAAAAAATGATTCCCTATCTTCATCTCATTATGCTTTAGTTTGTCCCCAAATACACCATGACTCCTCAAAATGATCCAATTTAATATTAGAATGAAATATATTGTTATATGAAATATAAAACAAAGAATTATTTTCAACCAAAATTCCCTCAAAGTCAATTGAACAAGCTATAATAAAATACACCAATTATTTCATCATAATCTCTAAATATCCATCATATTAATGGTTAAAATATATAATTTAATTAATTTCAATAACTAATGACTTATTTAGTTCTTTCCAAAAATTATTGTTGAATCTTGGATTATGTTCAAATACATTGCAAAGTTGGAATCAATGTAATCTAAATATCAATATAAATTTTATTGATAATGTTTATCATAATAAATGTTATATTTTTTGGGGAGAAAATTAGAATATTTAGATAATTGATCAACAATTAATAAAATCAAATTTATACATAAATATGTCTCTAGTAATCCAACAACAATTTCATTGGATATATTCTCTCGTCACCTTTTTAGAAGTACAAATGTTTTATCTGGCTCCTTTTTTATTTTTTTTCAATGTTAAACATATTACTTTTCAATCATTTCATTGTAAAATAATAAATATCATTCTACATTCATTAAATGACTAAATTTTCAGGAATAGATTTTTAAATTTTTATACTACAGGGATAAATATATTTTAGAGAACTATTCGCCTCACTTAATAGTACATTCCTCAATTGTGGGTCACATTAAACTCATATTTTTTTTAAAACGCAAAACAAAATAATTTCCAAAATTATATTCTAGAATATTACCTTTATTAACCAAATAAACCATTTCTGATAGCCAATGGTATTCTTTATGATATTGGAAAATTTTGTCTGATAGAGAAGATAGTATAATCACCTAAAGAAAAATGAATGGAGTTCCTACGGTAAATATTTCTATGCCACCATTAATAAAATCAATAACCAACGGATCATGTTCAAGAGGTATAATAGTTAATGATGAATTATATTTCAAACTAAAAGGATAACCTGATTTTTTTATTTACATAAATGGTACTGAATTTTGGGATCGTATTAAATTACAAATTCTAGAAATATCACATATTTCATGCTTGAATATATCCATGTGAATATATACATCTTGAATTTATGATAAGTTTATATTTCAGAATATAACCCATATAAGTAATGTCTCCATTTTTTTAAATAAATGACTATAGCGTCTATTTCAAAGTCACGTGTGGGATTTTTTTCTACATGAGGTTGTAATTGATTACCATCATAAAAAATTACAACTTCATTTGACAATAATAAACTAGTCCCCCAAAAGATGAAGTGTTGTTTATAACAATGTCACTATTTTTGGATGGATGGTAAAAAACTGGACCATTCAATAATATTTCTTAAAATTCCATGAAAAATTCAGCATATTACTTTGTCATGAATAAAATAACTTGTTTTTCTTGTCCACATAGTATAGAGGGTTTTCATAAAACTTTTAATAGTATCCTGAAGGCCACTGAGAACAACAATTCATAGAAATATTTATTATTATCAGACACTCATCAACAAAATTAGTTTTAAAATGATCAATATTTATTCCATATATAATTTTAAAATATATATATAATGATATCTGCTATAAAAATAACATATTATAATATTTTGTATATTTTATTTCCAAATAGGTATTTCAGAATAATCCTATAATGTGTTTCATAATCTGTATTACATTAAGTGTAATATAATAAATCATCAATAAAAAATATCATACTATTAATGGAATTTTCTATCATAAGATCTATATATACAGATTCATTATAAGCAAACACAATGGAAATAAGAATAATCTCATATTTCACATAGCTATTATGAAACAAATTATTGTGGAAATTTTATCCTCCTTCACCTTATACTAATCATTCCAAGTTCTTATATTGATAATTGAGAACATATTATAACCATAAATCCTATAAAAAAATAATTTATACAAATAAAAATTAGATTATTATTAATATTAATGTTATTAAATTCCCTCTACTCTATAAAAGGCTCATAAAACATTGTTTATTTAAAAAAGCACAATCACCGTAAGGCGAAGTGTTTGTAAAAATGAATTATTTATCTTGTAGTTCATACAATTGGTGTTTTGAATTTATATATTATAATTGAGACATTTGGTAATGTTATTTTGAAAAAGGATTTGCATCAGGTACTAATTATTCAGCAATCTAACATTTTGGTTCAGTTTTACCTCTATGAAATTTATTTAAAAAAACATATAGATATTATATCACTATGTAATGATCATTCATGTGAATAGTTTCCTTCACCAATATCAACAATATAAATTGAATATCCTTATTTAAAATTTTTATCAACTTCTATTTAAGTATTTAAATATTAGATGTAATTCTTCAATAAAAAATATTTTTGGGAAACAACATATCTTTTTCAAAAAAATCATTTCATGATAAATTTAAATTCAATATATAACCGTAATTACAGTAAATTATACAGGGGAAATACCACCAGGGTTTTATGTAATTATTTTCTATAGACAGTATTTAGAATATTAATATAATTATTTATTTATTTAATACATCAAATATGTATTTTTACAAAAATATCAGATTATTTTAATTTTGAAGAAATTTATGATAAATTTGAAAATTAAAAAAAATAAATAATATTTAGAAAAATAATAAAAAATACAATATCATAATCTTACTAAACAAATAATGTACATGACACCACTTCTATTGATCTCCCATCATCTTTTGATGTTGTCTTATGGGATTTCACCACCACTTATTCATATAGTATTACTAAATCCAATTTTTTTATTCCTTATTGAAAAATAATCCATATAATGTCACATATCATTACATTTAAAATACATTATTAATTGTTTTTAAAATTTGGGTTTTCCACTATCCAACACTATTTCATTGAAAATCCTAGTCCATATTCCCAAATAATCTACATAAGAATGACTAAAAATATTTCGTAAGACATTATGCATGAATAATTTTACAACATCAATCATAATGTGAAAACTAGTTTTATTAACCACGTATTTCATTGATTTATTCATCACATATTCCTACTACATGGACCACTTTTTTTTGCGTTTTCATTGAATATGTGGTCATCACAAAATACATGTACACCATTTTAGTATAAAGATGATGTTATTTATAACATATAAATAAATCAGCGGGTAATTACTTAATGTATATTGGATTCAATCCAGAGTTTAACATTTTAAATAGACATCCAAGAACCCAAATAAAATTTAGTGTGTACTATTAAAATAAGGTGAAGTTTACTTCATAAGAGGGTAATAAATATTCTTACTAATTTTTTCTGAGTTTCATGAATTTATTTTCAATCATAATTAAAAAATCAATTGTAAAATATTTATCAAGGTAAATAAATTTAAAGTCACCATTTTCTAAAAAATGAATATGTGTTATCAGATATTAATAAAAATTGACCACTACTGAATGAATTATCCTTAAAAATTATAAATATCAAAGTTTCATTTTGATGTTTCAAACAACAAATAACAACAAATATATTTATAATTTATTGTATCCATCCCTCAACTATAATTGAGTTAGAAGATCTAATAAATTCTTGAGAGTGTTGTTTCGTAAAATGATATATTGATGACTTGACCCATTATAATAGATCTGGATACACTCTAGCATTGATACCACCACCATTAATAGAAATTGTCAACATATCTGTTATAAAAAAACTACCAATTTAAAATTACATCCATTATAAATATTTTATTTGGATGGATATTATCATCATGGTTCCTTCTAACATTTTCATCGCTTTCTACATATTGGAAAATCATTATAAAAAAACACATTTTATATGCCATAATATAGTATTATTGATATGGTATATTAAAATAACCATAAATAAGAATCTATTAAGGCTATTATCCAAGACTCTAAAATTAACGAATCCTTTCCAAGTATACCAACAATATGGAACGAGCCTAAAAACTAATATAATCTAAACCATTCAATTAAGAAATCATTATTTTATATTTTATGGTATTTTTAAATTATAGTTTATAGTATTATTTTATCAACATTATATAAATAAATATTACATGACAAATTTTACTATTTATATTAAGATTCATTTTCACCCAAAACAAAACATTTAATATTTCTCATGTTTTTTTCAACAAAAATTTTCTTAATTTTTATATAGACCCAATATTTTCCAATTATTGTTCTGAAAACCGATCAGAATTTTTTCAGAATGTGGTATGAGAATAAAAAATTCATTAATGGACATAAAAATTAATGAATGTAATAATATCGTCTGTAGAGATTGATAAATATTTTCTTTTTCCAAATTATGTTTCAGACCAAAATAAAAAATCTCATACTAAAGAAATTATATTCTTTACAAAATGATTTACATAAAAATTTATTTTAAATCATAATGGAAACATAAAAATACTATCGTTTTATTTTTAATCATTAAAAAATATATTTTTTCAGAAATGTAATAGATTTCACACAAAATAAGTAACATATATTTTTTTAGAAATAATTACATTATGTTACAATGATAATTTTAATCTTTTTCAAAAACAATAATAATAGAATGACTAGATAAATTTGAAAAGAATATCGATAAATAAAATTTACATCACTATTAAAATCCCTCTTACATGTGGAATAACTAATTTGGTTGAGTTCTATCATAATAAGTATCTAATACATTGGATGCTTATAATGCTCCAACCCATCCTTGGTGTATATCATAACAACACATCAAAGGATGATAATGATACCAAAGTTCCATCATTTACAATAGAATCACAAGTCATCATTAAATATTATCATTAAAAATCATAAAATTATAACAGGAAATCATTATTTTTCTTGGTGATTATAGTTTAAAAAAATTCATTGCAACCCTATTAAAATATTTTTTATTATGGTAATATGAAATCTATTTAAAATTCATTATTAAAAAACTAAAATATATGTAAGGTGTTTTTTCATTGGAATAAAACATATAATCAATCAAAGGAATGAAAATGTAACATAATAGTTATGGTGGAAGGAAAACCCATTGATATTGTATAAATTAATATAGAACTACACATATTATCTCTTGTAAAATAGTTCTGTACAAAGTAAATAAGAATATTATTTTAGGAATCCTTTAAAATAAACTTAAAAGGGATATAAAATTTTCATCTTATCTTATTTATGTTAACATAAATACATCAACAAAATAATTTTATGAATATTTACATTGATGTAAAATATTTATAAATTAATTCCATTGAACATTTAAAATGAGGTTTTTAAATAACATTTTATCTTACCATGAGTTTAACTCATCACAAGAGCATATTAAATTCCTGAAAAAAAGGTTAATTATTTACATATTAAGAACTATTTTTAGGTTTTCTATCACTTTTTATACTTATTACCATGTTATATACAATTTTTTAATCAATTATGATTATTGTATATTTTTTGATGTTATTTGGATCACATGTATAAAATGACTTTGATAAGCTGACTATGGTAGCAAAGGATATCATTCCATAACCTTAGTAATAATCTACAGGAAATAATTATCAGTTTTATTGATTAATTATATGGTTAATCAAATAATGAAATATGGTTACATAAAATAAATTATGGATAATCATAAATACTATATGTTAAACATATACAATGTAACATTATCATTTTCCATTAATAATTATATAAAGAAGATAAGTATTATTTTACCATTTATAAATTATTGTAATATAATAAATAATATTTTACATCTTATATATATCAATATGTATTGTCCATCAGATGTGGTGATGAACAACGAATCACATCACTATGTAGACCTCGTAGTGAAAGATGTTATCATTTCTCAATTGATGTAATGGTAAGAAAATATGTTATAAATTATTTTTAATGAGCATAAATATGTATTCAATATAATATTAATATAATAAATCCATCATTATATCCATCTTTGAGAAGAATTGATAGAAAAAACTTACATATATTTTTGAGGATGTAGTCAGGCATACTCGTGAATGATGGTTCCAATTCTATTTTTATAGAATATGATATGGATATAGTTTTTTATATTAACATAATAAATTAAATATATTGAATATATTCGTTTCATTATTTAATAATGCTTGGAGAATATTTTTTGGATAGTCGAATAAAACATTTAAAATGATTTCCACGGAAAAATTTGTCTTTATTGGAAAACCATTATAAGTTTACTCTAAAAGCCTTTTAAAGATGATTTTATGATCAATATAATTCATGTATGACAGGTTTAAAGATATAAGTATTGTATTTAGGTTAGTAAATTAAAAATATTTTTTTAATTGTGAATGGAAGAGGAGAGGACGTACCCTTTTATGAGTCAATGAAGGGGATCATTGAATTACATATCATATAAATTTAATATAAATTTTTTTAAAAGAAAATAAAAAAATAATATATATATATATATATAATATATGATATTTAATGGTTTAAATATGAACAAAAAATAATATTTTTACATGTTTAGATTATGTTTTACCATTATCTCTTTGTTTTAACACATGTTAACCATTCTTTGATGATTACTATGATAAAATTTGTTTATGTGTTGTCTGAAAAGATAATTAATAGTAAAGTGAAATAAGCATAAATTTTAACATAGTATATAGTTAAAAACATCACAATATATTATATATGTATATAATTTTTAATAACTTTACTACATTTACCAAAAATATTATTTGTTATAAAATATATTTAATATCATTTTTTGAATATTTTATTGAATTTAACCTTTAATATAACATAAAAAATGGAATTTGAATGAAATAATTTGAATCATGATTAACATATACTATTAATCTAAATATTTAATGAATCATTATAATCCATTAAAATTATTTTATTTTTAATATTTTAAAACACATTTATTTATTTTTGGTTTGTTGAATAATTACCCAAAACCATTACATAAGAATTTATAGTAACATTATTTTATCAATAAAAATTAGAAATAAAACATAACGATAATATAAGATAAATTATATTTTATATATCTATTTATAATAGAACACTTTCTATTTTCATCTCAGTTACATTATTTTATATATATTAATAGAAAGATAGTGAAAATATTACACTATATTTAATTCAAATAATATAATAACCATTCTCAATGTATAATTGGAAAATATTTCCAAATATATGAATCATGAATATTCATGTTTGAAGAAAACATATATGACCAAATAAATACATGTATAAGTGAGAGTCCTATTCCATATCACTTTTTTTAACCTTAATTATGTGATAAATCGTTAGGGATGTGAAAAATATTTATTGTTATTATTATTATTAATGATAGTAAATAAAAAGAAAATTTTAAAAAATACATAAATCCTAATTTTATATATTAAGTATTTATTTATGATTCAATTTCTACTATTGGTATAAATTATTTTTATATTTAAATGAAAACCATAATAAAATAGTTTTTATGAAAATGTTCTTTTAATCAAAAAATACCCTTGTAACAAAACAATGTATAAAAATGAATCAAATTTCATTAATAATATTATATCAAATTTTTTATATATTTTATTAGTTTGAGGTCAAATTCAATAATTTTTTTTTTCATTTTACATCATATAGCTGTTTAATAAATATAGTTTTCTTCACTATTTACATAAAAGAATAAATTTTGTGAGAAATAAAAATAATATATCCTAAGATAATTTTTACATGAAGGTATAAAAATATAATATGATTTTAAAAAAGTAAACTTATATTGTTCATAAATTTACATTTTTAAATTTCCCCTTATTATGAATGAATTCCCAATTTTTTAGAAATAAATCATTTTCATTTTGACTGAAAAATTACATAATATGAATAAAACAATATGAATATATAACAAATGAATATCTTAATATTACCTTATTTTTTACACTTCTATCCTTTAATTTCATGGGATCATCACTCGAAGTTTGCAGAACCTCCATATCATCCCCAACCAATGGGTTAGGGGGAAAATGTTCTACTTATACTACAAAATATCTGGGAGATCTAGATATTGAAGTCGATGTCATCAAATTCATTTGAAAATTTACTTTAATAAGGTTATGATATTTGGAAATAATTTAATCATGAGCCTTTTATATTTTTTCGAATTGAAATTATAGATCGTATCAGGGTGGGTTTTTAGCTCTTGGTGGTTCAAGCGAAGCTCTCTGATGTTCGTCAAGTTTTAAATATATATATGCTATGGGTATACATAAGTTCTCCTTCACATGTACTGAACTAAAATGGATTACCATTGATTCATGATCTATCTTATTAGTAAGTACTGGTTAATATTATAGATCAAATATAGAAATTTATGGGCAACAATTCCACTACATAGTCATTTTTTAGAAAAATATAAATTTTCGGAAGCTAGGTTGTAACCAGAGGATGCAAAGAGCTCAAATTTCCCCAAATAGATTGTGTTATAGTGATATAATTTTGATATAAAAATTAATTTATAGGGGGATTAATTTAACTCCATCATATTTTATGATATATTTCTATTTAATGAATAATAGTTTTTTTATAGATTTATTTACTTGCATCATTGAGTCCTAATGAATGATAATATTTTATATTTGTATAACCTTGTTATTAATTTGGAGGAATTTATATGAATCAAGAAATTTTTAAATAAATTTTTTAATAATTTTATAATTTAAATTTATTGATTAATTCATAATTAAGAGGAACCTCATTTCCTTTAATGTTATTTTATTGATCAAAAATATTATTTCACAAAAATTGGATTTTATTACAAATTATGCATGGATATTATTACACATTTCTCCATGTTTTTAAAAAAATTATTTTATGAAAATGACATTATTTTTCCAATTACTATTCAAAATATATGTTACGGTAGAATTTTGGGGTTATTTTATTAAAATATTAAATATTCAGTGAATATGGGAAAATATAAATATTAAAAATATATTTATCTATCATCCAGGTATGTTCAACGTCCTGTTTTGTTTTTCGTTTATTTTTAAATTTAATGTTTCCATTTTGAATAAAAATATTATAAATAGTGTCATCTAAATTTACAATGTTCTTATTTTTTCATAGATATAATTTTATAGTTAAAAAAATATTTTATTTGGAAAATAGTTAATCATCAGTTTTGTAGGTTATTTTTATATAAATTTATCCCACTTATAAAAGTTAAATTTGATAAAATTTAATCTAATTTTTAATAATCATTTACATATTTTTAAATGTGGATACATACATTTTTGTTCATTCTAAGTTGTTACCTTGGTAAAAATTCAGTTAACAATGTAAATTTTAAAACATGTTAAAAGGGTTTAATCTATAATGATAAGAATTAAAATGACATATAGATTAGCCTAAAATATGATTTATTGTCATATTTTAATCCTATCACATATACTAATTAATGATGATTCATTTTGGATCCACATATCCTCTCTTATTCTCAATTATACAACCTCATATCACACCAAAAAATTTATTAAAACATTTTATAAAATTACGCTAAATTACCTATATTTTATTCTTATAATATCTTCCTTTCAAGGATTATGGTATAACTCAAATGATGTTTCTCAACGAAGAGGTATAAATCCTTACCAAGTACTGTATATTTTATTTCTTATATAACAATATATTATCCTATTTTGTAATCAAAACATTATTAATCTAGTATCATAATTATTATTATAATTTATTTTTATTATTAAAAAATTATTTTCCCACACCCTTCCAGATAATGGGAAATTATAGTATCACTTGCGTGTACATGTAGACTACCTCCTCCATGTGGAAATATAATTTTTTTTTTCGATACCCGTAATTAATACATTGTTATTTTTATAGATATAAGGATTATATAAATTACTAATGGCATAAATATATATATATAATTATAATATTGTATTATCTTACTTATCATCCCTTCCATTTGAAAATCATACCGTTGCTCGTGTGTACGTGTGGACTGCCAACTACATGAAATGAAGTGATTAATTTTTCATTTACAGTTTAAATTATAGGTAAAAAGATATATTTAGTGAATATAAATATTTTTTAAGATATTATAAGGATTAAATGATGGTTAATCATTATTTAATGTTATTTAATTCCATCAACTAAAAGGGAAAAAATTACCTGTGTGTATGTGTTGTCTATTGTCTCTATTAAGTTATGTGATTTATTTTTCCTTAGTAATTTTTTTGAATTGTTATACAAGTTTATATAATGAATACATATGATACCAATGTAATGGCTAATATTATTTATTTAGTGAAAGAATGAACATTTTGAAATGACCAGAACCATAAATACATAATAATAATTGAAAATAGAGAAATATTTAATCGAAAGCTAGTTTGAAGTAAAAATTATTATAGAATGATCATAAGTAATTACAAAATAATGGTTAATAGTATGTTATGAATGAATATTGGTATGGAATATATGTGTAATAATGTATATTTATTATTTAGAAGGGTTTAATATGTATTATTAATGAAAATACAACCATTAGATAAATTATTGAATTAAAAAGATAATATAATAACTATTGTAATTACATTATGAACCCTAATTTTCTGTTGCTACTTCATAATATCATATTTATAGTGAAACCGATTTCCCTTTAATTGATCAATATTTGGGTTTTAACATCTTAGTTAGATCAATAGTTATCATATAATCCAGGTTCTTATTCATCATCACATTCATGTTGCCCTTGTAGACATTCACATCTTCTAGACCTTTTGATGAAAGAAAAGATTTGAGATAAGGTTTGAGGATAAAAACTCATTTATATTCATGATTATATATGATAAATTTTAAATATGGTAAATTTTATTAATCATATCCTTCAATCCTCATCAATTTTAATATTATCTTATCATTCCTGGAATTTTCATGAAATCGGACCATTTTCCAATATTTTTACACAAAGTTATTGCTAAATTTTTATTAATAAAAATTGACATTATAATCACATTGGCTACTAGTATTTATATTACATTTATATATTCGATTTAAAATGTACTGAATAATGTTTTCTCTATTCCATAATTAATGTTTAATTTAATTTTTACACATAATTTAAATTCTATTAAATGGTTTAAATATAATATTCTTATCATTTCAAATTGAGGCATTTTTACAAGGGGATTGAATGGTTTCATTGTTTTGAAATATATCACATAAAAATATATTAATTCATTAATTTTTAGTATTTTATTTGATAATTAGATTATATAAGTCCATAATTATTTATAATGAAATTTTATCTTTTAATATATATGAATTGTCAAGATTTTAAATATGTTATTTAAAATTGAAAATGGAATTTTTCTCAAGAAATGTTCTACTGATCTATTAAAATTAATTTAAACTATGAAAAAATATATTGAAATTATTTATGCTTTATTGGGGACATGATCAAATGATACCATTATTATTAAATAATTAGATGATTATTAATTATTATGAGGAACCCATTATGAACCATTTTTATTTTCTCATGGGTTATGTAATAAATAAATAATAGTTCCCTTTATTTACTTAATACATAAATATAAACAGATTTAGGATTATATATAGGTTGGATTAAAATATTACATAAATACATTGGAAAAGTGATATTTGTATATTATTTGATTATGATGACACACATGGAAATTATTTTGAATAATTTTTACATATTTTATCCCAAGATTATTATATATTATAAATATTCCAATTATATTATGTTTGTTTATGAATTTTAATGGATATGATCACATTTTGATATATGATATTGATCAATTTTATTTACGCTCACATGATATTAATGGGAAATGATTATGAAGAGTTCTGTTCATATGATTTTGGATTCTTATTCTAATAATGCTACATTTTATTGTTGTGGATATTAAATGATTATTAATATTGTAATACATTAAAAACCCAATACTCTAGATATGACATGATTTAAGTGTTTATGATACTTTCTTTACTAGGTATGATTGTTTTACATTTAGAACATTCACATGATTATATTATCATTACCCTTAAAAACATATTATTCTTTAATATAAAAGATATCTCTCATGTTATCTATTGGTATTCATCTAATGGAACCTTTCATTATGTTTATAATCCTTAGGTTTTGATGTGAGGTTCTATATATGTAAAAGGTTACATTATGTAAATATGTTTGATTGAGAAAATTAATATTGTATTTTATAATATGTTTTAGTATCTAACCTCTATGTATAATATTCATTTCTAGTTAGTGGGTATGTTTTTTGGGATATTTATTGAATATTTAGACGAGAGGTGTAATATATATATATGGTACAAGTTGGTATTTCAAAAAATATTCTGTCATGTTATAAAAAATATGGTATCTAACATGAAATGGACCCAATGGTTCATATCAGACATCAATCCCATAAGCTTGTATCTGAAACCATTAGTAAATCCATGAATAAACATCATGTTTAGTCATATATTAATTTAACACCACTAATTGATCATATGAAAACATCACATGTTAACCACACCTAATCCAAATTGTAATATTTTTGTAGTACCATAACAGCCATCATTATCTATAGAAATAATTATTCTTACTACCTTTATCCCAATGACCAAGTAGTACTCTAATTCCAATGATTGGTTTCCCATTCTATTTCAAGGATAAAGATTTACCAAGGACCCATTAGAAATTCCCTATAATGGAATAAATTAGATATCGTCATTTTTTTCCATTAATGAGTATAAAATAAATCAAATAATTTTTTCACCATTACCCCTAATGGCTTATAAAAAATCATAGTAATATAAAAAATAAATAAATTATAAATAATAAAACTTGTCTTACCCAATGTCCATAAATGAGATTATATTGTAACATCCAAGGTAATGAGAGATTAAGTATTTTTTTCATATTTATTTATATTTATGAATAAAATAGTAATTTTACCTTAATGGGTAATTTTTTTCATATAGATTACTCTAAAATCAAAAATGAGTTCCTCCGAAACCATACATTACATGATATACTAATTTATCCAGAAAATTAATATATTGATAATATTATTATTTGAAGTGGTATTTATCACCTATTCATTTTGTTTGTGGGAATAAATCGAACTAGAATTTTTATTTTCACAATTGTATATTAAATGATTTTACATTCATCCAATATATTTGATAGGCTCATAATAAGAATAAATCTTATTTTAAGCATTAAAAGCTCTATATTTTTAAATATTGTTTTAGAGCCTTTTAAAAGAAAGATTATTTTAAATATAATATTGGAATCTATAAAAAAATTTATATGAAAAAATTAATATTAATTATTTAATATATTATATTAAAATTTACTTTGTGGGTATTATTGATATTTTTCTAAGAACATTCACATTTTTATGAATAGTTTATATTAGTGAATTTGTGGGAAAAACTAATTTTTCATTTTATATTTTTATATAATTAAATTATGGTATATTATTTTTAATGTATAAATAGATTAATTTCATTTAAGTTAAACTAAATTATTTAATTATAAAAAAGTGTATATTGAATTTAGATGTAAAAAAATAGAATTTTGTTGATCATATTAACATTAAAACACCACTTGGTCATCCAATCTGTAGGATTAAATTTAAATTAATTTCATCCACTTCTATGAATGAAATGATAATTTTTTTTATTATTTGTAATATACATAATTTAAAACTTATAATAATACAAAAATTGTATTTCACAAAAAAAAGTATAGTAACAGTGATTAAAATTTATAAGAGTGATTAAATTATGAATTAGATTAAAATGTACTAAACCTTAAATTTAAGGGCCTATATGACCTACAAAATCCTAAATAAACCATTTTTGTCAATATTTGGACCCTATATTCCCATGGAGTGAATTGGGTTCATTATGGGAGAAAATTTCCATTGGAAAAAAATGGGTGGAATTCTTTTTTAGAATATAAAATAGTATTCCACTTATCCTCCACAATAAAAAAGATCTCACCCCTTAAAATTATTCACACCACCCAACCCATATTTATCACCCAAAATATTACTATATAAGAGAACAAATCCCTTTATTAGTCATAGAATCTGCCATTTTGGAATAAATCCATCCATTTAAGAAAACAAAATGAAGTTACACAAAGAATATGTAACATCCTTACTCAATATCTATTGATTGATTTTCATTACAAAACACCTAAATCATTATTATTCCATGATTACATAATAACATAACATTCTTCAATAAAGTAAGATTTTTTATGTTAAGGGTTATTCTTACACTACAACCTACATCAATCTAAGGGGTAAAAAATATACCATTTCTGTGTATAGGAAACTACTACTCCACAAAACAATGTCGTTTATTTTTTCTTTAACACCTCCCATGGTTGAGAATTATTATGAACAGTCAATTTTAATATGTGATATATTTGAAAGTTATTTTTTTTATTTTTTAATTTTTATATTACACATACCACTATGTGTTTTATATTGTGGGAATATGGTCACATCATTGGTTGAAGTGTTGGAAACTGCATCCTAAAAGTTATGTGATACATTGACACACTACATGGAATTTATTAAAGAAATATTTAATTAAATATATGTGACACATGTAACATCCATATGATATTAATGAAATAATAACTTTTTTGTGAATAAAATATTTCAATTTCATTAACACAATATTAGAAAGTAAAAATTTGAAAACACCATTTGTGGACATGTAGACTACCACCTCCTCAACAGAATGAATTTTTTTACATTAAATTAATAATATATGTAAGTATATTTGATTAAAAACTAATGAATTTGTTATATAGTGGTCATTATAGAATGATATCTGTTACTTACCTTGTTTCCATAATGATCATTGAAAAATGGGAACATTTCTCATTAGTACGTATGACCTACAATCTCCATGATTTTAAAATTGATTTATTTTTTCATAACAATACTTCTAGATTAGTTTTAGAAATATTTTTTATGTAAAAATATGATAATTTCATACTTATTATTATTTTTAAATGTTTATATAATGACCCCTTTGACTATAGTTTACATAGGAATGCCATTTTTGACACATACACCGAATATTATAAAACAACTGATGTAAAGTTTTTTTTTATTGTTTTAAATAATTATAATATGTTAAATATGGTAAATTATACACGTAAATTATTTTCTAAAGAATGTATATAATTAAAATAATTGTATTATTCAGGTAGATATAGTCCCCGTGATAAGTTAGAATCAAGGTAATAGATTTTATATCAATATAATTTCTATCAGAGAATTCTTAGTTATATTCACCATAATTATTTTATTTTGTGTATATACAGCCACGTTGACAATATATATCCATATTTTATCAATTATCATTTTTTAAAATTGTTATTATTTCATGGTGCTTATGATTAAAATCATAAATGTGGTATTGGATTCTTTGAATGTTCAAAGATTTAATTTTTTCCATTCAATATTATTCATATTAAGATTCATATTTAATTATATGGATATAAAAGTGTCATAATGGTTATTTATGTATGATTTTAATTATATTCAATTTCTTCCAAAAATAAGTCTTTTTACGTGTTTTATGAGGAACATTTTGGAAAATGATACAAGAAAAGTTATATTATTAAAATATAGAGTGACAAAAAAATTTCTATATCAATGAACATTATATTATTTTTTTATTCTGAAATGTTTCAACACTTATTAAATGAATAACCTTATAACTTTTTTTGTGTATTTTTGTATTAAAAATGGGCCTTCAATGGAATGGATTATTTTGTATTGAAAATTATTGTTTTGAAGGAAGATTGTATTTTAGTATCTAAATGTATTTTTCATCTGATATTAAATCAATTTTTCAAATGATTTGATGTTTTATTTCATACTTTGGTTCTTAGAAATTATAAATGATCAGTGTTCCTAAATAGCACCATGTGACACCACTGTATCATAAACGATTGGTACACAAAGATAGTTATCCAAACCCTTGTTTAATGATTCTATTATCTAAATAATTATATTGGTATTTGGTTAGATAGTTATTCTAATCAATAAGGGTTTTTAAGTGTTCATTGTGATGATATAACAAGGTACCTACAAGAATATTCTATATTACTAAAGATTTTTTATAGTAATCAATTATTTTCAAAAGGTAGAGTAAATGGAAATTATTAAATAAGTATACCTATATTGGTAAAATTTTATTTTTTCAAGTATGTTTTTTCAGGACATTTAATGTTTATCAATGATATAATAATTTCCATATTTTTAAATCTATTATAGATATTTTTGTGTTTATCCCACATTTCCTTAATGGGTTTTACATGATATATGGTTGATTAAAGAATTGTAATAATTCATGTTAATTTTCATAAAAAGTTTTCATATAATTGATTATAAAATATTTTAAATGTTTTAGATTATTATAAATGTATAAAGTTCATAGGTGTCCTATTTTTTTTATTATTCAGTTTTATATAAGTTATGACCAAATTATCTAAAACTTTAAACCATAAAATATACTCAATGTGAAAGAAAATAAAATTATAGAGTTAACTAAGTACTATGTAATGTATAAAGTCATTCATTATACACATATCTTATAAATGTGATTATATAGAAGTATAGAAACATAACAACCCAAATTCAATGTTCATAATTGGATCCCATGAATAGCACTACTTTAATTTGTTATAGAAATTTTAAAATCCATTAGATAATATATCCTTGAGAGAAAATTCCATTAATATCCCCTTGGTAAAATTATTTTCTTATTCATTATTCTACTTACTGATAAATTTATTAATTTTCAATATTTCTTACTACATTATGGAAACCTGAAATTTTTCATCATAAATACAATAAAATCACTAAAATAATATTATAAAAAAATATTGATAAATAAGATATTCCTCAGCTACAATAATAAAAATAACCCCTAATATATAATCTTCCCAAATATACCCTAAACAAATGAATTAGAAAAATTATTTCATTGTTGCACAAAATGTTTTACTGATAAATCCACCAATGTTCAATGAAATAAACCTATATATTTTATATGTAATATTTTGAAATTGTTGATCGAAACTCAATTCCATAGGTTGAAATAAAATAATACACTTAATCATACATCTATACAACTCTTAAAAAATACTAGAATTATAAAATTCTATGAATGAACTCATATTTGTTTTAATGGACCCATAAATATTTTAAATTTTTAAAAATTAATTTTTAGAAATTTATTTAAAAATATAATAATAAATTTATAAAAAAATACCCAGTAGGACATTATGGTCTTCAAAAAACCACCATGATTCAGAACATTATCCATTAGAGGGTTGCTGAAATGGTAACCTTTAGCTATTGGATCTCTACATGCATTATGTTGCTTCACATTGGGTAAATAGTGGCAAATATGACATCTTAGATACATTACGCTACCATCTTCTATCCAAAACAATGATTTCCAAAATTAATGCTAATTAATTTTTGTAAAAAAAATTTGTAAGAGACATTTAAAAACTCATAATAATAATAATAATTTACATTGTAAACAATGATTTTTTATAAAATTCCCACTTTCATGCTTGTCATCCTTGAGAACCGTCAAAAATAATCTTTTAAGAACTACTCCAGGGAATTATTCTAAGAATGAATTAATTTTTTCCTTTCCATCACACACACACACACACACATATTCATATTTCAATTGAAAAAAATTTATATGCGTCCACATTCCACATATTCTATGCACAATATGTTCTAGGGAAATGAAAGAAGTCATTTTGAATGAATCATCCAGTTATTATACTACTTCGTCACATAAAACATCATGTTATAGCACCATATATATAAATTATAAATCTATGATAGGTCTATCATACTTTTAATTAAATATAAAAAAATATAAATAGAATAGTTTTTCATTCTAATCATCTCAAAAGACTACATGGGTCCCATTAAATAAAAAAAATTCCTACTTCCCAATACTATGATGTTCTAATCATAGTGAAATTTGTGAAAAAAACAAATGTTTGATTCAATAATACCTTGATTGTATTAATCATTATTTAGATGAATTATTTCTATTCTAAGATATATTAATCTACGTCTAGATTAATTTCATCCTTTTTTGTCTCCTATAAATATATTGGATGAATAAGAGATTATTCACCGTCATTGATGTAGTATATAGATTACATATATGGTCTACCATATAGATCCACTAATGGAACCATTAGAACATATGCTAGATTAATATCTATATAGTTAAAGTCACCAAAATATTGTTTTTATTCACATATATATTTTAAAAATATTTTAGAAAATAATAAATAAATAAAATATCATGTAGAATGCACAGAATTATTAGCAAAATATGACCTAGAACATTTACTAACTACTACCATTAAATATAATTCCATATTTTTCCCTTCTATAACTGACATGTAAAACATTAAATATGGATATATATGATACTCATCAATACTATATGTTATATTAACATATCATTAAAATTTAAATTACATTGATTATTCCCAAATTGTGTCTCCAAATGATCTATAAAATACTTTACCATCAATAATAATTTTATGATTACCCATACCATATCCTTAAACAAAAAATACTTCAACTATCCTTTTATTTTTTTTATAAAAAAATTAACACCTCCTTAAATGATGTGTAATTTATAAAATGATCCTTTAATATTATAATGCTTATCTTTAAATTACCAGAATGTTAAGAACCCATATACAAATCTAATTTTGTTATACTTTAAAATGTAAACCAATTTTTCCCCAACCATAATCAAATATATTTATATTGAAAATAATAATAATCTATCATTTTTTGTGGAAAAATTTCATCACCTCCTACATTGAGTTCACTAGTACCACTTACCCACTAAACATATACTAGGTAAAAATGGAATATCGAGTTTGTGAAAGACATTTCTCATCACCATTGACGTTATATTCACCGTAATACATCATGGTCATCCATCGAAGCCCCTCTAACGTTATAGACTATACAAGATGGAATTATGGGTAGCAGTGTAACTATTTCACCATAATCCTAAACAATAAAAGACTAACTTCATGAAAAAATACATAAATTATCATTCATACATTACTCCCTAGACCAAGAACAATTGAAATTTTATATATTATAATCTAATGTCTTATTAATTTATCCATATATTTACCCTATATTCAAATATAATGGTTATATATACATGATATTAATTTTAATTTAATTATTTGGTCATGCATTGATAGAATTTACCACATGAATTTCTGATCAATGTGAACAATATTTCTACAAATGAAAAGGATAATTCTTTTAAAAATTTATGGAATATAATATCAAAACTAACTCAATGACTTGTTTTTGGAAGTTATATCTATCTAACCTAAACTATAAAGACTCATAAGAAACGATATGATCACCATGTATTGGTATAGAACAAGGCCTAATGTTTGAGGAATACAAAGTGACAATAAGAATCTACATTGGATTCTGTAACATAAGTACATTTTTTTATAAAAAAAACTATTACTATAATTCCTATAATATTGAATAACTATATACTTATCTTTGAATGATAACACCTTTCATGATCATGTAATTCATCAATTCTTATTTCCATGATATTCCTTGGATTATCATGTGGTTTTAACCTTTACAATCAAGGATCCTTGGGAATTCAATTTTATTCTTTAGGTTTTCCAATATTTCATCACATAAAAATTTACTGGACTAAAAACATTATTACCACTCTATCCACATGTTAGGTGTATTTCACTAGTGGTGTCCTATAGTCACACCTTTATAGCTACACATTAATATAATACTCACACGTCATATATAATATAGTTTTGAAGTTCCACTAATGATATTCCGGAAAAAAAAAATATTACACTAGAATTTAATTGGTAAAATCTACCATGACTTAATCCCAATACATGTGATATATACTATTCATTATATCCATATTCACCATTGGAAATTAAATCATCTCAAATTCACCATGTGATTATTATTTAACATATATCACCTACCAATCGTTATCATTATTGCATCCTTAGATCCCATAATTATATGATCATACCTAGATCATAAATAATCAATTAAAACCTATTAGGTTTCTATTATATATTCAATGTGTTCAAATATCATGGGAAACATATATAATTTCTTCATCGATGCCTAATTAATTCAATTCAAATCTACACAAATCTAGGGTCTCATATACCGTCATGGAGAATAATATCAATTATCTACAAGAGAGTATACTTTTGAATAAAAATACAATTAAATATAGGTATTAATTTTGGGGCATAGACTCACTCTAATAAGTTTCATCTTTATAATATAGGGAAATTGATAAGGGATTCTTGTAAATTACTAAGTTATTTCTGGTATCATATTTGATTAAGAATCCATATTATAGGAAAATGTTTCATCAATACTATGGGTTTAAAATTTATCTTTATTAATGTAGTTTTTGTGTATATTACATTCCCTTTATCATATAAAATCTTGTTCATTATATAATTTTTATTACAATAAGGTATGTCCCATTTTTATATCATTAATTTTATAAACCTCTATCCAAATGAAACAAAACCTAGGTGAAAGAATTAGTGTCCCACAATCTAGTATGGTTAACAATAAAAGTATCCGTATTATAAAAAACCATGAATCAAATGGACTACATAAGAATATGATTTATTATATAATATCCTTAAATAGAACAATTATTTCACATGATGATATTACAAAATGAAAATTCATTCCAAAGCTTGCCACCCAAACTCTAGGACTAGCTAAAGACCACCTCCGCTACCTTGAAACCCTATCATCCCATGAAATATCTAAATATATATATATACCTACTCAAAAGAATTATATAGGTTAAATGAATTTTACGTCAGGGTGCACATACATGGCGTAAGAATAAGGACCCAATAAGGGGATATAAGTAACATCAATTCCCATTAGGGAAAATAATTATCTGTATGAAATTGAGTGTGCCTATGAAATTTATATATATAATAATATTTAATTTTTATAAAAATAATATTTTCATTCTAGATATTATATAAATCATAAATAATTAAATAATAATAAAACCCTTTAATAACACTTGGAGGGATAGAAAATACTATGTAGTTGATCTCAGAATCCAAATACAAAATCTCAAAAACCACTGGAAGAATCCCCATCAGAAAAAGTCATCTGGTTTTTAGAATTATGATTTAAAATGATCGCACAAAGACACATTTACATATATTTATAAGGTCATATTTAAGGGGATAAAATAAACAAATATCAAGTGAATATAATATATGATCTCTTAATGTACCCATATTCAAAAAATATTATAATTATTATATAATAGTACATATCATCCATTATGACTTGTGGAACTATAAATTATATTATAAATATGAATCTTATATAATCAATTTATTTATGAATTATAATGGAATATAAATTATATGATTAATGTTAAATTATATGATTTAATTAAAGCAAAAATAATAATGGAAAAATACTGATCATGGATTGGATGAAAAAATGGTTAAATCAAAACTAAAATATGAATGAATCAGTTACTGAAGTAATTTATTTATTGAAATAACAAAAATAGTTATAAATTACTCATTCTAATCCATATGAATTGTCTCTAAACATATCTACATAAATTTTATGAAATAATATAAATTTTATCAATATAAATTAATAATATATCTTTAAAGGGATTGTCTAGAAATTTAATATATCAAAATTTCTTCCAATAAAATTGCAAATTAATTTAATTTATCTGCCCACATATAGAATTAATTATATTGTCTAATATACCATTGACCATATAAAAAAAATCTAGTAAATAGAAACACCATTAAAACATAATGATCAGCAATATCATTCCCTTTATCTCAATACAACAACACTATTAGACACTCTATAATCATACATGTTTCACTGATCTAATCATTGAACCATAGTAATAATTAGATTAATATGTTTCATAAGGAAAGATCATATCTAACTCATTTATCCAAATAGATAACCCAATATTGAATGCAAATAAATAACATGATAGAATAACCCTAAATGTAACATTATTTATATCAAAATAATAAACATGAGTGAAAATTATAATGTTCTAGGGTCATGATAAACCATATACTTTTAAATATATAGAAATAAACATAGACAAAGAGAAATTTAAAAACATAACATCACCTCAATTTATTTACTATCAAAAATATTTATTTGAAATTATCATTTATAAATATTTTTTAGAACACCTACATATGTATGAGTTTTTATCCCAGCTTCCCACACATTGAGAGTAATGGGATTTCGTGTAAAACATTTTTGAATAAAAATTACTACATATATACAATATTATATTTCATTAAAATAAAATTAATAAAAAATTACAATACAAAGGCTTAAAATATATAACAACTATGTATGATAATGTATAAATCACTTATAAAATTTATGTAAGGAATATGAAATTTGTAAAAAATAAACACCATATAAATAAAATAATTTTTTGTAACCATATTTATAAAGAAAACCCTCTCTAATTTCTATAAAATTTTAGTATATTATAAAATATAATTTTAGAATCCATAAAAGAATACACAGAATTATAATAAAGATTTAATGATTTTATTATAAAATCAACTACTAAAAGAATGTATATCTCAATCAATCAAAGTGAAAATGTTATTCTATATAAATGAAATGGCTAATTAAGAGATATTTAAATTTAGTTAAAAGTGAATTTTTAATAATAATGTTTTCTAAAAAAATTATCACTAGAAATCAACTATAGTCTCTGAAAATACATGTACTCTCCCTCCTCCAATGGCTCTAAGGCCATAATGTTTTATTGATTATTCATAATCCACATTTTAAGGGGTGAGGTGGAACCCTTAAAAGGCTTGTAGTCATATGTATTACATAGACCATAGGTCAGAGAAGAATTCATTGCTCGTAGGCTTCATAAAATACATGCAACCGAGACTAACTACTTGGAACTGATCCTCCCCAACATATTCATCATGAAATCATCTATCCACCATCGCATGGTTGTTCCACTAGGCTTTCCCATGCATGGACATGCTTGTCCCAATGGAAGGTTCCATACCCTCTAATTCTTGCAATCCATTTAGCTTCTCTTATGGTGAATGATCCTTTCACATCCTACTTATGGAGCATGTTCCTTGTAGGTTGTCTAGTTTCCATCTACACATAAGGTGGCTAGAAGGCCTTATGGTTTCCCAATGGCCATGAGGTTTCTCGAAGGCCTTACTGGCCAAAAGGGCTAGGTGTCCCGATGGCCATAAAGGACTAGGGGACCAAATCGGTTGTCAAAGGCCCAAATGGGGGAATAGTCATATCTGTTACAGATCCAAATAGTACCTTCTACAGTTCCCACTATAGTTCCATCTGCAGTACTTCTACAGCTCCCGCTATAGTACTACTCCAGTTACTACTATAGTAATGCTTCAGTTCCCACTTTAGTACTGCTCTATTTCCCACTACAGTACTGCAACAGTTCCCACTACAGGACTATTCCTGTTCCTGCTACAGTACTGCTACAGTTCCCGCAACTATCAGGTTATAGTACCTACTATAGTACACTCGAAAATTATTCCTTCTTCTATATTAGATCTTGGGTCTCATGGATGCACTTATAGAGTCATAACTGACCAGTCTGAGGCTCATGTGCTCTGAAAATACATTTACAAGACGAAATACCATGAGATTAAGAATAATTAGTGATAATTATCATTCAACCATGAGTTGGGATTTATCATAACCAGAATCCTCTATGTTAGATTTACCATGTATTCATCACATTAAATCCAAACACAAACAACAAATATATAATTTTTTAGGATAATAAATCATTAAAATAATTGTTATTTCTCTTATAAGTGAAACTAATTTAGATTTATAAATTTGTGTTTAATTTGTAACAAAATAATAATATTTATAGTTTCAAGATGCCCATAAAACCAATAATTACTAAAAACAGTAGCCTTTGAAACCTATATTACAAAAACAAATGTTTTCACTTATTAATCAATAAACAAATATTCACTTGAAATGTCACAAAATGAAAATGAACCTACATAAATAATAGAAAAAATAATCTTATACATAAATTCCAATATCTAATAATTAATATTCATTTAATAATAATAATTTTAAAGACAATGTAGAGAAAAAATTTTAAAAAAATGTATCTTCGTTCTCTTCTAAACCACACTATTAGTTGGGAGAACTCCTCTTCCAATGTAAAACATTATAAAATAATATTCAATGGAGTACTATTACTTTAAAAATTCAACCACTATTTCTTCTCTAGAAAATCTAAAGGATATAATTAATAAAAGTATCTTATTCCAGGAGAACGATCAGACATGTATAAAATAACCTCTTTATCACACTCATCTCTTATTTGAATATCCATGTTGATATATCTTTCGATATCATTATTAATTTATAAGATTATTTTATCATATAATTTTACATATTAGGACTTCTTTTTCGGTATTATGAAGATTGGAATTAGGATTTAACAGAACACACTATAATATATCTTAAAGGAAATATTCTATAATCAAATCAACTACATTTTTCCGGATAAAATATATTATATATTTTAATCACCCGCATCAAAAAATGTTACCTGATTAAATGAAACTTAAAAACTATAATATTATCAATATATTAATATTAATTATAATATGTATTAATCTATGAACAAAATATATATGATTGATATGCATGTTAAAATTTAATATAATCTATATATACTTTTAAGTAGAATGTTCCCAATTTTAAAACCATTTTCAATAGACAAATAACCTTATATCTAGTTTTCCTAAGGAATCTTTTTTATGATGAAAAGGAATCTTCTACAAAATCAAAAAAGAAAATTATTTATTTGATTAATGGTGATAATAAACTGAATCATAGATAAAATGTGAATACCCTTGGATGACAAATCATTATAAATTATAGTAATCATTTTTAATAAGAAAATATAAGGATACATTAAATATTTTTTCCTAAATAATAAAAATTAAATTTAAAAAATGGTTAATATGAAAGTAACCCTACATATTTGAAAATTAGATATATTTTATTGGAAAATATTTTTTTAAAAAAATAACATAAAAACTATAATGTCCCTTCACGAAATTGATTATTAATTAGAGGACATTAAATTTTTTTTTTCTATATTCATTTCCATACATATCAAAATTTCATCTATAATAATTAACTAACCTATGGTTAACATTAAGGAAAAAAACAGGTCATCTACAAATAACAAATGTAAAACACCTAGATTAAAAAATTTCCACCCTATCCACCAATTGATATTATATTCCAAGAGTTAATAAAAATTTATCAATTTAAATTATTAATTATATACAATAAATTATATTAATAATGAGATACTAAATAATCAATTTTCAATCCACAAAACCCATCCATTATATCACCAATTAGTCAACCACTAAATCTGGAATTGTGTTTCTTTCATTGACATATAATTCATTATGATTATAAATTCTTACAAATAATTTTACAATTAATATATAATAGAATAATGTAGAAAATAGTGTTAAAGTGGATAATAATACTAATTATTTTTACAACCAAACATAATATTATATCACCATAAATAAAACTATATCAGTCAATTATATATAATAATTCCTTAGTTTTTAGTATTTGTAAAATAAAATAACCATATAATGGTTTTAAATTAGGATTCAATACATTAAAAATGTTAAAATGTCCCCTAATTAATTTACTTGTCTATATTATGGGTATCAATAAGTAAAAATATAAACATATGAACTTTGAATAAATTAAATATTCATATAAAATTTTTATTGAAACAAATTTTAATTCATATCCGAAAATATTATAAAATTATTTTATTTAAATTTATGAAACACATATTCAAAAAAATTATGTTTCTGAAAATTAATTGGCAAATAAATCATATAAAATATTCAAATTGTCATAGTGGAGGTTGATAACACATACACAAATATCCCATTGGTCAATTCATCACTAAATTATGACCATTAATAAAAAACATAAAAAATTTTTTTTTATAAATAATAAAATTAAAATAATTAAACCCAAATAATAAAATAAAACACTTATTGAAAAAGAATTAAAGGCTACAGATAATTGCACATCAAAAATAAAAATAAAACCCTTACCAAAATGATCAATAATTTATCATAAAACATATAAAATACCTAAATTAATTTACTAAGAAACAAAACATCATCAATAAAATTATTAGTGATGTTTGAATAACCATAGTTGTTTTTAGAATTAAAACACATATTCACCATTATTATTTATGTATTTAACCCTTCACAAGTGAAATTAAATATTAGTAACCTTGTGAAGTCTATATAAATAAATGAAGTTAACAGAGAAGGGGAAATTCTATGAAAAATATTAACCCTTGTTTTGAAAGTAATGGTATCATTAAACCCATAATATTAAAGAACGATAAAGGGAGGGGAATAAGAATAACACTTATTTATTTCACTTGTTTATAAGACATCTAAAATTACGATCCCAAATATGTGAAAAAATATATTTATGTAAAATTACTAATATTACACAAAAAAACTATGAATTAAGAACACCTTGGTTTTTAAAAACTCTCCAAAACCACTAAATTTAAAACTACAGACTCTATAGATTCCTATTGGATTCTCAATTAAGATATTTTTTCTATTTTCCCTCTATATTGTGGTAAACTACTAATTGTAACTATTCCAATATTTATACGGAATTTCAAATCCAACACATTAAAACATAACTTATGAAAATACAAAAAATCACCACTATGATTTTTTAGTCATCCCACAATTTCAAAACACTCTCAATAAAACACCTTTAAACCCATAAATGATATTGTGATTAATGAAATTCAAAATAGTCAAATAATACTTGTGTTTTTCATATTTTATTCCAAAATTTATTTTCAAAACTAGTATTTCAATAATTTTAATAGGGTTAGAAATATAAACATCATGTAATAGGAATTTCTTACAATGAAATCTTAATCAATCCACTCTTTTTAAAGCTTGTATCCATCTTGAGAATCGATTCATCAAAAACACACAACATCATATCTTAAAATACTTATTATACTTATGAAACAAAATTCCAATAATCATTTAACAATACTAAATACACTGAATGTAAATATTAAAAATACATACTAAAACAACTAATTTTCAATAAATACTAATGATTTAACTAAGAAAACATATTGTGCATACCAATAATATGGAATATAATTACATATAAGTTTTTTCATACAAAAATAATATATAGTTTATATTTTTAGAAAAATTAACCAATGACTTGACTATTGAATTTAGTATTTATTTTAAAAATAATTGATAAATATATGTTATAAAAAATTCTTTTTCAAAATGAATTCAAAATTCATAAATCAACTGTTAAAAAATAAAATTTTATTTCAAATTAGCATTTATTTATTAAGATTTGATTATATTTCAGGGTATTAATTTATTTAAAGCACCATCTGGAAACGAAATTACATTTCAAATAACAAATTATTTAGTTAAATTTTAAACAAGAAAAATATATGCTTCCACATAAATCACATTGTATAATTCAAATATAAATCATTAATAAAAATTAAATAATATTCGATTTTTTTTATTAATTATATTGAAATAACTTTTAGAGATAAAAATTTATTACATTAAGAATATTTATAAATAATAAAATTAATTCATATAAAAAAAATGAAAAATATATAGATTCAACATGTTCTATTTTCAATATAGTGAGTAAGTAGATGGAAAAATTCTATTTATTGGTCCTTATGACCATTGTAATATCTCAATATTTTTTAAATGAAAACAAAAACAAAAATCTTGGTCATATACTATGTTTATATTATAAACAACATAAAATTCCTAGAACCATGATTATTAACCATATATATATTGACCATATCAATTTATGGGTTTTTTATCAGGTGTCTAACTATCATATTTCCTTTTAAGATAATATTATAATCCTTAAATACCAATCTAATATTATTTTATAGTGAATCTAAAATCCATTTCTATTAACTAAAACCTAACCTCCCATTTATATGGGAAAATTTCTTATTTTCCTAGTTACTCAAAAATGAAAACTAGGGACTTATAAGATTATTTGAGAAATATATACCCCCATATAGAAACATTACCATTATATAATATATTCTACTAAAAATATTGTAAGGCAAATTCATATGAATAATATCCCCCAAAATATTCTATGTAAACAGAAATTGGGATATGGAGGCGGAAACCCATAATTAATCATATAGAATTTTAAAAAACTTTTAAAATACAATGTAAAATAAAAAATATTATGAATCTACTATACACCAGCTATATAGGATAATTTATTAATATATACACCAAAATAAAAACATTAGTACGGAAAGTAACCAAATATTATATATAAATATTTCATGGTTTCATCTTATACACATATTAAAAACAACACTCAAAATTAATATTAATATTATGTGCCCTCTATTATTTATAATGGATTCAAAATATAAAATTTTAATAATAATTTTATCTATATATCTTCATAAATCACTATAATAATTTATCGAAATTTTTTTGTCATAATAAATATTATGATTTATCATTGGAAATCATATCAATGAAAAAATTATATTTCATAAAAAGGAATATTGTTTTTTTAATCCAATTGTTATTTAAACAAATAATTATGAGAAAAAAATAAAGATAAATACAATATATATCAATAAATAATTTTTTTCAATATACCAAATCCTTTTTAAACATATCCTTCAAAATATTTAAGTAATGCATTGAACAAAGACATATTAACCATTTTATCTACTAATTACATGTTTATGTTTTCTACCAAAAAATATTACTCACCAAACATTATTATTAAATATAATTCACATAAACATAAGTCAACACCCCTATATAAACCACTAATACTAAAAAATAATCTAACCAACATATATTCCTAAAATAACATATTGTGTCATTTAATTGTTTTCATCTCACTCACTAATATTACCTCCATAGACATTCTATCAGCATTCTACTGTCTCCAAATGAATCTCCCAAACATAATAAATCACAAATAAATATGTCACGAATAAAAATGTAATAATGGAAAAAAACAATTTCAATAGAGAACAACATTAAAAATTAAATTTGGATTGAAAAATAATACTACCAAATTTTATAATTCATCCAGTTAAAAAATTTCTTTTACAATTATCTAAAGGATGGATAAAATGTAAACTGATAATAAAGATTATAAAGGAAAAAATGTCAAATAAGTTTAAATAAACCAATACTATATATTTATTCACTCTACTTGGTTATCATTATTGTTTTGGTAGAATAAATATTATTCGTAATTACTCAGCCATGTGTATTTTCTTAAATTCCCATCATGATGATAAAATATGGTGTAGAAGAAAAAACATTCACATCATAAATAATTATCATATATAAATTCTATTTATGATATGAGACTAAATCATCACATTAAAATCCACTAAACCCGTTTTTCATATTTCTTCAAATGAAACATATTATCTAAGGGTTATGTGTTGTTTATAATCTTATAAGGAATTATACTAGTAAAAAATAATTTTTTCTATCAAATTAATAAAAGAAAAATTTATGATATTAATTTATAGTAGATTACTAAAGATAACAATATATGATGAATATTATAATATCATTACACCAGGAATAAAATATATCGTTGACATAATCATAGGTATAAACATAAAATATTCAATTTGAAAGTAAATTTGGTAGCATAATATTTTGATGAGGGCTTCCATGATGATCAAATAAATAAAAGGATAATCATTAATTAATTTACCATGGAATCCATATATAAAGTTATAAATATTGATATGTGATCCTATAATAACTCACATTTTTTAGTATAATTTTAAAAAATACTCCTAATATATATTAAAAATAATCTTTTGAATTTAATTAATGATTTTACAAAATTCTTATAAAAACTTAATCAGTATACCATTGAGCATAATGGTGGGTTGGTATTACCAATATTATTAATCAATTTATGTATCAATCAAGATCAAAAAACATCTATGAAGCTACTTAAAAGCGGGAAAAAATGTTACATGAATAATTTAATAAATTTTATAAACCAAAACACTAATAATGAAATATATAAAATTGTTTGAAACATCAAAAACTTAAATTTCTATAAACTTTAACTTAAACTATCATTGATGATTAAAAAAAATAAATAAAAACAACACATAATCCATTATAAAACAATAATTCATAAAAATATTTCTTTTTGAAGAGTGAAAAATTATTTGTATCCATTAAAAATCATATATATATTATCTTTTATATCTTATGGATTCAACATTCCGTTGTGAAATTCAATCTCAAATCCCTAACTGAATGTATTGAAATTAAATAAGATAAAAGAAGAATGTAGAATGAATTGAAATTTGAGGGATTTACTATGAATCAATGAACCAATGAAACCAAAAATTTCATAGTTTAGTTGGAGGTGAGATGAGGGGAATGGGGAAGATGAAATAATTATCTCTCATGTATTAGTACATTCAGGATTGGGAAACCCCAAATAGTTGTTAAAATAAATTTATGAAAATGGTCCAAAATAGCCTAACAAAAAACTAAATTTGGTACTAATCGGATCCTAAAGGCTCTCAACTTGAGTAATGGTGGACCATCTGGGACTTGGATATTCCCATCAACTTCAAAATCTAAATTATGTATGTAATACCATAATTTTTAGCTTAAATTGTACGCAATTATGTTATACTAGGTACACAAAAGTTTCACGTATCCAACTATATGAAAATTAAATCCTAAAAACATTACATCACTATATTCATCTATTTCTAATCATTTGACCTCATATAAATATTCATATTTTGGCTTCTAATCAACTAAAAAATAATAATTAATAAAACAAAATCAAAAAATTAAAGAGATATAATATTAATCACTGCTAAATTCAAAAATTTAATTTATAAAATAATTTTTTTAATAAATATTTTTACCAGGGGTCATTATACATAACATATTTCATAAAAATGAATCATATAATATAAATCACTTCATTGAGGTAACCCTGAGATGTTATAAAAATTGTTTAAAAAATAGGCAACTAATTGAGGGAGAACATAGAACACAACCCCCTCCACTATTGCAACCTTCAAATCTTCCACCTACAATATTATATTGTCTAATTGTTTCAAACTAGTATTTGTCCAACCCACAAAAATATCTAAATATATGTAGAAAATATTGAAAATTCCACTCATAATATAAAATTAAACGTTACATCTGGAGAAATCCTTGTTCTACCTGATGTAAAATATTTAATCTATTCCAATGAAAAGATTAGAAAATATTTATATCAAAAACTATAAAATACTTATAATAACTATATCTATGCACAATGATAATTTATTATACTCACCTTAAGTCCAGATATACATTATTCTTGAAATAAGTATTTATCAAAAAAATCCATATACCACTCTACCTCAAACCTAATTGTCATAACCTGACCCACAAGGGCCCACCTAGCCGATGAAAAGGTAGTCCAATAGTACCCCAATACCACATAAATAGGACATGGGTTGAGGATAACCATTGTAAGTAATAAAATTCATGGGATTCCCATTCCGTATGTTCCTATTCGCATGTACCTAACCATCTCTATGAAACATTGAAGAGGAATAATAATAGAAGATGAAATATCAATAAAATAATCAACTCATGTTAAACTAATAGAGAATTAAAGCATAGGAAATCATAATATGAAATGAAAATAAGAAAATAAATTCCCAACTATAAATATGTTTGAATCTGACAATAATTGGAACATTAGGATTATGAGAGATCCAATCACCAAATCACCAAGCTCTAATCAACATACCTAATAAAATTCACAATGTTTCCCAATACTCCTTGGTTATTTATGATGACCAATCTATTTGATGAATAATACATTTTTAATGTGGTAAAATACCATGTTGGGGTATGAATTTAAATTCCCATTCGGATTCCTAAAAAATAACAAGGGGGAGATAAGAGACCCATTTGGAATAGGCATCAAAATTGATAACAAGAAAAACAAAAACAATTGGATAAATATATTATCATGAAATAAACCTAATAGATTTATAATTTGGGCCTCTATATCATATAACATACTAGAAAAATAGTCTCTAAAATTTCCAATGGTCCATTATTAATGCCCTTTATCATGCATATTTTTTGGAGATTTCTTATGGAGGAATCAGGACCTGGTACTGAAGTGGATTGCCGTCTCTAAAGAGAGTGGACATGCATCATAGTGTGACAGGGGAGTTATACCTTTATTTAAATGAAATAATCATGTATGACCTACTCTCTAATGCCCAAATGGTTTATTACTTCCGCAGATAGAGGACCGATTCCCTATTTCTACATGTGAGTAACACCTCTGTTTTCATACTATGATTATGAAAGAAGTCACACCCTAGTTAATAGGTGTGTGCAATCATTGTCGACAAAGGAACCAAACTATAGTTCCATAGAGAAGTAACACAACTATGAGGATGAATAGTGTGGACACTCAGTTTTTTTATTAGGGGAGTACCATATTTAGGGATTGGGGACCCACACCTTAGTAAGATAGGGATGTCCCACCTACATCTAGTCTCTCAGAGGATCTATAATGATCACCCCCATCATTGTGTTTCTCTTAATGAAGAATCACACTAAACACATCTTGAATAATATCTAAAAAGTCACTATTAAGTCCACCATCATGTTCTGCATAGAAAAAAAATCACGATATTCAACACACCAGAAAAAATATGAGTCCAAATAATGGAGTTATGAGTCATAGAAGTTTCCACAGAGGAATGTGCATGGAATTTTTAGGATCAACCTGAAATGTGGTTACTCTCCATTACCATGGAGTTTCATTTCTATCACATAGATCGATGAAAATTTATTACTACAATGTGTGTACACGTGTACAGGGAATGTCGCATCCACCAAGGACATAGTTGTGTTCTTTTGGTCATTCCCAAGGTCCATTGGCCATTTTCCAGTACACATAATGTCCATCGTAAAACAATACATATAACTGTCTAGCTGGCAGCTGACATGTAACAACAATATAATTCTGTGCACTCTTAAAGGTACACATTCTATTCCCATCACACATGGAATGTTTCCCCACATGGGATACTAGGCCTATACACTGAATACACATAGATTCCTTTAGTTAGCGATCACTTGGAGTGTGGTCCCAAAACATGGTGTATCATACGTAACTCCAAAGTCAAACCCAAGATGCCAAAGTAACCTAATTACTTTGTGTGAGTAATTTATAGTACATGACATATATATCAAAATATTCCTAATACTAGATTATGTCTCATGTTTAATACAAATTCATATTCTTCACCTCTAAACACGCATTCTAACAACCCCTAATCAGAGGTTATAGCTTTTGAATATTGATTTCGTCCCTCCGAACGCCAGAAATTGATTCTCTGCTCATCCTCCCCAATCCCTAACACACCACCACCACCTATATAACCCCCCATATTCCCACCATATTTTAATTCAAAGGTTTAATCCTCTGTATTTCAATAAACAACCCAATCAAGTCTATAATCACATACCATATGTCACAATGAATGATTCCATAAATATGAGTGTTCGATCATGATCGATCCCACTCCAACAATGTTGAACCGTGGCCTTATATGCCTAATGTGTAAAATCATGATGAAATATGGGTGAAATAAGTAAAATGTTTGCAACAATTATTGGCGATGAATTCTTGACCAATGAATTTGAATTAGGGATATCTTGGGTGAGAAACATTGAAAATTTTTTTAAATTAATTAAACAATTGAAATATGATACATGAGACCGTGGAAAATATTTAATCAAATGAAGATTTAGTAATATAGTTCTATTCATGCCCAATGTTTTAATATTAAGGGAGAAATCTAAAAATTATGAGTCTTAATTAGATATTTGTTCGTTTATTTTTGAATAACATAACTTCCAATAATTATGAATATTCCTTATGTTCATTTCATTTTGAGTTTCCATGATATGATCACATGTCAAAATATGATCTTGATTCACCATTGAAGAACATGTAAATCACCTCTAAAAAATTATATGATTATGTAGTTAACCTCAGTTATTTTTTGTAATAGATTATTTATAGAGGTATTTATGTTTTTTGAATTGAATTAATAAACTAAATATTTTAATTTCTTAATTCACTTAATGTACCTATCAATCGTCACCTTTTCTGAACATCCCATACCAACCATATTTAAGTCGTACATTATAAATGTTTCTAAACATGTATGTAATTAATATATATATATATATATATATATCTTATATTTAAATAACTACTAATATTATGTATATTATATAATCATGATCAAAATACATGTTAAAAACTATCGGACCAGAATATTTATTAACAAAGATGCAGATAACGCTATAATAAATAATCTTAATAACCGGTAAACAAGGGTAATAAAACAATTATATAAGTAAATAAAATATTCTATTATATATATTATTATGGTGATGTAATGGATTTATAATAATACTCTTTTTATTATACATTATCATCAAATGTATGTGAAGGAAGTTTGACAGATGTTAAGTGATTTTGGTTCACACTTTTATTTCATTGGGACATATACCATCTAAAACACTTTATTCTTATCTATATTGTATATTCTATTCATGATGGTATTTTATGGTTATTATTAATAAATTAAGGCAATTTACATATCGAAATAATTATATTTATTTCATGGGATATATTAATCAAATGTTTAAAAAGTGGCAAGTTTTTTATATTACAATTTCCTTATTTATTAGGTTTGATTATGATTATATTAAGATTGTAATATCATTTGATATATATCTTAAAAAGTCATTAAATTAATTATCCTTTACTAATTTCATTGAAATACATGTTTTAATTTCATTTTCTTCACTTTGTGTTCTCATGATACAAAAAATGTATTTTTTTTAAAAAATTGACTTTACTACATTCTTAAGTAAAAAACATTATAATCTACAAGAATATTTTAAAAAAATATTTAAAAGAAGGTTTTACAGTCCACCCATGATTTTTTATGTATTTTTTACCCATATTTCTTTTTTAAAATATATAATTTGAATAAGTAATCATCTAGTCATTTTTTTAATTTTGTATATTTTGTGAATATTTTCTTTATAAAAAATAAATTTTTTGACTTATAGAACATGAAAAAAAAATAAAGGGATATAAGTACTAATAAATAAATTGAATATATTTTAACAAATTTAAATGTAAATTTTAAAATTTAATTATTTAAATATTATTTTTTAAATGAATTGGTTTTTTAATAATTGATTTTAAAATGGAATGCTTAGTTTCTCCTTGAAAGCATTAATGATTTTTTAATGATATTCATAATCATTAAAGAAATCAAAAACTGATTTCTCTTATGGGTATATATTATATTTATATCATATCTATTATTTCAGTTCATGTTTTAGGACTATGATTTGATTTTTATGAAACAAGTTCTTTATTCATGTTTTATTCAATGAAGAAATGATTATATGTCTATGAAACTAATTAGTTTACAATGTGTTTTAAATTTTTTTTATGAATCCCACTTATTTTCATGGGTTTTGATATGATGAATGTTTTTTATCTTATGACACACATATGTGGACATTTAATTTTTTGATGGGTGGAACCTGTATCTCTTTCAAATGATATGGGTAAATATTAACAAACCATGAGATAAATAAGACTAGAATGCCGACTAAAACCTATGCAGTAAGATAATTTTTCAAATATAATAGATTTTGAATTGATCCTAAATACTATGATGGTTTGGAGAGTAAACCCATTTTACTATAATAGTATTGAAAATGGTAATTGAATACTAAGAAAATTTTTATTATTGTTGTTTGTATTCCCAATACATATATCTTATAATAATGTTATGCTCTCATATCTTATATTCTTTATTTTCTATTTGATTAATTTCATATGACCTTCCATGATATATTACCTGAACCATGATTTTGATATATGATATACAGGGAATGATTTTCTAATTTTATTTTTATGATATTATACCATTATATTCATGATATGCTGAACTGATTATCGTCATCACCTTTGTTTAGCCTTATTGAGCATCTAAGATCACCATTTCATTAGTTTCCTTTCAATATGATGTGAGGAACTGTACTTATTATGATAAGTCTAATAAGGGATCTAGTTATAATGAACTCAGTGGGATACAATGTAAAACATTTTTGAACCCATTTTTTATATGTCCAAGTATCCAATGTAACTATAACTATATGATTTCAGTGTGGAGCATTGTGTTTTGTAATTAATATATTTATATTATATTGTTATATCATTACATAAAGAGTATGTATTTATAAAAAAATTTAACACTAATTATATACCAATAATAGGTGGTTTAGTTTAGAAAATCTATAGGATATAGATTTTAAAAGTTTAAAATATTATGATAAAAAAGAAAATTAGGATGTTGATGAGAACATTAGCCTAGATTAACCCCACTGTAAATATTTTCTAGTGCCACCTTCCGACATGTAGTTTGATTACATTGAATAATATATTTACATGTAAGGTTGTTATTTATGTACCTCCATAGTAATAAAACTTTTTTAGTGATCTCCCATCGATATAGAAAAAATATGATCCATTTAAAAAAATTGGTCTTTACATTTATATATTTTTTATTTTAATTCAATGTTTGTCAAAATAAATTATACATGTTGATTTAAGGGACATTGAATCATCTTATGTTTTATATCTCTTAGTATAAGAGGTGTGTTATGCTACTTCATATGATTTATATTGAATCTAATCTTTTAGTGGATCATTGATCCAAATTATAGTGGCAAACATACGTTGAACTCACTATTTATACTTTTATTCTCCAAAAAAATATTTTGATACATTTTGGTATTTCCAAAGTGAATAACCCATCTAATGAAATATAAATCCACATCATCACCTCAAACATAGTAGTATGGATCACAAACAGACCTCAAACATTTAAAAACATCATCTTTATAATGAGTGTATTCAGTTGGTATCTATAAGAAAATAATAATTTCAAAAATTGAATATATATATTTTTTAATATCATTAATTACATTATACAGACACATGTCCGAGGATCATAAAGGTATAGTGTGTTCAGAAACATAGAAACATAATCAATAGTTCCATAAGTGAGATACAACATCTCCAACTATGTTCTTCATAACAAAAATCCTTCAAAACATAATTTATATAAATCATTTATTCAAAACACGGAGATAGGAAACATATGAAATGGGGATCTTATATTCTCAGTTTGGGTAAACAAGGGATATATATAAACATAATGTGATAAAAAGGGATCCAAAATACCGAAATAGCATTTGAAAACCATTAAATTAATATTAGATATAATAATATTTAGTTGTGTAATAATTATTAGCATTCCAAAAGACTTGAATCACAATGGTATCAAAGAACATGATCCATAAGAGAATTACATTTTCATAAAATAGGGAATTATGGAACAGAAATCAGCATAAAAAAATATCTTTCATATTAGTTAATGATCATTTAAAATGACATTATGTTACAATGAGTTCACTACACAAACTATCATAGTGTTCATGGTTCACTCTCAATTCAATCATAATGGAAAAGAACATTATTGAACTTCATTCAATCCCCATTACTATAATGTTAAATTCATGAGATACCAATACTTAACTAATGAATTGGATTGAGATGTAGGTTCCACCCATCATATAATAAAAATCATACATACATGTTATATGATATCAGATTTAATTTTTTATATCAAACCCCCTAAAATGAAACGGGCTTCAAAAATTATTCATCAGATCAGAACTCATGCAAATAAATGGGTTTAAAAGAAATGTTCCTCATAGCATAAACCATTAAAAAGAAATGTATTCCATAAAACCATTTAAACATAAACAAAAACTATCCAATGAATGAATAATTATGTAATTATTGGATAATATCACATTAAATTAGTATTTAACACAAATGTGTTTCTTACTATATAGAAAAATATTTTGAAAGAAAAATCGCATCGAACACATCTTATAGAAAACAAATTTTTCTTTAAAATATTGTATTCTAAAATAATAAAATTCCTAAAAAATTACTGAAATATAATTCACTTAATATAACCATAAAAATGTTAAATAATTAATCATAAAAATAATTCTCTTAATAGTGGTTCAATTATATTAATATATTTTATGTTAAATCAAATATTTCTTTCATGTTATTGGTAAAATCCAAACAGGAAGGGTTTGGATTTTTATATGAATACTCAATTAAAAATACATTATAAAAATTCATCTATGTGTAAAATTATTTAATAAATAATTTGGTTAATGTTGAAATATTTTTTCCAAAAAAAATTAGAAAATAATTATATGCGTGAAAAATATATTCTACTTAATCAAAAAAATAATGATAATTACTCTAAAAAATAATATTCTAAACTATTTAATCAATCAATAGAGTAAAATGAATATAAAACTTGTATTAAACATGAGTAAATAGATTATAAAAATAAATTTGTTTCTTGATAGATAAATCATAATATTTCTTTATTGTAATCACAATCATAAACAATCCCGATACCTGATTGGATTGTAACATAAAAAACTTTCAACATTGTTAACTTCAAATCGTAAGTCTAATGAACGATTAAACTTAATTGAAAATTAAAATATCATTAAAATAAGAAAATTCAAAATATTACATGTCATAGGGAATATATAAACACCTTATACAAGAATATATGTAACATCCCTAGTAAGTAATGAGTAATAGATATGTTTATCTATTTATGAATTAGATAGTGTTTTAGGGGCTTAAAATGAAAATAAATCAAATCATAAGCATGGAATACACTAATATTTTTAAAAGATTGTTCTACTGCCTTTTGATGGAAAACAGTTTTTAAATCTATCTTTTGACTATTTTATAAGCTATGTCTATCAAAATAAACTTATTCTTTAGGATTGGGACATCAAAATTTACTTTGTGTGAATTTTTTGGTATTTTTCAGACAATGTTCATTTTTTAATGAATAGTGAAAAATACTGCATTTTACATAAAAAATGCTTTTTAATCTAATTTATTTATATGATTATACTATCTTTTGATTTGGTTTTGTAGTTAAATTAGAATATATTATTACCATTTAACCCAATGGTGGTCAATGGAATCAATTTCACTTTGAAATTGGACTTAAACTGATGTCAATCTTTTGATACTTATTGTTTCATAAAAACACACTATTTGTCATGACCGCGGGAATTAATTATTAAATTAATTAATGTGAATTATATGTTTTGAATTTTTTTAAATAGACTTCATTTTTGAATTCGGAATATCAAATATATCTTAGGGTGAATATTTGGTATTTTTCTGAAAAACATCAATTTTTGATGAATAGTGAAACCACTATGTGGTACTTATAAAAACTGATTTTTCGTTAAAATGAAATTTTACCACTTCTGTGTTTTGAATTTCAAAAATCTGACATAAATGGTTGTCATTAAGAAGTAAAATGTGGTTCAATGAGATTAAAATAATTTTTCGGTGAATAGTAACTCTTAAGTTCTTAATCGCGATTAGAGGTAATTAATGTAGTTTAAGGAAAAAATAATGCTTTAATAAAATGAGATGAGCTTGACACATGTCCTACCCTCATTGGATGTGTCATTCCCGACCAATACAATCCATGGGTCAACTTGGGGACCCCATGGAACAAGTTTGGTTGGGAAATGACATAAATAACTTTTTATTTAATGTAAAAGTAAAAAAGACACAAACATTAGATGTTTTACTAAAACAATTTTTACATGGGGTTATAAAGATCAGATTTTTGATTATAAATACTCATTGGAAATCTAAAACGATTTCCTACATCATAGTATTTTCTTTATAATCTTTAGACTTTAAATAAATGAAATTATTTATGACATCATGATGATGCAGCGATGACCTCATTATTTAACGATTTAAATAAAATGGAATGATAATGTAAAATATAAGACCTACACATGGACAAAACCTATTGTATGGGTGGATTTCGAACCCTTATCACCTTATCCTCGAAACACTTCAATGTGGTACCTCTTAAATTCTAATACCATTTTAAAATAAAGTGACTTTTCTTTACCTACCAAGAGTGCCCCTCCTCTGCTCTTATAAAAGGCCCCCACCTCTAACTCCTTACCCAAATTCCCAAAGCCTTTGTCTCGGCCAAAACCTGCCCATTTTGGCTCTCCACATCCCTCTATTACTCCTTGAAGCCTCACTTTGGGCAGAAGTCTTCCCAAGGAAGCCTTTGAGCTCAAATCTATGAGAGTTACCCGAGTTTAAGGTAATGTCTTCTTTTGAGTCATTTTGTTTGATTTTGCTTCTCCAACCCCCTAAACTCTTTTTATTCTTTTCGTTTGTAACAACTACAGTATCCTCAATATACTAGGATGTTGTTATAAGAAGGATTCGACCTACACATACACATACCTACATCTAAGGGTTAAAGAACATACAGTTTCCGTGGATGGCGAATTTCTGCCTCCCGAAACGATGATTGTACAACATTCTTTTAACACCTTCAAAGGTGGCCATTAATATGTCACTATATTTATATATGATATATAATATATTTATGTTTTTTAAGCTTCTGTATTTTTCATTTTTGGCATACCTTTATGGTTTCCATTATGGGTAAACGCGATATCTTCATTTAAGGAAGTGCGGACTACCGCCCCTCAAAGTGATTTGATTAGTTAAATACCATATGTGGGACGTATAAAGGATGGAAATATGATATTATATATGATATTATACTAGAATTATAATATACCATTATATCAATATGATTCCATTCTATAAAATACGAAATAGAAATGAAAGTAGCGTTCATGCGTACGTACGGCTTACCGTCTCCATGAACGGTGCATTTCATTTCTTACCTCTAAATGATAATTTAATATTATAAAATTCATGTATATACTGGATATATATGGTATATACATCATGATTATAATTCTGGATATAATGGATACATGAACAACTTGTAATTATAAAGGGTTCATTTTTGACTCAAGTACCAATGATCGTTAAAACGACCGTTATTAACATAAATAATTACATAGTGCTAATGACATGGAAATAAGTGATATAAAAGAAATAATGAACTTGAAAAAGGTTCTTAAGAAAGTAGAAATTAACTCAAGTTTATTATTTAGGACATTAATGAATGATCGAGTCAAGTCGGACCTGAGGTATGGGACTTCGTCTCAATCTCCTTTCATTGAGGCATATTTTGTTTTATACACAACCTTCTTTTATACAGTGTATAAACCCCATTGTCTTTTACGTTTATTAGAAAGAGAATATATTTTATACAAAGCATTTACTAAACAACAAAAGAGAATGTTTTTGTCGTACGTATATAGCGACAACGACTTCTCCACCGTTGTGACCATTATTTGAGTTTCAGCTTCCTCTACAAGCCATACCTTCTTTTTAAAAGAAAAATAAATACCATGTTTTACTTTTTTTTTGGTACTGAAAATGGTTTTCATAATGTTTTTATATCAATTTGTTGTACTGATATATTATTATTGAAAGGATGAAATGTTATGTTTCATTTATGCATGTTTTATGTGATACGATTATGTTGAGTTTCTTGGGATTTATCATGAAGATGGGTGGTTCCGTGATAAACTAAGGGTGGGTGAGCCCGATATATCTCTCCAATTCATTTGGTAACGCGAAGGAGTGAAACGTTAAGGTTTTATCCGAAGAGATTTAGGGAATATACTGTTATGGTTATTCCAAACGTAACTAAGAGTGTTACTCCCTACGTAAGAATGTTATGAATGACTCAAGTTACCTTTATGTCTTATGATTTCTATGATTTATTCATGATTTGATGAGGTATGTTAAAGTTCTTATGTTTTATAAGTAAAGTATGATTTCATTCTTATGTATATTTGTACCCATGTTTCCTTTCCATATTTTTATATCCCTTACTGAGCTTTTTATGCTCATCCCAAGTTTTTTGAAATGTTTTTCACAGGTCAAGGGAAAGGTACATGATATGATTATAGTGTCAAGGAAGTGTCAAGAAAGAATCCATGTTTTATTTTAAATATGTTTCCATTGATGGGAAAGAAGAATACTATCTTTATGTAACCACTTTTTTATATGTGGGATGTAATGCATGTTTTATGATCTAATTATCTAAAACACTAAACCTGAAAAGATCCTCAATGTGTAATCTTGTAATACCTCAAGATTAAGTAAGGTTTAAGGCTGGGGCCTTATAGTTGGTATCAAAGGTCAGTTTAGACAACTTTTGGAGTTAGAAAATTGTTAAATTATAAGTTAATTTATGGTATGATTGAAATGATATAGAATTTAAAGATTACCATGTTTCTTAGCCTAAGATATTTCTATGTTAAGAATGGTTTTTCATAGAGGAAACAAAATAGATTTTCTGGGAAGGTATACAGAGGTAAATGACCTTTCAAATCAGTATCATGTGATGGTCAGAATCAGAACTTAACAGTTTTTTGCAGTGATGGCTTAGTTGACTCAGCTGAAAAATGTTGGTTGTTTTTATTGATGATATTTTGGTGTTTTCTAAAAGTAAATTAGAGCATGAAAGTCATTTAAGGGTTATTTTTCAAACCTTAAAAGAAAAGGAATTGTATGAGAAATTTATAATGTATGAGTTCTGGATGCAACCGATTTCTTTCCTGGGTCACATTGTTTCAAAAGATGGCATATCTGTTGATCCTGCTAAAACAAAAGTTGTTGAAGAATGGCCAAGACCCACAAATGTAACCGAGATCCGTAGTTTTCTTGGTTTGGAAGGTTACTAACGAAGGATTGTTGAAAAAAATTTCATGGATATCTAGTCGAATGACTAAGCTAACTCGGAAGGGTGTTAAGTTTATATAGACAATGGAATGTGATGATTGTTTTCAGGAGTTGAAAAGAAGATTGGTTAATGCTCCAGTTTTGGCACTTCCTTCTAGGAATGGTGAGTCTGTTATATACAGTTATGCTTCATTGAAGGGACTTGGCTGTGTCCTTATGCAGAATGATTAGGTAATTGCTTACACTTCACGTCAGTTGAAAACTCATGAGGTAAATTACCCTACACATGATTTGGAATTAGCTGCTGTTGTTTTTGCTTTAAAAATTCGGAGGCATGATTTGTTTGGAGTAAAGTGTGAAATATATACTGATCACAATAGTTTATAGTATATATATTCACTCAGAAAGAATTGAACATGAGACAGAGGAGATGGCTGGAATTAATCAAGGATTATGATTGTAAAATTCACTACCATCCGGGAAAAGAAAATAAAGTGGTCGATGCTTTGAGTCAAATAATTAATGCTTCATTAGCAATGTTGCGTTTGGAATGTGATCCTTTGGTTAAGGATTTGATGAAATTTGGCATAGAGGTTTTTGGTGCAGGAAGTTCTTCTGTTTTGTTTCAGGTATCAGTGAGATCATCCCTATCAGACAGAATTAAGCAAGCACAGAGAGAAGACAGTCAGTTGCAGAAAAAGGTAGAGCTGGTTCAGAAGGGTAAGATTCCTGAATTAAACATTGATAATGATTGTGTTTTGAGGTTTGGGAAGAGATTATGTGTTCCTTGTGATTCAAATTTTAATAATGAGTTGTTATGTGAGGCTCATAGTTCCCCGTTTTCAGTTCATCCTGGAAGTACTAAGATGTACAGAGATCTGCGGGAGTATTACTAGTAGGATGGAATGAAAAAGGGATATTGCTGATTTTACAGTGAAGTGTTTGACTTGTCAGCAGGTTAAAGCAGAGCGGAAGTTACCGAAAGGGATGCTTCAATCTTTACCAATGCCAGAGTGGAAATGGGAAGATATATCCATGGATTTTGTCGTGGGATTACCGAAGACATCTAGAGGTAATAATGTAATATGGGTTATTGTTGATCACTTGACTAAATCTTCTCATTTCCATTCTATACGAGATATTTTTTCCCTAGATCAACTTTCCCGTTTGTATCTTAAAGAGATAGTCAGGTTACATGGAGTTCCTCTCTCCATTGTGTCCGATCTTGATCCCAGGTTCACTTCTAATTTTTGGAAAGGCCTTCAGAAGTCGTTGGGTACTGAATTAAATTTTAGTACAGCTTTTCATCCGCAATTATATGGGCAATCAGAACTAACAATTCAGACCTTGGAGGGTATGCTACGAGCTTGTTCGATGGATTATCAAGGAAGTGGGGACCAACATCTTTCTTTGTCTTAATTTTCATATAATAATAGTTTTCATTTCAGTATACAGATGGTACCATTTCAGGCATTATATGGGAAGCGGTGTCGAACTCCAGCTTTCTGGGATGAATTGGGTGAAAGGAAGTTGATGGGACCAGAATTGGTAGAAGAGTTGGCAGAAAATGTTTAGCTGATTCAGAAGCACATTAGAACAACTCAGAGCAGGAAGAAGAGTTATGCGGATAACCGGAGGAAGGATCTATCTTTCGAGGTAGGTGATCATGTTTTTCTCAAGGTTTCTCCTTGGGAAAGTGTGATGAGATTTGGTAAGAATGGAATGTTGAGTCCAAGGTTTATTGAACCATATGAAATTCTGGAGAGAGTTGGATCAGTTGAATACCGGGTGGATTTACCTCTGAGTTTATCTCAGGTACACAATGTTTTTCATGTTTTGATGTTGAGAAAATATATGCAAGATCCATCTCATGTTTTCAATCCAGAGGTAGTTCAGCTATAAGAGAACCTATCTTATGAGGAACAACCGGTCTAGATTCTTGACCACAGGGAGCAAGTGTTATGGAATAAGGTGATTAATCAGGTAAAGTTTTTGTGGAAAAACCACATGATGGAAGAGGCAACATGGGAATCTGAAAATGCAATGAGGGATAAGTACCCCCAGTTATTCGATAAGTAAATAAATTGCGGGGAATCAATTTTTAGAAGGGGGTAAGGATGTAACATCCCAAGTAAGTAATTAGTAATAGATATTTTTATCTATTAATGAATTAGATAGTGTTTTAGAGGCTTAAAATGAAAATAAATCCAATCTTAAGCATGGAATACACAAATATTTTTAAAAGATTGTTCTACTGCCTTTTGATGGAAAACCATTTTTAAATATATATTTTGACAATTTTATAAGCTATTTTTGTCAAAATAAACATATTCTTTATTATTGGGACATCAAAATTTACTTTGTGTTAATTTTTGATATTTTTCAGACAATGTTCAATTTTTAATGAATAGTAAAAAATACTGCATTTTACATCAAAACTGCTTTTTAATCTAATTTATTTATATGATTAGATTATCTTTTGAATTGGTTTTGAAGTTAAATTGGAATATATTTTTACCATTTAATCCAATGGTGGCCATTTGAATCAATTTTACTTTGAAATTGGACTTAAACTGGTGTCAATCTTTTGATACTTATTGTTTCATAAAAACACGCTATTTGTCATGACAACGGGAATTAATTATTAAATTAATTAATGTGACTTATATGTTTGGAATTTTGTAAAATAGACTTCATTTTTGAATTCAGAATATCAAATATAGCTTAGGGTGATTTTTGGTATTTTTCTGAAAAACATCAATTTTTGATGAATAGTGAAACCACTAAGTGGTACTTATAAAAACTGATTTTTAGTTTAAATGAAATTTTACCACTTCTGTGTTTTGAATTTCCAAAATCTGACATACATGGTTGTCATTAAGAAGTAAAATGTGGTTCAATGAGATTAAAATATTTTTTTGGTGAATAGTAACTCTTAAATTCATAATCGCGATTAGAGGTAATTATTGTAGTTTAAGGTAAAAATAATGCTTTAATAAAATTAGATGAGCTTGACACATGTCCTACCCTCATTGTATGTGTCATGGATGACCAATAAAATCTATGGGTCAACTTGGGGACCCCATGGAGCCAATTTTGTTGGGAAATGACATAAATAACGTTTTATTTAATGTAAAAGTACAAATGACACAAACATTAGATGTTTTACTAAAAAACATTTTACATGGGGTTATAAAGATCATATTTTTTATTATAAATAGTAATTGGATGGCTAAAACGATTTCCTACATCATAGTATTTTTTTATAATTTTTAGACTTTAAATAAGTTTAATTATTTATGACATCATGATGATGCAGCGATGACCTCATTATTTAACGATTTAAATAAAATGGAATGATAATGTAAAATATAAGACCTACACATGGCCAAAACCTATTGGATGGGTGGATTTCGAACCCTTATCACCTTATCCTAGAAACACTTCAATGTGGGACCTCTTAAATCCGAATACCATTTTAAAATAAACTGACTTTTCTTTACCTTCCAAGAGTGCCCCTCCTCTCCTCTTATAAAAGGCCCCCACCTCTACCGCCTTACCCACACTCCCAAATCATTTTGGCTTGGCCAACCCCTGTACATTTTGGCTCTACACATCCCTCTCTTACTCCTTGACTCCTCAATTTGGGCAGAAGGATTCCCAAGGAAGCCGTTGATCTCAAATCTAAGAGAGTTACCCGATTTTAAGGTAATGTCTTCTTTTGAGTCCTTTTGTTTGATTTTGCTTGTCCAACCCCCTAAACTCTTTTTATTCTTTTATTTTGTAACAACTCTAGTATCCTCAATATACTCGGATGTTTTTATAATAAGGATTCGAGCTAAACATACACACACCTACTTCTAATGGTTAAAGAACATATTGTTTTCGTGGATGGCGAATTTCTGCCTCCCGAAACGATGATTGTTCAACATTATTTTAACACCATAAAAGGTGGCCATTAAGATGTCACTATATTTATATATGATATATAATATGTTTATGTTTTCATTAAGCTTCTGTATTTTTCATTTTGGGCATACCTTTATGGTTTCCATTATGGGTAAACGTGATATCTTCATTTAAGGAAGTGCGGACTACCGCCCCCTCAAAGTGATTTGATTCATTAAATACCATATGTGGGATGTATAAAGGATGGAACTATGATATTATATATGATATTATACTGTAATTATAATATACTTTTATATCAATATGATTCCATTCTATAAAATACGAAATAGAAATGAAAGTAGCATTCATGCGTATGTACGACTTACTGTCTCCACGAACGGTGCATTTCATTTCTTACCTCTAAATGATTATGTAATATTATAAAATGCATGAATATACTGGATATATATGATATATACATCATGATTATAATTATGGATATAATGGATACATGAACAACTTGTAATTATAAAGGGTTTATTTTTTACTCAAGTACCAATGATCGTTAAAACGATAGTTATTAACTTAAATAATTACATAGTGTTAATGACATGGAAATAAGTGATATAAAAGGAATAATGAACTTGAAAAATGTTCTTAAGAAAGTAGAAATTAACTCATGTTTATTATTCCGGACATTAAAGAACGATCGAGTCAAGTCAGACCCAAGGTATGGGACTTCGTCTCAATCTCTTTTCATTGAGGCATATTTATTTTTATACAAAACATTCTTTTATACAGTGTATAAACCCCGTTGACTTTTACGTTTATTAAAAAGAGAATCTTTTTTATACGAAGCGTTTACTAAACAACAAAAGTGAATGTTTTTGTCGTACGTATGTGGTGACAACGACTTCTCCGCCGCCGTGACCATTATTTGAGTTTCGGCTTCCTCTACAAGCCATACCTTCTTTTTAAAAGAAATATAAATTCCATGTTTTACTTTTCATTTATTTTGGTATTGAAAATGTTTTTCATAATGTTTTTATATCAATGTGTTATATTGATATCTTGTGATTGAAAGGTGGAAATGTTATGTTTCCTTTATGCATGTTTTATGTGATACGATTATGTTGAGGTCCTTGGGAATTATCATGAGGATGGGTGGTTCCGTGATAAACTAAGGGCGGGTGAGCCCGATATAGCTCTCCAATGAATTGGGTAACACGAAGGAGTGAAACGTTAAGGTTTCTCCGAAGATATTTAGGGAATATACTGTGATGGGTATTCCAAACGTAACCAAGAGGGTTACTCTTTACATAAGAATGTCATGAATGCCTCATGTTACCTTTATGGATTATGATTTCTATGATTTATTCATGATTTGATGAGGTTTGTTAAAGTGCTTATGTTTTATGGGTAAAGTATGATTTCATTCTTATGTATATATGTACCCATGTTTCCTTTCCATATTTTTATATCCCTTACTGAGCTTTTTATGCTCATCCCATGTTTTTTGAAATGTTTTTCATAGGTCAAGGGAAAGGTACATGATATGATGATAGTGTCAAGGAAGTGTCAAGAAAGAATCCATGTTTTATTTTAAATATGTTTCTATTGATGGGAAAGAAGAATACTATCTTTATGTAACCACTTTGTTTATATGTGGAATGTAATGCATGTTTTATGATCTAATTCTCTAAAAATCTAAACCCGAAAATATCATCAATGTGTAATCTTGTAATAACTCAAGATTAAGTATGGTTTATGGATGGGTCCTTATAATATATGTTCATAATATAATGTATATCACAAGGAATGTAAATTGAGATTAAAATCCATTACCACTTTTGGAATCATTCGAATCACAAGCCTCATTAAATAATAAAATTAAAATGACATTAAAATATCAATACAATAACTATATTAAACACATAACATGCAAATAGGTAATTATATAAACCAAAAAAATATTAATTAGTTGTTAATATGAAACATGTCTCATATAAATATAAGAGAGACTTTAAATCTATTACCTTAAGTAAGAAATTCTATTATACGCATTGGAACCTCCTTTATAATAAATAAAATTTTATAACGCATCAATTAAATAGAAATAGAAATAGAAAAATTTATATATATATATATTAATTAATTATAATAATTTATTACTATTTTATATTTAATTCTATGTTAAAATCTCATTTATGGTTACATTTTCTTAGTCTGTTGTGTATGTTTTGATTTTATATTTTCATTCCAATTATGTTGATCATTGTTCCATCATCTAAAAAATGTTATCTATGATTTAAATATCATAAATATTTATTATATTAATATTTATAGTTATCTATAAAAGTTAGATATAGAAAATGAAATACACCGTTCATAGATACAGAAGGTTGTACATATACATGAATGTTGTGACAATTTTCCTAGTAGAAGAAATTAAAGGAATTTAAATGATATATGATTTTTAAATAAATTTATTTATATAATATATATATAATATATTCCTTAAATTTACCATATTTACATTCCATTCTATGTGGTAGTAAAAAATGAATAACATATCTTCATGAAGTTGTAGTTCATCGTACACATGAACATCGTTATTATATCACAAACAGAATTGAAATTAAGATGGTGTATTATAAATAAAAATTATATAAATATAATAATTCATAAACATAATATATAGATACTAAAACCCTCATTATATCTATCCATTTAAATTGGTGATGGAAAATGAATAACATCAATTGCAAACCTGGAGTCTGATGTACACTAGAATGACGATTTCATATTTTATTTTATTGGAGAAGAGATAAAATTTTGTTATTCCATTAAAATAATAAAACGTAAATATAATTTAGGAACTTTTGTTATTATATAATCGTAATCGAAAATTATTTTATTTTTTATAATTAATATATTAAATAAAGACGCTCAATTAACCATGACACCGCCACACTCCTTATATACGCACCAAAACGATTTGTAGGATGGATTAATGATAAAAATAATGTTTATTTTCCATTTTTAAGGATATAAGAAATTTATTTTGTTATTTATTTTTATATACAATGGTATTTTGTTTTTTAAGAGAGTAGAGGGTGAGTATGTTTATTAGCGAGCTGAGTGTATCACATTAAATTTGTAAAAATGAATAAAGGGTGAACACGTTTCTAACAGGCCAAAAGGCTTCAAAATGAACCATTATAATGACATTGAAATTATATTGTCCAAATATGTCCATAAATAATATGTTTTTTAGGAAATTTATCCCATATATTACATGTTTAACCTCTGGTTAACCCATTTTGACCTTAACCACAGTAATTAATTTTTACTAATTTAAATACTCATTATGGTCAATAATTATGTTCCAAATAATAATTAAAATTAATTATAATTTTTTAAAATATTTAATTCATTATGATGTGATATTTAGATATTTTCTAGCATTTCATATAAATTTAAACTGATATATTTGAGGAAAAATCAATTTCATCAAGGAGAGAAGTTTATGTGGATTAATAAAAATTTAAACAAAATTAAATGTGAAATTAAATCTAATAACTATTATTTGATAAAATAAAATATTATTGAATATATTTTAGTTTAAAAACAATATTAATGTATATTAAACCAAATAATCATTTTAAACAAAAATGTAGTTTTCAATAAAATCTTGTATTTTTCATCATTCGTCCAGAAAGTATACAATTTAGAAAAATCCAATAAATTATCCACGACCTAATTTGGAAAATTATGGTATAGAAAATAAAGTTATATTTACAACATAAATTTTATAAAATTTTCAAAAAAAAATTATTTTTTTAAAAAATGTAATAAATTTATTTTTTGAGAAAATCTAATTTCAAAATATATAAATACTATACAAAATATTATGTTCATTTTTTATAAATTAGTATAATTTATATAAAACCAGTGTAAATTTTATTTAATTTTTAATTCCTATTCATACAACCATATTAATTATAAGAAATTAATGATAATATTCAATTAAAATTATTTATAGTATTTCATAGTTCGTTAATACTTAGTGTTTCATGCAATGAAATTTATATAATAATTTATGTTTCATGGAAAATAAATATTTCATAACATCAAAATGTGTTACATTATACCCCTTTAATATGATTTTATCCCAGGGAATTCCATAATGTTGGTACAAAAAAATTCAGAAACTCCATACTCATTACATCCTTAGGTTCCCATGTAGCTTTGTCCAAATGGTTGTTTTCCACAGAAAAATTTACCATGTGAGTGGACTTGTTTCATTGAACTTCATCTTTACGATTTTGAATGTCCATAGGTTGTTTAATTTAATAAATTTAGTTCTCCAGATGTATGAACTCTAAGTTCACTACATGTGAAGGGCCATGTAGGTACTACCTCAAGAGAGATACATTGAATTCATCATGAACATGAGAGAGGTTTTGAGTAAGCTCCAACAGATAGGATACCGCCCCGATAAGAGAAAAAATATCAAATGGGGAAATTTACAAAACTCATAGATTTACATTCATTTAAAATATCATTAGTTTCTTCCATGGAAAATTTATTAGAAACAAAATTTTCATTGATATCAAATTCTAAATAATATCAGTGATTATTCGCAAGTCCTTTTTTCATTGTTGTTCCACCGTTATGTGTTATATAATAGATCAAACCATCTCTTCTATTACTATATCTAGATCTAGTAAAAATAGAATTATTTTTGAAAATTAATTTTCACACATTTCATCCATATACATCGTTCAATATATGGACTTATAAGGATCTAAATAAATACACATATAAAATCTATTTTTGTATGAAAACAAAAGTAGAGGAATGTGTTAATCCCTAAAAACATTAAAATATTTAGATTATGACATAAATATACCCTCTAGGGTTTTAATTATTCTCTTAGGATGATCATCTATTTGTTGATGATAATCATTGAAAAAAGTCAACTATATATCACGACCTTGCCGAATAATTTACATAAACAACATGGTAAACCCATCCAAATAAAACATTGTAAACTGTTTTACACTAGGAATCCTTACAACTTAATTAATGTATATCATTGAATTTTTTTTGAGAAATAATTTTTTCTGATAGAAATAATATAACATGACACTATAAAGTTATCAACTATAACCCATATAATATTAATCAATTTAGATTTTTGGGGGATTCCAATGAAAAAATATGTGGGGATTTTTTCCAATAACATTATATTATATATAATGTTTGTAACATCTCTTTATACTTTTTCCTCTCATCCTTAACGTGTTGATATACCAAGCCCTAAAATACAAACACTTTAATATATCTCTGTATGAAACCACAATAGAAAAAACTCTTTCAAATCACTATACATCAACATATATAAAAGATGAGTAGAGATAAAATAATAGTGATTCTCCTCAAATAACTCCATCAAATATGGTGTTATTGAAAAAAATTCATTATTCATGATCCTCATACTAGTATCATAATAAATCGTATACTCGGGATCATTTTTCATCTTCTTCTATAGGTCAATATTGTCCTTCTAAGAGTCATTAATTTTGAAATTGGTAGACGTTTGAACATTCATTTCAGAAATATATGGTTTCTCCCATTACATCATGATTTATAGATTCGTCCATTTGTAATCCAGACTTATTGGATCTTTTTTATCCTCATTATTAGTAAGCTAGTATGATCTATTTTACACAAAGCATCTTCCACTATGTTTTTTCTGAGATGGGAATTTATGAAGTACTCATTTTTTTAATAAAATCTATCTATATCATATGTCTCATGTTCAACTCCTTCTATTTGAATATATGCATCATTTTTTATTAATAAATATATCATACATATCCCCATAATGATAATTCCTCTATATCATTTAGGATAGAATTAATACACCTAAATCCCAATCATGATTTGGATAATTTGACTCATTAACCTTCTAGTTTCATGAGGCATAGTATTTAACCATGTCACTTTGTACAAAAATCATCACAACTACTTATTCGATAAATAAATAAATAATAGATACTATTATTTACTACAGGGTAATGTAACAACATGTTAGATGACAAATATTCTCTTCAATTCCTTGAAATATACAATACATTCATCATTCCAAATGTACCTAGTTTATTTCTGAGTGAATATGTTGACTTGGTTATCGAGTCATGATAATTTCTCCAGAAACCATTGATAATATCCATCAAAAATAATAAAAAATATTACCATCGTAACTATTATTGGTTTGGTCCCATATTCATAATCCTTCATCTTTCATGGATCCACTTAGATAACATTGCAGGAATAATATGTCCAAATCTTGAATCATTTTTTGAGAAAAGAATTACACATTATATTTTATTAATAAATATTATATATCCTTTGGATAATTAGCATAATACTCTATTGATCCTCATTGTCATCATTTCACTTAAAAAAGAATAATTTCATCTATAAGGAGTTCCAAAAATTGTTCAAGGAAATATATAGTATATGAACCAGGATCTTCTTTTTAGATATTTATTTCTTTTTCTAGGGTTTTTCAGAAAATGAGGCATTTTTGTAAAATTTTAAAGTACACATTGTGTACATTATGAGTACATGTCATGTACTCGGTTTCCATGGGTAGCTGGGTTCTTTCCATGTAACGGCCATGCACAAGGCCGTGTTTAGTGACCTAGAGACCGCCTAATGCAGGGGCCAGTAAAGGAAAGTACACGTTGTGTACTTAAAATGTACATGATGTGTGCTTATAATGTACACTTTGTGTTTTTTTCATTAAATGCACTGTGGTTGCATCTAATAGACAGAACCATTTCCTTCTAGGTCTAGTTCATCCGAGAGTGAGAGTACAGTCGTGATCCTTCTCTAAGCCCCCGATCGAGTATCTCTTCCCCAAATCAATCGTCATCGATTATGTTTATATCTCCTCAGTATTCTCTTCCATCTTCTAGAGCATGTTTTCCTAATTCCTCCATTTTCTCATGTTACCATCAGTTGAGCGTTTTTTGCGTCTTAATAGATCTACGGTGTTCTTGGGAGATTCAAGGCGTGAGGTTCATATATATCGATCCAGCAACTCTTTGGTAGGAGGTTTGTGATTTTCAGTTGAAAGTATTTGGTTTATATGTGAAAAATATCCTAATACCCTTGAATGGTGTATTGCGTGTTTACTATTTTAGCCATGTTGATTTCTTGCTATGCTTATATGCTTGAATAGAGGATAATTGTGCGGGAATATGGTTAATTTCTATGATTTGGAGGTGTTTACCAAGCATGTTTGTCTATGACTGTTTAGTCTTGGTAGCCTCTTATGCTGCCTTGTTTGTTTCCAATGCTTAGTATTGTAGGATGGAGTTTTGTTTATCTTCCATGTTGTTATGTTGTAGACTGTTATCCAATTAGTTGTTGAGTTTTACTTTGTCTGGTACTCATTTCCATGCTTTCTTAACATACACAGTGCTGTGAAAACCTAGTGTAGTAGACAATATAGGGAATGGACGTAAGGGATTCTCCAGAGATTTTGTTTTTTAAATGTTATGATGCGAGTCTACAGAGGGAATTGACGTAAGTTTTTACTCAAAGTGTTTTTAGTTCCTTGACGTGGGCCACATGGGGAATGTGACACAAGTACTTCCCCAGATCGCCTTTAGTTAGTGATACGAGACTATAGGGGAATTGATGGTGACTACTTTTCTAGAGAGTCTATACTAAATCTGAACTAGATGGGTTAGACTATAAGTAATTCATAGAGGTTTTCTTGTGTTTCTATATAGAACTAGAGGGGATAGGCTATGACTACATCCCAACGGGTTACCTTTTTGTGACTATCTGATTACTTGTTGTGTGGTATATTTGAATTCCTTGAAACTGTGGGAATGTTTACTACTTAGTAATTCCTTGTTTAATGCTTCTTTTTTACTTATTTCCAACAATATATATTCACCGACTATTAGGTGAATATATCTTGGTTGATGCCTACATGGATTTATTCTCACAAAATGTTTGTGTCAAGCTTTTGGGACAAAACAGTTTATATTTTTGTAGGTATAGATAAGGGCAAGTACCCATCTACTTTAGGTTCTTGACTGCCATAGAAGATGGAGAGCATCAGACCAAGTTGAGGCTTGTGATGATGATGGGTTGTTTTCTTTTTTTCTTTTGTACATTGGTTTAGTACTATATTCCAGCATTGTGATGTCATTGGATTCATTATTAGATATATATATCATGCATAATTATATATTGGCTCATGTTGTTTATTTCTTCATTCTTCTATTTTTTCATGTTTTTTGATATTAATACTTCTTCCACTATTTTTATATATTCCTCTTACATTGTGTTACTCTACAATGATGGCATAGTTTCACTACTATCACACTAAGGAACTCACTGGTAGTTTTCAGTCACTAGAGTTAATGGAAATGTGCTTGAGGATTTATTACCAACCCGGTATGGGGCGCCTCTTGACGAAATCTAGATTTAGAAAGTTACAAAGTGGTATCAGAGAGATTATTTTATCTTGACTTTGTATTTGGAGCCTCTATACAAGGATGGGAAGGAATATGTACTTGGTAATAAGTTGTTCCTAGGAGTATCTAACCCGTGTACATGGAAAATCTAATCTACCACGTTTATTGTACGTTTTTTTGGTTTTACAATTTCACAGTTGATTTTATTTTATAGTTGGGTGATTGACATGTTTTCTACTGTTATTTTTGATGTTATTGAGGAACAATTTTTATTGTAACCCAATTAGATAAGTGTATTCCATCTCATGCATTATACAATCACATTCTAGGAATCACATGTCATGCATTAATTCAATGTCATTTAGGCTGTATTGGCAATTTCATGTTGTTGTGATATATGTTGTGATAGATATGCATGTTGTTGTGATAGATACATTGATAAAAATACCAACTGTTTGATATGGTATTGTTTGTGTAAGGTTTTTTAATGAATGCCCAACTTTGGTTCATGAGGTGTTATGGGCCCTCAAGAACCAGAATTTGGTGGATCATTGCCTTGTTAACCTTGTATATTACCTATATAAGATGTAAATATTTGATTCTATGGGAGTATGGTCCCTCAAGGATTGGAATTTGACACTTTAATGTTTTTTCAGTGTTTTTCTATGATCCAGAGTTGTTTTTGAGGCATACAGACAGAAAAAAACCAAAATAAACACCATGTAATGTGGAATACACTCCATGTGTTCTTTTGTTTGGGAATAAACAATTTTTCTTATGTACATGACGTGTATCGTATGTACATGCCCTTTAGTCTCTAACCGTGTCCTAGAATTTGTGGGCAGATACATGGGGTTTGGAAATCTTTGGTATGACACGTCGTGTACCGGATGTACACGCCGTGTTGTAGAACCGTGTATCTGGTAGTGTCACTAATAACTAGGGTTGGTTGAGTCTTATCTAATGCATTTCATGTCAGCCTTAAGCACATCTTATAGTGTAATCCCTGAAATCTGGCCGTTTCAAAAACAACATGGGTCGGCAAAGTCTTCCTAGTATACGCCATTTCTATCTGGAACATGTTGTGCAGTGTGAGCATTGTATCTGGCTGTGTCACTAACAACACAGGTTGGTGAATCTCATCTAGTACATGCTATGTCTGGAACTTACACATCATGTAGTCTGGTTTAAAGGGAACCTTGTGGCCTAGCTGTGTAATGGAACTCAGGCTAGGAAAGAGGATTCATGTACACACCATGTGCAAGGAAAAAATGTTGTGTATGGGGTGTTACATGACCTGTTTTGGCAGAAGAACATGTCCATGTGAATGGATTAAAGGAACATGCCATATAATTGAATATACAAGCCTCCTGTTTTGAAGAACATTAATTCTTTCTATCTCCTATTCCAACCTTATTCTTATAGTTTTCAGTTATTTATAACCTTGATCTAAGGTGTGCACTTGACCTTACAGAGTCATGCCACTGAGATGTGCTCCGGTTGTATCCCAGTTATATGCCAACCATCATACACCAGACATGACTGATCAATGAAAACTAGGAGATCCTCCAATTGTGCATGTCTTTTCACCATCCGTTATTCCAGACATAGGTACTGACGCATAGTTCCGAGAGGGATTTATGGTGTTCTTGAAAACCATCTATTGAGTACTGCATCCTACCACTTCTATGATAGAGCTAACGCGAGTTTTCTAGAAGCAACATCATCCCACATTCACCAGGGAAAGAGGGCCTTTGGCAGTAGAGTCAAGTTTAGAAGCCATGATCTCTATATTTGAGCATCCGGAGATTCCTCCAGAAAGGAGGGTCATGTTCGCTATTTACATGCATTGGTATTCTGCCAAGAAAAGGTTGGATGTTATCTCACATGAAGGATTCCAGAAGGTTAGGGATTGAGATGACTTCCTGTGTGATTTTTATGAATACATCTATCTAGAGACTTTGAGGGCTGACCAATCCCAAGAGTTCATGAGTCTAGTGTAGGTTACTCTCTAATTCATGGGGTGTTCTTCTCGCTTCATTGAGTTTTTGTTCCTCACGCACATTATTTGAGGTTATGTGTTATTCCTGGAAAAACAATTTGAGGATGGTCTCAAGCATGACATTCGTTCTCATGTTAAAATCTTCAGATTCACTTCCATCACTTCTATAATAAACCAGGCACTGATCACGGAGAAAAAACTGATGGATTCTGGATTTTTGAGTTAGGGCGGCATGACATCTAGAGTAAGTTTCCATTCTACTGACATCAGATAGCGTTGTAGGGGTTCTTCGTGCGGTGATCCAAGGAGGTGAGACAACTCGTCTGGTAGCCAGGTGGTGTGCTACCAATGCATAAAGAGTGTGAATACAAGGACACATTACCTGAGAGTTCCAGTGGAGTGATGATCTTATGGAAAGTTGGGTCATCTTCAGAATTTCTTTCAGATCTTCTCACTAGCAGCTGTTGAGAGTGGTTCTTATATGACTCCCCATTAAGGAGTAGTACCACTAGTTTCTCATCAGTGTTGGAACTGGAGTTCTTCTGACCGTTCAGGCTGAGGTCAAGTTCATGACCATAGTAGTCAATCACTAGTCTTTCAGTGACAATAAGGTGTATTAGTTCAGGGTAGTCAGGCATGGTCATAGGGTCTTGGTGCATGTCAAACTTTTGTAATTGAGCAGACCCAGTGGAAGCAGGATCTCGGACCCTCTACAGTTCAAGGTACAAATCTAGTTGCCTCAGTTTTAGATTCTTCTCTTTTAGACACAAGTTCTTCAGATAGATTTATATATGATGATTTTATGGAGATCCATGGGCTCTATATCCTTACTTTTATTGATGTTTTGACATTGGACACACCATTGGGGACCAGAACGACAGTGTATGTTAGTTCAAGGATTTCCCCCTTGAGGTTGGTGGGTATCACTTCTTATCGTACCTTGTTGTCCTAGAGATGACAAGCAATGATGTCATTCTCAGAATTGACATCTTAGTTCCCTTCTAAGAATTTTTTTACTGTTATCATCAGAGGGTGAATTTCACATCACCGGAGGACAGATCGTTTCTTCATAAGGGATAATTGGATGTCTTGGTGAGCAGAGCGGGACCCGATCATCATTGGTTGAGAGGACTTACAACCCCAATTTCTATTCTATATCTGGATGACCAAGAGAATTCACAGATATAATTTCCTCCAGTGGTGGATCTTTTGAGGTACGTCTTTCCAGAGGACTTTTCATGTTTTCTTCGGGAGAGATATGTAGACTTTTCTATTGAGCTCATGTCTAGAGTGGCACCTGGGTCTATTCCTCTTTACATGGTTGATATAGTAGAGTTAAAGGAGATCTAGAGGCATTTGGAGGAGTTGAAGGAAAAGAGTTTTATCTGACCCAGTACAACTCCTTGGGGTTCACATGTCTTGTTTGTGAAGAAGGCGGACATTACCCTTAGAATTTTTGTGTATTATCGGAAGATGAACCAGTTGACAGTTATGAACCGATATCCCTTGCTATGGATTGATTATCTCTTCGATAATATTCAATGAGAAAGGGTTTTCTTGAAGATTGACATGAGATCCACTTACCATCAGTTGCATGTTAGACCATATAACATACCTCTTAAAGATTTCCAGAGTAGGTATGATCTTTAAATATATGGGGTTATGCTGTTTGGTCTCACGAACGCACCTACAGTGATCATGGAACTGATGAACCGAGTGTTCTATCCATACATGGATTCTTTTTTGGTGGTTTTTGTGGATTATATCTTTGTGTATAATTACACTTTAATTGACCATGCTACCCATATTGAGATCTTTTTTAATACACAGAGAGAGCATCATTTATATGCTATGCTCTCAAAATGCCACTTTTCAATTGATCCAATTCACTTCTTGGGTCATGTTATATCAGAGAAATAAATATTATTAGACCCAGATAAAGTGAGATCAGTAGTTTCCTGGGAGAAACTAAAGAACGTCTTTGAGGTTCAAAGATTTCTATGGCTATCTTGATTGCACAGACGTTTCAGACAAGACTTTTCATGCTTATCAGTGCCACTGATGGGCCTAACTATGAAGGGTGAACAGTTTTTGTGGTTATATTCATTTGAGTCTGTCTTTTAGAAGCTGAATGGAAGGTTGAATTCATCAACAATACTAGTTTTTCCAGAGTTATGAAAGATCTACACTATCAACTGTGATGCATCATGTATCAGGAATGGAGCAGTTCTTATGTACGGGGAAGGAGTCATTACGTACGAGTCTCGACAGTTGAGGCCACATGAGAGGATTTACCTGACACATGATCATGAGTTGGCTAAATTTTTTCATGAATTACACTATTAGAGACATTATCTTCTGGGGGAGAATTTTTTGGTTATCACTAAACACAAAAAGTCTCAAGTATATCTTCACTCAGGGTGACCTGAATTTGTGACAGTGAAGGTGGGTTGAGTACATTCATTCCTTTGACGTTGAGCTTGTCTACACATCATGGAAAGTCAATGTAGTGGCTGATGCGTTTAGAAGTATGACACATATATAAGTAGTTCATGAGGCCAGTAGTGAGTGGCATCTTAAGGCTCTGTTCTCTTAGAATAATTTTGATGTGCATGTCAGGCAGGGGAATTCGTTTCTTTCCTATGTATCGGTTACCTCAACTCATCTAGATCAAGTTCCAATGATTCATCTATCAGATTAAGGAGTCCTAGTACTATGGGAATGTCTATCATGATTGGAACCTATTCCAAGATATAACATAGGCAAGGATGATATCTTGTGTTTTCATGGGCGCGCAAGTGTTTCAGCAGACATATCCGAGGAACTGATACGAGACATTTATTCTTCAGTTTTGTCAGTTCAACCTAGCGTCACAAAGATGTAACATGATCTACACCATCGGTATTGGTGGCCAGGCATGAAGAGATATGTTTCGGGTTTTGTTATAGGTTTTCCACCTTTCAGCAGGTGAAGGCGGACCATCAGCGTCCCATTGTGCTTTGGTAGAAGTTACCCATTCCCAAGTGTAAATGAAATGATGTCGCAATGGATTTTGTGATAGGATTGCTGAGGTGTCCTTGAGGAATGATGTTGTTTGGGTTGTTGTTGATAGACTCCCGAATGATGCTCACTTATTGCTGATCAAGGAGACCATTAGTGTTGATGAACTGGGAAGGTTTTACATATAAGAGATTGTATGTTTTCAAAGAGTAACACACTCAATTATTTCAGATAGGGATGAACATTTTACTACTCGGGACTGGAAGGGGATTCTGAAGGCTTTGGGTGTACAGTTACTTTGGAGTACATCTTACCACCCCTAGGTAAATAACCATTCTAAGCATACGCTTAGGTGCTTGAGGACATGCTTCGAGCAAGAATCATGGATTTTGGAGGTTCTTGGAAGAAGAAAATACCTCTTGTATAGTTTTCCTACAATAATTGTTTTGAAGAAAATATTCAGATGGAACCTTATGTGGCTATGTATGGTAGGCCATGCCGATCACCGTTATGTTGGCTGCAGGTAGGAAGGCAGGTATGGTGGGACCACATCATGTCTATGAGACCAAAAAAACAGATAGAATGGATTTGGAAGAGGATGGATACTGCACAGTCTAATCAGAATTCTTTTGCTGATCAATAGAGAAGACCTCTAGAGTTCAAGGTTGAAGATTAGGTTTTCCTATGATTCACACAATGGTTGGGATATTGAAGGATTAAGAGATAAGTTATTCTTTCGCCGAGGTACTTCGGGTTGTTAGAGGTGTTGGAGAGAGTAGGGATGGTTTCCTATCGGTTGCAGTTACCTCATAGGTACCAGGATATGCATGTCGTTTACCATGTTTCTCAGATCTGACATTACTTGTTAGAACAGTATCATGTTTTTCATCCCAAGGAGGTGGAGTTAGAGGTGGATGCCTCATTCGAGGAGAATCCTATCCAGATTGTTGATCGCAGTACAATAGATCTCCATGGCCGGTCTGCCACTCTAGTACGAGTTCTATGGAAGCATGGGATGGTACATGATGACACCAAGGGGAGGGAGGTCGATGTACAATCTCAGTGGATGGAGCTATTTGAGGATTCATCTTCTACGCTGCATTACTAAGGAAATTCGGGGAATAATTTCTATAATGGGGAAGTATATAACAACCCAGGTCTTTTTTTCATGTATTTTTTTATTCAGGTGTTTTTTAGTAAAAGAATAGTTTCTGGAAATTTCTTAAATACGCCCTGTGTACTTTCTAAGTACACATTATTGACTTGGTTACTGCGAGTAGTCAGGTGCTGACACTGTAATAGCTGTGCACACGATCGTGTGTGGTGACCTAGAGACCGCCTAATGTGGGGGATGGGGAAGGAAAATAAACACCATGTACTTATAAAGTGCATCCCATGTATTTTCTTTTTTTATCATTAAACGCACTGGGGTCATGTTTGATTGACCGAACCATATTCTTCTTGTTGTGGTTCATTTGAGTCCGAGAGTGTTTTCAGGATCCTTCTCTAAGCCCCCAATCAATTTTCTGTACTCTGAATCGATCGTCGTCAATTGAATTGGGATCACCTCAGTAAGCTCTACCTTCTCCTAGAGTATTGTTTCTTGATTCCTTTCCATTCTCATGTTATCTTTAGTTGATTGTTGTAATAATTTTTTTATATGGACAGTGTTCATGGGAGATTCTTGTAATAAGGTTCACTTATATCGATCCTACAACACCAAGGTTGGTGGTTTGTGCCTTTCCGTTGAATTTCATTGACATATATGTGCAAAAGTGCCTGATACCCGTGAATAGGGTATTTCATGTTTACTGTTTTAGACCTATTGATTAACTACTATTATTGTATGCTTTAATAGAAGTTAATTGTATGATAATAAGGTAAATTTATATGCCTGGGAGTTGTTTTCCCATGCATGTTTATTTATGACCGTTTGGTCTTGTGTAGCCGGTTAGGCGGCCTTGTTTGTTTCCTATGCCTAGTATTGTACGATAGAGTTTTGTTTATCTGCCAGGTTGTTATAACGTATACTATTATCCAACTAGTTCTTGAGGTTTAAATTTGAAGAAATGAATTTCCATGCATTATTTAATTACACAACTCCGTGAGAACCTGGTGTAGTACACCATAGAGAGAATGGACGTAAGGGCTTGTCTAGAATGTTTTTTTACTATTACGATGCGAGACAACATGGGGAATTGACGTAAGTGCTTCCATAGAGTGTCTATAGTTTCTCAATGGGTGCCATAGGAGGGATGTGACATAATTTCTTCCCCAGAGATCCTTTAGATACCGATACAAGACTATGGGAGGAATTGATGGGGGGGTGCTTCCCCAGAGAGTATATACTAAAGCTGATCAGAAGGGGTTAGACTGTGAGTTCTTCTCTAAAGTTTTCTTGTGTATCTATGTAGAACTAGATTGGATATACTGTGAGTATATCCTAGTGGGTTTACAGTTTATGACTATCACCTTACTTGATGTGTGGTATTTTTGAATGCCTTGAAATTGTGGGAATGTATGAGTGCTTCCTTTTTTACTGCATCTATTTACTTATTTCCTAACATATATATTCACTGACTGTTAGGCACAAATATCTTGGTGGTTTACTATTGGTATTTAGTCATACACACTGCTTGGGACATGTTTTTGGTCCCAAAAGGATTATATTTTTTCATTTATAGATACGGGAAAGCGCCCTTCTACCTTAGGTTCTAGACTTCCTGGGGTGCTAGAGAGCATGAGACCATGCTTGGGCTTGTGACACTGAGGAGTTGTTTTCTTGTTTTCTTTTGTAATTTTGTTTTCTAATGTATTCCTGTATTGTGATGTGTTTGGATGCATTCCATTATATATGTATCATGCATAATTATATATATGCTCCAACTGTTTATTTCTTCAGTATTCTATTGTTTCTTGTTGTTGGATATTATTACAACTTCCGCTATTGTTATATGTTTCACTTCCACTGTGTTAATTTGTTAATGAGGTCATAGTTTCCCCACTATAACACCCATGGCCCTTTCTGCTAGTCGACAACCTCTAGCGTTAGAGGGAAATGCACTTGAGGCCATGTGACCAACCCAGTATAGGGCGCCACTGGGAAACTTCCAGAACTAGGACATTACAATTAGAGACTCTATTCATCAAATCCGTGAAGATAGTGGGGAAAATAAAATTACCAAATGGAATATATATACACTCATAGAGTCCATACCTTATATGGAATATTGTATTCGGTATATCCTCCTTCTTTAAAAACTATTAATGATATCATGAGTGAAGGTTGAATATAGAAAAGTAATGAGATAAATTTATTTGGACTAAATTGTCTTCAATATGTGGTATATACTAATTTTTATTAACTATGATCACATTCAAACCCTATAATCAATGAAAATTCGCTAGAATCCATATTTATTTTTGAAAAGTAGATTAGTGTACCACATGGTTACAAACATGGAAAAATGAATTCCATTTCGTGATTATCTGGGGCCTTCTTCATTATTTCCAACAACTCATCTAAAAATATTCTATATTGATCCTTAGAAATTAGTTTTACACAAGGTATGAGTTCTATTCAAAATGAAACTTCATGATTCGGTTGAAGAATATAAAATAGTTTTAGAAATACATCCACAAAAACCAACATAATAGGAATATCATTCATGTAGAGTTTCTCCCCAAACGTCTATGATTAATGTTCCTTTTTAATATTATTCAAACCCCATGCAATGAATGTGATTTCCATTAGAATTTAGAATTTATAGTTTCACTAATAAATAATCGTATATTGTTTACGAATATAAAATGTGACATCTCATCCTGGGAAATTATTTTTGTATTTTTTATAGAATGATAATCTATTCATATAATAAGAAAATTCATGTAGATACAGAATTATATTATTAAAATTAACAACATTAAAATAATCTAAAAGTAGAGATGAATCATATACATGAGATATAATCATCATACCATTACCGTTTTCATTGGTAATTCCATTTTTAATTGTTTTGGAAGAGTTTTGTTACACTTATAAAATTCTCTATATATTAAATAATGGGTATATCTTGAGTCAAATAATATATTAATGTTTTTAGTGTCGATGTTTTATGTGTACCATTCAATAAGTTATTATCACACCACTTATCAAAACTAGTGATACAATATGATTTACCTTTGAAATTAGACGTAAGATATTTTTGATTTTGATCATTGTCTTTAACCATTGAATTTTGGAACTCATGTTCATAATACTCATACTTCTTGCATGTGAAAAAATATAGTGTGGGTGGTGCATTTTTTGGAGCATTCTCTCTATTCAAATAATTAGAAATATTTATCCCCTTATATTCGTAATTTTTCTATCAATGACATTACTTATAATAGATAAAAATTAACTAGAATCCATAATATTGTTTCCTCTATGTTTTCCTCCATATTTCTACCATGATGATATGATCTTAGTAATCCCTCCCTGGATCATAGTGGTATCCATAATCTCTATATTTGTTTTCTTATAAAAACCATGTGACTTATGGGTATATCATATATACATTTCCACTAGGAGATAACATAAGACAATTTATTCAATTTTATTGAGGTATTATATGCATAATTCCCTTCCCAGACATGATTTAATCCTAGTGAAGAACCATTCAACTATATGTCATGGTTGGATGATAATTCAAGAATAATATATTTTAATCCTTGTAAAAGTTTCCTTATAGATACCAAAAGACTCATCTTCTTTTTTACATAGTGCAAATACATCATTCATAATTTTGATATAAATAATGATAGGGAATTAATTATTTAAAAAATAATCTGTTAAACTCATCCGACTATGTGGAGTCAATTTCTTCTTTTTTCATTGTATTCTTTTTGAGAAACCATTATTTATATTCTTAAACATCCAAATGATAGTTAAAAAAATTACTATTTTATATTTATATCATTGGATAATGGAAAATATCATTCTAATTGTAGAGAACCGTTACTTAATAACTACTGGATTAGAAAAAACACTAATAAATGGTGGAAATTTCCCCATGAAGGATGCATTATAATATTGATCCCTGATTTTCTCATTTGGAGGGTCAGCATGAATAAGAACTAGAAGATGTTGTTTATGTTCATAACAATTAGATTTTTCATTCTAGATAAAATTAAATTTTGGTTCTATAGAGTACAATAATTACATTTTTCCTCACACAATGTACTAACATGGTTCCTTCATGTTCTAGAAATACACTAAAACCAAAATCATAATGTCTGAAAAAATAATCATTGGAAGAAACCACATAATCATGAAAAATAACTTATAGGATTTCTAAATACAAAACCCTTTTTTAATCTATCACCCCTTAAGCTAAACCAAGGTAATACATTCTCACTATTTATATTATTAATCATGTTTCACATATATAATTTCAATTAATCGAGGAATATCATCTACGAGTAAAAAATTTGGTGCATTGTATTCAACATTTTTTGTTTACTAGTTAATGCTGGAGTCATGCCCGACAGACCATTTTTAGAGTTATTAAACCTATGTACATTAATTCCTAAACAATATACACTTTTACTATATATATATTTGAATTTATTTCTCGGTAAAACATATAATATATTGTTTACCAAAAAAATATAATGTAATCCTTACTATAAGGTTATCCTTAGTGTTCTCACTAAGGTTTTCTCATTTTAGTTTCAATATGATATATAAACCATTCCTTTGATAAAAGCATCAATGACCTTGTATTTTTGTACACATATGTTACATATTTTTTATGAACAGTCATTACATTATATTGAAACATTTCTATGGATCATAAATGTATAGTGCCTTTGGAAACATGTAAAAAAATCAATCGATCTACAATTGAGCTAAGTAATCGACAAAATAATTCATTATAGCTAGAAAACATGTTAAAAGAAACATTTATAATATGTTTAATTTTAACATAGGGAAAAGAAACATCAAAATGGGTGACATTTGATTATTATTATGATTAATCATAAGAGATTCACAAACATAATATGTGTATTATAGTATAGGAACATGAAAAAGATATTTTAAAACCATACCCTACATATTAAATATAATAATCATGATTAATTGGAATTTCACAAGATAAGAATCATGTAGGAAGAAATTAATATACGTCTCATGGGAATAATATTAGAAAAATGACATATTATTGTGGCCTACACATAATCATTAAAAACTATTTCCTCAGTAGTTATAGATCATTTAAATTGAAATCATAGTAGAATGTTTTCAATCCATAAACCATAAATGTATTAATGGTTCACTCACAAAACTATCATAGTGAAACATTTTCCTCACCTGACTAGGATCACTCCCAATTATAGTATTATTTATCTCATGAGATATCAATCATTACACAAAGCATTGAAGGGGGACATAGTTACCACCTTTCAAACAATTAAAATCTTAAAAAAAATGTTCCATGAGATCATAAAACATATATCATATCTAAACCCATGAAAATGAATAGTTTTTATGAATCAGTAATCCAATCAAACCCCATAAAATGAAATTGTATCATATAACATTTCATTATAGGAGAACCCATGGAAAATAAATAGGTTTCATAAGTATCTTATCTTCATAAATGTAATGCATCTTGATAAAAAATAATGATGTTATAAGTGGATAATATTCTTGTTAATGATTATATATCATCAAAGGATTTTAGAATTAATGGAAAATTATTTTTCTTAAAAATTCACATGAAATATTTTATGCGAAATATATCCTTTCCATGAAAATTCCATTTTTTAAAATAAAAAACTCCAAAAATATTTTTTGAAATCATTTTATTTAAATAATTTTTTTAATGAATATAAAATTATATTTAAATAAATAAATTTTCATGAAGGTTTGAAAATCATGTTTATGATGCACACGATTAAATACAGGGTCCTTTCATATATTCTAGAAAACCAAATGAGCCTTTTTTGAAAAAATACATGATGACTCAATATATAATTCATTTAGAAAATTCAATAATTGTTAAAGAGTATTTATTAAATACTTTTCATAATAATAATACTTTTCCTTTTTTTTTGAAAACATGTATATAGATAGAAAAGGTTTATCAATGGAAGAGTGAAATAAATGTGATTTTCCTAATGAAATAAAATTAATATCTATTTAGTACATTAACTTAGTAAAATGAAATGAAATAATTTAGCTTCTTTAATTAAGTGTAGGTGAATAAAATTTATGAGTTTCTTGATATATACTTTTTATGATTTCATCGTCAAAATAATAGTCATCAATAGACCTGATAAACGATGAGATTGTAACATTTAATCATAACCACATGGGAAACATTGAATTGTATGAACCCTGAAAGAATATCACAAAATTAAATTTACAATATCATGATAATATAAAAATTCATGTTATTGTAGGTAAAGAGGGAATTTTGTTCACATCATAAAATAATACTAGTGTATAACATAACATGTTTCCCAATGAAGACAAATTGACACAAAATCCATTAAAACATTGGAAAATTTCAAATTGTATTCTCCATTAAAGAATAAATTTAAAAGGAAATATAACTATCATTATTATAATTATATTAATTATATTAAAATTTTAAGGGGTATTATATACACTAAAATAATAAATGAGTGGTGAATGTTGAATACGACCCCTATAAATAATATATGGATTTGAATTATAATAACTTAAGTCTTGAAAGACATAACATACATTAAATCATCATGTACAATAAATATAATTATATTAAAAATATACTATATAACCATAATATAAATATATATAAATATCACAAAAAATATTAATTACTTATTACCTTTAATTATACATTGAATAATATTTTCATGTAAAAATCATGTTTTCGGTAAGACATGATTTGTTTTCCAAATGATTTTGGATTTTGTATTTTCTATTATCTTATATTAATCATGGATATATAATACCCATAATTATAACCATTATATAAACTCAATTTAGATTTATTATATATTTATTTATATAAATCAATAAAAATTAGAGATTGAAAATGAAATACACCTTTCATGGAGATGATAAGTTGTATATAAACATGATAGTTTATTCAATTTTCTCCACTATTAAAATGATATAATGGTAAATAATATATTATTTTTCCAAAGTAGTTTCTATTTCATATGTATAACATATATTTATTAAATTTCAATTAATTACCTTTAATTAAATGTGTTAGTGAAAATTTAATAACATCTCTAAACGAGGCGGTAGTACATCATAATCATGAATGATTTTATCGTATCCCACATAGAATAGAATGAAAGAAGGGTTGTTTCATATCATAATTACATAATGATAATAAAAATATAAATAAATATATATATATATATATTTTAAATTATTCATTAAATCTGTTCTTGTAAGGTGATGATGGAAATTAAATAATATAGGTCTATGAGGTGGTAGTCCAACTTACTAAAGGATGCTGATTTCGTATCCTATTGGATAAAAGGGGAGATGGATTGGGTTATAATATTTAAATAATAAAATATAATTTTATGGGGTTTAATTTTTTTATTTCATAATATTTGTTGAAAATTTTATGGACGTGTATGAAGAAATAATATAAATTATCCTGATTAAGAATAATGTCTCTTATTCAAACAATCACCTTTGGTAAGTACCATATGGATTCTTAGTATGGATTTCTGATGAAACTCTGGGAACTATGTCATGGGTAGGTCAGTAAAGAATATATTTTTGTATTTATTTATTTACGCTAAAGGATTTTAAGATGTGGAGAGGATAGGATAATTGTTGCCTTTATTACATGAGGCGAGTGGCCCACTAGTAAATTTAAAAACAAAATTCGTGTACACATTCTTTTCATATTCTAAAAGGATCCAAAATTTACCATTATTGATACTTATAAATTATAATAATGATATATAAATATAAAATATATTTTTTGGAATGTTTTTAGTTCATTTTACCACATATCAGATTAGTTTAACCTCGGTAATAACTTTTTAACCTTAACCCTGATAATTAATTTTTACTATTTTCACAATTAATTATGATATAAAATTAATTTAAAATATTAGATAGTATTAATAATACTAATTAAAAATAAATGATATATTTTTTCAATCTCAATTCATGGAATTGGGCTAATTAAATTTAAAATTAAACCCATAGTCACATCGAACAAATATTTTTCAAAAGAAAAACATTTTAGAAGTTTAAACACTTTTTATATAAAATTTAAATAGGAAATTGATTTCAATGAAATGGATTTGTTTAATTATAATATATTTGACATAATTTTACTATGAAAACCATCTTAAATAAATTATGCATAAAAAGTATTTGAACAAAATGGTGGTTTTCAATAAAAATCCGTAGACATCACTATTTATCGAAAAAAACAAAAATTTAAAAAATTATAAGAAATTATGAAAAACAAAAAATTGAAAATTTATTCCAAATATGATATTAATTTTTTCCAATAATCATTTTAAATATTCCTAAACTTAATATTATTATGTTTAAAAAATAAATTAATTGATTTATCTGTAAAATAGAATTATCGAAATATATAAAGAATTTACCAAAAAAATACCCAAATTTTAATGAATATGTATTCTGTATATAAAAAAATTATACTTAATATTTAAGAATTATTATTTTTTATTCATACATAAAAGATTATTGGTTATGAAATAATGATTTTTTAAAATAACAATATTTATTATTTTCAATGGTTTATTAAAACATGGTGTTACAAGCTATGAATCCTTTTGAAGAAATTGAACATATGAAAAAAATTTATCATAAATTCTCATGGTGTTATATTATCTCCCCATAATATATATTTTTCTCATAACTATAAAATCTGATCTAGTTGATTGATTTCACATTAATCAATCATGGGGTGAAGATAACATACAAATTTCTTTAGGGTTTCTCTACCATAATACCGGAGAATGTCAAGTATCATATTTGTATGGAGGAGAATAATCATTTATTTACCACTATAAAAATTCACAACATACACATGATTATTCATACTCAAAACACCAATAACATCATTTCCCTTCCAAGGGGTATATTTTTTCTTTGAGTCAATAAATTTATGGTACTTGACACGCCTCAAATATTAAAAGATCGTGTATGTTAATAAAATATATAAATGGGGATCGTAGGGTTTATTTATACAATAAAATTTCAAGCATAATGATGGTGATTCTAATATATGAAACCAATCAAAAATTATCCACATTATATATCAGGAGTTATATATTTATAATTATGTGACATTGAATTCAACAAACCCTCGGAAACAATGCACCAATACAATATCATTATGTATCACCTATCAACCTTTAATACATTAAAATACCATGTGTACATGTCATCCAACTCAAATAAGTCAAAAAAAACATAAAGAACAAATTTCAATTTATCTCAGGAAACATTATCTTATATTAATATGACCATAAAAAACATACCCCCATTTTTTATATGACCATCTACAATGTTGAAAATCAATAGAAATCCAAAACTAAAATCCAATTGAGGCCTTCCAAAAACAAGGATCAATATATCATAAATGAATATTTAGGTTTCTCTATTGAAACCATAACATTAAAAATAAAATTATCCACTAATGTAGCTAACTATTATATCATATTTTTTTAGATACATACTTATCTTATCAATAATTTAATCTATAAAATAATAGTATATCGGTGATGCTTAATAAGAATATTTAGAATAACTTTTAAATGATGGTGTTTGACCCTTATCAGTGAATGTTCCCTGGGGGGGTCATGGTATTGTATTTGGATCCATAATTATTTATATTTTTCTACCAATATGAGGGAAACTTCATTATATCCCATTAATTATATCTATAGAGAATAAATATGTAAAATAACGGGGATATATTAAAAGGTTCACTACCATTAGGACACTAAAAGATGTAAGAATTAAAATTTGATTATGAACCCAAAAAACTAATAATATATAATATTTTAGAGTTTTAGTATGGTCTCACTAAACCTATAGGTTTACTATAATGATTTATTAGAGAAATAAATGATATAAGATATCGGGTAACTATCTAATTCTCATGATGTTGTTTATTTCTTCTACAAATAATGCTTATAGAAATTTACAAAATATATGATATTTTTATTATGTAAAATTTTAGCCATAATATAATGATGAATGTATCTCTAATAATAGTTAGCACTTTTATTTTGTCTTTAAATAAAATATTTTGAATAACCTTATAACATTCATGTGAAAAATGGAATTATCCCATCACTCTTTCTTAGATTTCTTCATAATCCCTTTATCCCTAAATTAGATCAATTTGAAATACACTGGTCAATGTAAATAAAATGCATGGTATTATATATAAGTAATGGAGGTATTAAAAATGAACCATAAACATTAAAAGAATTATTTTTTTCATTTTTTTGAAGTTGGGTAACTCACAAATTTTGTTCAGTTTGCCTCTAACACAGCCTACAACATACATAGATATTTTTAGTGATGACATTGTGGTCATCATGAATTTATTCAATAAATCATCACCAAGAAATTATTTTTTCTTTTTAGGACACCTAATGTTTCAAAAGATGATTTATTGGACACCATTCACAGTTATATGGTGTGGTCTATATCATGTTTCCAAAGAACATTAACACTCATTATTGAAGTTATAAAAGGACGAACAAAAAACATCAATAGTTAAACCATGGTATATGGTAAATTCAAAGATTCTGTCCAATTGGGTTCACCATAGTCTATTCCAAATCCATAGTGATCTTACATATGTTTTATAAGTATACATACAATCCACCATAGTCATAAAAACACATTTAGATAGTTTTTTCTTTTCGTATAGTTTACTTCCCAAATCTAAACTTATATAGATGATGGAATGGTCACCACCACCACCAAAAAAACATTATCTGGTCCTAGAAAAATAAACCATGGTTCATGATAATACATGGAAAATAAATGATTCCCTAATTTTAAAAAAATAAAAAATTATCATTTATTCAATCAAAATCATCTTATTAATAAACAACATCAATTATATTTATAAAAAAAACAAAAAAATTCATATGATGCGATTAATAAAAAACAAATTACACACATTGGGATTCTTAACAAATATAAAACTGAAAAATACATATATAACCCAATAAAAAACAATATCATCAACATTAAACCTTCAAAATAATGGATCAATTATTCAAAAATATACTACTCTAATACCCTATGAGCCATGCTTGGTTGAAGAAATATAATTTTAATTAATCGAATCAAAAAAAATCTCATCACGAAATTATAATAAAAAATCTATGAAAATAACTTAACCCTCGTCATCCAATATGATATACTACACCCATTTAAAATATAAATTAATAGCTTCATCATGAACAAATGATAACTCTCCCCCTGTGTCAAAAAACACCAAGGTACCACTTCTCTGAATGGTTACATGATGGGATATGAAATGTATCATTTAAATATATGATTGTTCTATATGTTTCATTAGAATTAAATTCGTTATGAGTATTGTAGATACATCAAAAAAGTCAATAATCCGAATATCCTACTCACAAACATAAAGCCGGTTAAATATGGACATGAAATTGATCAATTAGAACAACCTTTCACCCTAAAAATTTTCATAGAGGCCATAATTATTCATCATGGGTTACTTTTTCATTCATATATCATAACTTATGTGTTGGTATTTAGTAAAAATACACATTCTATGATCCTCTTCCGTAGAAGGAAACGTCATTACTACTCAATGGGACACACTCGATCTGATATATGAAAAATTCAATAAATTCTTTCAACATCACATTTAGTTAACTTAGCACAACATGAGATATCTGGTAAAATAATTATGATATCTAATGATCACCTAGGAATATATAAATGCAGAATTATACTTATCAAATGTGTATATAACATTGTAAAACACTCATGTAACCTTTTATGTATTCTTAGAAAACTGTTGGATGATGATCATCTGAGGAATCTACAAAACATAAATCCAAACTAACCAACAAATTTATGATCTACTATAACATCTCACACACATTCCATTATAATTTGAACTCAATATCCTACAAACCCATAAAATTAAATCCTAATACAACATTATTAAAGCATGTTAACATATAATATTTGTATTTTATTTGTGTGAGGACATATAATATCATGTCCACAACATGGAAAATTATATAAAATCATAATCAGTTACACAATCTGATCCTGTGAAATCTTATACCAACTAAGATACATAATACATCAATATAAGATATTTTTCGGTGTTTTATTACCACTAGTAGGGGTATTTATCTATATTTTTTTGGAAATGGGGATCTATATGTATAATTATCTTTCAAACTAGGGATATGGTAATGAAGGAATTTATCACGCACATATTAATAATTAAGGGTTCTAAATTTAAATTTAAATATATTTTTCATATCATCTATATGGTAACAAACTAGTAGTAACCCTTCATCATTTGTATCATTCTATGTCTCTAACTGACATCCCTATCTTCCATGTGTAAATCATCTGGAGCTAATGGTCGATGAAGTGAATTACATTTTATCTCCTTCTATCATAAAAGTTTTATATACTCCCTAATTTCCAACTGATTGAAGCTCTATGAGGGCCACCACATTTCCCATTTAGAGGTTCGTAGTAATTTTTTTCTATTACATAATGCTAAATAAAATAATTATACCATCTATTATATGATTGGTTATGTATCCCAACCCCATATAACATAATCATCTATAGTCATAAAAAATAATTGCACTTTCATAAATGTATCCTTAATTAGACTCTTATGGTTTTTATTATTATTTATAAATCTATAGATATTAAGGACTCTATTATGTTGACCATAATTCTAGATTTCATCTATAAAAAGCTACTAACACGCCACCTGGGTTACAACTCCCAACAACAAAAACCTTACATGCCTCTTCCCAAAATATATCCATGCCTAATGATAGCTCTAAAATCCCATCATATGTGTTAATATATAGGGGAGGTACACTGATCTCTAGGTATCTTTAGTTTTAAAGATCATAAATCTATACTAAACTAAATACATCATGAATCATGTCTAGAGTGTAAAACATGTTATTAGTGATTCACAACATGCTGCTATTATTATTCATGATAACATGTAATATCACTAATTGCAAATGGATTTAAATGAGACTCTATATTATTTACTTGTACACCTAGAAATGTATGTACTCAGTCTTTATCCATGAAAGAGTCCCCTCATTGTCGATCTAGATGATCAAGGACTATCAATGACTTGTAAAACTGTATATAGGGTTTTATGTTACTATTTTTGTATGATCAATAAATTCATGAATAAGTGAAAACAATATATATATATATATATATACTCAAAAACTATATTAGGGTATTTCTAAAATTAAATTCAAGGAATTAATTATCGATACAACTCAGGTCATACACATATCCTATGTGAATCCCCATCATTTTCCTGTGGATTAATTAGTTTCTCATCTCGTGGAAGAACACCCACCTTAAATGTTAAATGTGTTTCTACTAATTATACCATGGGAGGAAGTAATTATCCTTATATTAGTAATAATATTACCACATGATCTAGTATTTTGTTGGAATATTCATCGATCAACAGATGAAAAAAAATGTCTCAATCACTGGAATAAACATGTCACAATCATACCTTAGGATCCTAAATTGATATATATGTGGTAAAATAAATAAATATATAATGATGTGACATGTATATTAACAATGTATATGGGAATCTAACATGATATGGACATGGAAATCAATTACCCATCCCTAAATGGCGTCTTTACTTTTTATTTATCAACCATAACTTGTTCGTTGCTGTATTGAGTTGATAAGCTAGTTATCAAGGTTATTGTGAATGAATACATTGTATTCCACACCATCATTGGGATTAATAGACCAAATTCTGATATCAATGCCTTTGATAACCATTTTCAAATATTCTCAATCCAATACTAACCATGAAAAAAAGATATGAAATATATTTCTAAGATAAACTCTCTCTAAACCCACTGTGATATTAACAGACACATTAAAAATCCTCCAAGATAAAATTAAACCAAGTTTTCCACTATATTTTCTGATATAATAGTCCGAATATAGTAACAAGGATCAATTATACATTTCAGAGGGGATTATAGGACTTAAACTAATTAACTTACACAAAATAAATACCACAGAAAATGATATAACAAGGCTGAATTGGAAATTTAAAACAATTTTATTATTTAATTCATGTGATAATATCTAAGATCCATAAAATATTAAATGGTCAATGATACATAATAGAAAATGGTAATTATATACACCAATGAACACAATGGTAAAATCCACCTAATAACTTTTGGTAAATATCTAAAAGAAGTATCTCCAAAAACAGACATTGTACATTAAACATGCCATATTACACCACTAACCTCCACCAAAACCATATCCACCTAGGTTGGCACAAATTATTACATGAAATACATAATAAAAAATTTTAGATGTATAATAAATCCATATTTGGGTGAGTATATACATGAAAAATTGTAAACCATAAAAACATAGAGGACTAATATGAAGACAAGTGAGCTCAAAACCAACAAGTAAATATAGATTATAATAAAACATGAGGAAACCCTTAAGTGATTTGAAAGCGTGAAGTTGTGATATAAAATAAAACTATACTCTTCATTGTTCCATAATAGGGGAATGAAATTGAATACTCAAGAATCCAATACACCAAACCTAGGAACACATATTTCTTATCCAGAATTATAGTGAGGGACCCACACCTCATTAAAGATATTTCATGGTCAATTGAGTAACCAAACACAATGTAAGTCATTTTTTGTACATAAGATTATATACAACAGAGTACCACACTACATAGATATTATAATTTTCCCTGTGTGAATGTGGGACTACTGAACCCTATTAATGATGTAGAGTACCCATCCCTTATTTAAAACAAGATATTATGGGTGTGACTACCATGTGATTACTATCATCACCATTCTTGATCCCTCATCGTGGAACTATGGGTATATGGATATGCATACACACATCTAACCTCATATATCGATGACACATGAATCCTCACATTCCACTTAAAAAATAACCCAAATATATTTTAAGGAATCCACCATGATGTGTCTATTTTGGTCATTCCATGGTGGAAAATAATAAATGGGTCTCATGATGTAAGACCATCAACTACTACATGTGTGCCTCCCTAACATCATGATATCAAACCAAAACATCGTCTACCATGTCAAGTCCAACCGACATTCACCCTTTCCTTCGAAATATGTAATACATTGCGACATCATGACCACACATAAGGATAAATTCATACATCTAATAACTATTTTTTTGATACATATCAATTTTCCAAACCCCAAATTAATACTATGTGAAAATATTTCTCCATATCCTGACCTCCAAACCTCATCCAACAGATGGTATGTAAAGGTTGCAACATGATCCTTGATATACCACTCATCTTGTTAAGAATAATTGAATCATAGGAATGTTATTAGAATATTTTACAATGTATATAATTTCCATATAGATATTGTACACTTATAATATCCCCAATTCCGTCATTATTTCCACCAATCAAATTTGAAATGTAGCTTCAATACAATTTAGTGTCTTGTATACCTCTAATGGTTTATTTCCAACTATGAATCACTAAAAATCATAATGCATGGGTTCACACCTTAAATAGTCCCCTCAATATATAACATTAAAAAAAATTACACACTGATAACTTTTTTAATGATCTTTTTTCAACCTCTATCAATTACTCATGCACAGATCCTAAATTTAGATCACAAATCTGTTGATTTTAAGACCTGAATCTCAAAAACTGATTAATATGAATTAATATAAAAAATATTAAATATTGAACATGTCTAATGATGTAATCACAAAGAAGATAGTATAAAATAGTATAATAATGGATGAAAATGTATGTGCTTCATGTAAAGATTTAGGAATTGTTCAACATGATTGAATAATCCAATTACAATGAACAAGTGGAAAGTAACCTATATTCAATAAATTTAGGATGAAATAAAAAATTTGAATAATTATCATGTTAATTAAATCTATAAAATAATTTAAAGAATTAATATCCATGAACAAAATCACATATAAAATTGTACAAAAATTGAAAATAATTAATTCATATATGGGTAATTTGTTGAAATAAATCGTGTATGATTCAGTTTTCATTAGTAGTTCCTTGAAGACAATGTTCATCATATCTTCGAGTTATTATCAATCCCTCTGTAAAATTATAATCAATATGGTCGATACCAAAAGATATTGAGTTAGTGATTATTAATTATAGGTTTATAGGGATTCTAGTGGTTTCAATATTAATTAATCAATTAACGAATTTAGTTAATTAATCCCTTTGGTTATTTTTCTCTCTTGAAGACCCTAATACAAATAAATATTACACCACATAAGTCTAAACAACATGTTATTTATGTAACAACATTATTAGTTTATATATATATATGTATTAAATTTGTGGGAAATTCAATTTATTTAGTATATTAATTGTGTGGAATAAAAATAAAATATAATTTTTAATATATTATTCATAATCATGCATAATACCAAAATTATATAATTTTCTTCCAAAAAACCTCAGAAAAATATTTACATTTTATTAAAGGATCAATAAATATAAACATGTATTGATATATTTGTATTTGAGATGGAAACTATTCATTATTTTATTGTTTTACCATGTGATCAATTTTTCTCTATTTGATCGGTTTGTTTTTTATTTATAGGCATCTATTTTTTAAAATTTAATTTATATTACATGTTTGTCATTATGGATGTGGATATATGATATAAAGTGAAAAGTTAATTTGAAATAATTTATCCCATAGTTGTTTTGAAACATCATTATTACTTTATATCTGCTTTCATAGTACATTAGTTCTTGTGGAACTATTTTACTGATAAGCTGAAATGTAAAATGAGTTCATTATACAAGATAATACATTAGAACCTAATCTCTTGGGTATGTTAGATTGGATAACTGATTCATGAAAATAGTTTTTCATGAAAGGGTTCTAAAACCAGACTACTTTTAGGTATTATATTAACTCATAATTGAATTATATATTCATATCATTTATATTCCAACAAATGTTTTAGCAATAGGTAAAAAATATTCTAATTAATTTAGATTATACTTATTATGTTAAAAAAATTTTGACATGTTACATATTAATATAAAACACATTATAATTTTAATTAAATATATTATGAATAAATATTAAAATATTATAAAAGAGTTTAATACATTTTTATATTCATTATATTAAAATATTACATGAAGCTATTACATAAAAAGGATTAAAATCATAGTAATTTGAAATGTTATATAAGATAACATATAGTGCGATAGGCATCCAACCCCAGCATTTATAGATAGAGGGTCATCCATGTTGCCTATATTAAATAAAAATAAATGTCTAGTTTTCTATAAATAAATACTCAATAATGATTATAGTTGAGATATGGAATTAATTATAAATATATAATATTATTTATAAAAATACATATGATTGAATTTAAACAATAAATAACTCACCATGGTTGAAATAAAATAAACCATATATTCATCAATACATATGAATACATTGATGCATGGTATATAATATATAAATGAAACTTATAAAATTTAAATTCATCACACACATATACAAAAAATAAAAAATAATATCTTTAGAATATTTGAAAAAATAAAATAATTATATTTATAATAAATTCATAAATTTAAAAATTAAAATTCATGACAACTAAAACATTGAAATAAATAAAAATAATAAAATTTCATTTAGAAAATATAAAAAATTACAATTAATATATATTAATTCATGATTTAAATTAATTAATCATATTTTAATTTTATATGAAGACAACATATAATTTCCTAGGAAATATAAACTCTATAACAAAAGATATAAATTATAATTATTCCTGAAATACAAATTTTTGGTATTTAATTTTATTAAACCCATTCAAAAATAATACTATGAACTATTTAAATAAAATAAAATGAAAAATATTGTATCAAATTATCCACCTACAGTACATATTGAATACACTAAAATATTCCAATTTATTTTTCTATATTTTTTTAAAATTATGAAATTAATATTAAAAATATATATTTTCTAAATGATTCATATGTATTTAATATTTAAATTCTGAATAATTCAAAATTAAAATTATATTTATTTAATTTCATATATATAAAATATATTTATATTTATATTTATATATAAACTGATGAAGTTTAAAATTATTATTTTATTTAATAAATAAAAATTGAACAAAAATATTTAAAATTAATATATAGTATATATAATTATATATATATATATATATAGTTTCCTATGATATGGGTGATGCCTTGTTGTTAAGGAAAACAAAATATATTTATCTTATAATATTTAATTGTAACACTATTATACCCATTCACTTATCATGTTCCATATAAAAGGTAATTATATATGAATATTTTAATCAGTGATAAGCTGAAAACTCATCTTTGAACCAAACAAGACATGGTTTTATCACTATAATTGTTGAATTCACTTATTTAGAACCATGATTTGTTATTTATTATTGATAGATATTTCACTCATCTTTTCCGTTAATATATGATCTTTCCATATAAATAACAATGATATCTAAAATAACTTCTCAATGATATCATAATCAACGAATTGGATTAGCCAAATCATATCATATACTATTTAATCAATATATATTTTCCTAAAATATCATCTATTATTTATATATTTAATTAGTTAATTCATATTTATACAAAATTTAACTAATTTTTTCTCGAATGAAACTATTTTATTTTTAAAGCTTCAAAAAATTCCAAATGAGGAAAAAATAAAAAATATCTATAAGATATTTAAAATTAATATAAAATAATAATGGTCATACCCCATATTATTTTTGAATAATATTATTCGATTAGATTTCAGAGTAAATAAATGATTGAAATTTTATCCCTAGGTATTCGAAGGGATCATCTATAAAATATAAGAGATCAATCTTACTTCAAGGTGTTCAAGATTCTAATCATAAATATTAATGAAAAAATGCAGCTTCAATAAAAAATAATCTTATAAATATGTATAGTAATGTTGTTTTCCACACATTTTATAGACATCCATGAAAATAAATCATGTTATATAATGTTTTATTAATAAAAAATCCATATGAATTATTGTAAAACAATATGGTGTCATATATGGTTACCAATCCTAAATTATTATTTTTAATTAAAACATCTTATAAATACATTTATACTAATTAATATAAGATTATATGAAATTATTACATGTGCCTAATGTTAAATTAGATGAAGAATGAAATATTAACTAGATGTGATGTCCCACGTCACATAGAGTATCATTTATAGCACTCCAAGTGATATATTTATATAATATGAAATGATATGAACCATATCACAAAAAATAATTATGCATGTTTTGTTCACTAAAATCCTTCAAATAACACTAGAGTATGGTTATAATCCAAACTCAGTTTCATTACTATAAAACACTAACATCATTAAGTATAAATAGATATCAAATATATTTACTAATCATTTCATCTCACTACCCTTTAATTATCCCCAAATATAGATATAAATACAATATTCAATTTGTATTAGATCAAAATGTATTCCAAGTCATGACATAAAACTAATAAATATGACACTAAATGTGTCCCTTTATTGGTAACTGAATCATAAGTGCACTAATAAATATCACAATTAATAATTGAATAGTTTCCTAACACTATTTTATCCACTCAAAAATTAATCCTTATTGATCAATTCTAAAAGTGGACTCATTAATAATGAATAGTGATTTTTAAATCATTGATAATATCCTTACTTAACTATGAATTTACACTCTTAAGAGTCATTAATAAATAGATTATAATCTATTATGTCATCTATCATTGGAATATCCACAAGAAAACAACATTTTTAAAACAAGTGTTAATATAATTGAACATCACGTTATAAACATCTCTTATTTTAAATTTTTCTATATAAGTAATTTTTTGGGATATTCAAAAACCACCCTAATTTTTTTTTTTCTATATTCCTCCACTTCAATTTACATGAAAATAATATCATCAATGAATACCATTAAAAACTAAATATAGTATGGATAGTATTTCCAAAAAAACATTATCATGAATATATTTAATACTTGGAAACACTAATTAAGATCATGTAAAATTTTAGCATCCATAGAAATATCAAAAAAGATTTATTTGATATAAATTTTTATTTTACTCTTATACGGTTATATGATAATCATAAATCATCATGTAATGTATGTTTTACCACTAAAAAATTGACATATTTTTCCTTGATCATGATAATATATATTTTTTCTTCTATATAAAATTATATAATCCTTAATAGTAAATACAAATTGACCAAATATAATTATCATTTATATAAAGAAAACTAAATTAACCCATTATGAAATATAAATTTGGATAAACCCTATACCATATATCATAAAATTTAATTCCTTAATCTAAAAAATTATATGCATCAATATTATATAATATCATTATGATAAGAGTTACACATTATTATAGTTGTATACTTAATTCATTATCTCATCATTGTGGTGGAACTGTGACTTCATCCAAAATAACATCAATAAATACTCTAAAAACGTGGAAAACGTACTTTTTTCTCTCAAATGCACATATAATCATTATTTAAAAAAAATATTTAATCATTAAATTAGTATAATTATGGACCGACAATTGATACGTTTCAATAAAAAAATTACATGATATCCTTTCATGTCAGAAAAATCCCATCATCAGTAACAATATATTTAATCGCTATAGGATCCATCTAAAATATGTTATGAATAAAATCATGTAATTGTATTTTTATCAATACTATATAACATGATCACTAATTTTTCCATCAATATATCCAACATTAATGAAATTCATCTATGATCTATGATCAACCTCCCACTAGAGTGGATAACTCTTGGGTTATTTTAAAAAATTATTCTAAATATAAATCCAATATACTATATGTTATTATATATTTATTCATGATATTTAAATTACTCTCATCAATTATTTCTCATTTTTAATTTCATATTTTCTATTCAATTATCATTTTTTGATTGAAAAACTAAATGAGAAATATTTTTCTACATTTATCAAATTATAATATAGTTTTCAATTTTTATTATAATATTCGTATTATTTATCCCAGTATTACGATCATTTTTTTTAATATTTATTTTTCAATTTTAAAAAAATTATTTAATAGTATATTTCACATATTATATATTTAATTTGTATATATAGCACACAAAACTTTCAAATAAATTTGTCAAGAAAAATAGGCTAGTAGCAAGATTTTATTTTCATGGAAAATACTTATGTCACAATTATGTGGGAAATTAATAGAGTTTCAAAAACGTTTCATTCCATATTTGCAAAACATTTCATGGTGAAAAATGAATTTTAGTTTTTTTTTTAAAAATTATTAATATTATTTTCATTTTTCATTCTAGAAGTTGAATCCATCCCACTCATTTTACATTATCTCCCAACCCAATTTATAAAATACATTACAATTTTATATGTCAAAATAATCTAGGTATAGGTATAAATATTTAAAATATTGATGATATTGATTTACATAATAAAAATATAAATGCTTTGTCATTTTTGACATGAAAACACTTGAAAATTCTAGGACATCAACACATAATTTTCCAAAAAAATTATAGTTATTAACCTAAAAAGTCCATTTTATATATGATATATTACTATGGATATTCCACATTCATATATACAACTATTAAAGGAAATAATTTTTGATATAATTATTTATTAAGGGTCAAATGGTCAATCTAACAAAGATTAAAAAAATTAGAAGAAAAATGGCCCTCTTCTTTTTCAAATAAATAAAAATCCATATTCACCATATAAATGATTGGAACATCACCACTCATGTAGGATTAAATTACATATCCATTTATTGAGAAATTATTAAAATGAACTTAAAAACACTAGTATTCAAATATAGACACCACCCATATCCTCTATATTTGTTATGATTTTCCAGTTTATTTCATGTAGTTTATAATAGTTGTAAAACTCTTATATTTTAACGAATGAAATTTTCATTCTAAACTGATATTCTAATGATATATATTTACTAAAATATTTTTAAAAAATTAATTGTAATTATTTCGGTATATTTTTTCTCATGCTCCTTATGAATTTAATTATATAGTTTTTTCTTTTCATTATTTGTGTTTTTTAATTTTTATCATTGTTTTCATTCCTCGTTAATTTTTCTACCATATCAACATAAAAACCCCATCTAAAATATTAACCACCGTAGTGGATAAGTAAATAACCCCTTTTGGTGATTTATATTTTGGGTATGACTGCTGAATAAATTTTTATCATTATATAATCATTAAGTTAAAATTATTTTTTCTTAACTATTGTTGTCAATGATTAATGATATGTTGGGTTTGATATGTGAATTTCATAGATAATTGGAAAAAAATACATTAATAATCATGGATTATTTATCCATCATTGAATAGAGATTTATTATAATATATAACCTAGAAAATTCATCTTGTAAAACATGATTTTTTTTGAATTTTCATGAAAATAATTATTTGAATGGGATTTTTATTTAATGCAGTGTTTTTTCATATCTAATTTATATTATGATATTATACCCATGAATTTAATAGATTAAAATTCAATTAAAAAATTTTCACATGTCAAAACATTTCAATCAATTCATTTTAGGTTTGAGAACTCACACCACATTCCCATTAAAATTAAAAAGGATTAAAATCTATTGTATAACTATTTTACCATCTCAAAGGATTTTAACAAACATTATACTATAATAATTATATAAATTAACAGAATAATTTATGGTTAATAGGTTATAATAATTAAGTGGAACCATTAATATAGACTTATTTAAGTATTTTGTTTTTAATAATTGTATTCTGAAAAACATAGGCAAAAATTCAGAAAACGTTTTTCTTAAAAAAAAATATCCAAACAAATTATTCACCATTGAAAAAATCATTCTTCCATATAAATTATATATAACTTCTAACATTGAATTTGTAATTTTTTTAATTAAAAAACTTATATGGAGGTCCAAATCATATTTTAGAACTCATACGTAAAAATACCCACAGATGAATTAGAAGGTACAATAGGGGAAACCAAAATAAAATAGATTTTCAACCATGTCCTAAACCAAATCATGACATCATATGTAATAGAGATAAAAATTTGAATAAAATCTCTTATCTTGATATAAATTACCTAAATTTTCATATAATATATCTTAATATTGATGTTTATTTGAAACTAAAATCATGTTTTATTCATCATTAACTCATTATTAGCAACTAACCAGTTCCTATCCTCACTTCAACCTCAATATGAATAAATTCATACTGTATTCTATGAATCCTCAACGGTTATATGAAAATTAATAAAAACATTAATGATTTCCATTATCCATAGGATTAACTATAAATTACGTGATTCAATATGGCATTCCTAGTTCCATGATCACATTGAATGACATGAATAAAATCTTCCAAGAGAAACTATTTCTAACATCTAGATCCACGAATAATTGAAATAAAATCAATGGAATTTGAAAATTCCAAAAAGTATCACTCTATATATATTTTTAGAGGTTGAAGAAACTTATTTCCCATTATTCACACACCAAATATTTGGTAGAATCTTTATCAAATGCTTTAATATGGATTTATCGTAAATGTATTGAACCCTTATTGAATTTGTATGTTATATCACTATTGTAGAAAAAATATCTATAGTTTCATGGAATAACGTAAGTAATATGGTCTCACATATTTATAAATTACAAACTAATGTAATGATATAATGATTACATTCCTATGTAAAATTTTCCCCATAATTTTTATTATTTGTGGATACTCCGCATTCGAGTTTGATATATGATTGTTTTAGATAGAACATTTAACCAATGGGTATCTCATATGAGGTTCTAATGTGAGATTCACCTTGGGAGTATGCTATGTGTTTCTTCTATATAGATGTAAATGAAATTATATCACATATGATTCTTTTAGGTAGGATATTTGAGCCGAATGATGAATGATATTTGAATTTTTTGAGTAGGATATGTCAACATTAAAGTTGATTGTATATTATTGTTCTATATAGGGGATTTTACCCTTCATACAATTGGTATATGTGGCTACAGAATGGGATAAGACCCCATGGGTGTTATATATATTAGTTTAATTGTATTATATGGATACTTAATATGAGTTAGGTTCTAAAATATTGTTCAATTGGACATGTATCCAATTTGGTGATTTTAAATTATGATGTAAGATAAATGATAATGACTGAAGTGGGTTTATAAAACTCGATTATCACCATAAAAATTAAATATTTATTGTGGATACATTATTTTGAATTTATACATTATTTATTTTTTCTACAATGAATATCAATTATTGCATATATATTATTCAATGGTTATAATATGGATAAAATTTATACCTTGCTACTGGGTTTTACTCAATCACTTCTCGAGTGGTAATGTCGCATTGTTACTAAAGAAGACTATATTATTTATTAATTTTGGTGAGATGTGGCATAATATATCATGGTCGAGTATAAGTAGATAAATTTATATTAGGAGACTATGATGAGCTATGGTTGACTGATTTAAATAGGACTTCTTTATTTTTTTTCTTTTATAAATTTGTATATTTGGTTGACTCATGTGGAAATGAGGTGAAATATATGATTTCATAACACTAAACAAAAATTTTATAGTTGGATTTAATATTATACGATTTTTTGTTATGTAACATATAGTCTATATTTTTAATCTAGTTCATTTGGTGTCATCATTGTAATATGAGGGAAAAGTCTCACCATGGAGAAACTTTTTGTATTAAATGATAGATAGAAGCCTTTGGTATGAGTAGAAACATTGAATCCATTGTATCGGTGCTCTGATATGATTCCCCACATTGACATGGGGACTCCTCTCAATTTTCCAAAAGATGTTAATTAGTTTTTGAAGAATAATATTACATAAGGATGAGACTATACCTACATATCTGAGCAAGGAAACAATAAAAAAGAAAGGTAGTTACAAACACCATCCATATAGATAAGTAGTGTAATTACATTAAGCAATGTTTAAAATACTAATAAAAAATAAATCAGGTTATATTAAAGGGATGTAATGTAAAATTAATGGTAAGGAATACATATATAAAATATTAGTGACATCGAAAACCAAATGACAAAAAAAATATGATGAAAAACTAAAAATAGTCTAAATTCCTTCCTTATATCTATGAAATCATGCTTTATCTATGAAACCATATAATTAAAAAAAATTGGGTGATTCCCTTACATGTTTCTATAATGATATAAACCATGTTTTTATACATACCCTAGTTTCATGGTGGCTGGTTTTGTTTATGAGTAAAACTAGACAGGGAACTACCAATGATGTCCCAAAAATATGTTCTCTAAATATATATACAAGAATGATTTATATATATAATAATCTATATAGTTTACCTATTGAACTAATTGACTATCAATAATTTAAAATTTTATATAAAACTAAATAGAATAACCAATGATTCCCAAACTCTATAGTGACACCTCATATCGGTCTAAAAATAATTTGAACAAATTTAGTGATTATTTGATCATGGTATATGATTAGGATTAACTAATTATATAGTATAATTCTAAAGTATCCATAAAATAATTGAAAACCCCCATGATTTTATAGATATTTCATTTTTTATTTACATATGATGCATTTGAAAGAATGATGTACTTGAAATCCATAGCATAAATAAACTCATTATATAGTATAAAATTATTCCCTAGTTGTAAGATTATATAGAATATATAAGATTAACCACATAATGAAATATATATTTAAATTTTATCATAATTTAAATTTTATATAATAATTCCTATTATAAATGTATTATATTTTTAGTAAAATCTTTTATTCATTAAATGATTTATTTTTGGAATAACTTATTTATTATATATGTAATAATTATAAATGTGTTGGTATTTTATGAATAAAATCAATATATTATTTATAAAATGGTTATGAATTATGATAGAATCATTTAATGGTTAAAAGCATTGTCTTTTTATAAAACTATTTTTATGTTCACTGTGATTTTATATCATATTAAAATAAAATAAATCATTAATTATTAATAGTGTTAATAAAATTAATAGAATATATATTCGTTAAATAATTTTATCATTCAATTATTTTTAGAATTAATTTAATGAATCTAAAATGTATTTTATGCAAAAAAAAATTAAATTTATCTTAAAAGAGGATTCAATTTTGTTTTGTGGCATTATTATAAAATAAAATTCATAAAATTATTTAAAATTATTTTGATAAAATTGATTACATATATTGAATTAGAATTTAAAAATTTTTAGTTGAATCCACATTAAATTTTACTGATAGTTAATAGTAAAAATAAAAAAAAATATGACGATTAAGGTTATAACATGATTACCAGTTGTTAAAAAAATTAAAATTATAATATTGCTATATAAACATGTTTAATTACTATTTTGTAATGACTGTTAGAATAAATCATACTTTATATCGAAATACATGGAAAATTGGATGAATTATACTTTAGAAAGTAATCAATTATATTTTAATCATTTATGTAATTCATGGTTTGTCATCTCTCACACTTATTAAAGGTCACATCTAATACTATCATACTTAGAAACATTAATCATCATAGCTCAGTCAAGACCTAACCTAATGACTTCTTATAATCCTTATATATTTCATTGATCCCATGGTGTTCTCTAAAGAACAGTCATTAAATTTAGAAGGTGTCTGATGAAGAATTACTCTCGATGAATAGGTACAAATCATTAGTGATATCATTAACCTTTTTATTATTTCACATACTGCTGACCAATTTTACCCATTATAAAATAATGAATGAAGAATAATAAATAAAATGATAGTTTATTACAATTATGGAACAACATTTTTCATCCTCTATAACATCAAATGAGAAATTAAATTATCCCTTATTCATATGTGTGGACTGTATATACAACAACCCTAGTAGCATAATGCTAGTGGCTTCATTATTAAATTCGAATAAGATACGTAGAATTACAACATGAAGAACTGGAAAAAATTACTATTCTTGGTAAACTAGATATAGAAATGAAATTACCATTACAAAATTGTACATAAATAAACATTGTTTTTTATTTTATAATTATACTATTACTTATATATTTCCAATGAATATCAAAAACAAAACAATTTGTTGTATCATAGGGAAAATACGAAATTAGAAAGGGGTGAGATTATGATGATATATACCATGAATAAATAATCATAATTAATATGTAAAGGTAAATAAGTGAAATTAAACCAAATTAATAATCAATATAAACCTAATATAGAAAAAATAAAAAAAATTAAATATAATCCTACAAATAATATAATAATATTGAAACATATCAATTGAAATTTTATCTAATCGCATAATTACATTGTCAAAAAAATAATCAAACAATGAGGAATTTCATATTTTCAAACATATTAAACATACTAAAATTACATTTTGAAAGATATTTTAAATCTATAAGTAGAAACCCATATAATTGGGATAATTTATTTTCCCCTTGAGACCTATGGATTCTTTGAGAGGATCTCTAGAACTAGGCCCCACCCATAATTTGAAAAGTCCAATGAATTTTTAGAAACATCAACCCCGGTAACCTAGATATATTATCTACAGTATTAATTTGGAATAAGATAAAAGAAATCAAATCCTAATGGAATTAATTGTTTATTAGTCATGGTAAACCATATGCTTACATAATTCCCATATTATATTTGAGTACACATTAACAAAATAATTTTTTCTCACTAGAAAATCATTATTCTTTCAAGAATATACTTGAATATAATTCATAATTAACTCCATATAATCTTGGAAGTGTTACAAAACTATTGGTCAGTTTTTATACCTAATAAGGGTTAATTATATTGTAATATATAAGAATTAAGTAAGGAAAATCAATACGGGATGGTAAATATCTCAACAAAAAAAACAATTTTATGAATTTGACTATCTTTATTAGATAATGCATAATTAATATAGAAAGGTAAAGAAATAAACACACATGGAATTCTACAAATAAAAATATATTATAACTGGATAAATATAATCAACATAGAAAGATAAATTAATGAAAACATATTCTATTTTGTCAATAATCTAAGAATTGAATGTATCCAATGATAATATAATTCTAAAAAAAATGCCGAACAATAATAATTTAAATCTTATAGAAGGAAATTTTTAATTATTGAACATCAAGATCATAGGGAACATGACACCTATAATATTTTACCTTTTATAGGTAGTTTAAAACTAATTGGTTTGTATACATAAGAAATACTTCTTTCTAAGGCTAGACAACTGTTTTTTCTCATGATAATACCAACATGTTTATGGGATATCAATAAATAGGCCCCACCCATATCATCAAGTTGAAATAAATCATTATATATCAAATAATATATTCAATTCATTAACAATACGTATTATCAAGAAAATACCTTATCATGTACGAAATACAAATTAACAATGATTTCCCAAGTTAGAAACATAATATTCAAGGTAAAAAACCATATGTAGAAATTATATTTGGATTATTTAGTAATAATATTCATGATAAAAAAATATTTATATTTATGGTAAATTTAATCTCTAATGTTGACAATAAAGTGAATATTTCATATAAAAGTAAATGATTACAAAAATTAATAAAAATTGATAATGTGAATAGACCACCTAGAAAAAAGATCATAAATAATCAATTGAATCATTTAACATGGTAAAAATATAAGATATATCAAGGGGATCATTAAAATAATAAAGGGTTCATGTCATTGACTTACAAAAATTTTATAATATTTTTAATAAAAATTTATAGAGTAAAATAACCTTTTGACTTTGAAAAAATATTAATGTAAAATTTCACTATATATTTTTCAAATATTTTTATTTTAACATAAATATTAAAAATAATAAAGGAATATTTAAAGCAAGATAGTGTGAAAATTTTATACATTCCATACATGTTAAAACAATGCCACTTTCCACGTTTTATATAAAATCTAAATGGAACACATTTGGAAAATAAAATAACAATCCTTAAAAAAAATTAATGTGTAAAATGTGGGTTTAAATGTATATAATAATTTTTTTAATGTTGTATTATTTAAACACTATTTGAAAATACGGTTTTAAGAAATTGTATTTTTTTACTAAAGATATAAATAAATTCAGGGTTTTTTTATTAAAAAGCATCTCATTTATTTTAATTACTAAATAGATGAAAATAGAAAGATTTAATGGAAATTTAATGAATAACTATCTGTAAGGAAATTAAACGGGGTTATTAGATTATAATAAAATTATTTCCTTCAATGGAAATTCAGTCACAAACAATCCTTACTAGAATGAGATTATGAAATAAACAAATAGAAGGATCATAAAGTTCATTTGAGAATTAATCAATAAATCAATTATTAGTATAAAAAAAATACACATTAAAAATCATGAATAAAAATATAATATAGTAAAATTTGTTAGACAAATAATATTATAATGTCAATGAAAATAAAGAAGTAGTAGAACTCAATAAAAATAAATTGAGTTATTAAATTTTTTACAATGAAATTACTTTTATTTGAAGTAAATATTATATGAAATAATTGAAATTGAACATTAGAATACTATTAAAAATTAATGAATCGTGATATTAAAATTTAAAAGGGATGTATATACAACAATTAATTAGGTGAAAATAATAAAATATGTTTTAATATATGGAAATCGAGTTGAATTCACTTACAAATATCATATCATTGAAATGAAAATTAATCAATGAGTTAATAATGAGTAAAATATGTACATAAAAAAAATTTATTCAAATGTATGTACAAACATAATCTTATAATTTTGGGGTAATGAATATGTAATATAACCCAATGGAATGAAATTTTTTTATGAATTATTTTTCCACATGTAAATGTTTTTGTCAAATACCCTTAGATTAAATAGTTCAAAGAAAAAAATAAAATACAATGAAGTGTAATGATTTCATAATATTATATTAAAAGTGGTAGTATTAACCAAATATAAAATAATTTTGGTTCATAACAATAAAATATTTGTCAATGAAGATAAATTTAGTAAAATTCCCTTACCTTTTTATTATTTTTGGATGAACATTTATTAACCTCTATTATAACAGTTTTAAGAATTTAATAAATTTTTTAAAAATGCCTATAAACATTAATAATAGTATATATAATTTACATATAACATTTTCCACCCATTTTATAATAACATTTTAATATTTTCATTGTTTCAGGTGCTAATTACCTTATTTCATCTCTATAGTTTTTCCATGAATGTTCATGATCTTGCACATATTATATAGATGCACCATCTATTTAATTGTATTAATGTAACAATTATCAATATTTATTAGATACCCTTTTATAGACATCTTTTATATTTTAACAAGAAGAATGGATCACATCACATCATGGAGACTGTAGGAGGTATGTACGCATAAATGGCATTTTCAATGACATTATTGGTAAAAAGTTAATAAAGTGGGAGATATATTAATGTTATATAAAAAATAAATATTTTTATATCACATATAATCAATAAATTATTATTTATTAGATTTTAGGACTATTTAAATACAAAAATTAATCACATTTCATTGTGAGGCTGTAGTCCTTCATAAACTTGATAGATGTTAACGTATTTTAAAAAGAATAGAATGTAAGAGATTATATGTGATTTTAAAGATTTTTAAGTATAATAATATCATAATATATATATATATATAAAATCCATTATTATATCCATCCTTGAATGGTAAGGAATGAAAAAGAATTACATCAGTTTAAGAGGGGGTTGTCCAACATACACAATATAGATGACATCAATACCCATTTAGAGAGAGAAGATACGATTCTACGTTATTACATTATAATAATAAAATATAATTATATTTAGAATAATTAGGATAATACAATATAGTTCATTATAAAATTTTAATTAGGTTTAAGAAAAAACAAAATAATGACACTCATTTTAGAATGATACCTTTTATTCAGACAACTTATTTATGTTTGTAACAAAAAACATACTAGTTTGGATTTATGATCAATTCAAGGGACCTTGAAAAGTTTTCATTTACTATTTAATATAATTTTATAGGGTTTTTATGAAACAAAAGGTAATGTATGTGTGAAGAGGGGATAATACTGTGTTTCCATTTAAAACTGGGGGAGAGGAAAACTTTATATGTTTTAAAATAATAAATTTCAACAAAAATTTTATCAGTAAAAAGGAGGAAAAAGGGTCATCATATAAACCCATAAGTGATAAGGTATAAATATGGACATTCAATTTCTGTTGGATAAGTCGTAATTTCATTTTAAAGATTATATTTTTATTTTAAACTCGTAGTAAATTACTTTTTTACCATAACTGTGCTAATTAGTTTTTACTGATATTATTATTATAAATAGGAAAAAAATTACCATATAATAATTTATAAATTATTTGGTTTCTAAATATAAAACTTTTTTTCCCTAATACAATTAAAAGGAATTTCGGAATATGTCATGACCTATCCAAATGGGGCCGGAGCTGTGACTCCAGATGCCCGCCTCTAATAGGTCAGGAGCTAGCAACTAACACTAAATATGTATATCACTAACATGGGTTGTCTAATCCTATTTACCTATACACATGTTCATATCTCAAGGCCTATACACCACTGAAATGTAAATCAATTGATAAATCATGCATGCATATATCTAAATCCCATAACAAAAGTACAACAACAAGTACTATAAAGTAAATAAGGCAAAATAAAACCCACCACAAAGTGTTTGAATACTAGTCCATAATAAAAGTTTTATAGGGGATGGATTTCAAGGTGACAATAAGAACACACCATGCTACTTATGGTTTCCTAATAACTGATTGGACTTATTCCATTGAGGAATCCATCAAAAGGTCAGTCATCTTCATAAGTCATGACACATGGTGGAAAATACCATCTATTGGTGAGCATATCAATGGCCATAAGGACAACCCAAAATCACTAACAAAGTAACAAAAAGAATAAAAATTATCTTTTTATAGGTATATGTATTGAAGACATATAAGAAGAATATACAGATATACTCAACAATGCATCATAGTCTCAAGGTAATGTCACTACCATAATGCATGTATAGATATCATTCTTAAAAAATCAGCATATCACTCGTGTATGATAATACAATCAACGAGTTATATAGTATTTAAGGATTCTGATCACGATGTTCAAATCCTTGGGTCTCTGCATTATATTTATACATTGGATGTCTTAATATAATGATACATAGTTCAAGATAACACCCAAGGCCATTGCTTATACTAGAAAATAAATTTGGAATAACCCTCTAAGTGGAGGATCGACACCAATGTAGTGCTTTCCAGGATGATACCTAGAAGTACACATAGAGAAAGATAATGATAGTGGAGCTCAATCCCAGAATCATCGAAGGATTCAAATACCTATATCAAAGATTTACTTCTTAATGGATCCACTGCATATGTGTAGTATGTGAATCCATAATAACCCTCAGGGAATGGATGTAGATAATGGAACCAACTGATACATGTCCTAAATGAAAAGTAAATGGGATGTGGGACTTCTATGATGGATTATATAGTATGTTCTGTGAGTACACAACATATAACTTCCAAAATGGTTTTTCTTCATTTATCATGGATTGTTCCTATGTCAATGTAAAACAATAAAACTATAATGATCTTGTGAATTCTTTACCATCCGCATGTACATTTATTTTCATATGTAAACCTGGACATGCAATTTTCACATCAGGGTACATAGTGTGTCCATGACCATTTACCCTAATCCATGTTTATGCATCCTATAATGCATATACTGAGCTATTAGGTTGAGTCACACTCTATGTGATGGCGTCCCATGTCATGTGATAATTAACTTCCCTATAACACACTAGTGGAAGACTTGGGGTCCCAAACAAACTAATACCAAATTACAGACCATGTGTTATGGTTTTTCTAGAATCACACAACTATTTATTGCATGATCATATTCTCAATTGATCGTTTATCCAACAACCCTCTATGTATAAACCTCAGAACACTATAGGCATATGAATTGTATCATTGAACATTGTGAACATACCATCGAATCCATTTGAAAAAAATACTATTGCATCATCCCTCATCATGCACCAAAGAATATGATTATTTTGAATCATTAAATCCCTTTGATACAATTCTTATGTCATCATTATATAATAACCATTACATAATGATTCCATATCTACATTTGAAATGGGTTTCTATAACAATACGGTGTATAACATTTTTTTATTTCATATAAATTGAACCATGGAGTAATGGACATTCTCTCGACGAATGAAGAAATAGGGAAGAATAAAATAAACCAAAAAATTAATTAAAAATATTAACCAATTCTTTTGTTGAACATGATTCATTTTTGTTATAAAAAAAGTGATAATGGGATATCAGAAAATAATTTCAATATTCCCAGACAAATGTTACCATTAACCACAATAGGTGGGATCCATGAATAAATTTGTAAGTTATTTAATTAAATTTATTCATAGATATAATAATAATTCGAAAATATAAACAAAAAAACATCTTTATAAAATTTTAATCGATCAACAGTAAATAATAAATCAATTTTCATATTGTTGATGAGATCCACATAGTCTATTTTACACTAGTAGTTGGTCATTGCCAGGTTTTCTTTATCCAATGAATCTACCTGTAATGGATTCTATCAATCTATTGGGTTATGAATCTTACAATTATATTATTCCATAAACATATATTTACATAAATTTTATTATTTATGGAAAATAAAATAACTCAATTTATAAAATTAATTTTTTCAAACATCCACTGTAACCACCCATTGTTTTTCTATAGAAATTCATTTCTTATAAATGTGTCATGAAATCACATGAAAATACAGAATAATGAACTAATAAGTGATAAGTGTCCTTTAATCATATTTTTCCACTTCAGTGTTCGGAATTTCGAAAATCTGACATACACGGTTACAATTAGAAAGTTATTTGGAGTCTAATAATGAAAACATAATTTTGTGTTAATAGTAATCTTCAATTATTAATAGTAACATACCCTTATGAATAGTGACATAATATAATGAATAATAACATTACATATGATAATATATTAATAATATTAAATTAGAAAGTATGATATACCTATATTTTAGAATAAGTAAATGACTTTTTTAAAACTGATTTTCAATAATAAATTATGATTTTATTTAAATATTAATATAATAATATTTAGAAACTTATTTCTCCAAAATGGACCTCATTTTGGGATTCTACATGTTGAGAATTGGTGGGATTGATTTTTGGTATTTTTCTAAAATACATGAATTTTTTATAAATTGTGAAATACCATAGTTTATAATATAAGATAAATAAGATAATTTTATAGTCATGCATTATTTTCTACTAATTTAATCCCATTTGGTTGAGGATCACATGATAAAATTACCATTCTTGGTCATTTAATACATACTATTCTTTTTCTTATAGGGAAATAATAAATTAATGGATTTTATATTGATAAATCCCCTCTCCCCTCCACTATAAATACCACCCTTCACACCCTCATTTCCTCACACCTCTCAAGCTTCAAGCCTTGTATAAAATCGTCCCATGAACCTTCCATATCCCCTCCCCGACTTCCAAGAGCGTCTGGTCTCTTCAAAAGACCAGTCCTAACTTCTTTAAGGAGGGTCTCAATATGTGGATTCAAGAGGTAATTCCCCTCTCTCTTTTTCTTTTAAATTTCGTTCAATTTCGAGTTATTTTCCCATTATCTAACCACCATTGTTCATTCCAATGGTATGGTAAATCTAGTATCATAAATATAATATAATTTTATGATAATAATTTTATATTATACCATCCATCCTCATTCTCCTATTCCTTCTATTTTTTAAAAGAAAGTGTTATTTTTGATGTGATGATCTATCACCTTCAAGATCGACATGTTTTATTTTTCAATTTAATCTTTCAGATATGGTCATGAAACCCTTTTTATGGTTGAACCAGAATATAATATATGTATTATTTCCTATTTAATGTTCCAGAACTAACTTATGTACATATTACTAAATGATTAATCAAATCCAGTTCATTGTGGTAAAAAAACCACCCAAATTAACCCAAACTGTCATCATTTTATTCTTATCTAATTATTCATCAACATGGTATATATTATAATTAATTATAATATCATTTAAAATGATTTAATATCCCTAATAAAATTAGATATTAGTTTTGGATGTTTATGCATGTTCCACACGATCATTCATTTATGAATACAAGTGAACCACTCAAGAGAACGATAAAAACGAACATTCCTGAAGACTGTTTTTTAAACACTATAACTCATCCAAATGACCATAAAATATCTTTATGAAACCATAATGAACCATATTCATGTATAAAACGTTCTTAAATAGTAAATTAATGAATCTAGTGTGGTTATACAAGTCAGTAAAGAAAAGAAATCATTTAGATACATGGTAAGGGGAAATTCTCAAACCCAACTTTGATCCTTCATGTTTTCCCTATTTAACTTATTTTTGATTTGGTTACTCCTTAAAAATAATTTTTTAATCCGTAAATTTCTATTTCTAGTATATCCATGTCTATCACTGGTGTTTATTTCAATCAAAATGTTTTCCAAAAGAACTCTTCTATTAAGAACACACCCATTACTTCTCATTCAAGGATGATGGTTCATGTCACATGTATGTTATTCCCCTTTTATTTTCAGTTTCTAATGTTTAAGATTGTGTTCTTATGATATGAAACTCATTCATTTTCATGTTTTAGTCATCTTTACTTTTAATATATGTTCATCTTCGCATGCATGATAGATGATAATGTTTTTATGTGACTTGTGAAACCAGAATTATATAGTGAAATATGATTCTTTCAATGTGACGGGTCCACCAAGAATTATACAGATCTCCAATGCATTGGGTAAATATATTAATCTCTTGAGTTAATGTGAAATTATTTGTGAACAATCCCCTTTCGTTTTTCACAAGTACACGTGGTAGTTAACCACTAAGACATGATGTTTCATTTCTATGCATTTCCACATTTAATGTAACTTATTAATGATTCCTCTCATGTTCATGATACATTACCTATGTTATAGTTATGCTCACCCATTAGTATATTGTTCCTATATATCCTCTTATTGGGATTTCACCTCACCCATGTTTATGTATATCCTCTTGTGATTACATGTACTAAGGAGGGGCCAAGTTCCAATAAGATTCTAGAGAAGAAATAATTTAATAATTGTTTTTTTCTAGATGTTTTAATTGTTATGTATGATCTTATATTAAAACGGCATAACTCCTTTAGATCCTCTATGTGTAATAATATTATGTTTTTTATCTTTAAAATGATGTAATAGTAGTTTTAGAAATGGTTGGGTCACTATAGTTGTAATCAGAGGCCATGTTTAGTTAATATGGAAATTAGGATTAGTGAACCCTAGAAGAAACCTCTAGCATGAATCAAGGTAAAAATATTCACACATGAATCATTAAATATGGATCTCATATGTTATTCATTTTAAATAAATTTAACAAATTAATAAGTTTTTTATTCATGAATTATCGACTCATGTTTTTTTCTAACCTTTTCTATTTTTAAAAAATGGTGGGAACCAAGAAAAACTCAGCCAACAACTCGTGTGCAGACCAATGAAACGATTTACCGAATAGCTTCTCCAATGATTTGGGAGGTGGAGTTCAAAACATTATTTTTTTTCATACCCAATTATCTTTGGTTATGAACAATAACCATAATAATGGATAACATCCTCCTTTTCCAATGGGGGATAAATGAGTTATTGAATGTTTTATGAGGCAATGACCACCTATGTTAAGTGTATCTTTTGATCCACTAGTTGCAGAATAGTGTGTCAACTCTATTGAGATGATCTTTTACATGCTCTATTGTTCTGAAACATAGATGGTGACTCTATCAGTTTATATTCTATATTGAGAGGCTGATCAATGGTTGTCATTGATTAAGAACACCATGCAAAGGGGGTAAATTGAAGAGATCCAATGGGAAGACATTAAAAATGATTCTTACTAGGTATTTCCGAGGAACTCTTGACATGAAGATGGAGAGAGAATTTATACAGATCAAGGAAAAAAAGGAGAATTAGTCACAACCTATAAAGATAATTCTATAAGGCTAGTGTGGTAAAACATGAAAAAGGAGATCACGGAATATATATCAAGGATCTTGGCATGTCAGAAATGTAAAGTAGTGCGACCTACGTCCAAAGGGATGATGCAACCATTTCCTATACCCTTGTGGAAATTGGAGAATGAACCATTGGGCTTTATCAAGGGTCTCTGGAAGACATCGAAGATAAATAATGACTCATGTGTTATGGTTGACCAACTCACCAAGACATCCCATTTTATCACTATTTGGGAATATCTCTCGCTTCAACAATTGCAATGACATTTTTGATGAAAGTGGTGAAACAACATGGAGTTACACTCTTAATTTTCTCTAATCGTGATCTAAGGATCACATATTAATTTTGGAGGATCCTTTAATATAAATTGAGCACTGAATTAAATTTCAGCACGACCTATCACCCCCAAAATGATGACCAATATGATAGAACTATTCAGATGTTTGATGATATGCTAATAGTCTGCTCTCTAGAATTCAATGGTGGATGGGATCATCATATCCCATTTGTTGAGTTCTCATAAAACAATAGCTTCCACTAGAGTATATAGATGGATCTATATGAATCTTTGTATATAAGGTGATGTAGAACCCCAACCTGTTGGGATGATATTGGAGAAATAATTCTTTTTGGACCCTATCATGTCCAAGTGATGACAGAGAAGGTTCATGTAATCCAAACACACATAAAATCTTTTCAATGTAGGAAAAAGAGTTATGCTGAAAACCATCGATGGGACTTGGAGTTCAACATTGGGGATGATGGTTTCTTTCGAATATCACCATGGAAGTGATTCATGTGGTTTGGAATGAATGAAAAACTAATACCAAGGTACACTGGCTCCTTTGAGATGCCTGACTGAATAGGAGTCGTGGAATATCGACTTTCACATCCACCACATATTGCTCATGTTCATGTCGTGTTTCACATATCACTTCTGAGGAAGAACATATCTGATATCTCACGTGGACTGAACTCAGAGGTGTTAGAAGGAAGATAATATCTCCCGTGAAGAGTAGCCAGTAATGATTCTAGACCGAATAGATAATTTTTTATGCAACCAGACAACCCAACTTGTCAAAGTCTTGTGGAGGAACCATAAGTTTGAAGAAGATACTTGGGAACCCGAATAAGAGATGAAGGAGAAGTACCGTCACTTGTTTGTGTAATGTAAAATTTCAAGGGAGATATTTCATAAGGGGGGAAGGATGTAACATCCCAATTTTTTTCACTGAAAAATTACCTTATTATACATATGTCAAAAAATCACATGAAAAGACATCATAATGAACCGTTATTATCTATGTATCCTTTAAATGTTTTTCCACTTCTGTCTTTGAATTTCAAAAATCTGGCATACACGGTTGCAATCAGTATGTTTTTTGGAGTCCTATATGAATAAATTAATTTTGGGTGAATTGTAACCTACCCTTATGTATAGTAACATAACCTTTTAACTAGTGATACATCCTAAAGAATGATAACCTTACCACTGAATATATATAAATAATATTCCTGTTGAATGCTTGATATACCTATATTTTAAAATAAGTATATTAATGTTATAGAACTGGTTTTTGATAATTAATTATGATTTTAATTAAAATTTAAAATAATAATATTTAGAAAATTATTTTTGAAAAATGGAATTCAATTTTCGATTCTAAGTGTTGATAAATGTTTGGGTTGAATTTTTGGTATTTATCAAAAATACTTTAATTTTTTATGAATAGTGAAAAAACATAATTTACAAAATAAGCTAAATAAGATAATTATAGAATCATTCATGATGTGCTACTAATTTAAGTCCAACTAGTTTTGGTTCACATTGTAAAATTATTATTTTTGGTCATGGAATACTTACTATTCCTTTTTTTGGAAATAATATATTAATGTGTTTTTTATTGAGAAATACCATCTCCCCTCAACTATAAATACCACCATCCACTCCCTCATTTCCTCACAACTCTCAGGCTTCATGCCTTCACTAAAATCTTCCCAGGCATCTTCCTTATTCCCTCCCCCATTTCTGAGTGCTTCTACCCTTATAAATAGACCAATCCTTGCTTTCATACGAATTATCTCAATAGGATGAATAAAGAGGTAATTCCTCTGTCTTTTTACATTAAATTTCATTCAATTTCATGTTCTTTTATTATTATCTCCCCACCTATATCCATCAACATGGTATGGTAACTCAAGAATCATACATATACTAGAATGTTAAGATACAAATGGGATATTATACTATAACATCCCAAGTAAGTATTTAATAATAGATATTTTTTATCTATGTCTATTAATTAATTAGATAGTGTTTTAGAGGCTTAACATGAGAATAAATCCAATCTTAAGCATGGAATACACTAATATTTTTAAAAGATTGTTTTACTGCCTTTTGATGAAAAAACATTTTTTAAATAAATATTTTGACACTTTTGTAAGCTCTATTTGTCAAAATAAACTTATTCTATATTATTGGGACATTGGAATTTACTTTGGGTAATTTTTTGGTATTTTTCCGATAAAGATCATTATTTAATGAATAGTGAAAAATGTTGTATTTTAATTCAAAACCTCTTTTTAATCTAATTTATTTATATGTTTAGATTATATTTTGAATTGGTTTTAAATTTCAATTAGAATATATTTTTACTATTTAATCCAATAGTGGTTGTTGGAATTAATTTCACTTTGAAATTGGACTTAAACTAGTGTCAATCTTTTGATACTTAATGTTTCATAAAAACACAATATTTTCTCTAACAACGGGAATTAATTATTAAATTAAATAATGTAACTTATATGTTATGAATTTTTTAAAATAAAAATCATTTCTGAATTCAGAATATCAAATATAGCTTAGGGTAAATTTTTGGTATTTTTCTACAAAACATCAATTTTTGATGAATAGTGAAACCACTAAGTGGTACTTAAAAACTGATTTTTCGTTTAAATGAAAATTTATCACCTCTGTGTTATGAATTTCAAAAATCTGAAAAACATGTTTTCATTAAGAAGTAAAATGTGGTTTAAAGGGATTAAAATAATTTTTTGGTGAATAGTTACTTTAATGTTTTTAATCGCGATTAGAGGTAATTAATGTAATTTAAGGTAAAAATAATGTTTTAATAAAATGAAATGACCCAGAAACAAGTCCTACTCGTATTGGATGTGTCATGGCCGACCATTATATCCCATGGGTCGATTTTTGGGACCCCATGGAGCCACTTGGGTAAGATAAAGACATTAATGTCTTTTATTTAAAGTAAAAGTAAAAATGACACAAACATGAGTTGTTTTACTAAACCAATTTTTAAATGGGGTTATTCAAGTCATATTTTTGACTATAAATATTAATTAGAAATGTAAAAAGATTTATTACATCATAGTATTTTTTTATAATTTTTAGAAATTAAATAAATTAAATTATTTATGACACCATGATGGTAGAGCGATTACCTCATTATTTAACGATTTAAATAAAATGAAAATATAATGTAAAATATAAGACCTACACTTGTCAGAAACCTATTCTATGGGTTTATTTCGAACCCTTATCACATTATCCTTGAAATTTATAATTGTGGGCCCTTTTTTCTCCGAAAATCATTATATAACAAAGTATCTTTTCTTAATTTTTCAAGAGTGCACCTCTTCTCCTCTTATAAAATGCCCCAACCTCTACCACCTTACCCACACTTCCAAAGCCTTTGTCTCGGCCAAAACCTTTTCATTTTGTCTCTCAAAATCCCTATCTTACTCCTTGAAGCCTCACTTTGGGAAGAAGTATTCCCAAGGATGCCTTTGCACTCAAATCAAAAAGAGCTACCCGATTTAAAGGTAGTGTCTTCTCTTGTGTTCTTATGTTTTATTTTTCTTCTCCAACCCCCTAAACTCTTTTTATTCATTTTTTTTGTAACAAACCCAGTCTCTTCAATATACTAGGATGTTGTTATAAGAATAATTCTAGATACACTTACACACACCTACATCTAATGGTTAAAGAACATACTGTTTCTGTGGATGGTGAATTTTTGCCTCACGAAACGATGATTGTTAAATATTCTTCTAAAACCTTCAAAGGTGGATATTAAGATGTCACTATATTTATATATGATATATAATATGTTTATTTTTTCCTTAATCTTCATTATTTTTCATTTATGTCATACCATTATGGCTTCTATTATGGGTATACGTGATATCTTCATTTTAGGAAGTGCGGACTACCGCCCCCTCAAAGTGATTTGATTCTTTAATACCATATGTAGTACGTATAAAGGACGGATTTAATGATACTATATATGATAAAATACTAGAATTATAATACTATTATGTATCATTATGTTTTAATTCCATTAAATTATGAGATAGAAATGAATGTAGCGTTCATGCGTACGTACGACTTATCGTCGCCATGAACGGTGCATTTAATTTCTTATCCCCAAATGTAATGTACTATTATATGTACATATATATAATTGATATATATGCTTTATGTAACATATAAATGATGAATATTATTCTGGAATTAAAATATACATACCTCTCATTTAGTTTTAATTCCATTAATATGACATAGAAATGAAAGTAGGGTTCATGCGTACGTACGGCTTACTGTCTCCATGAATGGTGCATTTCATTTCTTACCTCTAAACAATATGTAATATTATAAATTAATTTATATACTGTATATATATGATATATAGGATATCTACATCATGAGTATAACTCTGGATATAATGGATACATGAAAAACTTGTAATTATAAAGAGTTTATTTTTGACTCAAGTACCAATGATGGTTAAAACGACCATTATTAACTTAAATAATTACATAGTGTTCATGAAATGGTAATAAGTGATATAAAAGGAATAATTAACTTGAAAAAGTTTCTTAAGAAAGTATAAATTAACACAAGTTTATTTTTCAGGATGTTAAAGAACGATCGAGTCAAGTCAGACCCAAGGTATAGGACTTTGTCTCAATCTCCTTTCATTGAGGCATATTTTGTTTTATACACAACCATCTTTTAAACGGTGTATAAACCCATTTTAATTTTATGTTTATCCAAAAGGAATCTTTTTTATATGAATAATTTTAATAAACTACAAAAGGGAATGTTTTTGTCGTACGTATGAGGCAACAACAACTTCTCCGCCGACGTGACCATTATTTGAGTTTCGGCTTCCTCTACAAGCCATACCTTTTTCTAAAAGAAAAATAAATACCATGTTTTACTTTTCATATATTTTGGTATTGAAAATGGTTTTCATAATGTTTTTATATCAATGTGTTATATTGATATCTTGTGATTGAAAATTGGAAATTTATGTTTACTTTATGCATGTTTTATGTGATATGATTATGTTATGGTTCTTGGGATTTATTATTAAGACGGGTGGATCCGTGATAAACTAAGGGCTGGTGAGCCCGATATAGATCTCCAATGCATTGGGTAACGCGAAGGAGTTAAACGTTAAGGTTTTTTCCGAAGAGATTTAGGGAATATACTGTGATGGGTATTCCAAACGTAACCAAGAGGGTTACTCCCTACGTAAGAATGTTATGAATGCCTCAAGTTACCTTTATGTCTTATGATTTCAATGATTTATTCATGATTTGATGAGGTATGTTAAGGTGCTTATTTTTTATGAGTAGAGTATGAATTCATTGATTTTTATGTATACATGTACTCATGTTTCCTTTCCATATTTTTATATCCCTTACTATGATTTTTATGCTCATCCAAAGTTTTTGAAATGTTTTTCTCAGGTCAAGGGAAGGGTACATGATATGATGATAGTGTCAAGGAAGTGTCCAGAAAGAATCCATGTTTTATTTTAAATATGTTTCCGTTGATGGGAAAAATGAATACTATATTTTATGTAACCACTTTGTTTAAATGTGGAATGTAATGCAAGTTTTATGATCTAATTCTCTAAAACTCTAAACCTGAAAAGATCCTCAAGGTTTATTCTTTAAATATCTCAAGATTAAGTAATGTTTAAGGCTGGGGCCCTATAGCTGGTATCATAGGTCGGTTTAGATAACTTTAAGAGTTAGAATTCTATTAAATGATTATCCAAAAATATTTTTTATGGTCAAATTGAAATGATATAGAATTTTAAGACTACCATGTTCCTTCTCCTAAGATATTTATGTGATAAGAATTGTTTTTCATAGAGGGAAGAAATTAGCTTTTCTGGGAAGGCATACAGAGGAAAATGACCTTTCAAATCAGTATCTTGAGATGGTCAGAATCAGAACTAAACAGTTTCTTGCAGTGATAGATTAGTTGACTTAGGTTACTACCGAAGGTTTGTTGAAATTTTTTCATAGTTATATTGTCCAATGACTATGCTAACTTGGAAGGGTGTCAAGTTTATCTGGACAAAAGAATGTGATGATTGTTTTCAGGAACTGAAAAGAAGATTGGTGAATGCTCCAGTTTTGGCACTACCATCCAGGAATGGGGAGTTTGTTATCTACAATGATGCTTCATTGAAAGTACTTGGTTGTGTCCTAATGCAGAATGATCAGGTAATTGCTTATGCTTCATTACAATTGAAAACTCATGAGATAAATAATCCTACACATGATTTTAATTAGCTGTTGTTGTTTTCGTTTTAAAAAATTTGGAGGCATCATTTGTATGGAGTAAAGTGTGAAATATATACTGATCACATATGTTTGAAGTATATATTCACTCAGAAAGAATTGAACATGAGACAGAGGAGATGGCTAGAATTAATCAAATATTATGATTGTACAATTCATTACCATCCGGGAAAATAAAATAAAGTGGCTGATGCTTTGAGTCGAAAATGTAATGATTCATTAACAATGTTGTGTTTGGAACATGATCCATTGGTTAAGGATTTAATGAAATTTGGCATAAATGTTTTTGGTGCAGCATGTTCTTCTGTTTTGATTCAGGTTTCAGTGAAATCTTCTCTATCATACAGAATCAAGAAAGCATAGAAGCAGGACAGCGAGTTTCAGAAAAAGGTAGAGCTGGTTCAGAAGGGTAAGATGCCTGATTTCAACATTGATAATTATTGAGTTTTTAGATTTAGGAAGAGATTGTGTGTGCCTTGAGATTCATAGTTGAAGAGAGAGTTGTTATGTGAAGCTCATAGTTCTCCATTTTCAGTTCATCCTGGCAGTACTAATATGTACAGAGATCTGCGGGAGTATAAATGGTGGGATGGAATGAAAAAGATATTGCTGATTTTACGTTGAAGTGTTTGAAATGTCAACAGGTAAAAGCAGAGAGGAAGTTACTGAAAGGGATTCTTCAGCCTTTACCTGTTCCAGAGAGGAAATGGTAGAATATATCCATGGGCTTCGTTGTGGGATTGCCGAAGACACCCCGAGGTAATAATGCAATCTATGTTATTGTTGATCGCTTGACCAAATCTGTTAATTTCTATTCTATACGAGATACTTTTTCCCTATATCTACATTCCCATTTGTATCATAAAGAGATAGTTAGGTTACATGGATTTTTTCTCTCCATTGTATCTGACCATGATCCTAGGTTCACTTCTAAATTTTGGAAAGGCCTTCATAAGTCGTTGGGTACTGAATTAAATTTTTGTACAGCTTTTCTTCCTCAGTCAGATCGGCAGTCAGAACGAAAAATTCAGACATTGGAGGATATGCTACGTCCTTGTTTGATGAATTATCAGGGAATTTGGGACTAACATCTTTCCTTGGGTGAATTTTCATATAATAATAGTTTTCATTCTAATATACAGATGGAACCATTTGAGGCGTTATATGGAAAGAAGTGTCGAACTCCAGCTTTCTGGGATTAAGTGGGGGAAAGGAAGCTGATGGGACCAGAATTGGTAGAAGAGTTGGAAGAAAATGTTAAACTGATACAGAAACACATGAGAACATCACAGAGTAGGCAGAAGAGTTATGTGGATAACCGGAGGAAGGATCTATCTTTCGAGGTAGGTGATCATGTTTTTCTCAAAGTTTAACAGTGGAAAAGTGTGATGTGATTTGGTATGAAAGGAAAGATGAGTCCAAGGTTCATTGGACCATATTAAATTCTGGAGAGAGTTGGATCTTTAGTATACCGAGTGGCTTTACCTCCGAGTTTATCTCAGGTACACAATGTTTTTCATGTTTCGATGTTGAGAAAGTATATGCCAGATCCATCTCATGTTTTGAGTCCAGAGGTAGTTCATCTAGAAGACAAGTTATCTTATGAGGAACAACTGGTCCAGATTCTTGACCACAGGGATCAAGCGTTACGGAATAAGGCGATTCATCAAGTGAAGGTTTTGTGGAAAAACCACATGATTGATGAGGCAACATGGGAATCTAAAAATGCAATGAGGGCTAAATACCCCCACTTATTCAATAAGTAAACAAATTGTGGGGACACAATTTTCTAAAGGGGGAAGGATGTAACATCCCAAGTAAGTAATGAATAATATATATTTGTATCTATGCCTATTAATGAATTGGATAGTGTTTTAGAGGCTTAAAATGAGAATAAATCCAATCTTATGAATGGAATACACTAATATTTTTAAAAGATTTTTTTACTGCCTTTTGATGGAAAACCATTTTTTAAATAAAACTTTTGACAATTTTATAAGCTCTATTTTTCAAAATAAACATATTCTTTATGATTGGGACATTGGAATTTACTTTGGGTAAATTTTTGGTATTTTTCCGATAAAGTTCATTTTTTAATGAATAGTGAAAAATGTTGTATTTTAATTCAAAACCTTTTTTTAATATAATTTATTTATATGATTAGATTATCTTTTGAATTGGTTTTAAATTTCAATTATAATATTTTTTTACCATTTTATCCAATAGTGGTCGTTGGAATTAATTTCACATTGAAATTGGACTTAAACTAGTGTCAATCTTTTGATACATATTGTTTCATAAATACACTCTATTTGCTCTGACAGTGGGAATTAATTATTAAATTAATTAATGTAACTTAATTTTTTTTTATTTTTTAAAATAGACAACATTTTTGAATTCGGAATATCAAATATATCTTATGGTGAAGTTTTGGTATTTTTCTGAAAAACATCAGTTTTTGATGAATAGTGAAACCACTAAGTGGTACTTAAAAAACTGATTTTTTCGTTTAAATGAAATTTTACCACCTCTGTGTTTTGAATTTCAAAAATCCAACATACATGGTTTTCATCAAGAAGTAAAATGTGGTTCAATGGGATTAAAATAATTTAATGGTGAATAGTAACATTTAAGTTTTTAATCGTGATTAGAGGTAATTAGTTTATTTTAAGGTAAGAATAATGTTTTAATAAAATGAAATGACCTAGAAACATGTCCTACCCTTATTGTATGTGTCATGGCCGACCAAGACAAACCATGGGTCGATTTTTCGGACCCCATAGAGCCACCTGGGTAAGATAAAGACATTAATGCCTTTTATTTAAAGTAAAAGTAAAAATGACACAAACATGAGTTGTTTAACTAAACCAATTTTTATATGGGGTTATACAAGTCATAGTTTTGACTATAAATGTTCATTAGAAATATGAAAAGATTTCCTACATCATATTATTTTTTTATAATTCTTAGAAATTAAATAAATTAAATTATTTATGACACCATGATGATGCACTAATTACCTCATTATTTAACGATTTAAATAAAATGAAAATATAATGTAAAATATAAGACCTAAACTTATCAAAAACCTATTGGATGGGTGTATTTAGAACCCTCGTCACCTTATCCTATAAATTTATAATTGTGGGACCTTTTGTATCAGAAAATCATTTTATAACAAAGTATCTTTTCTTAACTTTCCAAGAGTGCCCCTCCTCTCCTCTTATAAAAGGCCCCCACCTCTACCACCTTAAACACACTTACAAAGCCTTTGTCTCGGCCAACCCCTACCCATTTTGTCTCTCCAAATCCATCTATTACTCCTAGAAGCCTCAATTTTAGCATAAGTCTTCCCAAGGAAGCATTTGAGCTCAAATCAAACAGAGTTACCCGATTTAAAGGTAGTGTCTTCTCTTGTGTTCTTATGTTTTATTTTGCTTCTCCAACCCCATAAACTCTTTTTATTCATTTTTTTGTAACAACTCCAGTATCTTAAATATACTAGGATTTTGTTATATGAAGCATTCGAGCTACACTTACAAACACCTACATCTAATGGTTAAAAAACATATTGTTTCTGTGGATGGGGAATTTCTTCCTCACAAAACGATGATTGTTCAATACTCTTCTAACACCTTCAAAGGTGGCCATTAAGATGTCACTATATTTATATATGATATATAATATGTTTATTTTTTCCTTAGGATTCTGTATTTTTCATTTATGGCATACCATTATGGCTTCCATTATGGGTATACACGATATCTTCATTTTAGGAAGTGCGGACTACTGCCCCCTAAAAGTGATTTGATTTGTTAATACCATATGTGGTACATATAAAGGATAGATTTAATGATATTATATATGATACCATACTGGAATTATAATACTATTATGTATCATTATGTTTTAATTCCATTAAATTATGAGATAGAAATTAAATTAGCGTTCATGCGTACGTACGACTTACCGTCTCTATGAACGGTGAATTTCATTTCTTATCCCCAAATGTAATGTACTATTATAAGTACATATATATAATGGATATATATATTTTATTTTAAATCTAAATGATTAATATAATTCTGGAATTAAAATATAAATATCTCTCATTTAGTTTTAATTCCATTAATATGACATAGAAATGAATGTAGCGTTCATGCGTACATACGGCTTACCCTCTCCATGAACGGTGCATTTCATTTCGTACCGCTAAAAGTTATGTAATATTATAAATTCATGTATATACTGGATATATATGATATATATTATATCTACATCATGAGTATAACTCTGTATATAATGGATACGTGAAAAACTTGTAATTATAAAGAGTATATTTTTGAATCAAGTAACAATGATCGTTAAAATGACCGTTATTAACTTAAATAATTTCATAGTGTTCATGAAATGGTAATAAGTGATATAAAAGGAATAATGTACTTGAAAAAGGTTCTTAAGAAAGTAGAAATTAACTAAAGTTTATTGTTCAGGACGTTAAAGATTGATCGAGTCAAGTCGGACCCAAGGTATGGGACTTCGTCTCAGTCTCCTTTCATTGAGGAATATTTTGTTTTATACACAACCTTCTTTTATACAGTGTATAATCCCTTTTGAATTTTACGTTTATCCAAAAAAAATTTGTTCTATATGAAGCATTTTACTAAACTACAAAAGGGAATGTTTTTGTCATATGTATGTGGCGACAACGACTTCTCCGCCGCTGTGACTATTTTTTGAGTTTCAGCTTCCTCTACAAGCCATACCTTTTTTAAAAGAAAAATAAATACCATGTTTTACTTTTCTTTTATTTTGGTATTGAAAATGGTTTTCATAATGTTTTTATATCAATGTGTTGTATTGATATCTTGTGATTGAAAAGTGGAAATGTTCTGTTTCCTTTATGCATGTTTTATGTGATACGATTATGTTATGGTTCTTCGGCATTATTATAAAGACGGGTGGTTTCGTGATAAAATAAGGGCGGTTGAGCCCGATATAGCTCTCCAATGCATTCGGTAATGCGAAGGAGTTAAACGTTAAGGTTTCTCCGAAGAGATTTAGGTAATATACTGTGATGGGTATTCCAAACGTAACCAAGAGGGTTACTCCCTACGTAAGAATGTTATGAATGCCTCAAGTTACCTTTTTGTCTTATGATTTCTATTATTTATTCATGATTTGATGAGGTATGTTAAGGTGATTATTTTTTATGAGTAGAGTATGATTTCATTTATTCTTATGTATACATGTACTCATGTTTGATTTCCATATTTTTATACCCCTTACTGAGATTTTTATGCTCATCCCTTTTTTTTGAAATGTTTTTCTCAGGTCAAGGGAAGGGTACATGATATGATAATAGTGTCAAGGAAGTGTCAAAAAGAATCCATGTTTTATTTTAAATATGTTTCTGTTGATGGGAAAAATGAATACTATCTTTTATGTAACAACATTGTTTAAATGTGGAATGTAATGCATGTTTTATGATCTAATTCTCTAAAACTATAAACCTGAAAAAATCCTCAAGGTGTATTATTAAAATATCTCAAGATTATGTAATGATTAAGGCTGGGGCCTTATATATACCATCCAACCCCCTACTATTCTTCTTTTTGTTTTATAAAAGAAAACATTGTTCGTGAGGTGTTAATCTATCACCTTCAAGAATGACATGTTTTATTTTTCCATTTATACTTTCATAGTTGGTAATGAAAACATTTTTATTGTTCAACCATAATATTTTATATTTATTATGTCTTATTTAATGTTCTGAAAAAAACATATGTACATATTACTAAATGATTAATCAAAAAAAGTTCGTTGTGTTCAAAAAATCACTCAAATTAACCCAGACAATCATCATTTATTTCTTATCCAATGATTAATTAACATGGTATAAAATATAATTCATTATAAGATCATCTAAACTTCTGTAATATCATTAATAAAATGATATATCCCTTCTAGATGTTTATCCATGTTCTACACAAACATTCATTTATGAATAAAAGTAAACCACTCAAAAGAAACCAGAAAAATGAAAATTCATGAGCAATGTTTTTTAAACTCTATAACTCATTATAAGGCCCATAAAATAACTTAATGAAGCCATAATAAACCATATTCATGTATAAATGCTTCTGTAATTTCCAATTAATGAACTTAATGTGGTTATACAAATCATTATTGCAAAGAAACCGTTTGGATACCATATAAGGGGAAATTCTCGAAGCCAACATTCATCATTTGAGTTCCCCCTATTTCACACATTTTTGACACGGTTACTCATTAATATCATTCTTTCATCGTTTTCATTACAATTCAGTTATATATATGTTTTTCATTGGTTTTTACATCAATGAAAATGTTTTTCTAAAAGAAAAATTCTTTTATGAACACACCATTTACTTCTCATTAATGATTGAGGGTTCCAGTAACACGTATGTTATTCCCTCATTATTTTGGGAACCCAATGTTTATTAATGTGATATAATGAGTTGAATACCATGACTTTCCATTGGTTCTTTATGTTAATTTTTAATATAAATTCATTGTGTAATGCATGAATATTTATATTGATATGATGTGACGGGTGCACCCAGAATTATATAGCACAATATGAATGTTTCAATGTGACAAGTACACAAAAAATTATAATGGTCTACAATGTATTGGGTAAAGTGATGAATCTCATGAGTTAATGTTAAATTATATGTGAATAAGATGTTATCTTTTTTCACAAGTATGTGTGGTAGTAAACCATTAAGACATGATGTTTCATTTCTATGCATCATCACATTTCAAGTCTCTAATTAATGCTTCCTCTCATGTTCATGATCCTTTTCTGAGGTTATGGTTATGCTCACCCATTGTTATATAGTTTATATATGTCCTCATACTCGGATTTTAGCTAAACCCTTTTGATATATATCCTTAGGTAACAACATTTACTATGGAGGGGTCAAGTTGATAATAAGATACTTGAGCAAGGAATTAAATAAATATTTATTCATGATATTTTGATTGTTATATATAGTACTAGTTATCCAAAGACACCAAACCTTTTGATCCTCTATGTGTAATTATATTATGTTGTTTATCATTAAAATGATGTAATAGTAATATAAGAAATTGATAGGTCTCTATATCCACCCATGGTCATGCCTCAACCTGAACGCTCAACACATCCCAATTATATATTATTACAAGGGTTAAACATATGACAAGAACTCAATTGTGGCATCATCATTCAGATCTAAAACTCCATTTACATGTTAATCCACTTTTTCAATAAAACTCTGCGTTCATGAATTTAATATTATTAATATATTTCAAACATTTAGTATAGGATCACAAGGCCAATGAATCACACACCATATCAATGTGCAGTCTCAAAAATAATCCAAACAGTATCCAAAAATAAAACATTTAAAATCCAATTCTATTCATTCACCATACCTTGGGGATTTTATGTCCCAAAATATGGGGGGAGGAAAGGACACACAATGATATTCTGGTACTGAGCCCATATCAAATTCTCCCACTCTCAGAAGCTCTGCTATAGATTCTTATTCTACGACCAGAAACACACTATTGCAATCAATCTCTCATAGAGGATGTAGTCATGGAAATCTATGATATCTAATGAGTACTCAATATAAGTAAATATGTCCAAAATTTTCATATCACCCAAGCCTATAATGTTTGACATATCATGCATGTACTATCACGACCTATCCCCTTGGGCCTGTGTCGTGACTACCCCAAGCCCGCCTTTCATAAGCCAGGGGATGGAGTCTAGAAGCAAAGGTGTATATCCCTAAAGTGGGAAGGCATTATAATTATAACTTGAAAACAAACACAATAGGGTACGAGCTGGAAAAAACACTAAATAAAACTATATATAAAAGGTGTGAAAAAAAGTAATATGGTGGACACAAATACAAGCTGAACTGTAAAGTACAAGGAAACTGAAATTAAAAGTACTGTAAGAAGGGAAAACGGGTCATGGATCGTCCACCAGGAAATCCTTCCAGAAGGGTAGGTACAGATAGCTTCCACAGCACTCTACGTCTGTCTGTGTCCTCCATATACCGTCCCACCATGTGGTGCACCTCCGGGTAACGTCCAGTCCTAGTACACTCTACCTCGGTCAGCACTGTTTATCATCTGTATCCAACACAATGTGGTGCGGGCATAGCCTATGAAGGGGTGAGTATAACGATACTCAGTAAGAACCACAAGACCCTAGAGGTCTCTCAAATCCAACAAGGATAAACCACAAAGTATGAAATCAATAGATAACCCTACAAATGTATATGTCTATACATATATCTAAGTTATCAAGTAATCCATCTCAATCCTGAGGTAAACACAACAGTTACTGACTCACCTAAAACAAGGATTTTGTTATATGGGTAATATCAAGTAACATCCCTAGTCACACTTGAGAAACCTAGACTGTTGGAAAACTCCTCTTTAATTGAGTATAGTGGGCATGCCGCGTCACCAAGGTGCTTGACACTAACCTTGGACTACTAGTGAACTCCTCCTGTCAAGTAATGTGGGTCTGCTGAATCACCAAGGAACTCCCAACCATGGTATTTCCATGTCACCAAGGCACTTCCCCTCATAGCCTACTGAGGTACTTCTCCTGTCGAGTACCATGGGCCTTTCACAACACCAAGGCGCTCCCCATTGTGGGTCTTCCGCGACACCAAGGCGATTACCACTAGGCTAGTCGAATCACTCTGAGTCGAATCAGTCAGTAGTCTTCATGTCTCTTCCAGCTACTAGGTCTCTTTACTAGGCTCACTTGTTTTTGAGAGGATATTCTCCACAAGCTACAAGTCAATACTCCATGTATCATGAAGTCCCACGAAGAAGAATCTCAAAGGTCTGTCATGTCATAGAGGTCTCAACGCAACTGATGATGTACCAATCAGATGCTCGGTCTGTGAGTAATTAACCTTTTAGTAATAGGGACCCGTTTGGATTTGTGCATGATCTAACCTGACCGTAACTCAACTATAACCCGAACTCGAGTAGGGTATACTATAAGGTAGCTTCATGCTCCATGGTTACCAGCGCCACTGACGGTTCATCAAACAGACGTCTGGTGCCAAAGTTATGGCCAAGGGAAAGTTAAGGGGTGGTAGTGGGCCTGGTTCCAGTCCGAACCAGTTCAGGTGATCCCGTCCTGACACGTTGGGTCTGGCCTGGCCCGTTGGGTGGGTAGACCAATTGGGTTCGGCCCTACCTGTTGGCCCCAGCCCAACAAGACGCAAGGGGCTGCGGAGGGCCACTAGGGCGTCGACCGGCCACCAGGGCGTGGAGCGGTAGTGGTTACATACTGGGGATGCTCGGCCTGGAGAGCACCGCGAGGGCGCGATTCGAGTCAGGTCATCTTGGAGGCCATGGTGGCGCGGCCAAGGCCTGTTCGTTTGGGAGGCCATGGGTCGGCATAGGGCCAGTTCGGCCAGGGCACGGCGCGGTCAGGACGGTGGGTGGGGCGGTTCGGCCAGGGCACTCAGGAGGAAGCCGAGTAGGCCCGAAGGAGGCCGAGCAGGCCGGATGGTGGGCCAGGTAGGGAACGTCCGGGCCAACAGGTGGTCGGGCATGGAACAGCGAAGCCGGCTGGGAGCCGGGCAGGCGAGCAGGCGGGCCGGCGGTTGGCCGTGTTGGGTGCGTCCCGGGATGCAGGCAGCCAGGCAGCGAGTGGCACGATTGGAAGGCCACCAGGAAGTGACCGACCAAGATTGTTGGTGTGCCGGTGGGCAGGCCGGGTAGCCGGGGGTCTGGCGCGGCTTGGGCCAGCGGGCGGCTCGGCCGATAGGAAGTGCGACCGGCATGAATCGGAAGCCGGCGGGCGGCGCGGATTGGTTCGAGGCGGTAGAGCCGGTTCGACTAGAGCCCCATGAGGGTGGCACGAATCGTGGAGGTCATGGGTAGAACAGTCATTGCATTCATCATATCATCAGCTCATCGTCATGCCAAATATCATCACAAATAAGAACTACGGAGGGGTCGGGCCATGTTGGTTTGTCATGCACCCACCATGTTTAGGGTGGTAGCAAGCGGTTAAAATTTTATTTAGTTTTCAATGAATTACTAAAGAATAGAAAAGGGGAGAAAGATCACAAAAATCACACCACATCATCACCAGATAAAAAAAACTCAAATAATTTCTCCTACCTTGATCGTTGGTCGTCAATGGAGTCTCGGGGATGAAGATAGAGGAGACCATCGTTCGTCGCATCCGCCACACACTTTCAATCCTGAGATCATGCATAATTTTATTGATGATGAGGAGGAGGGGAGTCAGTCATCGAAGAAGTCCCACATCGATTGCCTCTGAGGAAGAAGTGTATGATGATATTTTTTGGCGTTCTTCGTTGGAAGAACACGTTCTTCATTCTTCGTTGGGAGATGGTGTTCTTCGTTGGAGAATTTTAATTCTCCCAAGCTCTCCTCTCCCAAATAATATTCCAAAATGCAAAAAGTGAATAGATAGCCCCTCCAAATAATATATTGTCTATTATTTTAGGTTTTTGGGTTTAAAATTAAAATTGTAGAGTTTAATTAAAAGATATGGATCAATTAATTAATAGGTAGGATTTGGCATAATAAATTATGTGTTGGCTCAAATAATTATAGGGTAGGTGGTGGAAACATAAATGGTAGAGGAGGTCAAGGGGATCCCCCTCCTTAATGAGGAGAGTTGAGATATTTTTATCTTTTCCCATTAATAGGGTTGGGTGGTCCCCACCCCTACTATTCAAATTGGGAGGTTATGTGGTCCCGGGTGGTCCCCCCCACATTAACCCCACATGGGAGGTTGAGGTGTGGTGGTCCCCATCACCATAACCCTCGAAGTGAAATTATCCTTTAGCGAATACCGGTGTAGCAGGTTCAATGGCGTCCTCAGATTTCAATTCTGCGGAATGGTTCAAAAGTTATAAAAACCTGATCATATGTTTACAGAATGTACCCTAACAAATCTTCAGAAATTGATTCCAGGCATAGCAGGCCTCAGAATCACGAGCTGTCAATTTTTCCGGACTCATAAAATTCCAATGTATTGATGAAAAACATTTCCACAGAATTTTCAGGTCTTTACATTCTCCCAACCTCAGGTCATTACATCCCTGTAAGAAACAACTCAAACTAAGGGAACAAGTGGGGGTACTGAGCACACATCTGATCCTTCCACTCCCATGTGCTCTCCTATAGGTTCCCATGCAACAAGCCATCACGCACCCATAGTATCGACCATCCACATAGGAACCGCTATTATCAATTCTCAATCTCCACTAGAACCTCTGTGAATGTCGCCTGATCGTTGACATCCAGCTCTCCATGGTCGATGATGTGAGAAGGGTCATGCAAGTATCTCCTCAACTGAGATACATGGAAGACTTCGTGCACCCGGTGCAACAGAGGTGGATGAGCTATGTGGTTAGCCACCTAACCAACTCTACTTACGACCAAAAAAAGTCCGATGAATCACTGAGATAACATTCCACCTCATTCAAATCTCCATAGTCCTCGTTGAGGCGAGACCCATATAACGATGTGGTCACCATCATTGAATTTCCTAGGTCTCTGTCTCTTTTCAGCATTTGAATTCTGTCTACTCTGTGTAGTATTTATCCCCTCCTGGATGATCTGCAACTTTTCCGTGGTAGCTCATACCATCTATGGTCCCAAAAGTGCCGAGTCCCTAGGGTAGGTCTAGCACAAAGGTGATCTGAAAATTCATCCGTATAATGCCTCAAAAGGTTCCATACATATGGTAGAGTGATAGTTGTTGTTTTATGAAATCTCTACCAAAGGTATTTGATCCTCCTACCCGCAGCCCAAGTCAAGGACACAAGCACACATCATGTCTTCAAGGGTCTGAATGGTCTGCTAAGATTGGACATCCTTCCGAGGAGGGAAGGTGGTGCTCAGACAAAGTTGTGTCCTAAAAGCCTCCTAAAAACTCTTCCATATCCAGGAAGTAAGTCTTGCGTCACGATTAGAGACAATAGATAAAGTTACTCTATGTAGCTTCACAATCTTTTGCACATAATGGCATCCCATGCTCTCTACTAAACCCTGCTCTCTGATCGGTAGGAAGTGGGCCGACATGGTGAGTCGATCAACGATCACCCAAATCGAGTCATGACCCCTAGATGCACATGGATTTACTGTCACAAAATACATGGATATCCCATCCCACATCCACTATCGGCCTCTAAAGGTTGAACCAAGCCTGCTGGTACCTGGTGCTCCGCCTTCAATTGCTGACAACTGAGACATCAAGATACAAACTCTGCTACTGATTTCTTCATACCTGGCCACTAGTGCTATCATTGAAGGTCCTGGTACATCTTCCCCACTCTTGGATGTACTGCTAAAGATGATGTGTGTAAATCACTCAAAACTTTCTCATGAAGGGACACAGGTACCATAGTACGTCCTCTGAAGAGGATGACCTAATCCCCACCTTCAGAAAATTCATCAGGTGCCTACCCTGTGGATAACTGAGCACATCATGTCTCGCATTCAGCGTCCTCATGTTCTGCCTTCTTGACTCGCAGAAGTAGTGGGGGAGTGACTATAATGGACTGAAGGAAATCTTCTCCATCTCTATCCACAAAGGATATCTGCAAAGCGGACAGCTGCTCTGTCGCCTCACCTAGCAGTTATGTACCAAATCTCTAGCTGAGTGCATCTGCAACAATATTCCCCTTTACATAAGTATATACTATCTTGAATTCATAGTGCTAGAGGAACACAATCCATCACCGTTGTCTCAGTATTAGGCCCTTCTCAGAGAATATATACCTGCGACTCTTATGATCAGAGTACAAAGTAAAATGTTCGCCCATCAGATAGTTTTTCCACATCTACAAATCGAAGAACACTAGATATAACTCAAGGTCATGGTTAGCGTAGTTCTGCTCATGTTGTCTCAGCTTTAAATAACTATAAGCGATCACTACTCGCTCATGCATCAGAATACACCCGATTCTGGTCCCTGATGTGTCGCAATAGACTATTTACCCTATGCCTTTCCCTAGAAGCCACAAGATGGGGCACAAGTCAGCCTCTGTCTCATCTCATGAATGATCTACTAGAATATCTCTGACCACACGAAGGGTTTCCCCTTCTTCGATAAGGATGATAGTAGTGCTGTAACACTGGGGAACTGTAGAACGAACCTCCTGTAGTAACCTTCCAAACCCCAGAAACTGCGTACCTCTGTCACACTCCTGGGTGGCTCCCAAGAATTTACCGCCTCAATATTCATGGGATACACTGAAACTCTAGCCTTCAAGAAGACATGTGCCAATAAGTGAACCTATCAGTTCCAAAACTGGCACTTCCAAAGATTACCATAAAGCTGGTGCTCTTTGGGTGTGTCCAGTACTACCAGCAAATGGAAGGTATGCTCCTCCTCAGTAGTTGAGTTGATTATAATTTCATAGATGAAGACGATAGAAAACTAATCGAATTTTGGGTGGAAAATCTTATTAATGAGTCCCATGAAAACTTCTGGAGTGTTAGTTATTCCGAAAGGCATAAAAAATAACTCATAGTGGCTGGACCAAAATCTGAAAGTCGTCTTCTATGCATCATCGTCTATAACTATGAGCTGGTGATAGCCTGATTTGTGGTCTATCATCGAGAACAACCATGCTCTCTTCAACTGGTCAATGTGGCCGTCAATCCACAGGGGTGTGTACTTGTTCTTCATTGTCAACTATTTTAGGTGACAGTAGTCGACCAAAAGCCTCAAGGTCTCATCCTCCATCTTAGAAAACATAATTGGGGCTGCCCTGTGAGAAATAATGGGCCGGATGAATCCCATCTCTTTCAAGTCCTCAAGTTGTAACTGAATCTTGCGATGCTCCGTGGGAGCCATCCGATACGCTGGTGTATATATAGGTGCCGTCATGGGGTACATGTCAATGTTTAAGTCCACCTCTCTGAGAAGTGGTATTCATGGAACATCATCAGGGAAAACATCTGCGTACAGTTACACCACTATAGGATAGCTTGTACTCTCTACATTAACTGCTATGACGGTAAGGTAGGACAACTGATGAGTGATCGGCTGCACCCTCCTCCGAGTAAGTCATTCTTGTGCTGTAAAGGCTCCCTTCTCATCGGTGAAGGTAAACCTAGTCCCATCTATTTGGGTAAACTGTAATTTGCACATAATACAGTCGATCTGAGCATGAACTCTAGATAACCAGTCCATACCCAAGATGATATCGTAAGGCCTTGATGCCGCTAGTTGGAGATTCTGGTTGAAGCACTTTCCTTTTAGAGTAAGCCCACAAAACTGGAACCAGTGCGTAATCGTCGAGTCTTCTCCCATAGGAGTCTCTAGCCGTAAGGATTGAGCCAATGGCTCCATCAAAATCGTTGAGCTTTGAATGAGGGAAGTGGAAATGAAAGAGTGACTAGCACCTTTGTCCCTAAAAAATGATGCTAAGGTGGAGTAGACACAGACCGTACCTAAAATCTTTTCCAGAGCACCATAATCATAAGATAAATCTGCATGGAGCTGAGCTATCACCTGTCCACCTACTCCCCGCGGTTGGGGTGGACCTCCTAGTGGAGGTGGCGGTAGCACCTCAAAATGTCGCCCACCGCCAACTACACGGCCAGCTCCTATTAAATGTCTGCCTGCTCCCTGCAGACCACCTTGATCGTATCTCGGTCTCTGCCTTGGCTGTCATTCTATCATTATCTAGTCATCCTAATGGTAGGTCGGAATGTCATGAGCCATGTGACTCTACCATCCACATGTGAAAACCTACCTGCTCCCGGCATGTATGTCTCTTCCTCAGGTGCCCCACACAATTGATCCTATGTCATGCGGTCATCCACCCGTGGTTCTGGTCCTCTTGGACCTCTGCGACATCTGTCTACTACAAACTATAGAAGACTCTGATGAATAATGACTAAAGGTTGGCCTCTCTACTACAGACTAATCAATAAAGAATGTCTCCTCTAAATAGCTCGCTCCAACACCCGTGCCTGTGTTGGGATGCTAAGAGAGATCATCTAAGCCCTGATCTCTCTTCTGAGCCCCTTCTAGAAGGTCTGGGCCCTGAAGAATGGGTCTTGTACCATATCAGTGGAGTAACGTGAGAGGTCGTTGAACCTCACTGACTACTATGCAACTGTCATGATGCCCTACTCCAGGTGAAGTAGCTCATGTATTCGCACTAAACAAAGGCTGGATGGGACAAACTCTACCCAACATAATATCATATAGTCTACCAAGAGTAGTGTTGCCTCATCATGCACCTAGGGCATCAGGCTCCGCCATCTGCCTGCTGCTTCCTGAAGGAGACTCATCAAAAGGATCACCATTACGTCGGTTGGTGTCCCTACCGGTCTGAAGACTCCCACCACAGCCTCTAACCAGTCCACAGCTGCATGCAGGTCCATTTCTCCCTCGAACCAGGGTGGCCTCTAGCACTGGAAGTCGTTCAACGTGCCCAAATGGCGTGCATCGTCTGCTGCTGGGGCTGGGGGCATCAGTGGCCCAACAGGTAGTGGTACCCCTGGTGCCTCTGCTAGAAGAGATCCATTCATTGATCCCTCATCGTGCGGTGGGCTATTTGCATAGAAAACCCTTGGGGATCTAGCCGATCATCCAGGAGGATGCCTCCTGAAAGAAACAGATGTGACATGGTAAAAGATTATACCTGGTGAGCTGACCTGGTTGAGATGAATTAAGGAAAACTTTTGAAAAAACACATGCAATCAATTTTTTCATGCATTGAGTCAGAAATCAGAAGTCATGGTCTTGGTGTATAGATACATTGTTCACCGCACTAACACTGCACTCCCTGAACTGAAAACCATACTCAATACCCTTAACACTATTGCTTCACAAAAAACATCAGAGTCCTATGTTCTGAGGTAGAGCAGACTCCTCTAATACCAATTTATCAAGAGCCATCCCTTGGGCCCCATTTCGGGACTACCCCATGCCCGCCTTCTATAGGCCAAGGGCTGGAGACTAGAACCAAAGGCGTAAATCCCTAAACTGGGAAGGCATTACCTTTATGACATGAAAACACACACAACATGGTACGACCTCGAAACAAAACACTAAATAAAACAATATACAAAAGGAGTGCTGAAAAGTAAAAAGGGGGCCTGAAATACAATCCCAACTGTAAAGTATAAGGAAAATTAAAGTACAAGTACTGGAAAAAAGAAAAACGGATCCTGGATTGCCCACTGAGAAATCATACCAGAAAGGTAGGTACATATAGCTTCCAAAACACTCCATGTTCTTCTATCTCCTCCGTGTACCATCACACCATGTGTTCCTCTTATGAGTACCGTCTAATCTGGGTACACTCATCCTCGTGCAGCGCTGTCTATCATCATAATCCAACACAATGAGGTGTGGGCATAACCTGTGCATGGGTGAGTATAATGATAATCAGTAGGGACCCTGATACCCTCATGGTCTCTCGAATCGAACAAGGATAAACGACAAAGTATGAAATCTATATGTAACACTACTTAGGTATATGCCCATAAATATACCTATGTTTTCAATTAATTCATCTCAATCATGAGGTAAACACAAAAGTAACTAACTCAGCTCAAGCCAAGGTTATATTATAGGGGTAGTGTCACGTAACGTCCCCAATCACACTGTCGAAACCTTGGCTGCTGGAGAACTCCTTCGCTATCGAGTACAGTGGGCCTGCCATGTCACCGAGGGAATTAGCACTAACCGTGGACTACTGAGATACTCCTCCTGTCGAGTGCCTTGTGTTTGTTGCGTCACCATGGTGCTCCCCGCTGTGGGTCTGCTGCGTCACCATAGTGCTCCCCCTCATAGCCTGTTGGGGTAATCCTCCTGTCGAGTACCATGGGACTGCCATGATACTAGGGAGCTCCCCACTGTGGGTCTACTAGGTCCCCAAGGTGCTTCACACTTGGTTAGTTGAATCACTCCGAGTCGAATCAGTCAGTAGTCATCAGGTCTCAGCCATCTACTAGGTCTCCGCACTATGTTCTCTCATCTTCGGGAGGATCCGCTCCAAGAGCTACAAGTTTATACTCCAAATATCACGAATTCCCACGTAGAAGTATATCAAAGGTCTGCCACATCATAGGGGTCTCAACGAAATAGATGGAATGTAAATCAGATGCTCGGTCTTTGAGTTATTAACCTTTTAGTCCCAGGGGACTGGTTGGATTAATGCATGATCCAACCTGTCTGTAACTCAACTATACCCCAAAATCCAGTGGAGTTTACTCAAATATAAAGTCACGCTCAAAGATTATGAGCACTGCTGACGGTTCGTCAAATGAATGTCTAGTGCTAATGATATGGCCAAAATAAAGTAAATTGGTGGTAGTGGGCCCGGGTCTGGTCCGACCCGGTTAGGCTGACCCAACCTGGATCGGGTCACCCTGTCCTAACCCGTTGGGTCCGGCATGGCCCGTTGGGCTGGCCGAACCCTTGGGTTCCGCCTTTCCTACTGGGCCTAGCCCAGTAGGATGCGAGGGGTTGTGGAGGGCCGCAAGGGCGCAGATCAGCCATGAGGGCGCGGACCGGCCGCTAGTGCACGGACCGACTGCGAGGGTGGGAACCGACACCGAGGGTGCAGACCGGTTGCGGTTTTGGGAAGGGGTGGCTCAGCCCGTAGAGCATCACGAGGGCACGGTTCAGGGTGGGTCGACCCAGAGGCCGCATTGGCACAGCAGTGGCCGTTTTGGCCGGGAGGTCGCGGGTCAGTCGGGGGCCGGTTCAGCTAGGGGGTGGCACGGTCAGGCCGACGGGTGGCGCGGTTCAGCCAGGGCACTTGGGAAGTAGCTGGGCAGGCTGGGAGGCGGCTAAGCAAGCCAGAAAGTGGGTCAGGTAAGGCACAGTTAGTCCGACAGGTGGCCGGGCAGGGCGCCGCCAAGCTGAGAGGTGGTCGGGCTACCCAGCGGGCAACCGAGTAGGGCGCGACCAGGTTTGCAGGCTACCGGGCATGGCACAGCTAGTCCATCAGGGAACCTGTCATGGTGTGGTCAAGCCGTCAGGTGGGTAGGTGGGTAGGCCGTGTAGTAGGGAGGACGGCGCGGCTCAGGTCGGCGAGTGGCTCGGAACACGGGCGGGGCGGCTGGCGCGGCTCGGAAGACGATAGGCGGCGTGGTTCATAGAGGCCACAAGTCTCACATTCGTTTCCTTTGTCATCTCTTCTCCTCATCACCATGCTGAATAACATCACAAATAAAAATGGCAGAGGGGTCAGGCCATGTTGGTATGGCCTGCACCCTCCACGTTTAGGGTGGTCGCAAGCACTACAAATTTTCTTGAGTTTTCAAAGAATTACTCAATAATATTAAAGGGGAGAAAGATCAAAACAATCAACGCACATCATCCTACAAATAAAACATACTCAAATAATCCTCGAACCTTGATCGTTGGTCGTCGAAGGAGTCACAGAGAAGAAGACGGAGGAGATTGTTGTCCATTGCGCCTGCCGCACACTTTCAATCCCAAACTCATGCATCAGTTTGATGATGATTATGTGGAGGTGTGTCAGTCATCGAAGACGTCCCACATCGGTTGCCTTCGAGGAAGAAGTCAAAGACGCTCCTTGTTGGCGTTCTTCGTTCTTCGTTGAGAGATGGGGTTCTTGGTGGGAGAATTCTAATTCTCCCAAGCTCTCATATCCCCAATATTCCACCCAAATACCATGATGAATAGATAACCCTTCCAAATAATATATTGTTTATTATTTTGGATTGTCTATTATTTTATATTTTTGGTTTTAATATTAAAATTTTTGAATTTAATTAAACGAGATTTCTCAATTAATTAATGTGTAGGATTTGGCATAATAAATTATGTGTTGGCTCAAATAATTAAAGGGGGTGGTGGCACCATAAATGGTAGAGGAGGTCAAGGGGCTCTCCCTCATTAATTAGGGGAGTTGAGAGATTTTCCTCTTCTCCCAATAATAGTAGTTGGGTGGTCCACCCCCTATTAATAAAATTGGGATGTTATGTGGTCTCGGGTGGTCCCCACCACATTAACCCCACATGGGAGGTTGTGGTGTGGTGGTCCCCACCTATAGAACCTCTCATTGGAGATTTTGGCCTAGTGTTCCCCACTGCCAACCTCCATAACGAGCTTATAGATCCAGTCGAACCCACGTACAAACACCCACATGGTGGCTCAAAAAAAATAAAGTGAAGCTCACTTTATTTAGTTATTTCTCACAAATACCCAAAACCTAACATTTATTCTGGACCCACTGTTTTCAAAGTGAATGTCTCTATAAGAGAATACCGGTGTTGTGAGTTCAACGGTGTCCTCAGAATTCAATTCCGAGCATCGGTTCAAAAGATATAAAACCTGGTCGTAGGTTTACTGAACATAACTGAAAAAATCTTCAGAAATTGATTCCTAGAACACCGGTCCTCAAAATCATGCGCCGTCAATTTTTGTGGACTCATAAAATTTCCAGGTATTTAATAAAATATAATTTCAATGGAAGTTTGGGGTCTTTACATGTTCCTCCTCAACAGTGACATGTGGAATACATCGTGTACCAGTTCTATCTTTGGTGGTAGATCTATGAATTACCTCACATAACTAACATTACATAGTTTATAACAAAGGGAAATGAATCTTATAGATATCTTATCATAGTTGAAAAATAATTACATCCCATGACATTGTGATAAATATATGAACACATGGTATCCCTCATAAATCACTAAAGGACATCACAATATGTCAACATAAGACATCTGATGTTTCTATGTTATCCCACTATATTCCTAAAAGATATAGACCTTCATTGTAGTGCCTTGAACCATATTTTGGCCCATAAGTGATGATTTTCATTGATTAGTTGTTCATAGGGGTGACATGAAGGGTCACAAAAACAAGGTGTTGAATTATGTTGTGCAAACATTGGAATGTCTTCTATTTTTTATGCTACATGACCAATGGTTTGTGTTGCACTAAATTATGGACAATGTATAATAAAAAAGATCACATCACATCCTCCAGAACATAAATAGTCTACTCAGTATGACAATAAGATTGGGGGGTTAATGGTCATGATCAAATGTAGTTGATTCCCAAAATTATCTTGAAATATCGTCTAAATGTTTGATGAGATTTTAGAAAAACAATTATTAACAATTATGAAGGTAACTAATGGACTTGGAATATCTCTTTCATGTAATGTAATTTGAATCTCTCTATGTATATATACTCCTCATAAGATTTAATGTGGTCCAACATGAGGATTCATTATCTGATCGTCTAGATGTAATAATGTACCTTCAACATACATGATAATCCTTTCAATAATTTCATGTTAAGCTTATCATACTTCAACTCATGCACCTCAAGGGGTTGAGATGAGCCCATTGGATCCCAGTCCTCAACCATCACATCCTTATAAGTAAGGCATCAAGAGACAAACTCTGTAACTCCCTTCTTTATACCTAGAAACCAAAAATCACATCAATGGCCTTGATACATATTTTCCACACCTCGATTTAGTGTCAAAGAAGATGTGTTAATCTCTGTCCTAACTACCTACTGCAGCATTAGTGGTTCCACTATGTATCCTCTAAAAATTTGATATGCTCCCCACCATTATAAAATCATTCTGAAGCATGTCCAATGGATATATAAGTATGTATTGTCTCACAGTAAACATCCCCAAGCTCTACCTCTATTACCTACTAAAAAATCATAGGGGTAGAAAACCTTAACATGAGTTAAGATACTGCATCTCCATTCACAAAGGATAACAATAATGAGTCCAACTACTTTGATTCCACACTCAATAATAATGAATATGATCTCCCACTATGAGAATCTTCTAATATGATCAGATTTCCTAGAGTATAGAAAATCATGTATTCATAATAATGGAAAACTTTTATCCATCGTCTCCATATCAAGTGAATATCCTTATAAAATAAGATATAATTTTGTCTCTAATGGTGATAATAGATGATAATGCACTCACCCATGAGGTAGGGTCACCACATATTACGTTTGAATAATATCACTCTTAACTGAAGATAGTGGGTCATATAGCTTTCTGGGGTGTTCTCAGAATATGTGAACCATAGAAAATAACCACCTTACACTTCATTAAAACAATAATCCATATTCCTGATGTATTGTTGAAAAATAAATACATGATACCCTCCTTTTAGAAATAACCATATGGGAGAACTCGATAATCCATGCCTCAACACCTCAAAAGACTGTTGGCACTCAATTACTACATGATAGGATTCCCATTTTTTGTCAATGTTTCTAAGGAAAATGATATCTTGGAGAAGTTTGGAGGGAATCATTGGTTGTAACCTTTCATCCTAAGGATGATCTACGCCTCTGTCACACTCTTGGGTGGCTCCCAATAAAACAAGTCCTCGACCATCACTGTGTCTATTACCACACTATTTGATGAGATAAAATTACCTAGAAAGTGAACCTAGTAAATCAAGAACTGGAACATTGAGATATTTTTTAAAAAATTGATTATCTAATAGTTCATCCTGAAACTATCCTGAAGTGTATCACAATATCCTCCTAGGATGTCGATTATGCAAATATATCATCAATGAAGTCTACCAATAATGGGTTTAAGAAATACTATATGACCTAGTTCATGATTCCAATAAACACTACTAGGGAGTTATTTATAATAAATCAAATCACTAAGTCCTCATACTGACCCAATAGAAATATGAATTCCATATTAAGTATATCCTTTCCCAATACTTACAACTTGTGATATCCTAATATGAGGTCAATCTTAAACAACCATTGTGACCCTCTCATATGACCAAAGAGGTCATCAATCCCCTATAGTGGATACTTTTTCTATATAGTCACTAGGTTTAGGCTATTGTTATGCACACATAAACTCATAATCCTATCTACCATCTTGGAATACAAGACATAGGCTTCCCAGTATGAAACACCTAGTCTATTAATGCACTTTCATTTACAAGCCCTTCAACTAAATTTTCATCTCACAATTCATGGGAGAGATATTTGATATGTGTATGCAGATATTAGGTTCATCCCTAGGTTTAAAACAATACAGAAGGCTATCATTCAATGGGGAGGTAATCATAGAACATCCCTTAGAAATATGTCCTTATACTCATCCTCCACCTTAGGGAGTAGAAAACACTTATCAGCCACATCACCAAGGGCCATGAAAACTAATTGATGTGTAATAGACTCCACCATATTATGAATGTTTCCATCATGTGCTTCCTTGGTTTACTTTTCAACCAAAATGGAATCTCATTCCATTTCTATGAAAACACCACACTCCCCAAACCATCAGTATTTTCATGAACTACAAATAAACATTACTTCATTAGGAGGACATCATAATGAATTATTGTTGTTATGAATATATCCTAAAATAAACTATCCCCACTATGTGTGAGGTCGCGCTATCTTCATATGTGTGTGATCACTAAGTCACAGTCATTGTAGTCTCAAAGCACAAGGGTCACACTAGGGGCTCATCCATAATCATTAGGTCTCAAGCCTTATATGTATAAATAGAGGAGTGGCTAGAACCTATTACTATCAATGCTGAAACAAATATATAAAATTCACATATCATGCATCATATCTACCCTTGAACCTCTAGTACATAAGCCTTGGACACCAGTATCTTCCCATCTCTTTGTCCTCAAGCTCCCCAAGCCTAGAGTGGGCCAGATATGGGGTGTTAGTTGTAAAAATTCTAGCATATTCCACAACCATATATTACTCTACAACCAATGCCACATTCAATGCCCTATAGAACGGTCTTATCTTATCATTGTCTTTACCTAGATTTCTTATCCAATATTTCATTATTAGATGTCATGCGGATCTGAATGTACTTCAATATATGTCCCATGGTGTCTCATGACTTGAACTGCCACTCCCTAGGTTGACTAGTCACATTCTAAAATCCATTAACCATAAAAACTATATCCTAGGACTTCCTCTTGAAGCATCTCACACGACATGGTCCTTGATATTAATGGTTGATACCAACTTCTAAGGTCTAAGCTTATATGTGATCACTTTTAAAAATGAAATTATGTGTCTTCTCATCCAATAAATACTAAATCACTAATGAGAACTCTAATAGAGTTATAATGCTGGATCATATTTCTCCATAATGTTTTCAATCAATCATATGATCCAATAAAAAAATATCACGAACCATATCCATACATTACCTAGAGTGTTCAATGTACATCTAGAATGTTCATCAACTATCATACATCTCTGTTGAAGCATTGTAATATCCTTCATAAAACCATCAATATAGATGGAGAAAACATATATATATAAAGGATCTTAAAATAAGACCATTCAAGAGTTACCTCATTATAAAACTAGGCCACAAACCCCCACCATCATCTTATAGATCCATGGAAAATTATTTCTTACCCAACCACCATTTTATCTATCGATGCTCTAATAAGAAATAAAAATAATACCACTGCCTAAAGCTAGTCATCAGCTACTAGTGGGTTAGTCTCACCTCAGAACCTGAGGAGTTGATATCCCTGAAATTTGGAAGTGTGCTAATCTAATGAAACTCATCTATATTTACATTCATGTACGATATTCTATTCAATATGTGGTGTTATAACTGTTTCCCTAAATGGATGTGACACCTTCAGAACATGCCGCCTTATCAACGAATCATCATAGTGAGGATTATCCTCAAGATCATGTTACTAAATCCTAGCTTGAATAAATCATGATGAAATCCTGAAATAGAAAAAAAAATTCCAAATTAAATGATTATATCTATAGATATGACTAAATAAGGACATGAAAACCACATCACAACCCTATATGATTCTTGAATGACAATTTTTTCAACATATAATGTTCTCATGTACCGATTCAAAAAGAAGGTGATCAAATTCCTCACATGTGGATACCATTACCTCCACAATAACATTAGGGTCCCTATCCAAAATGTATAACTCAAAACACACAAAATTTTCACCCCCAAAAAATTTCAATGTCTTTTGTCCTCTGGTTGAAATAATTACTCTGATACAACTCAATCAAAACCAGTGCTATTTTTTCTCTTGTTGCAACTCCCGAATCCCACCTCCAACAGGATGGGGATGGAAACTAGCGCTGAGGAGGAATATCACAATCATGGTTTGACTTAGAATATGTACAAGTAAAAACACACATACATCAGATCCCATTAAATGAATAAAATCAACACAACTAATAAACCGTGCATAAATATATATAAATTCCAAACTAGAGTATGAAAATATGTATTATATTGTAAAAAGGTCTAAAGACAAGACCACCAAAAGGTGTCTACAAAATTACAACCTAAAAGTATAGGAGGAGAAAATAGTCAAGGTAACTGTAGGAGCACACCTTAGTCTATTCAGCTCACAAAGAAAAAGCTGGTCCTAATCCCTCTAGAACTCTCTAAAATGATATATCACCTTCATAATCCATGAAACATTTGAGAGAAACCTATTTTGGGTGAGTATAAAAATATCCAATTGGACACCTCGAAATCTCTAAGAATATAATTACAAGAATATAAGTCAACTATATAGAAGAATATGTATACAATGGATATAACATGAACATTTAGATATACACAATAATGAATAATAGTCTTAACTTATAAAAACAACAGTAATTCCAGTCTTGGTATCATGCTCGAAAGTTTCACATAGAACTCTTCCAAGGGAAAAAACTACATGAGTCTGATATCACTAAAAGCATCTTTCTGTGTTTTACTTATCATTGAGGCTCACTATTAGAAGTATACAAGGGAATCTTGATGAAAATGATACATAAATGATGATCACACCGATTTCCAATGGTTATACCTACAACACAATATAGAATAACCCACTCTATATAAGAGATGTTCCCACAATGTTTGTCTCATAAAAATTAATAGAACTCTACCTTGAGAAATATGGTTTTATATTATATCACTCTAGACCACATTGAAGGATTCAAAAAACTCTACCCAAGAAGTCTAGATGAATGGATCACCATTCAATATGTAATAATTGAATCCATAATAACCCAGAGGGAATATATATAGGGAATTTGCTAAAATGAATCTTGTCCTAGCTAAAGAGGAAAAGGATTAAAACCTTATAAGAAATTTTACAATGTGTGTCCCTTAAGAAATGTTTCTAGATCATATATCACATACCATACAATAGTCTATGTTAAATTACATAGCCTATTCAATCTCATGTATTCGTAACCTGTCCAAGTACATTGATATGACTGTGTACACCTAGAATGGATGTGTCCATGTATGAGTAGACACTGTGTCCATGACCATGTACTCATGGTGGTTTTCATGTACACATTGATGTACGTGATTTACTACATAGTTAAGTCACATGGAATTATATATTTAACAATACTACAGAAGCCATAAAGCAGGAAAAGTTTTTTCATAATTCATATAAAATCAAATTAATCTCCGTGTGTTTTATGATCTTTTAGTATCCAAGATTCATTTCATACACAGTCATCTACTACTCTATTCATTGATTCGGCCACATCATCTGTTGGAAACCATTGCAAAAGATTGGTCGAGTCTTTATGTCGTCAAAACCCATGATATGACCTTTCAATACATTCAGAAAATTCACACATTTATCATCCATCATCACACGCCTATGAACATGAAGATTAGGTATCACCAAATTCCTTTGATCAACTATTTATTCCATCACTGTATGATCCCCTTGACAGAACCAATGCATATATGGATTATTGAACTATTGTGTCGACAATAAGATGTGAAATGTTTGATTTCTCAGGTATCCATTAGACCATGTTCCAAGGTATTTGACCATGATGAGAAAATTATTATGTAAGATAAAAAACAAAACCAACAACCATGAAATAAAACCTAGGAAATTTTCACACCCTCATTGATTTGATTCATTTAAAATTATGAAAGAACAGATAATATGATAATCAAAAATCTATTCCTCGATTTCTAGATAAATCATCACCATAACCATAATACACTGGATCCACAAATAAATTAACCATATGATTGATTGATGTTCATAATCTTACAAAAAACATGTATAAGTACATGAAATAAAAATATCCTACCTCAATTTGGATCAATACCAGACAAAGAATGATGATGTGACTTTTTCATTGGACAGATCATTGGATTATATTTCACACCGGCCATTGATCTTTGATCTAGTTTTTATTCAACAATGGCTCCTCTAAATAAAAAATTTCATTTAGAAAACCATGATATTATTCCAAGAAAATAAATTTTTTGATTTATTATTAGTTTTGGTATTTAAAATAAATTAATTTGTTATTTTAATTTACTATAAAAACCCACCCACGATCATGCCTCAACCCAAGAACCCGATGTGTTAATAGATTATATATATCCTAGGATAATATCAATGATTTGAATTCATCAATGGAATTAGGCTTCCAATCTATCCCTCTATTTAAAATATATTAATCTTTTTCAGTAAAACTATTCTAGCATGCATTTAATATATATAATATATTTCAATCATTTATTTTGGGATCACTGGGCCCCAGAATCACATCACATCTCAAGACCTACTCTCAAAGATATTCCATAAAATATCCATATATAATAAATGAAAAATCCATGTCCCTATAAGATAATATTTAAAATTATATATGAAAACGTGACAAAAATGTGGGTTTTCAAATGGAAAATCCTCATAAGTAATGAATATTTTAATATTAAAATTTATTATGAAAATATTTCCTATGACCTTAATTAGTTGTAAATTAATTTTATTTATCTATCTTCACTTTATAAATAATTCCAAATATAATTTATCTTTTTAATTAATTTACTCAAAAATTCATATTTCAAGGAAAATTTGTATTTTCTAATATTCATTAAAAAATGAATGATTTCAGAAAAATAAAAAAAACACCCTAATATAATGAAGATAGGATCATTTAACAAAAAAAATTATTATTATTAAATAAATATTCTAAATTTGTTAATGAGTAATTTTAAATTATATTTTCAAAGGGTGACTAATGTATCGTTTTGATTTTTTTTAAATATTTTTCTATCAAATGAATTTTATTTTATTCATAATCAATAGAAAAATTGATTTTTTTAAGCATATGTACCATATAATTTACACAATATAGTTATTATTATCTATTACATCTAATTTAATGGCTAGGTTATAATGGTATACTGTATTATATCTCATTTAAGATTGAGATTGCATGTTTTATAATATATCGAATAAAATATATTTATTTAAATGATATGTGACATATAGTATTGTGATGTTATATAACATTCAAACCACAATTTTGTTGTGTCATATATACAATTAAACACAATTTTATTCTATTGAAATAATAGGGTGTAACATTCTCTGTCATAATAATAAATTTCATACCAGAAATGTAATCTTACCCTTGGAATTAATGGTTTTCTATTTGAAAATTCATTTATCTAAAAACCCACATCATAAAAATGGTTAATAATACTTCATCAATAAATATTGAAAGTGGTATAAGAATCTAATATAGAGTAAAAAGTATATAGTCTTCCATGTAGGATAAAATAGGCTGGAAGCAAATATATTGACATGGGAGAAATGCATAACACCCAATTAATGATGGAGGGTGATAGAGGTTCTTGATCACAGGAAATTCAATGAATAATATAATGTTAATGACATAAAAACTGTAAATATATAATGATTTACTAAGTAATTTTATTTATATAAATGTAATGTAATAGGATAAAATCATTGTTTCATGATCCTTTTCACAATATTGTAGAATTATTTTATTATCTATGGAAATATATATACATTATAAATTTATATTTCAAAATCAAAATTTTTCCATTTGGATTTCATTTCAATAAATTTATACATAGTCTCTTATTCTATGAAATAAATAACCTAAAATTAAAATTTTAAATCTGAATCACTAAAATTTAATTTTAACAAATCATAAAATCCATAAAAAAGTTGAAATCCAATCAATGTGTTTATAAATATTTTCCTAATATAATATGTTTAGAAAAATGTATCCTACATTATACATCAATATCAAAACCCCATCAGTAATAGAACTGGTTAAATATTAATATTTATTTATCAAATTTTTTCTATAAAAATACTGATATATTAATCATATCATCATTTCGGCCTCTAGTCTGTGGAGGAGCTTTATTATCCTTTAGTTGTAGGTTTAATCTCTATCGATCAATGTATAAATCATGTTACATTTTTAAAAAAATAATATAATTCCTCAAATGTTCCCAAATTGTGATAAAACATAATTACTAAAACATCAATGATAATATATAACTTTAAATTTATTATTAACATTCATCATTTGTGAGGAAAATAAAAATTAATGCTTCTAAAATAAATTTTATATATAAGATACCAATGTGTTAAATTCACATAAATGCTTCTCAAAAATATATCTATTCACAATATATTCCATGAACACATATATTTCAATGTAATGTTTAATAAATTAATATTATGATCAAACTTAAACTCATAACTCATGATGGTACCCATGACTCATAAATTAAGGAAGATATATATAGTTTTGAAATTTTACAAAATTATAATATGTTTCATGAATTTTATGTGGAAACTATCATTTATATAAATAATCCTACATTTTAATTATTAAATCCCAATACCTAAATACTTTATACAAAAAATATTTACATAATACCTTCTATGATATAAGATAAAATGATATATGTATTGATTATCTAGGATTATTATTATGTTCTCCACTTCTATGATAAAAAAAATTAATTTGATCTCTATGAGGAAATTTATTTATTTCTGTCAAACTCTTCATTTTTCATCGATAATTCATTGATTTATGAAATTTCATTCAACTCATAACACCTTTTCACATTACATTGAGGGAATTTATTAGGTGTAATTTTCATCATGTCTAGTATGAACGAAATTGATCCATATTTACTCCACAGACTGTATCACAAAATCTCTTGGGAAACTCCATACTTCTCTCATTTGGTTGGAATAAATAGGTACTAGAATAAATTAAAGAGAAAATTATAAAAGTTAGAAATTGTGGATATTATTACAGTCATGTTGATAAAGAGGGGTGATATCAGCAGGAAGGGTCTCCATGAAAGTGTTATTGTTGTAAACAACTTTATTGGAATGACTATCGCAACTTTTTTTGCCTCTTTGTAGGTGTGCGTGATGATGTGATTAAGTCTTGAGAGGTGTTTTAGGCACATGATCCATTTAGCAGAAAGATACCATGCCAGATGAGTTGTACCATTCCTAAGAGCTTGAACGATGGTAGTTGAGTCACTTTCGATCCAAATATTGTTCCATCCTTGTTGCCTTATCAGATCAACTGCACTGATGACGCTATACATCTCTGCTTCGAGGGATGAGGTATGACCACATGAACCATAACAGCATCCAAGAATGTTCTCCTTGTGATCTCTGCAAATGATGTCGTATCCAGAAGTTACTGGGTTTCCTTTTGAATCACTTTCCACATTAATTTTTACCGAACCAAGAATGGAAGGTTTCCATAAAACATCTAATAAACCTTTCATTGGGATGTAATTTTCTTTGACTCTGATTTGTATCAGGATGCAGATGTCCTTGATTGAGTTGTGGAAAGTACTTGTTTGCATGGTTCCAGCTTCCTTGATCGTAGTGTGGATTTTTATTTGAGCTGAACAAAAATTGAAAGAATTATTTTTGTGCTTAATTGAATTTATTTCAAACCAGATAAGATGAATCAGTTCATCAGCCTTCTCTTTGAATGTGATGACAAGCAGCAGCTTTGAATCAAGATCAAATTCCACCAGGACTCTTGAAAATTTCCCCAACTCTCCATTAAGTGTTATCTGATCTATCTTCATGGGAACTCATATGCAGGAGGTGAGGTTATTTAGGATTTTTGGGTGCCGAAAATAACAATTTAGACCATGCAATCGAACTCATATATGTGCCATGGAGTTCTTATGAGTAATAGGATTAAAAGCATAGTCCCAAGTTGATAATTTAAGGACACCTTGTTGCCGATGCACATTTCTATGTTTCAGACTCGATCTAATTCCTCCTGTGAGTGTAAAATAATATGTAAATAGCCCTTTCAGATTAGAACTAATTTCCAATTAGTTGATCCCCAGCAATGTCCAATCCTAGGTTTCATCTCAGTAGCTAACCATCATTTATCGCCTTGCAGATTATTGATGCATCCAAGAACAAAAAACTTACACATTTGTTCCCTATATTGGAGTGCGTCAGGGTCTTCTTCAACCAGAATTCCCCCATCATCTAGTTTCTTAATACTTGATGGGGTCGTTGAGGAAGTTTGTTGCTGGTCTAATCCCTTTAGGGCATCGACGAAGGATATCCCTTTAATTGTATGCTTCGAATCTCGAATGGTATCCTCTGGGGGAGTTGAAACCCTTTTTGCAGTCGGTGCATCATGATCGAAGGATTTTTCCTAATCTGGATCAAATGAATCCATTGGTGTTCATATTTTTCAAGCCAAACTTTATTCATCTTCACGACTCATGAAGTAGGGTTTTCCAGGTAGCTGTTCAAAAGCTCCATCCATCCTCCCCTGCTTTTTCGCAATTTCTAGTATGTATCCCTCTCTATCTATCATTTGTTTATTCCAAAAATTTATTAAGGAATACATTTTTGATTATATTTTTGGATAACTAATTAGTAATAAGAATGTTACTATTTAATATTTTCATCATCATATTTTGTATCTTGTAGTCACTATATTGTCTCGAATATTAAATGTTAATATGAATCCTCTAGGTTCAAGATATAGTGAGACCAAATGGAATATTGTGATAAAAAATAATCAATGTGGGAATCCACATAATCATTTATAGGATGTATAAATCATAAAACCTTTTTTCAATCAAAGGAAACATAGTTCTAACCTATATCATTCATTTTCTTCATCTATCTTAATCCTCCATAATGTTGTTAAAATTAAAAGTCAAATATCCAAATAATATCATTTGGTAACTGAACCTAGGTAGACTTTAAGGATTATTTTAAAATATAGGTAAATTCTTGATCAAATACCAACTTTCCTATTTTTGATTTGTTACCCCTTGGAACATCTTTTCAAATACCACATAAAATTGTAAAATTTGAATATGGAACTGTTTGTAACGAAACCATATATTATATAAATTAAAAACATTAATATGTTATTTAATATTTATAGTCAAATTCTATCTTATTATTATGTACAATTATAATGGTTTTCCATAATTTAGTTCTAGATTATTCTACTAAAAATCTTTGGATAGAAACTAAATCCATCTTGACCATAGTAACTATGAGTTGATGTATAATTTATTATTTATTTATAAAATATAATGAATCACATACCAAATGACATAATATTTTTATATTAATGGTAAAATAGATATATACATGATTCCCATATTACATTTGAATACACAAGTTACAAGATTATTATTTTTATAGATTACTATTATTTCCTTTATCATATGCATTTATATCACTTGTGTTACACATCATGGATTTTTATGAACGGAAAAAAATAAGGGTAAGATAAAATTCTCAAAAAACATTATGCATAGAAGAAGCTATCATTAATAAATAAGCATAATCCACATAGAATGGTAAATAATTTAATCCACTTGTCATTTAAATAATTTTAATACCTCTATTATATAAAAAAAAGTTAATGTGGAAAAGAAAGTAACTAAAAAATTATATTTAATCAATATCAGGATTATCATAACTGGATAATGCATAGACAATATAGTAATTTAAATAACAATATGAAATTCTATTTAATCAATAAACTAAAAATAAAATCTCTTTGGATATAATATATTTTTGAGAATATCATGGATAATTATAACAGAATTCTTAATTATGTAAATGATTAATTATTTGGTATCATGATCTCAGTCATCATGGTACCACTGATGTCAAGACCTTACACAAGATATTTTAAAACTGATTGGTAAGTATACACTAAAAACCCATATCAAAAAGTTTTTCCAACTGATTCCTATCATTATAAAAAGAATTCATTTAGTGGATATCTATAACATATCCCCACCAATACCACAATGTCCCAATCATTACTCATATATCAAATAATAATTTTAATTCATGAAAAATATGACTTATAAATTAATTCAGCATTGAGTATGGAATATGGAATAAAAATAATTTCCCTAGTGAATCATATAACCTTAATGGTAGAATATCATTTTTATATATTATAAAAAAATTATCAAATAACTATATACATTGTAAATATTATGTATATTTATGGTAAATATAATCTCTAAATATGGTAATAAAGTGAATATTTCTATGTAATGTTAATGATTAGAGTAATTAATCAAGAAAGGAAATTTCAAATCATTCCCTAGTTTAACTGATCATAAATAATTTAGATAAATAAAAACGAATATATCAATAAAACATATCTTTCATGGATCATATGTAAAACAAAGGATTTATGTTGTTGATAAATAGAAATAAAATAAAAATATCATTAAAAATAATCTGGAGAAAAAGAACTTTCACATTAAAAAAATTAACTAAAATTTCAAAAAATATTTTTATAATATTTTTAATTGAAAATAACTCTTTAAAATATAATAGAATATCGGAAACACGAGAGTGGGAATTTCTGTACATATCATACAAATTAGAAAAATATCAATTTTTATATTTTATAGAAATACTCAATAGACCATGTTTGGAAACAAACATTCAGATTAATATAACAACATTTTTAAAAATTTAAATAAAGGATAATTTTTTTATAAATCATATTCATAATTTCAATAAAACATTTTCTAAATCATTTTTTGGAGAAATAATTTTGGATGAAATATTATTTTTTTCTGAAGAGATATATAATGTTGGATTTTAATAAATAAATATTTTCCTTCATTTTAATTACCAAATAGAGGAAAATAATTACATTTCATGATAATTTTACGATTAAACATAGTATAAGATAATTAATTGTGTTTATTAATTAATAATAAAATTATTTCCTTCTTTGTAAAATCATGGATAAACAATATCGATTAAATGAGATTTTTAAATAAATAAATACAAAAATAATAACATTGATGTGAGAATTAATCAGTTCATCAATTATTTGTATCAAATGTAAATAAATTTTAAACATGATTAATTATATAATAATATATTAAAAATACTTTACACCCATAATCATATAATGTCATGGATAGTGATGAATTAATATAACTCAATAAAAATAAATTATGTTACGAACATCTTTACCGCATGGAAACTATTAAATAAAATCCCATTTCATGAAATAATTAGAATTCAATATTAATATGGCATTATTTATTAATAAATCATGATATTTGATACCTATGGGTTAATGTAAGCACCATATTAAATAAATTAACTGTATCACATTACAATATGACTTAATAAATGAAATTTTAGATGAAGTCTCTTAAAAAGATCATTACATTGAAGTGAGAGATAATAAATAAATCCATATTTTTTGTAATATTTATGACCACATTATATTTTAAAAATTATTTACACATATAATATTGTTATTTCAATTATAATTAAGTAGTAATATAACCCATGGAAAATAAATCATGTTATTAAATTATTTAAAAATTATTCATTTTCTATGAAAATTGACATTGAAGAAATAAGAAAAATTAATGTACAAAATAAAATAATGTATTGATTTTTTATTATAATGCATGAACATGGATGGTATATACAAAATATAAATGAAATTCAGTGCATAGAATTACAATACTCCTTAATGATGATAAATTGAGATGATGTACCTTAAAATTTTATGATCATTATTGATATACAATCTTGAATAATGGATAACATCACTTCGCGGAGATGATAGGTTGTACGTACAAACAAGAGATCTTATCATTTCTTGAATGAGTTAAAGGGTAAGGTTGTGGGTGATATATTAAATTTAAATTATAATATTAATGTTATATATATCACATATATTCAATAAATTTATCTTTATTACATTCCATTTAAATTTTATGTCAAAAATGTATCAAATCGTTTCATGAGGTGGTAGTCCACCATACATGTGACCAACACAATCATATTTGAAGTAGAATGAAACATGAAAAGAGATATATAAAAGTAAAATTAAATAATTATAATAATATAATAAATATTATATACACAAGTTAAACCCATCATTTAATCTATCTATTATATGTGGTTGTCGAACAATAATTTCATTGTGTCATGAGGTGGTAGTCAACCGTAAACATGATCAATTATTTCGTTTCCCATTTGCTAAAAGAGAATATTGATATAGTTCAAACCGTTTACATAATAACAAAAAATATATTTGGAATAAATTTATTATATTATATAATAAATTTTATAAGGAATATAATGAGGTTGGATAAGAAATAAATTCAAATCACTCTTTTCAGAACATTCCTTCATTTTCAGACAACTTCATTAGGTTTATAACAAAAATATACCTAGGATCTATTTATGATATAAATGGTCTCTAGGATGTTCTAAGATGAGTAATGATGTTTTTTAAAGGTATTTTTTTAACCATATTTATTTTTAATTGTAATTAACAGAGGACATTAGGTGACCTTTTATAAGTGGGTGGAGGAAATGTTTCGGAATTTTGAAAAGAATCAATTAAACCATTGTTTAATTAATTTAAAAATCCTCCAAATGTAAAATTATATAAACTTATATTTTATAAGGAATAATTACATAAAAACTGGGTTTTTATAAGTTTTTATATTATTTTAACTATTATATATTTAGTTTAACCCACTCCCCCGCGCAAGAAATATATTTTTACATTAACCATGGTAATTAATATTTACTAATTTTACTATTGATAATGGTAATAAATTAATTTTAACATATTATATAATATAAATTATAACTATAAAAGTTATTTAATATATCATAGAAAATTCCATTAACAAAATATGAAGAATTAAATTTAAAATCAAAACCACCAAAACAAGGAAAAGGTGGGTTTTCAATGAGAAAATTAGCATAAGTGTAGATGGTGTTTATATCCATAGTCATGGTAAAATTTATTGAAATGAACTAAAATTTTTAGTTTATAATATAATTTCCAAAAAAATTTCTTTTATACTAATTTTAAAATTAGTTTAACATTCTAAATATTATTACTAAAAATAGATGTTTTCAATAGAAATTAGTATTTTTAACTATTCATAATAGAATTAACATTTTCATAAAAACCCCAAAAACTCAACCAAATATAATAAAGAATTTTTAATATTAAAAAGTAATTTATTTTTAAAAAAAAATTATAAAAGAAGTAGAAATAATTTTAAAATTATGTAAGTAATTCCTCACAAAATCATTATTGGGAATAATAATGTTTTTTAGGAAAAAAATTCCATTCAAATGATTATTATATTATAGTTAATATGTATAAAAAATATGAATTTTTTAATTTTTTGAACAATATAATTTTAATAATTTATTTATTAATATTAATAACATTTAATTTATGGTCTAGATTATAATGGTATACTATATTAAATCTCATTACGACATGAGGTTTCATATTCTGCAAGCTAACGAAGATATCAAAACTATTTAATAGAAATAAATAATAAATAATTGAGGTGTTACATTATCTTATAATATCAGTTCTTGTGTAATATATTAAATAAAACTATGTTTTCTTCTTTAAATATATAAAGGTGTTACAGTTTTACTCATATAAAATGGGGAAACATAATCATTAGTATTTATAAACTAACATAATAAATGTAAATACATACCCCAATTGACCAAACAAAATCATAAATTATCTATAGTAATAAGATGGATTTTAATATGATTTCATATACTTTTTGAAACTAATAATTTAACATCCAAATGAATAATAATAATCATATCAATACAATATATCCCCATTTTAGCATAAGTATAATAAATTGTTATTGTCATTGATGATTATAAATACCGTAAAATGTCATTAAAAACATTTTTGAGGAAAATAACCATTCCACATTAAAATATTTCAGAACAAATATTTTAAAATACTTTTTATTTGAAAATATCATTTGAAAACATATTAAATATGAATATAATCATTTAGTGCTCATGATGGTAGGAAATTATATTTTTTCCATACATGTTGAACAAAAATTTCTCCCACATTTTCGTTAAAAGACGAAAGGTCCATGATTTGGAAACTATAAAGTGATTCATTTAGTTTATTTATAAAGTCGAAATGGGTATGAAATTCATTAATAAATCATTTAATAAATGTTAAAAAAATTAAAAAAAATTAAAAAATAGATTTTGATAAAAAATAATATTTGACTAAAGATGGAAATAAAGTCATATTTGATTAACTCATTTTTTCAAATATTATATGTATAAAGAGTGGAAATTTTTTACTAATACATTAAAATTAAAATTAATACCAATAATATAATAACGTAAATTGATTTTAAGATAAAATAAAAAATAATTCAACCAAGAGATACATAAACAAAAATAATCTTTAATAATAATGATATTGTGACATACACCTTTATCACCGTGGTAAAATCCAAATAGTAAGTTCTATTAAATAAATTATCATAAAATGAAACATTAAATACCATTATGGTAAATATATTTATGATATAAAATAACAATTGTCCAATATTTTCACTATGAAATGGAATAAGTGGTGAGTATGTTTTATGTTTCTCAAATGCAAAAGTGAGAATAGAAGCTCATACCTTTGTTTATAAATCCTTCATACTTGTATTAACCTATTATATAATAAAAATATTTTTATTATACAAAAAATAAATAACCATACACATATATATCAGGAAATAAATGGTTTACTTATAGAATTTTATTACTCCTTTATTAATAATTGCTTGCTATAATTATTGTTTCGGGTGAAAATTGCATCATTTTTTATATATGATTTAGGTTCTTTATTTTTTTCCATTTAATTGTATCCTAATTAAAAAATTTATTTTAATTTATAAATGATAATAAAATCATAATTATTTATTCTTTATGTATTTATAGTGATATATTATGGTTATTGATAGAAAATGGTATTAACTGTTGATGGAGAAGGTATGTCATTCGTACGCATGAACGTTATTTCAATTTTCCTAAATTAATGGGAAGAATGGACGAAACTGATTTTTAATTAAATAATAATTTTCATCTAATATATATCATTTATATAAATCAAATACATCCTTATTACTATCCATATAGAAAATAACTTCACTATGTGGATATGGTAGTCCACATGTATACACAACTAACAATATTTTTTTTCCAATGGTTTATAAGATAAGAAACTGTATATGAAAATATATTTAAATAACTATTTTTAGATCAATAATATTGTTTATATTCATTATCCTTATCCATGAAACATTTCTCATAATGTGTATGGTAAAAACATTTCACATTGCTTCGTGGGGTGGTAGTCCATTGTCCCACAAGTGATGATATCTTTTCCCCCATTGAACGGAATGTAGGGACATATATATGATATTATAATTTAATAAGTATAATAATATTACAAATATAATATAAATTTTTTTAATACATCATCATATACTTCCATGAATGTTGGTGATGGAAAATGACTCACATCAGTTGTTGAGGAGGTAGTATGTTGTAAAAATGATAAAATGATTCATTTCTCATTTGACAGAAGTGGATAATGATATGTATTATTTAATTATCTTGACTTGCTATCAGAATATAAATAACAGAATTGTTAAAATATTATCATACTTTAAATTTTTTTAATGGGGAAGATGAAGAATTAAATCAAATATATACGTTTAATAATTTTTACACTTCTATTGAGACCCCCTTTAAGATTTTATCTAAAGCCTTTATATATTATATTCCAAATAATAATTAAGATTCTAAAATATTGGGAGTTAATTATTGAAGGTATTTTTTATGAATTCAATGAATGAACGTTTTTTGTAAGAGTGAATATGGGTGTAGAGTGGGTGACCATTTATAAATGGGCAGAGGACCCACATGGATTTATTGAAATTATATAGTGATACCCATGTTATTATAATGTAAAAATTCAAAAAAATACATTATTTAACTTTATAGGTGAAAAGGTCAAAATATTTTTATAAAATTTGGGTTTGACATGTTTAGGTCATTTTAACCCTCATATTCATTGTTCAATCCATGATAAACCTATTTTTACCATAACCAGGGTAATTAATATTTACTATTTTCAATATTCATTATGGTTATAAATTATGATGACATTATTAGGTAAAATAATTTATTCTTTTTCCAAATATGGAAAATATTTTTAAAAATTCTATTCACAAAAGTGGAAGAATTCTATTTAAAATTAAACCATAGATGCGATGAAAGTGTGATTTTCAAAAAAGACAATTCTCATAAGTATAGATTGTGTAAATATAAAAAACAATAAATAAACTGATTCAATAGAACTAATTTTTTTTAATATTAATATTATTGAACTATTTTTAATTTAAAAATAATTATAAATTAAATTTATCTTTTAAAATACTTTATAAGAAAATAAAACATTCAATAAAATTTGTTGTTTTTACTATTCATCAAAAACCTAATATATTCATAAAAATCCCAAAAAATAAACCAAATTTAATTATTACATGTAAATTTATAAAATGAATTATAAATTTTAATATATATATTTTAAATGTGTTGAAATTAAATTAAAATATCCACATAAAGCATGAATAAATTTCATGTTTGATAAATTTAGTTTTTTTATAAAAAAATTCATTATCATTAAAATTATTCTTATTTAAATTATAATCAATAAATAAACATATTATTTATTTTTAAATTTTTGAAGCATATAATTCCCTAAATTTATTTATTCTTATTCATAAATTCTAACTTAACAGCTAGGTTATAATTGTAATGTTTAAATATTAATATGTTAATAGAGGATCATGTTTCATTTAATCCTAATTTTGTATTCATCATATACTATTTATGATAATTAATTTAATGAAATATAACATAAAATATAGTGGTATTATATTATCTTTTATTATTGGTGGTGTGTTTCATACACACAATCAAATATGATTTTTCATATTTTAAATCTTGGTGTGTTACAAAGACTACCGTTTATACATAGCAGTGTGAATCATTTTGCATCACAACTTCCCATGTATGTTTATAATGATATATTCACTTAATATTTATTATTTTTATGATATTTTCTTATTATTTAATTTTTAAATATAATATAAATTTATTTCCTTAGTTTAATTTATATATGAGAACATCGTTCATGCCTATGTATGGACTACGTTCACCCTGAACGGTGTAATACATTTTTCTATATTTACCTTTTCTAGATTTTAATAAATATATTTATTATTAATATATATGATATTTATATAATTATAAACATTATATACCTGATGGAACCATGATCAATGTATAATGAATTTAATCGATAATCCTAAACTTTAATGAAAATTGAATTAATTTACATCGAGGATCATAATTTATAATAAATTACTATTAATAAGTTATTATTGAAGGCTTATAAGTGTACCATATATGGAATTAGAGGTAATAATATATATTTTTAAAGAATTATTATTAATTTAAATTTATTATAATGTAGTTTATAGTGCATATAATGAAGGATAGGCTACTGCTAAGTGATTTATGTAACAATATTATTTTTTTCAGGACTATTTATGCATAAATTTATGACAATGAATGTATATGTTCTATCATTAATAATCACATATATTTTTTAACCATGGTTTACTTCAAGATATTATATAATTTTAATTTATTTACCTATCTATATATACTCAAATATGAAAAATAATTATTTTTAGTAAAACGAATTATATTTTACCCTTATATATGACAATTTTTTTCAATTCTCATATTTCTATTAAAAGGGTTTCATAATTGGATATTTCAAAATAATATTTTACATAACTAAAAACCATTTTTTATTTTTTAAAAAATTATTTTAATAAATATTCTAGTCATTTTAAAAATAACGCAAATTTTAATTCTATCAAAAATGTAAAATGATTCATTGTTTCAATGAATAACACACATATGCCTTTCCAAACCATCATGACCACTCAATTTAACAGTGAATCCATTAAATTTTCCAAATGTTATTTTAAAATAAAATTCATTAAATATTATTTTAATTTTTTTTTGATTTAAAATAACTGAAAAGGATTATTTCCCCCAATAAATTTTATATATAAAATTTAATTTTATTTTCCATCTTTGAGAACATAATTTTTAGTTACAAATGATTTAAAAGAAATATGTTTTAATGTTAACATTATAATTCATCATCTATATTTTTTTTAGTATTGTAACTTTGAAATATATATGAAAACCATTTTCTTTTCCACAATTTATGTTTTGTATGAAAATATATTTGTTTTCAAAATCAGGTGGAATATATAAAAATAGAATTCAACTATAAGAAGAGTTGGTAAATTATATTACACTATTTCATTGGGAATTGTTAATGTTTTATGGGCTCAATGTGGAAAATTCAATCATTACCAAAACTAAAATATGGTACACTATATGTTATCCAAGCTCCAAAAAGAGTACATGAGTGATTATTCCAATCCCAAATGAAGTACATTGGTATTTTTTATATTCTATCATATGATGTATATCATGATGGGTATAGTTAAAATATTATTTATTTGATTATTATTATTCCACATTTTATGTTACAACATTATTGGATGATATTTTGGAAATATCATTATTTTATTACACATTTTCCACGATTCCATTATTAATCATGTTAAAATAATTTAATGATTTATGTCATTACTCATTATTATGATATATGAATAGTTTAATATGATTTTCAAATATTATGATCATATTATCATAACCTTATACAAATGATATACTAAAATATTCATTGATATCTCCCTTGGTTAACCTGACTGGGTGTTTGAGATAACCCTTTATTTTTTTCCATTTCCCTAAGAAATGATTTATTTACTTATGTTTTATATGTATATGAAGAAATCGTGAATTGATAATCTTATTCAGAGATGATTTAGATCTTTCATATGCCAGTTTTTTATGTATCCATTTTTATGAATACACTAAACCTCTATTGTCATGGCATGGATAATAAATGTTTTAAATATATATTCATTATAAATGATGGAATATTTAATTATATAAACATTCTATTAGCTCATATGGTATCAAATAAAGGTTTTGTTATTTATCAGAAGTATAATGAGGTAAATTTTTTTAAAACCCATAGGATAAGGTTATATATGGCATAAAATTATATGGTATGGTAAGAAAAAGAGTACAGTTATCTTGAAACAAACAACACTATATGGATAATATCATTTGGATATAGTTATACCATAGATTCACCCTTGTGTAACAACTATTAAGGGTAATGTTGGGTAACAACACTATCTTTACTGATGCACAATAAGAAAGACTACAAATAAACCCATACTAAGACACTCATCACAGATATTCTTGGGTTGTTTCACATTATATTTATTAACCATTATAATGGATTTAGATATATTATTACCATGAATTTCTATGGATAAATAAATGTTTTTTGATATTTTAAATAACATTCCATGATTTTGATATCTTATTATAAATTTTTTGGATTATTGAGTTCATAACTATTATTATTATTATAGATAATATTAATTTTTTTTATTCAATAGATTAAAACTCATAGCGAAATGTTAATAATGAGTGTGATTTGTAATTAAATTATTTTCCTCCTGTGAAAATTTTTTTTATAGGAGGTGGATTGAAAAATTGAACTACTATTTTTACATAACATTATTAATCTATTAGACATATTGAGATCACAAACAAGAAAAGGTTGGAACAATATTCTTTTGGGTCAACCATGAGGCAACATACATAGTATATTCCAATGATTGATGATCTAATAGTGTCTAGGAAATTTTTAAGTACTACTAAAATGATATTTTTCATCCCTAGTTCTCTAAGCATTGAATAGTTATTTAGGGTATTTATCTATTAGAGGGTAAATTATAATAATAGAGAATTCATAACAAGAATATAAGGATATATTTTCAATTTTAATCAATGGATTAGGATAGGATTATAATGTTATTAATAAAAAATTACATTCATCATAACCATTATATGAAAATTTTGAAAGATTTCCTTGAGAAAAGTATGAATTATGATGTGTCTAATAGTTTATATGTGGAAAATTTTATAACAATTGTGGGTTATTCTTATATTATTATCAAAGAACTAATAAATTATGATGGATTGATTATTCAGTGGTTTAAAAATATTCTATTGAAGTATATTAACTATAAGAGTCTCCAATAGGGATGAATAAATAATTCAATAATAATCCCAGGTAGAAATCGAGGTTTTAGTCACACATCCATACATTGTTTTTATAGAAAAAGATAGATGTAATTTTAGGGGAATTATAATAATAAATACCTTGGGAGAGTGAGATGAGAATTCATATATTCTAAATGTGGGGAATGAAACATTGATGAAATATACATGAGGATACATGTAAATTATTATGGTGTTTAAATGATGGTCATTGAGAAATAAAATTTCTATGTTATAGTGAAAATGTTAGATAATAGATAGATGACATAAAACAATTGACCCTCTACATGCTAGTGTCTCAAATATATAGATTGTTGGATTTAAATTAACAAATGATCCAATATAATATTTAATGATGTTGGTCAACTTCATAAACATCTTAAGCAATAATAAAATGTGAAATCTCATGTGATATCTCTTACAGATGTGAGGTATAATAACGTTGTGGTAAAATGATGACATGCCATTCACTCTAGAATTGAAAATAGTTAATTTAATTCATGATATACAAAATATATTATATTTATATTTTTTATGGGTATCACATTACCACCACAACATTTTGATATTGAATTAGTAGTAAGGACTCCAAATTGTATGATAATGGAATCTAAAGTATATTATTATTCTCTAATTAATGTTTTTTATAATGTTCTACCTATATATATTATAAATCCCCCACTAGATGAATTTAATGTGACTTTGAATGTTGATTTAATATCTTTACATGGAGACCATATTAATTTTAGAGGAAGGGATGTCAAGATTTTTATTTAGAAAATAAAATTATTATCTATTATAATGTGGATAAATATAATAACAGAAATTAGATACATTATATAGTTATTGAATCCAATTCAATGAGAGTATTTTCCTAGATGAGAAGGTAAAATTATACATTAAATATATGGATATTTTATAGAATTTTGTCCTCCATTATGGTAGTTTTTACTAGTTTTATGCTGGGTCAAGAATATTATTCTTCAATTAAACTCATACAAATTCTTACACGTATTTTTTATAATACATAATCAATGTAATAAATTGATTTTTAAGAATTGAAAAAATAAACTCATGGAAAATATTTACAAGAGATTAATTTATCCAATTATTTTAGAATAAGGGACACATATTTTATTTTTAAAGAAGGTCAATGAATCAATTTTCGTTTTATTCATCATCAAGAACATAAAATTATAATGATCTAGAGTTTTTATCATCTACCACATTTGATTATTTCTTATATAAATTAAAACAAGTAGAATATTTTCCCAATAATGGTATTATTTTTAAGATACTATTAATTTTGTGTCAAAAGTGAAAAAATATCCACGAAAACCTACAAAATTATGTATTGACACTATTAATTTATTTTATTATCATTTTGACTTATTAATTCTCATATTCAAATTAAATATTTAATGATTACTTTCATTAAACATGACCTTGATCAGTTGGTGATAGTCTATATAAATGACATTCATATAAATTCCAAAAGTAATAAATATAATGAAGATCATTTTAAGATTGTAATAAAACCCCTAAATAAATATATTATATGTTAAAAGTTTACCAAGTATTGATTTAAGTTATATAATGTTTCATTTTTTCGTATAATCTCATATGAGGGTATATCAGTGGATCCATCAAAGGAGGAAGTTATTAAACATTGGAATAGACAAAAGAAAATGACTAAGATCCATAGTTTCCTGGAATTTGATTATTATAATAATTTGATAATAAATAATAATTAATAGATATCAAATCCACTATCCTTGTTAACTTGAATGGGATTAATGTTCCATTAAAGATTTGAATATGGTGAATATTTTATGGAGTTGAAAACAAGTTTGGTTTATGAGTCTGGACTCAATAAACCATGTAGCAGAGAATGTTTTGAGATCTATTATGAAACTTCAATGAAGTGGTTATGATTTATTCTTGTGAATAATGTAATAGTGGCAGTGTACACCTAAAACCAATTAATAGGTCATGAGAAAAATTAATTTACTAGAGAACTTGATATAGAAAGAGTAATCATTGCATTACAAAAAATATTGAATTTTTTATTATGGGAAATGGTGTGATATTTATACTGATCATAATTTTACGAAATATATATTCAACTATAAATAGTTTTATATATTCAAGAGAATTTTTTAGAGTTTTTTAAATATTTTAACATATTATTAAATTACAACACTCAAAATGTGAACATGGTTTTTTATGCATTTAGTTTAATGTGTCTTATTAGCTTACTAATGATGATGATCATAAAAATTAAAATATTTTAGGTCATTTAGAGGATATATCTATAAATGATGAAGTAAGGAGAAAAATACCATTCCCAAATGAGTGATCCTCCATTTATCCAAGGAATTATTAAAGAGGTTCCCTTGGAAGATGTAGAGCTGAAAAATAAGATAATTTTTTTAAAAAAAATCATCCTTGATTATAATGGAATGACAAGGATCTATAAATAAAAATGTGACCTATAAATATTAGATTTGAATAATTAGATATTATAGTAATCCCATATATGATATTTCTCTATTCATCTAGGAAGTATGAATATGTATAGATATCTAGCAATATATTTTTAGTTGGAAAAAATTAAGAGATACATTATAGAGTATATATGTCACTACATAGTAATTCAAAAATATGAGACTAAGTGATAGATTTGAATTGGGATATTTCAATTATTTATGATATTATAATGGTAAGGGAAAGACATTATTCTAGATTACATCATTGGAATCTAAAAAAAACTAATAGAAACAATGCTATTTTGTATTTTGTTGATCACCATAGAAAACCATTACAATTAATTGTTATTAGATATGGTTTATCTCATGATATTAATTTAATGTTATAAATTAACGAATTGGAATGATTTTATAGAGTAGAAAATTCTAATATTTATTATTTAGATTTCAAATTTTCTTCAATGATTTGGAATGGTCATTAGTAGGCTCTGTATACAAAATTTTTATTTTCCACTATCTATCATCCTTAAAAATATTTGTAGTCTTGGAGAACTATTAATTCCATGGATTATATTATTATATATTGTTATATTAATTTAAAATTTTAATTTGATTAACTTTATCCACTTATTGAATTCTCATTTAATAATATCATTCATTCAATTATTCAGATTGATCCATATAGATCCATATATTGACATGATTTTAGAAAATGTTCTATGATGATATTTGACAATGAGTTCTATCGAGACTGTGTATGTATAATGAAATTATAGATAAAGATACATTAATTCAATAACACATCTAGACATATAAATGTTTATAAATGATTTAAGAAGGAAATTAGAGAAAAAATACAAGATGTAAATTTGGTGAGAGGGTATTTCAGTGATTTTTTTGATATATGATGTTTATCTGATATGAAAATAAAGTAAATATAAGGTGTAGTTATTTTTATTCCTTTTAGATTCATGATTGAGTGGGAAAAGTAGCTTACCATTTTCCACTTCCATTAATCATCTCTTAATATCGTGATGTACTCCTAGTATCTCTCATGTTGATGTAAAAACCATATCCTTCACATATAATAAAATAATATATTTTATCACTTAGGATAATATATACTATGAAAAAACAATAAAAATATTGGATCATGGATATAATTTCTAACAAAATAATACAATTAACACAGTTTTTGTTCTCTAGGTGAATCAAACAATGAATAAATCTACATAGGAATATGATATGTGATATAGTAGATATATCACAATCAATTTGTATTACTGTTATTGGATTTTAATGGGAGAAATACATTTCAATGTGTTAGAATATAGCACCCCAAGATCTGATTTGAATTTTCTTTGAAATAAACATAAATTATTTCTTTATCTCTTTTTACTCCCAACAGTGAGATTAAATGAACCTTTGATATAGTATACCTTTATAACCTAGCCATTATATTGTTGAAAATTAATATAACTAAACACATTATGAAATATATATAGAAATTATATCATAAATTTAAACTTATTGATTAGTTTATTTCAAATAACCCTAATTTTTTTAATAAAATTACCTAATGGTGAAAATAATTAATTATCAATGAAATGTAATATTCTACATATTATATGAATTATTTTCTTAAAAGAGTTATAATCACTAAAAATTTATTTTAATGATTATTATTTTTTTGAGTAAAATCCAGACATTATTTATCTAAAGGTTATAAATGAAGATAAAGTCATCTCAATGTAGAAAGATTTATTTTTTTTTCCAAAAATTCATTATTATGTTTGAAATTAATTTTTAACATAAAATATTAAATATGAAATTATTGAATATTTTTTTAATGTATTTATTATGATATATATTAAAATAATGAATGTTTGTTTCATAGTTTTTTATTCGATGGAATGAATGTCAATTTTCATTAATATTTCAAAATGATTTTCCGAGAAAGATATTTTTTAATAGTGTTTTGCATATATATTTTGAAATTAATTTATGACACATTCTGAAATTGAATTTCATAATATTATATATATATTTTTAATCATAAATTTAATTATTTTTATCGCCATTGATTTTTATTTCAAAATAATTAATAATGATAATAATGTGGAGGAATAACCATATTTAAGATTAAAATGAGTTTTCAAGGAAAATATAGTAATAAAAATAATATTTCCATATATATAGCCTTATTTTTTTAAATGATATTTAGACACAATAATATCCTAAATTTGAGTAATTTTCTAATTTTTTTTATTAAACTGGTTTAAAGGATTATTTATATTTTAATCATTTAAATAATTCAACAGGTGTGCTCTCCCACATATGTAAAGGGGAACCACCTCTATACTATAATTCATTTATTTGGGGCCTTATAGAATATAAAATACCATTCCTAATACATTAATATATTCATTCTCTTTTTACTAGATGTCCTGGCAATTTCATAGTATCAATATTTTGTGACAAAATGTTTAATCCCAAGTATATCTCTTGAAGAAGAGTCATAAATATAAATTGAGCTTTTCAAATTAAATTTCTATTTCACTTTCTCAAATCCATTAGTACACATTATAACTTTATAACTAAAGAATCATCAATATACTAATATGTTATTACTATGATAAAAAACTAGTTTTCACCTCGTTTACATCAACTTGGAAATGAACATATCGCTCATGCCTTGATGTGGACCACCACCACCATACAACAATACAATCAATTTTCTATTACAATATGAAATAGTTTTTATAATAATATATTTAATGATTAAATATTTTATATATATTATAATTATATTTCCAGAATGATAAAATATTACTTATCCTTCTTTTCTTGTTATCATTAGAAAAATTAAAATTATATTTCTTCGTACATATAGAGTACCACCTCCCTGAATAGTGTAATATTTTCCCCTGCCATTTAGTGATATTTATAAATATGAATATAATTAATATAAATCGTTATTATATAAAAATTACAAATTTTGAGATATTGGAAATATGATAAATATATAAGTATTAATATTTTTGAACTAAGTATTTCCTCAAATGTAATATTGTTTTAACCTCGGAACAATGATTTTAATAAAATAATGATTGTATCTGCGTGTATGAATGTTATGAGTGGAAAATATATAGTATTTTAGGAATTAGTTTTTTGTGAATAATAAATTAAATTTTATTATAAATATGTTTAGGGTTCTTATAAAGCATTAAAGTCTTGAGTAAGGGTTTTATGATACATTCTTATTTTTTCTAGGATTGTTTATACTCAAACATATGGTGATGAATGTAAATTTTATATCTCTAAAAAACTTAATATATTATTATTATCATATAGATATCTCAGTAGATTACATATTTTCATTTCATTTTTGTTTATCTATGTTCTCAAAATTATAAAATAATGGTTTTTAGAAAACTGACAATAATTTTCCCTTCAACATAGAAATTTCTTCTTCCATGTTTCTATTTTAATTAAAATACATTCATGAATATTTTTAGAATTTACTTATGTTTTTTTAATTCTCCTTTTACCCAACATTAATATGTTAAGAATTTATTTAATTTAATCTTTTTTCATTTTCCAATTGTGATATTTTTCAATTTTTTCTAAAAATTTCAAAGCAATATTTTATAAAAATGTATTTAACAATGAATTTTCTCACCATCACGACTGTTCAATGATTTATAAATTTTGCTAAAATTTCCCATGATTGTATTCACTGATTTTTTTTCATAATATTACTGATTTTTCTTATTTTAAACTAGTGAAATTATGTATTATCCAAAAACAATTCCAAATTATCTTTAAATGGAGTATTTCAGCAATAATAAGATCATTTTATATTACCTTTGATGTACTTATATATGACTTAATACTACCTTATATATTTTCTCTCCAGATACTTTATGATGATGATGATGAAATATAGAAAAAACTAGGTTTCATTACTATGTTTTGAGTTATGATTAAATGATAAATGTTTTTATGATCTTATGTGATACATATTAATGGATAATGAATATGTTTGGGGTAGATTAGTTATACAATTTCAATGTGTTGGGTTACGATTAATGTTTTATGATGCCATTGTCTATATGGGAGGTTATCTCATGCCTCAAAAGAGGGTACACATATGATTATGGGAACATAAAATTGGGTACATAAGAGGATATCATAAGCCTGAAGAATGTATATGGATGGTTATCTCATGAAAAAAATATAAATAATTTATTTTATGGTATCCTTTAAAAGTAGTTATAATATTGTTTTTATTCAAAAAATTTAGTTACCCATCAATGTCATGATCTTATTCAAATGTTATTCTCTGGAAACTAGTTCTATTTAATTATATTATTGTTATAGTGTTAAGATCTACCGAGGTTTCTGTCATGAATCATTTTTATGACCTATGTATTAATTGGTATAATTTTCAAATTTTAATCACATGTTCTCATTCCATTATTATTATATTTTTATTAAACTATATTTGGTATTATTATTTTTTACCCTTACTTGAAATCTGAGATCACCCTTTATTATGATTACTTTTCTCGATGATATGGTGAAATATTTTATGTATTACAAGTCAAGAAGGGTTCCTGTTGTGAAAAACATAATAGTAGATGATTTAACTGGTTTTTGTAAATGATTTTTCTGTATCCACATTTCCAAATACACTATTCCATTATTTTTTTTGTGTGGAAAGTAATGATATGAAATAAAATAATTCTAAAAAAATATAATAATTATGTATTTAATATTTGCTTCACATAAATAATAACATGACAGAATCTATATGGCTCATCCCATAGGACCATAATTAAAAATATTAATTGGAATTGATGTGTGTAACCCTTTATATTCCCTTTATATATCTACTAGTCTGAACTCATTTAACTAACCTAAAATTTAATAATGACAACATTATTGGGATCCATATTTCACACATATTCTATTCCACAAAAGGATATCAAGGAGAAACCAAGGGGCTCCTATCATGGAATTGAAGAAGGTAACTAATATGATGATTATTTCATACATTTGTTTCATATCGATTTTGAATCATAAATTATATTTTAATTTTTGAATATTCATATAATTGGATAGGTACTATTTTATGGTTATTTTTTATGTCAAATCTAAAATTGTTAAATTTTATGTTCGATTTCTATTTTTATGTTAACTTATACAATTATTCATGATCTATGATTATTATTTAACACATAAGGTTCTTTTAAAATAATAATTTTTAGGTTAATTTATTTTACTCATTATGTTAATTAAATGATCCATTTCCATATTTATAATTATTTATTTTATGAAATATTAAATTATTCTTTAATCTGATGTCTTAGCTGACATAATAATTTTTCACATTATTTTATAGTTTAATTTTTTTTAATTTTTATAATTAATTTTCTTATTTATCAATTAATAAAGTTATTTGTATTTAATATATTTTTTTTATTTTTTATTTTATTATTTTAAATTCAGTTTATTAGTTTAACATTTAATTTTAGATTTAATTTATACGGTCGATATTAGTTTCTGTTTTCAAATATTATATATTTAATGGTATATTTATAAAATGAAATGTATTTATTTATTATGTGTGGTCAATTTATTGTGGATAAATTCTAGAAAGGGATGGAATTGAACACAATGATATTATTATAACCATTTACATATGGAAAAATGAAAATGGTAATATTTTATTGTGCCATCCAGAGGGATTTAAATTTCCCCAATCCCATAGAATATGAAAAAAATTACTCAATCGCATGGAGAAAATTCAATTTACCCACATTATTTTGGAAATATCCCAATGTGATTTTGTGACTCTGAGGATCTTTCAATTAACCATAACAATGTAGTTATTTTCTTATCCACATCATAAAATTTATTATTCTAGTGAGTAATCAATCACATGAAATAAGATCAAGTGTATCTATTTTTCCAAACCCGTTTCTCTACTAAGGATTTAAAGAGCCAATCTTATCATGGTAGAATGTCAATAATGATTAAAATTGGTTTAATTCATCAATCTAATCTTTTAACATTATGAAGATGAATATTGAGATATTTCTTATGGAGCTTGATTGATGTTTGATATTTCATGACTATGAAGACCAAAACTATAGTTTTGATAACATGATCTGAGGTTTATAGGTTTTGTAAGTGTTAGACTCATCAACCATATAGGATATTTACATTTGAGGATGATATGAGTTTGTTGAAGAATATGAAAATTTGATCTTCAAAAATTTCGGGCGATTCTACATAAAAATGTGTTGACCGAGTTATGAAGATGACTGGGTCATACAAGGCTACACATTGTGAAAGAATAATTCATGATGATGCAGATCAAAGAACCATGCAGTTGAACATATGAAGAGGATAATGATTATTGAAATATGGTTCCAAAAATAGTTTAAGGAGAAGGGATTTTGTAAAGAAGACTAATTTTTTGAAGAACCATATTTAAGAGATGATGAGGTATTATTTTTTATGAATTTGTTTATGATTTATAAGGTTTTTCCATTGATTGTGAGAAAATAATATTCTTACTAAGACTCTATAAGGATAGTACAATGTAAGAGCTTCACCATATATGGATAATATCTAAAATATGAGCCCGTATATGGGTACATAAACTCATGATCATGTGTAAGGGTAACATCTTAAGAATAGTTATGTAAGGGTTACAGACATCCTCTAGTCTAAATAGAACATTAATTTAATTGTGCCTAGATGTAGTTATATAACATTACTATCAATGATTTAGATTCATTCCTCCCACAAAAAATATTTTTTTTAATATCAATCAACATTAGCGTAGAATCAATCTGATCCTAAGAAAAAGTTCAATAATACCTTTTAAAGCTTCTAAATTTTATTAAAGTTATTTGATGTGTGAATAAAAGAAAAACTCATGTCCATATTCATTTATAACTAAATTTATATAGTTTTATATCCTCTTATGAGGGATATTAGATGAAGTAACACCAAGGTGATATTATAAAATCAAGTATCCCATGTGTATGTCATTGAATAATAGACCATGGTATGATGGTTCTCTTGATAGTGATATGGAAATTAGATAAAATAATGTGATCACACTATGAAAAAGTGTAACTTGATTAATAGGTGCATAGAGCGATGTATAAATAACTGAGATGGTAAAACTGATCTAGATTTGGATCTTTAAGATGGAAGTGATCTTATATGATATGTTTTACCCTCTATTTCATCTCACTTTTTGTATCTCATTCTCTATAAACTTGTGTAAACAATTTCTAGTGATTTCATTTATTGATGGATTAAAACATCAATATATATTAAACTATTATAATAATAAATTTTTCTGTGTAATTTTTGTTAATCTAACTTCTTACATTCATAATGAGTATTATTTATCTCTCTTCTCAGAATCGATAGCTGGTGATCGTGAACCTTTTTACTTTAATTTTAACTAATATACCTAAAAAGTGAAAATGTTATGATTCTATTTGATATTAATTAAAAATCATAATCTTAAGTGATGATAATGATTTCATATCACATGATAGATAAATTAGATGTAAACTTTTAATAAATTAATATCTTGTTTAATCTTCCCTTGTTCATTTATCATTGAGATAATTATAACTAATGTGAGAAGAGAATAATTTTTTTAACATAATTCCAAGAAGTCGGATAGCCCTTTATTCACTAATTATCTTGTTTCATTCTCTATTTATCAATTACCCATTAATTTCCATTATTTAACCATTATTTTCAAATTCAATTCTCATAACCACCTCCCCCTATTGTCATGCATTATTTTTTGGTTATTATTTATTTTGGTCACGAACCCTCAACCCAAGACTTCCCAAATGAATGTGACAGTCATGAATCCACTTTATTATTTCTATACTAATTTTTAAATAATTACAAATTCTTTTTTTATGTGAAAACATGTTCAATAATTTTACCTTTTCTAGAGTAGGCATGCGGACCGAATTCGGACAAATTTTTTTTAAAAAAATAATAAACAAAAAAATTATATATTGAATCGTTAAAAATATTCATATTAATAAAAGATAATTTAAAGATTTTTGGAATATTTTTTTTATTTTTTATACATTTCAATCAAAATAGTGGAATCCCCAATAGTTTCTATAATAGAGAAAAAGAATCTTCTATTTTTTAAATCATTAAAATCCATTTTTATTTCGAAAACATAGAAAAAATTATTTAGAAAATCTAGAAAATATAAATTATAGGTGAAATCATAAATTTAATGAAAATAAGAAAAAGTGCATTGTGCTGCAACTAGTAACATCCCCAAAGAGAACAAGACTTATATAATGTTAATTTCTATTTAATGTCATTTAATTTTTCTCTTATAATGTTTTATCATATGTCTAAAAGTAATTGAATAAATCAATATAATATCTGTATGGATATATTATTAATTGATCTCCACACATATCAATATTTATCATTTATTATATATTGTTATACTTTAATCCAATAAAATATTCTAGGAGTATTGAGTGTAGTAGACTTGAGGTTTAGAATGATTCCATTGTTCCTTATGGGTAGTGCTCTGTCATAGTTCAAAAAATAGATGATGAAATCTTTGAAACCATGGTTAAACAATTAGATTAATTTGTGTCATGATTATATCCCAAGAACACCAATATTTAGTATAGGATAAAGATCTCCAGTTTATCCTATGATGAGGGATAGTTGTTTTATAATGTATGGTATAGGTTTAGAGCACTAAATTGAAAATTTTCACACAATCAATTAGATCCCTATCATATTATAAGACAATTTAAAATTATATCCCACCATGAAACCAAATTAATGTTGACCAATATTTTAGTGTAGATATATATAATTTACATTATGATGATCCTATGTAATTTTTTAATAAACTAGAAAAAATATCACAATATAAATGCAATCAGATTAGATTAATCTATAAAAAGAAAATGGAATCCAAGAAGTTATAGTTAATGGATATTAACATAGGGAGTAATGTTTCTAAGTGTGTTTTTTTGTCATTCCCATTGATACTTACCCAACATTGACAATCCCGTTTAGTCTAATTTTATTTCATATAATATTTATTATTATGATATGAATCAATGGGATAACTATACATTCTATAATCATTATATATATATATAAATCATTCATTATATTATTGAAATAAATAATGTGTAATAAAATATACAACTATACAAAATTACTTATCTCAACCTATAAAATATTATTCAAATTAGTATGGAGATGAATATTCAAACTCCCAATGGAACACTAAAGGTGTGTGGAAACTAATCATGTTTGAGACATTTAGTTTGAAAAAACTAACTGTATAATTTCACATTGTTTTTTTCTAAAATAGATTGGGTTGAGTTATATATCATGAATTAATCAAATTATTGGAAAGATCATTGAAACCATGATTAATAGACCTATTATCGACAATATATTTACTCTAATAAGGCTAAATATTGAGTTCAATGTTGGGGAAGAATCAATGATAAGGACCATTAATCCCATGGTTACAACACCACTCTCTATGTGAAAATTCATTAACTATGACAACTTGGGTTCTTTTTTCCAAAAAATGAATAACTATATTCTGAGTGTATTTGTTTGGTAATTTGTGGAATTTTTTTTTAAAAAAATCAATCTTATCAATAGTTATATGATATACATATATACCAAAGGATTATTATACTATGTTAATGATTTATTCTGTACAAGAATTTTATAATTATTCATAAGTATATTTTTAGTTAACAAATGGTTAGTGATTTATATTTCTAGATCTATAATCATATCTTGATCATTATAAAACAAATCTCTCTCAATATGGAAAAAACAATTGTTGTTATTTCTAACCTCAATTGTGGTGTTCCTGGGATAGAATTTGGATACAATTAAATTAAAAAGTTCATATCTTGATTCGATGATTTTCATATCCATGTTGTGGAACCATGAACTTTAACACCCTAAAAGGAATAATAGAGAAAATTTCAATCGTAATTCCTCTGAACTCATACCACATTGAGGAAGCTGTTGGATATAAAAATAAAAATCACTAAAAAAATTTAATGAAACATGTGAGAGATAACCTATTAATGATAGAATCATGGAGGTATAAGATTTCTAGATTTTATAGACTTTTGAAAATGGTGAAACCCATATGAAAACTGTATGACATAACACAATAGGAATTTGATTCTCCATATGATTTGTTATCTCTAGGGATGTTACCATGGGCTGAACAATATTCTTGTTTAGGATTTCCCTAAGATTAAAAAAAATCCAACATCCTAATTTCAATATTTTAAATGTATTTTTTTTTCTGTTTTTTCATTAAAGTGCATCATTTATTAAATTTAAAAATTTTGATTTGTAGTTATGTTTTAGTGGCCCTAGGTTTCATTCAATTATAAGAAAAAAAGTTTGTAAGAGCATAAAAAACCAATTTCAAAATTTTTCACGGTGATGGAGAAAAGTTTCACAAAGGTTGGGATAAGTTTAGATATTTACCTAAAATATTTATGAATCATCTGTTTACTCCACATCTACTTATGGATACCCTATACAAATTAAATGATATATTACAACTCGAATATATTTAACAAATCATGTGTCATAAAATTATATGAATTAAAATTATGCGAGCTTATGAAAAAGTAAAACCCATTTCTCTTAAAATCACATAATGATTAAATAGGAAGATATTCATCAATATGATATAAATATACACCTAGTATGATGTAGATAATGAAATTTCACATAGGATGACCTTCTGTCCATGTAGGATGTTTATTCATTCTCAGTGAGGCATTACAAATATTCACCTCATTCATTCCTTAGGATAGTGTTATAGTTATTAATTATAAGTAAAAGAATAAATGTGGCAATGATCTTATTTATAATCATAACATTTATGAATATAAAAATCACCACAACTTATCTTATAATAATCATGGTGTACTAATATTTTAAGATACACTATATTACCAATCACAAACTTTAACTTATTATTGAAATCAATATGTGGTGAAATTTTCATAATCATAAGTGTATGTTAAAGGAAAGTTGTTGTATGTTTTTGGGGATGTTACTTATTTGAAAAAATTCACAGACTCTAGGACTCAGTTCCTAGAATAGAAAATGAGTTGGATGGATAGAGGAAAAGGGTTAAAAGATAAGGGATAGTATCAAAGAATAATAAAACCAAATACGAGAGACAATGTTATATAAATTATAATAATCTCCGATCTAAAAGATCACAAAAAATACACTAAATTGTTTATTGAATATAAATTCGGTATCATGGGGAAAATAGAATTGACATTTTGAGAGACATGATAACTATAACTCTAGAAAGTAATGTTCAATATGAACTAATGTATTATAATTTACTTGTAAAAGTTAAAAATAAAATTAAAATGAAATGGGATCTCATTAAAGACTGTTAAAAAAGGTGAGGATCAAAGATGAGGACAGTGACTGATGAATCTTGAATATTTATTCCCCTATAATACATTATCCTAGAAGGAATAAACATAATGGTTAATATAATTACTTGAGGTTTTATTATTATTTTCATAACATTAAATTTCAATAGGACTTTTGTCGAAGCCTTAAATAAAAGCCTATATTATCGTAAATTTCATAAGGGTTATTATTGAATTTAATGGATATGGGTGATAGTGTAACAATAAATAATTATGAGGATGGTAGGGATATTATTTAAAATAATATTACTACCAAACTAAAAGGCCCTGCAAGTTTTATTTTTATTTTAGTGGTTTTGGGAGTTAGGATATTTGATCCAATTATGAATTATTTTGAAGCATTTACCTTATACCCAAGTCATCATAAAAATAATCATACAAGGGTTCTCAAAGGTACATTCATGTTGATATATTTTGGTGATATCTCAAATTGTTATACTTATGGGAGGTTGTATGATTTTTAAATTAATTTTGTAAAACTATAAATTCCTATATAAATTCATATTATTGAAATGGAATGTTATATCATAGATACAGTCATTTTAGGTCGACTATTTAAATCAATTTAGGTGTTAGAGTTTATTTTTCATTGTTAATCTCACCCTTTAGGATAGTGGGGATCAATAATAATTTAATGTTTTTAATGAGTCCCCAATTGTGTTATTTTGTATGATGATTGATGTTCATGAGTAAGTTTTATAGATGAATTTTGAATGGAAATAATCATTGTTCATATAATTTGATTTGTGAGACTAGTAATGAAAATTTTAATATAAATTTTGTATAATATAATTCCATAATGATCTGAAAAATAAGGGGAAAGTAGAGAGTTAATATATAAAATTCATTGATAATGAACGTGAATTCTTCCTTCCTAATGAATGTTTTCTTAATAATTTTTTATCTAAATTTATTCAAATATAACAGCCATCCCATATAACCCACCCCATCATAGCTTCCTATTCTAAAACATTTATGAAGAGTATATTTGGAAAAGGTAAATTTTCTAATAAACAATAATGTTCTATGTATAATGATGAGTTTTTTCTATATTCTAGTCAACATGGGGTTAAATATGGGTCTTCCAAATTAGTTTAGAGTAATTTAGAAATGATTATATACCTCATACCAAATTAGTAGAAATATTATATCCATGATTAATTTAATTTCATGGATACATAGTTTTTTCGATTACACATTGAAGTTTCTAGATGAGTTAGAGGACCCTTACTCTCTTAGAAAAAACTCAATTTTTTTCTAAGAGTTAATATTTATTTTTATAGTAAGCAACATGAAATAGTTTTTGAATATTTTTAGGAACCATTTAATACATAAGTTATTGGGAAAAGTGTGACGTAGAATTTAGGGAGTGGTTATGGATATCTTGGTAATAATTAAGAGCTTCTTAATCTATTCATGATATTTTTAATGGATATATGAGTATTGAATACCTTTCATCATGATTCCTTATCCATGGATATTTGTTGATTTTAGGTTTAATTCATAAATATATTGAGTTATATAATATCTTGAGTAAACATTATATTTTTTTCAATCAAAATTGTATGGTCCTACCTAATTAATAATAATTATTAAATAACCATGGATAAAATATATTAGTGGTATTTTATATATAATGACTACCAATTGTGCACTACATGGGTGAAAACCCACAGTATTTATATTGTTACTTTAATTTTTTCTATTTGAATAAATTAATTCCATCTTTATTGTTTTTTGTTACACTTTATTTTTTCAATGAACTCATACCTATTCTTTATTTTTCATGTCAATTATTGGAAGAATAAATTTATTTATCAATACCATGTTCACTTTTTGGAATTTTATGGGAGAATCCACCTTTATTTTAGTGTACATGGGTGAATTTATATTCTCATGGAAAATTTTCCAAACAAGGGTGGAATTGTTTATTTTGAGGTATTATCTTATATATTAGTGTTATTTTGTTTTTCATGTCAAAAAAAAGATGCACCAGTAGCTACTTAAAGGATAAAATAGAAAAATAGAAAAACTAGTAACCTTGAGATAGTGGATACATTATTATATTGGAAATATATACCAAGAATCATATACCGAAGGAGAAAAACACATCAGTAGTCTGAGTAGACTAGATACATAATAGGATATAAAATTTCATTTCAAAACATATAACAAAAAACATATTTACTGTAAAATATATTGCATCCATGAACTGAATAAAAGATTAATTATTCAAATAAAGGTGAATGGAAAAAGTATTATATAGCTCAGATATATAGTAAGAGTTTTTTAAATAATAATTTATCTTTATTAAATAAGGAAAATTTATATATATAGAGGTAAATAACTAAAAATCTATTCAATTTAATGAATATCTTTAAAACCAAATGAATCTTGGGATATTATTTGTTAAATAATTTTAGGGGTAATAAAATCTATATTCACAATGATGGATATTCACAATATTGAAAATAATTATATCAAACCTATTGATATATATCCATAAATTTAATGCTTTGATATTTTTTAATCGAGGGGTTAGTAAAAACTAAAAATAACCCATATAATTACTCTAGCTAATAGGTTTATGTCAAGAGTCCTCTTAATGCATTGAGGGATACTAATAATTAGTTCTTAACAATCATTCAAATTCAAATAATTAACTTATATATTGAATGATCAGTTTTATTTAAAAGGAATATTTCATATCAATAAATTTCTATATTGAATAATTAGTATGGAATATCAATACATCCCCAGTGAATCAGATAACATTCAATGTAAAACCTAGTATGATGAAAAGATATACAGATTATGAAATAATCATATCCATGAGATATAGGGTATGTATAATTAATAGAAATTCAATGTTGAATGAAAAATTATCCTCAAAATGTGAATTTTTCCTTAAATTGATAATGATTCAAAATTTATTAAGAGATAAAAAATGACACAAATCGAATAAAAATATTAGATTTAAGGTTAAATGATTTCTTTGTAGAAATAAATAAATTTGGTGAAAATTATTAAAATAATATTTCATTGAATATTTTTCATTTTTAAACCATTGAAAACTTATAAAATAATAAAATGTTTTAAAATCATACAATAATAATGATTTTTCATTGACTCCCTATATGTTAAAATGAAACATTCCATTTGTATTTTTGTAGGGAAATTCAATAAAGTTCCTTTCCAACAAAATTATAATGATTCTATTAAACAATTTTATAAGTAACATATAAATTATTTAGTATTTAATATATCATTTGGATAATAAATGTAATTTTATAATATAATTTTAAAAATTATGATCATGGATGAAATATAAAACCAGTAAAAAAGATTGGTATGATATGGTTTACATACAAACATTTCATTTCATGAAATGTGTTTTTAAGAGAATAAAATAAGTATTAAAATAATGAAACCCATTAAATATCCAAAGGATCTTAAAATGGACTATGTTAATGATGTATATATTATAATATTACATGAGTAAAAATTATAACATTCTAAATACATGTGAGGTTGCATGAAAAATGGCTTTTTCTTTAGTAACGTTTAAATTGTAACCCCTTGAAAGTATATATGAAAAATAAAATATTCATGATATTAAATAAATATTTATTCATATTTAATACATAAATTATATGTTATATAAACTAAATAATATTAAATTGGTTCATAGTAACAGCTATGTATAATTGGAGTCCAAAATGAGATAAAATCTCTTAAAATGATAATATCATTGATGTGAGAATAATTAAATGAAGTTAATATTTAAGAAAATTTAAAATACCTAAAAACATGAGTACATAAATCATTATCTAATCAGAGTTATTTCATACATACTCATGGAATTATAATCAATGAAGTAGAAGTATAACATGATGAATTGAAAATGATGTAGAAAATCACTTCTTTCAAGTTTGACTTTCCTCATATGTGATTATAATATCTTCTATAATTAAATTATATTCATTTTTTAATAAATTAAATACCACATATATATGTAAATAATATATTATATTATTCAATTGTATCATTTTATCTCCCTTCAATACAAAATAATTTAAATTTATAATTATTTCGGGTGTCAGCTACTTCATTTTCATGTATGTTTGGATTTCGTTTTTTTGCTCATGATTCATGATCATGGTATCATAATCAACAAATATATATTATTTATATAAATAAAATATTAAATATATATATTTTTCCATAAAATATATTGATTTAAAAATGATTAATATTATTTATAGTGATGGTGGTGCGTACGTACTCATAGACATTATTTTCAGTTTTTTCGAATTCAATAAAAGAAAAATGTAATTAATAATTAAACATTATAGATAAAATATTATATAATATATTTTATTTAAATATATCCTTAACACTATCTATGTATTGTGTAAATTAAAGCAGGATAGAACCGGTTTGTGGTGCTGATATTCCACATGTAGACATGAGCAATATTATCATTTTCCAACTGATTGGAAGGTAAGAATCTAGATATGATATTATAATTTTATAATAATAAAAACTTCCCAAATATGAAATATTTTTATTAGTTTCGTTTTATAATACTACATTTAATGTGGTAATTAAAAATGAATTATATTGATATTTGGTGATGATAAATCCTATATCTCATGATTAATGGTCATGATTTTTATACAATATTAAAGAGATGTAATATGGTTGTACAAAAATAATAATAATATATCAGTATGTTGATTCTATTGATTTAATTAATGTAATATGGTTGAAAAGTATAATGAGGAAGTATGATAAGTCATAAAAAAGAAGGATTTGGTAAACAAAATTACCTCTTATTTGGTAGAGTGTCTTTAGATTTCATATTTGGGGCCCTAGGGTTGGACTTTTAAAAGAGACAGAACCCTTATAACCCATATAATGATATTGAAAATAGAATATTTCATTTATGGAAAATCTAGGTTGATAAATGTTCTGTAATGAAAAGTGATAAATTTTTTTCTTTTATAATAGAATGTAGGGTTATTCTTGTAATTTGTTGTACAATTTATATAAATTGTGTTTTACACCCAAAAGGAACCAAATTATTTTAAATTAAATATAATATGATTAAGATTGGAAATAATATCATATAACAAAATATGGATAAGTTTGGGCTATTTTTTCACACTTCTATTTTACTCCCCCCATTGACCTATTGAACAATTATTTGAATATTAATGTTTTCTAATCATTATGGTTCATCAATTCTTCTATAAAAGGAATAAAGACTCATAAATGGACTTTGGATAACATTTCAAAAAATATTATATTAACTTAAATTATGTTAGAAAATTTATGAATTTAGATCATTTAATAAACTATTATTTATTATTATATATCATTCATGTCATATTAGACTCTATACATTAAATTATATTTTACGTATATTAAGACAAATAATAAATATGAATATAGACATTTAAAAAAACATTATTGTTTAATATGTGCCTAAAAATTCATGGAGCCCTATATTTCATCCAATTTAAAATACATTTACTATTTTTATCAAAATTTATTTAATCTTTCTATCTATTAAATAAATACAGTGTCAACATTTTGTAAGAATTTCTATAAATGACACAATAAATATAAATTTAAAATTAAATACAATAATAAAAAATAAATTATATTTTAAAGAACCATTTAAAACCAATAATATGTATTAATTTTTCCTATGTGAAAATATTTTATATTTTATAAGAAGTAATGTGAAATTTTTGTGTATATATTTTTCTTAAACTTTATAAATGTCAAAATCAATGAAATATGACACTATGTTTCCATATTTGCAAAACATATATGTACGATTAAGGAACAAAATCATAAAATGTAATTAAGGCCATTGTTATGGTTATTTCAGTCCTTATTATACTATTTTATACTTAACAACTGAATTTACACTTATAGTTGTGACAATTATTTTCTATTGTAACTATTCATAATGGAAATAATAACAATGACCTAATTTAAAAATATTGAATTTCTAATTACAAAATATGATATCAATTTTTTTATTCAATTTATATAATTGGAAGAAATAATTTTATGAATAAATGAAAAGGGCTAATAAAAATCCATTTTACAAAAAATAATTTTTTAAATAAAAAATGGTTTTTATAATAATTTAAAAATAATGATATTGCTTACAATGAACATATTATTTTTTACAATCCTATGATAAATATAATTTTACATTGAAATTATTTTTAAAAAATTTAATTTTTTAAATTCAATAAGAATAAATACAGTTTTCAATGAAAATTATTATTTTTCAGTGTTGAATTAATAATTAATCCATTTAGAAAATAAAAATAAAATCATTAAATAATTTTTTATAATATGATTGAAAAATTAAATTAAATTTATATAATACATTTTTCTTAATTTTAATAAATCAACTATAATTCCCAGATAGAAAATTAATAATTAAACAATTTTTATGAAAATTAATTTATAAAGTATAAAATTTATTTATAAATAATTATGTTATTATTTATTAATAAATAATACACTACATTATTCTGTTTTTAATATTTAAAAAATCTGTTTAACCCCAATCATTCCTTAGATTTCAACAGACTATGTTATAAATGTCAAATTTAAATAATAATATTTTAGGGTTCATTTATTTCTTATATTGTGTGTTTTAGAGATTATTAAACATAGAGTTAATTTAAAATGAAAGGGTGTCACATTCTCCCCATAGAAAAATTTCATTATCAAAAATATAAAATATATGGAAATCAAGGGTTTGATATTACCAAATATTTTATGGATAAACCATAATGTAAAAAACAGTTAATAAAAATTATGATAAAAAAAGTTAGAAATGGAAATAAGAATGTAATTTGGAATTATAAAAAATTTGGTTTCAAAATAATAAAACATTAACAATAGGTGAAATTATGGAAATAGAGGAGAAAAAAATGATTAAGAACAAATATAAAGTGATATAGGACATAGTCAAGAGAAATATAATGCCCAAAAAACAAAAAATCTATTATGGTTAAAAATACCATCAAATCATCCAAAATGATTGGAATAGAATTAAATTTTTATTTCATGCTCCATTTATAATAAATGAATAACTTCATTACATAAACAATAAAAATAATAAAATAGACATACTTAAAAAGTAAAATTTCATTCACCAACTGGAAAACTACACAATATCATTCATTCTCCAACCAATGAGTATCCAGGATGTGTTTTTCATTCCTAATGTTCTAAAATCAACTTTAAATGGATTATAAGTTCTGTAAAAGATAGATAAACTATTATGTTTATGTATATATATTTATCAAAACTAAAATCATTTGTATATAGAATCTAATATAATACATTAATATCTACAACCAAAACAATGACACCAAAAATTCCTCTTAATCGATTCCACATGTACTTATCCTTAAAACCAATCAATAATAAATCTAACCAAATTATGAAATTTATAATAAAGGAGACTAAATTTATGAAATTAAATTAGCATTAATACAAAAATCATCATAAATAATTTCTTAATATTAACAACTGAATATTTGAATACAATAATCAATATAATCTCTAAATTAAATAGTAATTTATTCCCGAATCTAACTATATCCTTATTATTTTAATAAAATATCTAATTTTCAAATATATTCCATGAAACTGAAAATGAATTGAACTACATCATAAATTACATTATAAAAAAGTCACTATTTGTTTTCAAGGTCCCAAATACCATATGATTTACTTCATAAATATTGACCATCACTTTTTCCATACTAGTAATTTTTAATTCAACAATAGGAATATATTAATGGCTATCCTTCCCATAATAAAGTGATCTCTAAAAAACCACCTTAAAATTAAATCATTATTCTAGGTCATGATTACCATTCAAAATATTATTTCATTCCCTTACAGAAGAATAAATTTGTAATAATTTGTCGATGTTTCATGATACATATTACCAAAATATCATTAATATAACACATATAAAACATAATTCCCAAATATAAATTTAAAAAAACTTTAATACTTTCATATAAATGATTGAAACAAAATATGTACTTCCATGTTATATCATTTATCCCTTTGGATTAGGGCATTTAAGAAAAAATTCACATCTTACCAAAATCATAAAACATTAAAATCCTAAAAAATTCATTTCCCTATTACCTTCAATTACACATAGAAGTCATCTTAAACTACCTTAGAGACATTATTTAGGGTGTATCATTATTTATTTCTGAAATTATAAAAATTAGGATTTTTTTCTTAAACGTCATTCACTACTCATGTTTTCAACCAACTCAATCCTTCTATTCATTGGGGGAACCATGCGTTTTTATGGTGAATTATGTTAATCATGTATCACGATAACTGATTAGTCAGAAATAAAATATATTTCACTCTAGTAATAATCTGATTCGGTTTCAAATTATTAGAATTTTTTCCCTCACATTAAACATCTACTCAATTCCTAATTCTTTGGACATTTACCAAAAAAAATCAATGTATGGGTAACAAGAATAATAATGGTAAATCATTAAATATCATTCTTATGATTCTAATTTTTTTTAAACACTATATTATAGCTTGTGTTTAAACTAAGCTATAAATTTTTATCATTTAATAAAATCCTTCATAATGGTTTTTTAAAAGAAATGTGAATTTACTAATGCATAACCTTCAAGAGTGTAAAACCTGGTGGTTAGTATGGGTACTCTAATTATGCACCAGAATGATAGTCATGATATATAGGACTAAATATTTTTATGGTTATTACACATAGATGTATACATTAGAAACCCACATTATCTTGAAACATACACACATGGATGTATTTCTAAGAAAACCAAATTATTTCTAACATACTTAAACATTATGTTTTTTCATATACATATACTTATCATCAAGTTCCATCATATGTTTATGTTTCTTAATCAATTTTGTACTAAATATGGTAGCAATGGTTTGAACTAATCTTTCTCTCATACCAAATATAAATACATTGACCTTATTAGGAACGAGATAGTGGTTACATTATAACATTTTTACTTGATACAAGGAATAATATCATGAATGATAAAATATTTTTAAATTCTTGTTAAACATGAAATATAATGGAATCTCAAATTATATTTAAAACATTAAATAAATAACATAATGAGTGTGAATATTTATCATCCTTGAACTTATTCAAAGAGTCACGATTCATAAACTTGTTAAAAGTAAAAAATAATATTGAGATTAGATTATTTTCATGGGTTACATATAGTAGAATCTATCATGAGTAAATAAGTTATAAATAATATAGAAACATAAATAAAAATCTATATTGTATTTATGTAATAACCTTAGAACAAAGTTTATCCATGGATAATATCATTGAAATAATCTCATGGATAATAATAATACAATTATCAAAGAAAAAATTAAATAATAATGTATTTCATAATCATATACATAAATATATCTATATCATAAATGTCTCTTTCTTATATAAGATAATATATGTGATGTTATATGTAAAATATAATTTAATAATGTTAGACAACATGTTCTTCTAATGATACCAGCTAATATATCAAAGACTTGTCTATAACTTGTCCCCACACATCACTACAAGTTTAATGAATTCCTCATATAATATTTAACTTCATAAAAATTATAAATTACTAATAAATTATTTTATTTAATAAATAACACATAAGATCAACACTTCTTTAGTCAATTAAATAACATTAAAACTAAAACATCGTATATAGAAATGGTATCTGATTTACAAAATAATTATATAAATGATACAAAATGTGTGGATATTAAGGGACATGTAATGTTCAATATAAATTTATCACAACAATGTGAATGTTTTGAATGAAAATTAATAACCGTAATATTAATAAGAGATAAAATATGATATCAATTATTCTGAAAAAGTGGTTTTGTAAAAAAAAATGTTGGTTGCAGAAATAAATAAATAAAACAAAAATTAAAAATAATATTTCATTAAATATTTTTCTTTTAAAACCCATTGATATGATATATAAGATGAAACAAATTTTCAAATATTTATTGTAGTAGTAAATTCTATTAAATCAATATAATTTAAAATAAAACATTCTTACTCACATTTTATAAGAAAATATACAAATTTATTTTTGAAAAAATTAAAATGATTCAATTCCTAAACACTAAAAATTTATGGATATAATAGAATTTATTTAATATATTATTGTGTTTATCAAATGGTTATTAGAAAAATATTTTTGAATAATATGAACATTGAATAGAAAACCCCGATTAAAAAGAGAAATAATATATTTTTCGGTTTAAAAATTTTCATACCATTAATCAAGTTTAAAAGAGATAAAATTTTGGAATAAAAATAAAAACTACAAAATTAAGAACTAGAGAATATAATATATAGATATTATGAAGTATAAATTAATATATTTTTTCAATTAAAATTGTATAAATCCCAAAAAATTGTGTAATTGTAGGTTAAATTTACACCTCTTTGGAAGATTTTTAATTGTAACCCCTTGAATGAATAAACATGAATTGAGACATTAGTCATAAAAAAATAAAATATAATAATAAATATATAAATGGGGAAGTATATAAAGCACATAAATGTTAATAGGTTCTTAATGACAAATATGTCTCAATGAAGAGGAAATTAAGAAAAAATCTCATACAAGATCTTATTAATGAAGTGAGAATTCTATAATAATGTGACTATGTGTGAAATCATTTAAACTAAATTTTTTAAATACAATATATTATAATCATATATAATTTCACTTATAATCACAGAATAACATAGTCATTGATGTGTAAGTGTAACCTAATGAATTGAAATTGAGTTAAGCAACCCCTTATGTCATCATTGACTATCCTCATGCATTCTTTTAATGTCATGAATATTAAATTTTTATTTATTACACATATATAAACGATATATATATATATATATATATATATATATATATATTAACATCATATATTATCTTTTTGTTGAATTTTATCAAAAAATTTTAAATAATCATAAATTCTCATTATTATTTTGGCTAATTACTACATTTTTTACATTTATGTATTCATTTAGTAGCTTCATTCTATTAATCATCATCATATTACAATAATTTAAATAAAAATATTTATATATATATATATATTCCATATATATTAAATGTTTTTATATTTAGATTCTTCTATACAACGTAGATAAAGAAAAATAAAATAAAACATTCCATTGATATGGTATGTTGTTGGTACACATGAGTGTTGTTGTTACTTTTCAAAGAATAGAATAAATGAAAGATAAATAATAATTAAAAATTACATAATCATTGTTATATCAAATAAATTCCATAAATATTACTTTATTTCAATCCATGTAAAGAGTAATTGAAAAAATGGATCACATAACATTGTAAAGACTGTGGTACACAAATAAACAAGAGTGACATTTTTATTTTACAACGGATTAGTAGGTTACAAGGTTGATATGATATTATAATTTTATAAGAATACTTATTTCAGTAATATACAATATGTTCATTAGTTTCGTATTTAAAACCATTAATGTAAATTGGTGAAGCAAAATGAATTACAGAACTATTTGGAGATGGTAAGCCAAGTGTATTCACGTAAAGTTTTTTCTCTATTTGTATGATGGAAAATAGATTTAAAATCATTGTATGAAATAAATAATAAAATAAAATTTTATTTATATAAATATATAAATATATAAATTATTTTATGATTTTTATAACACATTTAAGGGATATAGAAGAAGAAATGAACTTGAACAAGTTGGCAATGACAATTACTTTTCCTTTGGTAGACTTATTATATTTCTATTATAATGTCACATAGGGTATGTTTTTTTAAAAATTAAAATATATATAACATGTATAATTATTTTTAATTGGTAATAGGGAAGTGTTTTTCCAATCTAGGATTCTCTTATTGGGGTTAAAGAATAATGATTAAGGGTGTCCTTTTATAATTGTCGGGAGGGGAATTTTGGGAATTTTGGGAATTTTAAAAATTATTAATATAAATTTTATAGATGTAAAAATAAATCTAAATATCTATGGTTTGAAGATAATGTTAGTACTATTTGAAATCCAATCATATAATAATATTTTTTTTCATTTTTTTATTTTACCCTTATCGTTTAGTTTTAACCCTTAGTTAACCATTTTGACAATTATAATAATACTTAATTTTTTTCTTTTAGTGGTAATTAATGTTTTAAAACCAAGATCCAAAAATCATCATAATTTTAATTTTAAACCATTAAAAATTAATTATTAAAAATATAATATTTAGATAAATTTTAAATCATTTAATTAAAAATTATTAATTAAAAAATATCATTAATTTCATATTTGACCATATTATTTTAACCTTAATTCAAATACGTCAATAAAAAGATGGAATTAGAATATAGTATTTGTCAACCTCCCAAAAATTTTATTATATTCTATTAAATTTGTGTAACACATAATTCATCCAATATTTATTCCTTTATTTATTTTTAAAATCATTTATTTTATTTTATTATATCTTGAATAAATACTCTTTTGACATTATATAAGTACATAATCTAATAATCCAATCACTAAAAACTAATAATAAAATTCCATGAGAAAAAGATCATTTGTATTTCAAATAAAATTTTATGGATAAATATAAGTTGTATTTTTCACCAAAACAAAATATAAAAGACACTTAATGTAGCAAAGTCACATTTTCCACATTATCTATTACATAAATATTATATAGGATAGAAGCAATTGAATAGGACACCATGTTTCCATATCATTTAAACATGGATGCTTTTTAATTCCCCTATTTTATAATGATATAGGTATCTACTAGGCTCATTTTTTATCCTTGACATATTATTTTTTAACTAATTTTTTGATTCACCCTAACCATGGTGAAAATTCATTTCTAGTTTTACTATTCATAATAGATAAAAATAATAGGGACCTATATACTAAATTTAGACCAACTGATTCACAATATATAATTTTTTTAATATTAAATTTAAAAATGTTCTAAAAAGGTTATGTTAATCTAAACAATAAAAAAATTGAAAATGATTACCTTTTATGTATAAGAATTTTATTTTAATTTATTAATAAAAAAATTATTCTAATTAACAAAATTTTTTTATTAATAATATAAGAAAAAATAATTTATATATCAATTTTACATCAAAATGTATCTTCTTAAATTTTCGATGCAAAATATAGATTTTAATGAAGATCAGTATTTTTTAATACTCATTTGAAAATAAATATTTTCGTAAAAATAAAAATATTTCACACAATATTAATTTTTATATTTTGATTTAAAATTTTAAAATCAGTTTATAAGATTATACTTCTAAAATTTAAAACAAAATATTTATTACTAAATCCAAAAAAATAAAATATAAAACAATTAATAAAAAAATATGGTTTCAAGTATTAATTTATAGTTTAAATAAATAATAAATTATTTATTAACAATAAAAACATTATATAATTCCATTATAAATACTTTTATAATGCGGTTAAACGGATTTATACCTTATAATTCATCAGCTAGATTATAGCATTGAAATTAAGAAAATATTATTATGTAGTTCATTCAAGATATATGTTGTGTGCTTTATTTGATATTTAATATACATTTATTTGAAAATATTATTGTGAACATATGAAATCCACTAACTATATATCTCATTAATTAAAAAAAATATAAACATATATTACGTTTTTTCTTATATGAGATCTATATTTCTAACCAGATAACTTTATCAATTGCTCAATTAAATGATACATTTCATGTAAAAAATGTATATGGATTCGATAATCATATAGATTAATTGTTTAAATTTCATTAAACTATTATTTCATATAATTTTCTTAATAATTCTTCTAGTTTGTTTAAATTGTTAAATTCATGTTATTAATAACATGTTGTTCAATGAATCTATTTAATTTTCATGGTATACTCTATACCATGAATTTGAATGATCCTTACTAGTAATCAGAAAAAATATTATTCCGTTTAGTTAGATTCATACAGCTTCTATAGAATCATTTTTTGTAAATTATTAAATATTATTTTCAATTAGAGATATTTTATTAATGTTTCCAATTTATTTTTGAGTGTTGTTAATTTTTTTTCTGAGATTCCTTATCATCCATTAAAACAAAATCATTTCTATTGTAAATCAAAAACTTTTTTAATGAAAATTTTTATATTTTCCACAACATTTAGATTTATAATTTTGTAAAATTTTGTGGATTATGTGTGGGGTAGGGGTCTCAATCCACATGATCTAAAATTCATTATTGACCCATTAAAAACCCTTGATTTTATTTAAAAAATTATTTAATAATATTCACTTAAAAATTGTTAATGAATGATTATATTTCTCAATATATAAGGTTTTTATTACAATTTATGGGGTTTTTTAAATTTTATTTTAGGTATTAAATTTGGGTAATCAATATTTATTCCTTTATTGAAAATTTTCTATCCCTAAAACATTAGAAAAATTTTATACAACATTCAATGTCAGGGAATATTTTTAATTATATTTTTATATCAAAATATATAAAATGAAATGGATTATGAAATAAAATTCATAATCTAAGTTAATCTTATTATTATTTCATCTAATTATACATTATTCATTTTTTGATAGATAAGTTATCTATTTCTGTTTATTATGGATTCTTATATTTTGTGAGTTCATTCTACTATAGGTATTGTGATTTTTAAGAACTCATTTGGATGTGAATTGATGTTATTGAAATTCACATAAAAATTTCCAGTTTGTAATAATTTTATTAAAAATATATTACCATTATTTCATTAAAAATATTCAATTAAATAGTTCATTCTAATTTTTCTACATGTTATATTCCATGTGGGAAAATAATTTATAAAAAAATCATTTTCAAATTAAAAATTTGAAATATCAGATTTATTTTCAACCACTACATTTTTTTCTATGTGGATTATTGAGGAAAAACAATATCAAAATTATTGCGTATTTATTAGGTATCCCTTAATTCATATCATTTTTCACATTACTTTTGTAAATCCGATAACCCACACTACATGATTCAATAAAAAAACTGGTGTATATTTTTTTAAAATAAAATATAATCTAAAAATACATAATACATTATAAAATAGAGGACCCTTTCCAGAATAGGTTATGGAAAATTTGACAAAAACTTACAAACATTTAATAAGAGTTTACAAAATTAATTACAAGATAACTAATTGGATTCATTTACGTTTTCACCTTAACTCTTATTTGATATTCTATATAATCCTATGAAAAGTTTTAAAAAATGTTGGTACGATCAAAAAAATATCATTAATATTTATAAAAGAAAGATAGAAACCATTTTCACCTGAATACTTTTAAACATATTAAATAATTTTTGCAAAAACATACTTCTCACCCATAAAGTATCACATATACACTAAGTGAAACATGAGATTTTCATAAAACTAATAAATGAAAAATAAACCCATAAATGTTTCATAGGGAACTAATTAGTTATATTGTAACCCTAAAAACAACCTTATGAATTTTATCCATCATGGCTATATTACAAAGTATCCATCATGCTACCTTATTATATAACCATCACAATTACACTTGGATTAACCATACGACAGAACTCCAAAATACACATACCCAATACATTGGAGGGAGATATATGTCCCACACCTCATCATAAAAAAATTATCAAGAATTAGAAAATAATAATATAATGTGTGTAATTTTATAAAAAAATTTCTTTTGAATGTCATAAAATTAGAATTTTAAAAGAGTATTTTTTATATAAATACCCTTAAAAATATCATATAATTGGCATGAAAAATTAATATAATGATTGTAATATGTATATAAACTATAAAAAAATAATAAAACATAATATATAAAAAAATTAAACACAAAAATATTCTTGATGTCTCATAATTAATAATATAGACGGTTATCCCAATGAATAGAAATTGGGTTAAGAATTTACATACCTCAGTTCGTTTTACTTAAAAATGTTTAAAACATAAATATAATGGTTAAAATAGTGTTATTAATATCTTAAATAGACATATTCATGTTTATTACACCATATATGATCATTTCATTACATATTTTCACCGTTTAATTATTTGTATATTTTTTTCTATTATTTCTATTGCATTCTTTACATGATTTCCATGTTTGTTTCGTAATGGATTTACTTGTTGAATGGTAGAGAAACTATAGATGTTTAATGAAATAGTATTAATATAGTTCCATAATATTAAATTATTCCATAATTATTTTTGGTTATATGGTATGAGGATGAATCATTATAAAAATAATTGTTGATTTTTGTTTAGAACATTTTGTCTATTATTCAACAATCATGAACATGTTTCATTATATACCTTTAATATTATGCATATAAGTTAATTATAGAACATAATAGAGGTTATATGATACACTTTACTAACTTTATAACCATTAAAATGGTTTTACAACCATATTTCTTGGAATCCATGGAAATTGATGACACATCATCCATGATGTTGGTAAATTGACACATAACCGACGATATTTTTATTTTTAGAATAAGAGGAAGAGGGGAGGAATAATAATGATGATTTGGTTTATAAACATGATAACATCTAGAATATATAATATTTTTGTACTTTAATACCTCTTAGATTAGGGGAGTGTAAGGGAATATATGAAAATAAGAGGAATTGAAAAGGAAACATAAGAAACTGAAAGAGGATTCTGACATCCTGATCCCATCTTCATGAGATCCTCCTCGAGGCCTTTGGTTTTGGATATTTTGTTATACAAATTTGTCTTTAACTTAGGGAAGAGCCTTTGGAAGGGGATTCAGTTGAATATATAAAATTCTCAATGATTGAGATTTTTGATAGGAAGAGGGTGTGAAGGTGGTATTTATGGTGTACTAGAGGAGGGGTTATAATTATTTTAATCATTAGTTTAACATTTTTACTCAATAATATGAATAGTATGGATTCTTGTGACCCAAAAAAGTAAAAAACAACAATTGATTTCGAAATAAACGTGCTCACAATATCCATGATGCTAGGAATAGTGAATTTAAAAGATAATTTATATATACGGTATATTTTCTAAATTTACTATTCATAAAAAATTCAATAATTTCCTAAAATCCAATAAAGTCACCATAAACATTTTTCGATGTATAGAATTCCAAAATGAACACTATCTTTTTAAAAATTTTATTTAAATATGATTAATTTATTTTTTAAATAAAATCATATTATATTCCAAAAATATGAATTTTTAAACATTAACTGATTTTATATAACCTTGAAAAATTAATCAATATCACATTATCTTATAAGAATAAGAATATAAAATAAAAATATGATTAATATTCAGAAGTTTCATATAAATATTCCATAGGGTATATTAAAATTCATAAAAATATTTGGTTCTATTAGACTTCCAAGAACTTACTAATCACAATTGTGGATTTTCATTATTCAAAATTAAAAACAAATAAGTGAAAAAATTATATTTAATGGATATATTATAAATTCCATATAGAAGTACCGATGGGAGCTATGGTTCCGGCATGGCGATCGCCGCTGTAGGTAGTGATGGTCTCTGGGAAAATTCGTCCTCCCTTGGTGGAGGGGGGTTTTCGCTGCCCTCTGGTGATCGATGGTTACTTCTATTCTCAAATCCTGACCTCTTGCCTTTACATCCAGAAATTTTTATCTCCGCCAAAGATCTTTAGTTATAGGATGGGATCCCACATCTCTCGTTCAGAACTCGAGTGTTTATGGATGCCTCAACCCTACTACATTTGAATTCGATTGTGCACTTAATGCAATGACACCCATCCATGGGTTGCTTTGATCGCTTCATCTTGGATTCGTGGAACTTACAGGAGTGCTCCATGGTTGGACTTCTAGACTCAAATCAGATAATGGATCGATATGATTCAGAGGAAGATTTAATCCTTGCATGGTCCTCTGCTCAGCGTAGGTGTGATGGCTCCCGATTCCTTCTCTTCCGATGGTCTTATGACTATTATATGAAGCATTAATTTTTTTCCATGGCGATATGGGTAAGATTTCTAAAATTTCCACTTCCTTTTCTAAATCCTACCCTCCTTCGCCTGTATGGAATTAAAGTCGATCATTATTTATGATTGGATAGTAGAACTAGGGATGTTTTCCATCAAGTTTCACTATGAATTTGTGTATAAGTAGATATATTTAAACATCCTATTATGTCGTTTTTCAATGTTGTGAGTAAGGAATTTCCATATAAATAGATTGTAGTCTTTGAGTAGTGAATTGACTACTTCTCATGCTGTCATAATTTTGGGAATCGGGAGGAAGATTTCAGAAGGAAAAAGGAGTTTCGGATGGTGGATTTGGACCAACAGGTTGCGGATGTGGGGGACATGGATTCTAAATAAGGAAAGAATGACCTAGGTAATAGATTGCAGACAGCACCGTGCCTTATTAGTAGCAATTCATCGAATAGCGGAAGAATGAGGGAAGCGAATATGTATTTAAATCCAAGGGCGTATGAGGTTATTGGATGAATACAACATGATATTGGTGTCATCAACTCCAGAGGACTGGAGTCTACTGTGTAGCCTGTAGTTCAATATGCTGGGGTGGCTGGTGTGAACCGAGTAGTGGTACCTTTTCGGTGTGATGAGGCTTTAGGAAATCCACTTTTGAACTTACAGGATGTGGGATTTTTTGATGAAATTGTCTGTTGGGTTAGGGTCTCAGGTGGGCTGAAAACACAGCATGAGATGCATGTGGATCATGGTGAAATATGTGAATGTTTTGTAAGACTAGAGTGTGGAGATTTGGAAGTTGTACTGGATTGGGTTTCTCCTCAAACTGGTCATGTTTCATCTGCTTTCCTTCCTGGATGGGGGTCTGCTGGAGTTATTAAGCTGTTCGACAGTGGGGTTTTTGGACTTGGAGAGAGTTTTAATCAAAGTTGAAGCAAGCCTGGGAAGTTCCTAGCGCATGGATCTTGATATTTCAAAAAAGAACTGAATCATGGGGTTCCTCTCGTGTTGGGGAGGAACATCTAAGGATTGATGGTGGAAGTATGAAAATTGTTCTTTATTCTGAGGATGTATCATATATATATATGGTTTATTTCAGAAGGGGGTGCAGGAAGGTCATGAGTTTGTGGTGAATATAAAATTCATAACATTACGTGACACTAATAGCCATGTCGAGTAAGGAAAGGGGTGAATAATGGTTATCAAGAGGTGATTACCCTAGGGAAATGGGGGGACATTTCTGACAGTGATAAAGAGAAATATGGTGGTAGAGTTTGAATCTCCTATAGCGATGTTGTTCAATATGGAAAGTATAATGTGGAAGGGAGTGAGGATGTTGTGACTGTTGTCCATTAAGAAGACAAAAATGGACTATTATTCTATGTTAAAGTGGAACCCTACGAGATCATCCATCAGCAAAGGAAAAGGAATACAGTTTTCAGATGTGTTTTTGTATTTGGAGATGTTAAATCTCAGATAGAAGTATGTGAAGACTCTAAAGCTTTTTGAAAGATCAGGGTGGTAATAAGCTACCACAGATGAATCAATTGATCTTGGATATGGAGACTTGTGTGGATTTTATGATATGTAATTGTTTTTTGTCTTGTGATTCTTTCTTGCTACACTATTCCATTATTTTAATAAATGGTCAGAGACTTTGTATTTGGCATATCTTTCCTGGTATAAATGCTACATAGTTCATAGTAGTTCATTTAATCACATAGTGTTTACTTTTAAAATAGAGGGATTTTACAACCACCACTTAAATGAATTGTGTCCCTGTAATTCGTTCATACACATAAGTAAATAATGTTACCCATGAGGCATATATATATATATATATTTCAGTTTATTCTACTTTTCCATAGCTATCAAGACCATTTCTCTTATACCAACTGTAATGTATAGAATCAACACTATAGAATTAAATATGAAAACATGTTGTGTTTTTTTAATAATATATAATTGAGAAATACACTGTACATTATACAATCGATGACATTTTCGTATCTATGTTCTGGAAAATTATACTACATCTTACATACATTAGAATCAGAAATTTGAATAATCATTACAATATTAGTAATTATATCCAACTTCATTAACACCTTAACTATTTCTTCAAATTGTATTAAATCCTTTGAAAAACATCTTAAAAACATGGAATAAGAATAAAATAGTCAATATAGGTCATAAAATATTGAGAGAACCCATTAGGACATGAATACTTATAAGCAAATTATATTATTTTTACAAAGGCATACTTATCACCCATAAAGTATCGTAAAATTACATTGTGAAATATGGTATTTCCTTAAAACAAAAAAAACTCTAAAAGGTATATTGGGGAATAAATTAGTTATATTATAACCCTCATGACTACCTTACAATATAACCCTCATTACTCTCTTATTTTGTAACCATCATAGTTACATTAAAAGTAACCATATAGACGACCTACAACATACATATACAAAATTCATGTGAGGTAGATATATGTACCACCATTAAAAATAAAAAATCCCCAACCACTAGAACATAATCATAGAACATGAATATTTTCATAAAAACATTTTTTTTGAATTTCCTAAAATTAGAATTTTAGAAGTTGATATTTAAAGTAATGACCATTACAAATATCACATAATTAGTGAAAGAAATTAGTTTAATGAAACAAATTTCTATATAAAATATATATACACACAATAAAACATAATATAAACGAATATTAATCCCAAAAATTATATTAATATCACATAATGAATAATGTATAAGGTTAACCCTATGAATATAAATCTGGTTAATAATTCCCTAACCTCATGTTTTTCTGATATCAAACTTATTTAGACCTCATGTATAATAGTTAAATTAGTGTTATTAATACCACGAAAACATATTTTATTTTATAAAGCCTTTTATGATCATTTAATGACATAATTTTACATTTTAATTAATAGAATTTTGTGCCTTCTATTGTTTCAGGTGCATTCTTGACGTGATTTCCATGGTTGGTTTTTAAAGGATTTCCTTGTCAAATTAAAGAAAAACGCTAGATATGAAATGAAATGGTATTAATATGTTTCAATAATGTTAAATTATTCCAGAAATTATTTTTTCATGTGGTATGATGATTAATCATTAGATAAATCAATAATGATTTTCATTTAGATCATTTTCGATGTTCTTCCATAATCATGAACTTGTCTCATCATATACCATTAATATTAATCATATAAGTAAACATCATAAAATAAAAGATTTAATCACATACATTTTAAAGTATTATTAACATTTAAAAGGGTTTTATATCCAGATTTTATGGAATTAATAGAAATTGAAGACACATCTTCCACGATGTCGGCAAATCGACACTTATTGGACATTATCTTTATTTTTAAAATAAGTGGTAGAAGAGAGGTATAACGATGATGATTTTTTTGAATAAACATGATATTATAAAGAATATATAATATTATATAGATTTCATATCTCTTGGATTAAGGGAGGGGAAGGGTGTCTAAGAAATGAAATGGAATTGAAAAGCAAACAAACGAAAATGAGAGAGGATTCTTACATCCTCATCTCTTATCATTGAGATCTTCCGTAAGGCCTTTGGATTTGGCTATTTGATGAGACAAGTATGACTTGGATGTGGGTAAGATCCTTGGGAAGAGTATTTTATATAATTTTTAAAATTTTCAAATCATTATGGGTGTTAGAGGTAGGGGTATGAGGGTGGTGTTTATATTAGAGGAGAAGAGGGATTTTACAATAATTTAATCATTAGTTTTATATTTTTGATCAAGACAATGAATATTCTTGATTCATATGAACCAAAATAGTAATATGTTTATCTGAGTTCAAACCCAGGGTTATTACATCTGCCATGATTCTTGTAATATTTTAGTAAACTAAAAATGTTTAATTACAATATATTACCATATTTTAATATTCATCTAAAATTCCATAATTTTAGAAAAATAGAGAAAATTCACCCTAACCATTTTTTGAAATATAGAATTCAAAAATAAACTCTATTTTTTAAAATTAATTTTTTAAATTTGATTAATTTAATTTTTAAATAAAATCATATTTTATTTCCAAAATAAAAAGTTTATATCTATAATGGATTTTATATCACCTTAAAAAATTAATGAATATCTCATTAACTTATAAACGTCAACAATTAAAATAATAATATGATTTAATCTTTATAAGGGTCATAATACTATTCATATTAATATTTATAAGTATATTTTACTATTAGTCAAAAAAACTAGTCAGTTTTAAAATACCCAAAATAACATACTGATTGCAACCATGTATATTCGCTAATCCAAATTCAAAACCCAGAAGGGGAAAATTATATTTAATGGATAAATTATAATTTCCACATAGTAATTAGTAGTTTATTTTTTGACATAGTTTTTCATTTTAAAATATCAGTATTTTACAATAACCCCCACACATAATTGAGTAGAGTTTCTACAATTCGTTCTTAAACAAAAGAAAATATTATTACAAAGGAGGCATATATAAATATATATCAATTTATTAAAAAATTTCAAAGTAATCAAGAACATTTCTCTCATACTAACTATAAAGAACAGAACGCTCACTTCTGAAATCATTACAAACATATGTTGTTTATTTTTTAATAAAATATAACATAAAAATTCACAGTACATTATACAATCGATGACATTTTCTTGATTAGGCTTTGTAAAATTAGATAATAACTTACATACTGACTGAAAATAACAATTTTTTCATTAAATAAGATATTATAAAAACAATTACAATATAACTAATTGGATTCTTCATAAATACCACCTTAGACGTCCATTGAACTTATAAGGAATCATTTTAAAAACATCTTAATAACATGGGATGAGAATAAAAAGATCTGTATGGTTCATAAAAGAAAGAGAGATACGATTGGCACATTAATCATTATAAACTTATGAAATAATTTTCCCAGACATACATCTCACACATAAAGTATCATATAATTACTTTGTGAAACAATTGATTTCTATAAAATAAATAAATAAAAAAATAAAACTATAAACATATATTAGGGAATCACTTACTTATATTTTAACCATCATGGCTACCTTACAATTTAACCTTTACAACTACCGTATTATTTAACAATCATAGTTAAACTAGGAGTATCCATAAAGACAACATCCATCACACACATACCCAATGCATTGGAGGGAGAAATAGGGCTCACCCTTCATTATAAATAATTCCCAAGAACCAAAACCTAATCATTGAACATGAAATATTTCATAAAACCATTTCTTTTGAATTTCATATAATTAGAAATTGAAAATAATATTTTTAAAGGAATGTCCCTTAAAAATATCATATAATTAACTTGATAAAATAATAGATTGAAAAGAATATGTGTATACACTATAAATACACATAATATAATATTATATAAACAAAAAAACCTCACACAAAAAATATTAATATCAAAGATTGAATAATTTGATAGATAACTAAATGAATAGAAATTGGGTTATGAATTCCCTTACCTTGGGTTCATCTTACTTGAAACATGCTTAAACCTCATGTACAATAGTGAAAAGAGTTTTGTTAATATCTTATAAAAACATATGGATTTTTATACCACCTTATATTATCATTTCCTAATATCATTTCCCCCATTTAATTAATAATATTTTGTACCTCTTAGTGTTTCAAGTCAATTTTTTACATGATTTCCAAGGTCGTTTGGTAAATGATTCCCCTATAGAATGAAACCAGAACTCTAGAAGTGGAATTAAATGGTTGTAATATGTTTCTAGAATATTGAAATTTTCCATTTATCATTTTGGTTATATGGTATTAGGATGAATCTATAGAAAAATCATTAGTGAATTTTTCATAGATCATTTTGTCGGTTTATCGATCACAACGAACTTGTTTCATCCTATATATTTAATTTTATGCTTATAAGTTAATTTAGAAAAATAAGGGGTTATATCATAAAATTTAAAACAGTTTTAACCTTTAAAATGGATTTATAACCATCACTGAATAATGTAAATGGAATTAAACACACATTATCCACGATGTTGGTAAATCGACACATAAAAGACGGTGTTTTTAATTATAATATAAGAGGAAGAGGTGATGAATAATGATGTTGATTTTTTGCCATTAACATGATAAAAATTAGAACATATAATATTCTAGAAATTTCTTAACTCTTGAATGAGGGAAGTTATGGGAGTATATTAATCAAAAATGAATTGAAAATAAAATATAAGAAAATGAATGAGGATTCTTACCTCTTTATCTCTTTTTCTTGATATCCACCTTAGGGCCTTTGGTTTCGTCCTTTTTTAGACAAGAAAGTTATGGACATGGGGTAGATACTTGAGAAGGGGATTTTGTAGAATTTAGACAATGATCCAATCTTGAGGGGTGTGAGGAAGAGGGTGATGGTAGTATTTATAGTGGAGTAGAGGAGGGGTTTAAAATTATTTTAGTCATTAGTTTAATATTTATACTCACGACTATAAAGAGTAATTATTCATGTGAAAAAATAGTAAAAATACATGTGATTTCTAGCCTATGGTTATTACATTATCCATGATGTTAGGAATAGTGTATTTAACAGAGAATGTGTATATATGCCATGTTTCCATATTTTTCTATTAATCAAAAATTAAAAAATTCAGAAAAAAAAACCCAGAACATCACTCTAACCATTTCATGATATGTAGAATTCAAAAATGAACAACATTTTTTGAAAATAATTTTTTATATTTTATTAATTTAAATGTTTTCAAAACAATCACAATTTATTCCAAAAATGAACATATTAAAACTGTAACTGATTTTATATCAACTTTAAAAATTAATCAATATCACATTATCCTATAAACATTTGAAAATTAAATAATAATATGATTTACTATTCATAAAGGTCTTATTACTATGAATAAAGGTATTTTACCATTCATCAAAAAATATTTTCGTTCTATAAGACTCTAAATAACTTACTGATCACAACTGTGCATGTCCGTTTTTTGAAATTAAAAACACATTTGTGGAAAATTATATTTAATTTCCAGATTATAAATTATACTTAGTACTTAGAAGTTAATTTAAGCACACAATGTTTCTTCTAAAAATCCTAGGGTGTTATATATTTTTTATTTTGGAATATTTTTTTAAGGTTAAAATTTAACTATTTTTTTTTATTTATTTTATTGTGCATAATTTTTATGTAGAATATTAATTTTTTGAATTTTATGTTAAATTTATGTTTTTACTTCTAAACTATTTATTTTTCAATTGCGAGGTATTTTATTGTATTTAAATGTTTCTTCTAATTTTTATATTTTAAAATATGTTATTCATTTTTTTCGGTTAACATTATTTCCCATTTACATGTTTTATATTTAGTAATATTATAAAATTTTCATTTAATATCTAATCTCATCAATTAAATGATTTAGTAATTTATTCATTAATTTACACTTTAATTAATTATTAAATTTTACATTTTTAATTAATTATTTATTAATCATTTAACTAACTAGTTAAGTTATTTTTAATTTAATTCTTTAATTTTAATCTTATTATTTAAACATATTTTTTGTTAAATAACATCACTGTTGAAATTTAATTTAAGAAGTCAGTTTGAATTTAAATTATTTATTTTTTTGAAGGTTAATAGTTAATGTATAACATTATATCAGTTCATTTTTGATGTGTTGAAGATCCATTATTATTGAATTGGGTTATGGGTTTGAATCGACCCACACATTCTATTACGATCATCCCAAGTATAAATACATCACAATTAAAGAATCATATGTGCCTTTCAAATGGATCAACCTTGCACCAAAAAATTGACTTCGAAGGTAACCGGTTAACCACATAGACTAAATAATATTGATAATAATTATTTTGGAAATATGTCATGTGGTTTTTATGAACATTTTGTTATTTCAACATACCAAGACTCTAATGTTCAGTGATGTTGCGCCTCTTCAATATAAACTGTGACTATGAAACATTGACGGTGTGACATGGGATCTACTGCATCACAGTAGGCCAATGTTTTTTTTGTTAAGGATATATGTAGTCCATTTAAAAAATAATGCATGAGAATGATGTTAAAGATTTGTTTATGTCAATATGATCATCTTTCCCAAATAGAAATATTTCAATCAAGTTTGATATAATAGATCTTGATCGATGGTCGATGTTGCAAGACTATGTTAAACAAAACAAGAGTGGTGAGATCAGGATATGAGATTTCAATGTAGAAGGAGGAAAACCTCAACGACTGTAGAATATATTGATGTAGGAATAGGATCCATGATGGTTAAATTATTCGACACATCACGGTTTATTAACCATGATGGTTTCAACACATCAAACTGTTGAAAAAACATTTTAGATCAATGAATAAGAAAAAAAGACAAATAGTCAAGTCCAATGTTGACCAATTTCATGTCATACAACACTATGTATGAGAATAAATATCAAAGATAAATGATTAGAAGCTGGTTCAGAAATGAGTCAAAGGAAAAGGGGTATCACAAAGAATATTATATGATTAAAGAATTAAATTGTGTTACATCAATGTTCGATGTGGTTCGATATTTATAATGACATACACACACTACAACAAAAATATAAATTGGTGATGTTTTATTATGTCATTAATTTATTTACTAGTGATTTAAAAAACATATTAATATAACGTATCATTAAATTATAGTTGTTAATATGCATGGATAACCAGATACACCTCATCTACTGACGTTTAAAAAAACATTCATATTTTTTTGGAAATTAATATTTTTTATCATCATGTTTCAGTTTAATTTTATTCTATGACGCATTCCAAACACCCATAGTGTGTTGTTTTTATTAATTTTCAAACCCCTCATGCCCTCTACTCCTCTTTTGGATAAACATGACTCTGGTTTAGTCTTATTATTATTTTTTACATTCCCCACACACTAATGCCCCTAGTTTTTTCATCTTTAATTTTTTTCAAACCCCGCATGCCCCCACCCACAGGTCTTCATACAACCAACCCATGAGGAATAGGCATCCCCATCCCAATCCAAATTAGATAATTTACTTCCCCTGGGTCTCATACACATCACCTCCATAATATTACACAATAACCTAAGATACTCTCCTACGTCATATTTCAAAGCAATATTGTACTTATGTATATATATATATGGTTATATTTTATGTTTTATGTTTATATATATATACAAATGAATATATAATATATTGATATATATTTAATTTTACATTTAATTTTATATATTATATTATATATATATATGCTTATTTTAGATATATATATTCATTTATATATCTATATGTTTATATATTGTATTATATATATATATACATATTTTATGTCTCTATATACATGGTTGTATAATATATATGTGTGTTTATATTTAATATATGATAGATATATATGGTCATATTTTCTATTTATATGTAATTTATATTTATATATATGTTTTTATTTTATGTTTATATATTTTTATGTTATATATATATATATGGTTATATACATTTAAATTAATATATATATATATATGTTTATTACACAAACACACAAACATATATATATATATATTTGTTTATATATTTGTGTGTAATTATAAGTATATATAGAGCCATGTTTTAAAATACAAGTAAAAATCTCACTAAAATTGTCACATTTTTCCTAAAATTTTTATTAAATTTAAAATATATAAGTATGTTTAATAAAAATATAAGTATATATATATTTATATCAGTGTGTATGTTTATATATATGTATATGTATATATGACATATTTGAATATAATATTTTATTATTATATATATATGTTAGTATTTGAAAAAAATACACTATATTTTTATATATTTATATATTATTACATATTTTAATATATTCTTTTATATAATCTTATATCTTATATATGTGTTTGTATTTTATATTTTATAGTTTATGTTTCTATTATATTATATGTAATTTTTTATATTTACAATATTCGTTTGTATTTTATATAATATAAATTATATATGTTTAAATTATATTTATAAAAAAGTGTATGTATATATATTTTTATATATTATATTATTTATTTATAAGTGTTCATATTTTTTGTTTATATTTATATATGGTTATAAAAGTATATATATATGTTCGTATTTTATATTATATATATGTCTATGTCTATATATTTTATTTCTATATTTTAAAAAATATATCTATATATATTTATATTTAATGTTTATATATATGTTTATATTATATATATATATAAATGTGTACATATATTTTTATATTAATATATATGTATTTGTGTGTCTGTGTATATATATAATTTTAATTATGATTATATATATAGAATGAGCCAAAATTTAAATCATATGTAAAAATATCTCCAAATAACCATGTTTTCTTTATAAATTGACTAAATATAAAATATATATGTTTTTCAATATTAATATATGTATATATTTATATTAATATAAATTTGTGATTTTGTGTGTTCTTATATATATATATATATTGATAAATTTGTGTCTGTGTCTATATATATTAACAGAAGTATTTATATATATATGTAAACATATATTTACATAGTTTCAAGGAAATATGTTATATATATATAGTGAGGTTTTTTAATGTGTTTTCAAGATTAGTTATACTTCCTGAACAATGTCCCAAATTTAGCAATGCTTCTTAAAAAACATGGCCACATTTTAGAGGTTTTCTAAAAAAATCACTTGTTTATCTTCGTTTCCCTATAACATTATTAATTTAGTGGCATTTTCTACAAACCATTTCTAATTTAGTGGTTATTTTTTGGGCAATATCTCTAATTTATAAAAGTTTTCAAGAAACATTGCTAATTTAATGTCATTTTCTAAAATCATTTCTTATGTTTTTATGTTTCAAGAAAAACATTGCTAAATATAAAATTATAAAATCATTAAAAAATGTCACAAATAAATTTATATAACCTTATACTTTTTAGTGATATTCTAAACATTAGGTGTGAGAATATTGGATTCTAATAGACCCTATATAATGTTAACACAATATAATGTAAGCACTCTGTAAGGAAAACATCGTCTATCCAATCCATAGTAAGGGTATATCATGTCACAATCCCTCATATTATCAACATCATCTCAAAATAAGAAATAACATTTTCAAACACAACTTAGAGGGTCATCTTGAAAGACCATTCCAAAAATTATTTTATAGGGGATAATATGAAATTATAAATTTGGAATACCATTTTAGAAAACTTGTCAAGAAAAAATTCCAATCCAATTTTTTTGGATGGGTGTAAAATTCCATTTTATGGTCATTTATCTACAACTTGATTTTTTTTCATTTAACCATAAAATTCATATGCAAATTAAAAATACAAGATAATAAATTCCATATTCCCATATTTATACACTTAAAAGCTATTGTATTTTATTATGAAAATTTAAGGCCATGTTCCAATTACATCATCCCATTTGAAAATTATTTACAAATAAGACTATAAAATAATAAAATATGTATGTATCATAATAAAATACATAACAAAATAATCTAAAAAAAATTCATGGTTATCACGCAAAAAAAAGTGAAACTACACAACTAACACAACATGAAATTTCGATACACTAGGGGTTAATTTGAGGGACAACATAACATAACATTAATTGAGGCCACCTATAATGTATTGGCCATTGGTTTTGGATAAATTATAAAAATTGACAAATTAGGTCAGATTAATAGAAATATGATAAATTAGATAAAATAGTGTTATACAATTTAGTAACAGAATAACTGAAGAAAATATTGAAGAGGATTTATAGACACATGACATGTTTCAAATCACAAAAAAATTCAACCAACATAGTTAATGGTAGTAATAGATATTTCTCATATAAATAGATTGATGAGCCATGTATAGGGGCTTCTAGGTCATTCTAAGGGTTAAAAATTGATGCTTGGGTTATAAAATCAGAAGGGGAAAGATGAATTTTTTCAGTATTTATTTGATTTATAGTTTGGTGAAGTGATTTAAAAAACTGTGCTATCAGAATTATTTCAATAAAACCAACATTGTTTGGTTTTTCTTCATGTTTTAGGAACTATATTCCAAACATTTGAATCAACTTTGGAACACATGATAACAATTAACATAGTATTTTGAATCTATACACATATCATGTACCACAACCTTAGTACATGCCACCTTGTACAGACTCTAATGAACGATACTTGATTTACTCATAATAGCATGCTCATCATGTGAAAAAATAATTCACTATATATACTAAACAGAAAAATCACCACATGCAATAGGTATAACACTCTCTCTTTTAAAATATTTCTAGTTAACAGAAAGCCTCTAACAAAAAATTCCAAAACACCTCAATAATGAAATTAGAATCCCCAGAGAATTATCTAAAAACTATATTCATATATAAATCCTCAACCCATATAAAAAAAACCAATAATATATTCAAACTCCATAAATAACAATAAAAATATTATTTTAAAAAATTGGATGTCCACAAAAAAATGTTAAAGATTCTCCTTGAATTTAAAACCATATTCCCACGTGTGATATTACTAATCACCTATCAAAACACTCCTTTACCCAAAAATTCATTTGGAGTCTTTCAATTTGAAATTCCTTCCTACATTGGTTTATAATCAATATTCAACAGACACATTCCATCATTGAATTCTCAATTCGTTTCTAGAGATCAACTTCAAATTCAATGAACATAAACTTCAAAAGCACAATCAACGAATCTAATTTATTACAAATACATTGCTATCCTCTTCACCCATACCCATAAACCCTGAGATACACGATATTCCTTCATCCAATTTTCCATATTTATCATGGTTCCTCCTACCATAACTCATGTCTAAAATATGTCAATTTTCTCTCACAACTCCCTATACCACTAAATTCTTTTATCTAAACATAATCTCAGAGTTCCATAACAACACCAATGTAGCTTTCGATCCACCAATGCAATCATACATAATACATTAGTATGAGTTTAGTACAACACTTAACCCTTTATTTGAAATGTATATTGATGCATATCCTCCACTAAATGAAGAATCTCAGACATGTTACTTTTTCCTTAAAAGGGTCAATTGATTAGTGAACACCACATCCAAGTATGGAATGATGTTCCAAGAATTTACTTCCTCTAGAAAAGTCTATATATGAAAAAGAGTGAAAATTACCCCTCCTTCAGTTTACCTATCCAAAAAATTCTAACCACCACCGATGTACCACCACACCTTCCAATTACTATTCCTAGTTCTCATGGAATTGTGAGACCATCCAATTGTACCAATTTTTTGTAAACATGAATCCTTCTATAATCCCATAAATATGTTCTCTACCATCCGAACTACTATCATTATTTTCCATGAGCATTGGAGTACCCTCAATCTAACTCTATCTTGGATAATCAAGTTCTATATCACAACCAATATTAATACTTACACTATAACCAATAGTGTATCCATGAAAGAACATATAAAACCTAATTTATCTAAACACTAGAATCAAAATACCATTTCAAAAACCTATGGACCGTTCAACCTAAATATTGTTAATACGCACATAAGTTTTTTTCTCATGACTAATTTGATACTCCCCACTACAAGAATACTCTAATCATCAGTCCACTGAACCAAAAATCAATTCTCTATAAACCATATCTCACACCTCAGAACATGAAATGATCATAAGTGACAACCTTTGTTTCACCTATTTGATAAAAATATTAAACAACCACTTCCCCATCCGAACATAATAGAATTGGTATTCATCTCACCTGTTAAATTCTATTAAGAATGTGGGACACACTCTTAACTTACTAATGGCTCCCTCCCCACCATATGACCTCAAATATATAAATCAATGATCACAACCTTGAAATATGACACTATTAAAATAAAAATTACAATACTTTAAAAATAAATCATCCACAATTCTATTCAATAACATGGTTCAGTGCTGGATCTACTACACCACCACAACCCAACTCACCTACATTCCTATTACAAACTACAAAACACAAAATATCCTACATGATACACTTGAGCAGAAATTCGTGAAATCCTATCATCCACCCAAAATCAATATAGAATCCAAAAAAAATTACTTTATCATTTTTTCATCAAAATAATACTCTTATAAATTACCAAAATGATGAGACAAATTGAATAATGTGTCCCCAATGTATATGTACCTCTATGATTATATGAAGTATTAACAATTTCATGCTCTAGTGAAACTCGATCACAAGGACCTGAATAAAACTCTAATAGGTCATTTTTCTCCAAAAGATATCTCACATGACTAATAAACTAACAATAACTATATGAAATTATTATCTAACTAATATATGTACACTCTATGATATTCACAAAAAATAGATTACAAAATCTTGCTATAATTAATTACAAGGAAACTCATAATGTGATCATCATTATGAAAAATGATGAATGTTAGCACACTATACTCACCAATTATAGAAACATAAAGTGTCATTGTTGACCACTAATTATGAAAATACAAGAGATTGTCAATTATATGAATCTGATTGATCCTTCCCTTCAAAGATTATCATAAATTCAGATCACCCCAACGAATTCACATGCCCCTTTACAATATCATCCAAGGAATCCTGGTACCCATGTATTAATAGGTTCAAACACTCTCAAGACATCCCATTAGCCTCTAAAACACAATAATGAACCCTTCGTTTCATTTTTCCCAATATTTATTATTTTACCATTCTATTTTTTTATAGATTACTAACATTCCCAAGGTGACCCTGGTCTCTTAAAACTATCCATCATAACCAAAAATGATTTTACAAAAACAAAGTTGAATAAAAAAAATTTAATTCCCACTAAACTAATGGTCATAACCCATAATAATAATTTCTTACATGAAACAGAAATGTAATCATATAATAAACATAGGAAATTTATGTGTCAAAACCAATGCAATTCCTCATATATAGGTCAGAATTTAATCTACCTCATACACTCTCTCGTTAGGAAAAACTACTAGTGATATAAGATGTCATGACACATTAATATTATCCTCACCAAAATGTCTAGAAATTTAGACTTTTTACCCACTATCAATGATAAGATAAAACTCAAATTACATATTTCAGAACACATTTCAATTTATAATTTCAATCATTGTATCTCAAGAGCGATGCCACCATAGACACACTACATAATTACCTATACATAATATAATATAGACATCATAGTTCGGGAACTCTCAATGGCCCAGGCCACCCATACACTGGTTCTACCACCAATAACATATTAGTTCCACATCATATATATATATATATATATGTGTTTCATAATATTATTCATCCATGTTACCTAAAATATAATTTACATACCATGGTAATGTTAAATCATTTCCCCTGAACAAGTTATAGTGGAAAAACATTATGACTTGTACATTGAATTTTTTATCTAGGGTTATATAAAAATAATGATAAATAACGCTATAATATTTTAAATAGTACTATTCCTATATCCATCTTAGTGAAAACAATATATAAATTAATTATTATTGAAGAATATACTCTACATATAGTATCTATTATTCTATTTTGTAAACCCCTTAAAATAATCAATCCAGTTATACCAATAATATATTTTCTATTGATTAAAGATATCAGTTATGATATATTACATCATACACTTATGATGGAAATCAGTGAATAAATGGATTTATACACTCTAAATAACTAAAATATTGAATATCCCATGTAATCAGATAACTAGTAATTGGAAATCACACTTATAACATGTCGATCCTATGTTCTAGATAAGATGTATGAAACCTGTATCTATTATCATATAATAGAAATTAATAAAATTCAATATATCAATAAACTCATAATCAAGTGCATCACTTGAGGTGAAATAATATTTTTTAAAAAGTAATTAAATAATATTCCCATCACTTAAAATAAAAACATCTATCATACATGGGGTGTCAACTCCTAGATCTAGTCTACGTACCATGTCCCAAAATGATCATATTACCCCTTATAACATTCTTATTTAGTTAGAAAAAATAAAAACACATATGACACCAATTTTTAATACCCTTATATAGAAGAACTAAACCTGTTCTCTGGGATGGTTCTCTACATAGCCTCATGTATTATTCCACATATGTAACATGTAACAAACAAACATGGGTCGGAGGTGTCATGATATGGAAACTATACCCATTAATCTAATAAACTAAACAATGGATATTAATTCAACCACATAAACTATCATAATAATTATGTATCCTAATTAAATTCATGAAATTTTATGCAAAAAAATTAATTTAATATTTCATGATATATAAAAATGACTATATAAAACATTCCATGAATGGAATAAATAAATGAGAATTTTGAGACATCCATTCCATGAAGAAGAAACACAACATGAGGTATAACAGAAAATGATCGTGAGTCTTTCTGGAGTCCCAAATTCCATTACTCCATCATTGCAACCATTAAATAAAAAAGGAATTCATCCATACATGAAACTTAAATTAAATAGTGATAGCTTTTCAAGTACCCATGTGCCATAGTGACACAAGATGTGTGAGAGTATAACTCGACAGGGAACCACCAACAAAACACTAAATTATTTTGTTCGTATGGATGTTCTTGAAATAGTCAAATAAATAATAATTTATAACTTTTAGCAATTTAACAACTTTATATTCAACAATATATAATTAATATCATATGAATTCAATAAAAACACCAATTATCAGGCTCCGCAGTGACCCCTGACATCATTATAAGCTTTATTTTACTCAATCAAGTTATTCTTTGATCACAATACATGATAAGATAATTTTTTATAACGAATAAACCTATTGGATCAATAGTCAAAATAATATAATGGATTATATATATATTAAAGAGGAATTCCATTCCAAAAATACCATAGGGAATCTATGGGTTTCACCCTTGGAATTATACTAATCTATTATACTAGTATAAACTAAAGGAACCATCCTTGGTATTAACTATCATATATTCATTAAAATCCATGACTCACACTCAGAAAATTTCAAAAAAAGAGATCTAGAATAATCCATGGATCTCACTCCATTATATTTAACAATATACACATACATAATCCATGACATTCCACTATGGAATTCAATAAATATACAAATTTACTAAATACATGGAGGTTTATTCTCTTGTAATTTTTTATAATTAATATTAGTATAATCCAATGTATTGAACAAGTAATTACATAATGTTAGTCCTTAATGAATACATGGGTCTGATAAAACCACAATTTTTTTCTGAGTTATCTACTAGAATCTATGATTTCATTATATATTATACCCCAATCAAGGTCTATATATAATACACAAATTTTCTCGATGGAATTCCTTTAAATATTACATTATCCAAAAAAAAATCTTCCAACACAATAATTTAATTTATTCTTTACTTTCCATGTAATTACATCTCTAATTCACAATATTCCAATTTACAACATTACAACAGATAGATAAAAATCTCTATTTTAATTATTTTGTCAAAATAATATCAATATGATACCATTATAAAGTTATATTTTATAAGGATAAATCAATCCCATAAAAATATAGAATCACTAGGTTAGAATGTAATCTCTTCTTTCCAGTACAAGAATTATCATTTTCAAGCACAAAAAATATGTTCCTCATTATTTACTACACTATATATTATTTAAAATAAATAATCAATATAATATATTTTCTAACATTTAAATTCATAAATTTTTTGGTATTTCATTGGGATATTTTATGGTCATCCGAAATTAGAAAATCTTAATGAAAACTCCCTATAGACAACCACAATAACACAATAAAATAGTAAATTAACTATGAAATGATATAACATAAACAAATATATTATATCCAAGGTAATCTATCAAGAAATTAGTGAGATTAAAGAATATATTCAAATTGAAACTATGTTATATTTGACGTTAATTTCTTATATAATAAACCTTTTTCATTGAACGGTCCATGTGCTAGGTGTTTGTATCTAGTTTGGGAAAAAAAATAAGAAGAAAATAATAATATTTAAGCCTTGAAAATAAGGCTAAATAGCTAAAAATAGAATGATACTATTTGGGTTAATATTTCACTAAGAGGTGACAAAAGAGAATTCATAGAATCAAACATACATTAAAATCAAAACTTGTGGAAACAATATTTTTATCTCTAAAAAAATATCATTCATGGATGATTGTAAACAGATGAGGTCATACGTAATGGTTGTTGGGTCGAAATGGGGGTGAGAATTTGATTCATATAGTTATAAAATTATTATTTTGGAATGGAATTTTTTAAAATATAATGGGGTGAAAAATTTAGTAGAATATTTATCTAATATGTATTTTATCCATGTGGTGAACACTATCCAAAAAACCCACCATATACTATTGGTCTACGTAGTTCACCAGTCAAGAATTAACCATGAAAATCGAATCTGTAACCACTAAAAAATCCACATAGTTTTTTTCTGAGTGAGTGAATATCCTGAAACATTTCCATATTCATATAGACCTTAAACGATCTCCTATAAAATAGAAATGGTTTACCTTATACTATGATTTAACTATAAAAATCAACTATAACCCATGGAAAATGAACTAAAATGTAACCCACAATAAGAGTACTATATTTTATCTAATAAAGTGTACACAAAAACTATTCACAATGGGTTGATAATAGGAAAAGTATTCCAAACTCATCCAGAAGATTCTTGGAATTGACTGGAAACACGACCCACGCAACTAAGGCCTAAAATGATATCCATAAAAAACCCTCTATGATATTTTATCACAATGAATTTTGATACAAATATTGTTTTTAAAGTATTATTTCATAAATAATAATTTTTAAAATTATACATGGAACTAAAACCCATTCATAAACATATGATATTGAATTATTAATATATAAATGCTTGCCTAATTTCATGAAGCACTATGATATGATTAATGTAAGGTGAACTGGGTTGGTAAATTATAATGTTTTTATAGTCGGTGCACATGATATTTCATATTTAATAATGTAGATGATTCCTATGTTATGTAGTTCCTGATAAAGGTATTAGTTAATTTGTAATGGGAAAATATTGAGACGAAGAAGATACAAATTCATATGATTCTATCTAGATATATTAAAAATGTATTGAGTAATTCCCTCGTGTTAGTAACAATTGGCCAATGTGGGGTCTTAGAAAAGTTCATGATATTATATAATATGGTGTGGAGTTTTTAAGGTTACTGAAAGTAATTATATTTCTCTTTGTAAGATATTATATCATCTATGTGATTGCAGACTCTTTATAGGTGTCGACAATTTTAGCATAGGGTGGGGAAAAAGTCTCTAAATATTTACCAGGATAAGGGGTCTTTTTTGTTTAAAATAATATGTTATTTTGGTTAATTAAAATATATATATAGTTTTTTTGTTGATTTAAGAGTATTTATTTTAAATATAAATGTCTAGAATTTAATTTGGAATTTTTTTTGTGTTTTAAAAAGATGTTGTACATTTTCTAAAAAATAGGCTTACTTATGAAAAAAAATATTTTCCACGTGAATGATTATATATTATATCTGAATATCCATAATGTTTTATGTGTTATATATGAAATATAAATTACATAATAATGTAAAATTGTATCCAATTGGACAAAATTTATAAATTTAAATATTAAATACAAATTTCAAGTCGAATATTAAATCCTTTTATATTTGAAAGAATATTATATCATAGTAATACAATATTATTATTATATAATTGAGAAAATATTTGTGTTTTACGGAAAATAAAAAATGTATATATATGTGGAAAAAGATTATGTATCAAATAAATATGTTACATAATGAATTTCATTAAAGGGGCAACCATACACAATGAAGTTAAAAAGATACGTATGGGATATGTATTGTTTTTATAGCGGTGAATTATATATATATATATATCATAGTTTTTTAGGGGGAGATACACATGTTTTATATTCGAAAGTTTTATAGTTTTTAAAAAATAATTATGATATATTTCTTATAGATAAATTTAAAATTATTAAAAAGGACAATTAGTTTGGGTGATGGATAATGTTTATAGACTCAATTTTATCATATCTTAAAGAAAATTTCTAATTTAACTCTCATTCTTCTATTAAACCCAAATAGAGATTATAGTTATATCAAATTTATTCATTATGTCGTATAATATATGATTTTTCCATGGGTTTGTCTTGAAATTCATTTATTTTATATTATCTTTTTTATATAAGATATATCATTTTAGATGAAAACCCTAATTTTAAGGATTTTTTACAATGTTTATAAACATTATATATGGATTTAGATCAGCTAAAAAATTTAATGAGTGGGTCCTCATACTCAAGGTATGTGTTTTAGACGTATGTTTAATGTTATATATGTCTTATGTGCTTTTTTAAAAGTAAGCATGTGTTTTATAGGAGACTGTGAACAAACCTTATTACGATTTATGATATTTATAAAATATGGGTTCTAGAAGTTAATAATGAGAAATAATGGATGTTAGCTATAATATCACGATATCAAATTATTGTGGTCCAAATTAATAAATAGAATGATTTCATGTGTGTAAATATGGGATACATGGGTTTTTATGTTTGACGTAGTCCAATATGAACATGTTTGATATTACCTATGTGATAGTGAGGAATGTTGTTATCTAGAAATTAGTCCATATGTTTTATAGAATAGTTTGGGTGGTGTATACCATTAACATGTGTAGGGATATATGTTCATCAGAGACAAGGTGACGTTTGTTGGTGATTTCAACTCCATTAAAGGATGAGAATGTATGTACATTATAGAAATTGGGCGTTGTCTATTTTGTGGATTAAACCACTAGTAGCATGAATTATCCTTTATATTTTAGGGTCATAGGGATGATCGTTTTTACAATTCATACAATGTTGGATTTATCATATAAAATTACGGTTGGTGGTAGTGGTGTCTATGGTATGATGGTATATGCATTGTTATATTTGATGGGGTGAAGTTACAAATTTATAATGATCGGTATCGATATGCATTGGGTGAGTTAGGATGTTTATTTAGTAGTTGGATAATTGAATTAGAATTTTCGAAATCATGATGTTTTAAAATAGTTTTATGATTTTGACTCATATGTTACTCTATGTAGTATAGAAATAGTTTGATAGTTGAGGGGCCTCTATGTTTGATATATGATAGGTGTAACATTCAAATCTATTAGTGGTTGATGCTGGTAAATACTCTATAGGGATAGTTGAATGTTGGAGAAACGATAAGTGTGGAAGGTTCCCATTGTTGATTATTGTATTCTACACGAACCAGTATATGTAACGATATTATATTTTTAAATTATCGGTAGTGACCTGTTGAGTTCGTACAAACACTTTTAATAAGTCCCTTGGGAAGCATTAAATTACCATTTTTCATTCAAATTTTAAGTGTAATGGAATGAAATTTACAGAGTAGTGTTGCTGGTGGTGCATATGGTTTACATGGTGGATGTGGCTATTCCAAATAGAACAGGCGAATATTCAATGTTAGGATAATTATTATTAATGTTTTTTATTATATAAATGTCTGATTGGGCTAAGAGTGATATTATATAATATTTTATGACCAATTTGTACTTTGATAAGTTTTGGAATCATTTAGTATATTTTTCATTTATATATGTTATGACTCCATTTTTTTAGTTTATGGATTGATTATTATCATTTATATTCAAAGAGAATAGTCTCCCTATTTTCAGTCCATAGATCATCCATACCATCTATATGATTTTATTATATGGGTATGAATGCCAAAATTCAGGTTAATCTATAATCCTGTTATTATGGAGTGATTCATATTTGGGTATTATAAGTTTTCCATAAATTAAATCCAACCCCCAAATGACATTTTTTCTTTTACTTACAATATGGGTTAGAAGAATAATACAATATTGATTTACGATAATCTATTATTTCAACACCATCAACTACCTCATAAAAATTATAAACTAATTATAATATATTAATAGTGGGTGTTGTATAAAAGAAACACATCCATTTGTTCCCCATCATCATTGGATAGATCATACTAATCCTCTTCCACTACGTTTCCACCAATCTAGTGATTCTTTAAAATACCAAAACTAGTATGTCCAATATCTAAAGAAAAATAATCAATTCCAAAAAATAATTTCAATTCATTATATTTTATTAAAACATGGGAAACTATTTTTGGATAAGAATAATCATTCACTCATTCAATACTAAATAACATTGACAATAACATATTCTAACATTCTACTTATCTGATCTAACAATTAATAATATTAATCAATTGATAGATCAACAGTTTCCCAACCCAAAAGGTAATGTATGTGAGATTACACATGAATTACGAAATAATATCCCCATGCATCATGTTCAACCCTCCATGAAACATATATCCTTTAAATATTTAATGAATATTATAAACAACCAATGAATAAATCTAAAATATATTAGCCATATCCATCCAACCCATTCCATATTCTTCTAGCCAAATAAATTCTTAAGAAACCATTTGAACGTGATTTGGATGTATTTTGATCAATTTTAAAAGAATTCAAGTCAAAACCAATATTTTCAATTCCATCATGAATGTTCTTAAAAATCAAAATCTCTTCAAGGAACTATTCACATTAATAAATAAATTAAAATAAATTGAATGTTTCTTGTAGTGAATAGGAAATTACAATGTTGTGAATGGACAAATATAACATCAAAATTCTTTACCAAATAAGATGCTTAAATGTTTATGATTAAATAATTTAACTAGGAAAGTGAATATATTTCATTTCCATTTCAATATTTTATATTCTGGGTATTGTTTCCATGTAATATACATGTGTAGTAATGCAAATAGATTATTGTAGTGCTAATTTTCTAGAATAAATAATCATCGATTTTCTTCTTAACATCAAATAGCTAATCATATTAACTAATTTGAATTATAATGATATAGAATGTGGTATATATTCTTTTCAAGAACATCTAATTCTTAGAATAACATTCCTTATAACCTCTATAACCAAAAAAATGCTCATTATTCAATCTTAATGCTGTTATTTTTTTACAACAAGAAAGGGTCAATAATTTCCATTTCATGTGATAAAATTTAATATTCACTCTAATTTCAAAATTTATTCTTCTAAAAAAATTTAAGAGTGTAATGAACATTGAAACATTTTTTTAGGAACTATATGTTTTGAGTATGTGATATTTAAAACCTCATTAATAAGGTAATTAATTGAGTAGTAGAAATCAACCATTTTCTCTAAGATCCATTGACATAAGTAATGTTAAACTCTCTCAATTTCTATGTAATCAATAATAATGAAAATATATATTAGAATAAAATAATAAAAAGCAGTTGAAATTTGTAGAGTTTAATCAACAAAGGCTAAATTTCTTATATAAAAATGATATAATTATCCCAATTTGTAATCAATTCTCAAGTATCTATTGTATTCAATTCTCTTTCATAATTACTCGTATACTATCATTATCTAAATTTCACATACTGAGAATGATCCATTCATATCAATTTCATACTAGAAAATATGAATTCTTTTTCTAAGAAGCATTAAAATATATATGGAATAATTCATAATCTCTATACAAGTAATATAAATCCAAATGAATAGTATAAAAAATTATAAAACACAAAATAAGAATAAATCCACACAACCTTCAAGTTATAAGGTAATATTTTTCTAGGATTATACTATCTGGTTTTATAAATTCTTTATAGTAGAGAGTCAGTTTTTCATATTCAATTTGTAATAAAAAATGGTGTAATAACTATTTTCCAAAAAATGAAAAGGGTAAGTAGTCCCAAATAACTCAAAATAACTGGTGTGTTTTTTTGTATTATTAAAAATTAAATATGAATTAAAAATCATGATTGATAGTTTGAATAGATTCATTATATTCTTGTAGAACATGTCTCCTCTCATCATAGGGTTTCTTATCACGTCGTTGAATATTAAATTACCACTCAATTCCACTTCATACTCATCAAATTATTCATTAAATTCTATATCAAATCACTTAGTGTTGGTGTTTCTTCTTGAATATATACATATCTCTTCCACCACTATTTTATGGTCCAATCATATTCAGGAGGGTGTCATAATTTCTATGGAATGTAGCTTTTTAAGGATTAGTGGTTTCTATTTCAAGGAACCTCTTCCTTTCCATATCATCTCAATCTCTAGGTTCGTTCATCATAAATTTGTTTTCATGTGGTTTATTTCATAAATCATGGATCCTATTTGTGGTGGATGATTAGGGGTCAAGTGTAGTGTAGTTGGTCGTGTAGTAGTCACATAAAATGAATTGTTCCGAGATTCTAATGGTGGTGGCCATGGGGTGGGCACATTTTGGTGTGTGAGGCTACATCCTATCCATATCTACATTAGATATTGGATCCTCATCCAAAATTCTATGGTCATAGGGTATATTCCATAACTATGGGATCCTATAGGTAGTTCTATATTGAAGGATGAAGGATGGGTTGTTCATCATGTGAATGTTTATCAGAAGAAGATCATTTTTCCATCTCTAAAAGGTAGGAATCTTAGGGAACATGATTTATTAGGGGTTTTTGAATTGGTAGGTTGAGGTGTATCTTTATGTGTTGTTAGATATAGTATATATTGTAGGATCTAGATTCATGTTGTCAAAATAGTGGATCCAAGGAACAATATTATAGAATTTCCCTTGTAAGTAGATATTCTAGTAAAAAAAATTGAATTATTACATTTTTATTTATTCATTTTCAGTTATTAGATCAATCATGTAGTTAGTTACCCATATTTGAATTTGTAGACAATGATTCACTTTTGTGAAGAAAATCCTTACAACATGTCAATTTTAAGCTAAAATGACTTTGGTTACTATCATGATAACAATGAATCAGGTTAATGATATGAATCTGATGACTCTAATGAACATCAGTGATGGACATGAAAATAAAAGTTTTTTCTCCATGGAATTCTGTGAGGACAATGAGACTGCTGAATGTATTGTTACATTCCCCCCAATCTTCATCTAATGCTATACCATGATTTATATTCCATGATTAATCCAATGACACTGATGGTTCATAATCTATATCCTTAATAATATTTTTTTTTATTTAAAATAAGATTTAATTTTTCAATAAGTTTGTATAGACTATCAATTAATAATAATATATTTATTGAATTTATCAGTGTAAAATGAATTTTCCATTTTCAAATAACTAGATTGTATATTATTATAACTTATTTTTTATTATATCTCTCTGAATAACAATTTTTTTAATGTTTTCTATCTATATTTTCTTAATTCTATAATCATATATTAATAATACATTAAATATAATTTTATCAGAGAATAAAAAAAAAATTTACTCTTTTAAAGATGAATTTTCCATTGAAAATTAAAATTGATGTTCCAGTTAAACCTCTATTGGAAATTTCGAAGGATGTTCAAATGAATGATACATTATAAGGTCTACTGTATTATAATTTTTGTATGTTTATTAGAAGTAATTAACTCTAGAATATACTTTGATTATTCCTCAATAACATGAAATGGATATTTCCACAGAAGATTAAATGTAACTTCCAATGGAGATCCATTGGAAGATCAATGGGAACTTCCAATTGCGTTCATGGATAAGTTCATTATGATTTTACTGAAACCTGTAATTTTTCATTTGTAATCCTCAAATATATAGGTTTAAAATTTTACTATGATTTATTTAGGATTTTCGGGGCTATTTTCTATTATTACCTTATGGAACTTCAAATGATGTTTATACTAAAAATTATAGTTGATCTTAAACTGGAACATCAACTGGAGGTTCTAAAAAAGGTCCCACTAGAGGTTATAAGAAAACTTATTGTAGACTATAAATTGGATCTTCCACTAGGAGCATCATGGAATCATACAATGGTTATTCTACAAGAACTCTCACTAAAACGATTACTCATGTTCGAACTAATTATAGTGAAAATAATTCTTATGTTGAAACATATACAGTTATTTGTAGAAACCCAAATAAAAAAGTTTACCTTATTGTAGTGAAGTTAATAGAGGTATCCTTAATGTATTTAGTTCTATTTTATCCCCACTAGAACTATGATTGGAGATTCCAGAGAAATTTAATGTCATATCCTAGTTGAAATTCATGTGGATCTTCTAGTGGAACATACAACCAAATTATACCTTAATTTGTCGTTAAAATATATAAATTTTTTTTGGAATCCCCAAGAAACTGTTTTTATATGTTGAAATGAAATTATTATAGAATTAAGTAGGTCATTTTGTTCTATAAATTCTACAATATTTTTACTATACCTTCTAATGGAGATTTCAATGGAACAACGAGTGGGGATTCCACTAAAAAATCTAGTGGAGATTCCATAAGAACTTTTACTGAAAGTATCTCAAATATTGTAACTTTTGTTTTCACTTATACTTTTATTGTAATTTTAGGAATCCCCAAAAATTAATATGATTTCTATATTCCACTAGTTATTTCAACATTTAAATTTCAAACTGGACCATCCATCAGAATTACAACTAGGGGTTCATGGGAAATTCTAATGGAGGTTTCATTAGGACTCTTAGTAGAGGTTCTACTTGAACTAGAACTGCAACATCCAGTTGAGTTCAAACTAAATATAGTGAAAAGATTCCTTAGGTAGAGACTTTTAATGTAATATTTTAAAATCCAATAAAATAATTCCAAAGTAAATTGATATTTTTATAGTATTTTTTAGATAATTTGAATCCTTTCATTCCCCCATGGAATTTCTTATAAAGAATCTACTGTAACATCCATTATTTCATCCAATGTAACGTCAAATCCTATTATACCTTATATTGTTATAGAAACCTGTAATCAAATTTTATGATTCTAAAAAAACATATTTTATATATTGAACAGAATTTTAATTATATTATTATGATATTTTGTAATGTAATTTATACACTAGTTTCACAAGAACATCATGTGGATATTCCAATGGAACATACATTAGAGATTACACTATAAATTATAGTCACATTTCACCATATGTTATAATTTAATCCTATACATTAATTTGTATAAACTCTTAAAATAAGAATTATTTATATATTCCAATTGATGTTCTTGTAGAACATCCAATTGGACCTTCCCTTATAATTTGAATAAGAGGTTCCACTGGAGGATCAAATACAACATCAAGTAAAAGTTCTACATAAAAACCAAATAGAACATCCAATATCATTCTTCATAATTATAGTTCAAACATATCTTCTCTGTAAACCTATATTTTAATTATTTGAATCTGAAATTACATGTTTTGAATATTTTAGTGTTGTTTTTGTAGGAGTCAGTATGGATTTTAGTTCTGTTCTATCCCCAATATAAATTCTAGTGGAACTTCAAGAACTATTTTACTATATGATGTGATTAAAACTTACAATTTAATTTAAAAATAAAAATGTTTACACATTTTCTATCATTTTCCTAAACTTTTATAGGATTCAGAAGCGTATTTTTTTCTATTCATTCAATCCCAGTTTCACTAGAAAATCCAGTGGATCATCTAATTGGAATATCTAATGGATATTCTAGAAGATCATAAAGTAGGAAATCCAATAATATTAAACATTAATTTATCAGTGAAACATGTACAATATATTGTGTAAATCTAGAAAATAATATTTTCTCCATTATTTAAAAATATATTTTATATGATTTATCAAGTTATTTAATTCCTCTCTTTCCCGACTAGTTTCATTAGAACATATTGTGTAACATCCATGGAACATCCAGTGGAACATCCACTGGAAAATCATGTTGAGGTTTCACTACAACATCCTATGGAAACAATTGTCCTATTTTACCATATGTTATCTCTAAACATATAGTATAATTTGTAGAATACCTACCAAAACATTTTCTATATTCTACACTTAAATTTTAACAGGATTTATTAGGCGTATGTATTTTTCTCTCCTATCAAATTTTATGCTCTATTATTTACAAGGATATTTATTAGATTAATTTTCCAGGTGTGTAAATTAGGACAGTTATGACATCATTACAATAATTAATACTAGGAATAAAAAAATATGTCAATTATTTCTATATAATGGAACTACTGGAAAACCCTTTTAAAAATATGTTTTTGAATTTTCTATCAAATAATATGTACATATTAGATTGTAAGAAATCTAAAATCTCTATTTATTTATGTACTTGATAACTATGATTCATCAAAAAATGATTTCTTAATTGGTCGTGTGGAATGATAATTTTGTGCAGGTGATATCAAATAAATATTTAGGGTAACTGGAGGAAAAAAAATAAATCAATATATATTATAATTTCTATCCAAAAAATATGTTGTTATATATGAATATTTCCAAAATTTGATAGATTATTAAAACATAAATTAAATAAAAAAACTCTTTTGGAAGCTATAGTTCGAAATGAACCAAAACATATTCATTATAAAGAATCACTCCAATGTTTGTACAATTGTGATACTATGCTTTTTCCAGGTAGAGTTTCCTAATTGGGCTGTGGTTTCATCAATAATGTGGATAGATTTATATAGATTAGAAAAATAAATTTTTCTCATTAAATACACCAAATATAATGGTATTATATTAAATAATTTCATAAAAAAGTTCAGAAATTATAGGATGTATTTCTGGATTACAAGTATTGATTGAAATTTATTTTCAATTCTATATTGGGAGTGTTTTTATAAAATTATTATTTTTATAGTATTGGTATTGTGAATAAATAATATTATCAAAATTAAATAAATAATCTAGTTATATTCTTATTATTAAATGGTGATGGTTATATTTGGATGTTGTTGTCAAGAAACAAAAGATTAAAAAATTTGAGAAAGTGGGGTATGTCTACTTAATATATTCTTGAATTAATGATTTCCACAACCCATGTTTATGAAAAAATTAAAAATATTACATATTATGAAATATTATGAAGGTAATTTAACTAGTGGGTTATATCTAATAATTATTTTCTTAAGTAAATTATTTTCTTAACCCATGGTAATATAAAAGTAAAAAAAATACTAAATATACAGAGGCATGAAGATAATACTTCAGCTAGTGGGGTATATATACCTAATATACTCTTAATTTATATATTTTCTCTCCCTTACTTATTCAAAAAAAACATTGTATATGTAGAATCAAGAAAATTATATATTTCAGATAGTGTAATAATTTTTTTAATTACTATCATAAAATAACACTTTAATAAAGAAATAAATACAATGAAAATTTTATAGATTCATAAAAATGAAGATGGTGAAAAAGATAAAAAACATTAATGATTGTGATGTTTCAAAGCATAGAAATAGTGTCGAAAAGGAAAGAATAAAAGGAATAGAAGAAGAAAATTTAAAATTGAGAAAAAAAACTAGACACCATATGAATAAAGAAATGAGAATGCTAAAAAATTGAATCTAATGATAACTAAAAACCACAATAATTGAGAAAAATATATATTTGTTATCATTTCAATAGAGGAAATAGAACCTAATTTAAGGCATATAAACATAAAAGTAGGCCCAAATTAAACTAGGATTTATAAGGAGGTATAACAGCTAGATGAACCTATTTAAAAACCCCACATTACCCAAACATCAGTCAAGTTGGATAGTCAAAAAACACCTAAACTCTGAACAAGAACATTTATTATAAATGTGAAATCACAAAAAATAAGAGAAAATAAATTTGATTAGATATTTTTTATGAAACCTGAAGTAGGAGAAGAAGAAAAGTAGTGGTAGAATTGAAACCTGTAGAATATCTAATTAATTTAAATATACTGTTGACATATCAAATATTTCACATAAATTAAACCATATAAGGGATTTTACAAGGGTTTCTGTAACACAAAAATGGTTTATTCAGAGTTAGTAACTCTAAAATATTGGATATGAGTGCCACAAAAAGATAATAGAGATATAGCTAGACACGTAGGCTATATTAATTTAAAATTTTCTTTTAATATCCCCTTATGTGAACATGTTTTCTTATAAATAAATATTATGATTCCATAGTGAACATTTATTGGAATCTCAAAACCTGTTATATTTAGTAGAAATGGATGATATTTTTTATCTTTTAAATAAAACAATGATGTGTTACTAATTCAATATTATTTTTTGAAATATTTTATAAAAATAAATTCTATTATTGTAAAATCAGACAATTCATTTCAATGATTTCATGTAATAGATTCAAATAAGAAAATAATAAAAAATTAAAATGGGGAAGAAATAATTAATTTTACCATATAAATCATAAATTATTACGAGTTTTTCCATTGTGATTATATTATTCTAAACGTTTTATAAGTGTTAAATTTTATTATTAATATTTGGTATAACTATATTCATAATTACAAGGAATAAAAATTTCAAACATTACAAATAAAAATATAATATAAAATATAATAGAAAAAAATGTTACATATAGATTTCCCCAATATTCTAGAATCATCACCCATGTAATATAAATATCTATAAATGAAACATAATATTAGTAAACTAATTAAAATATTATAAGAATAAAAATATTACATTAATAAAAAATTATGTGATTTTTCATAATAAACAATTTTATGTTTATAGGATATTAAGGGAAATGTGACCATAGGGATTTGATAGTTATGAGACTATTAGTCAATATAACCATAGGAAAATACAACATAGTTGATAATTCTACCATTATACTAAATTATTACTAGTATTAATGAAATAAGATAATTGATACTGAAATAAAAAATCCATAGCCTAAACCAATAGAGTCATGTCATTTGAAGCCCATTTGTCAGAACGACGTATGGTGGTATCATCACTAGGGTTCTCCTATAACAAATACATGGATGAGTTTTAGAAAGATAATATTTATCCAAATCTAAAACAATAGAAGTTCATGTTAGTAGATATTACCACTTGGTCGATGTTATATGAGGAACCCTACAAAACAACCACCATCACAGACCTTGCTCAAAGAGAATATGTGGGTGTAATAAGAAGATACATGTCTTTTCCTTAGTTTCATGATGTCAAATTTACATTTTATAAATAAAATTATTTCCGTATTTATTCCTTTAAAAAAAATTTAAAAAAATATCTTTATTTGAGATGAATTTGATAATTTGATTTTTGGATGACAGTAAAACATAAATATATTATTTATAGAAACTATAAAGATTCTTTATATATTACCATGGTATTTATAATTGTATTTTCATTACGAAATATTCTTTCAAAACAAATATATTTAAATAATAAATGAAAAAATAATGTTATAATGGCCTTGGTAATTTTTATAAGTGTTTGAAATTTAACTATGCCTTAAAAAATCTATTTTTATATAAATATGGTTTTTTATATTTAAATGATAAAATACTTATATTTATAGAATTTTTTTAAAAATAAATAAATAAATAAATCAAATCTTTCAAATTATTTTACTGTAAATTTATGAGAATAATCTAAAATAAAATAATTTTTTGTGAGTATTAACAAAATATATATTTAGGGATTGAGTATATTTAATGAAATAATATTTTTTTATAAATATGTAATGATTCATTAAAGATAATTCGTCAAAACAAATATGTTATTTTTTTAATATTATGTATTTTAAAATATTTTATTCAATTTTTAAAATAATAAGTTACTTTCCAAAGTCTTCAAAGGATGATAGTTTATAAATAAAATTACCTTGTAGAATATTTATTTATCAATGCCAAAATAATTATTTAAAAATTGACTTTGGTTTATGTTGATTAAAATAAAATTAAATGTGATAGAAATTTCTAACACAATGAGAAAAAAATGGGTATAAAAATGGATATTCATTTTCTACGACCTTGATTTCCAAGGCCAATAGTTGGAAATTTTTAATCAAATCCTCCACTTTGGCTATAAATACCCAAGAATTTGTCCATTTATGTTCACAAAAAAACCACACTCTAGGAATTTATGGTATTCCCCACCAAGGTGACATCCCACAGTTTCATAAATCATCCAGGTTCCTAATCATTAGGTTTTAGGAGTTACTTTTTATGATAATGTAATTATGATTTTTTTATTTTCGATTCAATAACCTATTTTCATTTTTATATTTTAATTATAATTATTAATCTCTATTATTACTATATTGATACTATTACATATTCAAATTATGTTTTGTCAATAGAATAATATTTTAAAATAAAAATTTACCATTTTCCAAATCCAAATTTTATACCCGCTATGCTGCCGAATTTACTTCTTAAAATTTCACCTTCCCATTATGAAATTCTATTTTATTTTCTTCTTGTCAATATCAATGCCTCTATATTTTCCAAGAGCATTAAAAAAATTTAAAAATTATTTATTTCTTACAATTATTAATTTTCATGAAACCCCTATTCCCTTTTCATAGGATGAAAATGGAATATTGATCATGTTTTTGACAAACTTTTGAAACACCGTGGTTTTGATATGAAACCCATTTTTTTATTTGCCACAGGTTATTTATAAAAATTTTGATATTGATATATGTGTATCAAATTAGAAAATAAATATTAATAGTGCTCTAATATATCACTCCAATTAATTTTTTTTTGAATTAAATCCCTAGAGATGAAATGCTTTGGGATACCATTGTTAATAATCTAGGTAATTTTTTACGACACTTTTCTGATTAACCGTAGTGATAGGATTATAAATTTATAAGTTCAATTATGTACAAAAATTTAATTATTATGGTTCAATTTCATTTTATTATGTTATGCTTTATTTTTCATTGATCATACCGTAGTGGAATTCCATATGTTTTAATTGATATTCCCCAAGATCAAATGTAAATTGTTTCCATTGCCTATGATACTACCAATCATTATTTTCAACCTTTAATTGCATTTTTTCTCAAGTTTATGAGATTCACTAAATTTCGTTTGGATGAACCAATTAATAAACCTTTCAGGTGGATTAGAATAATTTTTTATGTTTTCCGGCCTTATATACCATCTCTCCAGGAAATTGAACAATAAGTGATCCCATGTTTGTATAATGAAATGAAATGTTATAAAACTAAAAAAATGTAATCAATTTATGCAATCATGATTTTTTTAGTTACATGAGGAAATTTAAATTATAAAACATTATAAATAACCATATATAAACAATTAAATATACAAAAACATCCTGGTATTTTGGTCATGTATTATATAATTGGTTTCTGAGAAAATAAATTCATATCTAGATACAAACAAGTGGAGGTGGCTCTGGATGTAATGTATCTAGGTAAAACTCCCAAAAACATTGATTTGATTTATACTTGAATGGAAACTGGTCCATGATAATGGTTCTTCCTATAATCCTAGCTTGAAAATCCTGTTGGATATGTTTGGTTAATTATAAAAAAATTTAGAACCATTATGAATGATATATAGAAAATGTAATTGTTTTTATTAAATAACATTATTAAGTATGATGTTTTAAGATATAAAAAAATGAGAATTATAAGACTCTTAAATGATATTTGTTTCTTACTAGGGGTTACTTGGTTTAGAAAATAGTGAGAAATATGAGGAACTGAATAAATGATGAGTTCAATAAATGATGCACTAAAAATGTTCTGATGAAATATGGAATAAAAACATCCAAAGGATGATAAATAGATTAAGCCGAGTTATTAATAATAACATGAATCATGTCAAGTGATTAGAATAACCTTGAAAAGAACTAAATTCCAATGATTCCATTATGAAACAACAAACACCTTCATTCAATGGATCTACTGACCCACTGATTTCTGATCAATGGATAAGCTCTATAGAAAATCTATTTTTTGTACTCTGTTGTTCAAAATAAGATAAATAAACTCTACATTTTTACCTTTTATAGGGAGAATCTTATAAGGGGTGGAAACTGATTAAAAATATGAATCCAATAAAGGATATTTAAGATGTTTTGTGGGAAGAGTATAGGGGATCCTTTTCAGATAAATATTTACCCCATTCAATGTGAATGAAAATTCACATGTTCCTAGAGATAAAGAAGACTAAAAATGTATCTTTGAGAATATATGAGATGAGAATTAATGGAAATTATCAGAAACCTATTATATTTTTTATGAATCCTAATAGAAATGTAGATAGATTCATTAGTTTAAAAAAACTCCATCAATGGACGAATCTTTCCAATGGAAGCTACGACAACAAGAGGAGGTAGTACAAAGTGATCAGATTTTTGATCATTTGTTCACAGATATGTAGTGTTCACACAAATCAAATAAAAATAAGATATCATTGGAACCAATCATCTCGAGAAACATTGATCATCAAATTTTAGGAAAGCAAGTAAAAATTTCTACACGAAAAAAATGTGGGATGAAACGTTTGAGGAATAAATTTTTTAGGGGTGGAAAATTTTAATGTGTGTAATTGAGGATCATATAGCATGGAATTGTCATAGGTAGGTGAATCCTAAACATCATAATGATAAATACAAAGGAAATATGGTTTATACTGAATCAGATTTCCAACGAATAAAGTGTGAAAATCATTGTAAATGTTCAAATAACTATCCAAATTAGAAGATAATATATGAAAATCAATATTATCTACATAATAAAATAAGGGATTTATGTCAGGATGTTTTTGTCATAATGGCTGAAGTGGAATCTCTACATGATGTGGTGGAAATTACTGTCATTGTTCTCTCAAATATAGAAAGTACATTCTTTGGTTATGGGACAATGCATTCCTTTATTTCCTCCAAGATTACAAAGAATATATATCCAATCTTGATACTACTAATAATATAGTGAATAATAAAGACTCTTAGAGAGATTATCTAATGATCAATAGATTATTTAAATGCAATTGTTAACTCTCGGGTTTACAATCTCATCACAAACCTAGTACAACTTAACATGGGGGAATTAGAAATTATAATATGTATGGATTTGATCACAATGTATAATGTTATTATGAAATATAGAAGAAAACAAGTATTTGTAATCATGAATGGACGGCCAACATTTATTTTCAAAGGAGAAATATCACAACAAGATATTTTTCTAGAAGCACCACTTGTATAATTATTTATAGATATTATTGGTAATGTGGATGAAGTAAATTAATGTATAAGAATATAAAATTTTTTCAACATTGAGGGACAAAATGGCTTATTTTTTGATGTGTTACATGAACCTCACCTAGAAAGAGAGATATAATTATCCATTAAACACATGAAGGGATCAAAGCCGATTGGAATGACCCCTTATAGAATGTAAAATATTGAGAATTATTAATTAAAAAACATCAATATCCTCTGTATAAGGTATTTATCCAACCAACTGTGTATCTTTGGTGATAACATGTTCTATTATTGATGAATAATAATGATGGATCAATGCAATAATGCACTGATAATAGATAACTTAACATGATAACAGTAAAGAAAAGATACCCAATCAAAAAGATTAATGATTTATTTTACCTGTTATTTGGGGAACAATTTTTATATATGATTTACCTTTCATCTAGTTATCATTAAAAGATGGTGATGAATTAAGATATTCAAAAATCAACCTTTTGATCATGATATTGGTATTATGAATTTTTTTTATTACATACGTATAAACTAATACACTATATAATTTTTTAGAATTGATGAATATAGTCATTAAGTACTACCTTAATAATTTTTTTATTTATTTTTTGTTGATGATATACTGATATATTCCATAAGTGTTTAGTAGAATGGGGATCATCTATGTTTTTTAGAAAACACTAAGGAAGAAAGGACAATTCGGAAAATTCAGAAACTGTGAATTTTGGATGAAAAAGTTTCTTTCGTAGGGAATAATATAAACAATTAAGATATCATATTTGAACCATCCATGAAAATTGTTCGGTGGGAGTGGCCTTATCCAAAAACACTGACTAAGGTTCGTCGATTCTATGGATTTTCAAGAAATTATAGGTGGTTTGTGAATAAATTTTCATGAAATTATAATCTTGTATTCATGTTAACATGGAAAGGGATAAGCTCGTCTAAAAAAAGGTGTTTGATGAAAATTTCTAAGAGTTAAATAATATGTGAATTTATACACCTTTGTTATATCTACCCTCTATCATAAAATGATTCATTTTTTTATTTATTAATATGTGAATGGTCTTATGTACATCCTCATGAAAAATGAAAGGTGATTTCTTTTACATATCGATAGTTAATGCATCATGAGAATAATTAAGAAATTCCTGACTTGGATTAAGAGGTAGTAATTTTTTTCTAAAATATAGAGGCACAATCATTATGGTTTCAAATGTAATACAAACATAGAAAACCATTGTTTGAAGTATATATTCACACAAATATAATTGATCATGAGATAATGAATATTATTGGAAATTCATAAAGACCCTGAATTTTCAACTAATTATTACACAGAGTAAAAAATATTACTCAAGCTTTAAATATAAAATACACTTTTTTTATTACAATGATAGGGTTTCAAGGATATACATTGATCAAATACATTGAAAAACTAGACAAGGGAATAATAGGTGAATGGAATTTGTCAACCTTATCCGTAATGATTTAACAACCATAATTACTAGAGAAGATAACGAAATATCAAGGAGAAGATCCCCTAATAAAAATAAAGAGAGATGTTGTGAAGAGTGAGAGGTTTTATGAGTTAAATATTTATCATGAAGGTGTACTGAAATTTCTTGCAGGACTACGTGTTCTATATATTTTGGAAATAAAGAAGGTGTTAATGGATTAATTTCAGAGTTAATCATTCTCTATACATCATGGATGAAATAAAATGTATAGCTACCTTCATGATCATTATTTGTGGGATAACATAAAAAATTGAGATTATTTATTATGTTATAAGGTTCTTGGTTAGTTCATAGGTGAGGGAAGAGAACAACATTATAAAGGGGTATTACGTCCACTACCCATACCAAATGGAAGTGGTAAAATATAATTGTGTTATTCTTTTGATGGTCTCCAAAGTATATATAAAAGAAACAATGAGATATTTTTTATAGTGGATCATCTAACCATGTTTTCCTATTTCATCACTATTATTTAAGATTTATCTATTGAATAATATTACCAATATATATGTAATGAAAGTGGAGAAGATTCAAGGGGTGATCGTTTTATTGTTTCTATTCATGTCACAATGTTAACATCTATATTCTGGTGACGGCTTCAACATTCTCTAAATACTAAATTATATTTTAGTACAGACTATCACCCCCAAACTGATGGCCAATATAAAAGTACAATTTAAACACTCAGGTAAAATATAATAACATGATTAATGTAATTTAATGTTGGATGGAATGTAAATCTCCAACTAATTTATTTATCATACAACAACAGCTTCCACTCGAGTATTTAAATCTAACAATATTATGCTCTATATGGAAGGTGATGTAGAACTTGAACTTGTTTGGATGAAGTTGGTGAGTGTAAATTTTATGAACCATATTTTATGCACATGAGGATATAATTGGTATATTCCATCCAAAAAAATATAATGGTTTCTCAGAGATAGAAAAAGATATATCATAAAACCATCAATGGTGCATTATGTATGATGTTGGAGATATTGTATTCATTAGATATCACCATGGAATAGAGTTATGCGATTTGGAATGAAAGTGATGTAAATCCCTATGTACATTGGCACCTATTAAATCATTAATAAACTTGTAAAAGTGTCCTATCAGCTATAATGTTCATCAAATTTATCTCAATTTCATGATTTATTCCATGTGTCTCACTTGAGGAAGTACATAACTGATCCTTCACGTGTGTTGAATCTAGACGTGGCACAACTGGGACCCGAACATTCATATGTGGAGCATCATGTTGGGATCTTGGACCATAAAGACAAGGTTCTAGGCATAAATACAATCTAACAAGTGAATTTTTATTGGAGGAACCACAAATAATAAAAAGAAATTTGAGAACTATGGGGGACAATGCAGTCGAAGTAACCTGACCATTTCTCAATTGATAAAAATAGTTGAAACTTTATGGATGAAATTTCTTTAAGGGGTGAAGAATGTAATGAACCAAACATTATAAATGATATTTTTTTACTTCAAAAAATTCATATTATATAATATTATACATCAAAAAAATATATAGAAAACAAAAAAAAATTCTCATCTGTAATGATCATTACATTAATCAAATAATAAACAAATAAAAATTCCAAACATTACAAATAGACAAAAAATATATAAAATAGAATAGTTAAAATGAGAATCTATGGATCTCCCCAATCAACTAAAATCATCACTACAACTAAAAATTTTATTGAAATTAAAAATAAATTCATAAACCAATCAATATTTTTTTAAAATGAAAATATTACCTTGAGATAAATTATAATGAATCTTGAGTAAAAAGGATGTAGTATTTATATGGTTTGAATAGGAATTTGACCGTTAGGATTTGATAATTATAAGAATGTTGGCCAATGTGATTATTGTAATCAATAATTAGGTTGAACATTTAACTATTATCATTAGTGTTTATAAGTATTAATGACATATGATAATTCATGCATAAAAGATAATCGATTTTGTCAATCTGTATTGTCGAGCTACTTGAATCCTATTGGTCTGAACATGGGTGAGAGTTATTATCACTATATTTTTCCCATAACCAATCCCATGATGAGATTAAAAAATTGATTCTTAAAAAAATCACATATGATATTTTTTCATGTTATTAGATTTTTCCAATCAGTCGATGATAGCCAAGGAACCCAACAAATCCACCACTATCACACACCTTACTGTTAAGGAATATACAAGTGTAATAAGAAGTTACATGTACAAGACTTTGTTACAAGAAGTGTAATTTCTATTCTATAAATAAAATACATAATCCATCAATTTATTTTTAGATTTTTTTATTAATAATATATATTTTTAATTGATATTAATTTGATAGTTTTATTTTGTGATGAAAATAAGACACAATTTTATTTTTTTTGGAAAATATTTAAAATATTAATTTGTTAAAAAGGTATTATGAATAATATTTTTTATGAAATAACCTTTTAAAACAAATTTATCATTATATTAAAAGAGAAAAAATTAATAACAACCTTGATAATTTTTAAATGTTTTTGAAATTGACTATGTATTAAAAAATTATTTTTAAATATAGAAGTATTTCAAAATTATAACATCTAAATTCTGATATTTTGAGAATTTTTAGATAAAATAATTATCATTTCATAAATAATCTCATTAAAATTGTTTTTGGTTGAATTCATTAGAGCTTTCTAAATTACATTCATTATTTTATCAATATTTTTATGTAAATATATTTAATTAAATTTTAAAAAATATAGGATACATTCCAAATAATAAAAAAGTAGAATTTAATTTTTAAAACATTACATTGTGGAATCACTATTTTTCATGCCCAAAAAAGTACTAAAAATAAATTTCTATTCAATTTTGTTAAAAACAATAAATTCTACCCAAATTTTCAATACCAAGTGACCAACCCATGACTAAGGTAATGGTTCTGTATTTTTTTCAACCTATGTTTCTAAGGCCTATATTTCAATGTAGTTAAAGAAATCCTCATAGATTTCTATAATTACCCACACATTTCTCCATTTTCATTCTCTCATGATCCATTATCCTTGAAAATATGGGTGTTTTACCTCCAAAGCAGTCCTCTCGAGCTATCCTAAATACCCATTGATACCAAGCATCAAGTATTAGTATAATGGAATTATCATTATTTTCATTTCAATTAAAGAGAATATTTTCATTAATATATTCTAATTGTAATGATTACTCTCATTTATTACCCTATTGATCACACCCTAATAATTAATTGGGTTTTTTAAATGAGGTATTATTATCCCTTATTGTTTTAACCTTTTCTAAATCATCATTTCATAAATGTTATGTGGCCAAAAATTACTTCTCAAAAGTTCCCTCTTATCCTCAATAAATTCTATTTTATTAAATTAATTTAAATAACCAAGACTCTTTTGGTCCATGTTTATTTACATAATATTTAAAATTTTGTATTTTATTCTGGGATTAATATACATTAAACTTGTATTCCCATTTTGTGGTGATGAAAATTACATTATTATAATGGGTTTTATGAACTTTAAAAATTCAATGATTTTATTATGAATCCTTTTTTTATTATCCATGGGTTATTTATGAAATGTTTCATTATGATCTATGTGTCGATATTAAGTAGAGATATGATGGGTGTTCCTTGATTGTGTTATAATGCATTGGGTTAAAAATAAATCATCTAGATATGACTAGGTTTATGACAGCATAGTGAATAACCAAGGTAATTTTCATTTATGAATCCTTGGTGTTAAACCTTTGTGATATTCTTATGAATGTCGAAGTTAATTGTAATATAATCATTTCCATGTTATTATTAATTAATTTTTATTATTATATTCCTTAATTTCCTTTTTTAGGGCTTAATTACATTCCTTAGGTTCTTATTGATATTCCTCAAGATCACATATAAACTATTTCCAATGAATATTCTGATAATGGGCCTTATGCTCACCCAATACTTTGATGTATAACCCCAGGTCATGTGATGAAGAATTTTCTTTTGGATGTACCAATAAATAATTCATTGAAGTAGAATAGTTAATTTTTTTTAATTTTTCATGTATTATGTACCATATTTAGAAGATAATAATCTTTAAAAATTATTCTGTTTGAACAATGTATTGAAAAGTTATGTAATAAAAAATAAGGACAATATAGAAAATATAAATCAGACATTTATAATTTATAATATCGAAAGACAATATTTCATTTACTATAACATAAATCATCATCAGCTCAGTGGTGGTGGACATGATATTTACATTAAGATGCATTAATATTTTTATATTTTCTCCACATAGACATTAAATACATTTTAAATTAATGTAAGTAAAATAATTAAATTTGTATGGAATAATGAATACTATATCAAAAATCATCAATAAATTGATCCCTAATTTCATGACAAGACTACTCTGATGTACATAGTGGACGATACTCATCAATAGGCTGTCACAACCATGGAATATTCGATTGTATTTTTCTATGTTATTAATAATTTGGAAATAGGTCAATAATATTAGATGATTCTAGTAAAAACACGTTTATGAAATACAGATGTATATGGAATATTTTTCATTACTGGCCCTACTAAAATCTCATCACAAACATTCTTTCTTCATATGAATTTTATCTTGGATTCGGTAACTCCAACATTAACATTATAAATTAAAAAACCAAATTTATTGGTATAACATGAAACTAGAATTTAACATGTTCTAATATTATTGGTTTTGTTTAGATCATTGAATATTATTAGATTTGTTTTGAACATAAAATGGATTAAAACAATTACTTCACCAAAGGAAAGTGGTGTCAAATAACCAATTGGAGGCATTGCAATTGAAAAGAGTACATCCTATCCAATTCTTTCATAATTGTTCAAATATAATTGATACATAATTTTTAAAAGGTCTCAAATACCACCCTATATGTTATTAAAATCAAAATAGTGTATGGATGTGTAACAATTCCCATATATTATATCTACATAAAAATCTTAGTTTCAGAAAATGGTTTTCCCAATCCATTAATATTCAAATAAGCCTAAAATAGTCTCAAATAAAAAGGTGTATTTGTTAAAATTAGAATATAATGTCCTAGTATAAATTATTTATTGTACTCCTATAACAATTCTCATAAAAAATATTTTTATTGAGATTAATGTTTCTTAAAGTGTTGTCTTAATCAATTAAAATTCATACCTCCTAATAAATTCTTCAATGAATTTCATTAAAAATTATCATATTTCAAATCTACATACAAATTGTAACTTCAAAATATAATTTCCCATTATATTAAAATTAAAAAATCCAATAATTTCACTATTGGTTACATTATTATTGAAAATATCATGTACATAGTGCATATGCATCATAATCACTCCAAAAAACAACAATCATTAAATGTGTACAATATATTGTCTCATTTCATTGTGTGAGATTGTAACTCCAAATATAATGTTACAAATTGGTATACTATTATTCCCTCAACAGGGAAAGAAAAAATATACAAAACATATAAAAAATATTTTTTAAATTTATTAAAATTTAACGATGTTTATGTCATTGTAACAAAATATGATATTCCTTGATATGAAATTACATTAGTGAAAAATAAGAATATAGATTAAAAATTACCATAATAAGACTTCTCATAAAAATTAAATGGATCATAATATTAAATCATACAATTATTATATCATTGTACTTGTGTATATTTTTATTCAATTTATAATCATTCAGCCACTATATTCTAAACTACTTTTGATTCGATCACCCTTTTATATTTTATTTCCTTTTAAAAGAGGTCTTTCTTATAATTGTCTCATAAATATAGTGGCCATAAATTCTATCCAATGATATATATATATATATGATTGTAAACACATTATAAAACATAATTATATTTGAAAAATCAATGTCATAACCAGCATCGGTCTCCTATGAAATTATGATCAACTTCATTCCCATTCATTTAAATTCATTGATATGTTTCTCTTGAACTATTAATATATCTTCATTTAAATCAATAGAATCTCTTTCAAACATTAGAATATTTTTACCAAATCAATTCCACCTCCCCAAAGAATATTTTTTCATGTATTTATCTTATATCAATAAGATCATAAATTTTTAATACATGATAATAGTGATACCAAAAAAGACACAAATTCTCAAAAAGGGCACTGAACAACATTCTTTTTTGTTCCAAATGATACTCAAAATTGATCTTCATGTCAAACCCATCCAAAAGAATATATAAATTGAACTCCTATTTCAATACATGATACCATAAAAAAGGAAACAATAATTTGATAATCATTTTGAAATAAAAAAATATCATTGGTGTATATCTTGTATAAACATGGATCATAAATTCATGGAAATGGTAAATATAATGAGGAAATTTACCCCTCAACTAAAATTATGAATTGTTTTGAATATCAATTATTTTCCAGTAATTTCTAAAACTTCTTGTTAAAATTTAAAACACTTAGCTTAAGATGAGCATAATCTCTAAGAAATAAAATATAACACTTCACTTAAATAAGTTTTGTTAATACCCAATCTTAATGATTATTTTAATATGTAATGAACCCTCATTTCTCACACCAAGAATATATCATCTGAACACTATTATTTCATATCCCCATATCATACACTATTGGAATCCCACTCATTGTCAAACTGATGTTCATATAGTATAGGACTATAAACTTCTTAAATATATTTAGAAAACATGATTCATATTTCATATAATTAACTAAATGATTTAGGGAATTTTTTATCAAATTCAGCAATACAAAAATTCCATGTTCCCACAAAAACATCAGATATTATTTTTTCAAATTTCAACATTTTGATTAAGAAATATAGATTGGGGTCACATCAATTGATTAACATGATTTTATTAAATAACCAGGAAAAGGGACTCATGGATTCAACATATAATAAATCTTTCCCAAAAAAACAATCATCCAATGATGATTGATACCCATAACGACACCAAAAGGATTTACTATTTATTAGTGCTGAAATTTTGGTACAAAATAAAAAATATGTCCTAATAACTCATATAATTTCTTCATTTTGGGCTCATCCAAGAAAATATTATAAATTCTCTTTATCGAGTAAAAACTTATAGTATGAAAAAATAATACATGGTCTTTAATTTTCCTTTTCAAGTACTCTAATATACAACATACATCCACATGAACCAATTCCTTTAACTGATTAAAACATAAAAAATAATCTAACTGATATGCATGTACCTGATTACATCCTTTCAGTTTATAATAGTTGTCCCTAATGAGTTAAAATAATTTTTTAATACCCAACAACTCATTCAAATCTATTTTAGATTCTTATGATTATATTATTTTTATTTTAGACCTCATCATATGTATTGACTTAGGATTGTGAAAATTTTGATTATTCCATTCAACAAAAACATTACATGAATATTTCCTAAAATACAACAAAAATACCACCATTTCAGATAATAATGTTGTATGTGTCTCATTATGAAGAAATTTAACCATCCTAACAAAATTTCATTCATCTGATTAATTTATTTCCTAAATGAATAAAGTCGTGATGTGACAATTATTTTATCCTTTCTTGTTTTATGTGAGTATTGATGGTGTAGACTGTACCCATTTACTCTACCTTATTTAACATAGAATCATTGTTCATAATCAACTAATTTAAACATCATCCCTAGAATTGTATTAATAAATGATGATGGAAAATCAATATCATTATGGAATATTAACACTTTCTTCATTACATTAATCCTCTTTAATATTGTACGTAGGGAACCACCCATTATTCTGTAATAAAAGGCTTAATGTTGTATGTAAGTAAATTTAATAAAAATAATTTTATTAAATGAAATTATAAAAAAATTATAGTAGATTTTTCATATAATCTTTCAAAAAATAATCATTTGAAAATGTATAAATGTTATAAATAAAAATGAAAATAAACTTTATATATTCAGAAAAAATTATAAAAAAATAATAATATATTTAAAAATGTAAATAAATTTTGTTATAACATATATCTAATAGGCATATTTTAAAAATCATGTGGATGTTTTAGTTGAATTTTTAGTGGATGTTGCTATGGATATTCGGGTAGAAGTTCCACAATACAACCAACATTTTATACTTTTAAAAAAATTAATTAAATATATTTTTATTAAAAAAATTACGAAGACCTTTTTTCCATTTGTTAGATAATTTTTTTAAAAAAAAGTTGTTAAAGTTTAAAATATATGATTAATAATGTAAATAAAATTTTTATATAGATTGAAATAGAAATTACCTATATAATTATATTTACACTTATATAAATAAAATTATAATTTTATTATATATTGAAAATACTTTTTTTTTAAAAAAAATTGAATGATCCAGTGGAGGTTCCACATTACACCAACTATTTGTACTTATTAAACTATAATTAATGAAATTTAATTTTTTAAAATACAATTATAATAACATTTTATTATGTTTTGTTCAAAATTTTTATAAAAACAATCATTTTCATATTTATAAAATATATGAGAAAACATTTAATGAAAAAAATTATATTTATTTAAAATATTAATTACAAATATAAATAAATTTCAAAATTTATAAATAAAAAGAAATTTATAAGATAAATTTAATATATTTTAAAGAAAATATCCATGAACATTCCAGTTGAACAAGGACTCTAACTATTATTTAAATTTTATTGGATGATATAGTGGATCATTTTGGAAAAATTCTAGTAGATATTCCACGACTAGTCTTACTGGACCATCCAATGGAGGTATCAGGGGATGTTCCCTCTTAAACATTAAAATTATGATTTTGAATCCGCTTAATTTATTTATATCCAAAATCCATGTACTAAAATACATACTTTTAGTAAAAATGATCATTCAATATTGCAATGAAAGTAAATTAATTTTTACCATTAATATTACATCCACAAACACCACATATAATTTGGAATACATTCATCTTTGGAAATTATAAATTGATTTTAAAAAGGAATCCCCAAAAGGAATTTTAATGAAGGATCCTGCCCCTATAAAATTTAAATTATGAAAAATTGACTGGTAACATCAAACATGCTCTCCAGAAACACCAAAACCCCCAAAATTCCCCAAAAATAGTGATACCCAATAATTCAATGACATGCACTATCGAAACATCACTATAGGGACTCTAGAGAAATTGCCACAAGTGATTTATTTAATAAAACCTACTGAACATTTCTAGTGAAACACCATAATACACCCACAATTACAAAACTAGTAAAATGTTATCTACATAGTTTCATACTCTATTCTATAACTTTAGAAAAAATGCACTCCAGTGACTGGTATGATTCACACTGCATGAAAAGTTGATGACCTTTCCCATTGAATCACCATAAAATTTATAGATCCTTTAAAATCCCTCCTATCAAATGACTCATTTAATGAATTTTATTTTTTTAAGATGAAAATTCACTCGATGAAATATGTGAAATATGATCCTTCAATGTGTAGAAATATAATCATATTAATATCTCACCATCTTATTAGACTATCCAATAAAATAGGTATCTTTATAATATAAATTACAATGGTTTAAGTGGTTTGGGTGATTTTCATAGGATGTATCCATGTATTGGGAATATATCAAGTGGTTTCTGGTTTTTATTGCGGTTTTGGGATTCTGGTAATCTGATGTGTTCCAATAGGCCATAGGCATATTTGTATGTTTACATATGCTAGTGACCCTTGGTATTGGGTATTTTGGACATGGATTCATACATTATATTTTGGGTTAATGGGACTTCTAGATATCACTCTATTTTTTTTAATTCATAATGATACTATAAATTTTAATTTTCACATTTTTCAGGTACCATTACACGTTCATTCATTTTTTGTTGGTTGGTAATCCTAAAAAAGAGTGATGGGTGTGCTAAAACCCATTATTCTACTTGCTATCATCATTATAATTATATTTGGATGGGATCTAAGACACATGGATATTTATATAGTGTCTTGGTTAAAAGATGGGAGGCAACATGTTAATGGTGATTCACGGACCATAAAATCATTTTCATGTATGTTCACCAAAAGAGATAAAGGTGTGCATCCGACTATCAGTTGGTCTCATCCATCATTAAATGTGGGATGGTGGAGTGACATGCCAAATTATAAAGCATTATCATGTCAAAACATTTTATTAGGGTGAGACACATCATATTTAACTATTTTCACTCATGAATACCTTATAGATGGGGGAAATTTTACTTTTTTCTGTTGATTTCCATGTTAATTTCGTACACATTAGACAATAGGAAACATAGAGACTATAGTTTATTAGGTTCATTTGACCATGTTTTTCATTCAAGCCTTGTTCTCTATGGAATTTATGCCTATATTCATTCTTCCAATGTATTGGGTTCCCTCTAAACCTATTTAAATGATGATTTATTTATTATATTAATTAAATATTACTTGATCTCATCTAATTTAAAAAAATAAAAGATGACTACCCAATTCATATTTAAGTAAAAATTATAGAGTAATTGGAATAAATTCCATAGTATTTCATTATTAATATCTAGATTGAAAAACTCAATATCTTAATCACAATATTGGACTAAGAAAAAACATTCCCAAACCCCTTATAAACATACAAATATATTATAATTTCTTATTTTATTTTCATTTATAATGAATCATTTGAGAAGTGCACGATTAACATCTTTTTTAAATACATTGATAATGGGAAAAATTATTTCATGGATAAATTTATTTTTTATAGGGATTACATTGAAAAAAAATTCACTCTAAATATTCATAAAATAATTTTAATTAATTATATTGTTGATCTTTGATAATTTTTAATTCATTAATTCAAAAAGGATTATTCTAGAACACATAATATCTAAATACAGTATTCAAGATAATCATGTTGAAACTGGACCTATCTAATCATTTCATATTCCAACCTAAGTCCATGTCAACATATCTTGTTCCATATATCATTTTTTAGGATAATACTCACTATTGAATAGTTACATGAAAATGATTCTTCATTCTATATAAATGAGTTCTCTAAGATATCACTTACTAAATTCTAAAATTCACTCACATATTTAATAATAATAAAATATATTAATTTTTCCGATCCATTATATATGATATTTTATGATTAAAATTGATCTATATGGGCTTTTCATAGACTTAAAAAATAAAATACTGAATTTTTCTTATATTAAGACTCAAAAAATTGATGCAACTCAGTCTCATTACATTATCTCCATAAAATAACATCGATAACAACTATAAATTATTGTTGTTCCATAAAAATTAGTTCTAAAACCATAGTTACAGATATAAATTTTACTTTTTGGAGAATTTTATATCGAGATTAGAAATTTATTAGGAATGGAAAACACTCTTGTTGATAAATTGAGTAGAATTTATAAATATAATCAATGATATTTTTTACCATGAATTCCCCACTAAACAATAATTACATCTCACTCCAAAATTAAAGTGGAATTTCAAATTTATAAATTACATGTTTTTTACAAATTTTCTTATAATAATTTCAATGTATGAGAAACTAAAATAAATAATGTGAATAAAAATAATATTTTTTTAAATGATGCTAGTCATTGGAAAATCAATACTCGCATGATGATTAGGAGGAGTGATAATGTAGAGGAACTATCCAGTATATGGCGGTTATATATGTTACTTTCTGTAAGTGTTCTAATTATAAAACAAAATACCTATCAAATATACACTAAGTACATATTTTCCTAGAAAAAAAATACTTCGGGAATCATAAGTTTGCATTCAATCATGTCCTATATGAAATTTGTTTTTATATTTTTTAGAAAAATGAGATTCTCAAAAATACCATTAATCTTTTGTAAATTCCATTATATATGTGGTATTAATTTGATTGGATGTTTCCATTATTCAATTTGATTCACATATCTCATTATTGTCATTAAAGATATTTTTAGTTTTTTCATAGCCAAACCAACTTGAAAAGATGATTCTCATATAATTATTATGTTCGAAAAAAATTGATCATATATCAATTTGAATGTATACATGCAATGGTTAGTTCCTTAAAAACCTATTTTGAAATTTATTACAAAATCATTGATCGAAAAAAAACATGGGGTTATACGTAAGACATCCACTACTTATCACCTCAAAATAAATTTCCTGATTAAAATTTAAATAGTAAATAAAAAATTTGATTGGGTAATTCATTCAACCAAAATGAAATTATTTTCCAGAAAAACAATACGAAACACTTTGTGGTTAAGAAACTCAAAAATGGAAACCCATTATGATGTATATATATAGGATATTTTTTGACAAGGCATGAAACTTAGTAGTAAACCATATTCATATATAAATTTAAAATATTGAAACATAAAATTATTCGTATGAATAATCTAGTGAAGGGATATTTCTATGATTAAATGAACTAAATCAACATTTACATGATTAATATGATAATTACATACTTTATAAGGGAAAATCAATGTATATTATGAAAAACATATGATATGAATTTAATTTCATGGAGGTGATAAGGTATTATTCTATAATATTTCTTTTAAATAATCTTAGTAAAAAATAAATCTTGATTTGATAATCTTTTTCTAGTACAGAGCTAAACCCATGTGAAGAAATGAATACATTAAAAACATGAGTATTCTCACAATAAATTTATTATGGTTAAATCTCTAAATGAATAAAAACTGAAAATGGGTACCACCAAGATATCAATTAAACTAAATTATAATATCATTGAATAACCATGAAATATAGTGGGAGACAAACCTAATCCAAACATGTAATAACCATATTCACATTAAATCTAGAATCCTTACATGTCTTTAAATATATCTTTATTTACCGAATTTTTCGTACTCTATCAATGTTATTATTTTATATTTCAATCTTATTTGTTTTTATTTTTTACTAATTTCCTCCCCAAACATTTCATTTTCTAAATTTTTTTGGGTTATATTTTCTGATACAGAATTCAAATTATTAATCATTATGTTTTAAAGTCATTATATATACTTCACGGTACAAAATTGACTTTAGTTTTAATTTCAAAATATTTATATTTTCACCAAGAACAAAAACAATTGTATCAAATTATTTTTTTTTTACTTATCATTTTTAAAATGGGAAATTATTTTTCCCAACTCAAGTGGGAAAAATAATCTTAAATGAAAAGGTTTTCATTGATCATGTTTTTTATGTGTGTTTTTAACCACTAATTATTTGTTTTTATTATATTTAACTGTGATATCATTTTCTGGCATTACTGTGCATCAATAAGATTGAGTATTTTTTGAGCCATAAAATAATAAAAATATCCACATATTCTCCTCTTATTGTTTTTTATAAGCACCAAATTGTATTCAAATGAATATAAAGTATTAAAATTAATTTCCAAAAATGTAGTACCATCACAAAGGATTCAACTTGAGCGATGGTACACAAAATATGGTTGACCATTGGGAATTTGATAATAAATATGACAGAATTGATTATGATTATCAATGTATTTTGTAATGATATATTTAGATAAAAGTAACCAATCAAAAAAAAATTTATTAGTAAAAACATGGGATTTTTTATAAATCCATGGCCTTAAACCTTAATAAATATTGAATTAAATTAATAATTCACATTGAGGATCTTTTCAGGTTTAGAGTTTTAGAGAATTAGATCATAAATAATGAATTACATTCCACATTTAAACAAAGTGGTTACATAAAAGATAGTATTCTTTTTTTTCAATCAACGGAAACATATTTAAAATAAAACATGGATTATTTCTTGAAACATCCTTGACACTATCATGATATCATGAAACTTTCCCTTGACCTGTGAAAAACATTTCAAAAACATGGGACGAGCATAAAAGGCTCACTAAGGGATATAAAAGTATGAAAAGAAAACATTAGTCCATGTATGAAATCATACTTTACTCATAAAACATAATCATTTTAACATACCTCTTCAAATCATGAATAAATCATAGAAATCATAAGTCATAAAGGTAACTTGAGCCATTCATAACATTCTTACGTAGGGAGTAACCCTCTTGTTTACGTTTGGAATACCCATCACAGTATATTCCCTAAATCTATTCGGAGAAACCTTAACGTTTAACCCCTTCATGTTACCCAATGAATTGGAGAGCTATATCAGGCTCACCCACACTTAATTTATCACGGAACCACCCATCTTCATAACAATTCCCAAGAACCATAACATAATCGTATCACATAGAACATGCATAAAGGAAACATAACATTTCTACATTTCAATCACAAGACATCAATAAAACACATTGATATAATAAAAAAATTCTGAAAACCATTTTCAATACCAAAATAATAGAAAAGTAAAACATCGTATTTATTTTTCATTTAAAAAAATGTATGGCTTGTAGAGGAATCCGAAACTCAAATAATGGTCACAGTGGTGGAGAAGTCGTTGTCACCGCATACGTACAACAAAAACATTCACTTTTGTCGTTTAGTAAAACGCTTTGTATAAAAAAATATTCATTTTGGATAAACGTAAAAGTCAAAGGGGTTTATACACCGTATAAAAGAAGGTTGTTTATAAAACAAAATATGCCTCAATGAAAAGATATTGAGATGAAGTCCCATACAAAGATGGTATCCTTGGATTAAGGATAAATTAATTACATAATTATTTGTGAAAAATGAATAAACCAAATATAAGTGGATATTAAGTGTAAAACAATCAGAGGCTGTTCATATATATTCATAGAATGAAATATTCAAGGAGTGCAAGTTTATCCCAAAGAATCAAAATTGGGTTAAGAAGTTCCCTTGCAAAAATTCGACATCCTAACAGCGTCACATCAAAATTCAGAAAATGATTTGATGAGAGATAAAATGGGTATCTCATCACTTGTACATAAAATTTACATCAATAATTATATATAAGACCATATCCCAACATAAAAATATGTAAATTAAAAGACCCAACAAAATAAGTCTTTTAAAAAAGGAGGGTGAAAGGTTCCCCTACCGACTGGGGTATCATTCAAAACATTCACCCCATGAAAGAAGGACAATACATCATTGATGTAAATACTCTAAACGAAAGTATATTACACAAAGAGTAGAATAATGGGTAGTATATATATTACTAAATGGAAATTGTGGAAAATGTATCATAAATCTCACGGGAATAAAAGTGAGATGAAAAATACCTTACGAAAACACAGCAGCCTAACGGTGCCACTTAAAACGTTCAAAAATGGATTGATGAGATCAAATAGGGTCTCTCATAATATTAAAATAAAATGTAAAACAAGAGGAATATAAAATAAAATCCCCCAATATAACAAAGAGGGGCTTAAAATATGTGACACAAAGGAGTGTACTTAAAAAGAAAGAGAGAGGTTGGATCTCTTACGAAAATTCGGCAGCCTAATGGCGCCACTCAAAACCTCCAAAATTGATTGATGAGAAAAAGGAGGGTCTCTCATCATATGAAAATAAAAATTACAGTAAGAGTAATATTAAAGAACATCCCAATCATAAGAATGATGAGCTAAAAAGGAATTACATAAAAGAGTGTACTTAAAAAGAAAGAGAGGGGTAGGATCCCATACCTCGTGTCTGACATGACTCGATCGTTCTTTAATCTCCTGAATAATAAAATTTGCTCAATTTATAATTTTTTATGGAACTCCTTTAAATAATATTATTCAGTTCATATCACATATTATAATGTTATAATAATTCTTTAATAAATTGAGTTTATATCAGACGTTTTTGTCGATGTTCAGTACATGAGTAAAAATTGAAGTTATTGGAAAATAATTTTCCATGTAGTTATAGGTACAACATATCCAAAATAGTATTGATGTTTTAAAGATCATATATATACATTATATATTCATTTTATACTATTCCATATCATTTAGAGATAAAATGAAATGAAATACACCGTTCATGGAGACGGTAGGTCGTACGTACGCATGAACGCTACATTCATTTCATTGTCATATTAATGGAATTAAAAATAATTGAGAGATATATATATTATAATTACAGTATAATATATATGTTATATAGGTCACATATGTTCATAAATTTTATTCTTTATACATTACATGTATTGCATGAACGTGTCACATCACTTGAGGGGGCGGTAGTCCACACTTCCTCATATGAAATTATCGCATTTTCACAACATGAAAAGCATAAAGGCATGTTTTAAAAATAAAATTTAGAAGCATATAGAAAAAATAAATACCATATATATCATATATAAAATATAGTGACATCATAATGGCCACCATGAAAGGTGTTAAGAGAAGATTGAACAATCATCGTTTCGTTAGGCAGAAATTTTCCATCCACAGAAACAGTATGTTCTTTAACCATTAGACGAAGGTGTGTGTAAGTGCAACTAGAATACATCACCTAAAAACATTCTAGTACATTGAAGATACTGGTTTTGTTACAAAATAAAATAAATAAAAAGAGTTTGGAGAGTTGGAGAAGAAAAATAAAACAAAAGAACACAAGTGAAGACATTACCTTAAAATCAGGTAACTCTTATTGATTTGAGTTCAAAGGCTTCCTTGGAAAAGATTCTTCCCAAAGGTTAGGCTTCAATGATGAATAAAGGGATGAAGAGAGATTAAATGGGAAGGGGTTGGCCAAGCAAATGGCTTGAGAGGTGTGGGTAAGGTGGTAGTGCTGGGGGCCTTTTATAAGAGGAGAGGAGGGGCACTCTTGGAAAGTTATAAAATATTACTTTATTATAAAATGTTTTTCGGAATTTAAAGGTCCCAAAAGGATATATTTCTAGGATAAGGTTATAAGGTTTAGAAATCAACCCTTACAATAGGTTTGTGACAAGCATAAGACTTAGATTTCACCCTATCTTCTCATTTTATTTAAATCGTTCATTTATGAGGTAATCTATGCATCATCACGGTGTCATAAATAAATTAATTTATTTAATGTATAAAATTATAAAAAAAATATCATGATGTATTAAATATTTTTAGATTTTTAATGAATATTTATAGTCAAAAATATGAATTATAACCCCCTGTAAAAAATATTTTAGTAAAGCAACACATGTTTGTGACATTTTAATTTTAACATTAAATAAAAAGTTTTTAATGTCATTTTCCTACCAAAGTGGCTCTATGGGGTCCCCAAGTTGGCCCATGGATTTTCATGGTCGTCCATGACACATCCAATAAAGGTAGGACATGTTTCAAGGATATTTCATTTTATTAAAACATTATTTTTACCTTAAATTACACTAATTACCTCTAATCACGATTAAAACTTAAAAGTAACTATTCACCAAAAAATTATTTTAATCTCATTGAACCACATTCTACATCCTAATGACTAACATGTATATAGGATTTTTGAAAATCAAATCACAGAAGTGGTAAAGTTTCATTTAAACGAAAAATCAGTTTCTTTAACTACCACTTAGTGGTTTCACTATTCATCAAAAATTGAAGTTTTTCAGAAAAATACCAAAAATTCACCCTAAGATATTTTTGATATTATGAATTCTAAAATTATCTCTATTTTAGAAAATGAAAACATATAAGTTTCATTAATTAATTTAATAATGAATTCCCGCTGTCAGAACAAATAGCATGTTTTTATGAAACAATATATATCAAAAGATTGACACTAGTTTAAGTCGAATTTCAAAGTGAAATTAATTTCAATGACCACCATTGTATTAAATGGTAATAATATATTATAAATACACTTTAATATCAATTAAAAATATAATCTATCCATATAAATAAATCATATTAAAAGGAGGTTTTGAATTAAAATGCAATATTTTCACTAAAAATGATCTTTATCGGAAAAATAAAAAATAATTACACAAAGTAAATTTTGATGTCCAGATTCTAGAGAAGGATTTTATTTTGTCAAATACAACATATAAAATTGTCAAAAGTATATTTATAAAGGGTTATCTATCAAAATGATGTTAATCGACCTTTTAAAGAATATTAGATGATTTATGCTTAAAATTGGATTCATTTTCATTTTACGCCTCTAACATTTATTGGATAAAAGTAAAAATATTTGACAAAAAAATATAATAATTTTGTAGTTATTTCCATTCTTTCCCGCCATTACAATGGCTGGGCATTAACTACTATTAAAAATAATATTATTTTATTATTATTATAGTGCAACGTAAGATTTCAAAGGAACTCGTTGTCGTGTATTCGGTACGCCATCGAGCATAGTGTTCCCTTTAAATTAATAATAATATTTTATTAAAAAATATGGATAAATATTAAAATTTCATATTCTTTATTTACCTGGGTTGTTACATCCTTCCCCCCTTTTGGGAATTGTGTCCCCGCAATTTTAAAATTGGGCTCGGAAACGTCATTGAAAGCCCTGCATCGAAAAAGGAGTAAATTAAACTATCACTTTAAAAGAAAGAATGGGAAGCACAGAGGTCACTCGAGTTAACCCAAACTAGGATTACATGTATGAAAACATGGATATGGAAGAAAAAAACAAAGGGTCATGTTCTGAGGGAGTGTGATAGAAAACATGTTTAGGAGAAAGTTAACCACCAGAAAATCCCAAACTTGTGTTGGGTTAAACAGTATTGGATTCCCCAGTAGGAAAAGATAACGGACAACATTTTTTTAGTTACTTTTCATTGAGGAATTTATTTTTGAACTTAACTAAAACATAATGAAACATACTTACTTCTCATGTTGACATTCAACTTTTACTAGATTTCTTACAAAAACTCATATTTTCTCCAAAAGATGAGTATTTTGGATGACTTGTTTACATTAAGAGTTCTATAATCTACTTCTATAGAATCACCTAATCCAAATAAGAGAACTTTATACTTCCCATGTATTTATAACTTAACCAAAACTAAAACCAAAAAGGATAGTATGAGATCAAATAATACCAAAAAGGATAATCCTTTATAAAAAGGAAATCTATTCTTAATCTCCAAATTTTTTTCAACAAGACCCAAAGTTCAACGAAGACGAAAAGTAAATCAAACTAAGATTGAAGACCAAATATTTGAAGGATTTAATCACATAGTCTTCCAAGTTAAATCGTAACATTTATCTCTTTACAACATCAGTTTCTCTTAAAGTCTCGTATTAAAAAGTAATTAACTTAATCACATATCCTCCATGATAGGTTAATAATTTCCATAGATAACCCAAAATCAACATACTCTTAATTCATAAATTCATCTATCTAAAAAGAATTAGTCAAACTAACTAGGGACTTCACGTAGTGCAGTGGTAGGTGATAAATACCAGTCACACTTTGGTTGTGGATTTGATTCCTGCAGCTTTGTCCGACGCGACGGGTTGTCACACGGTCTATGTGTTGTCCTTTTTCCAAAACTACATAATTCTTAAAACATTCCCCAAAACGAGATAAAATATTCAAAAATAATCATAACATATTTTAAACTCAAGTTTATCTCATGCCTTTCATTTTCCATCATAACATATAATTACCCATAATTACCTCAAAAGTAAGGACATTATAATCTCTAATGGTTACCATTATAATTATTACCTGAACTTCCACATCGATTGGTCATCCCGTACATGATGCATTACAGAACATACCAAGGTTAATGTGGTTGATCATGACTCCTTGATAGTTGGTTTAGAACAACCACGAGTTTCCACATTGAATCCCCCATTTCATCCAGTCTCTTAATCATTGAACCACCCCAGCTTCCTTCAAACCTATTGTCACATTGGTTCCTGCTAGAACCATCGATTTACTAAAAACAGAAATGTTAGTGTGAGTATATCAACAAAACCATCATGTACTAATGAGGAAGATAAACAATAAGATATACTTACTCATTCAATTTATCTAAAACTAGGACTCTTTTTGAAATCCTAACCATTATGGTAATGTCACTTATGCTTATAGAATACCCTAACCTCTAAAGTTTTCTAATCCTGGCTCTAATACCAACAATAAAGCCTCGACCTTAAACCTTACTTAATATTGAATTAAATGAATTATTCAAATTGATGATCTTTTCAGGTTTAGTGTTTTAGATAATTAGATCATAAATCATGAATTACATTCCACATTTAAACAAAGTGGTTACATAAAAGATAGTATTAATTTTTTCCCATCAGTGCAAACATATTTAAAATAAAACATGGATTCTTTCTTGAACCTTCCTTGACACTATCCTCGTATCATGCACATTTCCCATGAGCTATGAAAAACATTTCAAAAACATGGGATGAGCATAAAAATCTCAGTAAGGGATATAAAAGTACAAAAAGAAAATGTTAGTCCATGTATGAAATCACACTTTACTCATTAAACATAAGCATTTTAACATACCTCATCAAATAATGAATAAATCGTAGAAATCATAAGGCATAAAGGTAACATGAGGCATTCATAACATTTTTACGTAGGGAGTAACCCTCTTGGTTACGTTTGGAATACCCATCACAGTATATTCCCTAAATATCTTCAGAGAAACCATACCGTTTAACCCCTTCGTGTTACCCAATTCATTGGAGAGCTATATTGGGACCACTCACCCTTAATTTATCACGGAACCACCCATATTCATAACCATTCCCAAGAACCATAACATAATCGTATCACATAAAACATGCATAAAGGAAACATAAAATTTCCACATCTCAATGACAATATATCAATAAAACACATTGATATTATAAAAACATTATGAAAACAATTTTCAATACCAAAATAAAAGATAAGTAATACATGGTATTTATTTTTCATTTAAAAAAAGTTATGGCATGTAGAGTAATTCGAAACTCAAATAATGTTCATGGCGACAGAGAAGTCGTTGTTGCCGTATACGTACGACAAAAACATTCCCTTTTTTGCGTTTAGTAAAACGCTTCGTATAAAAAAAATATTCTTTTTGGATAAACATAAAAGTCAACGGGGTTTATACACCGTATAAAAGAAGGTTGTGTATAAAACAAAATATGCCTCAATGAAAGGATATTGATACAAAGTCCCATACAAAGGTGGTATCCTTGGATTAAGGATAAATCAATTACATAATTATGTGTGAAAAATTAATACACCAAATATAAGTGGATATTAAGTGTAATAAAATCATAGGTTATTCACACATATTCATTGAACAACATATTAAAGGAGTGAAAGTTTATCCCAAAGAATCAAAATTGGGTTAAGAAGTTCCCTTGCAAAAATTCGACAGCCTAACGGCATCACATCAAAATTCAGAAAATGAGTTGGTGAGAGATAAAAAGGGTAGCTCATCACATGGACATAAAACATACATAAATAAGGATATATAAGAAAATATCCCAACATAACAATATGTGACTTAAAAGACCCACCAAAATTAGTCTTTTAAAAAGAGGAGGGTGAAAGGTTCCCTTACCGACTTGGTTATCTTTCGAAACATACACCCCATGAAAGAAGAACAATACATCATTGATGTAAATACTCTAAACGAAAGTATATTACATAAAGAGTATAATAATGGGAATTATATATACCACTCAATGTCAATGGTGGAAAATTTAGCATAAATCTCACCGGAATAAATGTGAGATGAAAAATCCCTTATGAAAACTTGGCAGCCTAATGGTGCCACTTAAAACTTCCAAAAATGGATTGATGAGATCAAATACGGTCTCTAATCATATTAACCTAAAATTTACATAAAGAGGTATATAAAATAACTTCCCTAAACATAACAAATAGTAGCTTAAAAGAAGTTACATAAAGGAGAGTACTTAAAAAGAAATAGAGTGGTTGGATCTCTTACGAATATTCGGCAGCCTAACAGCGCCACTCAAAACTTCCAAAATTGATTGATGAGAAAAATCAGGGTCTCTAATAATATGAACATAAAAATTACAGTAAGATTAATATAAAATAACATCCCAATCATAAGAAATATGAGCTTAAAAGGAATGACATAAAAGAGTGTACTTAAAAAGAAAGAGAGGGGTAGGATCCCTTACCTCGTGTCTGACATGACTTGATCGTTATTTAATCTCCTGAATAATAACATTTGGTCAATTTATAATTTCTTAAGGACCTCCTCTAAATATTATTATTAATTTCATATCACATATTATAATTTTATAATAATTGGCTAATAAAGTGAGTTCATATCCGACGTTTTTGTCGATGTTCGGTACATGAGTAAAAAATTGAACTTGTTGGAAAACAATTTCCACGTCGTTATATGTAAATCATATCCAGAATAGTATTGATGTTTTAAATATCATATATATCCATTATATATTCATATTATACTATTCCATAGCATTTGGAGATAAAAATAAATGAAATACACCGTTCAGGGAGACGGTAGGCTTTACGTACGCATGAACGCTACTTTCATTTCTTTGTCATATTAAGGGAATTAAAAATAATTGAGATATATATATATATATTATAATTCCAGTATAATATATATGTTATATAGGTCACATATGTTTATTAATTTCATTATTTATACATTCCATGTATTGCATGAACAAGTCACATCACTTGAGGGGGCAGTAGTCCACACTTCCTCGTATAAAATTATCGCATTTGCAGAACATGAAAAGAATAAAGGAATGTTTTAAATATAAAATTCAGAAGCATATAGAAAACATAAATACCATATATATAATATATAAAATATAGTGACATCATAATGGAAACCATTAAAGGTGTTAATAGAAAATTGAACAATCATCGTTTCATGAGGCAGAAATTCGTCATCCATAGAAACAGTATGTTCTTTAACCATTAGACGGAGGTTTGTGTAAGTGTAGCTCGAATAATTAACATAAAAACATCCTAGTATATTTAAGATACTGGTTTTGTTACAAAATAAAGTTATAAAAAGAGTTTAGTGGGTTGGAGAAACAAAATAAAACAAAAGAACACAAGTGAAGACATTACCTTAAAATCGGGTTACTCTTCTTGATTTGAGCTCAAAGGCTTCCTTGGAAAGGATTCTACCCAAAGTTGAGGCTTAAATGATGAAGATAAGGATTTGGAGAGATGAAATGGGCATATTTTGGCCGAGACAAAGTCTTGAGAGTTGTGGGTAAGGTGGTAGAGGTGGGGGCCTTTTATAAGTGGAGAGGAGGGGCACTCTTGGAAATCTATAAAATATTACTTTATTATAAAATGATTTTCGGATTTTAAAGGTCTCAAAAGGGTATATTTAGAGTATAAGGTGATAAGGTTTCGAAATCATCCCATCCAAAAGGTTTTTGATAAGTTTAAGACTTAGATTTCACCCTATCTTCTAATTTTATTTAAATCGTTCATTTGTGAGGTAATCACTGCATCATCACGGTGTCATAAATAAATTAATTTATTTAAGGTATTAAAATTATAAAAAAATATAATGATGTAAGAAATATTTTTAACTTTCTAATGAATATTTATAGTCAAAAATATGACTTATATAACTCCACGTAATTTTTTTTAGTAAAATAACACATGTTTGTGACATTTTAATTTTAACATTAAATAAAACGTTTTTAGTGTCATATTCCTACCAATGTGGCTCTATGGGGTCCCCAAGTTGACCCATGGATTTTATTGTTCGGCCATGACACATCCAATAAGGGTATCACATGTGTCAAGGTCATTTCATTTTTATTAAAACATTATTTTTACCTTAAATTACACTAATTACCTCTAATCGTGATTAAAACATAAAAGTTACTATTCACCAAAAAATTATTTTGTTCTCATTGAACCACATTTTACAAACTAATGACAACCATGTATGTTCAATTTTTAAAAATCAAATCACAAAAGTGGTAAAGTTTCATTTAAACGAAAAATTAGTTTTTTTAACTACCACTTAGTGGTTTCACTATTCATCAAAAATTGAAGTTTTTTAGGAAAATACCAAAAATCTACCCTAAGATATTTTTGATATTATGAATTCAAAAATTATGTCTATTTTAAAAAATTCAAAACATATAAGTTTCATTAATTAATTTAATAATTAATTCCCACTGTCAGAACAAATAGCGTGATTTAATTAAACAATATATATCAAAAGATTGACACTAGTTTAAGTCAGATTTCAAAGTGAAATTAAGTCCAATTACCACAATTGGATTAAATGGTAAAAATAACGTCTAAATACACATTAATATCAATTAAAAATATAATCTATCCATATAAATAAATTAGATTAAAAGGATTTTTTGAATTAAAATTCAACATTTTCACTAAAAATGATCTTTATTGGAAAAATAACAAAAATTAACAGAAAGTAAATTTTGATGTCCAGATTCTAAAAAAGGATTTTATTTTGTCAAATAAAACATATAAAATTGTCAAATTTATATTTAAAAAGGGTTCTCCATCAAAAGGCGGTTAATCGACCTTTTAAAGAATATTAAAAGATTTATGCTTAAAATTGGATTCATTTTCATTTTACGCCTCTAACATTTATTGGATAAAAGTAAAAATATTTGAAAAACAAATATAATAATTTTGTAGTTAGTTCTGTTCTTTCCCTCCATTACAATGTCTAGGTGTTAACTACCATTTAAAATAATATTATTTTATTATTATAGTGCAATGTAAGATTTAAAAGGAACTCATTGTCGGGTATTGGGTACGCCATCGAGCATAGCGTTCCCTTTAAAGTAATATTAATATTTTATTCACAAATATTGATAAATATAAAAATTTCATATTCTTTATTTACCTGGGGTGTTACATTTTTTCATGAACCACTTCTAGGACCTCGACCTTATAATCATCCAATTTGTCAATTTATACATTCCCATATATTTTTTCAAGATTCCATTTCTTATTGGAATATATTTTAATATAATTATCTTATTGGTGAAAATGTGAATTGAATTATTTGATTATCCACTACAATAACCACCTAATATTAGTACCTTAAACCTTTTCTTGATTGTACTATACTGATATTCCTTGTAATTTATGACACTTTAAGTCTATTTCACATCATGAACAAAAATATGTTAATAGTTATTATTACAAGGGCCTAATAAATAAATATAGATTCTGTTTGTATAAATAAAAAAACAAGTCTTTATTTCATATACATTTATGAGAATATTAACATTATAAAACTGATATTGAGATTATAGACGAAATATATGAATTAATGAACACTTTTTTGAGAATTTAAAACCCCTCTTTTCCGTTCCCCTATGAAAAAATGTATGTTTTCTTATTTTATAAATTGAAATAATACAAACTAATTTTTTACCAATAACATTATATTTTTCTATCATTTCATTTCAAAACTTTTTTATTGATGGTATTTAGATCTTATTATATATATAGGCATAAAAAGATCTATATGTAATTGTATTTATACTCATTGATTGATAGGAAATATGTAGAATAATTTTAAAAATAAAAAAAATCATTAAACTCTAGAATAATATAACTCTTTAGTTCTATATTCAGTATCTCTAATAATCCAAAATATTTAATTGAATCATCTAAAAAGAATTTTTAAATTTAACTCCAATAAACTCCTGTTAATTGTAGAAATACCATCGAATCAATGAATAATAATTCACCACTAAATATTAATTCATCATAGTTAACCACTTTTACTTAGTATCCAATGGTCATGAATTTTTTTAATCAATGAAAAAAATTATCTCCTCTTGTAATGTTTTTTTCCTCAGAACATTTTTAAATCACTCATTCTTCATAAAAGACATTTGAATTCAAAACATTTCACTATAAAAGACACAATGGATAACATGAATACCATGTGGAGAATAAATATTTTTAAATCCCCACGTATTGATCCTTTTTTACATTGAATTGGTGATGTACCTAAATAAATATAAAGTGACTTTATTCTAAGGATATTGACCGATATTCATAAATAGTATCCCATAATTTTTCCGTGTAATCCATACATTATTATTAAACACATACAATCACCCTGAATTAAATAATAAATGATACATAAATACATTCTTGTTAATAATTCTTTGTTTCTAGTATAGATTCCCTAAATTACAATCCATATATAATCAGTTTTGTTTTAGTGAATAAAAAATGATTTATGCATCTATATCTGGTATTTCTGGACTACATCACATATTATTACTCAATAATATTCCTACCATACAAATATAATACAATCAACATAAATACTTACATACATATATATACTAAAATAGGATATATTAACCCCTTATCATGAAAACACCAAAAAAATGCATAACTTGGTGATGTGGTCATGAATGACACCCTTATCCCACCTTCATTAGTCATCTAGATAATAACTACTTCCATGGGTTAAAAAAATAAAATGGGTTTAATATCCATTTAAATAAACTTCATATAAAAAATATTTAATAGAATTATATTTAATAAATTTAACATTAATGATGTATAAAAATATATATATATTATTACATATATAGTATATTAATATATAAATATCCCAACATAGTGGTAGAATAACCAAACACTCTAACTTATAGTATAAATCAAAATCAAAATAATATATAATATTTCAAAACCTAAAATTTCCCCATACTTTCTATAATTTTGTAATAATGAATGGATTATTTAAATTTATAATATTATTTATAATATTTCTGAGTATAAAGATACTCTATAGGTTATTTACCTATATCCCCATGTTTTATTGTAAATATATCATATTAATTAATTTATGAATAGAAATATATAAATAAAAAGTAAACAATTTTAGGCATGTCAATATTACATTGTTTACCCAACCACCTGCATCATCACACTCTAAAACTCACATGAAAACATTAAACACATTTTCACCTGACATTATCACATGAAATTATCATAGAAATAAATCCCTTTAAAAATAAATTCACTGAATCAATACATAACCAAATATCAACAAAAAAATAATATATTTCATCCACAAAAAAATTATATGACCTCAAGCTGACTGGGTTCTTAACCACCTTAAAAGACAAAAATATGGACAAAACCAAAATTACCACCCACCTATCATAAAAAATATATATGACTATATCTATAGATTCAATCCATTACTACCACAGTATTCATCCCATATTAATATCTAACACATGTTGGGAATGGTTGGGTATTTAATTAAATGAATATAATGTCTTTAATTAATAAAATATTTAAAAGATAACAAACCCACAAAAGTTATTATCATATTTTTTTATTAAAAAATAATCCCATATAAGTGGTTTAAAATCACTACTCGCTTAACAAGATATCAACACTATACTTCATCATGTTTGAAAGGATGTCACATATCAACCATAAAAATGAAATCCCACTACCCTTCACATTCACCTCTAGAAACATAAATAATAAGAAAAAATGGATATATATTCCAATAAAAGTTCAGAAAATCCTTTTAATCAAACCCTAATGAATTTCACATATTAATCATAATCATAAAGAAAAATCACTAAACGTAGAACATTTTTCCAAACACTTTCATATATATTATATATCCAAATAGTATACTTCAAAATTAATTTGAAATGTTTTTGATGTAAACATGGATTATTTCACACCCCACATGATATCATTAATCGAGTGGATAAATAAAAAATAAAACACCATTAGGTGGGAAAATTCCCTTTGTAAAACCACAAACTTTTATAATATAAGAATCAATTAAATAGACATTGTGTAGATAGATTTTTTGGCATGAAACACAGAAATAATATGTGTGATAACCTATAAGATAAATATTTTTATGATAATTTAATAATATTAAAACCATTGGTAAATAATATTATTGCAATAATTTATGAATTCATACAAAATAGAATAAGAAAACCTAAATTATGAAAAAAAGAATTTTTTAAAAAAATATATTAACTATTTATTTTTTTATTTTAAAATAAAATATTTTCTTATATTTTATAATTAAATTTATGTAAATTAAATTATATATTGTGTTCCTAATATTAAAATTGTTATAGGGGCATTTTTTAAAATTATCTAAAATAATTTTTTTTTGAATAGTTAAAAATATAATTCTCTATTAATAATATAATGGTTATAACATTATAATGAGGTAAGTATTACTTACAAAAATTTATTGTTTTTGTTAGGCAAAAATCATATGTAAATATTAAAATGATTTATTTTTTAATACAGTGATGAAATTAGAAAACAATTGCTTGATGATTAGGGAACATAAATAATGTTTTACTCGGAAACCATTTCTAATGAATTGTATTACAAATTAGTTTTCATCACATGTTCAAATTAAATCTAATAAAATCAATATAATATTTTTTCAAAATATACAAATTATTTTATAATTGTAATTTAATTTTTTGGTCTAAATTTAGAATATATTATATTAATATTAATTATCATGTTATCAGTGAAAGGGTTATTTTTAAATATTTTTTTATTAATATTTTTATATTTTAATCAAATAATTTATGTTTATATATTTAATATGTTAAACATGTTATAATTATTAAATATAGATAAAAATATGAAATTAATATTTTAACATGTAATTAATGATATATTAGATTAAGAGAACCTGGAAAAAAGGATTCATTTTTTCTAAAATAATGTATCCTATATATTATGTGTTTCAATTTTAATATAAATTATCACATATTTTAAAAAAATATTTTAGTTTGAATGATGTATAATTGAAATATGGGGAGCATGATAGCCTATTAAAAAATGGGGAGCATTGTAAACCATAGATCCATAGACTTGTTCTCTTTTATTTGGTCCAATATCCAGTTTATATTCTAAATGGGAGTTTTCTATAGTGATCACAATGGAAGATAATATGAAAACCCAATTGGATAGATAATATGATCACACTCCTCAAGAAAATGTGGTTTCATTTACTAATGTGTTTCATGGTGATTATCAAAAGGTAAATAATGATCTAAATCATTCAATTACTCTAATTAGATTGGCCAATGGTACAATAATAGGGGTGGATGATCTGGATGCTCATAAAAAATTATTAGATCTTTGAAAATATATTTAACTTGGATAAATATATTTTTTGAATTACAATAACTCATGGAGGATTTGTGATCTAAAGAGTAAACTGAGTAACTGTTGGGATTTAAGAAATTATAGGATAATTCTGATGATGATGGGATACATCCAAATTGTTTTAAAAAATAGATATGGTGTTAAAAACACAAGAATAGTAGAAAAAACCATTTAAAATAAGATTGTTTCCATATATCAGAACGGGACATTAATTTCAATCCATTTACTCAATGGAAATCCTCTATAATGGTTTGGATCATATTTCATGGATTTAGTTGGGTCAAATTTCTCCCCCCAATTTTCTGTGGTATAACTTCTTATGTGGGAGTTCCTCTGAAATTGTATCACCACTCACTTTATGGAGATAATTGATTATATGCTCACATTCATGTCAATATTGAAATAGAATCCATGTAACATGAGGTGAATAACTTGGTGTTAGTTTATCAGAATTTTGAAATGAAGGTGGAACATGAATACTGACCAGCATTCTGTGAGGTCTGTCAAATAATTTTACATTCTCTTGAAAATTTTAGCGTCATTCCATGGTAGGTAAAATGTATTACTTGGGGGAAGCCCAAAACATATATGTATGTTGTGAGAATAAATTAAATTATGAATTAAAAATATTGAATTCTGAGAATGGTCTATCAAGTACCTAAAAGAATCATTTGTGATTATGCACAACAATCCACCTATCATGGTGGATGAGCAGTATAAAGGCTCAAATAGTAAAGAAGGGGATCTATTTAGGAGTACCCCCTTGAATGTTGACTCTGTTAACTTTCCTATAAAAACAAAAAATTAAATGAATCCAGGGGAATCATCATATCCCCCAATTGAAACTATATATGTATTTTATGGAGAAAAAATTAGAATAAACACCCAATGTTAGATGGACTGAATAACAGAATTGATAGGCTGATGGTTGGGAATGTAACATTGGATGGTGATTCTGTAAAGGGTGTTTTCAACACAATAATTGAATCTTATTGTGATGTAAATCCATTTATAGATCAATGGACTGATATAGCTTACATTGAGAATAGAACAAATATTGGTTTCAGGAAACTAGATAATCCAAATAATGATAGTTCTGTGATGGTGGATGGGTCCCTCAATTTGTATGATATAATATAGTTGGGACCAAAATGATTTGAAATTAATGATTCATGGTCAAATTATTCTGATAAAAATATTATTACAACGTGGTGGATCTCATAGAAATCTTCATATTTTAGTAAGGGGAATCAGATATTATGTATCAAAATGGATTAGGAAGAATAAGTACAAGATGTAAGATCGCATCCAGGCTCATTTAATACACATGTGACCAGTAGATCTATAGAGGGAACAGTCTCAGAAACCAGCTATAATACACCATTGATAACTGATGAATGGATGGAGGTGGGATCTATAAACAAAATACAAACCAGTATCATGTAATGGATTACTGGTGGATATTAAAAAAATTGGAAAAATAAGTAAAATGTAAGAGTAAGGATGTAATACATTAAAAAATAATAATTTTCAAAATGAAACATCTATTTTGGTATTATCAAGGATTATACAGTGCTGAAATTTCCATTTCCATGTATAAACACTTACAAGTCAATAAACCCAAACTTTTGGGAATTTCCATACCAAATAAATCATTCACCAATTGTTTTTATTATATTACAAAAATTAGTTATCATTTACTAGGAACTAAATATTTATCATCTCTAGTTGAAGAATTATGGGTCGATTCACATTTTTAAATTGACAAGGTTAAATTCATCAGTTATAGAGAGAAAATCATTACTTGTATATATAAATATAAAATTTTGAATATTTTTTATCCTTTTTTCAATGATATGAATATATATATCGATAAAATATTTCTACGGATCTACATTTGAAGTATAAAAGGAATTAATGGTTAACTATGGACCATAAATGGATATTTTAACAAATTCCATCCAAGGGATAAAATTTGGGTTGTTCATTCTCTTATTTCTCTCATATAATTCAAAGCTTGTGTGGAAAATAATTCCTAAATGGGGATTAATGTTTATGGTGAAAAATTAACTTGGTATAGATGATTTTTTAATAGAACGATGGATATTGTGGTGGATTGTGCCTTCACTTATTTGAGAACCTTGAAAAAATGGGACTTCCTCTCAATAATTACTATAAATATGCTAAACATAGACCATCACCTTATTCTGGTTAGTTCTATGAACAAGGGGTCAAAATTACTATTTCATTTTATAATTAATATTTATAGGGATGATCTTTCTGAATATTATAATCTAATGGGATAATTGTGTCGTACCTTATATAGGGAATAAAATATTCTTATTCTATTTTAAAGCCCAAATTTCTATAACTAAATATCAAGGAAAATAAAATGGATACATTCAATAGGATTGAATATTATGTTATATTCCTTGTGGATCCACACCAATAGTTTAAAGAGTTTACCACAAAGAAAATTTTCAAATTGGATATAGCATAAGAGGTTGAAATTTCATTCATGTTGAATAATTTTATCCCAATGATGGTTATATTGAAACCATAATCCTTAAAAATTAATAGGATACAAAAGTTATTGGAAAACATAATTCTATTAATAATTTCCAAGAGTTCCATGATTTCAAATACCAAATTATTTATCAAAACCAGATGTGAAAATTCATTATTATTCAGATAATATGTCCGAGAACAATGTATCCTACTATTATAAGTTCATTAATGGTCCCTCATTGGATGGAGAATTGGAGGATGACATTATTCCCAACATGGAGTCCTCTATGGTAATAGTTTTCTTACTATTATACCTCTAGAATGAGAAAATATGGAAAAAAATTTAATCATAACACAAGTAGTGTTCCCCACCAAGATGTATTATCGAGTCATATCATCAATGAAATTTTTATGTGGTTAATTTTGATGTTTTTAACCATTTCTCCTAATTTTCTTTCTAGTTTAATCATTCCTCCTGGCCTAAATGATCAGTTTCTGTCATTGATTCCAAAAGTGGAAAATTATTCTGAGCTTAATCTATTAATGCCTTTTTACGTGTTGAATATGATGTATAATGAGATTATCAAAATTATTGCTAATATTCTTACTTGTATTGCTAATAAAATTATTTATTTCCATTAATTTTATTTTTTAAAAGTAAGATCCATTCAAGATTGTGTTAGAACTTATTTATAATATGTTAATTTATATAAAAAAGAAAAAAAGGAATTTTATCATTTCTATTAAACTTATTTTCATAAAATATTTTTACATAATATACTAGAACATAATTATTAATGTGTTACATAGATAAAGATTTTATAGATACATTATAAGTATGGTGAAGTATTTATTTGGATCAGCTCAAATCTCAGTTATTATTAATGGATCTATGAAGGGGTATATTAATTGATAGAGCTGATTTTTTCATGTTTACATCATTTGAGATATGCTTTTTTCTATTATTGATGATTACTTAATCATATTACTCTCTCACTTGGTTGAAATAGGTAAAATTAAACTGATTCAAGCTTCTAAGTCTCATGTTTCTCCTAAAAAATTTCTTTACTTAGTTGATATATGTATTCTTATGCAATGAGTAAAAAGAACATCAAGTACCTTAAAACAGTCTACATCATTATGAGAATATTTATAGGCAATCTATTAATTTTTAAAAGTCTTTTATATTATTTGGGAATATATTCCATATTTCCAAAAAAAATTATTTTTTCTAATTTGTGTATTAGAGAGGGATCTATTCCATTATTTTATCTAGAGGATTCATTATTTTGTGTGATAGCTAAAGCTTCATACTAAAATGGTATTTTATATTAGATAAAAACTTTGTTTTTAACATGTATAAGAATGAATCATTCATGGTAAGGTGGAATTTTCTTGGTGACAATCACAATTATTTATAGGTTGGTATATTGTTTTATGATTTATAGATGGACTAAGGGTTTGATGAAACATTTGGATGTTCATATTTAAAATTTTATTGGGTGTGGGATCATACTAAAATGAAAAATGGTGATAGTCCATTGAAAACAATGATTCCAGTATATTGAAAATAGGGGGTTTGGCAATCAATAATATACATCGTTTTAATGAATCTATCATGTCCTAGATTACATTGAATCATATCAATTATTCTTCATATTCACCGAGTTTATAATAAAAAGGATCATTGGGTGGATAATGAATGAAATTAAATATTTATTGGATTATTCAATTTTGTATTCTATTAAAGCATCATATCATAGTATTAGTAATATTTCGAGATGTATTATTATCAAAAATTCGACACTCTATTTCAATGAATTTTTCAAGATATATTGTAAATAAAATTACTCACCCCAATTATGGTTAGCAAATAGGGCTGGTAATACTCTTTTTGATGGTTTTTAACCTCATGAAACTATCTAAAATTCTCAAATATATAATATATTTCATGGAATACTCTCAATATCTTGTTTAGGATGAGGCTCATTTCCTCATTACAGATTATCCTTTTTTCATTTTTTCTGATTTTATACTATGGGTGCCTACCATGAATTTCATTCTTACTTATAGGCACTTCTACATAAATATATATGATGACTCTTCTTAGTGTGGTGAGATGATAATAATCATCAATAAAGCATAGTTCAATACCAATCATTTTACTCTTATTTGAATATTTGTTAATAATATAATTACCACTAACACTTGATTAAAATTTCTTGGTGTTTATTTATGGTTAAGGTGACTTTATGCAATTAAAACATTATGGATTCATATCACAAATTCCACAGTTGTAGAACATATTTTTCATTGTATAATGATATCTACAATATGTTTAGACGAAGCAGAAATGTCATGGAATCCATTAAAGAACTGTTTTAGCATTGTAATTGAATCACATTTTCTCCACAAATTAAAATCCAATTTTATGTGGTAGTGGTGGAGCTACTATATTAGATTTGGTTTTTCTATAATGATATGATCTATGAGGGATCCTGATTCTTCCCTTGATTGAAAATTGTGAAGATCATGAGTTTAGTAAATCTTCCAAACAACAAAGTCCATGTTTTTTATTATAGTGTTTAAGATATAATTTTAGCATATTTATAAAAAAATTTGTAAACTAAATGCCACCAACTGGTACTTTTGAGGTGTTCTGGGAAGATTTATTTTGTCTTTTAGGCCTTCGGGCCTCCTAGTCCATCGTGTCTATTTGGATTTCGGGAAGCATTAAGGACTTTAGGTCACCTCAAGGCCATTAGGCCACATGTAGTGTATAAGTTCATGGAAGACTCAAGAAGGAGTAGGAATTAAATGAAGATTTAGAGAAGTATCATTAACCAAATAAGAGATAAATGATTTTGATTAATGATAGGGTGTGGCCGTTTTGGTGTTGGGATTGTGCATCTCTACAAGGGATAGCTAACTGGACAACAATGTGATTGAGGATTGATGACATCAGAATATAGACATTGGAGAGGGGTAGTTTCATGTAGTTATAGTCTGTGATATATTCCTCCAATTCCTTTGGTTCATGTAATGTCACAAATAATACGAGTCATGTAAGGGTTCCCCTTCAACCCTTAAAAGGGGAATTACTAAAAAACTGTATAAAAATATTAAGGCCTTTGGGTCATTTAGTCAATATTAAATTAGATGGTTCATCAAAAGGAATCCTCGATCCATATCGCTATGGGGAAATTTTTTTATGATTAGAATGGTGAGATCCTTTTTTGTTCCTATAAATATTGTGGTTTTATATCTCCTGTTGAAGTTGAAATGTGGGGTGTTACCAATACCATTATAATTGTAGTGGGATAAAGGGTGGAATAATTATTTCATTTAATTTTACTCACCCATGATGTTGCAATCGATATAAAAGTTTACGGTACCTCATTCATGTATACACATAGATAATTTTATTGAATGTATGTATTTTCATAAGATATTAAATTGAATTATCACAGAAGTCTATCAGGAGGCCAATATGGCGAAAATTGGGATTGAAAATAATGGTGTTAGATGGGATCCCACTTTGACGAATGAAATTATGGTAGAGTTGCATTGTAATTATGAAAAGGATTATAACAAAACCCTATTTATTAAGATTCTATAATTTTACTTTTTTGATTAATAAAGTCAATGGCCTGTTATGGTCTATGAACCTTTTAAAAAAAATATGTTTATATTTTCGTTCCTAATATCAATAAAATTTAAGAGGGGTTATCTTATGTTTTTAGAAACAATTTTATTACATACGATAAAACTAGTTACTAATGTAAAATTTAAAAAGGGTAAAAGTTAACAACCTTATGCTAATAGAATAAAAACATCCTAAAAACATTGAACGAAATTCATAGTGGAGGGATGTTCAAACATACCTCATCACCCACTAAAATATTTTCCATTTTCAATCTTTTACACTAGATTATATTTATTAAAATATAGTAATGTAATGACTAATTATAAAAATTACATTGTCTTAAATTATAAAATTTCATTAGATACACCACCTATATCCACAAATTCTAATGCATTATATTTATTAAACCCATCCCATGAATCCCCTCAACACTCTATACACATCCTAGAATCATTTTTATTTCTAATGGTAATTATTATGTAGTTTTTAGTTTTTTCCCATGGGATATCATCAAAAGAGAGAGTAGATTAGGCACATGAGTAAAACATATAATGACCAGTGGTAAGGATTCCCACATCTCAATTTTTCTCTATTGACAAATCCTTTTTATTTTTTCTTATTCCATTATTGTGGTGTAAATATTGACCTTTTATTTTTCTTTAAAATAATTATCATGTAATATAATGCATTTATAATTTTATCTCATATTTTAACATCATGTGTTTTAGATAGGAAATAAAACAATTTCATTAGTTGTTTTTGAATAAATTTTATTTCTATTAGTGTATTGATATACTATTATGGATAATTATTTTCAATGTTCCTTAATTATTCAATTTCTCTATTTTTTATTATAAAACTACTTTTTCCATGGATGTAATTACTTTTTTAAATCCTAATAATCATTATTTATTAATTTATAACTAATATTTGCAGCAGTATTGAGACTAATACATGTCCCTTATAATGTATTTTTCTTCTCCATTTCCAAATTTTTCATTCTCTCAACTGCTCTATCTTGATATATGGGAAAACAAAAATTTATCAATTTTTATCCCCATATTTCTTCTAACCCTTTCTATAAGTTATTTTTTCCTTTAAATATTTTTTTTTCTGAAAAATTAATTGTGAATGATAAAAAGGGATCTTATGAACCACCAATGTTACATTTGGGATACTCATAATCCTTAAATTTATTCTGTATTCGAAATTTTCAACCAATGTACTTATTATAATTTTTTTATATATGTTACATATATATATACTCTGCCAAATATCTATTTCCTTGTCTGTATTACACATTTTTTGTGTCCGATTCACAATTACCTCATTTAAATGAAATTTATATATGCTATATTTGTTACATTTTATTTATTTTCATGTACCAAAAAATTTAATTTTTCCAACCCTGAATATTTTATAAAACCCCTATATATATTATTGTGAACCAAACTAGTTAATGTCTGAATTTATGGGAAAAATAATATTTTTCTTATTAAATATATTTTTAATCATTTCATAATGCATCAACAAAGTGGTTCGCCATAACAATTTCTTTTACAATCCATATCTTAAATAATTTTTTCATAGTAACATAATTTTCAAGTTTAATTATTATTTATCCCAAAAATGGACATCCAAAATGTTTTTAATCCGTTTTAATATAGAATCATTATGATATGAATTTACTTATTCCTTGAGACCAGATTATTAAACCCTCTTCATTCATGTGTTTTTTAACATATTATACATAATTTATGATAATATATCTCCATGTGTCACACATATTCATGTATATGTTAGGAATTTTATCATTTCTCACTAATAGATCTCTAATACATTAGATATTGTTTATATCTTATGAGATGTTATGAAAAGGAATTGGTAGTGAAACACATCCTCTATCAGACACAATATACAATGTTAATATGAATGTGAACTGATCTAAATCCATTATGGTATTGTTTCCTCTAGGTTTGTGGGAAGGATAAGTTAATGTAATCCACCATAGGACTCTATATTTAATGTCTATAAGAGTATATAGTAAACTCACTACACCATAAGACTCTATCCACTTTTCTTTTTGGAATTTTGAGTCAACCCAATCCACTAAGAGACTTTTCCACTGTATTTATTAACATGGGTATCGATCTAAATCCACCTAGAGAATATGTACACTATGCTATGATGGTCAAGGTAGTGATTCTTAACATATTAATATGATTACATATTCCATATTAATTCTAGGTTTTAATTATTCTATGAACTTATGATATCATTACCCTATACCATGTTTCCTAACTATTACCAAACATTTAAAACATGGTACATGTTTTTATATATGATATTACCTAATTATTTATACTATAATAATGGAAATCCAAATTTTTTGTGTTATTTTAATGATGGAATTTCTCCCCTTATCATGATTTCTCATATTTTCATGATCTATCATAAGATGAAATGTCATTATGTTTTACCATACTAATAATTTTAGCTCCCCACATTAATGGGTTTTCATTCTGTAGGTTATGAATATGAGTAAAACATATGAGATGTCTTGAATGGTGTATAGTGTATATAAATTATATATAAATATAAAAATGTACCATAAATAATGATATTTTTTGTCGATGATCAATAATAAAAAATAATTAGTTCTTGGAATTGTGTGTTTATTATGAGATGTAATGAGTATCTTATAAAAAATTATGTAAATTAAATATATGATTAAGTTGGAGTATCATAATATTTATCGAGGATAGTATGTGGATAATACGTTTCTAGGACCCAATACAAGAGTGCGGGTGTATGGTTTTTAGTCTGTATAAGAGTAGGGTTTATTTATTTTTTAATATTATTATATTTATTTTTTATGTATTTTTTAGGTATTTTTATGGATTAGGTTAATTTTTATTTATAATTAGGATATTAAAACATTATTGAATACCCTAGTGTAAGTCTACAGGAAAAGTATAATTACATGATAACATTCAATTTTTTTGGTAAATTAATGATTATATTGTTTCTCATTAATTTAATTATAATCTTGATATAATAAGTGTATTTTTCTATAAAACATTTTAACATAAGAGAAATTAACTTGTAAAACATTGGTTAAGATTACATTTGATCTCTACGTGGTGTGTGATGAGTGGGTATGAGACTTCTCACATAGATATGCACTCATGGGGGATTTTCTACCATAAATCACATTATCTTAAAAATAAATTAGGATAAAAATAGTATTTATTATATTAAAGATTTTATTTATGAGTGTACTAATATTAAATAAAACACAATTGAATTAAGAGTGATATAGGACCAATTGAAATAAAATGTATTGGCTATATTGAAATAATTCATTTTTAGGTTGGATTTCCCTTGTAATTATTATAAAAAAGTTATATAATGGTTTTCATTTATCAGAACTCATGTTATATAATTTTTTTTAGTAATGGATAAGGTGTTAAGGAATCAGGTTAATGATGGATGCAATGGAAAAGATTATTTTTAATGAAAACCTTAAAAGGAATATATGTTATTTCTTAATATCTTATTATTATGTTGAAAAAAATTAGGTATGATTAATAACAAGAGTATTTGTTATCATCTTAAGTTACTTGTGAGGAAAAGGAATATATTTCATATAAGATTAGGTGATGAATATAATGAAATTGTGAGCACTCAATTTCATTAGTGTTAATGTTCATTTAACAGTAAAAAGCATGAACCTACGACCTCATGAGAGCTGTCTCCTTTTAGTGATTCCCTTTAGGTAATGGCTACTGATCTAGTACCCCATACTCATTGGAGATGAGGGGGGAGGGTGGATCTTCCTCCTCCTACTTAAAAAAACATGGCCACGACCCTTCCTTCCTTTGGGTAAACCGTATTTTCTTCGGGAGTTCCCAATTATTTCGATTTTACTAAAGGTTCCAAATATACATGACAACATGAATTAGCTAGATTTATTGACATAAATGTTATAAAATGCTTCTAGATTCCTAAAACTATCCTTACTAGATCTATTTAGATAGAGTTTACCACTTATTGATTGTTTTAATAGCATATGTTTTTTGTTCATGGGGTTCATAGGACCTGGAGTTCATTGTGCTTTTTGATAAATGGATCATCAGGGATTCATTTTCTTATACTGATGACATGATTCTAGGTTATTCTAGAGCTCCCTAAACCTGAAATGGATGATGAATCTTCTTTTTTTGTTGGACCTTTGATTTGCACATAAAAAAAGATACCCCTTTTTCATTTTGGGTTATTTTTTCAGAACATTTTCTACCATTTAAAAACCCTAATATTCTCTATATTCTAGATAATATTGTTGCCTTATTCCAATGTTCTGGAAGAATAACTAATTAATTATGTCATCCAATATCATATCATTTTTTTGTTCAGGTAGATTATTCTAAATATATTGTGGAATCAGAGTGGATTATATTTGTGAAGGAATTACACTGTAAAGAGGTTTTTATTTTTGAGTCGTGTGTAGAATACTATTTGTCTTGTACATGTCTGGGTCACCTAGGTTATTTTTACATCAAACATGATGAGAATAACATGGATTTCTTATGTTGATAAACTTTTAGGTGATTGGGTGTGAGATAATTTATATTTCTATAATGGTTCAGATTGGTATATATGATTCAACAAATACAAAATGTATTTAGAAAGAGAAAAGACCATTAAACCATGGTCCAAATGTGGTAGATAAATTTATTGGTTCAATTTAAGTTTTGACGGTTTTTCTTTGAAATTGAATTCCATGTGTAAGACATGGGGAACTAAGGGGGTATGCTCAAATGAATCTATATAACCTAAAAACAACTTTCCTAATACTATTTCATATTTATATGTTGTTCTTGTTGGGGACCAGTTGACACAAGAATTTGTGACGTAGTCAAAGAGATAAGGATCCCATGATAATTATTTTTAAGTCACTCCAACTGTATAGGGGTGGTGGGTGAACAAAAGAAGAAATTCAATCCTTACAAGGAACATGTTGACTAATAATCTCTAAAACCTCTTTGATGTTCTGGGAAATTAAGGTTGGGATTAGGATCCAAGGGACTCTAATCATATGTGTACCCCACATAAAAAACTAGATTAGATGGGGAAGAGACAGAAGAGTATACTTCTATAAATAGTTTAGGTTTCATTGCAGATGAATGAAAGGGGAGGGTACTTCACAATCCATGGACAAATAAAGTGAAGAAGCTAGACAGTGATGTGCGGAGTTGCATTGTGCATTAGGGTAAATCCAACGGGTTCAAGGATTACTCCCACCTTCCTAAACAAATGTAGAAATGTTATATTAAAACAAATAGGTCCAAGGAATTGGATTGTAATTCCTCTGATAAAGTCCCTTTATAGGGGAAGGGTTTTAGACCCTAGGGTGATGACCTGATGACCGAATCTAGAGACTCGGTGCATCATTACAAGGCTGGTAGAATGGTTGATACTACATTGCATATGTGGGTAGATCATATGGTTGCAGATGTAATTTTTTGTGATACAAACAATGTTATGGTCAAACCCACTATGGATGTGTTATATTCCTAATATTTGGATGTAGTTAATTGGGATGGGATAAATTAAAACTCATTGGAATGTATTATCCACTCTAAGGAAAAAAGGAGTAGGAGTTTCTAACCATTAATGCCTCTCATGAGGAGGTAGGAAGAACATCTGAGATATTGATTATTCTTCATAATATCAATGGTCAATGGTCATAGATTATTAAGAAATGTCTTATTTGGAAAGAGTCATCAATGAATGGATTATTAATTTGGAGGAGTACATTCAAAAATTAAAAAAATAGGGATTCTTAGTTTGAATACCTCATAAAAGATGATCTGGACACCAAAGTACAGACCATTCACTGTAAATTATATAAGGATAATTATTATAATAATATAAAACACAATTTTAATGATTTTGATTTTTTTTGTTCAATGATAAATTATTAAAAATGTGAGGTTTCAAACTATTACCTAAAAAGTGATTCTTAATAAAAATTGAATTTTTAGTCAATTTACTTCTTGTCAAAATGTGGGAAGAGGGACTCTTTTGAATGACTTAAATTTAAAAGAAGACCATTTATTTGAGATAATGGAGTGAATTGAAAAATAAGTTATCATCGAAAAGGATAATTTCAACCAACAAATTTTGAGAAAATATTTTATATCCTATGGATACACTTGAAAATAAATGTTTTTGGTGCGTGTACATTTTAAACATTAGATACCAGTGTCCTAATATAGGGAATTAAAATGAAAATAAATAATAACTGCCTTAGAGGTAATGGTAACATAGTATGGAATATGAAATTTTCTAATATTGAATTGGATAATGATAATTAATTGGTTCAATGTGAATTTATTATCCACTCCATATTTTTAGATGTCATATATTGTGAATGTTCCCCTAAAATATTATCTATTTAATTATAAATTAAAACACATAGCTGTATGATTATTTTTTATACGGAATATGAAAGTCTTTCTAGGTTTTTTGGATTATGAATCATGATTATTTTAGATTCCATAATTTTTAATTGAATTATTTCAAAGGAAAACAAATATATTTTAAATCATTGTATTTTTGATATATCTATTGAAATTATATATTGAGAATCATTGATATTTTAAACATACTTCTACATTTTTATTATGAGTTAAAAATTTAAATTATGAGGATTAAATATATTTAAGGTGAAAAATATGAAGCCAAAATAATTTTCTATATAAATTTTAATTTAAAAAACTACATTGAAATGTTATTTCAAAGAAAAAACTAATGTAAAATGAGTCACAATATTTTATATGGATATTAAAAAAATTATCTGTGAATATTAAAACCATCTGAAAAAAAAATAATCAATAAAATCATGTATCAATATGACATTGAATTGTAATAGGATTAGTTCGTATGTGACATTATGTGAACAAATTTTTTTTGATTTGATATAATATAAATGTTGGGGTATAAGGTTATACTGTGAGGGACTTTTGCCACATATCAGAGTGTGTCAAAATAAATAACATAAACCAGAAACTATACAAATTAAAAATAAATATTATACTAAATGGAATCAATCACAAGGATCATCAATAATATTAATTAATAGGGAAGGAAGTTGTCATATAGAATCATAGTTATCCTAGTAATGAACATTACCGATTTTCCAAAGGGTGGACCACATATAAAGAATAAACAATATATTTATTCCTTACAGACAACCACATGTCTCACCAAATTCCTTTAATTAATCTCATATATGCTATCCTACCTCGATCAAGCAATACTAAATAATTGGTCCTTGATAAATTATACTACACACATCATAATTAACCGAAAAGATTATATAAAGTCTTAATGGTCACAAAATATCCCACATGGGAGGGGAGAAATAATTTCTCATTAGCCTAACCAATAGTGTACCAGCAATATGAAATAATAAAACAGTCATATGTCTGTGAATTGGAAACCCATGATTTGTAATAACAGAACTAAAATTAATAAATAAATCATCATCTACCATAGATCTCTCTTCTAACATCCAAATCCACCTAAACTACTTCAATAACTGAAAGTATTTCATTGAGAACATCCTAAAATCATTCCAATCAATATCATGCCCATGGATATGTCCTTGTATGAAGCCCTAGTAATTGTATAAATCTATAATCCTTATCAAAGTATTGTGTCCAAGAAATTATAACTCTAAAAACCTATTATCTGAACCATTGCATAATATTAATTTTATTGTAACCTAGATAACCATCAAGTCTAATCCACAGAGAATTTATGATGAATTACAACAATGATATCTTATGAGAAGAACATCAAGTTAGTGTTTGAGGCATTCGAAACTGGATAACCTACAATCCAAATCCATGGATATTTTCTATCCAATCCCATTCTGGAAAACCTGTCAGATGTATCCAATGAATTTTTAAGGCCTTCCAACTTGAATAACAATAAGTCAAATATAATGACCATATCAAAAATATTAAAAAATAGATAACATATTATCCAAATAAATGTATCAAGTGTAATTAATTTTAAATATAAATTTTATATTTCAAGGTATATTTTACGTCCCAAACATATAAATACATGGATCATGTCCACGGAATCCCAAACCACATGTCATAATCAAACACAATAGTATGATCATAGGATAATGTCCTAGGAATCCCATTTATCATTAAGCTTATATGTACGTAGTACTCCACACCCATAGAATCAATAACTTTATAAATTTATGGGGGTCAACCATTTAACCAATCTCATCCCAAAACCAAAGGTTAGGCACACTATTGTAATAAATTTTTTTTGTTACTAACATAGTAAGATTGATCCATCTATTTGGGTTATAAGGTAACCCTTACTATCATTACTAATTATTCTCATAAATAATATCTCTAGGATAAAAATATCACATAGGTACCAATTTGGGTCCCCTAAAGACCCAAAATTTCTATGTAATATTCTTAATTAAATGGAAATTTTATGAGTATGAAGAAAATTGATGGCGGGTGATTTTGAGGCCCGGTGTTCCTGGAATGAATTTCTGAACATTTTTTCATGTATATTCACTAAATGTATGACTGGGTTTTTGTAATATTTGAACTGGTGCATAGAATTTAAATATGAGGACACCATTGAACTTGCAACGCTGGTATTCGCTTAAAGGGACTTTCACCTTAATGGCAGTTGGTCAAGGGTGAAAGATAATTTTTGGTTTATTCATGAAAGATTAAAAGAAAATAAAATTGGGTAACTTTTTATTTTATTTCTTTTTGAAACTCCATTAAGGATGTTTCACAGGTGGGGACCACCTGAACTAAACCTCCCTTGAGAGATCATGGTGGTGGAGACCACTCATGGTTAAAACCCCTTTGAACCTCCCACTTAAATGTGGGTAAGTCTCTTAAACTCCCCTCTTAAGTGTGAGAAACCCCTTGGTCACCCTCCAACATTAACATTTCCAAGACTTGTCTCATTAATTTGGATAATTAATTAAACCAACATGCCATTTTAGTTTCTTCCATTATTATTAGTCCAATTAATTTAAATTAATAAGTTGGTTATTCCTTCATTTTGGTGGAATTGGGGAAAGGGGTGGAAAAAGGAAGTTGGGATAAAATCTCTCCAATAAAGAATGCAAACGAATAATGCTTCACCTTTGATAGACTCTTCTCCAAACTCCATCGAAGTATTTCTGATGAGGAACATCTACATCGATGATCGAGGAGACGTCGATGTCACCAACAACTGTCTATCCCCAACAATGCAGTCTCCTTCCATGCGACCTCCGTAAACAAATCAAACAAGGTAGGAAGGGTGTTGGAATTATTTTTCCCTTACCTATTCTTGTTATTCTTGTGAAATAGTATTTTAGCTTCTTGTTATCCCACTAATGAAAAGAGTGTGGGATAAAAAAACATGATATGTACTCTCCATAATTCTTGTGATGATTTGTGGTGTTCTTGACGATGGAGGAGGTCAGCGACCAACTACGAAGGGGCATGTGAACGACGGCTTACACCACCACCATCCACATCAAAGGTGACGGCACAACGACCTCCACCGACCACAGCCATCGATTCTCATGGCCTCACTCCACTCCACCTACGTCGCCCCGTCTAGGCCGTCGCGCTGCCTCCACACACTACAGCCGAGCCTCTCCGGCCGCACCACCCCCACTGCACCCTCGCGGCACCACGTGGTTGTGCCGCTCTGAACGAGCTTGTAAAGACCCAAAGATTGACGTACATGGATATTACATTACTTTTTCGGAATACATAGTACATAACAAAAACACACACACAAGGACCGTAATAGTTTAGTGTCGTTGGAAACTCGGAATATAATCTTCTAATCGTGGTGAAAGATCTTCAACATCTCCCATAAAGATCTTCTTTTTTTAAACCTAAATCCTTTTTTTATGTCCTAGGGAAAATAAAACATAAAAGGGTGAGCTCAAATGCTCAGTAAGGGTAAACAAAAGAAATATCAATCACGTCATATTCATAAGAACATATCTTTTGGAAATCTTAACCTGCAAAAAAGATCATAATTTCATAACATGGGATAAATCATAGTAGTGAAATGTAATCCCAATAATCATAACTTAAAACATGAAACTATTTTTCATACACAGATAATCATAGAGAATAATTTCTTATTAGTCAAGACTCATTTCCAAGACTATCTTAGTGGACAAAGTCCCTTTCTGAACCGAGTTCACTCCTCGTTTCAGTCCTGTTTCACTGAATCGGTATAACCAACTGTTCCATCCATGTCTATCTCATTAGATATAAAATCTTTACTCAATGCATTGGAGGGAGATATAGGTCTCACCCATATCATAATGATACCATTCTTATGTGTGCCCCAAAATCAAAAATCATACATCATTGCATAACCGCTGTAATAAAAATTGGAATCATAAATATCATGCCATCATAACATAATCCATAAAAGATAAAAGGAAATAATAAAAATAATTCCATCATAACATAATAAAATCAATGTAAAAATAGGGATAGAAACAGAACACTTTATTATCTTAGTTGGAAAATAATTTTGATAAAACACTTGAACTCCATTCTTGAGGAAAATATCCTTTCTTCTTCAAAAACACTTTTCCTTTCATAACATGTCATAAAATTCTAAACTAAAAGAAATAAACTTTAAAACAAGTAAAGGAAGCTTATTGGAAATAATGTTTTTAAAAAAAATACAATCATGCCGTATAAGTTAAAAAAACATTCTTCTCGTACTTTTTTCAGAAAAGTCAAAAAGTACCTCGTACGAAAAACGACAACAGATTCCTTTCATATATTTACTAAAAACTCACTGAAGGGTAAAATTGGATATAAAATACTATAGAAGGATATAAATATTACATATTGGGGAAAAATGGATGTGGATGATAAAATACACCCCAGTAAATACCAAAGTATAAACAATCTCGGATAAAAATGAGATTGTGATATTTTCACTTACCTTAGGTCTGATTTGCTTCATATGTGTCCGAAACTCCTGTATAATGATTTAAATAATGTGATTTACTTATTCCAGAATCATACTCATTGTTATGATATCATATATTGAAGTGCCCAGATCAGTGTGAATCACTGAGAGGGGGAGGGGGTGAATCAGTGATCCTTTAAAACTTTTTACTAATTGATTCTTAATCAATTAAACCTATATGGCTGGTTAAAGCCTCGATCCACTCTTCTTGTATCTCTCAACCTTTCCCGGATAATGCAGTAATGAAAAGGCACAGGACACAAGGATTTACAAGGTTCGGCACCAAAGGCCTACATCCTTGCCATGCTCTCCAAGCATGGATTCTCCATTATAACCTGTTAAAATTACAATGGTCGATACAGAGTCCCACTGTATCTCTCCTGAGTCCCACAGGAGGGTTTTTATACTGCTTCACACAGTGTTACCAGAGTCCCACTGGCCTGCTCCAGAATCCCACTGAAGACTTCTTCTCCCTGAGTCCCACAGGGTCTTCTCTTGGCTCCTCGAGTCGCACGAGTAGCTCTTCTTCACTTTAAGGTCTTCAAGTATCTTCAGCAGTCTGGGATAAAGACTGCTGGCCTTGCTCTGTACCTCTGATCACTTGTGATGATTAGGATCTTCTCAATCTACTGAAAACTCAGACAACCAATCTCTTTAACTTCAGTCTGGCTCAGTCTCAGTTCACTTCAACATCATGCACTGAGTGCATGGCAACTCTTCAAGATCTTCAAGTCTTGGACTCCTCAGATGCACACCACTGATTTAGCACTGTTCACGTGTGCACGTGCATGCATGCATGCATGCACTTTCCTTTTCTTCCTCCTGGTGCAGTAGACCCATAAAGGGTGTAATCAATTATAGCACACACCTTTTCTACAATCTTCACACACTATATTCAAATTGCTCACACACTTAGAAGTGTGTTTTACTTTAGGGTGAGGGTCTCCTCAATCTTCCTTCTTCTAAGTGTGTTCACTTCACTTAGTGCACACACACTAGGTTCGGCCTCCTTATCTCATTGCACACAAAACTTCTTCACTTTGACAAACACTTGAGCTTGGCCTACTTCACTTGCAAAGCACACTCACTTCCTTGTTCTTATAATCTTCTTCAAAGTGTGCACTCCACTTATGCACACACTTGGTTCTTCATTTTTCACACACAAGGGCTACGGCCTTCTCTTGTTCTTTTTGCACACAAAGGCACAAAGGCCTCGGCCTTCCTTCTTCACCTCTCACACACAAAGTGTGGTCTTCCACTTGGTGCACACACACAAATAGTGTGGTCTTCCTCCTTATGCACACACACAAGGCTACGGCCTGTTTGTTTTTCTTTTTGCACACATGTAGGCTTAGGTGTTTTCTCCTTTTAGCGCACACACACTTGGTGTGTAATTCTCATCACCCGAATCTCCTACTGCCCATATGAAGGCGCGCAAGTGCTTGATGAGCCGTGCCCTTCTCTTCTTCACTATGCACACACAAGTGCTCAAGCCTTGGGTTCTCTTCTCCACTTGGCACACACACACACGAGTCAAGGCCTCGGCTTTCTTTTCCCTTCTTGCACACACACCCGAGTGTGTCCTTCCCCACTTATGCACACACAAGGCTATGCCTCGGCTTCTCCTCTCCACTTGAGCTGCTTTCAATAAGGAGGCACACACACAAGGCCTCGGGTTCTTCTACTATTCCACCTCAATGCCAAAGGAGGCGCGCAAGGTGTCTTGGTGCAAGGGCGCGCAAGACCTCCTACCCGCGGGGCGCGCAAGTGCAACACCCGCGGGGTCTTCCTCCTGCCGCGCAAGGGTGAGGGCAGAGAGGGAACAAGCCTCGGGTGCGCAAAGTGTTGCGGCCACGAGCTCTTCCTGCCGCGCAAAGGATTAGCGCGCAGGGGACTCAGCCGCGCAAATACCTTACGCGGGGCTTCAACTTCGCGAGGCAGAGGCACACGCGGATCAACAGATCTTCAATGAAAAACATCAGCAGCTTCTTCTCGAGGGCTAGGCCTCATTTATATAGGCAGAGGAAGGCTTCAAATCCTCCGCGTGTTTTAACTTCAAAATGCCGAGATCTTAGGATCTTCAAAATCTTTACGAATCTTGATTTTCTTTCCTCTGTTTCACGCGGGATCTTCCTCTTTAATTTCCTCTACGTGCATGCGACTTAGAACGCATGCACGACCTTCTTCTGATCCATAATATGCACGCAAAAACACCCCACGGCCTTCGGCAGCTTTGCTTGCCTCGGCCTCACTCGAAATCCTCCAAACATTGCCTGCATGCTCTCTTTATTGCATGGATGGATTCGGTATGTCCAGACGAGCACGAGGGTGCCTTCGGCTTCGAGAGAGATGGCCGGAATCTCAAAAACATCACTCGGGAGGCGCCTGGTTCAGCGGGGCTCACGGATGGCTTCGGCTCGAGCTCGAGGTTGAGGACAAAGCGGCAGCCGTCGGATCAGGTGATCGAAAGACATCGGACGGCTGGATCAGATCGCGGCGCCGTGGGATTAGATGAGCGGCTCGGATCGGCCGCGAGATCAGATGAGCGGCTGGGATTCGCTCCGGGTGAAAAATGCGCGTCCCACATCGAATCCGCGGCCGGTTTTTCCGCGCTTTATAAGCCTGGCGCTCCCTCAACCCGCCAGTTGAATCTCCTCCCCTCTCGGTGCCGCCCCGCACCGAGTTCTTTAGCGGGCGCGCTCTTGCGCCCACCCTCTGCTCCTCGCGGGCGCGGTCCTAGCGCCCACTATGCCTCCTGCGGGCGCGCCACTGGCGCCCACTATGCACACTGCGCTCCTCCGGGCGTGCCCCTGGCGCCCTTGCGGTGTCTGCGGGTGCGCCCCTGCCGCCCTGGCTCGCCCCACGGGGTTCCCCCGGGCGTGGTGCCCTAGTGCCCATGCCTTGGGGTTGAACCCCCCAAGGTGCCTTGGCTGGCCAATTTTTTGGAAAAGGGACAGAATAGGACTTTGTGAAATACAAAGTTCTTCTCCATATAAAACATGCCAAATGCCAAGTGCCACTTCAAGCCTTCTTCGTCATTTATCCTTCTTCCTTTCTTCTTCTTCATTTTGAAATTCCTCCATTATCTTCAACATGTATTCATCACTTATGAATGGAATTTCAAACGGTTTCTTCTTAATCTTCTTCATCTCCTCTTCCATATGTGTTCAATACTTAGGAGGGACTTCTTGAAGGTTTTTCATCTTCAACCGAACTCCTGAATCAAATAACTTCTTCAATTCTCTTTGTTGATTTAATCAGAGATCAAATTGGAACTTCTTCAAATTCTCATGCACTAAGTGATAGTGCATGGACTTTATTAATCCACTTCATCCACTTAGAAGTTGTGGATGGATCTCTTCAACTCCTCATGCATTGTCAGTACAATGCATGGTCTTCTAATCATGTTGTGACTTTGTATCCAGTTGATACAAGTTCTATGAACTTAAAGAACAGCTCCACAATCGTCAGATGTTCATGGAGAATGTGTTAACCACAATTTCCGATGCCACTTAGTGAATCTCCTAAGTGACATTCCTCTAAGTTCCATGGCCATTCCCCATTCACCACCAACACCATCACAACCTTTTTCATTCACATCTTGACATTCCTTGACTTCCATTCATTCCAAGACAACTTCATGCCTCATTGACAACTTCATGCCTCATTGACAACAAATGAAACACATTGCACTTCAATCTCCCCCTTTGTATTTGTTGTCAATACACCACTTCAGCACATATTAATGGGTCAATATGTGTGCCAATATTTTCTCCCCCTTATTGGCAATCAAATGCAAAGGTGTGGTGTGGTTCACTTTCAAAAATCTCTTCCTCCCTTATAAATAGTATTCTCTTTGAAAAACACTGAGAGAGGGATGATGTCACATGTTCTTCTTTAGCAAAGAACCTTTAGTAGATCAACTCTAAGTCTACTTGGGCTAACACGGTGTAGAAAACAAGAGTGATGTAACCAAGGTACTCAATGCTGTCCATAACTCTCTACACATGTGAGATCATGCTTAGGGGTTGAATTTTTTTTTCAGATATTCAATGAATTGCTGAATCCTGCACATACTTCACAAAACTCATTAGAAAGTTCAGTGCAAAGATAAAGCTCCCCCTTTTATCCATTTGTCTTCAATCCATACTCCCCCTTAATTGACAAGATGAACTCAATTAAGAAACAAGGGATGAAAGCATGATTGGAATACCTTCAGCTTTTCTCAAGATAGTATTAAATCTTAGAATACCATCTTCTCCAGATTGGCTCCCCCTCAAGGGGTGCACTCCATTCAATCCAAACCATCCTCCAGCTGAGAATGATCATCATCTTCAATTCCCTGCAATGTTAGCACATGTAAATACCAGAAGTATAAGGGAATAAGATGGAACCTCCTTGGTTCATCAATGTGAACAACAAGGTTGAGAAGATTCTCTCAACCGAGATGTCCCACTTTCACCAGTCTTCACACTTGCACATTTGATCTTCATTGATGACTGTGCTGGTGTGGTTCTCAACCCATCTTCATGTGAAATCTTTTTCTTCCCTTTTGCTTTAGCAAATGCCAGAGTTTCATCTTCAGCTCTTTGTAGTTCTTTGGCAAGTTGCAACTGATGTGGCCATATGACAAGTATATCATTTGGAAGATTGGCCTCAGTTCTGGAAGTTCCACATGGTTCTTTGGATGCTGCTAAGCTACCTCTCTTAGGCAACTTATTTTCAATCAATCCCTTCTTCTTCTGGATTGATTGCCTTTTGGAGTTCAGTCTGCTTCTATTTAGTTTCATGGATTCTTTACAAAGGTCCATGATGTGTCCTTTCTTTCCACAGTAGAAGCATTTCTTGGTGGTCCTACTGGATGACTCACCCTTCTTGGATTTGAATTCCAAGGACTTCTCTTAATTCTTCAAACTCTTCTTGGGAGCATCTTCTACTTTCTTCTGCTTGCTTCCCAAGGAATCTCTTTTAGCCAGGTTCAGTGATCTTCTCTTCATTCCAGCTTTGGATACAGTTGGAGATTGACATGTATCATTCTTTTGACCACTTTTGCAATCATCCCAGATGTTGTCAAGTAATCCAAATCTGTTAGCAGTAAACAGATGTCTCTGGACCTGTGGATGCTGCTTCTTTCCTTCTGGCTTGCTCCCCCTTGGCATGGGCTTCCTCTGTGCTTTGGCATTCAGTGGATTGTACCAAAAATCCTTTGCACAATGCCCATACCTGTTACAACACCAACACTGACCCACAAATCTTGACCTCTTCAGTCCTTCTGATTGTTGGGTTCTTGTCTTGAATTGTTGTGCTGCTTCAGAAGAGCTCTGCTTCTTCATTTTCTTCATCCATACTTGTTTGGAATCATTCTTCCATCCTGCACTTTTAGTAGAAACACTTTTAGAAACATGAGTACAAGATGGTATGGATGGTACCTTCTTGTTAGAAGTTGTTGCTCTTTCACTAGAGGATGTCTTTCTTTTAGAATCATCCTTCTCAAGGCATACTTGAGTAGCAACATTTCTCCTTTCAGCTGACTGGGAGGCTTTAGCTTTGGGTGATTGCAGATTTTTCAATATCACCTCTAGTTCTAGGCATTTCATGTTAAGGGAGTTCTTCTCATCCTTAACTGTTCTTAGCCTTCCTTCCCATTTCTCTTCCAGCTGTTTCATCTGGTCTTCATGCACTTGCTTCATTTCAAGCAATGAGTTGTCCAGCTCCTTCACCCTTTTGACTTTGTCTTCTAGTTGAGCATCTCTGACAACCATTGACACTTTGTGCCTCTTTTCCAGTGCATGGAAAACTTCTTTGACCAATACTTTAAAGATTTCTTTCTCAGAAAGGCTTCTTTGCAATTCTTCAGCAGTGTCTTCATATCTTTCATTGCAAAGAGATACTGTTTCATCTTTGGCATTTACCAGCTTTCTGAGAGTGTTGGTTATGCCAACCCTTTTAGCCAATTGGACTTCCAGAGAATTGGCTTCATCTTCTAGCTGTAATTTTTCTTCTTGAAGATCAAGGAGGCCTGTAGCTATACACATTGCAATTTCCTTGGGGACTCTCTTCTGAAGATATTTGATTGCATTTAGAAGATCATTGTTCCTTCCATCTTCATCACAGCTAGAGCAGGCTTCATCAGAAGAATGATAAAAGGAATTTTCATCTGATGTGACTTTCACATTTCTTTCCATAGAAGGAGTTTCTCTGATTGCAGCAACCTTCTTCCTCATCTTCTTTGCCTGTTTCTTCATTCTGTTTTTCTGAGTCTTGGCAGATATCTCCATTTGAGGCTGTTCTTTCATTTCCTCAAATCTGCACTCCATCAAGACTCCCTTGGATATTTTAGAGGAAACCTCCCTCTGATACCAATTGAAGTGCCCAGATCAGTGTGAATCACTGAGAGGGGGAGGGGGTGAATCAGTGATCCTTTAAAACTTTTTACTAATTGATTCTTAATCAATTAAACCTCTATGGCTGGTTAAAGCCTCGATCCACTCTTCTTGTATCTCTCAACCTTTCCCGGATAATGCAGTAATGAAAAGGCACAGGACACAAGGATTTACAAGGTTCGGCACCAAAGGCCTACATCCTTGCCATGCTCTCCAAGCATGGATTCTCCATTATAACCTGTTAAAATTACAATGGTCGATACAGAGTCCCACTGTATCTCTCCTGAGTCCCACAGGAGGGTTTTTATACTGCTTCACACAGTGTTACCAAAGTCCCACTGGCCTGCTCCAGAATCCCACTGAAGACTTCTTCTCCCTGAGTCCCACAGGGTCTTCTCTTGGCTCCTCGAGTCGCACGAGTAGCTCTTCTTCACTTTAAGGTCTTCAAGTATCTTCAGCAGTCTGGGATAAAGACTGATGGCCTTGCTCTGTACCTCTGATCACTTGTGATGATCAGGATCTTCTCAATCTACTGAAAACTCAGACAACCAATCTCTTTAACTTCAGTCTGGCTCAGTCTCAGTTCACTTCAACATCATGCACTGAGTGCATGGCAACTCTTCAAGATCTTCAAGTCTTGGACTCCTCAGATGAACACCATTGATTTAGCACTGTTCACGTGTGCACGTGCATACATGCATGCATGCACTTTCCTTTTCTTCCTCCTGGTGCAGTAGACCCATAAAGGGTGTAATCAATTATAGCACAAACCTTTTCTACAATCTTCACACACTATATTCAAATTTCTCACACACTCAGAAGTGTGTTTTACTTTAGTGTGAGGGTCTCCTCAATCTTCCTTCTTCTAAGTGTGTTCACTTCACTTAGTGCACACACACTAGGTTCGGCCTCCTTATCTCATTGCACACAAAACTTCTTCACTTTGACAAACACTTGAGCTTGGCCTACTTCACTTGCAAAGCACACTCACTTCCTTGTTCTTATAATCTTCTTCAAAGTGTGCACTCCACTTATGCACACACTTGGTTCTTCATTTTTCACACACAAGGGCTACGGCCTTCTCTTGTTCTTTTTGCACACAAAGGCACAAAGGCCTCGGCCTTCCTTCTTCACCTCTCACACACAAAGTGTGGTCTTCCACTTGGTGCACACACACAAATAGTGTGGTCTTCCTCCTTATGCACACACACAAGGCTATGGCCTGTTTGTGTTTCTTTTTGCACACATGTAGGCTTAGGTGTTTTCTCCTTTTAGCGCACACACACTTGGTGTGTAATTCTCATCACCCGAATCTCCTACTGCCCATATGAAGGCGCGCAAGTGCTTGATGAGCCGTGCCCTTCTCTTCTTCACTATGCACACACAAGTGCTCAAGCCTTGGGTTCTCTTCTCCACTTGGCACACACACACACGAGGCAAGGCCTCGGCTTTCTTTTCCCTTCTTGCACACACACCCGAGTGTGTCCTTCCCCACTTATGCACACACAAGGCTATGCCTCGGCTTCTCCTCTCCACTTGAGCTCCTTTCAATAAGAGGCACACACACAAGGCCTCGGGTTCTTCTGCTATTCCACCTCAATGCCAAAGGAGGCGCGCAAGGTGTCTTTGTGCAAGGGCGCGCAAGACCTCCTACCCGCGGGGCGCGCAAGTGCAACACCCGCGGGGTCTTCCTCCTGCCGTGCAAGGGTGCGGGCAGAGAGGGAACAAGCCTCGGGCGCGCAAAGTGTTGCGGCCACGAGCTCTTCCTGCCGTGCAAAGGATTAGCGCGCAGGGGACTCAGCCGCGCAAATACCTTACGCGGGGCTTCAACTTCGCGAGGCAGAGGCACACGCGGATCAACAGATCTTCAATGAAAAACATCAGCAGCTTCTTCTCGAGGACTAGGCCTCATTTATATAGGCAGAGGAAGGCTTCAAATCCTCCACGTGTTTTAACTTCAAAATGCCGAGATCTTAGGATCTTCAAAATCTTTACGAATCTTGATTTTCTTTCCTCTGTTTCATGCGGGATCTTCCTCTTTAATTTCCTCTACGTGCATGCGAGTTAGAACGCATGCAAGGCCTTCTTCTGATCCATAATATGCACGCAAAAACACCCCACGGCCTTCGGCAGCTTTGCTTGCCTCGGCCTCACTCGAAAACCTCCAAACATTGCATGCATGCTCTCTTTATTGCATGGATGGATTCGGTATGTCCAGACGAGCACGAGGGTGCCTTCAGCTTCGAGAGAGATGGCCGGAATCTCAAAAACATCACTCGGGAGGCGCCTGGTTCAGCGGGGCTCACGGATGGCTTCGGCTCGAGCTCGAGGTTGAGGACGAAGCGGCAGCTGTCGGATCAGGTGATCGAAAGACATCGGACGGCTGGATCAGATCGCGGCGCCGCGGGATTAGATGAGCGGCTCGGATCGGCCGCGAGATCAGATGAGCGGCTGGGATTCGCTCCGGGTGAAAAATGCGCGTCCCACATCGAATCCGCGGCCGGTTTTTCTGCGCTTTATAAGCCTGGCGCTCCCTCAACCTGCCAGTTGAATCTCCTCCCCTCTCGGTGCCGCCCCGCACCGAGTTCTTTAGCGGGCGCGCTCTTGCGCCCACCCTCTGCTCCCCGCGGGCGCGGTTCTAGCGCCCACTATGCCTCCTGCGGGCGCGCCACTGGCGCCCACTATGCACACTGCGCTCCTCCGGGCGTGCCCCTGGCGCCCTTGCGGTGTCTGCGGGTGCGCCCCTGCCGCCCTGGCTCGCCCCACGGGGTTCCCCCGGGCGTGGTGCCCTAGTGCCCATGCCTTGGGGTTGAACCCCCCAAGGTGCCTTGGCTGGCCAATTTTTTGGCAAAGGGACAGAATAGGACTTTGTGAAATACAAAGTTCTTCTCCATATAAAACATGCCAAATGCCAAGTGCCACTTCAAGCCTTCTTCCTCATTTATCCTTATTCCTTTCTTCTTCTTCATTTTGAAATTCCTCCATTATCTTCAACATGTATTCATCACTTATGAATGGAATTTCAAACGGTTTCTTCTTAATCTTCTTCATCTCCTCTTCCATATGTGTTCAATACTTAGGAGGGACTTCTTGAAGGTTTTTCATCTTCAACCGAACTCCTTAATCAAATAACTTCTTCAATTCTCTTTGTTGATTTAATCAGAGATCAAATTGGAACTTCTTCAAATTCTCATGCACTAAGTGATAGTGCATGGACTTTATTAATCCACTTCATCCACTTAGAAGTTGTGGATGGATCTCTTCAACTCCTCATGCATTGTCAGTACAATGCATGGTCTTCTAATCATGTTGTGACTTTGTATCCAGTTGATACAAGTTCTATGAACTTAAAGAACAGCTCCACAATCGTCAGATGTTCATGGAGAATGTGTTAACCACAATTTCCGATGCCACTTAGTGAATCTCCTAAGTGACATTCCTCTAAGTTCCATGGCCATTCCCCATTCACCACCAACACCATCACAACCTTTGTCATTCACATCTTGACATTCCTTGACTTCCATTCATTCCAAGACAACTTCATGCCTCATTGACAACTTCATGCCTCATTGACAACAAATGCAACACATTGCACTTCATATATGGTTCACTTATGGATTTATATTACCTGTTCTATTGTAAATTCCATGTTAAAGAGCGTTTTGGGTAAAATCGTTTCATTTGTCATCCGTGTTTTGACTTGTAATTATTCATATGATTACTTAGATCATGATTAATTAATTCCAGAATATAAAACATGATTTATGTATAATATATATTCATAATATATATATATATATAATAGATCAGTAAATGGAAAGAAATACACCGTTCATGGAGACGGTAGACCGTACGTACGCATGAACGCTGTTTTCTTTTCCTTATTGAGTTGAATGGAATTAAGTAGATGACATAAATATATATACACATAAATCCAGAATCATTATTATGTCATATATTTAATTATTAATTATTATATATACTTTATAATCATTCCTGAATGTTTAACGTGGAGAATGAATCTCATCGCGTCGTGGAGACGGTAGTCCGTACGTACGCACGAGCGATGATATCATTCTCATGATCGTTGAATTGTATTGGAGTGTATGTATAATATTTCATAATCAATATCACTTTAAAATAATCATATATAGTTATTATTTACACCATTATACCCATCCAAATAAGGTGGTGGTGGAAAATAGATTACACCTCGGCGTGGAGACGGTATTCCGTACGTACGCACGCGCGGTGATTTCGTTTTCCGTAGGATGGTTAGATGGTGAAATAAGGTTGTTTCATAATTATAATAACATATCAGTATATAAGTGATACTGATGTAATTACTTCATAATGAAACAACCTAATAAGAAGATGTGGAAGAAGAAATAAAGATGAAAGAATCGGTAACAGACATTACCTCTTCATTGAAGCGCCTCTTTGAGATCTCCTTTTAGGGGACTAAAATTGATATTTTAGGAAGACCAGAACCTCTAGTATGTTTCTAGGGAAGTGGATAAGGGAATTTGACAGGGTTTGGTCAAGCTTGGAGGCACAAAGTTGTGTGAGGAAGAGAGGGAGGAGGTTCCCTTTTATAATGGAGGAGAGGGGCTCCTTTGGAAAACTAAAAATATTATTTTATTATAAAGTCATATTCGGTTTTAAATAGCTCCAAATTGATTTATTTCGAATTAAGGTGGGTATGGATCTAAATCCTCTCATATAATATAATTTATACATGTTTAGGTTCCTATTTTAACCCTATCATTTAGATTTAACATTAAGTTAAATAATTTTACTTTTACCGTGTCTTCTTGTGTTCTTACACTATAAGGTTAATAAACTTACTATAACAAGACAAAAGAACCCCAAGTTGTTTATTATTAATATATATAACCTTATCTAAGTCATTTGGCCGAACCTTATATTTTTATGAATAAAATAACAATTAATAATATAATACTTGTTTTAAAAACTATTTAATGTCAACTTTGACATTATTTAGTAATTGATTTTTGTGAAAATCATAACAGAATTATTAGTTCGAAAAAAGTTAATTAAATCAATAATAACATGTCATATTAACCTATAAAATTATTTTAATTCATAAAAAGTCTCAAATTATATTTAATTGGGTATTTATAATATCAATTATTATAATTTTTCACGATTATGGTAATTACTGCATCATCATTCTGTCATAAATAAATTAAATTATTTAATGTCTAAAAATTTTAAATAAAATAACATTATGTAGTAAATCTTATTATATTTCTAATTAATATTTACAATCGAGTTTATCTTATGTATAACCCTATATTAAAAATGTTTTAGTAAATAAACATTTATTTTAACTGTTTTAACTCTTCTTTGAATAAAATAATAATAAATGCCCTAATCTAATCCATGTGGGCCTAAATGGTCATATTTTATTCCTAAGGCTGTTTTTGGTCGATTTACACTTGTCCAATAGAATTAAAACATGTGTTAGGGTAATAATAATATCATTTTTACCCTTAATTACCCTATTTACTTTTAACCGTGGTAAAAAAAAGTAAAAAGTTACTATTCACCAAGAATTATTTTCATCTCATTGAACCACATTTTAATTTCTGACATCAAATGTGTCTCTTGTATTTTTGAAATTCCACTCACAGAAGTGGTAAAATTAAGTTTTATGAAAAATCAATTTTTCATAACTATAACTTAGTGGTTTCACTATTCATCAAAAATTAATGTTTCCAGTAAAATACCAAAAATTAGGCCTAAGATATGTTTGATATTATGAACTCAAAAATGATGTCTATTTTACCAAATTAAAAACATATCAGTTTCATTAATTGATTTAAAAATTAATTCCCGTCGTCAAAATAAATAGCTGGTTCTTAAGAGATAATAACTATCAAAAGATTGACACTTGTTTATACCTGGTTTAAATGTGAAATTATATCCAATGACCAACATTATATTAAATTGTAAAAATATATTCTAAATATACTTTAAAACCACTCAAATTAATAATTTATCACTATTAATTATTTTGATTAAAAAGGTTGTTTTTAATTAATATTTATTTATTTTCACTATTCATCAGAAAATGAAAGTTAGCCGAAAAGTACCAAAATTTCACCCTAAGCTAATTTCGATATTCCGAATCCAAAAATGAAGACTATTTTGAAAAATAAAATTTAAAAAATTTCAAAAAGTGGTTATTACTATTCATAACGGCTAGTTTTAATAATATTTTAATATCATATTGTTGCATAGTGAAACTCGTTATTGCGTACTAAACACGCCATCGAGGAAGGTCGCGATTGCGTGTAATGCAAGGCAAGTCAAGGATGCGTGTTTTGCAAGCTCCTTTTGGTGTAGCATACAACACAAGACATTAATGAAATTAAAAATAATATTTTTCATAAAATCCCGGGCTGTTACATTCTACCACCCTTAAAATGAATTTCTCCCTCAAAATTCGTCGGGATTATAAATGGTTTTCTTTCGAATGTTTCTCTAAAGAAACCCACATCGTAAAATGGAATACCAAAACCAATCCTAAAAAAAAGTATGAAATGTAACGGTTACCCAAATAAACTAATCACTGGGTTTCCACATAGGTGAAAATATAGATATGGAAGAGAAATCTAACCATCATGTTCTGACGGAGAGTGGTAGAGAACAAGGCTATGGAAAATCCAGAACTCACAAAGCCATAAATTTGTGACGATCTAAGGTACCATCTGATTCATCAGATATAAGAGCACTAGGACTACATTTTTGGTTTTGAAGATCATTTCCCTAAAGTTGATGAAATTGGAATTAGAATAAATACTTTCGTGATTTTGGTATAGTCTCACCTTTGGTCGTTCTTTGGATAATTTCCACTTCATCTCTTAAAGAAATGAAGTTGAATTTGTCATTCGTGATGTGTTAGCAGATCATGTGATAGAATGAGGGGCCATTCCATCTGTCTCAAACAAAATGTTTGCAAAGTTATCAAAAAATACGTAAGTCCATCTTTAGTGAGATTAATCATATATAGTTCCTAAAATGGACTTATACATCTTATATTATACTACTTAATATAATAAAACTAGTTTCTACTAAATAGGGACTTCTTGTAGGCTAGTGGTAGGCGATAAATGCCAGTCGCACTTCAGTTGTGGGTTCGATTCCCACAGCCTTGTCCGACGCGATGGGCTGTCGCCCATCCTGCATGTTGTCCTTTTTCTAAAGCTATATTACTATAACATCCCATCAACAATATCAAAAAAGTTTTAACCTTAAACAATACTAACTTATGTCCAACATAATCCCTTCCAATCTTTAGGCTTATCTAAAATACTTCGGTCCAAGCTCACAGTATAAAGAAAATGATCACGTGAATGCCATCATTTATCCCCCATATATCATAAGATATATCTTGTTGGTCAAATTAAAAATATGTGAATACCTTAATCATGTATTCTCTTGAAGAATGAATATCCATTGAACCTTAGTGAAAACATGAATGCAGTTAAAAGTTAACACTTTCCACATACCAAAATCCTCAAAATTCTATATCCTCAAAACATGATATCACGTAGTCCTTATATCAATCATGAGCTCATGAATACTGTCAAACATATTAGATTCTCTTTATCCCTTCATTATGTGCATATCATATTCTTTCCAAAAATATTTCAATCACTTTTTATGGTTACTGATTCCATAAAATTATTGAAAACCACAATAGACCAAAACATAAATATTCCAATATTCCACGATACTATATACAACATTATTCTGGAATCCCATTACATAAACAATTAATCATTCCACCACATCGTTGTCATATTCAACATCGCCAATGGTGATCACATGTAACTTCCCTTTGTCCTTTGCCTTAATTGGTTGCTCATGTCGATCATCACTAACCCTTGGATTAGAGCATTTATTTGCATAATGCCCCATTTCCTTGCACTTGAAGCATTGAAGTGTAGTAGGTTCATTTTGTGTATCCCTTCCTTTGTTTGCATCATTAGGCATCTTCTTCCCATCATTGCGACATTCAAATGCCCAATGACCTTCATTTTCTACATTTAAAACATTTACTTGTCCCTTTAAGACAATCTCCACCATGCTTCTTTCCACACATTGAGCATAAGGAAACATTCATATTCTTTTCACCATTATTCTGATATTTCTCCTTGAACTCCATCCTTCATTTCCTGTCAAAACTATGAGATGGATAAGTAACACCAACTTCCAATTCTACCTTGATAGCACAACGCACAATTTCTTCATAGCTACTGAAGTATCTTATAGATAATGCCCTTAGAATATTTGGTTTTAATCCACTGATGAATCGATCAACTTTACTTTCAGGTTGGATGATAAATCCATATGCATACCTTGGAAGCCTTGTAAAATTTACTTCGTATATACCAACAGATTCATCATCCTTTTGCTTTAGTTCAAGAAACTCCTTCTCCATCTTTGTTCGAAGAATACGAGGGAAGTACTTATTGAAAAATAAGTTCTTGAACTCGTCCCATTCTATGGACTCAATTTCATCTCTTTGCCTCATATTCTTGATAAGATTCCACCATTGATCAGCTTCACCTTCCAAACGATATACTGCTAAGATGAATTTAACATGTTCAGAACATTGATGAACTGAAAATATCATTTCAGTGGTACTGATCCATTGTTCAGCAACAAGTGGATCAGAAGACCCACTAAATAAAGGTGGATGTTGGCTCATGAAGGACTCAATAGAATGTTGTTCCCTTCTCTGCTCATTTAGAAGTCCAGAATGATTCATAGCTTGTGTAAGTATAGCAATAAGATTTTTCACTCCATCTCCCATAACATTTGTTTGTTCAGTAGGAAAATCATTGCATTGTCCATTACATTGATCAACACGGTTCCTTCGGGTTCCAGCCATCGTCTAAAACCCAAAAAGAATAGTGTGAGAGGCAAAAATCATGCTAGGGAAAACAACATAATAAAGAGGGTGTATCCTCAATATCTAACATCTTAGGATAAATTATATGATCGTTACTGTAGTTCTAGGACTGTATCCTATATGTATACTTATCCTTAGGGACATCCCTAGACATACCTTAGAAATATCTCTAGGCATCTCACTAGAATTTTCGCATCCTAGTTTCCAAATTTTGACTAAACCTTTCCTCTGATACCAACTGTAGAGACCTGAAGCTTGACGTACATGGATATTACATTACTTTTGTGGAATACTTAGTACATAACAAAAACACACACACAAGGACCGTAATAGTTTAGTGTCTTTGGAATGTTGGAATATAATCTACTAATCGTGGTGAAAGATCTTCAACATCTCCCATAAAGATCTTCTTTTTTTAAAACCTAAATCCTTTCTTTATGTCATGGGGAAAAGAAAACATAAAAGGGTGAGTTCAAATGCTCAGTAATGGTAAACAAAAGAAATATCAATCATGTTATATTCATAAGAACATATCATTTGTAAATCATAACCTGCAAAAGAGATCATAATTTCATAACATGGGATAAATCATAGTAGTGAAATTTAATCCCAATAATCATTACTTAAAACATGAAACTTTGTGTCATACACACATAATCATAGAGAATCATTTCTAATTAGTCAAGACTCATTTCCAAGACTATCTTAGTGGACAAAGTCCCTTTCTGAACTGAGTTCACTCTTCGTTTCAGTCCTGTTTCACTGAACCGGTATAACCAACCATTCCAGCCATGTCTATCTCATGAGATATAAAATCTTTAACTAATGCATTGGAGGTAGATATAGTTCCCACCCATCTCATAATGATACCATTGTTGTGTGTGCCACAAAATCAAAAATCATACATCATTGCATAACCGCTGTAATAAAAATTGGAATCTTAAACATCCTGCCATAATTACATAATACATATAAGATAAAAGGACATCATAAAAATAATTCCATCATAACATAATCAAATCAATGTAAAAATAAGGATACAAACAGAACCCTTTATTATCTTAGTTGGAAAAATAATTTTGATAAAACACTTGAACTCCATTCTTGAGGAAAATATATTTTCTTCTTCAAAAACACTTTTCCTTTCAAAACATGACATAAAATTCTTAACTAAAAGAAATAAACTTGAAAACTAGTAAAGGAACCTTCTTGGAAATAATGTTTTCTAAAAAAATCCATTCATGCTGTATAAGTTAATAAAACATTCATCACGTACTTTTGTCGGAAAAGTACCTCGCACGAAAAACGACAAAAGAATCCTTTCATATATTTACTAAAAACTCACCAAAGGGTAAAATTGGATATAAATATTACATATTGAGGAAACATGGATGTGGATGATAAAATACACCCTAGTAAATACCAAAGTATAAACAATCTCGGATAAAAATGAGATTGTGATATTTTCCCTTACCTTAGGTCCGATTTTCTTCGTATGTGTTCGAACCTCCTGTATAATGATTTAAATAATGTCATTGACTTATTCCAGAATCATAATCATTGTTATTATATCATATATGGTTCACTTATGGCTTTATATAACCCATTCTTTTGTAAATTCCATGTTAAAGAGCGTTTTGGGTAAAATCGTTTCATTTGTCATCCGTGTTTTGACTTGTAATTATTCATATGATTACATAGATCATGATTACTTAATTACAGAATATAAAACATGATTTATATATAATATATATTCAGAATATATATATATATATATATAATAGATCAGTAAATGGAAAGAAATACACTGTTCATGGAGACGGTAGACCGTACGTACGCATGAACGTTGTTTTCTTTTCCTTATTGAGTTGAATGGAATTAAGTAGATGACATACATATATATAAACATAAATAAAAAATCATTATTATGTCATATATTTCATTATTACTTATTATATATACATTATAATCATTCATGAATGGTTAACGTGGACAATGAATCTCATCGCGTCGTGGAGACGGTAGTCCGTACGTACGCACGAGCGATGATATCGTTCTCATGATCGTGGAATTGTATTGGAGTATATGTATACTATTTCAGAATCAATATCACTTTAAAATAATCATATATAGTTATTACGTACACCATTATACCCATCCAACTAAGGTGGTGGTGGAAAATAGATTACACCACGGCGTGGAGATGGTATTCCGTACGTACGCACGCGCGGTGATTTCGTTTTCTGTAGGATGGATAGATGGTGAAATAAGGTTATTTAATAATAATAATAACATATCAGTATATAAGTGACACTGATGTTATTACTTTATAATGAAACAACCTAAGAAGAAGAAATGGAAGAAGAAATAAAGATGAAAGAATCGGTAACGGACATTACCTCTTCTTTGAAGCGCCTCTTTGAGATCTCTTTTTAGGGCACTAAAATTGGCCTTTGAGGAATAAAAGAACCTCTAGGATGTTTCTAGGGAAGTGTAGAAGGGAATTTGGCAGGGGTTGGCCGAGATTGAAGGCTCAAAGTTGTGTGAGGAAGAGAGGGAGGAGGTTCCCTTTTATAAGGGAGGAGAGGGGCTCCTTTGGAAAGCTAAAAATATTATTTTATTTTAAAGTCATATTCGGTTTTAAATAGATCCTAATTGATTTATTTAGAATCTTAGGTGGGGATGGATCTAAATCCTATCATCAAATATAATTTAGACAAGTTTAGGTTCCTATTTTAACATTATCATTTAGATTTAACATTAAGTTAAATAATTTTACTTTTACCGTGTCTTCTTGTGTTCTTACACTATAAGGTTAATAAACATACTATAACAAGCCAAAAGAACACCAAATTGTTTATTATTAATATATATAACCTTAGCTAAGTCATTTGGCCGAACCTTAGATTTTTAGGAATAAAATAACAATTAATAATATAATATTTGTTTTAAAAACTATTTTATGTTAATTTTGACCCTATTTAGTAATTGATTTTTGTGAAAATCATAACAGAATTATTAGTTCTAAAAAAGTTAATTAAATCAATAATAACATGTCATATTAACCTAGAAAATTATTGTAATTCATAAAAAGTATCAAATTATATTTATTTGGGTATTAATGATATCAATTGTTATAATTTTTCACTATTATGGTAATTACTGCATCATCATTCTGTCATAAATTAATTAATTTATTTAATGTCTAAAATTTAAAAATAAAATATCATTTTTTAGGAAATTGTATTTTCTTTCTAATGAATATTTACAATCGAATTTATCTTATGTATAACCCTATATTAAAAATGTTTTAGTAAATAAACATTGATTTTAACTCTTTTAACTCTTCTTTGAATTAAATAATTATTAATGTCCTAATCTAATCCAAGTGGGCCTAAACGGTCATATTTTATTCCTAATGTTGTTTTTGGGCGAATTAAACTTGTCCAATAGAATTAGGACATGTGTTAGGGTAATAATAATATCATTCTTACCCTTAATTACCCTATTTACTTTTAACCGAGGTAAAAAAGTAAAAAGTTACTATACACCAAAAATTATTTTCATCTCATTGAACCACATTTTACTTACTGACATCAACCGTGTATCTCGGATTTTTGAAATTCCACTCACAGAAGCGGTAAAATTATGTTTTATGAAAAATTCATTTTTCTTAACTACCACATAGTGGTTTCACTATTCATCAAAAAATGAAAGTTTCCATAAAAATACCAAAAATTAGGCCTAATCTATATTTGATATTATGTACTCAAAAATGATGTCTATTTTTACCAAATTAGAAACATATCAGTTGCATTAATTAATTTAAAAATTAATTCCCGTCGTCAAAACAAATAGCGTGTTCTTAAGAGATAATAACTATCAAAAGATTGACACTTGTTTATGTCTGGTTTAAATGTGAAATTACATCCGATGACCAATATTGTATTAAATTGTAAACATATATTCTAAATATACTTTAAAACCACTCAAATTAACAATTTATCACTATTAATTATTTTGATTAAAAAGGTTGTTTTTAATTAAAATTTAGTAATTTTAACTATTCATCAGAAAATGAAATTTTGCCGAAAAGTACCAAAATTTCACCCTAAGCTAATTTTGATATTCCGAATCCAAAAATGAAGACCATTTTGAAAAAAAATTTACAAAATTTCAAAAAGAGGTTATTACTATTTATAACTGCTAGTTTTAATAATATTTTAATAGCATATTGTCGTTTAGTGAAACTCGTTATTGCTTACTACACATGCTATCGAGGAAGGTCGTGATTGTGTGTAATGCAAGGAAAGTCAAGGATGCGTGTTGTGCAAGCTCCTTTTGGTGTAGCGTACAACAAAAGACATTAATGAAATAAAAAAGAATATTTTTCATAAAATCTCGGGCTGTTACCGAGCTACCCCGGGCCATGACCTCATGGCACCCCATGGTAGGGGCACTCCGGTCGATCCGCGCCATGCCATGCTATTTTGGCATCCTGCGGCCGAGCTGCTATTCCCAAGAAACCCCACAAAATGCCCTCGTGGCACCTCTTGGCCAAGAAGCTCCGGCCGAGCCTCCCCATGACATCACGCTCTCACAGCACCCCCACAGCTGAGCCGCCTCGCACCCTAGAGGCACCCCCATGGACTCATGGCCATCGTGGCCTACCGGGCCGCCCAGTGGGCCGAGTCAGACCTCGTGGGCTGGGTCGACCCGAACCAGGTCATCCCAGGTCAGGTCGGTCCAACCGAGTTGGACCGGACCCAGACCAAATACGACCTTATACATAACATAGGCCATAACATTGGCACCATACATCCGATTGACGAACCTCCAGTGGTGATGGAACAATGGAGCGAGACATCCCCGTTGGTTTACCCCACAAGATATTTTAATAACGTTGGGAAATTGTCGGGTCAGATCGAGCACGATTCCAACTGGGCCCTCAGGACTAAAAGACTAATAACTCACAGTATGGGCATCCAATTGACGCACTGTTTGTTGCGTTGAGACCCCTATGATGTGGAATACCTTTGAGATAATTCTCTATTGGACTTCATATAATTTTGAGTAACGACTAGTGACTTGTGAAGCGAATCCTCCCGGAGAGGAGTAGGCTTAGTGCGGGAACCCAATAGCAGGCGGTGACGAGAAGAATGAATAGAGATCATGTGTGGGTCATCTCATAGAGATACTATTCTGGCCCCTTTTACATACTGAACTAACTATGTTTTCTGTTTAGTTTACTTGAGTTTGTATCTTACTATGTTCTTGGTTTCCTGAGCTTATATGTTATGAATTCAATGCCTTCACAGTTTTTGGGAATACCCCTTCAGTGCTAGTCTCCAGCCCCTGTCCTATGGAAGGTAGGCTTGGGGTTGTCTCAGCACAGGCCCCGAGGGACAGGTCATGATAAATTGGTATCATAGGAGTCAGTTCTACCGTAAAACACAGGTTTATGATTTTTTTAACATTAGTAGAGTTATGTTTAGTGAGTGTGGTTATCAGTTTAGGGAATCTAGTGTCAGTTCGACAGTTGACATATCCATACATTAGGAACCTGACTTCTGATTTTCGACTCAGTGAAGGAAAACACTGATTGAATGTGTGTTTTAAATAGTTTTATTTATGATATCTTTTAGTCAGCTCACCAGGTATAAATTATTGACCATGGAAAACCTGTTTTTTAGGATTCCTCCACATAAACAGCTTTCTAGGGTTTCGATTGTAGTATGCACTGATAGCCCAAAGAGCAATGAGGCCACTGTTCCAGGCCCTCTTCAAGTAGAGGCACCAGTGGTACCATTACCTATTGTCCCACCGATGCCACCGACCACAGAATCAGATGGGGTACACTGCCTAATCATGTTTCACAAATTCAAGCTCCAGAGGCCACCCATGTTTAGGGGATAGATGGACCCACAGGCAGTTGAGGATTGGTTAGAGGCTATAGTGGGAGTCTTCTGACGGGTAAGGACACCAACTGATCTCATGGTGATTCTTTCTACCATCCTTCTATTGGCTACAATAGGCAGATGGTAGAGCTTGATGCTCCTAGTTCACGATGAGGTGATACATTTCTGGGCATATTTCGAGAGTTTGTTTTTGGCAGATATTGTTCTAGAAACACTTCACGCAGTGCGCATACAAGAGATTCTTCATCTGCAAAAGGGTAGCAGGACTATAGATCAGTATTCAGTTTGATTCACTGATCTATGACGCTACTCAATAGATATGGTACGAGACCCATTAATTAGGGTCCAAACCTTCAAGGAGGGACTCAGGCGGGAGATCAGGGCTTCGATGATCTCACTCAGCATCCCGACACAGGTGGGGGAGTTATAACAAGACCTATTAGTGGAATGTTTTCTTTCTGAGTAGTCACCAATAATGAGACCCATCACCATTCATCTCATAGTGGTTTCTTCTGCAGCTGGCAGCAGGCAGATGTCGTAGAGGTCCAAGAGGACCAGACATACTAGTGGATGACTGCATGACTTTGGATTAGTTGTGCAAGGCACCAGAGGTGGAGCCAGTCATTCTAGGAGCAAGCATTATTAAACATGTGGTGGGAAGGGTCACATGGCTTGTGATTGTCTGACTCATCATACAGATGATCATCAGACGGCTGATGAACCGCCTAGACAAAGACAATGATTTGATAGAGGAGGTCTGTAGAGAGCAGGAAGACGAGGAAGTCGAGTCGGTCGTGCAACTAGCGGTGGGTGACGATTCGAGTATTTACCGCCACCACCACCATATGGTCCACCCTAACCACATGGAGCAGGAGGATAGGGGTGAGATCATCTTTAAGAAGCTGAGGCCTATGATCACGATGATCTGATGATGATTCGAGGTATAATCTACATCTACTCCACCTTTGTTTTAGTACTTATAGACACAGGTGTCAGTCATTATTTTATTTCCACTGCCCTCGTTCAGAGCTCGGAGATTCCGACAGAGCCATTGTCTCGATCCTTACAGCAAAAGACTCGAACAGGAGTGGATTCAATAATTACGCACCAGTGCAGGTAGTGTGAACTTACTCTAGGAGGTGAGAGCTTCAGTTGGGAACTCCTAGTAGGGGAATCGAGGCCTTACGATGTCATCTTGGGTATGGATTGGTTATCTACAGTCCATACTCAGCTAAACTATATTAGGGGAAAATTGTGGTGTATCTGCACGGATGGGACCAGGTTTACCTTCACAAGCCAGAAGGGAGCATTTATAGCACGGGATGGACTTACCCAAAGGAGAGTGCAGCTGATTACTAATTGGTTGGCTGGACTTACCCTTGAAGCGGATGATGTGGGGAGTCTATGATATCCTGTAGTGGTGGAACAATACGTGGATGTTTTCCCTGATGATTTAATAGGTCTACCTCCTTGAAGAGAGGTGGAATTTTTCATTTACTTGTACCCCATGATGACACTAATATCTACACCAGGGTATCTGATTCCTCCCATAGAGGTTTGTGAGCTACGGGTACAGTTAGAAGACTTACAAGGGAAAGGATTCATTCAGACCAGTGATTCTCCATGGGAAGCCCTGCTTTTTTTCGCCAAGAAGGCGTATGGGAGCTTGAGACTTTGTGTTGACTATTAGCACCTGAATCACCTGACCGTGAAGACCAAGTAACAACTTCTAAGGATTTAAGACCTCTTTGATCAGCTGAAGGGAGCATAGTGGTTCCCGAAGAGATAAATCAGATCATGCTTTCACCGTCTCATAGTACGCGATGAGGATTTGTAGATGACAGCTTTGAGATGTTGGTACGACCATTACGTGTTATTGGTTATGTCATTCAGTGTATCCAATTCTCTATCAGTGTTAATGGGACTCCTGAACAGGATATTTAATCCATACCATGATCACTTTTTAGTAGTCTTCATCGACGACATTCTGATCTACTCAGCTACTAAGGAAGAGCATGGCTATCATTTGTGGGTAGTAATTGACACGCTCTGAGAGAACCAGATTTATGTTAGGCTCTCGTAGTTTTAGTTCAGGATCTGAGTGGTTCACTTTCTGAGACACATCATCTCGGAGGCTGGAGTTTCAGTGGATCCAACAAAGATTGAGGCAGTACTTACTTGGGATCCACCCAGTAGTGTTACCAAGATATGGTGTTTCCTAGGTTTGGACGGATACTACCGAAGATTTTCACTAGATTTCTCCATAGTGGAATCACCACATTCGGCATTGACGAGGAAGGGGCAACCCTCCGTGTGGTTGGAGAGATGCCATAAGATTTTTCAGGTGCTGAAGCAGAGTCTTACTAGTTCCCCACTTTGAGGATTCCAAAGGAGGGTGTAAGGTACGTAGTCTAATGTGATGCAGTAGGGATCAGTCTCGGATGTGTCCTGATGCTGGAGTGAGAAGTGATCACATATGGCTCTTCACAACAGAGACAACATGGGCAGAACTATGATACCCATGACCTTGAGATAGAAGTTGTCGTAGTCACCTTGAAGATGTTGCGACGTTACATGATGGGTGAGTATTTTATATTTTACTCTTATCATAAGAGTCTTAGAAATATCTTCTCACAGAATGACCTGAACCTGAGATAGTGACGTTGTCTTGAGTTCCTCCATGACTATGATTTTGAGATAGTCTATACTCCTAGGAAGGGGAACATTGTGGAAAACACACTCAACAAGAGGCCAGGTATACAACTACTAGGTGAGGCGATAGAGTAGCTGGCCTCTTTGTAGATATCCTATGTGGATCGGGATGGAGTAGCTTTTCTTCAGTCTCTTATAGTCACTCCCCCACTTCTTCAGTGAGTCAGGGAGGCGCAGTATGGGGATGCTAACTGTGAGGCTCGACGTGCTCAGATATCCATAAGGCAAGCATCTGTTGTATTTTCTAAAGGTGGGGAGCATGACATCCTCTTCAGAGGAAGTGCCATGGTACTAGAGTCACATCAGGAGGAAGTGTTGAGGGATTTCCACACATCCCCTCTAGCAGTATATCCAGGAGTGGAAAAGATGTACCAGGATCCCCGATGACAACACTGGTGGCCTAGAATAAATAAAGAAGTAGCAGAGTTTGTCTCTTGATGCATCACTTTTCAGTAAGTGAATTCAGATCATCAGGTAGCAGCAGTCTTGGTTCATCCTATAGAGGTCCCAGAGTAGATGTGGGATGGGATATCCATGGAATTCGTTACAGGAAATCTATGTACATCCCGGGGTCATGACTCGATTTGGGTGATGATAGAATGACTCACCAAGTCGGCCCACTTCCTACTGATAAAATAGCAAGGTTTTGTAGAGATCCTGGGAGGCCTTTATGTGCAGGCAATTATGCCGATATATGGAGTTCCCTTGATGATTGTATATGATCATGATGCACGTTTTACTTCCTGTCAATGGAAGGGGTTGCAGGAGGCTTTTGGGATGCAGCTTCGTTTGTGCACCGCCTTCCATCCTCAGATGGATGGCAAGACTGAGCTGACCATTCAGACCCTTGTGGACATGCATTGTGCATGTGTCCTAAAAATTGTTCAGAATAGGGAGGATCACATGCATTTGGTGGAGTTTTCAAACAAAAACAGTAATCACTTCAATATTGGGATGGAACTTTTTGAGGTATTGTACAGGCGTCCTTGAAGATCGTCTTTGTGCTGGACCGACCCAGGGGAGTCAGCACTCGTGGGACCAGAGATTGTTTGGGCTACCACAGAGAAGGTGCAGATCATCTAGGAGCGGACGAAGACTGCACAGAGTAGGCAGTAGTCATATTTCAACAAGTTATGGAGACCTGTGGAGTTCTACGATGGTGACCACATCTTTCAATGGATCTCACCTCGACCAGGTATGCGAATATTTGGCCGAGGTGGCATGTTATCTCTGAGGTTCATCGGACCTTTTTAGGTCCTCATCAGAGTTGGTGAGGTGGCTTACTACTTAGCTCTTACAAGTCAGTTGCGCTGGGAGCTTGACGTCTTCCATCTATCTTAGCTGAGGAGATATGTGCATGACCCTTCTCACATCCTCAACCATGGAGAGTTGGACGTCGATGATGGGGCGACATTTACAGAGGTTCCAATAGAAATTGAGGATCGATAGAATTGGGTCCTTTGTGGGCGGTTGATAACTCTGGTGCGCATTTTCTGGATGCACAGGAACGTCCAAGAGTGCACATGGGAGAAAGAGGCTCAGATGCGTGATCAGTACCCCCACATGATCCCTTAGTTTGAGTTATGTCTTATAGAGATGTAATGCCTGGAGGTGGGGAGAATGTAAAGACCCAAAATTTCTATGTAATTTTTTTAATTAAATGGAACTTTTGAGATTCCACAAAAATTGACGGCACGTGATTCCGAGGGTTGGTGTGCCTGGAATGAATTTATGATCTTTTTTAGGGTATATTTAGTAAACGTACAAGCATGTTTTTGTAACTTTTGTACCCATGATCAGAATTGAAATCAGAGGATAGCATTGAACTAGTAGTGCCAATATTTTCATAAGGATTCTTTCACCTCGATGACAGTTGATTGGGGGTTAAAGCTATTTTTTGGGTTTTTCTTGAAATATAAAAACCAAATAAAATTGTGAAACTTTTTTTTCAATCTTCTATGTGGATGTTTCATATGTGCAGACCACCTGAACTAATATTCCTGTGAGAAGTTATGGTGGTGGGGACCACCTGAGGTTAAAACCCCTTCGGACCTCCCTCTTAAATGAGGGGAAGTCTTTTGAAATCCCCTCTTAATTGTGAGAAACCTCTTGGACTCCCTCCAACATTAACTTTTCCCACACTTGTCAAATTAATTGGGATAATTTTTTAAAACAACATGCCAATTTAGATTGCGGCAAAATTATTAATCTACTTAATGTAAATTAATGTGTTGGTTATTCCCTCATTTTGGTGGATTTGTTGATAGAGGTGCACTGAGAAATTGGAAGGAAAACTATCCAACGTAGAATTCCAATGATGAACGCTTCGACTTCTATGGATTCTTCTCCAAACTCATTCGAAGGATCACCGATGAGGAACATCTCGACAGACAATTGAGGAGGCGCCGACATCACCGAAATCCATCTTTCCCCAATGACATCGTCTCCTTCCTCACGAACTTTGTCAAAAAATAACAAGGGGAAGGGAGCGTATTTGAATTATTTTTTCCTTACCCAGACTTGTTATTATTGTAATTCAAGTATTGTTTCCTCTTTCTACCACTCTAATGTAAAGAGTCTGGGCCAAATAAACATGGATCATCCTCTGTAAAATTCTTGTGATGATTTGTGGTGTTTTTCGCAATGGAGGAGGAAGGCGACCAACCATGAAGAGTCATGATATTAGAGTCTGACACCACCACTGGCCAGGATTAAGGCGACGACACGACGACCTACACCGACCACAACATTATCTACTCGTGGAATCACGAGTCCCCCGTCCAAGCCACCCCAACCGAGCTGCCCGGTGGCCTCCGTACACCATGACTGAGCCACCCCGCACCGCGCCGTCGCGGTGACCCATGGCCGAGCCGCCCTGTTATGCACCCTTGCAGAACCCCTTGGCTATGCCACCCTAGCCAAGATTCCCCGTTTCGTGACCATAAGGCACCCTACGGTTGAGCCACTTTGTCCGAGCCACACTGTGTTGTGCAACAGTGGCATCTCGCGACCGAGCCGCTCTGGCAGAGTAGCCCCGCAGCCTCGGTCCCTCGCGACACCCCTGCGGCCAAGCCACCCTACGACATTGCAACACCCTTGAGACCTCTCTACCCTCGCGGCTTGCCGAGACACCCAGAAGGATGGGCCGACCTGCCCATGGGGCATGTCCGGACCCTGGGGGCGGGCCGGGTCGGGCCGACCGAGTCGGACCAAACCTGAACCATATACAACCTTATACATTACTTGATCCTTAACTTTGGCACCAAACGTCTGATTGAAAAACTGCTAGCATCGATGGAAACCTTGGAGAGATATGGTTCCTTTGGTATACCCCACTGATGACTTGGATAACGTTGGTAAATTTTCAGGATGGATCGTGCATGAATCCAACCGGGCCCTCAAAACTAAAAGGCTAATAACTCATAGACCGGGTTTCTGATTGATGGTACATCTATTGCATTGAGACCCCTTTGATTTGGCAGACCATTTAGATACATCTTTGTGGTACATCGTAGTAGTTTGTGTATCATCCAGTGACTTGTGAAGTGGATCCTCCGGGATATGAACAAGCTTTGTATGAGAACCCAGTAGCAGGATTTGATGAGAAGAATGAATAGAGATCTTGCATGGGGTAGATCCTAGCGATCCTATGTAGGTCAGCTTCTAGAAATACATTGTGGTTTATCTCCTATTGATCCTATGTGGGTCAGCTCCTAGAGATCCTGGGTGGGTCATCACCAAGCGATCTTATGTGGGTCTTCTCCTAGTGATCTTGTGTTTGTCTGCTTATAGCGATCCTATGTGGATCAGATCCTAAAGATCCTATGTGGGTCTTCTCCTAGAGATCCCGTGTGGGTCATCTCATATCGATTCTGTGTGGGTCAGCTCCTAGAAATCTTGTATTGGTAAGATTCATTACAGACTATGATGATTCAGTAGTTATATCTAATCATATCTACTACTGTTAATACGTTATACCTTGTATGAGCTGAGTTTGTACCTATGTGGTATATTCCTTCATGGTTATACCTTGGTGGTATTTTTTGGGTGGTGTACTTGTGTAGTACATGCCTTGGTGGATTTCCTTCTTTTCTGGAACAGTTGAGCTTTGGGATTTTGGGTTGGACCATGTGTTTCCTCATGATTGAGATGTGTATACTTAATAACTTAGGTATATGTATGGGAAAATACCTAAGTAGGGTTGACAGTTTACTTCATGATTTGAGTATTATACTTTTTGGATTTTTTGAGATCTTGAGGGTCTCAGGGTCCCTATTGAGTAACGTTATACACGCCCATACACAGTCTATGACCACACCTTGTTCTGTTTGGTGTTGATGAAGGACAAAACTGATCGAGGTTGAGAGTACTAGGACTAGACGGTGATCGATGGTAGACCATACGTTGTGTCAATACGTAGAGGTGATAGGTGGATGTGGAGTGTTGAGGAGGTGATCTGTTCATACCCTTCAGGTATGAACCTCAGAGGATGACCTAGTAGTTGTCTTTCCCTTTCTTCAGTTGTATTTTATTATAGTTGTACTTGTACTTTCCAGTAGGGCTTGTATTCTGGCCCCTTTTACTTACTGCACTCACTCTGTTTACTCTTTAGTTTACTTGAGTTCGTATCTTGTTGTGTGCATGGTTGCATCTTCTTATAGGTTATGAAGGCAATGCATTCCTAGTTTTAGGAAATATTCCTTTAGTTCTAGTCACCTGACCCAGTCTTAATGAAGGCGGGCTTGTGGTAGTCAGAGGATGGGCCCAAGGGATGGGTCATGATAGGTCCCTAAGGTTACATCCCGTCCATGACCCTCTTATGGTTTCCTCAATCTCATTCACATCTCCAAGTTCGATTCCCTATACTCAGTGTGCATATTATCCCTTGGACACATCATAGTTTCATCACATCATCACTTGTATCACATGTTAAGAACCAAAATAATTAATCTAAAAAGATGACACAATCCACAATCCACATCCTATATCCCCAGTTCTAATTGGTCAAAGTTTATAGAAAATGTACACATCTCTAATATGATAAAAGAATTAATAGGTAAAAATTGATAGTCCCAATACTTCTCAAACTATAGAGTTGGGTGCCCAAATACCTTTTCTGCCAATCATTATTCTAACCCTCATTTGAATCCCATATCACATATCTTATAGAATACCTCAATGTATGCTCAGTGATGGAAGAACCTCTTTTTGATGACACAATCATTCTGACTCATCCATTAAACATCCATAAATAACCAATCAAATCCCAGAACTAATTTTTTCATGGGAAAATACTCAAAACATACTCATTTTTAATCTTTTTGTAACTCCTATTTGAAAAATCATTAAAACCCACTAAATGGGAACAATACGTAACAATTAAACTGTTGTTAAATATAGTGTAAACCCAATACCTCACTTCAAACATATACCTCAGTAACCATAGACATGAATTTTGAAAATAAACACTTTCTATTAACACAGCATGGTTATAGATGTGTACCCTACCCAACCTTATGCCCCCAAACTGGGTGTTAAATTGTATCCTCTACCCATCCTTGGTTTATCCTACATGGTTTTTTTCACAAGAAATACATGAAATTAAACCCTATATTCCATCTATATCCAAAAATGACTAATAAAAATGACATCACAAAAAAATATATGCCCTATAGATGGGTTTCCCAATTAGAGATGACATTTGATGCTCCCAAGACCACTATTACACCCTAAATCATCACACAATAGCCTCTAGTGCCATCTCATTAATTCATATAAGGCAGTAAATATTAAAAACAAAAAAAATATAGGGAGATAAGTGAAATAAATATAGATATACTACCAAATGAGATACTATCCATATCTTATTACCTTTATCCACATCATGTAGCCACTACACCTTAATCCTATTTTAAATAAGCTTCTCAGTGATGATCTCCACAATGTTAGAAACATCCTCTCTCTCTCATCTAATTAATACACTTAGGGTAGGATCCCCACAGGTAATATATAGGATGGGAGAAAATAAAATTGGGAGAAAAAAATAAATTTATTGAATGTAAAAATGATATTTTTGCAAAAAGGGGAGGAACTGATCCTCAAAACTAAAAGAAATTTTACATTTTATGTAGTGAAACACCCAATTCTGGAATAAATTGTGGAGTTGGAATTAATTTTGATATAGTATTCAAATGAATTTTTTATTTCCATATCTAAAATAATAGATATTTATGTCAAAAATATTAATATATTTTGAGAAATCCATTCTACTAAGAATATCACCATTATCATACCCTAGGGTAAAAACCCCAATATTGATCATAGGAAATAGTCAAGAAATATTTTTGAAAATATATTCTTTGAGAAATTACTAGTGTTCTTTAAATAAGAACCCCCAAAAATCCATCTAAATTTTACGACACATGAAAATATTGGTCTTTAGGGCTGCCCCACCATAGTACATCTCATACTTGAGAAAACTTATTGGTCATATTATAATCTAACATGGCCAAGACAGATAAAAAATATATAATAAAATAATTATGATCTACATCGGAAGGAAAAGTGTTATTGTATAATATAACAATAAACATAATTCTAATTGATGATATAATACCAATACACCACTTATTATCAATATTTAATTACTAATACGGTATTCAACCACACCTATCTATCTTGATAGACCACAGTATCTTCAATATATTCATCAATTACCCCCATGTTAAGCCTCATTTTAAAATTAGTTGACTTCAATCCATGTTTATTTTCTCAATAACAGTAACCAATCAAAATTCATTTTTAATGAACCAACATCATGATCAAATCAATTTAAAAACCTAATAACCCCAACACCAATAAAAATATTCAATCCAAACATCTTTTAAATCTCAAATATTGTAATAAACATGATTCTAGATAATTAGTATTTCATATCTCCACAATATACATGTTCCTCCATAACTGTCAAGTGGCATGTCTTATCACACCCAAAACCATACCCACATGGGGTCATTCATCCATGGACCAAGGTCAATCCATTACCCCATTGAATGACAGGATGTGGTCATCTCACTAATAACTGACATATAATATGAATCAAGAATCAGTAACATCTCACATATCACTATAACACAATCCACATCATCAGTATAATTTCATCTATAATGAGGGTCACACCCTCAAAAGATCATTCCATCAATCCCCACCATATGTAATTAAATATACCACTCCTCTAGAATATCCTAAATAAGTTCAAATACCACATATCTTTTAGTACTCTTGGTATTTTTTCATCGTTAATGTAAACTCATGACATGAACCCATTACTCTTGTCATCATCATCAAGGAGTAAAAACCTCACATTACCATTTTACCATTGGGTTATATTTTCTCCAAACACTCCATCAAATCAATCAGTAGGCAGTCCAAACATGGACACTCATACAATCATCTCAGTTCCATATAAGTCAAATGAGGCTACACATTAGTACAAAAAAAATTAAAATCCAAACCATGATCCCTTAAGTCGCACATACATCATATAGGCTCACACACATAATCATCTAGACATGCTTCATGTAATTTAAAACATATCTATCTATAATTAGTCATTATGCACTCACATATTAATCCGAAAATTCCTCAAACACCTCGATTAATTTCACAATCATCCACATATGACGACACATAAATATCACTAGATTTTATTTATGCTCGCCAACTCTTCAAATTTGGCATCTAAAATTAAGTGGGTAGAATATATGCTGATCATTACCTTCATAATAGAATTATAAATACCAATAAACCACCATTAATGGTTCCATAATCATTTAAAACATATTTCTCATAATGTAAATACTATATACACTACCCAACTCCCTCCACAAATCTCATATCCCAAAGAAAATTTCTATACTTCCTATCAATAAGGAATTCAATTACTTTGGCAAACCCACTATGGGTTTATGCTCAAAATTTTAATCTCATCACATGAATATCAGCTGAATCACTGACATCATTACTGATATCACATAAAACTAGGCTTGGGTGCATATCACATTTCTCATATCTCACATTAGCTACCACTTCTAAGAGACCTTTGTACTCCCTCTTCAAGTATCAGTAAACATATCAAACCCCATATAAGGAAAAATATATTCCATTTTAAACTTATCAATATATAGATTAAAATGAAGATTTATCTCCATACTAGAGCACTGATTCTCAATTGGAATCCTTATATATGTATACCCCAATGAAAATCACAATCTCAATCTAGTCCTCTCCTTTCATCCTTTCTTTGGATTCACCCCCAAAATGATAAAAATCATATCATGATACACATGTGTGTGTGTGTGAGTCTGTATATATATATAAATATAACATCACTTACCCACTATGATATGTTTTGAGTATCTCATCATAAAAAGGATCATTTATGTATAATATAATAAAATATAGGAAAACCTCAAATAGTTTTTTAAATATTACAAAACCAAAATCTTTTAATATTTAGAAACAGTATGTAATGTAATAATACAGGGTTCCTCTACAAGGCTTCAGATTCTTTAATCTAATCACTATAGATACTATGAATCCAATTGACATAGAGATTGTATAACATTCTTTATCATTCGCCTCTTCATTAACCCAAAGGGTCTATCATTAGAATAAATATTTTTTATTTTTAGAATATTATTATTTCAATCCATATTATATGTGAAAAATTCAGAAAATATGTAAATGGAATTTTTAATAGTTGAACCCTATCATTAGTGATATCAATCACACATAAGTAAGTGTATCTCAGTTGAATCCTACCCACCAAATCTGATGCCTTAACAAAAGACTCTTCTCATCGGGCCTAAATCTAAGAACCAGTAGATCCAAAAAATCCTAAATAGGTGCAAGTTACACTACTAGAAGATCATACAACCGTAAAATTTAAATCCAATAATAATTATCAAATATCTTTATTAATTTGGATTTTTTATTGGAATATTTTTTCTCAAATGATAATTATGATATTTATCACATGCCTTGATACATTTCAATATAACCTATCTATAATTAACAAAAATATACAGTCACAAATAAAACTCTAATACAATCTATGATATAATTCTCATGATATATAAGACAATAAATTATAATATCCCCACCAAATTTCAATAAAAAATAGTGAATCGAAAATTTAATTTTATGACCGTCGGAATGCCTACTCATTCACTAGTGGCTACTGACTATAAAAAAGCCTCCGGAGTGGAATTATGTAGACACTATTCCTTTTTTACCATGTTACTGGAAAAAGAAATATAAAAAAACCCTATCCATCATGAAAATATAAAATATCTTATAATTAAAAATTAATGAAATAATCAACAATAATAATTAATGTAGAATGATGATGTCTTATAGAGTCAACGTCATGCTGAATTACAACAACACTGATCATCCTATAAGATGTTCATAGATGTAGAATAATAGAAAACAAATAAAATGATATAAGTTTATATATCCATAATCATCCCTCGCCTAATCCATATCAATAATCCCATCTGAGATGTCCCATCATAATTATGAATCACTATAACTTTTTCTATCTACCAAATCTACTAGATATACCATATAAAAAATGAAGTAAGACATTTGTTCTACCCACACACCAAATGATAAAGTGTTTGGGTGAGAAAAAAATTATCAACATGAATTCTTTAATAGTCTGGAAATAATATTCTATCAGTAATAAGAACTTACACATGTAATTTTACATTCCAATTTGAGAAATAACTGATTTAATAAAAATAACTAGTACCCATTGTTTTTATAGACTCTATTGGGAAATAAAAATCTAACAAAACCTTCTATGGAAGGGGTAAGATAATCATTTAGCATTTTAGGTAATCATTCTAATCAATATTATACTAATGGAAAAATCTAGGGACAAATTCCTTTGTAATCAAAATCCATGGAGTGAATCTGGATATTTCAAACTTCAAGTCCCTATATGATGAGTCGAAGAAGTGTGTCCATGTAATTATATCCTAGATAACATGTGAGATGAATCTAAGGAGTTTATCGAAGGAATTATAACCTAGATAACCGATGATCCAAACCCATTGATAGTGTCTTCCAAATTCTATCAACAATAACATATGAAATGAAAACGAGGAGAGCATCCAAGTAATTACAAATATAAAAAACCTAGAATCCAAATACATGGAACATTTCCAAGGCATCCCAGCCAGAATATACAATGATTTATGTCCTAGGATTGTGTCCATGGAATTAAAACCAAGATAACCAGTGAGAAAATATGATAAGAATCTCAAATTCATTCCAACCAGAATAACAATAATCTCATTAGACTTTTTATCACACAAAATGTATCAAATAAGTGTTTCCACGGAATCCCAAAGGATACGTCAAAATCAAGCCAAGTTATCAGATCCTAGGATCATGAACTAAGAATACAATGTATCTCTTTATATCCCAGTAGGAATTATTTCCCACCCATGATATCATATGTTGAATACCACAACATCATGACCCTTTTTCAGGAACTATTCCCAAAACACGTGGTTAACCACGTTGGTTCCATACATGTTCCCATAAACTCTATAACATTAATAAACCACCAATTGAGGTTCTAAGGTGATTCAAGTTATCATCACTACACGATCTCATATACACCATATCTAGGGAAAAAATATCCCTAGGGTACCCTTTAGGGTCCCCTTGGTCACATTATATCCAAGACACCATGTATGTGTTCCACTATCTCATTTTGGTTCCTCAATTAATTTCTTTTAACTTAAAGGTCATAACACCACTTAACATCATAAAAGTATCATCATGAATAGAATGGCCTCGTGGGTTATTAATTATACGCCTTAGTCTTAATATTTGGATTAATGCATATCTAATGTCATTATTCATCATAATTTATCGCTCTAGTAGTAAAAAATCATAGTATACTTGGTCATAACATAGTCCAATTGTCCTTATATAGTTCTTACTCATATTGAACCAAGTTGAATGTTTATCTTGTATAATGTTCTCCCATTATTATTTTTACCCACATCTAGGACTCATATCATGTCTCTCATATTCTTACTCAAGGTTTAATAAATGAAGGAATAATAAATCCATCATAATTCATTCTCCTCGAGTCATTTGTTGAATGTATTAAAATTATCAAATGGATTCCACCAACATGATATATATGAAAAAATGATCATAATGGACACCTAATGATCCTATTTTTATATTTTAATAACTAAAATAAAAGAACCCCCTTAAATGGAATAGTAGATGATGTGTACCCTTGACACCCTGCTTTGGGCATGCACCTCAGTCGTACCTATAATGTATTTCCAAAATACATGGTGGTTGCAAGCCCTTCATGGAATGTAACTTTTATTGTGTACCTGAACATGTGCAATAGATATCCAAGGGCGGGTCACTCTACATGGCCTATAGAAATGTTCCCCACTCTTCGACTAGTAATACTAGCTACACAATCATGTTCCCCAACATGCGGTGTATGTACGAGTGATCATTCACAACTCGGGACATCATAGATGTATTTTCCATAGAGAGTAGGTTTTTAATAATCCATTATTTCACCTATAACACAAAATAAAGATCACGTAACTTTTTTTTATTTTACCAATATGTTATGATGATGAGTATTATGGACATAAATCTCTCGTGAAGCTCCTAAAACCATAGTTTCACATCAATTCATGACATGATGGATTGTAGGGTCATCCAAACTATCCATATAATGCCATAATAAATTAATAAAGTTACTAAAAATTTTGTATGAGAAAACCCCATATCATGCTTAAATCATCGTGGAATCATTCCCATATCATTGACATGTACTAGAAGTATCATATTGTAGAATTAGACAATCTCCAAATCACTAACCACTTCTCCCTCTCCCTCTTCATGTATCTATATGAAGTGAAATAAAAATAGGAGGATTCATTATATATTTATATTGTAAATAAGAAAATAAAATTTTTATAATATAAAAAAGTAAATAATATAAAAAATAAATTCTCTTTAAAAAGCCCTGAGGTGAGCTACATAACATGAAGTGTGTTTGGGCCTCGACTTATTAAAACACAATGTTATTGACTCAAAAAAAATTATAATTTAATTTTATATGAAATATTAAAAATATATGTATATTTACATACCTTTTATGATAACTTTTTTTAACAAATATTCATATATTTTTTCAAATATGAAAACTTGAAATTTCACTAAATTTTACAAAATAGGTAAACAAATCATTCTAGAAGCAATGGAAGAGTTAGCAAATATATTTTAGTATTGTTTTAAAATTATAATTTATAATCCTCATCTCATAAGGACATCAAAACCAAAATTTAAAATTAGTAATAAATTCAATAACTTGGAAAATTTTGTGTCTTTATATAATTCGTTATAAAAGAAAACAAAACATGATTAAAAATAATGCTTTAGAAGGGATTTTTTTAAAAAAATAGGTTTATATTTTACATTTTAGTATCAATTAAAAAAGAAATATATAAAAAATAATTTTTTTAAATACTAAATTAATTTTAAAAATCATTGTTTCAAAAATATCATTTTTATAATTTTTTGGATTTTTTTAAAAAAATATTAGTTTTTAGTTGAATAGTAAAAAATGTTTTTAATGAAAAAATGTTTTTCGTTACTTTAATATAAAGTAAATATTACATTAAAACCGATATTAATTTTTATGAGACCAGAAATATTTGTATGGAGCCAAATTATTCATAAATATATTATTCTAAAATTACAGAACCTAGGATTAATGTTTTGGAAACATTAGTAATATTTTACATTAAAAATAGATTTTACTTTGTTATTTTAAATATTATTTTCCACATCCTATAGAAATTAAATATTACTAAATGGATTTCATATTTAATATTTCAATTTTAATATTCTTTAATATGGTATATTAAATTTTTAGTAAAAAAAATAGGATTACTATGATTAATGTTAATTACCATGATAAATGTGAAAGGGTTATTTTCAAAGAATTGTTTAATTAAATTTTTGTAATTTTTAAGAAATTAAATAAATTGATATATTCTACGTAATGAATTTAGTACTATTTTTAAACAAATAAAAAAATTATTTCTCATTTAATTGAAAATTATGGTTGTATAAAATGAAAACACTTAATGGTTAAAATATTATTTTATACAAAAATAGTTTATATATAAGTAATGATTAAATTTTAAAATAATATTTTTAATATATGGTATCTGATTTATAATAAATGGTGTCTAAATTTAGTATAATATCATTAAATTTGGTTAGAATTTTAACAAATATTTTTGGTAAAAAATTAACTACATTGATAATAACTAGTTACCACTATAAAAGAATTGTGTTAAAAATAAAATAATAGTTTTAATAGACTAAAACACAAGATTAAATCAAGAAACAAACTAAATAGAAGAGTGGTAATTAACTTTAAATCATACCCAGTAAATTTATTTATATTTTATGACATTTAACAAGAAATATTTTCTTGTAATTCATTAAAAGTAAGAAGTATTTAACAAAATAGAATTTTTCTCAATTTTAGAATATGATCTCATTTTCAACATTTCTACACTTATTACCAACCATTATGTCTACCAAAACTCATCCCAAGTATATTTTATACTCCATTACCTTAGTATAGAGACCTTTACATTTAAAAAATCAATGTTATGGATCTTTATGGTCTTACTCAAGGGAAAACATCCAAATTATGAAACTGTTAATTTCACATGGGATTGAATTGGGACCTGTGGTAAGAGTTTCCAAACCTCAATTTTTCTTCACTGAGATTTTATTTTTATTCACTAGTTTTTCCATTTTTGGAGTTATTATTTATCTTGTTTTTATTTTTTTCATAATTGTTTTTAAATATAATTGATTTGGAAATACATATAATGTTCTATCTGTATAGGTTTTTTAATTTGAAATATAATCAAGTCTTATGTTTTCTTCCGAATCAATTATCATTGTAGAAGGTTCATGAGATGTATTTATTATTTTTTATTATAAATGTTTTATTATTAATATATTTCAATATTATTCAAATTAAATATGATATTTCAATTTAGAGTATTACTTTATTATAAAATTATTCACCATTGTGTAATTTATTCCTAATAGTTAGGGAATTGTTCGGATTACTTCCAATCATTTATAATGGTTATATCTCCATATTTATTTCATTTTATCCTCCATTATATTTTATCAATTCATATTTTGAAGACCGAATATGATTTATTTTTTTTATAATCCTCATATTTCACATTACACCATTCCTAAAAAATGTTTTACAAAGTTTTAATGATGTGTTTTTCAATAGATGTATTACAAATCATAAAGAAGAATCTTTTTTTACGATTTTTAGTACATTTGGATTATAAATTATATTACATTGTACAATTTATTTAATGCATTTATAATTTATTAGTCCTATTTCCATACATATTTTCCTTATATATATATACCTAGTAAATAACCCTTTCCATTTGAAGGTTATACATTCTTTGAATTCATTTCCCAGTTACCTCTTTTATATAATAATGTTATTATGGAACTTTCATGTTTCATATTTCATGTCAAGTACTACCCATATAAAATTTTATTAACAATTGATAGTTTATAATAACCTTATTGTTTTATGGAAATCCTTGGTTAGATTCTGTTATAGATGGAAATAATATGATCATTTCTTCTTTAAAATATCCTTTAACCATTTTATAAAGAATCACCTAACTGGTTTATTTTTTTTCTTACTTTTCTAATCCTCTCAAGAATGATTATAAATTGGATCTCAATATTGAATAAATATGACACCTTTTCAAATATAATCATCAAATTTAATTTAAGTCCATCATCTATTGGGAATCCTTGTGATATTTCCACTATTTATTCTTTGAGGAAATATTACATTATGGAATCGACCATAAAACATACATATTCTTGTGAATTTTACAATAAGTCACAATCTTAAATATCCCTCGATCATTTAGGTTTTGAGGTTAGGGTTTGGTTATAAATATTATATTTAATAACCATATAATACAATGTGGATATTTTTATTGAATATCTATTTTCCTAAAAACCCAATCTTTTAAAAAGAAACTTGTTTCCTTTTTATTACACATCCTTTCCATTTTAAACAAAACCTCATACTTGAACCTTATCATGTAGTGAAAAAAAATTTAAAACATGGGATGATAAAAAATATTAATAAGGGAGATAAAAATAAATTAATATATTAGTAATATTAAAAACATGAAAAAATATAAAATAAAAAACGTTATCACATTATACATTGATATTATGAAATAAAGAATTTCAATATTTATTCATGAATCTATTTCCATAATTTATACTTTTAAAACTAATATCAATCCTAGATGTAATAAATAGGAAACAAGGGGAATAATATTTAAATCAATATTACATATGGAGTAACCCTCACGGTTACATAAGTAAAATCCATTGTAGTTAAACATATAGAAACATTAAAATTTACTCTAGAAATAACCACCAAGTATATAATTAGAGTCACCCTCACAATATATTCACACAACCCCTTACGAGAAACCAAAACGGTTAACACATTCCCATATTTGTAATAAAAATCAATGTATATTACAAAATTTTCATAAGAGAATCCTCGTCAGTTAACTCCATCCCATTACCCAATTCATTTAAGAGATATAATAGGCTCACCCATCTCAGTATAGAATGTAACCACTATATATCATAAACAATCCATAAGATCCACAATTGAGCCCATAAAATATTACATAAAAATATTATTGTCACTTACATTACAACATTTTGGGATCTTTATATATCTATTAAATTTTAAAACACATAATGGAATTAATCCTAATATAGAAAAAGATTGTTTTTATATTAAAACAGGAAATCTTGAAATTAGTCTGAAAATTAAATAAAGGCTATTGTTGAAGGAAAAGTCATTTTCTCTGTATATGATATAATAGAACCATACTTTTGATATTTGTAGAGAATGTAAATATACATCGTAAATTTAATCCTTTTAAAAACCATTGAAATAAAGATGAAAAATATTAATTTTAATATAAAATTCACTTATGTCCACAAAAATAGATTAATAAAATAATTTTAAAAATATATGGTTATGAAATAATTTTTTTTGTAGTGAAACATTAAATGAGTGTTTTGTAAAATAAATCACCTACAATTGAGCCTAACTAATCACATGTTTCATATATTACGTTTAATATTAAAATAATTCTACTTATTTAACTTTTTAATAACTTTTAATAATTTTATTATCAATTTTAATTCACTTATTACCATGTTATTATAATTACATAACCATTTAAGATCACATGGGATGTTTTAATTATATTAATTTCATAAGTCCAAAATGATTTAAGTTTGTTGATTATGGAAAAAAAGTTCATCAATAGATAAAATGTAGAATATTATTAAGAATATATAATTTTATTCCAAAAATTATACATTTAAAACCAATCATGAATGGTGGTTATGAGAAATTGGGTATGTTACAATCACAGAGATGATAGGTTGTTCCTGTGCATGAGTAATGTTACAATTTTTCAATGAGAAATATAGAAAATAGTTATGTATAATGTCATCATTAAATAATATTGATCATATCAAAAAGATAATGTTATTTTTCAAATTATACATTTATTTATCAGTTAATTTATGTTGTTCTAAAAAATGAATCACAATGATTCGTAGGGGTGGTAGTCCACACGTATGCACAAATGACATTATAATTTTCCAGTGATTGGAGAGGAAAAATATGTGTTATATTATATTAAAAGAATGATAAGGATTCTATGATTATCATATATATATATATTAAAACTATCATTATATCCTTCCATGAGAGATGGTTATGGAAGGTGAATAATTGTAATCTATGATGAGGTAGTCCCCCATACACCCAAATGATAAATTTTATTACCATTTAAGGGTGGATGTTGATAATTAAATGTTTTTGAATTAAAATTATAAAATTTAAGTATATATAGGATAACAGTTTTATTATATTATTATACATTAACCATATTTGAAGGATGGGGAAGAAGAAATAAAACTAAAACATGTGGTTAAAACTATAACTCTTCTTTGGAAGATTTCATTTTTATAAAACCAAAATACCACTACGATTGGTATTTTACCCCTAAAAAGGAATATTATAAGTATGAAAGAATTTTAGGAAGGTACATAGTATGATACTAGATTTACAATATTTTATGTGTGAAGTAAATATAAGAAGGTATTCTAATTTATAATTCTGGGGAGGGGCACTCATGGAATTACTAATAATATATAATTAATATAAAATAACATTCAATTCTATATAGATCAAAATATATTTATATAAAATATAGGATGATTATGGGTCGAAATATTACCATATAACAAAAACTATTCCATAATTTATTATTTTTTTACCCTTAACATTTGGTTTTAACCACTCACTAACCCATTTCACACATATCATGACAACAATGAGATTTACACTTTAAGGGTCATTATAGTTACTATATATGAAGAAATAGCCTATAAATGTACAATTGATGATATTATAAACCATATAATAATAAATTTTCAAAATATTATTATTTCCATAATTTTAAATGATTTAATAGAAAAATTAGTTATTAAAAAAATTAGAAATGTTTATTTTTAGAACTATTTATTACACTGGAATTAATATCATAAAAAAATAATTACATTTTAATTTAAAATTTCATTACATCCCTATAATAATATATTCATATATATGATTTATATATCACAATAATTTTCTAATATTTTATTACTTTAAATATTCTGAATAGCATTCATTTGATTTCTCCCATTAATTTAATAATTAATGCGTAAGCATTGTGTAATCATATTAAGGTAATTATTTTTTAACATTAAATAATAAATAGATTATCATGATAAAAATAACCCATTTATAATTCAAATTATTATACATAAATTACCATATATCTTGTTTTCCTCCATGTTTATTATATTATAGTTAGGAAAAACAATAGTGACTTTTTTTACTTTTATATACATAAATTAATAGAAAGGTCAAAATCTCATCCAAATGGAAACAAACATAATATTAAAAAATATTTAATTTTTATGTATTACGTTGACTAATTTAATAAAAATAAGCAATATTTTTGTCTATATTATAGTCCTTATCCAATTATTATTTATATTTACTTACATAATTTACCGTTTATGGTGTTAATAAAAATTAATATGATTACTATTCATATTTATTTAATACCATAGGATCCAATTTACTTACATTAGAACCAAATATTATAATTATAGAATAATATTTTAAAAAATATATAAAATAAGTTATTGAATTCATTTAAAAATTAATCTCGAAAAATATTTTACAAAATTTATTATTTGAACAAATTTCTCTTTAATAAATAAAATTGTTAATACAAAATTATGGTATAATATTTATTTTCGAAACCATTATTGGATTATTTAATATAAAAATAATTTTATAATTTTTATATTTTCACTCATAATATAACTTGATCTTTTAAATAATCAAACAGAACATACAATTTTCATTAAAAAGTATGTTTCGCTATTCATTGAAAAATCAATCATTCAAAAAGAATATACAAATTTTACAATAAGATAATTTTAATATAATACTTTTGAAAATTATCATCATTTTATGAAATAAATTTTATTAAATTGTCAAAAAATATGTATAAAACATTCACATAAAAATAAATAAATTAATTTTCTGATGAAATGTAGTTTTTAAAAATAAAATTAATTTATTAAAAATTGGGGAATAAATTTTTATGAATTAGTTTTTAAATTTATATTTATTCGAAACAATGCATATTTTTCAAAATTTCTTTAAACCAAATCATATCCCCTAAATTAGCTACTATGTTATAATAGTCACCTCATAATATTTTACACTTCATTTCTTCTTGGTGTTTCATATTTTTTACACTAGAATAAAGTGTTCTTTTTAAAATCATGGAATATTAAATTATTTCCCACCCCTTATAAAATCATGTCATTTTAATTTAAAAATGTACTCAATAATCAATTGTTGACATTTTAATATACCATTTTTAAAAACCCACATACTAAAAAGGATAAATAAAATATCATCCAAACAAATAAGGGGAAGTGCAATGGTCATCAAGGATAAAAATAAAAGATTTCTAAAATTTATATCCTTTGTGGGATAAAAAATGTTTGAAATTGAACGAAAGAATTAATTTCCAAATTAAGAGAGAGAGTTATATAAGCCATTTGATCAAAAAAATTCAATGATGTTGATAAAATTAGCATCTGAAAAACAAAAACTGATCAGGTGTGAAAAAGATCATACATTCATTGAAAAATAATGTAGATGGACAAATGTTTTGGATCATGAAACATTTTTGAAAGTTGGTGATTTTTTTATTCACATAAAAGAAGAAAATTTATAAATATAGTAACATGAAAATTAAAATTTCATCTTCTAATCATTCTTCATCTAGAATCTCATATTTCTATCAAAATAATAAGTATTCAAGATGAATACATATTATCTAAAACACAAAAACATAATCATTAAAAATTTCATAATTCAAAAGAGAAGAATAATTTATTCCTCTTATACATAAAGGATAGCTAATACAAAATTGATTATCTAAATAAAAGATAATTACCAAGTTGAATAATACTACATTTAAATAAAAACTACTTCTATATCTAAAATTAAAAAGTGAAACCCAAATATCAATATAGATTATTCGATAAACAACTATTCAAAAAATTCATAAAAATATTCAAAACTAATATTAAAACCCAAAAAAATATAACATAATATTTCAAGAAAAAGTTATATTTATCGATAAATAAGATCAAACACTCATCGTGACTTTTAGAAAAATTGTAAATTTCCAAATCATATAATCTATATAACATTCTAAATAATTTGAAAAGTATTATAAATCAAAATAAATATAAAATGAACTCTTAAATTTTTTTCAACCGATAATTGAACTATTATTCCTAAAAAACCCCATAATTTCCTACTTACATTAATCATATAAGGTTTCATTAATTATAGTGACCTTTTTACAGAATAAAATTAATAACATTATCACCAAAACAATTTTCAATCACATGGGTATCAATTTGAAATAACATATTATCCCGAATTTTGATAACCCATAACTCCTCAAAAGTTGTAGCTCTTATAAATACTAAGGGTCACAAATACATTTAATCAATGTCCACTAAATATAATGAAATTTCTATGAAAATAATATTTATTATATGTTAAGAATAATGGTTACATATTATTCATAAATATATCCAAACTCATTAAATTTCATCTAAAAATTATGGCCTTTTGACTACAAAATATTTCAATTTTATCAATCCTATAAAAAATATTTTCCGATTTATTTTAAAAAATCCTACTATTGAATAATCCTTAGGTGTTTCATTATTCTCAAAATCATGATAAAATAAAACTATAGCATAATTATGAAAACACTATACATTAACCCAACATTATTACCATTAACCATGATTATTTTTATTATTCTTTGATAGTATACTCTAAGAACAAAAGATATGATATATTTCTTTATGTTTATTCACAATAAACTTGATTAATATTCATAATTTTTAACAATAAAATAATTTTTACCTTAAATATAGACATCGATGTCTTAATTTATTATATTAATATCCCATCTGTCTTATATCTTGAAATCCATATCTCTGAAAAATATTCATGTCCTCATTTTTCTTTCCCTTGGATTATGAGTTGGATATATTTTAATTTTTAAATCTGATAAATGATTCTCTATGATAAAAATAACATTTAATGAAATTATTAGTTATTAATTAAATAAAATACTTTCTTACAAGTGATTTGAATACTCGAGAATTGGTCACAAATCATTTGAACATGCTTTTTCAAATAATAGTTGTAATAAAATATTATATAACTTATAAGAATGTATTGAAAATTTAATTTCCTTATGTCTCCATTAATGGCCCATAATATCTGTAAAGGAAAACAATTAAATCATGAAATGATTTTTTTAAATAAATATAGTCCCTGTAAAGATAATATCAATAAAAATTAAATACCATTGAACCTTAAAATAATTAATAACTTTGTTGACTACCCATCTAAATTGAATTTCAAAAATTTCATTAATCTTTATCACGTAAATCCAAAAAAAAATTGTTTTTTATATCACCAAACTTATATTTATCCTTTTAATTATAAAACCATTATGGTATCCTTAATAATTAATAAACCCTCCCATGAAAATTAACTATTTTCAAGAGTCATCTAAACCCAAACCTAATACCATATATATTTTTTTAGATGAAAAAAATACATATTATAGAAAATTTAACTAGAATTAAATCTATTATATTCCCAAAAATAATATAAATTTATTTTTTATAGAGTTGCTTAATAACTTTTTGATAACATACTGATATATAAAAATGTGGACAACTATCATCATTACAAATTTTCTCTATAAAACATAAAATAAAAAAGAAAAATTTTTAATTATCATAAATCATCATTATAATTTTTATCTTGAACCAAAACTTGTCCAATCTATTCTAATGAGAAACATTTTATAACAAGGGATGAGAACAGAAATATCAATAAGGAATAAAACACAAAAAAATCCATTGTACTAGAGAAAAACATGAAAACACATAAAATATATACCTTAATCATTATATTCATTGAGATTAAAAAATAAATAATTTAAAAATGAAAAAATATCATTCCCTCAATAGAATATAGATAAATCCATATAAATCATACATACAATAGGTTTGAAACCTATAGAATTGTTTTTAGATCAATATTATATAAAAATTAACACTCATTGTATCACATGGAAAATCCATCATAGTTATACTTTGATTTACCATCATAGTTAAACAAAAAATAACTATTACAGTTAACCAAGGAATAAACAACGTTGTACATTGCTGTAATCTGTTAGTAGAAACAAAATTGGTTAAATCCATACCATTTTTTGAATAATCATCGTTGTATATTCATATATTCTACTAGGATAACACTAATTAGTTAATTCCACCAATATAACAAATTCATTGGAGGTATCTAATAAGATCACACACACACATTTTATAATGGAATGACTCTTTAAAATAAACTATTCTCAATAACTATAATGAAGTACCTAAATTATTACATCCTGAAAATATTTTTTTCATCCCTAAGAAACCATTTCTTGATATTGACATATCCATTCTATTTTGAAAACTATTTTGATAATTAGAATAATTTATTGAAATGTGAATTTTCGTTGAAGAAGTCATTAAATATTTTAATGGATTATAGAAATAAAATAATGGTTGTAGTGGTGGGAAATGTTGTGGTCAGTGTATACATTAAAATATATCATTTATTTTTTACTTTCTGTTAAGTGTTTCAAAAAATACTATAAAATTAATTCTTTTGAAAAGAATTAAAGGAAATTAAAAAAAATTAATTTAACTTTATAATTCATTTATCGCAATATAGATATATCCATAAAACTATTTCATACAAATATGTATTTTTAAGAATGGGGGAGTTTTATGTGAAACATTAGAAAATAATTTATAACATAAAACATAAATACCTTGAGTTCAACATGTCAAATACATCCATTATCATCTAGTATTATAAAATTTTGTTAATTATTTACATTTTATATAACCTTTTATAGGTTTATTATTAATTTTTTCTCACTTATTACCATGATGTAACCATTACTTAATCATTTATATTTATGTTGGATGTTTTAATGATATTTTATTAACAAGAAAAAATATATATTCCTAGTTAAATATGATAAATATGGAAATTATTTCATAATAACTAGAATAATAACCATGAAATAAATCAATTTTTTATACATAAAATATATTTTTTAGACAAATATAATATATTATTATGAGAAATTAGTTATGTTTAAATCACAGAGATGGTAGGTCGTAAGTATACATGAGTAATGGTTCCAATTTTTGAAGGTCATTATTGAGAGAATATAAGTATCATTTTATCCTTCAATAATGATTATAATATCATAAATATAATTCGATTTAACTAATTATACATATATATATCATTCATGAGTGGTGGTGATGAAAAATAAATCATATTGCTTTTTGCTGGTGGAAGTCAACATATACATATGAACGACGTTTTCATTTTCCAGTGTATGGAATGTTAAGAAAATATATGTTATATTATATTTCAAGAATGAAACATGTATCATAAATATATTATAAATATAACATGAATAAAACCTTAATGTCATTTATGAGAGACAGTAATGGGAAATAAATTAAATTTATTCATAGTAAATAATCCTCCATATAGACAAATAATGAATTCATTTCCCATTTTATTGATGTTGAATAATATGATAGCTTAATCCATTAACCTAATAAAATATTAGTATATATATTATGTAGGTGTTATTATTTTATCATGGTTTAATGATATTTTCTGTATTTTTAAGAAGAAATTAAACAAAAACATGTTGTTATAACTATTCTCCTTTTTAGAGAACATTCCTTTCTTGACACCTTAAGACATATAATATCAGTACAGATCCCAAAATAATATATATATATATATATATAATCTCTAGATGGATTTTACGATAATATTTGGTCATATAATGTCTAATACAAATGCATTTTGAATTGTGATGAAAATATAAGATGGGATTCACATTTAGAAACATGGGAGTAGGATTCTTGAAATTTCATAAATTATTAAATCAATATAAATTAATAATTAATTCTTAATGGTACCAAATATATTTATTTAAAATATAAGTTTTTTATGGGATCACATTCTTTCATAAAAAATTATAAATTTTAATATTGAGTTGGTACCCATATATTTTGGTATTATCCACTTATTAATTTCGTTTACACATCTCGTGAAAAGTATTTCTTCACTATTAGTGGGACTATATAGTTTCTATAAATATAATAATGGCTCATAAATTTACAATGGATGATATTAAATAACACATCCCAAAAAATTTCCTAAATAAATGTTTTTTTTGTGGAATTGTACATTGTTTAATAAAATATTATTTATTATAAAATGTCATTAATTTTTGTTTTTGGAACTATTCATTAAATTGACTTTAATAACTTGATGATAATAAATGAATTTTGAATTATATTTTAATTATAACCTAACACTATTTATTGATCTAAAAAATTCATGGATATAATTCATTATCATATAATTTATTAAATAAAATATTTTTAATATAATCTATTTGATTTTTCTATTAGTTGAATAATCAATACATCATATGTTTGTAAACATTTAAGATAATAATTTTTTTTAAATAATTAGTTATTAATTTTTATGATGAACATAAATCATTTAAATTTATAATTAGTTATTAAAATTTAACATGTATTCTATTTATCCCCATGGTTAAAATATTACAGTTATTAAAAACAAGTGCTCAACATTTTTGACTTTTCATTACGTAATATATTATAATTGTTAAAATCACTCATAAATGAAAAATAAGACCATATAATCATATCATGGATGATATAAACTCATAAAATAATATTGATGATTGTTTTAGGATAATTTTGTTATATTTATAAAAAAATATTTAACCATAAATTATCTAATTTACCTCATACCATGGAAACTAAAATTATTATAGTGACAAATTGTATTTAATGAATATAAAATGGTTCCATTTACCAAATATAGAACCACTATTTCAAAATATTCAATCAATTTCTTAATATATATAGTAAATAAGTTGAAAATATTAATATAATATCAAACAAGATAAAATGTACAATAATGTTTTATACATAAAAACTATAATCATAATTTAAAAATGTTTTAAATATCAATTAAAAGATAAAATTTACATAAAACCCTTAATAACATTATTTTATATAAAAAAAAGATAATATTTAAAAACTAATCCAAAATATAATTTTAGATTTCAAATAATCGAAATGTAAATAAAATTATCAATAAATTTTTTATTATTTATTATTCATTGATAAATGAATTTGTTTAGGAAATTATCAAAATTCCACATTAAGATAACTCTATTATTATTATTTAAAATATGAATTTAATTTTATTAAAAAAATAAAAATTTAAGTACAATATTTTTCCATAAAAAATAAAAATAATCCCTTTTGATGAAAATATATTTTTGATGAATAATATGAATTCACTAAAAAAATTGTTCTTTATATTATATGAAATAATTAATAAATTTTTATTTATTAGATCTTTTATATATTTTTACTAAAGTAATTATTGTTAATCAAACCCACTAATTCAGCATCAAGGATATAAATATCAAATAATAATATTGTTTAGAATGTTTATTCTTGGTGGTGCATATATTTTATGTTATGAAATATTGAATTCTTCTAAGAAAAATTTATATGGATATTAAAATTATAAAACAAAATTATTTCTCATTAGTTTTATTACGGTTAAGATTTATGTTTGCTTAATCACCATCATTTGGAAAACCTATTAATATATATGTTATTAATATAAAGTATGTTCCCTAATAGCATTACAATGTATTGGATAATGATCCCGTCTAATGGGATACTATGTAAATGATTGGGGATTTTTGACTAATCTAATTTGGGAAATTATCCACTATTTTTAAAAGGATGGTCAGTGAACCCAATATTACATTGGAGTTTTCTATATATTTTTATTGGATTGGGGAGTGATCATTACAAAAAAAATAGTCTCTATCCTCTATGATTATAGTAACGGGTTGTGAATGCAATCTACCGTGGGAATTTTTCCACATTGAGTGAGTGGGGAGTCATCCCAATCCAACATGGATCTTTTTCCACTATGTTTTTTTGAATGAGAAGTGAATCTAACCAACCATGGTACTATATTGAACCAATAATCTCATACATATATATTTCATCATTTTTTATGAAAATTCATTACATTATACAATCACATGCATGTGGATCATAAAGTAATAGTAACATTATAAACTAAGAAATATAAACATATATTCATTGGTGAACTAAATAATCTCCCACAGTTTTGTTAAAAAATATAACCCTTATTATAATTATATTATATATTCTATTTTTTCCTAACAGGAGTAAATAAAATACAATAAAGTTTGGTCCCAGATTCTCACGAAGGGTAAAAAAAGAGTGATAAATAAGTGTAACATGAACATAAGTGTACAAGGACATGATAATTTTATTTTAAAACATTAACTTTCTTATAAAAGATCATAATACTGATTCATGGGAATTATATTGGAAGCTCATATGACATAAATAATTAGAGAATCTATTAACATTATTCATGAGAGTATAATAATTTTATAATGCCTGAATGTATTTCTTACAGATAAGAATATGTAATCATTTAAATAATATTCAAGGATCACTTCAAATGGTATCAATGTGTAATGTACTCACTCCACAAACCATTATAGTAATCTAGGTTCACTCCTAGGACCATCATAGTGAATAATATAGTTATTTGAACTAGGATCACTCCCTATTTCATTCCTATATATATTATGAGTTATAAGTCTTTAACAAAATAATTTTAAGTAGATATAAGTTCCATCTTACACATAATGAAAATAAAAGATATATATTTTACAAGATCATTAAAAATTCAGTATATCATAATACAAGGAATGAAATGAGTTCCATGAATATTTTACCATATCATAACTTGTCAAAAAAAATACAGGATTCATAAACATCATTCCATTTTAACCATAATCAATTTATTAAAGGAATAATAATTGTATAATTTGATAATATACCAAATAAGTCATATAAAGCATAAAAATATGTCACACTATATGTAAAATTATTATGAAATATACTATAAAATATTTCATGATTAAAATAGAATTTCCACTTCAAATAAAACATTTTAAAAAATAAAATAAAATTCTAAAAAAATTTCTCTAAATGTAACCATATAATATTATAAAATATGGTTCAATTAAATGATTTTTTATGATAGTGGAAAATTAATTTCATCCTGTAAGTGTTAAATTGATGATTCTTTGAAATGTTTTGGTAATATCCAATTATGCATTATTTAAAAAACAATATGAATATTCCTATAAATTTTATTAAAATAAAATTAAAAATTTGTAAAGATATATTCCTTAAATTATTTTTATAATATTAAAAAAATTAAAAAACTTTTATAAAACATGTATTTTCAATAAAAATTATGTTTAGATTGAAGATATAAATAATGTTGATTTATCATAAAAAATATAAAATTTAACTCATGGGTACATATAGAGAATAATTTAAATAGAAACATGTATTATCATAACATAACTAGAGAAGAATAAATTCCATGAGTTTCCTGAGAAATGGATTGTAATATTTTATCATCATTAACATAATTATAAACAATCCTGATTAATGCCCATTCTATGCAATAAAATAATTATCACTTTTGTAACATATAATTTTAAACCACATGGTACAATATAAATAAATCCAACACAAAATTTCATCATGATAACTAAATTAATTACATTAAATGTTAGAGGTGATGTATATACACGACATAAGAGAAATACATGGTGAATGTGAAGTGTGTCTCATAAAAAATAAATGTTATACAGAAATCCCTTACATGAGGTCTAGAATTCATTCATAAGAATTAAAACATCATATATAATAAATATATATTTATTATAATAAATTTAATAAAACATACAAGCTCATATATGTATATATAATACCATATATTATTTACTTATACCCTTTTATTATCTATTTATTAGCAGTTACATGTTTATGTCACTTTTTAAGAAATAACTCCTCTGATCTTTAGGTATTTTTTGATTGGTTGTTTTTTCAACCACTTAATTTGATCAATTTTAAATAATATGAATATTTTTCAGGATGATATACATATAAAAAATTATATAGTAATATGGAATTCATAGTGATATAAAATTAAATACGTTGTTATTAGAAATAATGGGTCGTATGTAGGCATGAACAATTTTTCTATTCTCTCGATGGATAGAAATAAAGATGGGTGATTAATATATTAACAATCCAAAAATAATTTTATATCTTATATATCATATAATTTTTATTTAAACTATCGTTATTACTTTATTTATGAAATTTTTTGGAATCAAATCTCTTTATGAGGCTGTAGTTTACTATACAAATTAGCGACGTTTTATTAATCTTACAAAATGGATACTTTGAATTATTAGTGATATTATAATTCAAATGGTATTAAAATATCATATATATCATATATAAATAAATAGTTCATCATTTTATCTAGTCATGGGATGTGGTGATTGAAAAATAATAACATTAGTTGACGATGTGGTGGTCTTTCATACACATGAAAGGTAATTTCAATTCCAATTTGATGCTAGATAATATGGTTTAATGTTTTTCCATTAACATAACAAAACATAAGTACATAGATGATATTAGGGTTATTATATCATCTTTTCTTACTAAAAATATAATTATATGGATGTTGAAATAAAATAAAATCCTTGTTTAGGGGTGTTATCTTTTTTTGAAAACATCTTTTGGTTTTCACCAGATATAGAATTATTTTGGATTTATAAACAAAATAAATATTATAGAATTGTAGGATGGAATAGATGAAGTAAATTATTTTTTTATTTGTAAAGACATGGATTGAAGGGGTGCCCTTGTATATGTGAGGTTAATGGAACACTTGTAATGATTGAAATGAAAAAGGTGTACCCTTTTTGTTCTCATTATAAAAGGCTCCACGATGGATCACCATTTTTAAATAGACATTATAAAAACTAAATATGAACAAAAAATTCATGATATACATGTTTTGGGTCATTTTTTACCATAATCATTCTCTTTGATCCCTCATTATAAACCTATTTTACCTTAAACACTTGAAATAATTTTTACTATTTATTATTTTCAATAATTAAGTTGAATTTGTTAGATTATATAAATTATTTTGATTTTAAATACAGATCTATTTTTTCAGATCAATTAATAGTAGTTGAATTTTTTATTTTGAAATAAAATGTAGAGACCCAATGAGGAAACGATTTTCCAGAGTGAAAATGTTCAAAACTTTATAAAGATTTTGTAACAAAACTCAATATATAAATGATTCCAATGAACTCAGTTGTATTTATATATATATATTATTGATGTAATTATAAATTTTAAAAAAATAATAATAATAAATTTTCCGTATATATTCTTCAATGGATAATGCAATTTTCAATAAAATATTATTATTCACTATTGATTTAAAAATTGTTATTTCTGAGAAATATCAAAAATTCATGTTCAGATAGTTATTAATTGAGGATTTAAAAATTTATTTTTTTACATAAAGAAAATTTTAAGAAAACTATAATGTTTATTAATATTTATTATAAAAATTAATAATTTCTTATAGAAAATATAATTTTTGATACATTTAAAAACTTTTTCTAATAATTCATTATTATTTTTATTAATATTATTTCATTATATAAAATAATTATACATAATATCCAAAAATGATTTATTACTATTAATTTCATTATGTTTAATATATATATTGTATTGGTCACATTTAAGTAATAATAATATTTCCAATATATCAAGGTTTTTTAAGACATGGTGTTGCATGTAACACTATCAATTAACGAAATTTACTTAATTTGAAATGAGAAAATGCATAATAACATATGGGGATACATTATACCCCCTATGAAATTAATTTATCATTTAAAATTAATCACTCTGAATCAAAAATTTGAGGATAATTTTATATAATCATTCTATCATGTTTCCATATAGCCTCTTTAAACTGGTGGGTTCAGCACAATACATTGAGAAGTTCACTATTCTATTTTGTAAAGGTTTATATATATGATCTGGAATCTCCACTAGTTATTCCTCATTAAAATGATTATTCATTAGTAGCATGACCTCGAAGTTTCATTCATTTTAAGAATATGGTATGTACATCCTTAGGAGAGATTCACTGAGCACGTCATAGACATGTGAGAGGTTTTGTGTAAGAACCTACTAATAAGATACCATCACAATATGATAAATAAATTGAATTGGAAATATATTACTAGTGATATGTATTCACTTGACCTTAATTCAAATTACCTCTTCCATGAAAAATGTTTATAAACTCAATGTTCGCAACATCAAATTTTAAATTTTTCTAGTGATTGTCAGCATTACATTTATACCATCTATGAGCTATTATGATGTGTTGATGATTTCCTTTAAACTAATATTATATTTTCTATGATATCTTATGTCTGAATATATTTCATTCTCTGACATTCTTTTAACACATTTGAACTATAAACATCTTCCCATTGAGGTATTCTTATGTAGTCATCTGAAAGCTCCAGTGAAAGTTGTTGTTTTATGTAAACTGAACTAGATAATGGTTTTATTCTGAACCTTATTTTTAATCCATATAATAATATCATAAAATATACTCTAGGGGTTCTAGTTTTGTCACAAAATGAAAAACTATCTAAGGATGATACGTAAAGTTTAGACTCAACTCTACATCGACGAATTACTAAATACATTTCCAAAACCATGACGTAACCCTCATATACCGATCATATACAATTGGATATAGTAGTCCATGGAACCTTACCACATATTAAATCTATATTATTTGAACCAAATCAAGACAGAATTGTTCTATGATGGCGATAAACAATACCTAATTTTTAAGGAGATCAATTATAACCAATACAATATTATTCACTTTAGATGTTTTGTAATGTCTCATGGTGAAATCTATGGTGATGATTTCTCACTTCTGTTCTATTATTGTTAATGAATATGGCATCCCCCATCAAATATTACCTCTCAGGCTTATATTTTGTACATTAAAATCATCAAGATACAAATTCTATGATATATCTCATCCTTCCATCCCACTATAAATACCCTTTCAAATTAGTATATATATTCAAAATTCAATGATTCAAAAATAATATTGAACTATAAGAATAATTTAATAAATCCTTAATGAAAACATGTACAGACAGAATATAGAAATAATTCTGTAACTATATCATCCCAATAGGATCAAGGCTAAACTCATAACCATTTTTAGACTTATTTTGAAACTCTACATCATCATTCATTTCCTTTTTAATAATTACATAGATAAATAGTTTAACATTCAATTAAAAAAGAAAATTGTCTCCCCTTCCTTCCCAATTTCAATATTGATACTTTTAAAATCCATAAATATTGGATATTTTGTGATCCCCTTCATAGATAAGATGGGATAATCTTTTAAACACGAAGCATGGACAACCTTTTTTTTCTTTCCTAGGGTCGAATATTATTAGGAAAACATAATCATTAATCAGTTTTAGAAATCTTATCTAGTTCGTATTTAAACCATTTAATGTGAATATATAATTTAATTTTTTTATTTGTATATATAACAGACATTTTTCCATAAATTTAATCTATAAATATCATTAATGTTAAAATCACCACATCTAAGCCCAAGTCCTGAGTTGGGAAATTTTTCACATTAAATTTTAATTCTTGTGAGGTATACGCTATACCATGTAATTCTGAATTTTAAGGAGTCTGAATCGCTTATTAGATGCATCACTAAAGATTTATTACACATTCTTGTTACATGGTAATGACTGAACAAGGTAACTAACTAATCTTCAATATAGTTAATTTATAAATTTCCCAAATTCATATATCCATATGAGTTTTTATCACTTATATATTATCATAGTGATTGGATTACATATTCATGAAATTATTCCACTAATAATCGATAATAAATAGCTAAAATAATAAAACTATAGATCCATATTCTGATCAAAAAATTTTATCTTGTCGGGCTGAGGTCCCAAAACCTATTCGTTTGAAGAATATTCTTCCTCTAATAGTGAATACTAATATTTTTCTATACCACTTTTTTTATGAAATTGGGGTCAAAGACTCTAAAGAAAAATAATAAATTTCCAGACCCATCTACCCTCCAAATGTCATTAGAGATTCTACTGCTAGCTAATCAACATGATCAGGTGACCCCTAAAGCCCTTGAGATGAATCTCTTCTCATTCCCCTATATTTCACTGATCAAATATATAATGAACTTATTACACATGATATGGTATGGAAATATCGATGTGAAATCCTGAGATAGTGTACAATACTTTTCTATTTAGTGTAAGGATATATAGGTTGTACATGTTCATTCAATTCTATTTCTTATTTTGTTATCTAGATTACTTGCATTTTGAGGTTTTTTTGTTTGGTGTCATGTTTTTTTGATGATTTTTTAATGGTTTGAACTACTATAAAAGTTTGTTTCTTCTTGAAAATCATCAAAAACATATTTGGAGTTAAAAAATAATAAATAAAATTGGGGATCACAGTAACCTTTTTTTGGTTTTTCCCAATACACATTTCCCTTCGTATTTTATGGACATACCAATATTACATCTCTTGATATTATATGACCCTAAAATAAAATATTTTTCAACAAAAATTGAAACATTATATATTTTTCATATATATTATCATTCCATAGATTCCTTAGTGTAAACTTTAAGTGATATTAATGGTCTTCCTTTCTCTATTATTAGATAAAATTATCTTTTATAAAGACTACTACAAACAGATCATGGTAATCAATAAATACACTATACATTAAATCCATGAAAAAATATGGGGAATTATTATGATTTATTTGAATCCTTATATATATATATTGTATCTATACACTATAAAAAATTCAATCGTGGTTATAACATCCTTTTTGACCCTCGACTGATGATATCTAGAATGATGTTAAATAACTAAAAATAATTAAGCTCCCCATAGTTGATAATATAGGTCATCAAAACATTTTAGAGGTTATTTTTTTGATTTTTATCCTGTTAAACTATTAATAATCATTAAAAATTCACATCGATACAAATTTCATATAAAACAAAATAACAGGCTCTTCCAATGGTTAAATGATTTTCCAAATGAATCTATTCTCAATGTTATCCTATATTTGTATATTTAATTCCTAAAACCCAATCATTACCATTATATTTGAAGTATTTGAATTTTTTTTGTTATTTGGAATGTGTTCTATTGATAAATCAAATTCACGAGTCAGAGTATGTTTATACATATCTTCTACAATACCACAAATATACTACACCAAAATAGGAATATCATCGATGTAACATTTATCTCCGACTATATGATATAAGTGGGTATATATAATATAAATTAAAATGAATAAAATGGATTTTATTTCCCTCATACCTTTATATTTTTCCCACCCTTACATATGATCATAGGTGTCTCTGCAGAATAAAATGTTACTTCCCTTCAATGGAAAATGATGTGGGATTTGTGTCGATTACTCTAATTCAAGACAATAGTATTATCAAATTATACTAAATGAATAATGGATTTATTTTATAGATGGACATTCTCACAAAATAATTATAGGAAAAAATCATATACCTGACATGTGATCATCATATCATTTGGGAAATTCAATTATTTTTATAAATAAAATAATTCAGTTGGAATCCTAACACATTAACAAATTTTACCAGATTTGAAAGAACTCATAGATCTAGATTCAAATAAGGAATTAGTAGTTTAATAGAATATGTTAATGGTATGTTTCACCACATAATTACCACACCCATTGTCAAAAATAGTAATTCCATATGATTTACTTGTGTTTGATAGCATAAGAGGTTACTGATGTTGACAATCATTAATAACCATTAGATTTTAGAACTGGTTAGCATAATTCCCAATTTAATTTAAAATAAAACACTAGTGTGTGGTTGGATAAATATTAGGATATTTCTATATATATGAATCATTATATAACCCCATACTATCACATCATCATTCAATTTCCCATTGACCTTCCCTTCCCCACTTAAAACAGTTATCACCACCCTTAAGGCAATTTCCTATAATTTTCATCCCATGGCTTGACTATAAATGTAATCTCATGTTACTCTCTCTAATGTTTTTTGATTATACTATGTATTCAATTTTTCTATTCTTATAAAAACCATGAAATTTATTTGTTACTATATTCCCCATTTCATCCTTAATTCCATATCCAATAATATCTTCAGATCTATGTAAGTCTCTTATGTATGACTCTCATCATATATTTAGTTTTATTCCACTGATGTGTCAATCAACCATACATTCATGTTGGATTATAACAATAATGTGTACATCACATGCCTTTTGAATATTTTCTTTTAGTTAATAATGGATTCATCATATATTTTATTAAAGTCAAGGAAACCCTTATCCCCCATTTTATAAAGAATACCCAGAAATTATTTGTTGAAAATTACTTTCTTGAACATATCTTGATCCATATATTCATTCTCATCATGTTCCCTTGAATTATTGATGATAATCCCCCATTTATCAGTTTCTCCATAAAAACAATTGAAAACCAAAATCTCATTATCTTGTTTCGAACACTAGATAATATAAAATATATTTTTAATTGTAGTAATTCATTTCTCATCAATAAGATGATCAATATATCCACTGATGGAAGGTGGTAATTCTATCATTAATGACTCAAGGGAATGTTGCTCAATATTTTACCCATTTGTAGGTTCAACATGATTCATAGATTGAGAAAGTTATGTTAGCATGAAAATGATATTTTCTTTTATAACTCACACATTGTTTGGATATAGAAGAAAAAAATTAAAAAAAAATCTATGACTCTAAACATTAACATGGTTCTTTATTGTACCATCCAATGACAAAAACCAGAAATCATAGGGTAAACATCAATAATTACTTAGGGGAACCCCATAATCATGTACCTTCACTTATAGGATATCTAAATCATGAGACCTTATTTTTATTCTATGACTCGTAATATTTAACCCAAGTCATTCATGGACATAATAAATTTAAATTCATCATGGGGTTTATAAAGAGTTTGTCAATTCCCAACTCATGCCCACCTAGAATGTCTAACTAAGTGTTCTATAACGAAAAATTTCATACAACAGTTGAAAATCAAGTCTATATCAGTGAACCCTTTCTAATGTTATTACCCCTAGGTACCTCTGTTACTGATCAATATCCACTTATAGTATTTAGTAATGGATGTAATATCATAAAAATCACTCACTCTATGCTTTAAAAAATTATAACACATTTTTATATCACTGATTCATCCTTAACATTATCCATCGACATTACCTCTGGGATCTCATAGTTGTTTTCTCATCCTAGATTCCTAATTGTAACATAATATATCCTTTGATACCATCTACTGTGACCCTTGATTTTTATTTATATATATTAAAAAAATTATTGATTAACCTAAATTACACTATAAGAACACATGTCTTAATATCCTAAAGGTATAGTGTCATTGGGAACCAGAAAACAAAAACTACTTCTTCATAGGTGAACTATGTAATATCCCATAAAGTTAATCTAAACTAACACCCTTCATAGAAAAATCATACATAATTCATTTCAGTATAACATAGGGAAATGAAACATAATAAAGGGTGAGATTAGTTCCTCAATAAGATTAAAAAATAGAGATACATAAACATAACCTAAACATATTTGTATTAGAATAAGGTCATAAAAATTATGAACCACACCCTTCAAATCAAGGATTATTATATTTAGTTGTGGAAAAAATATTTGTAGTTCATAAGACATGAATCATAAGAGAATCAAATTGTATGAGTCATGAAGATATAATAATTTCATAACCTATAGAATTTTTTAATATATATATGAAAATAAAATTATTTCCATCATACTAAATACTCACTTCCAAGGTTATCATCGTGTAATGCGTTCACAACATAATCCATCATATTAATTAAGGTTCACTCTAAAAATCATTAAAGAATATAAATTCCGTTACAAAATTGGTTTTATTCTCTTTTTCATTAAAATATATATATATATTAGAGATAAAAATAATTGATCAACACATTAGAGGGGTATATAAGTACCACATATCATATAATGAATATCATTCGAATTCATTCCAGAAAATCGTTAAAAATTTATAATATCATAACCCTTTAAATAAAATGGGTTTCATAAATATTAATGCATATCATTACTTATAGAAATGACAGAGGCCACATAAATATCATTCCATCATATAAATATACCATTGAATGAAATATAATGATTAACACTTATAAAGAATAGGTAACATCATCGAATGTCATCTTATACAGAAATTATTTTTACAGACCATTTAAATTATTTCTTAAGGAAAATATCTTTTCTACTCTAATTTTTTTCAAATAGAAAACATTTTAAAAATAAATTTATTCGAAATTTACATTTAAAGATTATAAGTTAAGATTCAATGTAATGAATTTCCATGTTGTCATATAGTTATGTTCTAGTCATATATAATAAAATGAATATTCCATTGACATTTTCAATAAATAATACACTTGTATTTTTTGGTAAATGACTTTAATATTAATATAAAAAACCTGGAAAAAATATAAACATGGTTGAAATTTTATTTATTAAATAATTTTTATAATGTTAATATTTTGAATTCATGTTTCTTGAATATGGAAATTGATGAAAAATGTGTTTTCCATTGAAGAGAGAAATAAATTTAATTTTTTTAAATATACGTTTGAAATCATGAGTCCATTAAGGGACTAAAATAAAGAGATAAAATGTAGTATAATTAAATAACAATAGGAGATGAAAAATAAAGAGTTTCCTGAGATATTTATTATAATATTTTATCATTGGAAACATAATAATAAACTATATTTATAAATGATGATACAATAATAAAAAATATATACATCTTCGTTAACAATGACTTATAAGATTCATGAAGAAAAAATATCGAGTGAAACTAACAAAAATATCATGGTAACAAATAAATTAATGATCTATATATATCCCAAAATAATAAAATGGTGAATATGACATGTGTCTTATAGAAAATAAAAGTGAGATATAAATCCCTTACCTTAATTCCAGACTTCATTCGTACGAGTTCAATCCTAGTTTATTATAAATATATATTTAATATTAATATAATATAGATTATATATATATATATATTACCTTATATGGTTTACTTATGACCTATTAATACATGTTTATTATCAATTCTATGTCAATGTCACGTTTTAAGAAAAAACTACTTTTTATGTGTGTATGTTCTGTTTTTTTATATTTGGTCATAATAAATTAATCATGGTTCAATTATATAAATAACTCTCAAATAGATATTGTAATAACCATACCCAAGTTACTCAGATTTAATGAATTATTTTAATGCATTGGCTTGATTATAAGGAATCAAGTCCCGAATGACTAATCAAATTAGTAGTCTTGTAAAATAGGTGACTTACATGAACGTCACATTACACATTAAAACATATAAAAAAATAATCCTTTTAGAATGAAATTTTTACCCTAGATAAACTCAGCATATCAGTCATAATTCACTTCATAGAATCATGGGAAAATAAAAAATAAGAAAGGGGTGAGCTTAGATACCCAGTAAGTGTAAATAATTTAGCAAAAGCAATGAACTTTTAAGGATAGATGTGTTATAAAAACAACAAACATTTAAACATAAAAATCATCATAATATGGCCAAAATAAATAAAAATTACCATATACAAATTCTCAAGGATATTCTACTAGTCGAATAATCACATGTTTTAACTAATTTCATAATGAGGGAATGCATAATGTCAGACCTCATAACCACATAGTCAAGGGCTCGTGCCAAGACTATAAATAAAAATTTTGTCAGGACCTTATGGAAAGACAGTAATTTGAATCATGAGACTTACCGATGCACTGATGATCTATATCAGACTCCACCCATCACTTACTATGTCAAATGCATTCCTCATATAAAAATTCTGATATTTAACATAAACATTTGTATTATAGATAACATAAAAAATGTCAATAATTTTACAACAAACCATGAATTGTATAAAATTTTCCCATCCATAGTAAAAAATATCATAACTCATTAAATACAATATGTAAGATTGTATTATAATAAATCAACCTCAATAAAGAATAATATTAAGTAATGGATGTTGGCATAGTTGAAAATGATCAATAAATCTTTTTGAGTGAAATATAACTTTTGTGAAGTCATTTAAAAGTCGTGCATTTAAAAAATATGTAATTTAAAAGATATTTGTGAATATATGTTTCCCATTCAACTTTGAAACATTTTAAATTAGATATCAATTTAAAACAATCTTTTCCATATTAATAAATCATTAAATCATTTATAAAAAAGGACATTAATTAAAAAGATTTAGAAAAATAAATCATTGAAACATTTAAAATGATGATCTTTCTAAAGAGATCCTTCCAAAAAACCCATAAAATATTAATTCTAAAAACATTTTTATGAAACATGTACAAGGATTTTAAAAATGTTGTAGTAAATACTTACATATAATCAATTTTGTATAACAATGATATTGAGGAATTTACCCTTACCTTGTACTTTCCTTTGGTCGAGGGTACGTTTAACATTCTGTATAATGACCATAGTATTTTATTAAATTATAACTAAACCATATTCATATTTATGATATCAATCTTTAATCATTTCTGAATTTATAATATCCATTTAATAATAATTTATAGGTTAAAGTAACATTTCGTGTAATAATCTATTTCTATAATGTACGTGTTTTAATTTGTTATTCTTGATAATATCACATATATCATTATTTACATACATTAATAATATAATAAATTATTTATATAACCTATATATTACAAATATAAATAAATATAATAGATATATTTATGAAATGGAAAACACCCTTTATGGAGTCAGTAAGTTGTACTTATGCATAAACGCTATTTCTGTTTTCATATTGTATAGTATAGAAGTAAGTAAATGAGATATATGTAAACACACACACAGACATATAAATATATATATATATCAAGTAGTATAATTAGTTCATATTTTACATACTTATTAATAATATATATATTTATAATCATTGTTGAATGGTGAACGTGGAAGTTAATCTCATTGCGTTGTGGGGACGGTAAGTTGTACGCACGCACGAGCAACAATATCATTCTATTGATGGTGAAATAGTATGTAACTAGATGGTATATTTTATATAAATAATCACTAACATGTTATATTCATTATTTACATCAATTATACTCTTTGTTATACCCATCCAAAAAATGATGTGTTGAATAACAAACTACACCATGACAAGGAGACAGTAAGCCGTACGTACGCACGTATGGTTCCTATGTCATTCATAGGATGGATTGAATAATGAATATGGTTTTAACATATTTATAATAACATAATTTTTTGTAAAAGGTACATGAGGAATTATTTTTTTATGGAAACAAAAATGAAAAAGTACGTGGAAGAATAAAGAATATGTGAAAGAGGAGATGAAGTAATTAACTCTTTTTCAGGTTCTTCTTTTTGATTAGAACTAAATGGATCTTTATGATGGCTTTATGATAAAATTATGACCTATTGGTTGAAGTGAGGGTATAGGGGATTATATTTAATCCTGTTTTGGCCGATCCAAATATATTTGGAGGTGTGAAATTAAGAGAAGGGGAAGTACCCATTTATAAGAGATGTGAGGGTTACTTTAGGTAAATATTAAAATATTATTTTATTATAAAATTAATTTGGATTTATAATAGCTCCAATTAATTTTATTTATAGGATAAGGTGGGTATGGGTCGAAATCATATCAACCAATAAGTTTTATACATGTTTAGGCCACCATATTAACCTTATCATTTAGATTTATCCCTTAGGTAAATAGCTTAACTTTTACAACGTCTTCTTCTATTATTATAATACATGGTTAATAAACATACTATAAAATTACAAGAGAAAATAAAGTTGTTCATAAATTACATATATAACCTTATGTAATTAATTTTTCCCAACTATATAATTTTATGTATTTTATTATTTAATAGAATGGTATTTGTTTTAAGAACTAAATTATATCTATTTTGACTCTATTTACTAATTGACTTTTTATATAATTATAAAAACTTTATGACTTCGAAATAAATATATGGATTCATCACTAAAATTTCATATTAACCTATAAAATTCGTGGATGACATCAAAAGTCTCAATTTAATGTTACTTTGATATTTATAATATCAATTATTTTAGTATTTCATAAATAAGGTAATTATCCAACATCGATGTGTCATAAATAAATATAATTAGTACTTGTTTAAAAATTGAAAACAAAATACCAAGATTTAGGAAGTATTATTATCTTTCTAATGAATTTTTATTGTCTAATTTATCTTATCTATAACTCTATATTAAAAATGGTTTATTTAATAAACATTTAATTTAATACTTTTAATGCTTATTTAAATAAAATATAATAAATGTCCTAATATAACCCAAATGGATCAAAATGATCTTATTTTTTCAAAATTTTGTTTTTATTTGAAATAAAATTACCCAATTGAGTTAGGACATGTGATGGGGTAATTTAAATATTATTTTTACCTTTAATTACATTAACTTTTTACTGTTGTAAATAAAACTCAAAAGTTACTATTTACCAAAAATTATTTTCATCCTATTAAACAAAATTTTACATACCGATGTCAACTGTGTCTCTTGAATTTTTGAAATAAAATTTGTAGAAGTGGTAAAATTATGTTTTATGAAAATTTGAAAATATGCCTAGAAGGTGGGTAATTGTGTCTTGAAGGTGGGTAAAAAGACATTAAAATGGTTCAATAAAATTTTATAGATCTAATCGTATTTTAAAGTGACTCCAAAATCTTAAATTGGACAAATATATGTATTATTTATCTATTTTAACTTAAAGATGTATTTAAAAAAATTAATTTTTTAAATGAAAAAGTTGGTTATTATGTATTATACTGTATTTTTCACTGTTCATCCAAAATTTAATGTTTTCAAAAATATACCTAAAATTCACTCTCACATAATTATGAAATAACTAATTACAAAATTATTTCTAATTTAACAAATTCAAAAACTATAATTTGTAGTCATTAATTTAAAATTAAATGACGTTTTCAATACCGTAAAGTGCTTTTTTCAGAAATAAAAACAATAATAAGATTTCTTTATGTTTATGTCAAATTTAAATGAAAAAATACATCCAATGTCGAAAATACGATTAAATACTAAAAATATAATCCAATTGTACTTCAAAACCATTCAAATGATTAATTTATCAATAAATATTAATTTGATTTAAAAAGTTGTTCTCAATTAAAATTTAGTACTATTTACTATTCATCAAAATATGATTGTTATTAGAAAAATATCAAACATTTAGTCAAACTATATTTCTATGTCCCTATTATAAAGGGGAATTTAATTTATTTATATTTAATACATAAAAGTGTCAAATATTCTATTTTAAAAGGGTTCTCCGTTAATAGACCGAAACTTTTCATTTTCTTAAAATTGATTCCTTTATTTGAAAAAATCAATTTTTTCTTATATAATGTTTGAGAAACACATAATATTGATGTTAATAATATATATTATATAAAATTCAAAATGCAGCTAATACTAATCATAACTTCTTTTTGAACAGCTAGTTTGGTATGTCGTGGTGATCTCAAAATTGGTGTTACGTGTAGCACAAGATATTGAATTAGATTAAAGAGACAACGTATTATGAAATCCATGGTTGTTATATTCTCCCACATTCAATAAATTACATCCTCACATTTTTAAAGTAGATTATAAAAATAAAAGGTTTAAAATAAAAAATACCTTTATTGAAAACCCATATTAGAAATTGGGTTACTATAATTTAGTCTTAATTAGAGGGAAAAGGAAATAAAAAGTTCACCACTAAATTAGGATTTCAAATATGGGAAAATTGGTGGAAATTACTAAAACATAATTGGAGGAAAACTTACATATTTATACGGTGTCACTGAGGTCATCAGTCACAAACAAGTGAACAATAAATGTAAAATTGAGGGCCTCAAAGCCATCAATCTATGATGATTTAATGTATCATTGGTTCAACAATACATATGGTATTAGGATAACACATTTTTTATAGGTTTTTAAAGAGGATAGATTAATTTAATATAAAGGTAAGTACTCAATAAAACATACTTGATTTCATTACATATTTTAATCATATTCACATCATTTGGTAGTTCTTCGATTTATTTTCACCTCATCCCTTACACTGGGAAATGAATATTCAAAAATGATTTTTTACGCCTCATGAACATTTGATAAATCATATGGTCCACAATTATTCCTTTTGTATTCTAAATGTTTAATTAAAACAATAATAAATTGGACAATGTATCGAATAAAACACACAAACCTCAAACAAAATATCAAGTGTTCAATTTACTCAATTCCAACCTTTTGTCTTATACAAAATAATTTTATAAAAACTCACTATCCAAAAATTTATAAGGAAGGTCAAAATAACATAATTAAGATCACTTTTATCACATAAAAACATGTGAATATCGTCATCATGTATTTTTTTAAAACATGATAATGCCCAGAATTTCCATAAAAACGTATTGAATATATTCAGGCCCCCTTATTCTTTATAGAATACCATATTTACTCCATAAATCCAAAAAAAACAAATACTCAAATAATAATGGAATAAAAAAACAATTAATTAGTTCCACGGTAGTTAGGAATATATAATATAATTTATTTAAATTAACCATATTTTGTTCCAAAATCACCACCTTAGTATCAGGAGTATATTAAGGTTTATCTTTCTATCAACCATGTATTTTATAAAAAGAGTAACATTCTATTTAGTCACTTTTATTAATACTATATAATCTCAAGTCCACTCTGAAAGATTATTGCAGTAAAATCCTTATATACTATTTAATTCTTATAATGTGTACATCATTAATACAATACTCAAATGAAACAATTAATTAATAACAACATAATAACACTGATCATTCATTTTCATCAGCGGTAATATGATAACATGATTATTATCCAATATCATCATTTGGGGTATACTTTGATGGATGAGAAATTTATTTGCGTAGTGTCCCCACTCCTGAAATATGAAGCCTTATACATTTGAATCCTTTTCAAACCATTGTAATGACAAATATGGTGTCCATTTTCACCACTCTTATAACAAACTTCCATTTCATTCAAGAATTTATAAAGGTGATTTTTTTCATAGTTTTTACATGTGGGAAATTCATTATTTCCCTTCTATCCTTTATCCATCATTATTTATTTCATCCTTTTCTTCTCTGTATTCCCTTCAAATCCATATGACTCAGATAATTATTTACTTATCTTATTAAAAAAAGATAATATTTTTTCATATGATGCGGATACGTGGGAGACTATTAACTTTCTAAATGTTAGCTTAAGACCATGGAAGATATGATCCTTAATACCCTTTTGATGTTATATATTTCTAGAGTTTTAATTCCATCCACTAGGCGCCATCTCTAAATGACTAAATACACTTGGTTAGATCATATCATGATGTATAATCAGAAAACTAGAAAAATTCTCAACATTAATTGAAGATTTTCACACATCTAGTCTCATTATCATAAAAATGGTTTCTTTGCTGACATATTTACTCATAAATCATTCATATTGGTTTGTTATGAAAATATGAATTATCCTAACCATATCCCCAAGGAGTTTCATAACCAAGAGTGAAAAATGTCAATTTTCATGTAATAGAATAACCTAGGTCAAGCCCGAAACCACTTGCAAGAGTTTTCACTCTTAAGTACTTCTGTGATAGAGCCGCCACTTCCTGCTCAAACCAGAAAGGGATGTATTTCTTGGAAAACTCACAAAAATTATACATTAGAAAAATTCAAGGAATTTATTCTATACTAATCCGTAAATTCCACCAGAGGGTAATGGTTTTTAATAAGGGGTTTTCAAAATCCATTTTACAAGGTTTGTACAGAACTTCCTCTAATAGAAACTGTAACTCCCCAACCCCAGTTACCTGGAGTCGGTGAATTATTTTAATACATTAGCATGATTACAAGGAATCATGTCTTGAATGATATATCAATTTATCAGACTTGGATTATAGATTACATAAATGAATGTTACGTTACGCATTCAAACATATAACAAAAAAAATAAACCTTTGAGAACGCTATTATTCCCCTATATTAACCCTTCATATCAATCATAATACACTATTTGGTGCCCTGAAAAAAAACATAAGATAGGGGTGTGCTCAGATGCTTAGTAAGGGAAATCAATTTTGCAAAAGCTATAAATTTTATGTCAAGATGTGTAATAAAATCAACAGCACTCTAAACATAAACTATAACATAATATTGAAAACATAAATCAAATATTACCATATAAACATGAATATGGATATTCTACTAGTCTAATAAACGAATATAATAACTAATTTCATAATTAGAAAATACATAATGTCAGGCATCATAACCACATTTTCAAGGTCTCGTTCCAAGACTACAAATAAAAATTATGTCAAATCCTTGTCCCAAGACACTAATTTTTCTCATTTTACCTACCGATGAATTGGGGAGCTATAGCGGGCTCCAACCATCACTTAATAAGTCCATTGCATTCCTCATATGAAAATGTTGAAACATAACATAAACATTCGTATTAAAAGTAGTATATGAAAAGTCAATACTTTAACCATAAATCATGAATGGTATAAAAATAGCACATCCATATTCAACCATATCCTAACTCATTCAATACAATATGGGATATTTTATTATAATGATTCAACATGAATAAAGAATAATATCTAGTAAAGGATGATGACATAGATGAAAAAGATTAGTAAAATTCTTTGAGAGATATATCCTTTTTTGTGAAGTCATTTAAAAGTCATACATTTATAAAATAAGTAATTTAAATGAGATTTTTTAATCAATGATTCCCATTCCATAATGAAACATTTGAAATTAATTAACATTTTTAAACAATCATGTCCATGTAAATAAATCCTTAAATCATTTTTCAAATATGGACATTAAATAAAATGATTTAGAAAAATATATCATTAAAACATTTAAAATGTTGATCATACTAATTAGTCCCTTACACAAAACCATAAAATGTTCATTTTGAAATCATTTTTTGGAAAAAATGGACATGGATGATAATAATTTCCCAGTAAATACATACACATATACAATCTTGGATAATAACGAGACTGAGGAATTAATCGTTATGTTTTAATTTATATTGGTCGAGGCTATGTATAACCTCTTGTACAATGACCATATTACGTTATTAATTTATAACCGAACCATATTAATATTTTCACTATCCTAAATGATTCATTTTTTACTTTATACTTCCTATTTAATAATAATTTCCATGTTAAGGTAACATTTTGGGTAATAATCGCTTTCTTTATTATACGTGTTTTAAATTGTTATTATTGATCATATAACATAGATAATTATCCCCATACTTCAAGAACATAAAAAAATGATTTATATATCACATATATTTTATATATAAATACTTATAATTGATATATTTATGAAATGGAAAACACCGTTTAGGTAGGCAGTGGGTTGGACGTACGCATAAATGTTTTTTCCTTTTTCATATCATATTGTATGGAAGTAAGTGAATGAGATATTTTTAAATATATATATATATATATATATATATATTTCCAATTTCATTATTATTTTATATATTAAATTCTTATTAATAATATATATATATATAATCATCGTTGAATGGTGAACGTGGAAATGAATCTCATCGCATCGTGGAGACGGTAAGCTGTTCATACGCACAACCGACGATATCAATATATTGACGGTGAAATAGTATGTAATTGGATGGTATGTTACATATAAATAATAATAATTATTTTATAATTATTATTTACATCAATTATACTCATTATTATACCCATACAAATAATGGAGTGTGGAATAACAAACAACACCACGACGTGGTGATGGTAAGTCGTGCGTACGCATGTATGGTGAATCTGTCATTCATAGGATAGATTGAATAATAAATACGGTATAATGATATTTATAATAAAATCATTTTATGTAGAAGGTAATATAGTTATAATGATGGTATGGAGACCACAAATAAAATGGATGTGGATGAAGAAAACAACATTAAAAGAGGTGATGAAGTAATTACCTATTCTTCAGGTTCTTCCTTTTGATTTGGAAAAAATGTCTCTTTATGATAGAATTATGATCATCATAAGGCCTCAAAGTTTATGTGATGGTGGATAGAAGAATATTTGAACAACGATCATCTAAGAAAAATGTCTTTCGAGGTGTGAAATTAAGATAAGGGGGTGTACTATTTTATAAGAGAGGTGAGGGTCACTTTAGGAATGGCATCAAATATTGTTTTTTTATAACATATATTTCGATTTATAATACCTCCAAATAGATTTATTTAAAGGATATTGGGGTTATGGGTCGAAATCCTTTCAACCAAAAGGTTTTAGACATGTTTAACTCCTCATATTAAGCTTATCTTTTAGATTTAACCCACAGTTAAATAGTTTATCTTTTACCATGTCTTCTTGTATTATTATAATATGTGGTTAATAACATACTATAAAATTCCTTGAGAACCTATTGTGTCTCATTAACAACATATCTAACATTATATAGGTGATTCGTCTGAACTATTGATTTTTATGATTTTTATATTCTTTAATAAAATATAATTTGTTTTAAAAACTCAATTATGTCAATTTTGACACTATGTAGTAGTTGGTTTTTATTAATGTCAAACAAAATTTATGTATTAAAAAATTTCCTTGAATTATTCCTAACATATATTATTCACCTATAAAATCCATGGATGATATCAATAGTCTAAATTTAAAATTATTTGGATATTTATAATACCAGTTATATTAATCATCCATTAATAAGGTAATTAATGCATCATCATTGTGTCATAAATAAATGTAATTATAAATGTCTAAAATATATAAATGAAATAAAATGATTTAGGAAATAATTTTATCTTTCTATTAAATATTTATAGTTGAATTTATCTTTTTCATAATGCTATATAAAAAATGGTTTAGTTAATAATCATTGAATCTAACACTTTTAACTCTTCTTTAAATATAATATAATAAATGTCCTAATCTAACCGAAATGGATCCCAAGGATCTTATTTTTTATTATATGGTTTCTTTTGGATGAAATAAATTTATCCAATGGTGTTATTACTTGCTTTGCGGTAATTTTATTATTATATTTACCTTTAATTACATTATTTACTTTTTACTATGGTAAATAAAATTCCAAAGATACTATTCATGAAAACTTATTTTCAACTTACTGAACCACATTTTACATACTCATATCAATTAGGTCTCACTTATTTTTGAAATTCAATTCACATATGTGGTTAAATTACGTTTTATGCAAATTTTCAAGTGTGACTAGAATGTGGGTAAATGTCCCCAGATGGTGGGTGGGTAAAAAGACGTTAAAAGGGATCAATAAAATGTTATATATCTAATATAATTTTAAAAAGACTCTAATAACATAATTTGTACTAATATATGTATTATTTATCTATTTTTAATTTTTGATAAAATTTTCAAAAAATTAATTATTTAAATGAAAATGTAAGCTTTTTTGTATTATGCAGTATTTTTATTTATTCATCACAAATTGAATGTATTCAGAAAAATACCAAAAATTAATCGTAATGTAATTTTGAAATTTTTTATTAAAAAATGACATATATTTTACCAAATTCAAAACATAGAAGTTGTTGTAATTAATTTAAAATAAATTCACATTGTCAATACTAGAAAGTTGGTTTTTCAGAAATAAAAACTATCAAAAAATTGATATGTGTTTATATCCAATTTAAATGTAAAATTACATCCAATGACCAACATTGGATTAAATAATAAAAATATAATCTAAGTATACTTCAAAACCAATAAAATTTATTATATACAACTATTAATTATTTTGATTAAAGAAGTTGTTTTCAATTAAAATTTAGTATTTTTCACTATGAATCAAAATATTAAAGTTATAAAAAAAACCCAAAAATTTATCCAAAAAAATATTTATGTACTTATTCTAATGAAGTAGTTTATTTTAACAAACTTTAATATATAAAAGTGTCAAAAATTCGATTTAAAAAGGATTATTCATTAAAAGACGGTAAAATGGCATTTTCAGAAAAATACATCCATTTTTTGAAAAAAGGAGTTTGTTCTTATATTATATCTAAGAAAAAAATAACATGGATGTTAAAATTTTATATAGTATATATCATTAAAAATTCCTTTAATACAACTCATAAACACTTTTTGAACATCTGGTTTGGTATGTCATGGTTCGCTCGAACTCAGTGTTGCATTTACTGCAAACTATTGAATTACATTAAAGAGATAATGTATTATGAAATCCGGGGGTGTTATAGATATAAATATAATATATATTCATTATATATGTTTTTCAATTAATACATAATATTTAGAGATATAAAATGAAATACACAGTTCATGGAGACAGTAGTCTGTATGTACACATGAACATTGTTTAAATTTTTTTCGATAGATTGAAAGAATGAAAAGTAAATAATATACTAAAAATAAATAATATTTTTTATTTCATATATAAAAAATATTTTATGTATCCCAACCTTATTAATATTAATGTATATATTGAACAAATCAATTCACATCATGAGGTTGAAGAGAATTGTATACATGAGGTACGTTATCATATTCCCATGAAATTGAATATATGAACATAAATGTTATATAATGATTAAATAAGTATAATAATATCATTAATATAACATATAAAAATTTAATAAATAATCACAACATGTTGTGGTATGTTGTGAGGGAAAAGAAAAAAACATTGGATTGAGAGGCAATCATTAGTCGTATACACAAATGATGACTTCATATATCATTTGATGGAGAGAAGATGGTTATAGGTAATTTAGTTAGCATAAAAAATTTCATTACATGGAAGATAATATTTTCATAATATTTGAATGTTTTATTGATAAATTAATTATGTGAAGAAAGATATAAAATTAAATGTTTTATTAGGGGTGTTACACTTCATTGTAAAACATGTTTTTGTTTGCACCAAAACTATTATTTGGATGGTTTTACATCCAGAATAGATATTCTAGGATGTGAGTATGTATGTATGGAAATTATTATTATTGTTCAGTAGTAATATAATTATTTTGAATGTTCGGAGAAGAGAGTAGAATTTGGGGCATTTATTTGTGAGGTGAGAGGCGCTGTGGTAATTTTGGAAAATAAATGGTATACCCATGTTTTTATCATAAAAAGGCTTAATAATGGACCATTACTGATCCTTATACATAATAATGTCTGAAAGGTTCATAAATATTCTATTGGGACATGTTTTAGAGCATTTATAACCATTATTTGTTTAAAAAACCATGTAAACCAATTTTTACCTTAACCACAACAAATAATTATTATTATATTTCCAATTTATTATGGCCAGAAATTAATATGAATTTATTAGATAATATAATTTTTTTTTATCCCAAATATGGATTCCATTTCTAAATTCAATTAATATATTGTGTAAAATATATATTTGAAAATAAAACATGTATACTCGATGACAAAGAGGTTTTCTAATGAAATTTTTTAAATTTTTAAAAAATCATATCAAAATTCATTATGAAAATTATTCTAATGAAATAAATGATATTATTTTGAATATAATATATTTATTATCACCAATAAGAAAACATAAAACAAAATTGAACCTTTTAAATAATTTAATTGAAATTTATGATTTTAATAAAAACTAGTTTTTTACTATTCAGTCAAAAATTATTATTTTTACATAAATCCCAAAAATTCACCATAAGTTATTTTTTACAGAATGATTTCAAAATAAAATTTATTTTATCAATTAAATTTTATAATTTTTTAAAGAGGTGATATAATTTTTTTCAAAAAAATAAATAAATTGTTTTTCAGAATAAACTGTTTTCAAAACATATAATGAATAATTGAGAAAAAGTATACTTTTTAAAGATGTATTATTTATATAAAACTATTAAAAACAATATTGAAAAATTACTTATCACTATTATCATTGTGATGTTTAATGTCTTGGTTTTTACAGTCATGTTTAAATGATAATATTAAAAATATTTCAGGGTTTGTAATAATTAAGTGATGCGTATAACATAAGCTATCAAAAAAATTTAATTTACTCAAAATATAATAATTCATAAAAGATCATGGTGTTATATATAAACTTCTCATAATGATATAATGATATTAACAATGAGACATTACTTATGCTTATGATGTATTGGTCAATGCCATTCCCATATATATCTGATTCCATGATCAGTTGTATCCTTACCTTATGCCATATTTACATTTTTTATTATCTTTAATTTTGATTAATTTTTTGTGATTAATTTTATTTGTAATACTATAATTCTCCCAAAATAATTTTTAATCATATTATTATGAACTAATACATGGTGGTATTTAGATAATTTGTTTTACTAATAATCATTTGATCTCACCCCTTTCATATTATTTTTATCCGTAGGTTATAATGATTAATATGACATATCATAAGTCTATAATGGAATATATTATAGCTCAAATTTGGATAAATGTTAAAAAATATTATAAAATATTTAATTTAGGTAGAAAATCATTAATGAATCAGAACATTCTATTCTTTGGAATTTTTTTTATTTTGAGTTATAATATTTTTATTGAAATTAGGTAATGGAAAGATATGTATAACCTAAATCATCTTCCTTCATTTCTGAGATAGAATTTAGTAAAATCATATCTAAAACATGATCTTGGTGAGTTATTCTACAACTATTCAATATGTATATGAGAAATATTTTTTCATTTTTAGGATTATTTAAATTTTGTTAAGTGATTTTTTTGTTATTTTTGAGATATTGGATAAAAAATAGTTAAAAATCTAGGGATGAAAAAATGTATATGTTTATATATAGGATAATGGATTGATGTTTTTTAGTATTTTAATTATTTTTTAGCTACCAAAAAATTATATCCACATGATTGTACTAGGATATTTATATGATTGTGAAACATTTGAACCTTGGTGTAATTACCCTAAAAATTATGGTTATTTATAAACACTTAATCACTCAGAGCATGATGGGTGGGACTTATACTAAGAAAAACTATGAACTCCATAGGTATATTCTTTTGGAAATTTAAATTTCATTAAAATCTATCATAATTTTTTTATTATGAATAAAAATTATGATTAAAATAATGAAAAAACTAAAATTATTATATCATATATTGAATTTATATTGTGTTATGTTGAATTAAAAAAATATGGTGTTAATAATAGTTTTTGACATTTTGAGGTTTATTTTTCCATATAATTATCCTAAAACAGTTTTCTTATTATGATAATTATTTTTCATTCACGTTAACCCTTTTTTATAATGGATAAATCCCAAATTAACCAAATTATAAAAGGATATGATGGAAATTATGTAATTGTCTTAATATGTACAAAATTCTTATAGAATATCATTTGGAAATATGTATTATTTTGATTCCATAGATTTTTCATGTTACAATTATGAAATAAGTAATATAAAATGTTCAAAAATTATAAGTCCCCAACCTTAGACATTACATAATAATGAATTATGTTTATAATTCACATAGAGGATATTCTCAGCTTTAGTGTTCTATACAATTAGGAAAAAAATATTAAATCACTTCTCAAAAATAATAATTTAGACACTTCTACTCAATATTAATTGTTTCATAAAATAAAAATTTATAAAAGAATATAATAAATATTTTCTTGATATAAATCTTCTTATGTTCTTCTTTTCACATACCCTACCTTATACCTTGTAAAAAAAATTCAAAAACATTGGATGAGCATAAAAAGCATAGTAAGGGTTATAAAATTAATAAATAAATCATTATTTCATCAGTATATACAAAAACCATGCTCTTTAACATACCTTATGAAATCATAATATTTACGAATGACACATAGAAGACATAAATCATTAAGGTATCTTGTGGAATACAAATCATACTTAAATTTAAGCTTTCACAGCTATATATGGAGTAAAAAATAGAATACCCATCACCGTATATTCCTTAAATATCTAGGGAGAAGCATTAACGTTTACCTTCCTCACATTAACCAATGCATTGGAGAGCTATCGCGTGCTCACCTGCCCTAGGTTTATCATGAAACCACCCGTATACATAAAAAATTCTCAATAAACATAAAATATTAATAACACATAAAACAAGAATTAATGAAATATAACATTTCTACATTGCAATCAAAATATATCATTTCATGATATTTTACATAATAAATGTTTTTTTAAACAATTTTGAAAACAATTTAAAACATATTATAAAAAAAATTGGAATCAAAGAGTCCCATACCACTTTGAAACTTTTGAAGGAATTAATATTTTTAAAAATAAATGTTCTTGAAAATAAATACATAAAACCATTTTGAAAATATTGACATTAATGAGAAATATTTAGATGAATAAATAATTAAAACATTTAAAACAGTGTCTTAGTTAAAGAGTCCCTTACCACTTTTGAAAATAATTGAATAAAATTAATGGTAGAATAATATTAAACAAATCTTATAATATCATGGGAATATGTAGATTCATGATATAATAAGTAAAAGGGTAGTATATACACCATATTAAAGATAATTGGTGTATAATAACAAATAAGTCTCAATGGAATTAAATTTGAGGCAAAGTCCCTTACAAAGGTCATATTATTAGATTAAGGATAATTAAATGATATAATTTTTGCGAGACAAATAAGAATACACCATATATAAGTGGATATAATGTGTAAAACAATCATAAACTGTTCACACATATTCATTGCATGACATAATCAATAAGTATAAGTTTATCCCAAAAAATTGAAATTGGGTAAAGAAGTTATCTTATAGAAATTTGACAGCCTAACATCATCTCTTTAAAACTTATAAAATGAGTTGGTGAGAGAGAAAAGGGTATATCATCACATATAAATAACATTAAAAACAATAAGGATATTGAACAACATATCCATATATAAGAAAAAGGATATTAAAATACATGACATAAAAGAAGTCTTTGACTAAAAGATTAATGTGAAACGTTCGCTTACTGATTTGGTAACATACGAAACCTACACCCAATGATGGAAGGGTCACACAATGAATTTGTAAATACCCATAAATTAAAATATATTACAAAAATAATACAATAATTTGAAGTAAATACACCACATAAAATTAATAGTGTCCAATATTCCATGAATCTCACGAGAATAAAAAGTGAGATGAAAACCCCTTACCTCATGTCCAACATTACCCATTCATTCTTTAGTCTCTTAAATAATAATCTAATAATTATTTATAATTGATTAAAAAAATTTCATGTTTATTATTACTTTTATATCACTTATTGCGTTGTTATAGTCATTATAAAATCATTTAATTTAATAGTGATCTTTTTGTCGATATTTGGTAGTTGAATAAAAAAATTTAACTTCATATAATTACAAATTATACAGCTGGTCAAAATAATATTATCTCCATAATGATATTCATGATTTATATATATTATATATCCATTATATATATGTATTTATAACATTACATATCATTGGAGATACAAAATGAAATGCACCGTTCTTTGAGACGGAAATCTGATGGAACACATGAACACTATTTTCATTTCCATTTTGTATTTTATGGAATGAAAACATAATGATACATAGGTATATTATAATTAAAATTTAATATAATATTTTATACTCATTACAAAAATTCATTAACATCGTCATTTATATGTTCCATGTCTAGTATGAACAAGTCATATCAATTTGAGGGGACGATAGTCCGCACTTTCTCAAATTAAATTATCATATTTACCGGTTATGGATACCATAAAGGTATAAAATAAATAATAAATATAGATAAATAAAAACAATATAAATATAATATATATCTCATATAAATATAGTTCCATCATAATGGCCACCAAGAGAGGAAGTAAGAGATAATCATTAAATCATCGTTTCATGAGGTAGTAGTTTAACGTCCATAGAAACATTATTTTCCTTACCCTTTAGTTGTTGGTGTGTTTAAGTGTAGTTAGAATCCTTCTCATAACAAAAACCTAGTATATTTAGTATTTATTATTGTTATAAAATATTGTAAAAAAATGTGTTTTGGAGGTTGGGAAAATAAAATAAAATAAAAGGACTTAAGAGAATACATTACCTTTAAATCTGGTAACTTCCTTTGGTTTGAACCAAAATGATTTCTTAAAGTGCATTTGTACTATGGTAAGGCTTCTAGGAGGAATATCTTTATATTTATAGCTAATTTAGGCATTTTTTGGACGATCCAAGGTGCTTTAGAGGTTTATTTAATGGGACAGTGGTGAGGGATTTTTATAAGGTGGAGCATGGGCTCCTTAAGAATGTTTCAAAATATTATTTTATTATAAAATGATTTTTGGTTTATAAAGAACAAAAACTTATTAAAGTAAAAGATAATATGAATCTTGTTAGAAATAAAATCATCCAATAATAATTGGGTAGTATTTGGTTACTTTTATAATTTTAATAATCACATTTATTTAAATCGTTCATTAATGAGGTAAACACTTCATCATTATTGTGTCATAAATAATTTTATATAAATAATGTATAGAATTTATAAATAAAATTACATGATGTAGGAAATATTTTTAGTTTTCTAATTATTATTAATTGTAGAATATATCAATTATATAACACCAAATTAAAATTTCTATAAAATAACATTACTTTTTTATGATATTTTTATTTTATCATTAAATACAAAGTTATTAATGTCATTATCGTACCCAAATTAATGATAAAGGAAAAATATCTAACCAAATGATTTTATTGGTCAGCCATGACTCAAAATATAAGGTTAGGACATGTGTTAAGGTAATTTTATATTACTATAATATTAGTTTTACCTTGAATTTCACTATTTCACATTAACAGCTGTAAATAAAAGTCAAAATGTACTATTCACCAAAAATAATTTCCATCTTATTGAAACACATGTTACATAATGATAACAACCGTTTATTTCAGATTTTTAAAATTCAATTCATAGAAGTGGTTAAATTTTATTTAAATTAATAATTTAGTTTTATTAACTAGTACTCTTTGTTTTCATTATTCATAAAAAATTGATGGTTTTTATAAAAATACCAAAAAATCATCCTAAGCTATATTTGATATTCTGAATTTTAAAATGTTGTCTATTTTACCAAATTACAAACATATAATTTTCATTTTTTAATATAAAATTAATTATCTTTTTCAAAACAAAAGAGTTTATTTTAAATAAATAATAACAATCAAAAGATTGACACTTATTTAATTGCAGTTTAAGAGTGAAATTTATTCAAATGAACAACATCATATTAAATGGTAAAAATATAAACATATAAAACATTAAATCATATTAAATAGATAGTATAACTATATCAATAAATTATATTTCCAGGCATTTTTGAATTAAAATATAATATTTTTCACTATTCATTAAAAAATAAATATTATCTGAAGAAACACCACGAATTTACACAAAGTAAATTTTGATGTCCCAATTCTAAATAAGAATTTTATTTGGTAAAATAGAACATATTAATGTGATAAAAACAAGATTTAAAAAGGGTTTTCCACTAAACGGTAGTAAATCAACTTTTTAAAGAATATTAGAGTATTTATACTTAAAATTATATTCATTAACATTTTCATCCTCAAACATTTATTTGAAAAATGTAAAAACATTTAACAAACTTGTATAATGATATTGTAGTTAGTTCTATTCAGTAACAACAAAACAACAGCTAGGCGTTAACAACCATTTAAAATAATATTATATTATTATTTTTATGTACGACCCAACATTGTGTGAAACGTATGATTTCAATGAAATCGATTCATGTGTATCGGGTATGCCATCTAACATAAAATCCCCTTTAATGTAAAATTAATATTTAATTCAAAAATATTAATAAAAATAAAAAATTATTATTCTTTATTTACTTGATAGGTTACATCCTTCCACACTTTTATAAATTGTGTCCTCACAATTTTATGTTTGGGATTCGAAAAATCATTAAAAGGCTCACATCGGAAAAAGAGTCAGTAAACATATCAGTTTAAATGAAAGAAAGATATGTACAAAGGCCTCCTGAGATAACCCATACTAGAATTACATAAAAACATGGATATGGAGGAGAATCTAAGGGTCATGTTCTGATGGAGAGTGATAGAAAACACAATCAGAATAAAGTTAACAACTGGAAAATCACAATCTTTTGATAGGTTAACCAGTCTTTGATTTCTTAGTAGGTAAAGTAAACATAAAAAAAATTGTTTTACATTCCATTTCATAATGTTGGATAATATATTTATGAGATTTGCGAATGATACAAGGAAATATACATAGAGTTTTATCCTTTAATAATTTTCTACAAAAATCTCATCATTTCTCTAAATGGTGAGTTTTCAAGATGACTTGTTCACATATGAAGTGTTAGAATCAACTTATATAGAATCACATATTCCAAAAAAAAGATAAACTATATATTTCCAATGACATTAGACATTAACCAAAACCAAAATAGTTATTACAAGATCAGATAATCCCAAAAAGGATAATCCTTTAAAAAAGAAATATTATTCCTAATCTCCCAAATTCGACAAACAATACACAAATTTCAACAAAGTCCATTCAATAATCAATTTTCAATAAAAATTTTCAATGTAAACCTAAATATGATTGAAACCCAAATATCAAAAGGATTAAATCACATACTCTTCCATAGTAAATCTTAACATTTATCTCCAAATAACATCAACTACTCTTAAAGTCTCATACTAAAGTGTAATTAAAAAAATCACATATTATCATTGAGTGATTAATCATTTTAATAAATAACCCAAATAAAAATAAAGCATACATTCTTCCGAAAAAAATTCAACCATTATTCCACAAATTAAATCCCATAGTATTATATTTCCATAGGTATATAGTGTTTCCCAAAAAGAGATAATGTCTTCCAAAATAAACATTATCAGTTAATCACCAAATCATTTTCCTATATTAAAGATATCCATTTGATAAAACATATGTTCCCAAAATCAACATATTATTGATATATAAAATCATTTAACTAATGTATAACTCACACTAACCAAGGACTTCACATATGCCAGTGGTAGGCGATGTGCCTTTATATCCCTTCATTTGTGGGTTTGATTCCCAATGGCCTTGTCAGACACGACATGTTGTCACCCATCATACAGGTTGTCCTTTTTATAAAACTCAAAAATAACCCCAACATAGTTTTTCATTAATGGTTGACTTATACCTACCATGTTTATCCCAACTCATTAAGACCTCAATATCTTAATGAAGATTAATATATATTGTCATTTTTTTCTTTTACCTCCATACGATAGAATAAAACTATTCCTAAAAAATTAACTTCATACCATCAATATGGTGCTTACATGGTTTAATAGTTATATAGTTCACGTAGGTAAAAGGTCGATTCATTTCAAAAATTATTTAGAGATCCTCAAAATAATTTTCTTCATTCATCCAAAAAGACTTTGTACACCATGGGTCATATTGGTGTTTGCAAAAAATAGTTTTAGAAAATAATCATGTATAACATATAATTTCAAAATATCTGATAAAAAATGCTTTTTATAAAACACTAAGACAGTTTTTGAGTTGAAACAATAAATCAATGGTACTTTTAAAATACCATATGTATAGGCTGAATATCTACAATTTAAATGAAAATATATATAGGTTATGCAAGGTTCTCTTTCTTCAGCACCTTTTAAAAAATCATAATATGCTTCAAAATCCTATGATAAGCTAAAATTTTAAAAATGTCTTGATAATATTAACCATTCTTGAAAATAAGAAAATAGTGAGAAAATAGTATTATATTAAATACGACCTCTGATCCACGATGTTGTTGAGTTATAATGGAGGTGCTTGATATCTCAAACTGCTACTTTAAAGTGTGTTGTATGTTAAAAAATGTTTCAAAATCGTCAGTGCTAGACATTAAAATAATTATTTCTAGAAAGTCATCCGGAAGAGATATAAATGTAATTTGAGACCCTCCACCTTCCATTTGTAATAGACATTCCTTGATATGAAAAGGGTACAATATAAGGATTTAAATTAAAGAGTATACATAAAGACTAACCACGTGTCTAACAAAAACACTTAATCCCCAAAGTTTTCTAAACCGACCTCAGATACCAACTATAAGGCCCTAGCCTAAAACATTACATAATCAATTATTTAGTTTATAATTCAAATTGAAGATATTTTGAGGGATTGAGTTTTAGAGAATTAGTCCATAACTATTCCATTACATCTCATATATTAAAAAGTATACACTTCTACTTAGTATTCATTTTTTTATAATATAAAAATTATTAAAAACAATAATTCATTTCTTGATATAAATCTTCTTATGTTCATCTATTCCCTTACCATGACTTATACCATGTGAATAACATTTCAAAAACATTGGATGAGCATAGATAGCTCCGTAAATGTTATAAAATAATGAAAGAAACCATTAGTTCATCAATACATACAAAACATAATCTCTTTAACATCCATCATAAATTCATAATATTTATGAATAACACATAGAAATCATACATCATAAAGTTATGGCATTAATATCATACGTATAATGTAGTTTTCACAAATACATAGGGAGTCACACTTGTAATATCCATTATAGTATATTCCCTAAATCTCTTAATAGAAACATTAATGTTTACCTCGGTCACGTAACCCAATGCATTGGAGAGAAATCTCGGGCTCACCTGCCCTAGGATTATCACATAACCAACCGTATATGAAAACAATTCCCAAAAACCATAACATATTCGTAACATATGAATCAAGTATAAATAAAGATAAAAATTCCACATTGAAATCACAATATATCATTTCAAGATATTTGACATAATCAATGTTTTATTAAGATATTTTCAAAACCATTTAAAACATTTAATAAATAGATATTTGATTCAAAGTGTCCCATACCATTTTAAGAATTATAAAGAAATTAAAATATTAAAACATTAATATCCTTAAAAATTAATACATAAAACCATTTTTAAAACATGGACATTAAGGAGAAATATTTAGAAGAACAAATCATTAAAAAAATTAAACAAGGTTTTAGTTAAAGAGTTTGTTACGACTTTTGAAAATAAATGAATAAAAATAACGTAGAATAACATTAAAAAAATCTTATAGTATCACGAGATTATGTACATTCATGAAAAAATATTTAAAAGGGATGTATATACACTATATGAATGTGAATTGTTGTATAAAAACAAATAAGTCTCAATGGAATGTAATTTTAGACATAGTCTCTTACAAAGATTGTATCATTAGATTAAAGATAAATAAAAGAAAAAATTATGTGTGAAAAAAATTATACACCAAATATAAGTGTATATTAAGTGTAAAAAAATCATAGGTAATTCACACATATTCTTGTAATGACATAATCAAGAAGTATAAGTTTAACCCAATGAATTTAAATTAGGTTAAGAAGTTCTCTAATAGAAATTTAACACCCTAACAACATCACTTTAAAATTTAGATAAAGAGTTAGTGGGAGTTAAAAGGTTCTCTAATCTGATTGACATAAAATTTCTAGCAATAATGATATAGATGAATATATCCGATCATAAGAAAAATGATATTAAAATACATGACATATATGAATTCTTTGACTAAAAGAGTATGGTGAAAGGTTGCCTTTCCAATTTGGAAACGTACGAAACAGACACCCCATGAAGGAAGGATCATACAATAAAGATTTAAATACAGATAAATTATAGTATATTACACATAGAATAATATCTTTTGCAGTACATACACCACTGAAATGTAAATAGTGGAAAATATAGCATGAATCTCACGGAAATAAAAAGTGAGATGAAAACCCCATACCTCATGTCTGACATTACTTGTTCATTCATTAATATCCTGAATAGAAAATTAATGTTAATTTATACATGATTCATAAACATTCTCACTTTTATTATTCCTTTTTTATATCTTATTGTCATGTTATAGGCATTATATTATCATTTAATTTAATTACGGTCGTTTTATCGATATTTGGTACTTGAGTAGAAACAATTAACATCTTATAAATAAAAATTGTCCTTGTGGTAAAAATTATATTGTCTCAAGAATAATATTAATGATTTAGATATCAAATATATAGATTATATATATATATTTATTGATAACATTACATAACATTTGGAGATAAGAAATGAAATGCGATGTTCATGGAGATGGTAAATCGTACGTACGTATGAATAATACTTTCATTTCTATTATTTATTTAATGGAATGAAAAAAAATGGATACATAGGTATATTATAATTAATGTATAAAATAATATTTTATTCACATTTCATATGTTCATTAACACCATCATTTATATGTTCCATGTATGGTATGAATGAGTCATATCACATTGAGGGGGCGGTAGTCGACACTTCCTCAAATAGAATTATCATATTTACCCATTATAGAAAACATAATGGTATGAATGTAATGATAATTATAGAATAATATAAACTATATAAATATAATATATATCACATATATATAAAGTTCAATCATAATGTCGACCATGAGAGGCGATGGGGGATAATTGAACAATCATTGTTTCGTGAGGCTGAGATCACCGTCCACAGAAACAGAATGTCCATTACCCATTAGATGGAGGTGTGTGTAAGTGTACTTAGAATCCTTATCATAACAAAAAATGTTTATACTTAGTATACAAGTTTTGTTATAAAATAAAGGAATAAAATTAGGATAGGGGATGGAGAATTTAAATAAAAGAAAAAATCATAAAAGAAGATGTTGCCTTTAAATTCGGTAACTTCCTTTGGTTTGAACCAAAGGATTTCATGAAGTTCCTTCGGCCTAAGTTAAGGTGTTTAGGTGGAAGAGGGGGATATTTACATATTATTTTGCAATAATTTTGATGATCCATGTTTCTTGAGAGGTGTGAGTAATGGTTTAGAGTTGAGGGATTTTTATAAGTGGGAAGAGGGGCTCTTTAGGAATGTTTAAAAATATTATTTTATTACATAATGAATTTCTATTCATAAAGGTCCAAAAAAATTTAAATAAGAAGATATAATGACTCATATTCAAAATAAATCATCCAACGATAATTGGACAGGTTTTTGATATTTTTTTAATTTTTCTAATCTTATTTTTTTAAATCATTCATTAATGAGGAAAACATTGCATCATTGTTGGGTCATAAATAATTTTATTTTTTTGATTTATAAAAATTATAAATAAAATAAAATGAGGTAGGAAATATTTTTATCTTTCTAATGAATATTTTTAGTCAAATAGATCAATTATATAACAACACATTATAAATTGTTTCTGCAAAATAATGCGTGTTGATGATATTTTTATTTTTACTTTAAATAAAAAGGTATTAATGTCAATTTCTTACCCAAATGGCATTCAAAGGACAAATATCGTGCCCAAGTATTTTATTGGTTGTCCATGACTCATTTAATATGGTTAACACAATTGTTAAGGTTATATTTAATTATTATAATATTATATTCACCTGGAATTAACCTATTTAACTTTAACCGCTGTAAATAAAAGTCAAAGTTACTAATAACCTAAAACTATTTTCATATTGATAAACCAAATTTTACTTAATGAAAACTACCATGTATGTATTATCTTTAAAATTAAGTTCATAGATGATTTAAAATTTCATTTCAATATAGAAGTCGGTTTTTTTAACTACAACTCAGTGTTTTCACTATTCATCAAAAATTGAAGGTTTTCAAAAAATTCCAAAACATCAGCCAATGATATATTTTATATTAAAAATTCCAAAATTATTTCTATTATACCAAATTATGAAAATATAATTTGATTTAATTAATTGAAAATTAATTCCCCTAGTCAAAACAAAAATCGTGTTTTGAGAATTAATAACTATCGAAAGATGGCCACTTTTTTATGTACAATTTAAGAGTGAAATTTATTCCAATTTCCAATGTTGGATTAGATGGTAAATATAGAAAATAATTACTCTACAAAACCAATTAAAAAGATAATATAACTATATAAATAAATTTTATTAAAAAGAAATTTTGAATTAAAATACTGTATTTTTTACTATTCATTAAAAAATGAATTTTAGCAGAAAAATACCAAAACATTAACCAAATTACATTTTGATTTCCCCATTCATATGAAGAATTTTATTTTGCTAAATTAATCATATAAAAGTGTCCAAGATTAGATTTTAATTTGGTACACCATCATAAGGTGGTAAATCGACCTTCAAGAAGAATATTATATTTTTTTATTAAAATTTGATTCATTCATATTTTAAGCCTCTATCATTTAAATGATAAACGTAAAAAACATTTATCATACATAAATAATCATATTGTAGTTATTTATATTCATTCCCACCAATAAAACCTCTAAATGATAACTACCATTGAAGATAATATTATATTATTATTTTTCAGTATAACCCAACATTGAGTGCAATATAAGATTTGAAAGAAACACATTGTTGCGTATCAGGTACACCATAAAACATAGAATCCCCTTTAAGGTAAAATTATTATTTAAATAAAAATATTAATATATATGAAAATGTATTATTCTTTATTTACTTGGGATGTTACAAAAATACTATTGAAAAGAATGATGGAGTTTTATAAATGATGACATGTTGAAGATTGTGATTACATTAATATTTAATTTCAATTATGTAAATAAATTAGATGTTTTTTACATTAGATTCACTCAAAATAACTTAGTGATGTTCTTTCTATAGTAATGGAAAAAATCCAGTAACATGTTAACAAGGAAAATTGATGAGTTATGTTAACATATAGGTGAAAATAATTTTCTTCCTAGGGATCCACTCTAAATTTTTTGGTTTTATGTGTGACGAATTTGGTCACTACTAAATCTAGTTTTCTAATACAAGTGAATAACATTAAATCAGACATTAACAACCTAATAAACTATGAGAATATAAAAATATATATACAATGACCAAAATTTAAGTTGAAAGTGATTATTATGTGGTTATGGGTAAATTTATTCATCACTAATGATTTATGTATGCCTTATATTAGATATTTTATTACCAAATGTTATCTATTGAATTATAAATAAAAACAATTAGTGGAATATCCAATTATAATAGGTTACATGATTCTCCTACAATTTTTTTGTATTATTGGTGTTTATTATGGTTTATATCTCAACCCTTTGATTGGAATAGAACAATAACACTAAATCTAATGTTAAATGTGTGGTTACATGATTATTGCATATTTTACATGAAATATGTTTAAACCATATAGGTTGGTGAAATGGATATGCAATATCCTTTATTAGATATTGTGATAATTTAATTATATTACACAATAAACACTAATATGTTTTTCAATTCAACATTAATACCCTTACCTTTGGTTTCATGACCTATTTCTAGGAATTAATCTTTGACATTAGGTATGATTTCTAATGCCAATGAGAAATCATCGTAGAGGGTCTCATACTCTATTTTTATATTTATATGAATTAAAATAGATATGAATTTAATTAATGTAATTAATCACATTCTCATGAATGAGGAATAATTTTATACATGTATTATTGTTCATGTATATTAGATAAATATTTATTCATTCGATTATGGATTAAGAATAATTTTTTTTCTTATTAAATATTAAATAAATATTTACTTACTATTTTCTGAATAAATTTCTTATTTAAATTAATAATATTTTTTCAGGTATACTATAAATTATTGTGGAGTTTAAATAGACCTAGACCATTTTGGGTGACCAATATTAATTAACGAATTGGTTTAATGATAAACGTTATTTCACATGTTCTCATTCAACACCAAACAATAATAATTTTATTTTATTATTAAATATGAGTTTAAACAGATGTTGTTTTATTATTTAATTTTTAACATGTATTAAATAATTTTTATAACCTAAATTTTTGCTTTATAAATATGAATTTATATCTATTCTGTAGTGTATCGATTGTTGAAATCGAACTAGAGAATTATTGGACACAATGAATTCTCTCTTGACTCATCATTCTCTCTCCCTATCAAGAAAAATGAATAGAATATAAATTTATTCCAAACATAATAATGAGTTATCATGAGAAAATAATGCGATACATTCAATTAACTACACTTGAACATGATGATCAAGTAGCGTTCACTAGGGTAGAATGTGTTTTCCATATCGATTTTTATTGGACATTTACCTCAGTTATCCAATGTCATTATTTTTAGAAGATTTTTTAAATAGTTTCTTCACATGGGTTAAAAATGGACTTTTAAAATGAATAATAGTATTTGTTTGTCACCTCGGTTATAGTATAACCGACCTGGGAATCCCCTCGAAATGGATTGGGGACATAATATATATGTTAACCAATGTGAATAATTGGTTTTTAACAATGGTTAACTTATAAAATATGTGATAACCCATCATTATTAATGGTTTTTATGTCGGTTATACATAAACCGGCGTGAATAAACAATTAAGAATGTTTTTCACTTTGGTTAGAAAAAACTGACATGAAAACCAATTTTATATAATTTAACATTAAAAAATGTACTTTAAAATCTATAAAAGAAGACATAAAACATGAAAACAATAAGAATATTAATTTTACATAAGAATAATTATAAACAACAAAACACATTTAGATTTTAAACTTTTATAATATCAGTAAGATGTACAAACAAAATAACATCCAACCAATTATGTAACAATGATTTTATAACCCAAACACATTTACTAATGAAACGTTTAAAGTTAAAATAAAAAATACAAACAAAATGAAATCCAACCAAAGAAGTAAAAATTATATTCTCACCCAAATACATTTACAATTACAATTTTCAATGATAAAATAAAAAGTTCAGTGAATTTAAAATCCAAAAAACCTGTAAAATTATTTTCCCATTTAACATGTAAGTGTATGATCTATTGCACACTATAATGATAAGGTTAATAAATATAATACAAATTGAAAGGAAGTAATTTAAAATGTATTATGAATAACAATAAAAAATTAAAGGAAGTGTTTATAATGAAATATATCTTGATGGAAAATTTTAAGATCCCTAATTGAAATTAGTTCTCACATAAATCTTTTCACATAATATCCACATAATTTTAAACCTTCTTTTTAATGAAAATATTTTTAAATCGTTTTTTCAATTAAAAATAATTTTATTAACTAAAATATCCAAATATACAATTATATATTAAAATTCACCTTCACTTTTACATATATGGTCTTTTTTATCTTTTACATTGTGGTATCCCTAAATAAATTCCATCCCCTATTGGAAAATAATATGAAAGAATTAAATTTATAATTCGTTATAATAATAAAAATAATTACGAAATGAAAACTTACATGTCCAATAAATCATTTAAATTTTGTCTCACCTCTCCTTGGATTGATCATATGTAGTAAAGTGTCTTCTCCCTTGTCCATAAAACACATAACATTCAATACCCACTGATGTAAAAGAAAATTTATTATTAGTAGTTATTATATTAAAATATATATAACACTTTGTGATATATATGTTTTATAATTGTGAATATAAGGAAACATAAAACTATGAAAAATTGCATCCTTTTGAAATCCTTCGGAAATATAATATTTTTCTTTCTACAAAATTCAAGGATATTATTGTAGGTGAAATAATGTGAGGGTCCATAAATCTCTATATATCAGAATTTTCATTCTCCTTAAAAATATTATAAAGAAACTAAATACATAAAAAAATAATAAATATTCAACTAATTAATTGCATGGAAAGATTTGTGTTAGGTCTTACAGGGAGAAAACTGACATCATGTTGACTCCCAACTGATCTCTTGTTACAAGAATCCTGATATCATTTTTCAATAGTTTCATAGTCATTGAATGACCAAAAACAGCAAAATCCATCAGAATGACATAATGATCGAACAAAAAATTTGAATAACATTACAATATATCAGGACTATAAGAATCTGTATTTGACATCATAACACATTATATTTGTTTCTTTTTCTATAAAACATGTCATTACCTTTAATGCATTCCTATATAAAATAGTTAAAGATATAAACATTAAATGTTTTTTAAAAATTGATAGAAATATTAAATAATAGATAATATATACAAATACATCTACTGTAATATGTCTCATAGGTCTATATGGACAATCTTAAAAGTGGTCGATAATTTCCCCAACTGTATTCACCTCATCTGTGGGAAACAGTACTACAGTTTCTATATATATAACATCCAATACAATGACCCTTTGATTTTACATCTCTAATTGTTGTTGAAATATGGTATGTCCAACATAAAATATAATCCCATATGCAACAATATAATGTTTTTTATCAACATAATATAACTCATAGTAATGGGGATGATGTGGAGGAGGAGGTGGATGAGTATGATAAGGGTAGGTGTATGTAAAAGGATGTGGGGGAGTAAGAGTTGCATGTAGAGGTGGACAAGTGGTTTGAAATTTTCCTTGAATTTTAGCAGGCATTACCTATACTGAACCTTTAACCCTATCATTCATTATCACATGAATATCTATAACATGAGCCTCAAAATATTCTTTTTTTAACCACCATGAATTTTAACAGATGAAAAATGTGGAACCTCATTTAATTCGATACACCCATTGGGTTTCTTCGTACATGACCCAAGTGTTCAAGATTTCACAATTTTGTAGCTAAAACATCGTACCTATACTGAGCTAAAAAGGCCCCATGTGTTCTTTTCTCCTCATGAAAATTCTGTAGGAATTATTTGAGAAATAAAGAAATGAATTAAAATATAAAAATAATTCACCTAACTTAAATAAAATACTAAATTAAACATCTTAAAATAATATTAGCTACTACATTCAACTCTTTTATAAAAGATATTTTCCTTTTTTTCTCATCTAAGACATCTTCCATTATTCATGTCTAACTTGTGGTGGAGGGGAAACCTTTATAGATATTGAAGACTCAACACTTAGTTTTTTTAATTTTTTGACATCATTTGTTATTCTTATAATATATTCCCTCCCCAAGATAAAGTATGAGGGTATAAATTTATAGATTGGATCATCTAATGAGATATCCCGAATTGTTATATATTATAAATAATGAAATCATTATTAAATGGATTTTCATAAAAAAAATTATAAAAGGTAACACTTCACAAAAATATTAGTATAGTATTATACTTTCCAAATATTTATTTCATGATTCAAAATCTATAAAATAATATAAATCACATGGATTATGAGGATGGATATTCCCAAAAATGAAATCTGATGTAAGGGTTTACTCAAAATCCCTACATATTCTAGTATCCAATGCTAAACATTTCATTCTATGTCAAGTATATAATATATTATATGATATGAATGGAAAAATATATATTAATATAAACTTTTGAATATAAGTAAAATAATTACCAAAAATAATTCTATAATGGTCTCCCACAAGATAGATAGTGTCGACTTATAAACACATGTAAATACTCATTCATAATACTGACTTTTATTTTAACCTAAAATGATATAATAATCATGAATTGTTTTGAATTTTGACATATTGGAATATCATTATCATCCACATCTACAAGTATTCTTTTGTCCTAGCTATAGAAAACTAATAATTTAGGTAAATCTGTTTTTCTATTTTTACTAACCCTTAAACTCTTCTTTAGCCCTATGGGAGTATATATATCTTGTAATTAATGATAGAGAAAATTAAGTTGAAAATGTTTGCATTTCTCAGTAGAAAATTGATTATGATCATCTTTAGAAGTATGTGTTAGATCAATTGATTGATCCAACATTATCCTAAAAAATAAAGCAACAAATAATTAGTACCCAAATATAAAAATTCAACTATTATAATACTAATGTAAATAAAAATTGAAAAAGTATTAGTCACAAAAACAATTGAAATTAAACATAACACATTTTAATTTATATTTTTTGTAGTTAAATAATATTTAAATAGTAATGAGATATATAATGTCATATAAATGGATGAAAAAAATTAAAAAATGGTGTCAATAGAAAATATTTTTGAGAATGATAAATTACTTTTTTCCCAAAAAATGATATTTTTTCAATTAATAGATTTGTTACATTTTGGTAAACATGGTAAAATAAACATAAAAAAACAAATATAAACAAGAGGTTTTACTTATCCTTTATAATACATGTCCTAATAAATAAAATTAAATTAAGATATCTAATTTTTTCAATTTTAAAAAGTAATTAAGAAATAAATATTTGTTTCAAGTAATATTTGGAATATATTAAATGATTAGTTTCCCAAATTTCGTCATCATAACAATTCTATAAGGAATAAACAATGTCTATGCTATTCTCATCAATATTATCTATTAATATTTCTATCTAAATAGGTATTTCACATAAACCATCATATTTTTCATGTTTATCAACAACAATATATTTTTTTTCATTTAATACAATAGAAAACAACATATCTGATTGACCTGGAATATAGAAAATATGTTTTCCATTTTATACCATTATAAGTAGATCATTTGTGTATTCCAATATATTCATATTAAGAAGTGTCATACAAAATTAATTATGTCTCGTACTATTTTTTTGTGATAATCCATTTATATTTAAATAGTGGAACATGAAATTTAATGTAATGAACCTCTCAAATTTTTTTAATTACTCTAAGATAATATCTTGATGAAGAAATTGGGTTTTTCCTTTAAAACTCGAAAAATTAATTGCATCTATGAACACCAATACACTGCTCTTTTAAAATGCACATCTATTGTCATGATATTTGATAAGATATGTATAGTCACAAATGTCATACCAAGGCCGTGTTTTCAAATTTAAAATTGGACCATCCAAAAAAAATCTCAATGTTTCTGATGTATCAGATCTACCCTAGAACTGTCTCATTAAAACATTGATTTTTTTCTTTTCTCATTCACAATCCACACCAATTTTTTGGATAACTATGTTTCAACACATAAATAAGAAATGTTATATATTTTTGAGCATTTTCTATACTATTTGTAACACCCGATACTTTTATGAGAAATATTTTGTTTCATGTTATATAAATCATCAATGGAATCTTTCACTACACACAACACTAGCTTGGCTTCCTTTACACGCAATCACGACCTTCCTTGATAGCTTGCGCCGTACGCAATACTGAGCTTCACTAAACATCAATTTTTTATTTAAATATTATTAAAACTGGCCGTTATGAATATTAATAACCAATTTTTGAAATTTTATAAATTTTATTTTTCAAAATAGACTTCATTTTTGGATTCGGAATATCTAAATTAGCCTAGGGTGAAATTTTGTTATTTTTCTGGAAACATTCAATTTTTGATGAATATTGAAAACACTGGGTTACTATTTAAAAACCGACATTCTATTTAAATAATTATTTATTTTATTTAAATTTATTTTCGATAAAAATTGATACATAATACCTATATAAGTTCAATGTAATTCATTGGAGTAATTTTATAATAATTTTAGATATATAAAAATTTTATTGAACTTTTCACTGTCTTTTACCCACCTCCTAGGAGAATTTTCAAATTTACATAAAACATAATTTTACCCCTTCTATGAGTAGAATTTAAAAAATCCAAGAGACATGGTTGATGTCATTAAGTAAAATGTGGTTCAATGAGATGAAAATAATTTTTGGTGAATTGTAACTTTTTACTTTTATTTACCACGGTTAAAAGTAAATAGGGTAATTAAGAGTAAAAATGATATTATTATTACCCTAACACATGTCCTAATTATATAGGATAAGTGTAATTCGACCAAAACAACCTTAGGAATAAAATATGACCATTTAGTCCCACTAGGATTAGATTCAGACATTTATTATTAATTTATTTAAAGAAGGGTTAAAATAGTTAAAATCAAAGTTTACTAAGTAAATAATTTTTAATATAGGGTAATACATGGGATAAATTCGACTATAAATATTTATTATAAATCTAAAAAGATTACCTGCATAATGGTAATTTATTTGTAATTTTTAGACATTAAATATTTTAATTTATTTATGACACAAAGATGATGCAGTAATTATCTTATTAATGAAATATTGAGATAATTGATGTTATAAATACCCAAATAAATGTAATTTGAGACTTTTTATGAATTCCACTAAATTTATAGGTTAATAATACATGTTATTATTTATTTAATTATCTTTTTTAGAATTATTCAATCTTTTATAATATTCACAAAAATCAATTACTAAATAGTGTCAAAATTGACATAAAATAGTTTTTAAAATAAATATTATATTATTAATTGTTATTTTATTTTTAAAAATATAAGGTTTGGCCAAATTACATAGATAAGGTTATTTATATTAATAATAAACAACTTGGGGTTCGTTTGTCTTGTTATAGTAAGTTTATTAACCTTATAGTTAAGAACACAAAAAGACACGGTAAAAGTAAAATTATCTAACTTAAAGTTAAATCTAAATGATATGGTTAAAATAGTAAACTAAACTTGTCCAAATTCTATTGGATGAGAGGCGTTCGACCCATCCCCACATTAGCTTAGAAATAAATCACATTGGAGCTATTTAAAACCAAATATGGCTTTATAATAAAATAATATTTTTAGTTTTTCCAAAGGAGCCCCTCTCCTCCCATATAAAAGGACACCTCCCCCCTCTCTTCCTCACACTACTTGGAGTCTTCATGCTCGGCCAACCCCTGCCAATTTCTCCTCTCCACTTCCCTGGAAACATCCTAGAGGTCCTGGTTTTCATAAAATACCAATTTTAGTGCCCTAAAAGGAGGTCTCAAAGAAGCGCTTCAATGAAGTGGTAATGTCTGTTACCTCTTCATTCAACTTTATTTCTTCTTCCACTTCTTCTTCTTTAGTTGTTTCATTATGAATTAACAACATCAGTATCACTCATATACTGATATTTTATTACAAGTATGAAACAACCCTATTTCACCATCTATCCATCCTACGGAAAACAAAATCACCGCGCGTGCGTACGTGCGAAATACCGTCTCCACGCCGTAGTGTAATCTATTTTCCACCACGACCATACATGGATGGTTATAATGGTTTAAAGAATGGATATATATGATTATTTTAAATTGATATTAATTCTGAAATAATATACATACACTCCAATACAATTCCATGATCATGGGAACGATATCAACGCTCGTCCATACGTACGGAATACCGTCTCCACGATGTGATGTGACTCATTCTACATGATTTTCATTGGATAATGATTACATTAATGAATTGAGTGAATAAATATGATATATATTACAATAATAACATTCTGGAAATTAGGTATCTATAACCTAAAAATAATAATAAGAATTTATTCGACAAAACACGCATAAGAACAAAAAGTAATAAACACCCGAATAACAAGTAGCAATGAAATATTTCTAATAATAAGCTAAGAATATGACCATATATGATATCATAACAATTAGTATGATTCCGGAATATGTCAATGACATTATTTAAATCATTATACAGGAGGTTCGGACACTTACGAAGCAAATCGGACCTAAGGTAAGGGAAATATCACAATCTCATTTTTATCCGAGATTATTTATACTTTGGAATTTACTGGGGTGTATTTCATCATTAACATCCATATTTTTCCAATATGTATTATTATTTCCATCCACCTACAATTTTTTAAATCCAATTTTACCCTTCGGTGAGTTTTTAGTAAAAGATATGAAAGGAATATTTTGTCGTTTTTCGTACGAGGTACTTTTTGACTTTTCAGACAAAAGTATGAGAAAAATATATTTTTAACTTATACGACATGAATGGATTTTTAAAACATTATTTCCAAGAATCATCCTTTACAAGTTTTCAAGTTTATATTTAATCAACTTATTTTAGTTTATAATTTTATGACATGTTAAGAAATGAAAAGTGTTTTTGAAGTAGAAAGGATATTTTCCTCAAGAATGGAGTTCAAGTGTTTTATCAAAATTATTTTCTATATAAGATAATAAAGGGTTCTGTTTCTTTAACTATTATTACATTGATTTGATTATGTTGTGATGGAATTATTTTTATGAATTCCTCTATCTTATATGAATTTTTTTATGATGTCATAATGTTTAAGAATCCCATTTTTATTACATGGGTTATGCTATGATGTATGGTTTATGATTTTTTGGCACACATAATAATGGTATCATTATGAGATGGGTGGGACCTATATCTCCCTCCAATTCATTGGTTAAAGATTTTATATCTCATGAGATAGACATGGCTGGAACGGCAGGTTAAACTGGTTCAGTGAAACAGGACTGAAACGAGGAATGAACTCGGTTCAGAAATGGACTTTGTCCACTAAGATAGTCTTGGAAATGAGTCTTGACTAATAAGAAATAATTCTCTATGATTATGTGTGTATTCCAAAAAGATTCAAGTTTTATGTTATGATTATTGTGATTAAATTTCACTACCATGATTTATCCCATGTTATGAAATTATATCTCTTTTACAGGGTATGATTTCCAAATTGTTATGTTCTTATGAATATGATGTGATTGATATTTATTTTGTTTACTCTTACTGAGCATTTGAGCTCACCCTTTTGTATTTTTTCATTCCCCAGGTCAGGAAGAATGTTATTAAGTAAGATATGCCAAAAGGGACTATAGATTTGAAGAAATAAATAGGAGATAGTGTCGATGCTTTATAAACTAGTTGTTTATGTTTCCCAGTTTCTAAAGACACTATACCTATACGGTTTTTTCATGGTTTTGTTATATGTTGTAATATGAGTACTTCAATTTTGAAGTACTAACAATGTATGTAATGTATGGGTCGTTATAGTTGGTATCAGAGGAAAGGTATAGTAAACCTTTGGAAACTAGGATGTGAAAGCCTTAGTAAGAATCATAAGGATAAATCTAACAATAGAACACAATATTAGTGTTTTAGAAATGGCCATGAATAACCTAGGATAAGACCTTAAGTGTGAAATTTTATTCTTGATTATGTGGGTTTCCTATTATAATTATTGTTTCTCACACTATTCTTCTTGGTTTTCGTCAATGGCTGGAACCCTACGGAACTGTGTTAATGCGGAATGTGACGGGCAATGCAATGATTGTCCCCCTGAGCAACCAAACGTTATGGGAGCTGGAATGAAAAATCTTGTAGCCATGCTCACACAACTTTCTCAAGCTATGAATCATGCAGGACTTCCAAACGAGCAATGGAAGGAGCAACATTCTGTTGAATCCTTCATGAGGCAGCATCCACCTTCATTCAACGGGTCTACTGATCCATTAGTTGCTAAACAATGGATTAGTACTACGAAAAATATATTTTCAGTTCTTCAATGTTCTGAACACGATATAGTTATCTTAGGAATGTATCATTTGGAAGGTGATGCTGATCAATGGTGGAATCTTATTAAGAATACGAGGAAATGGATGAAATTGATTCCCTGGAATGGGACGAGTTCAAGAACTTATTTTTCAAGAAGTACTTTCCTCGTATTCTCCGAACAAATATGGAGAAGGAGTTTATTGAACTAAAGCAAAAGTATGATGAATCTGTTGGTACCTATGAAGCAAATTTTATAAGACTTTCAAGGTACCCTTCAGGTATTATTATCCAACCTGAGAGTAAGATCGATCGATTCTTTAGTGGATTAAATCCAAGTCTTCTAAGGGTGTTATCCATAAGGGACTTCAATAGCTATGAGGAAATTGTTTGATGTGCTCTCAAAGTGGAGATGGAGATTGGAGTAACCCATCAGTCATATGGGTTTGATAAGAAGAGGAAAATAGAATTCAAAGGAAAATTTAAAGAGCACACTAAAAGGAAGATGAGTTTTCCCTTATTCTCAATGTGTGGAATGAAGCATGGAGGGAGTTGTCTTAAAGGGACAAGTAAATGTTTCAAATGTGGAAAGGAATGTCATTGGGTATTTGAATGCCACAATGATGGGAAGAAGATGTCTAGTGATGCGAACAAAGAAAAGGATACACAGAGTGCACCTCCTATACTTCAATTTTTCAAGTGCAAGGAGATGGGGAATTATGCCAATAAATGCCCAAATCCAAGGGTTGATGATGATGGTCGACGTCAACAAACTCTTAAGTCAAAAGACAAAGGAATGTCACATGCAATTTCTATCAGCGATGTGGAGTATGATAACAAAGTTGTGAAAGGTACAATTTCCATACACTCTTAAGTAGAAAATGTTTTATTTGATTCTGGATCCACCCACTCCTTTATTTCTGAAGAATTTTCTAAGGGTATCACCGTATTACCTCAAAAATAAGATGTTGAGTTAGCTGTGAGAACCCCTAATGGCACAACAGTCGCATCAAAAGAATATAATTCTTCTCCGATTGAAGTTTGTGGGAAAGTGCTTCCAGAAAATCTTGTGATCCTTCCTATAGTGGAATTTGATGTGATTCATGGCATGGATTGGCTTTCTATATATGGGGCTCATATCAATTGCCAAAGAAGGGAAGTCACATTTCATATTCCAGAACAATATTTGATTTTCTATCGATACAAGGATGAACATAACCTTCCAGTGGAAATTTCATCCATCTTATGGCTCTTTATTCAACTAAATGAAGGTTATTTATCTCAAATGGTTGGTGAGAAACTCATGATTAAGAATATTCCCATTGTATGAGAGTTTTATGATGTCTTTCCAGAGTAATTGCCGGGTCTTTCACCAAATCGTGATGTTGAGTTTTCAATAGAACTCGTACCGGGTGCCTTACCTATTTCTAAGACACCTTATAGAATGGCTCCAATTGAGTTGCAGTAATTGATGAAGAAACTCCTAGAGAATCTTGATAAGGGGATCATATACCCTAGTGCGTCACCATGGGTAGCACCTGTTCTGTTTGTTAAAAAGAAAGATGGATCAATGAGACTCTGCAATGATTATGGAGAACTTAACAAGATCACTATCAAGAACAAATATCCTCTCCCGCACATTGATGTATTATTTGACCAACTACGCGGAGCTCAATACTTTTCCAAGATTGATCTTCAATCAAGGTATCATCAATTAAGGGTCAAAATGGAGGTTGTACCAAATACGGCCTTCCATACAAGGTATGGACCCTATAAATTTATAGTGATGCCATTTGGTCTTACTAATGCCCCTCATATCTTCATGGATTTGATGAATATAGTCTTTAGAGAATATCTTGATCAGTTTGTGGTAGTCTTTATATATGATATTCTTGTATATTCAAAGAGAAAGGAATAACATGAAGATCAATTGAGAATTATATTGAAGACCTTGAGAATGGAGAAGCTTTATGCCAAATTTACCAAGTGTGAATTTTGGCTTCAAAAAGTTTCATTTTTGGGTCACATAATCTCAAAAGTGGGGATATCTATGGATCCAGCAAAAACAGAGGTTATCGAAATATGGTCGAGACCAACAACAGTGACTAAGATCCAATGTTTTCTTGGTTTGGATGGATATTACCGACGTTTTGTGAATGATTTTTCATGATTATCTAATCCACTCACTAGGTTGACTCGAAAAGGAGTTAAGTTCGTGTGGACGGAGGAATGTGAAGAGAATTTCAAGTAGTTGAAAAGAAGGTTATCCAGTGCACTTGTACTCACACTTCCTTCTAGTGGAGAAAGGTTTGTGATCTACAGTGATGCATCCAAGAAGGTATTGGGGTGTGTTCTTATGAAAAATTATATGGTGATAGCTTATGGCTCCCGAAAATTGAAAATACATGAAAAAAATTACCCAACTCGCGATTTGGAGGTAGCTGCGGTAATATTTGCATTAATGATTTGGAGGCATTATTTTTATGGAGAAAGGCGTGACATTTATATTGATCATAAAAGTTTGAAGTATATTTTCACACAAAAGGAGCTGAATATGCCCCAAAGAAGTTGGTTGGACCTGATTAAGGATTACGACTGCTCAATTCATTACAACCCTGGGAAAGCAAACAAGGTGGCAGATGCATTAATTCGACAAGACCATTCCATTTTATCCATTATGAGGATCACAAAAGATCTAATATTTATGGATTTAGAAAGGATGGTTCTTGGAATTATAATGAAATAGGAAAAATCGTATCTTTCTCAAATGAATGTTCAACCATCTATACATGTTAAGATTAAAGAGCCGCAGAAAGAATATGTAGAGTTACAAAAGAAGGTGAGAAATGTTCCTGAATTCAACCATGATTGTGATGGGATAATATAGTTCAGGAATCGGGTTTGTGTTCCTCCCATCCCCGAATTAAAGAAGTAGCTATTGGATGAGGCTGATAGTTCTTCATTCTCTATTCATCCTGGAATCATGAATATGTATAGGGACCTGAAAGAGTACTTCTGGTGGGATGGCATGAAAAGAGATGTTGCTGATTATGTCTCTCGATGCTTGGTTTGTTATCAAGTTAAAGCTGAGAGATAGAAGTTTAAGGGAATGTTACAACCATTACCCATACCCGAATGGAAATGGGAATACATCACTATGGACTTTGTCATAGGACATCCTAAAACATCCAAAGGAAATAATGCTAGCTGGGTCATAGTTGATCGTCTTACAAAGTCTGCACACTTCATTGCTATTAGAGAAGATTTCTCTCTGGATCTGCTTTCCAGGATATATGTAAAGGAAGTGGTAAGATTGCATGGAGTACCACTTTCTATAATATCTGATTGGGATCCAAGGATTACCTCAATGTTCTGGCGAAGTCTTTAGCATACTCTAGATACAGATTTGAGTATCAGAACTTCTTATCATCCTCAGACTGACGGTCAGTCTGGGAGGACAATTCAAACTCTAGAAGATATGTTGAGAGTTGCTTTATGGATTTGAAAGGTGGTTGGGATCAACACCTACCTTTGGTGGAATTTTCTTATAATACTAGATTTCACTCCAGTATTCATATGGCTCCTTATGAATCTCTCTATGGAAAGAAATGCAGGACTCCAACTTGTTGGGATTAAGTTGGGGAAAGAAAGCTACTAGGACCTGATCTTGTTGATGATATGTAAGAAAAAGTCATATCTATTCAAAAACACATAAGAGCATATCAGAGTCGACAAAAAATTTATGCCGACAACTGAAGAAAATACATAGTGTTTGAAGTGGGTGATAAAGTTTTCTTACGAATATCTCCATGGAAGAGATTAATGAGATTTGGAAAGAAGGGAGAGCTGAGCCCTAGGTATATTGGTCCTTTAGAAATACTGGATCGTGTTGGGAAGGTAGCTTACCAATTGGCGCTTCCACCGAATCACTCTCAATTTCACGATGTGTTCCATTTATCTCTCATGAGAAAGTACATACTTGATCCTTCACATGTACTCAGCTCAGAAGTTGTACCACTGGAACAAGATCTTTCTTATGAAGAACAACTTATAGAGATTCTCGATCGTAGTGAAAAAGTCCTACGGAACAAGACCACTCTCTTTGTGAAGGTTTTAATGTGGAACCACCAATTTGAAGAAGCTACATGGGAGCATGAGGATATGATGAGGGAGAGGTATCCTCATCTTTTTGTTACAAAGTGACGAATTTCAAGGGCGAAATTCATTTTAAGGGGGGTAGAATGTAACACCAGAGACTTTTATGGGAAATATTTTTTTTATATTATATAAATCATCAAAGTAATCTGTCACTACACACAACACTATCTTGGATTGCTTTACACGCAATCGTGACCTTCCTTGATAGCTGGCGTCGTACGCAATACCGAGTTTCACTAAACAACGATATGCTATTAAAATATTGTTAAAACTAGCCGTTATAAATAGTAATAACCACTTCTTGAAATTTTGTAAATTTTATTTCTCAAAATGGACTTCATTTTTGGATTCCGAATATCGAAATTAGCCTAGGGTGAAATTTTTGGTATTTTTCTGGAAACATTCAATTTTTTATGAATAGTGAAAACACTGGGTTAGTATTTAAAAACCGACATTTTATTTAAATAATAATTTATTTAATTTAAATTTATTTTAGGTCAAAATTGATACATAATACCTATATAAGTTCAATGTAATTCATTGGAGTAATTTTATAATAATTTTAGATATATAAATTTTTTATTGAACTTTTTCACCGTCTTTTACCCACCTCCTAGGAGAATTTGAAAATTTACATAAAACTTAATTTTACCGCTTCTGTGAGTGGAATTTCAAAAATCCAAGAGACACAGTTGATGTCAGTAATTAAAATGTGGTTCAGTGAGATGAAAATATTTTTTGTTGAATAGTATCTTTTTACTTTTGTTTACCACAATTAAAAGTAAATAGGGTAATTAAGAGTAAAAATGATATTATTATTACCCAAACACATGTCATAATTATAATGGATAAGTGTAATTCGACAAAAAACAACCTTAGGAATAAAATATTACCATTTAGGCCCACTTGGGTTAGATTAGGACATTTATTATTAATTTATTTAAAGAAGGGTTAAAATAGTTAAAATCAAAGTTTAATAAATAAATAATTTTTAATATAGGGTTATACAAGAGATAAATTAGACTATAAATATAAATTAGAAATCTAAAAAGTTTTCTTACATAATGGTATTTTATTTGTAATTTTTAGACATTAAATAATTTAATTTATTTATGACAAAAAGATGATGCAGTAATTTTCTTATTAATGAAATATTGACATAATTGATGTTATAAATACCCAAATAAATGTAATTGGAGACTTTTTATGAATTAAACTAATTTTCTAGGTTAATATGACATGTTATTATTGATTTATTTAACTTTTTTCGAATTAATAATTCTGTTATGAGTTTCACAAAAATCAATTACTAAATAGTGTCAAAATTGACATAAAATTGTTTTAAAAACAAATATTATATTATTAATTGTTATGTTATTCCTAAAAATTTAAGGTTCATCAAAATGACTTAGATAAAGATATATATTTATAATAAACAACTTTGGGTTCTTTTGGTTGTTATAGTATGTTTATTAACCATATAGTGTAATAACACATAGAGACAGGGTAAAAGTAAAATTATCTAACTTAAAGTTAAAACTAAATGATAAGGTTAAAATAGTAAACTAAACTCGTCCAAATTAAATTGGATGAGAGGATATAGACTCATCCCCACCTTATATATGATATAAATCAATTTTGAGATATTTAAAACTGAATATGGATTTATAATAAAATAATATTTTTAGTTTTTCCAAAGGAGCCCCTCTCGTCCCTTATAAAAGGGCACCTCCTCCCTCTCTTCCTCACACCACTGTGAGCCTCCAAGCTCGGCCAAACCCTGGAAAATTATCTTCTCCACTTCCCTAGAAACATACTAGAGGTCCTGGTCTTCTTCAATGACCAATTTTAGTGCCATAAAAGGAGGTCTCAAAGAAGCGCTTCAAAGAAGAGGTAATGTCTGGTACCGATTATTTCAACTTTATTTCTTCTTCCGATTCTTCTTCGTTAGTTTTTCCACTATTAATTAATAACATCAGTATCAATAATATACTGATATGTTATTATAAGTATGAAACAATTCTATTTCACCATCTATCCATCCTACAGAAAATGAAATCACGGCGCGTGCGTACGTACGGTATACCGTCTCTACGACGTAGTGTAATCTATTTTCCACCACCACCTTACTTGGATGGGTATAATGGTGTAAATAATTAACATATATGATTATTTTAAAGTGATATTAATTCTGAAATAGTATACATACACTCCAATACAATTCCACGATCATGGGAATGATATCATCGCTCGTGCGTACGTACGGAATACTGTCTCCACGATGTGATGCGACTCGCTCTACCAGATTTTCATTACATAATGATTACATAAATGAATTTAGTGAATAAATATGATATATATTACACTAATACCATTCTGGAAATGAGGTATCTATAACCTAAAAAGAATAATAAGAATTTATTCGACAAAACACGCATAAGAACAAAAAGTAATAAACTCTTGAATAATAAGTAGCATTGAAATATTACTTATAATAAGCTAATAATATGACCATATATGATTTAATAACAATGATTATGATTCTGGAATAAGTCAATGACATTATTTAAATCATTATACAAGATGTTCGGACACTTACGAAGCAAATCGGACCTAAGGTAAGGGAAATATCACAATCTCATTTTTATCCGAGATTGTTTATACTTTGGAATTTACTGGGGTGTATTTTATCATCCACATCCATGTTTTCTCAATATGTAATATTATTTCCATCCACCTATAATTGTATAAATCTAATTTTACCCATTGGTGAGTTTTCATTAAAATATATGAAAGGAATATTTTGTCATTTTTCGTACGAGGTGCTTTTTGACTTTTCCGACAAAAGTACGAGAAGAATGTTTTTTTAACTTATACGACATGAATGGATTTTTAAAACATTATTTCCAAGAATCTTCCTTTACAATTTTTCAAGTTTATTTTTAATCAACTTCTTTTATTTTATAATTGTATGACATGTTTAGAAATGAAAAGTGTTTTTTAAGTAGAAAGGATATTTTCATCAAGAATGGAGTTCAAGTGTTTTATCAAAATTATTTTCCATCTAAGATAATAAAGGGTTGTATTTCTATCCCTATTATTACATTGATTTGATTATGTTGTGATGGAATTATTTTTATGAATTTCTTTATCTTATATGAATTTTTTTATGATGTCACGATGTTTAAGATCCCATTTTTTTACATGGGTTATACTATGATGTATGGTTTATTATTTTGTGGAACACATAAGAATAGTATCATTATGAGATGGGTGGGACCAATATCTCCCTCCAATGCATTGGGTAAAGATTTTATATCTGATGATATAGACATGGCTGGAATGGCAGGTCAAAATGGTTCAGTGAAACAGAACTGAAACGAGGAATGAACTCAGTTCAGAAATGGACTTTGTTCACTAAGATAGTCTTGGAAATGAGTCTTGACTAATAAGAAATGATTCTCTATGATTATGTGTGTATGCCACAAAGCTTCATGTTTTATTATATGATTATTGTGATTACATTTCAATACCATGATTTATCCCATGATATGAAATTATGATCTCTTTTGTAGTGTAAGATTTCCAAAATTGTTATGTTCTTATGAATATGATGTGATTGATACTTCATATGTTTACTATTACTGATCATTTGAGCTCACCCTTTTGTATGTTTTCATTCCACAGGTCAGGAAGAAGGTTATTAAGTAATATATGCAGAAAGGGACTATATTTATGATGAAATAAATGGGAGACAGTGTAGATGATTTATGAACTAGTTGTTTATGTATCCCAGTTTCTAAAGACACTATACCTATACAGACCTTTCATGGTTTTATTATATGTTGTAATAAGTGTACATCAATTTTGAAGTACTAACAATGTATGTAAAGTATGGGTCATTATATTATTCATGAATATAATATTTACCATCTTTATCTATTAACCTATCAACTATTTAACTTTCACACCATAGACCCCTTCCTCTAATAATTAACTATTTCTTGTTGAGGTGGAGGAAAATAAATGCTTTCTACTATTGAAAAGTTTCATGTACAGAACTATGAAACTTCCCCAAAAATATACTTCTCAATTAGTGAAGAATCATGTCGATATGGATTCATAACATAACCCTTAAATATTTTTATAAAAGTTTCAAAAGGATACATCCAAATTAGATATATAGGTCCAAAAATATTTTTTTATTACACCAGATAAACCTTTGAATGCAACATTATGTCAAACAAATATGGATAAAAATAGATTTCACATTGAAAAAGTAAATAAATTGCATCATTTTTCAAATTTTTAAAAGTATTTTGATGAATCACCTTATTGAAAAATGAATTGAAAAAATAACACACCTTTATGATATTAATTCTAACATAGATGGGAAATATTCTAAACCATGAAAATAGTACGAGCTATTGAGTTATGACATGAATATAATGATATTTCATACTTATTATCTTCATCTACATTAAAGACATAAAATTTCATACATTTTAGAATAACTCTATCGCGCATTGACATCATGAAGACAATGAAAAAAGATAGTTTTCTCCCTTATGGATAATTTATGAAAATCATGGGAATGTAATGTTTACCTTCTATCTAGATTGGGAGCTAAATCAAATTTTATTCCCATTGAGAGTTAGACCAATCAGGCATTCAACCCATATTCAGTGTTTCCTTCAAGGTATAAAAATGTTCCAATAAACATTTCCCAAAAATTATTCTCCATGTGCATCACATAAATGACATGTTTGACCTCATTATATCTCTAATATGGTAGATAAAATCCATATATTTTTTACTCATAATATATTTTTCATTACCCAATTTCTATTTTATTATAAATTTCACATCATGAGTTTTCACCCTACGACAATAATGATCATTTGAAAAAAAAAATTTCAAATATCAAATTTGTCTGTGCCATTTAATTCATTTTATAATTTTATATAATCGTTATCCATAGAGAAAAACATTTGATGACCAGTGTCTAATATCATTCTCCCTTGTTACTATTGAAAATATAATGTTTTTAGTTAAAAATTTAGACACACTTTATGCCCCTTAACACTTTATCTAGGGAGATTTACATACACAATGAAGTCATTTATAGTAAAAATTATCATTTCATGTATTGGAGAATATTAAATTTTATAGGAATAAATCACCCTAATATCATCCCCCCATAAGAGTTTAAAATCATTAATTCATACTGACATAAAAAACATAAATTTCATTTTTCAGTTGTTTTGGTCACGAGATCTTTAAAAAAAACAAGACATATTTTTTATTCATAAAAAAATTAGGGGAGAAGCTATAAATTATCAATAAAAAATAAATGAAATGTGTATTCTTTTAAATCATAGATATGAATTCATTTCATCCATTCATTGTCCAAGAATCTAATTTATAACTTCATTTTCAAATGTAGGAAATTGTATATCAATTTTCATCCACTGTAGAAAATAAGTTGGATGTCATAATTTTCCATTAAATATCCACTCATCTGCATTCCAGTATATCCTTTTTTTCATCACATGAATTTGGAAATAAAAATATCAAATGAGTAATTGTAGGATGATAGTAAAATGTATCGGCTTGGGTCCCTATAAATTATAAATCAACATGTACATTTTATTTTTACTTATTCCATGACGTCCCACATATAAGAAAATTTGATTGAAATTCATATTCCTTCCTATATGAATGATAGTAATTTGATTAGACTTTTATTGTTTTGTTACCTAATTTTACCAGGAATAGTATTTTAATATCTTTATAATGTGAATCAGGAATATCTTTGTCTTTTGAAAGAATATGTTTAAAAATTCATAGAAAAACAGTAAAAATATTTTCATGCCAACCTTGTTCAGCATCAAGATTATAAAAAATGACACAGACCTTAAAACCATAAATTATGTACCACCTATATACAATGTTTTTTTAGTATCACTATATAGACTCTCACTAGTTGGTTCTTTCTCACTTTTATCTGATTTAATATCATGAGTCATTTCTTTAATTTAGTCATTATTATCATCTTACAAAGGGTTATAATCAATATTTTTGGAATTCAACACACTTCCACCATGTCAAATCCAAGGGATTTACTCAAATTAAAACCATGAAAAAATAAATGATCTTTGATCAATATTCTTTTTAACTTCTTCATATTTAAACATTTTAGGGGTGAAATGAATAAAATGACATTGATTGAATTATGTTTTTAGTAAATTCCAAAAAAACCATCAACACTTTCCCCATATTCCCCACTTCTTCAATGTTCTATAATCCTATATTATCTAATTATTATCTATTACAAATATAAAAATAAATACCAAATCAAAAGTATATAGTGGTGATTAAGGAGGTAAATAATAATTGAATTCAAAATAGGTTCAAATTTTTATCAATAATGTCATAATTTGAATGAAAAAAATACATTTTATACAAATATATATGTCAATTTGAAATTAATAATTAAACATTATAGACAATAAAGTAATATAATTTTAAATATAATTGGTAAACAAAAAAGAATGGTATTACGCAATTTATGAAAATAATTTTCCTCAGACTTCTCATTTTTCATTTTCTTATTATTAAAATTAGATAAATCAATAAATTGATTACTATTTACCAGAATCCAAACCAATTGAACATTTTCCATTTTGAGTCAAATCTTTCTTATCCTATTTTTTAATAAATTTTTTTTCATGATAAGCCCAATAAGTTATTATAAGTAAAATTTATTCATTCTATAATATAATCTGATATTATAGTTCAAAAAACACATTGATGAATTTTTAATTAAGTAAATTTATATATAATGATTTTATATTATATATTATTTCTTCCTAAGGTATTTTTTTAGTTGTGGAAATATATATAATGGAACCAATTAATAGTTTCTATTTTGTATTCAACAATAAATTAGACATTATAATGGAAGTTACTCATAATATGAGGACTTCATGTTTATTATATGATTTTTTAAGAATATAATATGCTCCCTTCATAAAAAAAGTATTGTTATGCATATAGAATACTTATAAGATATTCTATATCCAACTGCATGAAAAATGAATTTTCCCTATACATTACATTTTAAGATTACTAAGCCACAAATAAATACCTAACAATAATATAAATTTATAAAAGTACATGGCATTGTGTGCATAATTAATGATCAATTCACAATCATCATCTGAATAAGAAACATTTAGAGAATCAATAATGAAATTTTAGATGTGATGTTATATAAAATATAATGATGCAATTCAGTATAAACATGTAACAATAAAATATAACTAAATCAACATTTCTCACTTCAATTAATATATTAAAAGTGTATATAAAGATGGTAACTAATTATTTTCTTTTTGTAGATCTATATATATATGGTAATGTGAGACTTGAGTAAATGTAATAAAAAATGAGAGTTTGGATATCTATGACATTGAAAAACCAAAAGTGAGGATATATATGTGAGTCTTACTTGAGTTATGAGAGAGTAAGAGATCAAACACACTAATTAAATCTAATAATGTATGTAGTTGGAGGCCTTGGAATGAAGAAACAAGGGTAGGGATTCCGTGCAAGAGAGAAACGAGTTTTCTTTCACCCAATCGAATACAAATGAGGTAATTCAAAACATAAATTTCAAAAAAAGATATATCACATTTGTTTTATAATAACATGCATGAGAGATAAATTTTTATTCCTTTATAATGACATATATATAGTAACAGATGTATAAATAATAATTTAACAAGTCAATTTTAAGAAAAAGTATGTGATAAAGTAATGATATTTTAGTTATCATGTTGGTAATTAAATATAACCAATCTAGAAAGATATCATTATCATTATGTAATATAATAACTGATGTGATAAAGTATAATATATTTTTTGTCACATAGGTTACCCAATAAATGGAATGGTGAAGTGATATACATGGACTTGTAACATTTATTATAAATAACTAAAATGAAAAGACTAACATGATAAATAATTTTTGTACTAGTAATTTCTCGAAGATCATATGATCACATGTGGATCCTGGTCTAAGAGATTCTAATATTGGATCCTTATATCACAAATAATCAAATCCAAAAGGGTCTTTTCAGATTATTAACGTTATTTATTAAATAATGATCTTAAGACAAGGTATTCATTCCATTAGACATTAAATAAAAAAATAATAAATATTTTGTGAAATATAATCATTCATGGTTTTGAGAAATTATAAATAAAATAAATTTTAATATATCACCCACCATTTTACACTTCCACTAATCCTATAATCAAAAAGTGGTATTATAAAGGTAACATTTAAATTTATAATAATTTTAATTATTATTGACCTATGCGTAATTGTGGTTATATATTCATTTCATGTCTATCATTTGTAAATTTGATTTAAATTTACTTCCTTCGATATATTATTCCTGATTTGTTTGATTATTCATATTAATAATCATTAATGTGTAGATGAGAACAACTGGAAATTATATTAGAAAACTGATCAATTTTGTTAGGAAATACATTGTTACATGGTTTGAACTAAAATGTACACATAGTGCACCAATGTAACCTACATGTAGATACTCTAAGGGATACACAGTGAGACAGATAGTAATTATATTTATTTAACACCATGTGTTGAAGGTTCTACATATGACACAATTGTAAAGTTTCACATTGTTTTTCTGTGTGCACATCGTGTGGCCTACATGGATTAGCAATGTAAATTAAATAATCTAAGTTGTAATTATACACAGCTAAAACCACATGAGAATGAAGAGATGAATCATTTATAATATATATGGGTTTCATTTGGTTTTCATGGTGTTTAGTTCATAAATTACCCCATCTAAAATTTATGATGAAGTGCAAGTCTTTCGTACAAGACCCATGGAAACTAGAAGACCTGACATGTAGAAATTTTTTCGCACATTGTATTCATACCTAAGTTTATGATGAAAACCTAGTAGTGTACCCTAGATAACTGAAATTTTGAAAAATGGATTGTAGCTGGTTAGTATATATAGTGTAGTATACTATTAATGTAAAAAATAAATATTAAATTAAATTAAAAATTATATCACAAAAAAATATATTATTGATTAAAACACCAATGTTTATTTTATAATTTATTAATGGTTTATAATAATTTTAAATGATCATTTAATTTATGGTAATTAATATGTCATTATTTTTCTCAATTATTATCCATGATGTACATTAATGATGAGTATCTACAAATAAATTTTTGTGATCCACATGATAAAAGAAAATTAATTACTAATTAAATAATTAAATAATTAATGTTATTGTATTCAGCTAAGTAATAATGAATATAAAAAGAAAGTAATGACACTGAGTTTTTTTTTATATTCATTTAATGTATGACCATTAATGCATTTGACCAAGATCTTTGTAAGATATGGATGTTTAATTTTTATTTACTACAATGGTATTAATTATTAATTATTATATAAAATATGATGGTAGGTTTGTTATCCCAAGAAAAATAATTATATAGGACCTTGATTTACAAGGATATTTCTTTAACCATAGTTTAACAAATCCTTTAGTACCCTCATTTCTGTTTGATTCATAAATAAATCTAATTAGTGGAATATTTGAAGGCTTATAGAGGAAGTTCAAGATAGAACCATCATGATCATAGCTCAGATGATACCCAAGGGGATTGGTGGAATTTTTTTAAACATGCCAATACTGATATATGCAGTTACTTACACTCTACCAGAGGATGATTTAATGTTCACTCCTTAAATAGATCATTAGATAAAGTACATGAATGGGTCATTTAATTAATTATTTATTTTTGTCTATGTAATTATTTATTATATGCACTTAAGGATATAATAAACTAAATAAATGAATTAATCTCCAAGGATTGAAATTATATAAAGGAATTATTTTTAAAAAAAATACATTAGGTTTTATTACATACATATCACCCACATATTATTAACATGAAAATTAAATGATAAAACAATATATAAATTTATGAATAATTACTAAAAATATCGTAATAAATTTTTTCTTTACATGGCCTTCATTAATTGGATTGGAATGAATTCCATGAAACAAAGTGTTTGACACGCCCTCATTGGGACACCTAATTTTAATGTGGTTTTATTAATATGATTTAGGGTTGACATAACCATTTTAACTCTATTGAATTTACACTTTATATACATGATATAATTTCTACAAATGTTTTGAGGAAATCTATGTTAATATTTCACGATAACGGAGTCTATTAAATGTATCAATGAGCTACAATCCTGTAGTTGGGAAAGACATACCTACCTAAATACCATCAAGTAGCTTGACCCACCCTCATTGGGATTTAGCAAAAGGTCTTATGGATAATATCTACTAAAATTTCATGAAAGTAGACACTCCAAGTTTAATAGTAAGTGATATTGGGACATGTTAAAAAAGATATAGATTTAATAAAAATTTGTATAATTAATTTAATTTAATATTTCTCATATTATTCTCAAAAAATAAAATTACTAACAATATGTTGTTTTAATTATAAAATGTAAGGGAAATATCATTATCTAAACTATCATAACAATCAGTATTGGGGAAATATAACCTTTACAATGGAAGTAACCTCAATGAGTTATTTATGTATCTTTTGGTTTCATTATGCCATTAATTTTAATCTTATGTGCTAGAATCCTCAATAAATTACCAACTTTCTAAAGGTGAGATAAATGAAGTGTTTTTAGTCTATGGAAAATAATTGAGAAACACAATCAATGTTCAATGTTTTATGATTTCATCTATATCACTTGAACTAATGATGTTACTTGAAAAAATGGAATTTTATAGTATTCTTGAGCTCTTCTTTGGTTATTAAGAGTGATAAATACATTAATCATTTGAGATAACCAATTATATCTTTAGATAAATCCTAGAGAGTTTTCCCCAACTAGGACACTCATATTAGTACTCATTAGCTACATTGAGAGACTAGTGGTTCTATGTTTTAATGTCCTCAATCACCTTGGAACTAATAACATTATGGAATAACTCCTTTAGATATTATAATATATGGTTGTAAATTTTAATATGAACAACATTGATAAGACTCAACCATATAATCTCACTCTCCTTCGTCATATATGTAAGGATATAAAGAACAAAAATAAATTTATCCTCATAGTGACAAAATTGAAAGTGCAGGAAATTATAATTAATCCCAACATTATTCATTCCCTTCCAAGTAGAAAAATATTAAGCAAAATCATGGAAACATGGTTTTACATTTTTCACATGTGGCCACTAGAAAAAAAACTAAACCTTGCCAAAGAGTAAAGGGTGATATTTCTGTGTTTTTTTATTGTGTAAAATTTACCATTTTAAAAATTGGGTTTGAAATAAAGATTTTAGTTCCCACATATATATTATTATATATGAAACAAGTATACTTATAAATATTAACTGAGGGGAGGGAGATATATGAGCAACCAATATAGCTATACTTTCTACTATAACTATCATTGACTACAACCTTGCATTTTCAACTAGAGTTATCATGGTTTCAATGTATTTTTATTATGTTTCATCAATTACAAAAAAAATATTCATATCCAGAATAGATAAATAGGGTTTTATATTAAAAGTTTTATTGAAATGTTTATTCTTTTATAAATAAAATATTTTTTATTTTAGGGAACAATTAAAAAATGGCTTTCATGTGTGGGACTACTGAAACCTGGTAATGAAAATTGATAAAGAAACAACCTCACATGAATCAAACCACATATATATTTGTCTTCACTATCTAGGTAAAGTAAATGAAAAACACTTTCGAATGATACAACATGATGGATATTTGGATTATTTTGAACTGAATCCACTTGGTGATGTTACAAATGTTAACAAGGATAAATGACCAAATCCCAATCTAGTGGGAAAAATAAAAGGGATATATGGATTAATTAGTTCATATTGATGTGCAAGGACCATTTACTATTGAACTAATGTGTGGGTAATCTTACTTGATAACTATTAGTAATTATTCTAGTAGATATTTATACATCTAGTTTAAGAGGTATAGTTCATATTATTTTGATAAATTCAATCAATAAAAGAATTATGTTGAGAAACTTTGTAGTTATATGATTTCTATACTATGCTTTGAATATGATGGAAAATATATTAATCAACACTTCATTGAATATTTATTGGTGTTTGGGATACTATCTTAACCCACTCGTTCTTATAAACCTCCATGTAATAGTGAAATTTAAAAAATGAATGAATCTTTTTTAGACATAGTGAGATCAAAGATGAGTTACTTAAGTCTTCCATTTTAATTTGGATGATACATGTTACAAACAATAACACTAATACTAAATTAAGTTCTAAATAATGTGAAATGATGTATAAAGTACAAAATATGGAAAGGAAATAAGGCAATGTTTTCATGGAAATATGTGTTGGATTATAGAGAATTTCTTAAGGCCTCTATAGGTAACAAACATGCACCTCGAGCCACACATTGGGCCTTTATAGGATATCCCAAGGAAACCAATGGAAATTACCTATACAGACCCTTATAAAAAATGATATAATGGAATGCCACTCCATATTACATGATAGGGAGATCATATATAAAATATATAGTTTCAGTTATAGAGACTTTGATAAAGTCAATGCTCAAGGAACTCAAGAGTTGGTATAGGAATAGATTCCACAAGTCCATATTATTGAATAAAATTTAATGACATATAAGTATTATGTACAAGTACAAGAGAAGTTATAAAACCAAAATGTATTGGTTTTTTAGTTACAGAGGATTGTGTCTCGTATTATGTTGTTAAAAATGACCATATAACCTACAAGGAAGGAGTATGTGGAACTGATTTAGCTAATTGGAAAAAATATTTTAATTCTAAAATGGATTCCATGCTCTAAAACCAAGTATATATTTTATTAGATCTTATACTGAATATAAATCTCATTGGTTTCAAATGGGTCTTCATTAAGAATATGGAAATTTAAGGATGAGTGAGTACCCATAAAGGATTAATTGTTACAAAAGTGTATAAAGAGAATCAAGGAATTTACTATGTTGTAGCCTTTTCAATGATTTTAACACTGAAATCCACACAAATTATAATTTTGATTACATATAACCAAGACTATGATAAATGAAAAATTGATTTAAAAAATGAATCTTTAATGGTATACTTTAGGAAATTACTATATAAAACAACCTTGACAATTTGGGAATCTAATAGATTCTAATAACATATCCAAATTGATAAAATCCATTTATGATTTAAATTAAGAATCTCAGTCATAAAAAATCCATTTTGATGAATCCATAATCAATTTATTTTCTTGAATATTGATTTTCATACATTTACATATAATGATTTTTGTGAGGCTGAAATCATTGTTTAATAACATATGTTGATAACAGATTACTCATTGGAAATGAAAAACCAGTATTCAAGTCTATTAAGGTATGGTTTAGTAAATTATTATCTAAGAAGGACTTATTCCAAATAGTATATATTCATGGGATACAAATCCATATTTAAATTTCCAAGAGGTGCCTTGGAGTTAGTAAATGTACATACATCGAATAATAATTAAGAGTTTTATTGTGTAAAAATCCAAGATTAGATTTTTCCAGTACCCCATATCATTTGATATTCTAGGAAGAAGTTTCCTTAGACATGTGGTGTATGAAATATAATGGGATGGATTCTATATTCATTAGTATTTATTGTAAAAAATTAATTTCAGGTTATTTACCAGGCTATATGTCACCTATCGATTATGTGAGGTAAGGATATATTCAGTTGATTTAGGTAACCACCATTATATTAATGTCATGATAATACCTAATTATAATAGGTGTACTATGAATATATTCATACTATATAGATGATATGTGGAAGTAGTCATCAGAAGAAAAATTGATTATATTTTTAAAAATTGTAAGGATGAAATTAAAAAAAACATGATACATATTCACTTTAAATGGTGTTTTAAAGATGGAATATCTCAAAGAATGGTAGTTTCACAGATTTTATAGAAGTGTCCAAGTAAATTGTGGTTTTTGAGGAATTGATTGTTTCAATATGGTTGTGAAAATTCTTCCAAGAGTTTGAAATCATACCTATAAGTAATGATCTTATCACACTATATTGTGATAATATTCTGCATCACACATTCAAAGGATACATGGTTACATCGGAATAAAAATCCCATACTTTGGTATTATCATCTCTTGATGAATTTTTCTCAAATCGGTGATGTTATAGTGAGTATTATCTCAATGGTAGATATTGTGGTGGACTCCATGACTAATTAATTAACATGATATAAAAAATATAATGATGATAGTTAAATAAGAATTAATGTTGTAGTGGTGTTTTCTCTAGTCCATGTGGGGTTTTGATGGTGCTGGTGTCCCATGACCAATTGTTTGTACTATGATTACATATATATTTGTTGTATTTAATATTATTTGAACTTTTTATTTCATTTTCTCATGGTTTGGCATGGCTAAAGTGTAATATTGTAATATATTATTTTTCTAGGTGATAAGGTCATAACAGTCCCCCGATATGATGCCAACCATGAAGTGATATGAAAATATTCATAACATTATTCTATAATTGGATAATGCACTATTATAGGAATCATAGTATTTAGACCATCATATTCCTTAAAAGATATGGCTTCTTCTCATGATTTCATTACTTGGTAATCTCGATAACAGAATATTATGAAGGAGATACCTACCAGTAAGTATTTGGGATGTTTTAGTGATATTATATTTTCCTATATGTGTGAATTTATATAATTCATTCAACATTAATATTATCATTATTTCATTTAAAAAAATTCACAATTAATTTTTTTTAATGAAAACAATGAGAAAATATATTTGTTTAATGGTAGGGTTTGTTAGGTGCATCACGATTTATATGCCATTAATTAATATTTCAAAGAAGGATTTGTACATTCCATATTTATATAATCTGATATTTCATCCCTTTTTTGGAATAGAACTATCGCATAAAAGTTTCAGAACATGGTGTAGTTATTTTTTATTCAATATAGTTAATGTATGGCATATCAATCATATAGGTCGGTGACATTTATTTGAAACCATCATGATGAGATATTGTGACACTGGGATTATATTACACATTAAATGTTCATAAGTGGTTGTTGAAATTTTGACATTTATTTCTTCATCTTGGATTGTATTACCAATTTCTATATAGTTTTAATGGACTTTAGAAAAACATTTCTAACGACAATGAAAAAGAATCATATTGAGTCACACACCATGTGAATCTATTGATATAAATTAAATCCAATTTTATTTTAATTAATAGAATCAATTTTTTTTTCAGAAATCTCATGAAAGTGTTTATTTATGTTTTATTGATCAGATAAATTAAATAAATATTTTCTCCCTTGATTGTGAATTAAATAAATTTATATATTTTATTGAAGATATAATACATATTTATTTATAGGTTTTTGAATAAAAATATTTATTTAAGAGAATAAATTTTTTTCTATATTCACTAAAATATATAGGAGTTTGAACAGACCAATATTGATCCCGGTAACAAATATTAATTATCAATTTAGTAAAATAATATGTTTTATTGTGCAAGTTTGATTGCGCCTCTAAATAATAAAATTATAATTTTATTATACGACATTGGATATATTAAAGGTTTTTATATTTTTTAATTTCTATGAATAATTTAATAACTATTTTAACATAAACCTTAGATCTATAAATAAATGGTTATATTAATTATTTATTGTATCGATTAGTGAAATTTAAAGAGATAATTATTTTGCAAAACTAATTATGTCTCCACTCTATACTCTCTCCTCCTTTCAAAAATTAAAACCAAAAAAAGTATTTATTTAACATCCAAGAATGTGTGACCAAGAATTAAGAAAACATGAAACTCAACTCCCTATTCTAGAAATAAATGACATAGTGGTTTTTCTAAAATGTTATTGGATATTTTGTATAAAACAACTTGAGGTATATTTCCCTAGAACCTCCCAGCACAATCAGGGAAATAAGAAGGGGTCATCTTATAAAATTAACATTCATCAATGAAGAAATATAATAATACCAGTAATTCATCTCATCATATATTCTAGATCCCCATTCGTGGTTTCATGAAATTATTATTAAATTTAAATATAATATATACCCGCCATCGTACACCTCTACTACCACCGAAACCAAAATTCTCAACCTTAATTCATCACCCACTAACTTATTTTTCATTTTTGTTCTATTTTAAATTAAAATAATTTTATGATATTACAAAAATGTAACGAGTAATTACGATATTTACATTTTATTCATATATAAATGGGAATCACTTCCACCAGATTTCCCCACCCATTCCAAATAGTTAGCTCTACAAAAAATCAGCCATTGTATCTACTCAACTGTAAAACCATGTCCTAAAATACTTTTCCATTAAAATACCTAAGATAATTTTCCCTAAGATGTCTTCCAAGGGAAAAAATACAATGGTAGGGGATGTTAGGCACAGATGAAAACATATCAGTACTCGAGATACGGGTTTAATAATTTCAATTGTTCTTCATCGAGATAAATTTTTTATCTCAACAAGTACAGTTTATATATATATATATTTCCATTGGATTTAATTTCATCATTAATTTCATTGAATATAAGGAATTTACATGTTTATCCCATTTTATTACTATTATTGGTTTTCGCTTCAAAACATAACAACATAATATGTAGGTTGTTGATTCAATTTTTGTTTCAATTATATCTTAATATATATTTGTTGGATTATAATATATAAGTTCTTGAATTCATAAATTTAACTTTTCAAAAAGTTAACAATTTTTTCATTAAGATAATTACATTAAAAAATCATTGTTTTATTTTTTCCTCCATGTACTGACATTGTTCGGATTAATACATGTCCTTTCAAATAAATTTTTCGCCTCAATTTCATTATTTTTCTTTACTCAAATGTTTTTCTTTATTATTTTGGAACCATAATATTGATTTTCTCATATAATCTGAATATATATTCTTATACATTTTTAAAATAAATTTTTATAATCATTTTAATGATTTGGGTTTCAAAAATGGGGTTTTTAAACATAAAAATATATCTTATGGGAAATCATAATTACTTTTGGGTTATGAATTATCTTTAATTTTAACCATTTTACTTAATATTAGTCTAATATATCATCCTAATTATTAGAATGTATGTTACATAAAAATATATCTAATTAAATATATATATTCTTATTTGGGTATATACAATCATTGATTTTTATACAAAACTCACTATTTTATATATATCGAATTGTTAGAACATCCCTATTTATTATTTTTTGTCAAGAAACACTGATATAAAATGTTTTTAAACATTAAAAATTTATGAATACCTATTTATTTTATAATGTAACCTTGTAGTTATTTTTTACATTAAATAGTAATATATTTCCTTCTATAAAATATCCTTCATCAATTTAATAAATTATCTCCTCTGTAGTTCATTTTGTATTAATTTAAAATCATTATAATAAATTATTTAACATTGGAACACAATTATATAGAGCATTAATAATTTATTAAAATAAATATATCCTCATTTATTTATATTCTATATTTTTTATGAATCCTTATTATATATCCTTCGGTTTTTCATTGAGCAAGAATATGAAACCTAGTTTTTTATCAGGGATTTTATCAAGACAATGATTTATGAATAGTTACTAGTTCTCATGTTGAACCCATATTTATATACATTTCTGAATATTAATGATTATATCAGATATAAATCCAACACATTGGTTAATATTTCCATCTCATTAGATATTATTCAATCTATTATGGAATGAGCCCAATCTATTGTGGGACTCTGTCTACATTATTTATGGGAAGGAGGATTGAACACAATCCATTCTGGGACAATGTCAACTATGTTTATAAGAATTGGTATTGACACCAATACACTATGGTAATATATCCACTATTTTCATGAGAATGGGGAGTGAACCAAATCTACTATGTGACTCTATCCACTATTATCCTGCCTTCTCAACTGCTTTATTAAAAGTATTAATTCATATGATAGTGGTATTAAATTATTATATTCGTAGTGTCCATTGAACATATCCATAGCTTTCAACATAATCTTCTTGATCTCATCAGAAAATGTTGTTTCATCATTAGTAAGGTAATCGACGTTAAATTTCTTGCATCCAAAATAGAAACCTAGAAACAACCACCTAAAGAGTTTGAATTGTGTCAAATAATGTTAGTGAAGTACATTTTTTATATTTCATCACTCAAGTGTGCTATTTATTTTAATAATATATATATTTGATTTGAAATATAATAAAAATTGGAAAAACTACTCTTAAAGACGTATCTTTTCCATCAAATGTGCCAAAATTTAATGTATCCCTTGTAGTGAGGATGGTCAGGTTTATATTTATTGTACCCAAGACATAGCATAGTGAATAATTATATGGTCTCTCTTAAGGAAGCAGCATCAAATTAATAAGTTGTATTTCTAAAAATGTTTTGGTTCTTTTTATATTTTGAAAATATCCAAACAAGCAGTGGAGTACTAATGAAAAAAATGGTAACGTAAAAAACGGGAATGAAAAAAAAAAGGAAAAATGGTAAATATAAATCAAAACAATGAAAAATAATGATAAAATATCACAAAAAACACATAAGACACTTGAATAACAACTATAAATAATAAATAATGTAGACATACACAACAATAAACAACAAAAATGCCAGATTTAGCTTGATCTAGCCTAAACATCCAATAATATATCAACATAAAATAAATCCAAAATATCTTAACATGATCAATGTATAACTAATGGAATAGTACACACATCTATCTCACCTAAAATCGAACACATTCAATAAATTTTTTTTCAGTGTGTCATCATTCCTCCATATTGAAATTTGTATTCCAAGGTGAACTATGTTTGGAAAGATATTATCATAGGTCAGAATGATTCTATTAAGATCATCACATTGCACAATAAATCACCACTAATAAATTCATAAAATCATGAAATGAAGAAGAGAATAAGATAAAAAATACTTTAGAAAAAAATTATATGCATGGTTTCCAATTCACTTAGCCAAATTCACAAATGTGATCTCCCAAGTTCAAAAAGATGATGAAGATCACATTAAAGATTGGGTATTCATATCTCTTAGGGTTTCCCTACCTAGATCTAGGCCCACAAATTTTCTCTCAATTATTGGGATCCTATATCACAATTATGAAACAACTGAGAAGGATGAAAAATGAAAAAAAAACATCACAATACAAAACAAAAAAACAATTTGATTCAATAAAAAACCAGTACATATATTTATAGATAATAGTTGAAAACCCAAAATATATTAGAAATAGAGAATGGAGATGGAGATGGAGGAGCAGGGTCCCGTCTCTTGGACAAATATTATCTCAAATCCAGGATAGAATGGGGTTTTGTGTGTTTTGAATCATTGATTATCCCCTCCTCTTCAAAAATAAAGAAGTGGAAGAGGGTTACCCTTTTTCAAAAAAAATTGAAAAAACATATCTAACATCATCAAATTAAATCCATGTTAAAGGAAATTGACATGCCAATCACTGGCTTCCAGTGACTTCCCAATGAGTGCAGGTAATCTATTTTAACAAATTGGTTACCTTTATCACTTTCCTACAATCACCATCCATTAGCACCACCTCTACAAGTAGCCTCATGTTAAGAGAAAAAGAAAAAGAAACAAAAGATCACAGGAAAATGATAAAATGTAACTGCAATAATAAATTTTATTATATAAATAAGAAATATATTCACATATATATTATTAATTAAATTATCTATTATATATATCATATAATGTATTGTTTTTATTATTATAGGTTATACAAATATTAACATAATTATATATATTTTATATTTATATATTGATTATTATATTATATTGTGAAATAATGGGGGTGAGGGTGTGAGCGGTGGGGAGGCCTCGAGTGTCCTGGATCAAGTAGAGGATAGTGGGTTTATGTGTATAGAAGAATATCATAAAACGGATGGAATACATTGGTGGAAAATAGGTGTGGAAGTATGACACATCTCAGACAACATAGTGAAGAGGCTATAAATTCATACAGAGACAACAGTTTGATTCTATTATGGGAGGAATCAGCATAGAGTTGAATGCTAGAGAGGGAAGATTTTGGCCATCCAACATGGAGAAAAAAGAATAGCCGTAGGTTTTTATGGTTCATATCTATCTTCATGTGGTGGTTCTGTTCTGGTTCACAATGGCGCACTAGGAGGGTTACATAAAAATGATGGTGAGGAGAGGAGTGCTCTCTTCATTCCTGGTTCTGAATTGGGTATTTCAATTTTCTTTGATCTTGGTTGCAATACTGGATTCAGTTTCTATCTCCATAAAATTCTTCTATAACTATAGTTGTGTTTTTTTCCTAATGCTATTGAGTTTGTTGAACTTCCATTTCTATGAATTTGGTGCGGATGATTTTGTGTGTTTCTGATGGTGTGTTGTTTGATAGTGATTAACTTGGAAGGGAATAGTTAATCTGAGTCACCATTGAAGGAGGAGATACGATGAATGTGGTGTTTTTGATGATGATAGTAGTGACTCCATGTTGTGGGAGGAACAGTTGGTAGGATATGAGAATGGCGACTTAAGTCACTATCCTGTGAGGGGGTAAGTGACTGTGAGAAGGGAAGCAGTGGCTGTCAATTAAGGGGGAATATGATGGGGTAAAGGGATGGGTTAATGGTTAAATTTGAGTCACCAATGAAGTGTAATAGTGACTCTAGAGAGGTAGAATAATGGAGTGTAATGGTGGTGGTGAGATAAGAAATTTTCTCCAGTCACCATTGAAAAATATGGCAGTGACTCGTTGAACACAACAGTACCTGGATAATTAAATAATGAAATAAATTAAAATCAAAATGAATATAAAATAAAAAGTTAATAAATTTTATTAATGAAATTGTGATGGAAAAGAAGGATATTAAAATTGACATTATAAATTATCATTCATAGAATGTAAATTTTTTAAATTATCTCATTTATTATATATTCTAAAAAAATTAATTCAGATTAGATAATATAAATATAAAATAATTTCAAATGATTAAATTAATTAACTAATTAAAATAATCAATACAATAAAATAATTAAAGATTTATTTTACTAAATATAAAAAATATCTAATGAATGTAATTGAAATATTGTAATTAATTTAATTATTCAATTAATTAAGAAATAGAATAATTTATTTATTTAAAAGAGAAATTAATTTAGTTAAAAACAGTTTTTTGAAAAAGAATGAAACAATGAAAGAATAAAAAAGAATAAAATTTGAACATTTTAACAGTGATAAAGATAAAATAAATTAATTAATTAAATTTTAAATTTATTAGAATGAATGAAAAAAATAAACAATCAAATACACAATTAAAAAATAATAATTTACAAATTATGTAAATAATTTACCACATTTGATAAATATTAATTAAAATAAATATTCTAGACATTTTAAATACACTAAAAAATTTAAACGATGTGTAAACTTTAATAAAAAGTGAGCTACACCAACCATTATATGTTCTATGAAAACTACATATTGATATATACACTGAACAAATGCCTCTTGCCACTACAATTTAAGAGAGAAAAATAAAATAATTGTCCCCTATAAAATTTTCCTAGATCCAAAAATGTAATTAAAAATAAGAAAAATATCAATAATATTTTTTTCCCTACTAGGTGAGAAATATATATGAAAATAACAACAGTATCCTTGAAAATCATTTCAATTCAAATGGTATGTTATACTTCTACATGAAAATGTTCTCATGATGAACCATTCATGGTTACATCAAAAGATCCAACACAATCCTTTATCTCTTGAATACCTACCTCCCTAATTGAAAAAAAATGAAAATATAGGATTCGATACAACTATGTAACATTTTTGACTGTCTCATTCTGATTATCAACCAAATTGTAATGTCATGTGATCTTAGGAGTCACTCCACAATGGATGAAGTATGACAAAAACCAGTGGGGGTGTAAGAGGATGCCATATGAAGGCTATAACCAAATATCTAGGTTTTTATTCATAAATAAATTAATCCAAAAATCAAAATTTAATAACTCTATTAAAATATAAATAAATAAACAATGCTAATCAATAATAAAAGTACGTTAAATAATAGAGTCATAGAACAAATATGATATCCCCCCATTCCCATCATAGGTATAAATAATTAAATAAATTAAAATAGAAATGAACCAAGGCTCTACTGTTACTCTATATTTTACCCATGCCCAATCCCAATCACTAGACATCATCCAATCTATCCCAATCCTTGATGAAATACTTGATTTCGGGCGCCATCTATACATGTATTTGGAATAATAATGTGAAAGATACTCATAAAAAAATTATTGGGAAATTGAGTTGGTATTGAGTAAAAAACACATCCGGGAACCACCAATGTGTTCCCATAGCAACTGTAATATACTTTAATGTGTTCATGTGATATTCTTCTCTGAAAAAATAAATAAGTTAACTATAAATATGTAAATTAAAAAAAACCAATTTTGAACCAATTCTAAAATGTCTCCATATAAACTATGATGACTAATACAACATAGTAAATAGTTTATATATTTAGGATAGATAATTAGACTGAACCAACATGATTTGACCATTTTTGCGGTATCTATGAGCATGATATGGTGATTATTCTAACCAAACATATCCTTTAGTCAGTGCCTTGGTGGTCTTAGGTGTTCTGTAGTGAACATTCCTACCTTATGTAATATACCCATCCACATGTGAAGAATTTTTGCAATCTAGGTTAATATACCCATCCCCATGGAAAGGATTAATAACCACATGAATAACACTGTATATGGGAATTATAATCATCCCTAGGTTATCTAGTGGTATCCAGGTAACCCAGGGTAACATAACCATCCATGGGGTATAGTTAGAATTATGGGGTAATATATGAATCCACTAGGAAATAAAAAATACATAAAAATATAAAAACATCCAAGGGAATTAATTATCCATTTATATCAAACAAGATAATTTAAAATAAATAAGGTTTCATCCATAGAAAAAACCTTCCTCTACCATTATATTCATCTTGATTCACAATATATTGGGGTTCAGAGGAGACACATGAAGTCGTATATACCCATAACCACATGTACCCAATCAGGTTCAATTGATCAATAGGGAACCAAAATAGATCCCCAATGAAATACTACTACAGAGGTATCCTTACATGGGTCCTTCATCTTAAATAAATTTTCAAGTCAAGTCCTACTTCTCAATAGACATCAAATCCAATGATATCATTATAGTGAAGCATGACCTCACTAACTGTGTGGGTACACAACACTGTAATTCACTATAAGATAGAACACATCCTCTCTTATATCACAATGTGACTTTCGGTAGTTCTTCTTAGAAATCTAAAACCTTCTCCACCATATATCTATCCACCTCAAACTTATCACATCATGCATGGGATGACCACTCACTCAGATTAAACATTTTGAGTATGTTGGATTGAACGTTACAAAATGTTTTTCTAATTCCCATGAGGATTAAGATTGTATAATTCCACTCACCACACAAGACAATGTCAAAATATATTAAGAATGGTCAGTATATCCATCAAATTTCATCAATATGGGGTATACTACTCGAAGTGAGGGTTTATAAATTTTAGGGGCTATATTATGTCAAGGCCTCTTCCATTAGTAATCATGGCTTCCACCATGTTTTTTATGAATAAAATTTTGTTTGTTCTCACTTAAAAGTTATTGGGTGGTCAGTTTGTTGATCATTTATAATTTTTAATTCTAACTTAATTTATACATTAAATTTTAGTAAGAGGGATCTACCAACTATGGTGAGGCCACAAATAGAATTCGATATAATAAAAAATAGATATTGTGCGTTGGTATGTGAGATAGAATGCCCGTTTTAAAGTGATTATTCATTATTAAACATTGTGATTACTTGCTTCTCATCTACACTCAGTCTCTCCCTATATTTACTGGTCCCCACAGATGCTCTCGATTACATATACAACACATTTCAAATCACATTTAATTAATTATTATCATTTATACTAGTTATAAACAATTAATACAACATGATTTTTCATTAAACATCATCATTAATATTGAACTACATCTTATGGTTTTCCAATGATCTATATCACATTCATTGAACAAATACAAATCAAATCCCTATCATGAAATTAAAAATAATTTTTAAATTTTAATTTATTTAAAAGTGAAAACCATGAAAAATTTACACAATGGATCACCATTGATAAATCAAATAATGATGATGTTGAAACACAATCATTCAAAATATCATCCTATGTTGAAAGAAATTCATAATAAAATATTGAAATTTAACTACGATCAAGTGGATTTTTTAATAAAGGAATAGTTATAGAATGTTAAAATTAGAGTTGAGAGAGTGAATGTTCAATAGAGGAATTGACCAAGCCACCTGATAGTTTCCCACCCGATAGTAATTTTAACAATCATAGATTCCAAGAAAATTACCAAGCCACCTGAATGTTGGTGGCTGCAAACTGTAACCCCAACCCCCTTACCCCATCCGGTGCTTCTAATTTCTATATAATCTATTTAATCCATATTTTATTAGAAAATAACTATTTTAGGTGTTTAAAACCTTAATATTAAATTCCATACCCAGATAAATATTAGGCCACTCCATTAAACGAAAATTAAATATTCCTATAAATTATAATTTCTCTTACTAATATGAGGAATTATAATATGACACTATAAATGAATATATTTATGAGATAAATAAGAATTAAAAGTGAGATTTTGTACTTAATTCCTAGGAAAATAATATTATCAGATCACCATAGGAATTCTGAAACATGTTTAATATAAATGTTTACATTGTGAGAAACCAAGAAAGGAATGTCTATAAAGAGTAATATCATATATTTGGAATTGATTCCATTGAATATTTTAGAATGGTTTAAAGGCTAAAAACTATTAAATTTTTTTGTTATTATTTAATTTTGGGAAGGAGATGATTATGATATAAGGCTTATTACAATATGATATTTCAACATATGAGATATATATGTACATTATAATGCTAAAAATAGATTTTCAATAAAATTGTGAAATACCAAAGTGGAATATCAATAAATAAAAATGGTACTTTCTGATAGTTTAAACCACAAAATATTTTTTATTAATGGTATCCATAAACCAAAAAAATCAATATATCAAAAAAATCAAGGAAATATTTATTTAGAAGTGTTAAGTCTAAGGGTGGTTTTTTATTTATATATTCCAAAGGTATTTTTTGTTTTTAATGATAATTATTATTTGTTTTTATGGATAATTAATTATTAATAATTATTATTGATTATTTATTATTCTTATATTCTATCCCCTTTATATATTTTTCTATATCACGAAAATTAGTATAAAAATTGTGTATAATATAATGGTTTCATTCATGTTTCTCAAAATGAGACTCCATTTTATCCCACGTCTATTCCTCCCTGTTAAATATAACCATGACATGAAATAAGGATATGAGATTTTGATGTTAGAGCCTTCTTTTACCATACAATTTATAGGCTCTCTAAGACATGGTGTTCCCATAATTTAATAAAAAATCCTATGGAATTAAAAATAACTATTAATAATTTTCATATGTTCAAGCATGTTGGTCCATTACTCAAATAGATTTCAATATGGCTAATCCATGGTCCACACCAAAACCTCTTTAATTCTTCCCTAATCATTCTTGTGGTCATATCCACTCCAAAACAGCAACATTGGACCCATATCCTGATTTCCATACATGAGGTGAAAATGATCAGAATTAAGGTATGTAGATCCCAAGTTGGACATAAATATAACTAGGGAAGAACTAACATGTTTCATTTTCTCTTTTTATCCCTTATATTTTTTAACATTTTTTTAAAAACTAATTAATGGTTTTAGTTGGTGTAGATAACTCACTATAATTTTAGGAACCATTGAAATAACATTCATATTGATCCATCATGATACCCTTAACATGTGAATTTATAAAGAAAATTCTATAATGTTACATTTATTACTCATAATTCACATCATTGTACGAGCCACTAGTCCAAATAAATAGTTTATTTCAGCTTATATATTACCTATACAAGTACATAAGATCAAACACATAAGAATAACTCTTCTCTATATCCATCATCTACTATCTGGAAGAAACAATGTGAATTTCACAATCCCAATTAATGTACACCTTCATTGTCTCTTACATTTACCAAGATGATTTCCTACCTCTGGAAGAAATTTAATCGAATTACCATTGGTAGCCTAATCCTAATTCGTACCAACCACATATTAAATCCCTTTTATTGAAATAAGTTTATAATAATTTTTCAACTTATAATGATAATGATAGAAAATATCTCTAAATAGATCATTCCATATACAATCATGATTATGATTCCCAAATTCAGTGTAGTCTATAACATGATGTTTTTTAGTTTACACAATGATCTCCTATGAAGTAGTAGCATTTTACAAAATATAGGACTTATATATAATTTTTTTTCTATCACATTAAAAAAACCACATAAAGTAATAAATAGAACATACAGTGTCAATGGGTAAATTTTCTATATGGTGACTAAATGTATTACAAAGAGAAACAAGAAAATGTTCATTCAATATTTTAAATCAAAGTCATATTCCTCAGTAGAGAGGGACACATTCTAAATTAGATTTTGTTTCATATCCATTTCCACCATGAACATTTAAATGTAACAAAACCATTTTTATACATTAAACATTTCATTATTAATGGGAACTGAAATTTTTGATGCAATATAAAAAATTATATTTAGTTACCACTAGATCCAATTCATATCGAAGACACAAACTCATGCCCTAATTTATGTACTTATTATTTGAAAATAGATTATGTTGAGAATCCCACTCCTATATAAATATAACTCCTAGATTTATAGAGATAAACTCAAAACCCCATGGAATTATCTTCATATTATTAATGGGGATCACCATGTTGTAAAATATCTGTCCATTAGAATGCATTTCTAATCCATAATAACACAAAAATTTTATATTCCACCAACAATGTCATCTAATTTCCATGGATAGTATACCAAAAGTAAACATATGGGATCTATAATAAAGTGTTTGTAAATATAAAATACCTTAATAGTTAAATCCTAAATTTCTACAATGTATTATATTAAACCTCATTGGGTAATATTATTTGGGATCCCATATTTTAAATAACAAAATCACAACGACAAACACATTATTTTTCACAATTCCAACCTAAAGTGTGAGAATAAGAAACAATAATTTTTTTAAAACTGGTATTATCATATATAGTGAATCTATAAGGGAACATCATTCCAAAATATTGATATCTTGGTCTAATAGAAAATACATTCCCAACATCGATCGTCAGTCATTCCATGTTCACCAGACACTAACCTCTCAATCCTCATCATAATCTCAAATATATTTATACCTATAAATATAAATAAAAAATTCCAACATAATATATTTATTTATAAACACAAAATATTTATAAACATATATAACATTAAATAAATTTAGATTTCTAGCATTATATTTTTTAATATAAATATATATAAATATATATATATTTTTAAATATATATAGAAACACATATAAATATGAATAAATACATAAATACACAATTAATTATCTATGTATGTATATAAATCAAAAAAATATAAATAAAAAAAGAATATATATATATATATATATCTCAATAAGAATATAAATTAATATACAAAAATACATATCAATATATATATAATTTCATGTACATAAATATATGTACCTATATATAATTTAGAAAAAATATAAAAAAATATATATTATGTGTGTATGTGTAATTACATGTAAATGTATCTAAAAAATCTTGGATAAAACTAGTTTATTATTGAAATCCATGAAATGAAAAATTAATAATGGGGCCATACAATGAAACATTTTCTCATTCCATAATCTATAGTCAAAAAATATAATAAGGTCGCATGATGTAATAATACATGGTTTTATTAATCATAAAATTCTAATTTTGGTCTAACAATTCCAAACATCCCCATATACTCATCAAGATAAAATAATCATATTATGTTGAGATCCTCATGCTCCCCAGCCATAGGGATAATGACTTACTCTATATATTTTTCCCATTTTCCAATACAAATATTGATCCTCATATTCTGTGTAATTTATAATGTGAATCATCCTATAAAAATATAATATTAGACACCTATTTGTATTGAAATTTAATAAAGGATTGCTAAATTTTATGTCTAATGATCTATCATCATTTTGAATCTAGTCTTCGATAAGAACATAATATTAATTTATTAACTATAGGCTCATTGCATAGACGACATCAGTTTTGGTAACAGATTTACTAAATCCCAACTTCTCTTTCGAATTCAATACTATGAAATTGATATTAATGGTAGTATTAATAGTAGGATTATCCCCATTTACTTATAATTTCTTAATTTACCGAGGATATATCCATTGGTTTCGAACAATTTTTTTGGAACATTAACAATTAACAAATTTTGTGTTTTCCATCTGATGATTTCCCATCCCCTAAAGCGGTAAATAATTCAGTCTCCAACCTAGTAAAATTACCTTGTGTAGCCACATCATGATGGTATATTCCTCCTTCAAACCATTTATTAATTTCTCAACTAGAATTATTTATTTCAAGGGAAATATTGATTTGGATGTCAGGATTTGAGTAGACTACGACAGTAAAGGCGAAAACATTGGTTAATGGAATTTCCATTCATATTATTATTTAATATAATATAAATCACATAAAATCACATAAAGAACATAGTATAAACTTTAGAAATTGATAATTATTTAGATATGAGGTATTTCTTGAAAATTAGGAACATATACTGATGAAATAGTTACCTGATCATTTGAATAGTAATGTGACCATTAAGAATAGTAAATCAGCTAATGCAATAGTAACCTCAGCTATGAAAGTAAAAATAAATTTTAGGTATCTTATTAGTGGAAATATAATATAATTATTTAATGTAATAAGAATATAGATGATTTCAAAATGATAAATTAACTATTGGAATGTTTATTAAATGTAAATATGTATTCATTATTATATAACTAATATAACGATTTAAATTAAAATTAATTTTCATTAAGTAGATAACTAAATTAATATTTTTGTTGTATTATTATTTTGAGATAATTTTATGAGACCAGGATTAATTATTTAATGTGTCATAAAATCAGTTGTAATATTAAAGTTTGTATTTTTTGTAAAAGATGATTTTTTTTAAAAAAAATTAATATGAATAATAGGTAGAAAATTATTTTCATAAAATGGTTTCCATTTTATAATTCTACATGTCCATAATTAGTTAGGGTTATTTTTTTGTAATTTTGTAAAATAATTGTGGTTTTTGTTAATAGAAAAATACTGTAAATTAAGGTGTTTAACAAATACATGAATTATTGAGTCAAGAATGATGTATGGATAATGAAGACCCATAATAAAAAATAATCCACAATAAATATTTAATATATTTATTAAAGTTAATCATCACTATTTCTTATCTTGATCCAAAATAATAAAAAAATCAATTAAATAATAAAAAACTCCCCTCTCCTCTCACTATAAATACCTCCATGCACCACATCTACTTCTCACATCTTCCGAGCCATGAAGATTGGTAAATTTTGATCCAATAAACATCCAAATTATCTCCCCCACTTCTTTGTGCCTTTAGTTTCAAAAAAATAGACCCAATTTTCAAAAGGAGGTTCTCATAGATAACAAAATCAAGATGTAAAGTCCTCCTTACCATCAGAATAATCAATCATTTCATAATGATTCAAGGAAAATAAATACAATGAGATCAGGTAATGATATCCTAGAGAGGTCCACTAAAATGTAGAATAAGGGCATCCCCTATATTCAAATTAACCCCTTCCAGTTAAAATTCATAAATGTTGGATAATACAGTTATATTAGAACCTTGGACCTCTAGAGATGCTAGGTGATCCACAATGTGATTCACCTCTTTCCAAGTGTGCGTCGCTTTTACCCTATTTAAGAGGAAATAATTTTATTTCCTTTTTATATAATATATAGAAAAATGCATGGTAACTCTTCTATGTAGGGAATCATGGAGGACCATGGAATTAGTTTCTAGTAGTGAAAGGAAATAACTCTTTTGTATACAAATCATTATCCTAGTAAAGACTACCATGGCCTCTCTTAGCATAGAATTTCCACAACCATATTTTGTTGTGAAAGCCAGAATCACAATTCCACTATCTTCCATGAAGGTTCTACCTCCTAGCATGTCCCCCAAAATACATGCACCATATATTTTCATCATATGACTGTCTTATGGGGGGAGCCACCTCACCCATCTTCCTTCCAGCCTGGGAGTGAGATGATGGACCATAGGGAAGGGGATATGGAGGTCCTGTAATGATGGAACATCATTATAGTTATTAATTAGGGTCCCCATGTCCTCTAGAAGGACCCCTATCATTGCGATTATGTATCTCCCTATGGAATTAATCACCTCAAATCTAGATCAATTTTTAGCCTGCCATAGGCACCAGCAGCTGGTTTTTAGGACCATCAATCTTGCAATTTTTTTGGCCCATAGTTTCTGTCCCCTAAAACCACATTTTGTGTTACATTGCATCATTGGTTTCCATAGATGAATATGCATTGAACACCCCAAAGAATATTCATACTTAATTTTCCCATCCCCATTTCAAGAACAGGCCGTTCGATCTCTCCTACCACATGTTCTTGCAACAATGGAAGCTCAAATCCATGATTTTCCAATCTTTTTGATGTTTTCATCTGACAGTAATTCTTTGTTCTTGATTTTCCACACTAGAAAAAAAATTCTTTGAAATTTTGTTTCACCACACCAAACCATTCCATCTGCCACATTTGTCATGTGGGTTGTATGATCTGCAAAAATACTTAGAATTGAATATCCTCAGTTTTAAAGGTGTGAAAATTCATATGTCTGGTTCTGAGCTAACTTCAATTTTGTCAAAAGCCTCCTTCTACCTCGTATCAAGGACTGATCTGAAGAAATTCAAATGTAGGCTTGACCCATTGAAATAAATTATTGGAGAATGGCATCCCAGTTACCCTAATACCATGCCCTTATAGTTTTGATGAAAAAAAATAAATATTCCCACTACTACTATCTATTGAGAGTTTTGTTGAAGGCTCGGGATGAGTGTATAGATCTTGAACTATAGGGGTGATCTATGCATATATTTATGGATCAAAATACCACTATTGTTTCAGGACATTGCCTTTCCCCATAACATACACACTTTGATAGTTTCTCATTCCAGTTTCAGAGGCATTTAGTGCATTGTGTCCCATATAATTTGGAATTAATTCCTCCATCGTGAATGGGTATTTCCACATGATCCCATGCGGCCCAAGGTATTTAACCTCCGACAAACCACCCCATATGAACCCTGATAGTATTTTTTTGATGGGTTATATAAATCCTTTCCTCATGGTTCTTTATGCTAATGTATGGACCAGCATGGAATACATGACTTGTTTTACCAATGAAAATGGACCCCAAATTGATAACAAGTGGTTTTATAACTAAAATACCCACCTCGTAATCATGTTCACCAGAAGATAAAAATATCTTATATGCATTTTTCTTGATGATTTGGGGGTGCCAATGTATTCCATTAGAAATGTTTTATGATGCATGCTGATCCTATTTCACAGATTTAAGGCTTGACTTGCAACCCATTTGTTTGAGATGTAAAAAAATACTCATGTTCTATTCTATATCCTAGGAAGTCCAATGGATGTATTATTAAAGTAATTTTTTGATACCACATATATTTTTCCTTATCACTCTCATGAATATTATTGCATCACCTTCAAGCATAATGTGGGAGATGGGGGAAGTCATATCATTATTTGGTATGGAAGGACGTCTCTTTTGGTCATTACATTAAGAAAATATTTCATCAGGTTGAAAATTATTAGGAACATGTCATCCCCTTTCCATAGAATGTGAGTTTATTTAAAGAAACCATGTGTCTTCCCCATGAGCGAAACAACGAGCCAAGAGGGGAAAGTACATTTAACGATGAGGTCGCAGTCCTAATGGGACAATCCCTTCCTACCGAGCACTCTGTTGATGTAGCCCCATTAAATACAATTATATGCCTTATTCATTTCCAATATGAAGGATATATTGGATCCATGTGACATGGTGTTAATATCTCTCATCCTTTCATGTGATATCGATATAAGCCCTTGCAGAGATTTTCCATTCATGTACCCGTGTTTATCAAGGAAGATCCATTGAGGGAGATATTTTGAAATTCAAATAGTGATGATGCCTTTCAAGATCAGGTAAGGGAATTTTTTCATGCTCACCGGTATATATTGTTAAAGGGAAGAGGGTTCCATGATAATCAAAATGAGAACAAGGGTCATCGCACTTGTTACTCGTAGTAGGATTCATCCGTGGAAGAATTCGTGAATCACTACTGAAATATCACACTTGACCACCACCCATTATCCTATGTAAAATGATCCCAATTTTTTTTGGATTTGGTGCACTATTGGGGTTCAGGATCAGCATGGCCACATGGATCTCACCCTCTTCAATTAACTATTCTAATAATACATTGTCCTCTTCAGAGGAATGTTTTGTAACCCATATTAAAAAATATTCACCCCTTACCATATAACCCATAGGCATGTTCATATTCAGACCTACAAGTACACTTTTGAAGAACATCTGTGCCATGTATCTGACAACATCACAATCAATAGTGAATGTTCCATTTGGTAGTGAAATAGTTTGTTTAATAAGGCGTCTCTTCTGTCTAATACATTCATTAATGTAGGCCTAATTATTATCCCCTTCATGTAAGAATTTTACTCTTGATATTTCCACATACTTTCATTCAATTGAGTGTATCATTTCAACATTTCTCTCTTTTTTATCCACATGGTTATTATAAATCGTGTCTTCCCTAGTCTCCTCCAGCCTTGTTTCCAGTCGCTCAATATAATTTTTCATATTCTCCATATTATTTTTATTATGAGGAAGGTTATAATCCCATTATATGAACCCATATTTTAGTTTCCTCATATTTTTGTGGATATCCATCCATGAGAACCATTGGTTCGGCTCTCCCATATCACCCTTAGCAGTTTTTGGTAACCCGGATCATTTCTACATTGAATGCTAAACCTAAAACATTATTGAGAAACCTCCCAAGGTTAAAATGAAATAAACAGTGTCTAGTGGTATGAGATTCCTCTAACTATATGGATTACATTGGAATTAGAAAACATAGATATGTCATGAATGTTTTCAAGACACTACTCATGACAACACCAACAACATCTGCTTCACTTTTAGTTGTTGGACCATGTATAATGGTCACCTGAATATCCCATGTCCAATTGACCATTTCCACCAATAAACATAAAAATATACACACTAACCATTAGTGTAAATTATCCCATCCCTTCATCTCATATGTATCTAATATGATGTTGATTTTTCCTCCTAAGATCCTCTGTATGGTTCCTAGATAATAATCATTGAGATCTTTCCAGATAGCTTCTCTTATTTGTAGTTCAGAGTTTTTATAGGTAAAAGGAAAAAAGAAATGTTTTTCTACCACTATTTACCTTTTTCATGATATACTGTTGTCCTACCATGATCATCTTGACCAAGATTACTTTGTTCTAGAATATCCATATGTGACTATTGATGGGATCTGTATGCATGGAATCATGCATCCATATTATTTGAGTAAACTCACATATCTTGTATGCTCTCTGTTTTTTTTCTAGAATAGTGGATATATGATCCATGTACATCTTAAACTCTAAGAATATAAAATTAGTTTTGAGCCTTTCACTGGTACCTCGATATTTCTAGATGAGTATAAGAATCATTGATAATAAGTTATCCCTGGTTTGGCCCCATGCATCATGGTCTCTTTCAGGTGGGAGGATGAATGATCCTAAAATTTTCTTTGATTAATTCTCAATATAGAACCTATACATGAGCTCATATAAATTAGTTCTACTGGTATTGGATGAATACGACACTGAATATATAATTACTATCATGTTTCAACACTTTTTGGAAGATAAGGTGATAATTCTGGCAATCTAGTATGGCACGGCTCCTCTAATATTCCTCTTGAATTAATATTAGTTATCTTATTTCCACAAGAACCGTCGTAGGGTGAACCCTTAGAGAACCCCCTATGATCCCCTCCCCATGGGGTTTTACCAGTCATAATATCATGAGATTGGCATTTGAGTTGGTAATGGTAATGGAGGGGACCCTAGGTTCTGAGGAGGGGAGCGAAAAAACCATTCCAATGGACCGCCTTTGGAAAACATGAGAGAAGGGATACATAACCAGGTGATGATTTCAAGATATACAAAGAGGGGGGCTTGACACCCCCTTCTACTCTCCCATTTTTTCTAAAAATGAAACTATCAACTATGAGGTGTCGATTCACTACCATCACGGATGATGATTGCTTATTTTTCTAAAACATCCATCAAGGATTATCATAAAACCATTATAATGGTTAAACTATATATTAGATATTATGTTAAAACATAGGTATTGTTTTGGATGAAGTATATATACATAATAATAATTAACAAAATTAATCATTTATGTGATGATTGAAAATTGAAAAAATAATTTAATAGTTATCATTAACATTTTATCATATAAATCATCCTAATATATAAAAAATTATATAAAATTCCATTAATAATTATCTACGATCATTAATAAAATATAATATCAATTCTAGATAACTATTCCTAATTTTCATGATCATTTATACATGTATACAGGTGACCCAATCATGAAAACCAAGTACACAGAAAATCCTTAACAATTAAATTGAATCTTATAACTCATCAAACAAGCCATTAATTAACTCAATAAAATTATAATAAATAAAATAAATATTTTAGAGGTTCCTATTTAAATTTCATAATGAATCTAAATTCATTATGAATGACATTATGTTCAATTCCTAAACACTTTCATACATAATTTAAGGGTTTCTTCCTAAACCTCCATTTTCTCTTTGGGTTATGATATCTTTTATTTACACCAATTTAATTATTAATTATTCTTATTTAATCCTAATACATTAAATTTTTATATTAAACACATATTTACCTAGCTAAACTGTTCTTTAACTGGTCAGGAAATAAATCTTTTATAAGGTTCCATTCACAATTCCTCTTAATAAGAAAGTCCAATAAAAGAGAACAAACTGATTTCATGTAAATTTTTAAGAACTTCCAAAATATGTTTTTAGTGACCAATATTTTTATAAAATATTTATATTTTATACTAATAAAAATTATAGTATATTTTTAATTTTATGCAAACAATTATTTTTATGTCCACATTAAAGACTCATTTATATTTTCCCTCAAACTACACTAATGTGGCTCATTTATGATTTTGATTAGATACTGTTATTACATATATTGACTTCAATTTAAAAATTTCAGTATGAATATTATTTTAATATTTCAAAAATATAATTTAATTACCTTTTTATTTTTTGATATAAACGTGTTTACAATATTATTTTTATGACAAATGAAAATTATTTTCCAAAAGAACTCTGATTTCAAAAGTAAAAAAAAATTCTCTTAATAATTTCAAAATATTTATATTAGTGGATTATATGTATTTTCCTTATATTAAATCTTATTATTTATTTACATTGATCAATTATTTTACCATTTAAAATATTTTACTAAATGGTTTGTGACTATTTTTTGGTATTTACTCTATTCCTTCTATTTACTATATTACTCTTGAGAGTTTATGATTATGTTTATTGTTGGGGTTATGTTATTAATATTACATATTACAGTTTAAATTATGAATTTATATGTTTATTATAACTATATGGACAAGTCCTTAAACATTACATAATCTTGAATTATTTGAATAATTCACATTGAGAATCTTTTCAGGTTTATAGATTTAGATAATAATGTTATAACTATTTCATCTAAAAAATTACATAGTAGAAACTTCTGTACAGTTTCCATTTTTCTCTTAAAATAAAAACTCTTAAAAAAATAAACATACCTACATTCAGGTTTTAGATAGAATTATTTTTCTTGATCTCATCCTAGAACTGATTCATTTTTATGTCCTGTGAAAAACATTTAAAAACATGTTAAGAAATAAAAATCTCATTGTGGGTTATAAAATAAGGAAAGAAAACATTGTCCCATAAATAAATACAATTCAATGAAACTGTACTTTTATATCATAACATACATTATGAAATAATAAGATTTATGAATAACACAAAAAAATAATAAATCAAAAAGGTAACTTGTGGCATCAATATTATACGTACATTTTAGATTTCACAACTACATAGGGAGTTACGTTTGGAATTCCCATCATAGTATATTCTATAAATCTATTTGTAGAAACATTAATTCATTCTTCCATCATGTTACCCAACGCATCATAGAGATATCTCAGGCTCACCTGCCCTAGGTTTCTCATGGAACCACCCATATACGTAAAAAAGTCCAAGAACCATAAAATATTGATAAAACATAAAACATGCACAAAGGAAAGATAAAATTTCCACATTTAAATCACATTATATCATTTCAAGATATTGACATAATCAATGCTTTATCAAACCATTTTCAAAACCATTTAAAACATTTAGTAAAGGTATTTTTGAATCAAAGTATCCCATACCACATTGAATATTTTTAAAAATTAAAATTTTAAAACATTAGTGTCTATATAAATATATCATTAAAACTATTTTTAAATCATGGACATTAATGATAAATATTTATAAGAATAAATCTTTAATACAATATTTTAGTTAAATAGTTCTTAACCAAATGAGATATGAATGAATAAAAATAATTGTGGAATAACATTTAATCAAAACATGATAATATCATGAGAATAAATAGATTCATGATATAATATATCAAAGGGAAGTATATAAACCATATAAAAGTTAATTGTTGTTTAATAACAAATAAGTCTCAATGGAATTTAAATTGAGACAATGACCCTTATAAATATCGTATCATTAGATTATTGATAATTCAATGAAATAAATATGTGTGATAATTAAGAATAAAAAAAATATAAGTGGATATTACATTTATAAAAATCATAGGCCATTCACACATATTAATATAACAACATATTCAAGAAGTAGTTGTTTAACCCATAGAATTGAATTTCAGATAATAAGTTCTCTTACAGAAATTTTATGTCCTAAAGACATCGCTGTAAAATTCAGAAAATGAGGTGATGAGAGAGAAAAGGGTATCTAATCACATGGAAATAAAATGTACAACAATAAGGATATATAAAAACATATCCCTACATATGAAGATGTAAATTAGAAGACATAACAAAAAGAAGTCTTTTAAATAGAGGAGGGTGAATCTTTCCATTACCGATTTTGTAACTTATGAAACATAAACCCCATGAGAGAAGGATAGTATAATGATGATGTAAATACCCAGAAATTAATTTATATTATACAAATAATACAATCATGGGAAGCATATACACCTCAAGAAATATAATAGTGTCATATATAGCATTAATCTCACGAGAATAAATGTGAGATGAAACCCCCTTACCACATTTTAATCAATCAATTCGTTTGGAAAAAACATAATAACCACCAATTTAATAACAAAATAAAATTAATATAAATATAATCCTGATAATATATATATAATTTTACTAAACAATACGCCACATTAAATAAATATGTTGTGAACAATGGGAATCTCACACAATTAAAAGTGAGATAAGAAACCCCTTACCTCATGTCCTACTTGTCCCGTTAATTATTTAATATCATGAATAATAATAAAAAAATATAATTCCTACTTCCTTAAGGAAATTTTTCTAGTTTATAATTGCATTTAAATCACTTATTACCATGTTATAAACATTATTCAATCATTTAAGTTAATAATGGACATTTTGTCAATATTTGGTACTTGAGTCAAAAATGAACATTTAATAATTACGAGTTGTTAATGTGGTCAAAAGTATATTATCATAAGAATTATATTCAACATTTATATAAAATATATATCCAGTGTAAATATGTATTAATAATAGTACATAACATTTGGAGGTATGAAATGAACTGCACCGATCATAGAGATGGTAAGTCGTACGTATGTATCAACGATACATTCATTTCTATTTCATATTTAATAGAATGAAAACATAATGATACATAGGTATAATATAATTCTAGTATAATATAATATATAGTGTCATTAATTCCAACCATTATATGTTCCACTCATGGTATCAACAAGTCATATCACTTTGAGGGGGCGGTAGTCTGCACTTCCTCAAATGAAATTATCATGTTTACCCATTATGAAAACCATAAAGGTATTATTTAAATGAAAAATACAGAAGTATATATACAATATAAATATAATATATATCACATATAAATATAGTGCAATCATAATGTCCATCATAAGAGGTGGTAGGAGAAGTTTCAACAATCATCATTTCATGAGGTAGTAGTTCGCCATCCACAGAAACAGTATGTTCTTTACCCATTAGACGGAGGTGTGTGTAAGTGTAGTTTGAATAATTGTCATAAAAAACCTATTATATTTAGGAAACTTCTGTTGTTATAAAAGAAAATAATAAAAATATTTTATGTTGTTGGAGTTGTAAGATATAAATAAAAGAACTTAAGAAGAGACGTTACCTTTAAATCATGTAACTCACTTTGGTTTGAACCAAAATGATTTATTGAAGTGACTTATGCCTATAGTAAGGCATATAGTTAGATAAATATAAGGCCCCGGCCTTAAACCATACTTAAAATTGAATTAAATGAATAATTCACATTGAGGATCTTTTCAGGTTTAGAGTTTTAGATAATTAGGACATAACTATTACATCTCAAAAGATTACAAAGTAGTCTCTTCTACTAAATTTTCATAAAATAAAAACTCTTAAAAAGAAACATGTCTAGTTTCATGTTTTAGGTAGAATGACTTTCCCTTGATCCCATCCTTGACCCTATTCCACGCTAAGTCCTGTGAAAAACATTTCAAAAACTTGGGATGAGCATAAAAACTCAGTAAGGGATACACAAAGAATAAAAACTGTTAGTTATTCAAAACAAAAATTAAACCTTGTATACTTTATCAAAGTAATAATTTTCACCTTTATGAAGTAGTAAAAACTCTTCACGGAATAAAATATCATTACTTACCTTTTTGTAACCAAAGGATTACCATAAAACCCATAAAAAGAACACATAACGTATATAAAGGTTACTTGGGACATAAACATACTTAAGTGGAATAACCATACGGTCGACTCCCACACCTTTCACTTAATGGAATAGCCATACGGACAATTTCCATACATACTTAATGGAATATCCATACGGCCGACTTCCATACCAAATGCATTGGAGGTTATAACGTAACCACCTGTCCTGGTATTCACGGCACCACCCGTCATATGGTTTATAACGTAACCACCCATGAAAATGTCCAAGTACCAATATAAAATCATAAAACATAAAACCAATCTAAAGTAATGATAAAATTTCCACATTTCAATCACAATATATCATAAATATATTGACATAATAGAATCCTTTATCAAAACCATTTTCAATACCAAAATACATAAAAGAGTATATGGTATTTATTTTATTTTAAAAACATTACGGCTTGTTGAGGAAGCCAATGACCAAATAATACTCGCGGCGGTGGAAAAGGTTGTTGTCACTGCGTACGTTAAAAAAACATTCCTTTTTGTCATTTAGTAAAACGCTTCGTAAAAAAAGATTCCTTTTGTATAAAAGTAAAAGTCAAAAGGGTTTATACACCGTATAAAATAAAGTTGTGTATAAAACGAAATATGCCTCAATGAAAGGAGATTGAGACGAAGTCCCTTACAAAGACGGTATCCTTGGTTTAAGGATAACTCAATTACATAATTATGTGTGACAAATGAATACACAAAATATGTGTGGATATTAAGTTTAAAATAATCAAAAGTCATTCACACATATTCAAAGGATGACATATTCAGCAACTACATGTTTAACCCAAAGAAATCGAAATTGGGTTAAGAAGTTCCCTTGACAGCCTAACGGTGTCACATCAAAATGAGTTGATGAGAGATAAAAGTGTATCTCATCACTTGGAAATAAAATTTACATCAATAATAATATATGAGAACATATCCCAACATAACAATATGCAAATTAAAAGACCAAACAAAATAAGTCTTTTAAAAAAAGGAGGGTGAAAGGTTTCCTTACCGACTTGGGTATCTTTTGAAACATACGCCCCGTAAAAGAAGGACAATACATCATTGATGTAAATACTCATAAATGAAATAATATTACACAATTAGTAAAATAATGGTCATTACATACACCACTCAAAGGAAATTTTGGCAAATGTAGCATAAATCTCACGGGAATAAAAGTGAGATGAAAAATCACTTACGAAAACTCGGCAGCCTAACGGTGCCACTTAAAACTTCCAAAAATGGATTGATGATATCAAATAGGGTATCTCGTCACATTACAACAAAATTTACAGAAATAGGAATATGAATGAACATCCCCCATCATAACAAATAGGAGCTTAAAAGAAGTGACATAAAGGAGGGTACTTAAAAAGAAAGAGAGAGGTTAGTCTCTTACGAAAATTCGGCAGCCTAACGGCGCCACTCAAAACTTCCAAAGTGGATTGATGAGAGAGAATAGGGTCTCTCATCATATGAAAATAAAAATTACAGTAAGATTAATATAAAAGAACATACCAATAACATGAAAGATGAGCTTTAGAAGGAATGACATAAAAAAGTGTACTTAAAAAGAAAGAGAGGAGTAAGATCCCTTACCTCGGGTCCAACTTGTCTTATTCATTTTTAACATCCTGAATAATAAACTTGAGTTAATTTCTACTTGATTTAGAACCTTTTTAAAGTTCATTATTCCTTTTATATCACTTATTTCCATGTTATAAACATTATGTAACCATTTAAGTTGATAATGTTTGTTTTGTCGATATTTGGTTCTTAAGTCGAAAATGGACTTCTTACAATTACATGTTGTTCGTGTGGTCAAAGCTTCTTTATATCCAGAATTACATTCCTTATTTGGATATCATATATATCATATATATCCATCATATTCATATATTTATAATATTACATAACCATTTAGAGGTAAGAAATGAAATGCACTGTTCATGGAGACGGTAAGCCGTACGTACGCATGAACACTACTTTCATTTCTTTCTCATATTAATGGAATTAAAATTAAATGAGAGGTATGTATATTTTAATTCCAGAATTATATTCATCATTTATATATATCATTCATTATATATATCCATTATATACATATACTTTTAATAGTACATTACATTTGGGGATAAGAAATGAAATGCACGATTCATGGAGACGGTAAGCCGTACGTACGCATGAACGCTACTTTCATTTCTATCTCACACTTTAATGGAAATAAATAATAATGATATAGAGGTATATTATAATTCCAGTATAACATCATATATAATAACTTTAAATCCATCCTTTATACGTCCCACATATGGCATTAACGAATCACATCACTTTGAGGGGGCGGTAGTCCGCACTTCCTTAAATGAAGATATCGCGTATACCCATAGTGGAAGCCATAAAGGTAAGCCACAAATGAAAAATACATAAACTTGTGTAAGAACTAAACATATTATATATCATATATAAATATAGTGACATCTTAATGGCCACCTTTGAAGGTGTTATATGAGTGTTGAACAATCATCGTTTCGTGGGGCAGAAATTAGCCATCCACGGAAACCGTATGTTCTTTAACCATTAGATGTAGGTGTGTGTAAGTGTAGATATAATACTTCTTATAACATCATCCTAGTATATTGAGGATACTGGAGTTATTACAAAAGAAAATAATAAAAATAGTTTAGGGGGTTGGAGAAGCAAAATAAAACAAAAGGACTCAAAAGAAGACATTACCTTAAAATCGGGTAACTCCCTTTGGTTTGAGCTCAAAGGCTTCCTTGGGAAGACATCTGCCAAAATTGAGACTTCAAGGAGTAATAGAGGTAAGTGGAGAGGCAAAATGGGCAGGGGTTGTCCGAGCCAAAGGCTTTGGGAGTGTGGTTAAGGAGGTAGAGGTGGGTGCCTTTTATAAGAGGAGAGGAGGGGCACTTTTGGAAAGTAATGAAATATTACTTTATTTGAAAATGATTTTCGGATTTAAAGGGTCTCACATTGATATAATTCGAGGATAAGGTGATAAGGTTTCGAAATCCATTCATCCAATAGGTTTTGTACTTGTATAGATATTAGATATTACATTATATTTCCATTTTATTTAAATCGTTAAATAATGAGGTTATCGCTGCATCATCATGATGTCATTAATAATTTAATTTATTTAACATCTAAAAATTATAAAAAAAATACTATGATTTAGGAAATATTTTTATATTTCCAATTAATATTTATAGTCAAAAATCTGACTTGTATAACCCCATGTAAAAATTGTTTTAGTAAAACATTTCATGTGTGTGTCATTTTTACTTTAACATTAAATAAAAAGTTATTTTTGTCATTTCCCAACCAAAGTGGCTCCATGGGGTCCCCAAGTTGACCCATGGCTTGTCTTTGTCGGCAATGACACAACCAATGAGGGTAGGAAATTTTTCAAGCTCATCTCATTTTATTAAAGCATTAATTTTTCCTTAAACTACACTAATTACCACTAATCGTGATTAAAAACTTAATAACTTACTATTCACCAAAAAAATTATTTTAATCTCATTGAAACACATTTTACTTCTTAATGAAAACCATGTATGTCGGATTTTTGAAATTCAAAACACAGATGTGGTAACTTTTTATTTAAAGGAAAAATCAGTTTTTATAAGTACCACTTAGTGGTTTCACTATTCATCAAAAATTGAAGTTTTTCAGAAAAATCCCAAAAATTCACCCTAAGCTATATTTGATATTCCAAATTCAAAAATGATGTCTATTTTACAAAATTCAAAACATATTAGTCACATTAATTAATTTAATAATTAATTCCCGTTGTCATGACAAATAGCATGTTTTTATGAAACAATAAGTATCAAAAGATTGACACTAGTTTAAGAATGATTTCAAAGTGAAATTAATTCCAACCACCACTATTGGATTTAATGGTAAAAATATATTCTAATTTCACTTTAAAACCAATTCAAAATATAATATAATCATATAAATAAATTAGATTAAAAAGTGGTTTTGAATTAAAATACAACATTTTACACTATTCATTAAAAAATGAACTTTATCGGAAAGGTACCAAAAATTTACACAAAGTAAATTTTGATGTCCCGATTCTAAAGAAGAGTTATTTTTGGTCCAATAGAATTTATAAGTTTTATCAAAACTATATTTAATGACGGTTCTCCGTCAAAAGGTGATAAGTGAACCCTTAGTGAAAATTAGGGTATAAATGCCTAAAATTGAATTCTTTACGTATTTTAAGCCTTTATCTTTTATTGGGTAAATGTAAAAACATTTAAAAACATATATAATCATATTTTAGTTATTACTATCCATTCCCGCCAGTACAACGACTACTTGTTAACTAACATTTAAAATAATATTATTTTATTATTAGAGTGCAACGTAAGATTCCCAAGAAACTCGTTGTTGCATGTTGGGTACGCCATCGAGCATAGCATCCCCTTTAAAGTCATATTAATATTTTATTCACAAATATGGATAAATATGAAAATGTCATATTATTTATTTACCTGGGGTGTTACATCCTTCCCCCCTTTTGGGAATTGCATCCTCGCAATTTTTAAAATTGAGCTTGGAAACATCCTTGAAAGTCCCACATCGGAACAAGAGTCGGTAAAACAATCAATTTAAAATAAAGGAAGATAAGTACAATGGTCACCCGAGTTAACCTATACTGGGATTCCATGTATAAAAATATGGACATGGAGGGAAAATCAAAGGGTCATGTTCTGATGGAGAGTGATAGAAAACATGTTTAGGAGAAAGTTAACCATGAGAAAATCACAAACTTGTGATGGGTTAAACGGTATTCGATATCCCAGTAGGAAAAGTTAATAGACAACATTTTTGTTTTAAGTTACTTTTTATTGAGGAATTTATTCATAAGTAAACATAATCACTTATCATGTTGACTTTCAACTTTTATTAGATTCCTTACACAAACTCATATTTTCTCCAAAAGACGAGTATTTAGGAAGACTTGTTCACATTAAGAGTACTATAATCAACTTCTAGAGAATCACCTAATCCAAAAAAGATAACTATATACTTCCCATGTTTTTATACTTTAACCAAAACCAAATCCAGAAAGGCTAGTACAAGATCAGATAATCCAGAAAAGGATAACCCTTTATAAAAGTAAAATCTATGCTTAATCTCCCAAAATTTTCCAACAAATCCCAAAGTTCAACGAGGGCCATTAGATATACAATTTGTCCATAAAATTCTTCAATGTAAACCAAAATAAGGTTGAAACCCGAATATTTTAAGGATTTAGGCACATAGTCTTCCAAGTTAAATCATAACATTTGTCTCCAAACAACATATGTTTCTCCTAAAGCCTCGTATTGAAAAGTAGTTAACCTAATCACATATCCTCCATGATAGGTTAATAATTTTCATAAATAACCCAAAATCAACTTACTCTTAATTCATAAAATCATATAACTAGAAAGAATCAGTCAAACTAACCAGGGACTTCACGTAGTCCAGTGGTAGGCGATAAATACCACTCACACTTTGGTTGTGGGTTCGATTCACGCGGCTTTGTCTGACGCGACGGGTTGTCACACGGTCTGCGTGTTGTCCTTTTTTCAAAACTATATAATTCTTAAAACATTCCCCAAAATGAGATAAAATCTTCAAGAATAATCATAACATATTTTAACCTCAAGTTTATCTCATTCCATTCATTTTCCATCATATCATATAATAACCCATAATTACCTCAAAAGTAAGGATCATATAAACTCTAATGGTTACCTTTATAATTATTACCTGAACTTCCACATCGATTGGTCATCTCATAAATGATGCATCACAGAACATACCAAAGTTCAAGTGGTTGATCATGACTCCTTGATAGTTTGTTTAGAACAACCATCAGATTCCTCATTGAATCCCCCATTTTATCCAGTATCTTAATCAGAGAACCACCACAGTTCCCTTCAAACCTGTTGTCTCTCTGGTGCCTGCTAGATCCAGCCATTTACTAAAACCAAAAAGGTCAGTGTAAGTATATAAACAAAACCATCATGTACTAATGAGGAAGATAAACACTAAGATATACTTACTCATTCACTTTATCAAAAACTAGGACTCTTTCTAAAATCCAAACCATTATGGATGACTAAAAATCATTTTTTTCATTTTCTGCAGCCGGTTTAAGGGGTTGTCTGTACCCAAGGTACAACAACAAAAAATTAAACCAAAAACAGACATACCAGGATAAGGCAACTTAACAACAGAAACTTACATATCATCCAAGTCAAAATCGTCACCGCTTCTCCATCCTGACTCCTCTTCTCCGGTAGCCGTGGCTGTTTCCCATCCTGGATCCCTCCAGTAGTGAACACTATTGACACGGTTCCTGAGCTGATCTGAGACATGATAATCTGATGCTGACTCCTTAATCTCACTATTCTTTGCACACTTTAAATAAAACACTTCCTTCTTCTTTGAGGCGGAGCGAGTCCGCATCGGCTGCGGGAGACCCGAGTAATCCTTCCTTTGTCGACGCTTAGAAATGATAGGAAAAGGTCCTTCCCCTGAAGCGGACCCCTGCTTCCCACATTGAAGCACTTCACTGAAGGAACGTTTCTCCCCTCCTTTACCAGCCTGTTCCCCCGAGCCCAATACAGGAGAACATGCAGAATGTACCCTTTCAAGAGACACAGCCCCCTCAACAGTCTCATCCACCAGTAGAGGCAATGGTACACCCTCTGCCACGTCCTCATTCACCGCATGATTCAGCACAAAATGGGGTGGCACACCCTCTGCAATCGTCTCACTCATAGGCATTGCGGGAAGCTTCTTCACACTACCCTCGACCTGGACACTTCTGGAGGCCCCCAAACTAGGACCCCCATCTTCTGAAACAACACGCAAAACAGGATCAGAATCAACGTTACCAAGGAAATCAAACCTATTTCTTAAAGACACAAAGGGTCTGGCCTTAGGATTCAGGCCTCCATTCTCTTCTGTACAGTTCTGATATGGACTAATTTACACAACCCCCAGTGAGTGAACCAAAGCAGGTGCTTCCTCAGCCCAAACCCTATTATATAAGTTCTTACCAGCTTGACCATCCGCATCCAGAGTCTTGTTAGGACCAACCAAATTGTTGTCCATCACTGAGGATTGAACAAACTTATCCTTTCCCTTTGTACTCTTCTCCACAGGAATAGAAGACTTCCTTTGGGTTGAGTACTGGGGCTCCTGACGCCGAGACATCATCTCCTGAGGTGAGGCACGCCGACGTCTCTCAGAATTGTGTCCAAACCAATTACAATTCGAACAAAAAACAGGCCATGTTTCATAGATCACCTGTTGTTTACACCTATAATCCTCTCCAATTGTAATCCAGACAAAATCGAAAGGGGCCCTAGAGGGATCAATTTCAACGCAGACCCTAGGATTGATCGGATGGCAAACTGCTTCAGTCCGAGAGTCCGAACACAAAAATCTACCCACTAGATTACCCAACATTCTAATAATAGCAGGGTTTTGAAAAGGTAAGGGAAGCTTGGGGAAACTAACCCATACCGCTGCTGAAGGTGGGTCGCGATTCATGTAGAAATCGAACGACCAACGAAGGAGGAAGAAACGACTTCTATTGCAACTCCGAGGAGCTCTTGACCAAGCTTTGATAAGATCCTCTTCCGATGCAAAACGAATCATAATGTGGTACCTGTCGAGTAAACCAACAGTCGCCCGTTCCTGAAGGTCCCAAGCGGAGAAGACGAACCTGTCGAAGGAGTCGACAGATGGTCTCCTTTGTCTAAAACGATCAACCAAGGTAAGCTTCAACAGCGAAGCCGATTCCGTGAACTCAGTAGACGAAATCTGAAGATTAGGGGTTCCATCCACAAGATCTGGCACTTTAGGGCTCACGAACAGCTTCGGAAATGGCGGAAGAAAATTAGGGTTTGAGAAAGGTTGAAACGAGGGCCTTGCCATCCCGGGAGACGATGAACTCCCCTCCCCCGTAAAGGGGGGAGGATCCGGCCGAGCCTCCGTCGTCACCAGCTACGGGAGAGCGTGGAAACCCTTCCAGGAACTTTCGTCCGATCAGCCAAACCATTATGGTAATGTCACTTATTCTTAGAGAATAGCATAACCTCTAAATTTATCTAAACCGACCTTTGATACCAACTATAAGGCCCCGACCTTAAACCATACATAAAATTGAATTAAATGAATAATTCACATTGAGGATCTTTTCAGGTTTAGAGTTTTAGAGAATTAGGACATAACTATTACATCTCAAAAGATTACAAAGTAGTCTCTTCTACTAAATTTTCATAAAATAAAAACTCTTAAAAAGAAACATGTCTAGTTTCATGTTTTATGTAGCATGACTTTCCCTTGATCCCTTCCTTGACCCTATTCCACGCTAAGTCCTATGAAAAACATTTCAAAAACATGGGATGAGCATAAAAACTCAGTAAGGGATACACAAAGAATAAAAACTGTTAGTTTATCAAAACAAAAATTAAACCATGTATACTTTATCAAAGTAATACTATTCACCTTTATGAAGTAGTAAAAACTCTTCACTGAATAAAATATCATTACTTACCTTTTTGTAACCAAAGGATTACCATAAAACCCATAAAAAGAACACATAACATATATAAAGGTAACTTGGGACATAAACATACTTAAGTGGAATAACCATACGGTCGACTCCCACACATATCACTTAATGGAATAGCCATACGGCCAATTTCCATTAATACTTAATGGAATAGCCATACGGCCGACTTCCATACCCAACGCATTGGAGGTTATAACGTAACCACCCGTCCTGGTATTCACGGCACCACCCGTCATATGGTTTATAACGTAACCACCCGTTAAAATGTCCAAGTACCAATATAAAATCATAAAACATAAAACCAATCTAATGGAATGATAACATTTCCACATTTCAATCACAATATATCATAAATATATTTACATAATAGAATCATTTATCAAAACCATTTTCAATACCAAAATACATAAAAGAGTATATGGTATTTATTTTATTTTAAAAACATTACGGCTTGTTGAGGAAGCCAAAGTCCAAATAACACTCGCGGCGGCGGAAAAGGTCGTTGTCACTGCGTACGTTAAAAAACATTCCTTTTTGTCGTTTAGCAAAACGCTTCGTAAAAAAAAGATTCATTTTGTATAAAAGTAAAAGTCAAAGGGGTTTATACACCATATAAAATAAAGTTGTGTATAAAACGAAATATGCCTCAATGATAGGAGATTGAGATGAAGTCCCTTACAAAGACGGTATCCTTGGTTTAAGGATAACTCAATTACATAATTATGTGTGACAAACGAATACACCAAATATGAGTGGATATTAAGTGTAAAATAATCAAAGGTCATTCACCCATATTCAAAGGATGACATATTCAGTAACTACATGTTGAACCCAAAGAAATTGAAAATGGGTTAAGAAGTTCCCTTGACAGCCTAACGGTGTCACATCAAAATGAGTTGATGAGAGAAAAAAGTGTATCTCATCACTTGGACATAAAATTTACATCAATAAGAATATATGAGAAAATATCCCAATATAACAATATGTAAATTAAAAGACTAAACAATATAAGTCTTTTAAAAAAAAGGATGGTGAAAGGTTCCCCTACCGACTTAGGTATCTTTCGAAACATACGCCCCGTAAAATAAGGACAATACATCATTGATGTAAATACTCATAAATGAAAGAATATTACACAATGAGTAAAATAATGGTCATTACATACACCAATCAAAGGAAATTTTGGCAAATGTAGCATAAATCACATGGGAATAAAAGTTAGTTGAAAAATCACTTACGAAAACTCGGCAGCCTAACGGCGCCACTTAAAACTTCCAAAAATAGATTGATGAGATCAAATAGGGTATCTCATCACATTAAAACAAAATTTACATAAAGAGGAATATGAAATAACATCCCCCATCATAACAAATAGGAGCTTAAAATAAGTGACATAGAGGAGGGTACTTAAAAATAAAGAGAGAGGTTAGATCTCTTACGAAAATTTGGCAGCCTAACGGCGCCACTCAAAACTTCCAAAATGGATTGATGAGAGAGAATAGGGTCTCTCATCATATGAACATAAAAATTACAGTAAGATTAATATAAAAGAACATCCCAATAACATGAAAGATGAGCTTTAGAAGGAATGACATAAAAAATTGTACTTAAAAAGAAAGAGAGGAGTAAGATCCCTTACCTCGGGTCCAGCTTGTCTTGTTCGTTCTTTAACGTCCTGAATAATAAACTTGAGTTAATTTATAATTGATTTAGAACCTTTTTAAAGTTCATTATTCCTTTTATATCACTTATTTCAATGTTATAAACATTATGTAACCATTTAATTTAATAATGTTTGTTTTGTCGATATTTGGTTCTTAAGTCGAAAATGGACTTCTTACAATTACATGTTGTTCGTGTGGTCAAAGGTTATTTATATCCAGAATGAAATTCCTGATTTGGATAGAATATATATCATATATATCCATCATATACATGTATTTATAATATTACATAATCATTTAGAGGTAAGAAATGAAATGCACTGTTCATGGAGACGGTAAGTCGTACGTACGCATGAACGCTACTTTCATTTCTTTCTCATATTAATGGAATTAAAATTAAATGATAGGTATGTATATTTTAATCCCAGAATTATATTCATCATTTAGATTTATCATTCATTATATACATATACTTTTAATAGTACATTACATTTGGCGATAAGAAATGAAATGCACCGTTCGTGGGGACGGTAAGCTGTACGTACGCATGAACGCTACTTTCATTTCTATCTCATACTTTAATGGAAATAAATAATAATGATATAGAGGTATATTATAATTCAAGTATAACATCATATATAATAACTTTAAATCCATCCTTTATACATCCCACATATGGCATTAACGAATCACATCACTTTGAGGGGGCGGTAGTCCGCACTTCCTTAAATGAAGATATCGCGTATACCCATAATAGAAGCCATAAAGGTAATCCACAAATGAAAAATACACAAGCTTAAGTAAAACATAATCATATTATATATCATATATAAATATAGTGACATCTTAATGGCCACCTTTGAAGGTGTTATATGAGTGTTGAACAATCATCGTTTTGTGAGGCAGAAATTCGCCATCCACGGAAACTGTATGTTTTATAACCATTAGATGTAGGTGTGTGTAAGTGTAGCTGGAATACTTATTATAACAACATCCTAGTATATTTAGGATACTGGAGTTGTTAAAAAAGAAAATAATAAAAAGATTTTAGGGGGTTGGAGAAGCAAAATAAAACAAAAGGACTCAAAAGAAGACATTACCTTAAAATCGGGTAACTCCCTTTGGTTTGAGCTCAAAGGCTTCCTTGGGAAGACTTGTGCCAAAAGTGAGGCTTCAAGGAGTAATAGAGGTAACTGGAGAGGCAAAATAGGAAGGTTTTGGCAGAGCCAAAGTCTTTGGGAGTGTGGGTAAGGATGTAGAGGTGGGGGCCTTTTATAAGAGGAGAGGAGGTGCACTTTTGGAATGTAAAGAAATATTACTTTATTTGAAAATGAGTTTCGGATTTAAGGGGACCCACAATGATATAATTCAAGGATAAGGTGATAAGGTTTCGAAATCCACTCATCCAATAGGTTTTTTACATGTATAGATATTATATATTAAATTTTATTTCCATTTTATTTAAATCGTTAAATAATGAGGTCATCGCTGCATCATCATGATGTCATTAATAATTTAATTTATATAACGTTTAAAAATTATAAATCAAATACTATGATTTAGGAAATCTTTTTATCTTTCCAATTAATATTTATAGTCAAAAATATGACTTGCATAACCCAATGTAAAAATTGTTTTAGTAAAACATATCATGTGTGTGTCATTTTTACTTTAACATTAAATAAAAAGTTATTTATGTCATTTCCCAACTAAAGTGGCTCCATGGGGTCCCCAAGTTGACCCATGGCTTTTCTTGGTCGGCCATGACACAACCAATGATGGTAGGACATGTTTCAAGCTCATCTCATTTTATTAAATCATTAATTTTACCTTAAACTACACTAATTACCACTAATCGCGATTAAAAACATAATAAGTTACTATTCACCAAAAAAATTATTTTAATCTCATTGAACCACATTTCAATTATTAATGACAACCATGTATGTTGGATTTTTGAAATTCAAAACACAGATGTGGTAAAATTTCATTTAAAGGAAAAATCAGTTTTTATAAGTACCACTTAGTGGTTTCACTATTCATCAAAAATTGAAGTTTTTCAGAAAAATCCCAAAAATTAACCCTAATCTATATTTGATATTCCGAATTCAAAAATGAAGTCAATTTTAAAAAATTAAAAACATAGAAGTCACATTAATTAATTTAATAATTAATTCCCGCTGTCATAACAAATAGCGCGTTTTTATGAAACAATAAGTATCAAAAGATTGACACTAGTTTAAGAATGATTTCAAAGTGAAATTAATTCCAACCACCACTATTGGATTTAATGGTAAAAATATATTCTAATTTCACTTTAAAACCAATTCAAAATATAATCTAATCATATAAATAAATTAGATTACAAAGAGGTTTTGAATTAAAATACAACATTTTACACTATTCATTAAAAAAATGAACTTTATCGGAAAGGTACCAAAAATTTACACAAAGTAAATTTTGATGTCCCAATTATAAAGAAGAGTTATTTCTGGTCCAATAGAATTTATAATTTTGATCAAAACTATATTTAATGACGGTTCTCCGTCAAAAGGTGATAAGTGAACCCTTAGTGAAAATTAGGGTATAAATGCCTAAAATTGAATTCTTTCCGTACTTTAAGCCTTTATCTTTTATTGGGTAAATGTAAAAACATTTAAAAACATATATAATCATATTTTAGTAATTTTTATCCATTCCCGCCAGTACAACGAATACTTGTTAACTAACATTTAAAATAATATTATTTTATTATTAGAGTGCAACGTAAGATTCCCAAGAAACTCGTTGTTGCGTGTTGGGTATGCCATCGAGCATAGCGTCCCTTTAAAGTCATATTAATATTTTATTCACAAATAGGGATAAATATGAAAATTTCATATTATTTATTTACCTGGGGTGTCACATCCTTCCCCCCTTTTGGGAATTGCATCCTCGCAATTTTTAAAATTGAGCTTGGAAACATCCTTGAAAGTCCCACATCGGAACAAGAGTCGGTAAAACAATCACTTTAATATAAAGGAAGATAAGTACAAAGGTCACCCGAGTTAACCCATACTAGGATTCCATGTATAAAAATATGGACATGGAGGAAAAAACAAAGGGTCATGTTCTGATGGAGAGTGATAGAAAACATGTTTAGGAGAAAGGTAACCACGAGAAAATCACAAACTTGTGACGGGTTAAACGGTATTCGATTTCCCAGTAGGAAAAGTTAATAGACAAAATTTTTGTTTTAAGTTACTTTTTATTGAGGAATTTATTCATAAGGAAACATAATCACTTATCATGTTTACTTTCAACTTTTATTAGATTCCTTACACAAACTCATATTTTCTCCAAAAGACGAGTATTTAGGAAGACTTGTTCACATTAAGAGTACTATAATCAACTTCTAGAGAATCACCTAATCCACAAAAGATAACTATATACTTCCCATGTTTTTATATTTTAACCAAAACCAAATCCAAAAAGGCTAGTACAAGATCAGATAATCCAGAAAAGGATAACCCTTTATAAAAGGAAAATGTATGCTTAATCTCCAAAATTTGTCCAACAAATCCAAAAGTTCAACGAGGGCCATTAGAAAAACAATTTGTCCATAAAATTATTCAAATTAAACCAAACTAAGGTTGAAACCCAAATATTTGAAGGATTTAGTCACATAGTCTTCCATGTTAAATAATAACATTTATCTCCAAACAACATCTGTTGCTCCTAAAGCCTCGTATTGAAATGTAATTAACCTAATCACATATCCTCCATGATAGGTTAATCATTTTCATAAATAACCCAAAATCAACTTAATCTTAATTCATAAAATCATATAGCTAGAAAGAATCAGTCAAACTAACCAGGGACTTCACGTAGTCCAGTGGTAGGCGATAAATACCAGTCACACTTTGGTTGTGGGTTCGATTCCCGCGGCTTTGTCTGACGCGGCGGGTTGTCACACGGTCTGTGTGTTGTCCTTTTTCCAAAACTATATAATTCTTAAAACATTCCCCAAAATGAGATAAAATCTTAAAGAATAATCATAACATATTTTAACCTCAAGTTTATCTCATTCCATTCATTTTCCATCATATCATATAATAACCCATAATTACCTCAAAAGTAAGGATCATATAAACTCTAATGGTTACCATTATAATTATTAACTGAACTTCCACATCGATTGGTCATATCATACATGATGAATCACAGAACATACCAAGGTTCAAGTGGTTGATCATGACTCCTTGATAGTTTGTTTAGAACAACCATGAGATTCCTCATTGAATCCCCCATTTTATCCAGTATCTAAATCAGAGAACCACCACAGTTTCCTTCAAACCTGTTGTCTCTCTGGTGCCTGCTAGATCCAGCCATTTACTAAAACCAAAAAGGTCAGTGTGAGTATATCAACAAAACCATCATGTACTAATGAGGAAGATAAACACTAAGATATACTTACTCATTCACTTTATCTAAAACTAGGACTCTTTCTAAAATCCAAACCATTATGGTAATGTCACTTATGCTTAGAGAATAGCCTAACCTCTAAAGTTATCTAAAACGACCTTTGATACCAACTATAAGGCCCCAGCCTTAAAGCATACTTAAAATTGAAGTAAATGAATAATTCACATTGAGGATCTTTTCAGGTTTAGAGTTTTAGAGAATTAGGACATAACTATTACATCTCAAAAGATTACAAAGTAGTCTCTTCTACTCAATTTTCATAAAATAAAAACTCTTAAAAAGAAACATGTCTAGTTTCATGTTTTAGGTAGCATGACTTTCCCATGATCCCATCCTTGACCCTATTCCACGCTATGTCCTGTGAAAAACATTTCAAAAACTTTGAATGAGCATAAAAACTTTGTAAGGGATACACAAAGAATAAAAACTGTTAGTTTATCAAAACAAAAAGTAAACCATGTATACTTTATCAAAGTAATACTTTTCACCTTTATGAAGTATTAAAAACTCTTCACTGAATGAAATATCATTACTTACCTTTTTGTAACCAAAGGATTACCATAAAACCCATAAAAAGAACACATAACATATATAAAGGTAACTTGGGACATAAACAAACTTAAGTGGAATAACCATACGGTCGACTCCCACACATATCACTTAATGGAATAGCCATACGGCTGACTTCCATACCCAATGCATTGGAGGTTATAACGTAAACACCCGTCCTGGTATTCACGGCACCACCCGTCATATGGTTTATAACGTAACCACCCGTTAAAATGTCCATGTACCAATATAAAATCATATAACATAAAACCAATCTAATGTAATGATAACATTTACACATTTCAATCAAAATATATCATAAATATATTGACATAATATAATCCTTTATCAAAAGCATTTTCAAGAACAAAATACATAAAAGAGTATATGGTTTTATTTTATTTTAAAAACATTACGGCTTGTTGAGGAATCCAAAGACCAAATAATACTCGCGGCGGCGGAAAAGGTCGTTGTCACCGCGTACGTTAAAAAACATTCCTTTTTGTAGTTTAGTAAAACGCTTCGTAAAAAAGATTCCTTTTGTATAAAAGTAAAAGTCAAAGGGGTTTATACACTGTATAAAATAAAGTTGTGTATAAAGTGAAATATGCCTCAATGAAAGGAGATTGAGACGAAGTCCCTTACAAAGACGATATCCTTGGTTTAAGGATAACTCAATTACATAATTATGTGTGACAAACGAATACACCAAATATGAGTGGATATTAAGTGTAAAATAATCAAAGGTCGTTCACACATATTCAAAGGATGACATATTCAGTAACTACATGTTGAACCCAAAGAAATCGAATTGGGTTAAGAAGATCCCTTGACAGCCTAACGGTGTCACATCAAAATGAGTTGATGAGAGATAAAAGTGTATCTCATAACTTGGACATAAAATTTACATCAATAAGGATATATGAGAACATATCCCAACATAACAATATGTTAATTAAAAGACCAAACAAAAGAAGTCTTTTAAAAAAAAGTAGGGTTAAAGGTTCCCTTACCGACTTGGGTATCTTTCAAAACATACGCCCCATAAAATAAGGACAATACATCATTGATGTAAATACTCATAAATGAAAGAATATTACACAATGAGTAAAATAATGGTCATTACATAGACCACTCAAAGGAAATTTTTGCAAATGTAGCATAAATCTCACGGGAATAAAAGTGAGATGAAAAATCACTTACGAAAACTCGGCAGCCTAACGACGCCACTTAAAACTTCCAAAAATGGATTGATGAGATCAAATAGGGTATATAATCACATTAAAACAAAATTTACAGAAAGAGGAATATGAAAGAACATCCCCCATCATAACAAATAAGAGCTTAAAAGAAGTGACATAAATGATGGTACTTAAAAAGAAAGAGAGAGGTTAGATCTCTTACGAAAATTCGGCAGCCTAACGGCGTCACTCAAAACTTTCAAAATGGATTGATGAGAGAGAATAGGGTCTCTCATCATATGAACATAAAAATTACAGTAAGAGTAATATAAAAGAACATCCCAATAACATGAAAGATGAGCTTTAGAAGGAATGACATAAAAAAGTGTACTTAAAAAGAAAGAGAGGAGTAAGATCCCTTACCTCGTGTCCAACTTGTCTTGTTCGTTCTTTAACGTCCTGAATAATAAACTTGAGTTAATTTATACTTGATTTATATCCTTTTTAAAGTTAATTATTCCTTTTATATCACTTATTTCCATGTTATAAACATTATGTAACCATTTATGTTAATAATGTTTGTTTTGTCGATATTTGGTTCTGAAGTCGAAAATGGACTTCTTACAATTACATGTTTTTCGTGTGGTCAAAGGTTCTTTATATCCAGAATGACATTCCTGATTTGGATAGCATATATATCATATATATCCAGAATATACATGTATTTATAATATTACATAATCATTTAGAGGTAAGAAATGAAATGCACTGTTCATGGAGACGGTAAGTCGTACGTACGCATGAACGCTACTTTCATTTCTTTCTCATATTAATGGAATTAAAATTAAATGAAAGATATGTATATTTTAATTCCAGAATTATATTCATCATTTAGATGTATCATTCATTATATATATCCATTATATACATATACTTTTAATAGTACATTACATTTGGGGATAAGAAATGAAATGCACCGTTCATGGAGACGGTAAGCCGTACGTACGCATGAACGCTACTTTCATTTCTATCTCATAATTTAATGGAAATAAATAATAATGATATAGAGGTATATTATAATTCCAGTATAAAATGATATATAATAACTTTAAATCCATATTTTATACGTTCGACATATGGCATTAACGAATCACATCACTTTGAGGGGGAGGTAGTCCGCACTTCCTTAAATGAAGATATCGCGTATACCCATAATGGAAGCCCTAAAGGTAAGCCACAAATGAAAAATACAGAATCTTAAGTAAAACATAAGCATATTATATATCATATATAAATATAGTGACATCTTAATGGACACCTTTGAAGGTGTTATATGAGTGTTGAACAATCATCGTTTCGTGAGGCAGAAATTCACCATCCACGGAAACCGTATGTTCTTTAACCATTAGATGTAGGTGTGTGTATGTGTAGCTAGAATAATTATTATAAAAACATCCTAGTATATTGAGGATACTGGAGTTGTTACAAAAGAAAAGAATAAAAAGAGTTTAGGGGGTTGGAGAAGCAAAATTAAACAAAAGGACTCAAAAGAAGACATTACCTTAAAATCGGGTAACTCCCTTTGGTTTGAGCTCAAAGGCTTCCTTGGGAAGACTTCTGCCAAAAGTGAGGCTTCAAGGAGTAAGAGAGGGAAGTGGAGAGGCAAAATGCGCAGGGGTTGGCCGAGCCAAAGGCTTTGGGAGTGTGGGTAATGAGGTAGAGGTGGGGGCCTTTTATAAGAGGAGCGGAGGGGCACTTTTGGAAAGTAAAGAAATATTACTTTATTTGAAAATGAGTTTCGGAGTTAAAGGGTCCCACATTGATATAATTCTAGGATAAGGTGATAAGGTTTCTAAATCCACTCATCCAATAGGTTTTTTACATTTATAGATATTAGATATTACATTATATATCCATTTTATTTAAATCGTTAAATAATGAGGTCATCGCTGCATCACCATGATGCCATTAATAATTTAATTTATTTAACGTCTAAAAATTATAAAAAAAATACTATGATTTAGGAAATCTTTTTATATTTCCAATGAATCGTTATAGTCAAAAATCTGACTTGTATAACCCCATGTAAAAATTGTTTTAGTAAAACATCTCATGTGTGTCATTTTTACTTTAACATTAAATAAAAAGTTATTTATGTCATTTCCCAACCAAAGTGGCTCCATGGGGTCCCCAAGTTGACCCATGGCTTTTCTTGGTCGGACATGACACTACCAATGAGGGTAAGACATGTGTAAAGGTCATCTCATTTTATTAATGCATTAATTTTACCTTAAACTACACTAATTACCACTAATCGCGATTAAAAACTTAATAAGTTACTATTCACCAAAAAAATTATTTTAATCTCATTGAACCACATTTTACTTCTTAATGACAACCATGTATGTCGGATTTTTGAAATTCAAAACACATATGTGGTAAAATTTCATTTAAAGGAAAAATCAGTTTTTATAAGTACCGCTTAGTGGTTTCACTATTCATCAAAAATTGAAGTTTTTCAGAAAAATCCCAAAAATTCACCCTAAGCTATATTTGATATTCCGAATTCAAAAATGAAGTCTATTTTACAAAATTGAAAACATATAATTCACATTAATTAATTTAATAATTAATTCCCGATATCATGACAAATAGCGTGTTTTTATGAAATAATAAGTATCAAAAGATTGACACTAGTTTAAGAATGATTTCAAAGTGAAATTAATTCCAACCACCACTATTGGATTTAATGGTAAAAATATATTCTAATTTCACTTTAAAACCAACTCGAAATATAATCTAATCATATAAATAAATTAGATTAAAAAGAGGTTTTGAATTAAAATACAACATTTTACACTATTCATTAAAAAAATGAACTTTATCGGAAAGGTACCAAAAATTTACACAAAGTAAATTTTGATGTCCCGATTCTAAAGAAGAGTTATTTTTGGTCCAATAGAATTTATAAGTTTGATCAAAACTAAATTTAATGATGGTTCTCCATCAAAAGGTGATAAGTGAACCCTTAGTGAAAATTAGGGTATAAATGCCTAAAATTGAATTCTTTCCGTATTTTAAGCCTTTATCTTTTATTGGGTAAATGTAAAAACATTTAAAAACATATATAATAATATTTTAGTTATTTCTATCCATTACTTCCAGTACAAAGACTACTTTTTATCTAACATTTAAAATAATATTATTTTATTATTTGAGGGCAACATAAGATTCCCAAAAAACTCGTTGTTGCGTGTTGGGTACGCCATCGAGCATAGCGTCCCCTTTAAAGTCATATTAATATTTTATTCACAAATATGGATAAATATGAAAATGTCATATTATTTATTTACCTGGGGTGTCACAATAATAGGGATCTTGATAGCTTATTTGGGAAGAGTTTTTACAAGCCAAGGGGCTTGATAGGTGTTAGTAATGGGTCAGAGGTGAAGGATTTTGAAATGGGGGCACTTTAGGAATGTTTGAAAATATTATTTTATTATGTAATGATTTTTGGTTTATAAAGATCCAAAAATTATTAAAGTCTAATATAAAATGACTATTGTTTCAAATAAAATCATCCAATAATAATTTTATATTTTTTAGGGATTTTTTTATTTTTTATAATATTATTTATTTAAATCATTCATTAATGAGTTAAACAGTACATCATAATTGTTTCATAAATAATTTTATTTATTTGATGTCTAAAAATAGTAAATAAAATACCATGATTTAGGAAAAATTTTTAGATTTATAATTAATATATATAATAAAATATATCAATTATTGAATCCCACATTAAAATTATTTTAGAAAAACAATACATGTTTGTGATATTGTTTTACATTAAATATAAAGTTATTAATGTCATTATCTTACTAAAATGGCATTAAAAGGACAAAATTATTACCCAAGGATTTTACTTGACATAAATTAATCATCCAACAAGGTTAGGACAACTATTAAGGTATTCTTATGTTGTTATAATATAAATTTTTGCTTGAATTACCCGATTTATCATTAACTACGGTAAATAAAATTCAAAAGTTACAATTAACCAAAAAATATTTTCATCTTATTAAACAAAATTTTAGTTATTAATAAAAACAATGTATGTTGGATTTTATAAATTCAATTCACAGAAGTAATAAAATTTCATTTAATTGAAAAATTCGTTTTTTTAACTAATACTTAGTGTTTTCACTATTCATCAAAAATTGATGGTTTTTAGAAAAAATACCAAAAATTCAGCCTATGATATATTGGTTATTACTAATTCAAAAATGAATTCGGTTTTACCAAATTCAAAAGATAAGAAGTTGCATTAATTAATTTTAAATTAATTCATGTTTTTAAAATAAAAAGTGTGTTCATAAGAAATATTAAATATCAAAAGATTGACACTTGTTTATGTTCCATTTCAAATTAAAACTACGTAAATTGACCAAAATTGGATTAAATGATAAAAATATAATATAATTACACATTAAAACCATTTATCATGATAATATAACCATATAAATAAATTAGATTGAAGGGAAATTTGGAATTGAAATGCGGTTTTTTTCAATATTCATAAAAAATATACATTATCAGAAAAATACCATAATTTTATCCAAAGTATATTTTGATGTCCCGATTAAGAAGAAGAATTTTATTTTGTTGAATAGAAAATATAATAGTGACCAAAACTAGATTTAAATAGGGTTCACCCTCAAATTTCGGTAAATTGACCTTTTAACGAATATTAAATTATTTATGCATAAAATTATATTGATTCACATTTTGAGCCTCTAAAATTTATTGGATATATGTATCAACATTTAACAAACATGTATAATCATTTTGTAGTTATTTATTTACATTCATTTCATCACAACGACTATGCATTAACTACCATTTGAAATAATAATAACATATTATTTTTTAGTATAACTCAGCATTGTGTGCAACATAAGAATTCGGAGAAACCCATTGTTGTGTGTCATGTGTGCCATTTAATATAGCATACCCTTTAAAATAAAATGGACATTTAATTACAAAATATTAATATATAAGAAAATTTCATATTCTTTATTTTCCTGACTGTTACATCGATTCCCCCTTTTGGAAATTAAATCCTTGCAATTTAAAAATTGGGCTTGGAAACATAATTGAAAGTGAAAAATTGGAAAAATAGTAAATAAAACTATCTTATTAAAAGAAATTAAGAGAATTTCAAAGGTCACTTGAGATAACCCATACATAGATTCCATGAAAACATTGATATTGAGGAGAAACTAAGTGTCATGTTCTGATGTAGTGTGATTGAAAACATGATTAGGAGATAGTTAACAATAGGAATACCACAAATTTGTGATGGGTTAAATGGTCATTGGTTTCCCTATACGAAATTTAATAATAAAACACATTTCTTTTAAGTTATTTTTCATAATATTGGGGAATTTATTTAGGATCATGACTAAGAGAAGAAGTACATATACTTACTTGGCATGTAAACTTTCATCCATTACTAAATTTTTACCACCAAATACACTTTCCTCCAAACGATGAGTATTTAGGTTGACTTAGAGACATAAAAAGCTCTAAAATATACTTCTAGAGAATAACCTATTCCAGAAAATGTGAACATTATATTTCCATTATCTGTATACAATAACCAAAACCAAAGTTGGTTAGTACAAGATCAGATAATCCCTAAAAGGATAATCCATTATAAAATGAAATATTTCTCTCAATCTCTTAAATTAAAAAAATAGTACACAACTCTCAAGAATTACAATTCCTTATATAATTTTCCTTAAAATTATTCAAAATAATCCAAACTATTATTGAAACCCAATACTCAGAAGGATTTAATCATATAGACTTCCACATTAAATCCTAACATTTATCTCCAAAAACATTGACAACTCTTAAAGTCTAATACTGATGTGTAATTAACATAATCACGGATTCTCTATGATAGGTTAATGAATTCAATAAATAACGTAAACAACCTTATCTTCACAATAAAAATATTGATTCTTAAAAAAAATATTTCAACCATTACTCCATAAATTTAATCCAATAGTATTTTATTATCCTAAATAATATAGTGTTCCCAAAAGAGAGAATGTCTTCCAAAATCACATTTATCACATAATAACCAACACATTTTCCGATACTAAGGATTTCCATTGCATAAAACATGAAATCCCAAATCACCTTATTCTTGATCTATAAAATCATTTAACCAAAATGAATTAGTCATACTAACCTGGGTCATCATGTAGTCTAGTGGTAGGTGATAAATCCCTATCACACTCTGGTTATGGGTTTGATTCTTATAGAATTGTCTGACGCGACAGGTTGTCACATACTCTGTGTGTTAACCTTTTTCAAAAACTATATAATTTCATAACCTTAAAAAATGAGGAAAATTCCCCAAAAATAACCATAACATATTGTATCCTCAAAGGTTATCTAATACATTTCATTTTAAACACCAAAATGTAATAACTATTTATCAACTCTTAAATAACTATGACTCATTCTAATATGTTAACCATTATGGCCAATACACTTATTCTTAAATAACACCCTACCCTCTAAATTTATATAAACCGACCATTGATACCAACTATATGGACCTGGACATTAACATTACATAATCTTGAATTAAGTGAATAGTTCACATTGAGTATATTTTCAGGTTTAGATCTTTATAAAATTAGGCCATAACTAGTACATCTCAAAAATTAAACTATAGACACTTCTGCTCAGTTTCCATGTTTTTCATAGAATAAAATCTCTTAAAAAAAATTGTCTAGTTTCATGTTTTAGACTGCATGATTTTTCATGATCCCTTCCATTACCCTATTAATCATTAAGTCCTTTGAAAAACATTTCAAAACTCGAGATGAGAATAAAAAGCTCATTTGGGTTATAAAATATGGAAAAAACATTATCCCATTGATAAATAAAAATAAATTAATCCATACATTTCAATCATAACATAAATTATGAAATCATAAGATTTTTGAATAACACACAGGAATCATTAATCATAAAGGAAACTTGTGGCATATATAACAAACATAAGTTTTAGATTTCACAGCAATGTATAAAGTTATGTTTTGAATTCCCATCATAGTATATCCCCTAAATCACATAGGAGAAACACTAAGGTTTACCTCTGTCACATTAACTTATGCCTTGAAGAGCTATCTCGGGCTCACCCTCCCAAGATTTAACATGGAACCACCCGTATTCGTAAAAAAAGGCCTAAGAACCATAAAATATTCATAAAAAATAAAAAAGCATAAATGAAAGATAAAATTTCCACATTTCAATCATAGTATATCATTTCAAGTTATCGATATAATGAATGCTTTATCAAACTATTTTCAAAACCATTTTAATATTTTTTAATGATATTTTTTAATCAATGTTCCTCATACCACATTGATCCTTTTAAAGGAATTAAATTTTTAAAAAATTAGTGTCTATATAAATAAATCTTTAAAACTATTCCCAAAATAGGACATTAATTACATATTTTTAGAAGAATAAATCTTTAAAATAATATTTTAGTTAAGGAGTTATTAACCAAATGAGATATTCTTGACTACAAATAATTGTGGAATAAAATTTATTAAAAACAATATAATATCATTAGAATAAGGAGATTCATGATATTATATGTCAAAGGGTAATATATATACCATATAAAAGTGGATTTTTGTATAATTACAAATAACTCTTAATGGATTGTAAATTGAGACAAAGTCCCATTCATAGATCGTACCCATAGATTAAGGATAAATCAATGACATAATTATGTGTGCCAATTATGAATACACCGAATATATGTGGATATTATGTGTAAAAAAACATAGGTAATTAACATATATTCATAGAACTACATAATCAAGAAGTAGATGTTTAACCCAAAGTATTGAAATTGGGTTAATAAGTTCTCTTACAGAAATTCGAAAGCATAACAGTATCACATTAAAATTATGAAAATGAGTTGTTGAAAGAGAAAAGGGTCTCTCATAACATGGAAATAAAATTTACAGATATAAAGATAGATAAGAACATATCCCAACATATGATGATGTATATTAAAAGTCATAACAAAAATATTTATTTTAAAAAGAGGTTGGTTAAAAGTTCCGTTACTGATTTGGTAAATTATGAAACATACAACCCATTAGACAAGGATCATACAAAGATGATGTATATTCCCATAATGTAAAATATATTACCCAAATAATAATTTCATTTATATAACATACACTGTACAAAAGTTAATATTGGAAAATATAGCATAAATCTCACAGGAAAAAAAGTGAGATGAAAACCCCTTACCATGTTGTAATCAATTCTATCGTATGACCAAAAGTTAATAACCACCCAATGAATCATACAATACCATGAATATTAATAGAATCATGATAATATATCTCAAATGATATTACACAATTCACCACATGCAATAAATATTTTGTGAACAATGGGAATCTCATGGAATTAAATGTGAGATAAGAAACCCCATACATCATGTTCGACTTGACCCGTTCATTCATTAATCTCATGAATAATAAACTAAAAATAATTTACAGTTGAATAAAAAAAATTCAAGTTTATAGTTCCTTTTATATCGACTATTATCATGTAATAAACATTATTCAATGATTTATGTTAATACTAGTCATTTTGTTGATATTTGGTACTTGAGTCAAAAATAAACTTCTTATAATTACAAGTTGATTACGGGGTAAAAAGTAAATTATCTACAAAATGATATTCATGATTTATATATCATTTATATATAATATATATTCATTATATATATATATGTATTTATGTTAATACATGTCATTTTTTGTAAGAAATGTAATGCACCGTTCATGGAGAGGGTAAGTCGTACGTACGTATGAACGATACTTTAATTTCTATTTCATATTTAATAGAATCAAAACACAATGATGAATAGTTATATTATAATTCCAGTATAATATCATATATAATTTCATTAATTACAACCTTTATATGTTCCATGCATATCTTGAATGAGTCATATCACATAGAGGGTCGGTAGTCTGCACTTCTTCAAATGAAAATATCACATTTACCCATTATGGAAACCATAAAGGTATGACATAAATGAAAAATACAGAAGTATATAAACAATATAAATATAATATAAATCAAATATAAATAAATTTTCATCACAATTTCCACCATAATAGGAATTCGATGAAGATTAAACAATCATCGTTTTGTGAGGCAGTAGTTTGTCGTTCAGAGAAACAGTATATTATTTACCCATTAGACTGAGGTGCGAGTAAGTGTAGTAAGAATAATTATAATAAAAAAACATATATATTGATTATACTTGTGTTGTTATAAAATAAATAAATAAAAATATTTTCGGTGGTTGGAATGTAAAAAAAAGAGAAGATATTAAGAGAACATGTTACCTTTAAATTGGGTAACTCCCTTTGGTTTGAACCAAAGGGATTTTGTGAAGTTCCTTCTGCCTATGGTAAGGCTTTTATTTAGAATAGTGGGATATTTAATGCTTAGTTGGTCATAGTTTGGATGATTAAAGGGGCTTGATAGGTGTGAGTAACTGGTTAGAGGTTAGAATTGATTATGAGGGGGAGGAGGGGCTCTTTAGGAAAGCTCAAAAATATTATTTTATTATATATTGATATTCGGTTTTCAAAGATCCAAAACATATTAAATTATAATAAAATATGAATCTTGTTAGAAATAAAATCATCCAACAAAAATTATACTGGTTATGGTTATTTTTTTAATTTCAATATTCTTATTAATTTAAATCATTCATTAATGACGAAAACACTACATCATTATTGTGTCATGAATAATATTATTTAGTTGATGTCTAAAAATTATAAATTAAATTAAATTATGTAGAAAATATTTCTTTATTTCTAATAAATATTTATAGTCCAATATAGCAATTATATATCCCAACATTAAAATAGTTTTAGTAAAAAAATTCATGATTATGATATTTTTATTTATTGCTTTCAATAAAAAGTTATTAATGTCATTATGTACCCAAATGGCTTTCAAAGGGTGAAAGTCTTACAGAATGATTGTCTTGGTCAGCCATTATTCATAAAATAAGGTTAGAAAAAGTTTTAATTTAATTTTATATTATTATAATATTAATTTTACCTTGAATTACCCTATTTACCTTTAACCATAGTAAATAAAAGTCAAAAGTCACTTTTCACCCAAAAATTATTTACATTTTATTAAACAAAATTTTACATACTGATAACAACCATGTATGTCAGATTTTTGAAATTAAACTCACATAATATAAAAAAGTTCTTTTAAATGTAAAATATGTTTTTTAACTACTACTCAGTGCTATCACTATTAATCAAAAATTGAAGGTTTTTAGAAAAATACCAAAATTCGGCCTAAGAAAAATTTGATATTCTGAATTCCAAAAATAATCCTATTTTACCCAATTTGAAACATATAATTTGTATTAATTAACATAAAATTAATTCTCTTTGTCAAAACAAAAAGTATGTTCTTAAGAAATAATAATTATCAAAAGATTGACACTTCTTTAGGTCCTATTTAAATGTGAAATTACTTCTAATGACCAACATTGGATTAAATGGAAAAAATAAAATATATTTACACTTTAAAACCATTTAAAATGATAATCTATCAATATAAATAAATTATATTAAAAGGTAGTTTTGAATTAAAAGGCATTATTTATCACTATTCCTTAAAAATGATCTTTATCTGAAAAATACCAAGATGTTACATAAAGTAAATTTAGATTTCCCGATTAGAAAGATGAATTTTATTTTATCAAACAGAACATATAAAGTGGTAAAAACTAGATTTATAGTGGGTTCTCCATGAAATGGTGGAAAATCATCCTTTTAAAAATTATTCGAGTATTTTTATGCATAATATTAGATTCATTTACATTATAAGAATCTAAATTTTACTGGATAAATGTAAAAACATTTAACCAACATGTATAATCATATTGCAGTTAGTTCTATTCATTCTTTTAAATACAGCGGCTAGGAATAAAATACCATTAAAAATATAGAAAATTATTATTTTTAATTATGACTCAACATTGTCTACAACAGAAGACTTCAGAAAAACATATTTATGTGTGTCAGGTACACCTATGAATATAGCATACTATTTAAAATAAAATAAATATTTAATTCAAAAATATTAATAAATATGAAATTTTCATAATCTTTATTTTCCTGGTGTGTTACAATGTCCAACACTGTTCATATGATGAGTTAATTGGACTTATTATGTGATGGGATGGAAATACTATAGCCCCTCGATGTGTTTTTATGTATTATGAGATAAACTAGATTAGTTTTCTATCGATTTATGTATGGTGTGTTTGCTTATGAATTGACTGTTTGTTTATAATGTCTCGTATTATTCATTCCCACATTATAATATTAGAAATTATTAATCCATGACATTATTAAACTATTAGAATATATGTGGTTATGTTTCATTCTCATTTGATTATTTGTATGGAGTTATCTGATCATATTCTATTCCTATTATAATATTCTCAATATTATGGTATAATATCATGTATTTTTATTTACCTGACCTATATTATTATTTGTCTTTGTTTCCAATTTTTTCTTGCCCTTACTGATCATTTAAAATCACCATTTTGTTATGTTTTATTTTTTCCTGGGACTTGAATATGTAGATTCTAATTGATATACAATGATTAACTAAAAGAATATAGATATTTCCAAATTTATTTAAATATTGTATTTAATTTATTCTAATGATGAAAAACATGTGTTTTTATATGGTTTGAAAATGCTACTAAATTATTTGATCCTTCAAGATACAACATCCTTATATATTATTCTGATATAATAAAGCAAGGCATCAGCTCCTAGATACTGGGGTGGGGGTCTTTATAGTTTGTATCATTACAAGTTTAGAATAATTTTTGAAACTAGATTTAGGAAAACATATAATAGAGAATGAAAACATATGATAAAATTTTGAAATATTCCTGATGAAACCAAGTTTATGATTTAGAGAGTTATAGTATCCAAATATTCAATTCAGTTTTATGTGATTCACTAGTAATAAGACTATACATTAAGTTTCATAATTCAACAATTTATGATAGTGTATCACATTATTTAGAAATGTCTCTAAGTGGATGTAATGGGAAAAAATAAAACATGTATTCCTTGTAAGGATTTACATCCTATAGATGAAAATGATATTGGATACGGATATGCAACTAGACATAAAAAAATTATAACTATATTGGGAAAATAGGATCGTTTTATATGCAATAATATTACACTAATAGAGAAGCTCGATCCACAATGTGGTGTAACAATGTTGGACCACTTCATGCCACAACAACATTAATTATTAAATGACACAAAAAATCTATTTCTAGTTGTCAAATAGTTATGTTCCCTATAAAATATATTTCACTACTACAGAAGTAAGGAATTAGAGAAGGATATCATAATAGTTTATCTTCTCTCGGGAGATACCGATCAATTATGGTAATTAATTCAAAACACCAAGGAAGATGTTGAAATTTAAAATATAGAATAGATGGTTTTTATGGAAATTGTATTGGATAAATATATCTTTCACAAAGAGTGAGAAGATTTACAAAGAAAATTCATGATTCTATGAAAAATGCAGATAGATAATGTTTTTAAATATGAACTAGACATTACAAGATTATAGAGGAAGGCTTAGAACTACATATACAACCCAATGAGAAATATTTACTATTACATCCTTGTTATTAATCCAAGTTTTATAAGGGTACTAGTCTTCGAAAATTTCACATAGTATGAGGATATCATATCAGGTACCATAAAAATAGAGAAAAATTTAACCAAGTCTATTGAATATGAGATGAAGAAATAGAAGTATAGAAAAAAAGTGAAAATATGGATGAATGGAAAAAGGGAAAGAATTATTTTCACTCATATGATAATTGTAGAAGGAAATAACCAGGTACATGCTTGAAGGTAATGTTGGTTTTCTATAAGTGTGGAGAGAAAGTTCATTAAAATTATGATTTTAAATGAAATAAATATATTGTGAAATTAATCAATTATAAGAATATATGGAATACACAAATGAATGTCCCATTCATTAATGGATTATATCTTTGAAAAGGAAAATTCATCAAGATCAAAAATATTATGTTAATATTTTTGAAGTGGAAAAATTAATGTATTTTTATTTTAAGATTAAATAATTGTGTTTTGTTAATCTGTTTATAAGAATTATGAGATATAAAATTATTTTACAATCTTACTTCTTCTACAAAGAATTAGAACCATGTGATGAATAAAACTAGTAATAAAGAGAAGTGATTCGTTTCTATCTTAATATTATTGAAAGCACATGCCTTTGAAAGGATATCCCTAAATAAGTTTTTAATGTTTAGATAATAAATATTTGTTTATGCGATAGTATTGGTGACATGAAGGTGGTCGTTGATCTGGTGGGTAATGTTATGTTGGAATTATTCAATGTTAGTATTTAAGAAATATATTCAACAACATGTGATTTTACTCATTGAACATTAAATGTTTCATTATTTTTTATGGGATATAATGTTATTCAAATGTTTTTTTGTAACTATTAGAGATAAAATGTTTTGTGAAACCTTATGTTAAGATGATTTTGGAAATTAACTGACATATAATCTATATTTTTTGAATTTGATTTGGAAAAAATGATTTTTGATTAATATTAAGGTATAATACATATTGAATTTATTGAGGATATTATTGATAAAAATTATAGAATGATATATCATATTTGATAACTGTTGCTGACCATTTTAGTTTCAAAAAACATTTAAAGGCTAAATGAATGACTTATGGACCATATGATTTATTAATGTGATTCATGATTAAAAAAATTCATCATGAACATTCATTTCCTCATATAAGTGATGAAATGAAAATTGGTTGAAGAATAACCAAAGGATTATATTATTCTTATGACATTGAAAGTAATCAAGAATGATTATTTTCTATACTGCAGGTCAGAATTATAAAAAATCCCAAACTATTGGGAAAATTATTTTGAAACAAAAAAAATTTACTTTTCTTTTTTAGAAATAAATTGTATATTAACCGATATGAATTTAGGTTTTTGTGATGGGTAAATCTATAATGACCATGTTATCCATCAACTTTATGAGAACTTTATATTTATATTTCTCATACGTTTTAATGTTTTCATGTCCCACAATTGTTATCCTATTCAAAAGACTAATTTTGTTGTGGACATCTCATTTACCTTCCCTCTTATAAAGAGGTTGTTTTATTACCCTTAATTATTATGTGGGATTACCACAAATGAATATTCTTGTATAAACCATTGATTTTTGAAGTAAAATTTCTAATTATTATGGTGCAATTAATTGATGGAGGGGATAATGTAATGACGCAAAATTTCATCAATGGAATTTCCATTTATTTAATTATAAAATATAGTCTAAATCACATAAAAATTTATATATAACACAATAAAAACATTAAAAATGAATAATTAATGAATTTATAGTTATTTAAATAAATTAATGAAACAAACTGATTGAATAGTAACTTGACTGTTCGAACATTAATGTGACAAATATGAATAGAAAATATAGCAGTGGAATAGTAAAAAAACTTATGAAAGTAAAAAATAAAATTTAGGTATCTTATGTATGAAAATATTATAAATTTTTGTCATTGAATAAGAAAATAAATGTTTCTATAAAGGTAAATTACATATTGGATTTTTTTGTGAAACATATATGTTAATAAAATAATATATAATTACAATTCTGATATAAAATAAAATTTATTTTCAAGGAATATATTCATGTATTAATAATTTACTTATCTTTTTGTTTTTATATAATATTTTTTAGAAGTTAATTATGTTATGAATGTTTCATAAAATCGATTATAATTTTAAAATTAGTATTTTTAGAGTAAAATAATATTTTATTTAAAAATTAAATTTATATTATTTAGAAAATTATTATCATAAAATGGAGTCTATTTTTGAGTTCAAAACATTGAAAAATCATTAAGGTATATTTTTGGGAATTTTCCAAAATAGTGGGATTTTTTGGGGAATAGTTAAATACGGTAATTTACTTTATTGACAAATACATGAATTATTGAGTCCTATTTGATGTATGTCCAATTTTATCCCATAAAAATGAAATATATTTCTATATTTAATATATTTAGTCATTTTATTAGTCACTATTTCTTTTATATATACAAAATAATGATCTAATGAATAAAATAATCAAAACACCCCTCTCCTCTCACTATAAGTACCACCCCTGAAGATCACTTATCCTTTTTCCTACCAAGCCTTGAATCATGTCAAATTTCATCCAAATAATATTTTCATGTCTGTCTCAAATATCAAGTATCCCTTCGTCTCAAAAAATACCAAATCCAATTTCCCTTAGGTGGTTCCCATGATAAGATGTTCAAGAGGTTAAATCATCATTCATTCTCTTCTAATTCAATTTTAATTTTTTATCATCTCATTATCTCCCCTCGCCTATCTATCCAAAAGTGTATATATAACTATAAAATATTTAATATACAATAATTTTATAATTTTAATGTTAAATCCATCATCAAACCCCTTATCCTCTCCCTTTTGATCTAAAAACGAAATCGTTGTCTGTTAGGTGTCGATTTACCCCCTACAGGGATGATGAGATTATGATTTTCAAATACCGCATTCATGATTTGACATAAATCTATTATAATGTTTTAAAAAATTAATATTAATATTAAAACATATTTATTTTTTGAATGTAGTATATATACATAATATTAATTTAAAAAAAACAAAATTAGTGTGTGAATATATATAAACACCAAAATAATAAAAAAAATTATCATTATTATATTATCTAATGAATCATCATCATATCTAGAAACAAATAATTAATCATATTACAATTTAATACTGAAAAAATCATAAAAAAATATAATTTAAAATTTGGATAACTATTCCAATTTTACAATATCATTCACACAAGTGTACAAGTGAACCAATCTTTAAATCTAAGAAAATAAACACTCATAAATAGTGAAATTGAATATTATAACTCATAGAAAAATCCATAAATTAACATAATAAAATTATAATAAATAATATTAAATTTTAATAGGTTTTAATTTATGTTATTAATGAATTTAATTTCATTATTTATGACATTAAATGGAGGTGTTGAACACTCTCAGTCATAATATAAGGGTTTCTTTCCGAACATCCATTTTTTTCCTCTGGGTTAGGATATCTCTCTCTTTACCAAAATTTAATTAATAATTATTCTTATGAAGTACTCCTAAATTTTGAGTGTTTGTTGACAAAAAATTTACCTATCTAAATTCTTCTTTAATTTTTGGGGAAATAAATGTTTTGTAAGGTTACCTTCTCAACTTCTCCTCATAAGTAATCCCGATTAAAAGGCATATCCCTATATCATAACTTTTTTCAAGAAATATCCATAATATGTTTTTTCCCCCAATTCTTTTATAAAAATAACTATTTTAGTCATGAAACTATCTTAGTTCATTTTTCATTTTATATAAATACTTACACCTATGTCCTCTATAAAGGGTCATTAATATTTTCAATTAAACTACTCTAAAGTGGCTATTTTATAATGTTTCATAAAAACTCATTTTATAGGTTTTCACATCCATTGAAAAATTTATGTTTTAATATTAATTTAATATTATTAAAATATAATTTTAGTTCCTTAATTTAATGAGATATAAATTTATATTATATGATTTTAAGACTAATACAAATTATTATTCAAAATAAATTCTCTCTCATTTGTAAAAGGGTATTTCTATTAATAATTTTGAAGCGATTTTGTTAAGGGATTTTAAATTTTTTACCTATTTTAAATCATATGATTTCTTAAGATTAATCTCTTATGCTACCATATTTCATTTTTTATTAAATGGTTTATAATTATTTATATGGGGATGTACAATCGTGATACCATTCATCGTGTTACTCTTTATGGTTTATGATTACATTAATTGTTTGGGGAATGTTATAAGAAAATAATATTCGAGATTAAATACTAATGTGTATGTTGATTATGTTCCACCCCATTCAAGTGAGTAAATAATTGCATTTAATAAGTGATGGTTGAGATCACCATAGCCCCTCAATGCATTTGTAGGTCTCTTGGCACAAAAGTGTTTGATTTTTAAAAAAATTTAGGTTTCGTATCTTGGAGAATCATTGATGGTATGTTTATGATGTCTTGAATTTTGAATTACCCAATTATAAAATTATTAATTGATAATACCTGTTATTAATCAACTATTTTATTATCCATGCTTATGTTTTATCCTCATTTGATTATTTATATGGCATTATTTGATCATCTTTTATTCCATCCACATTATGCTCAAGAGCATGATTTGATGGGATGTATTATTAGACATTAGCCTTGAATTATTATTTATATTTTCTTCTGATTTTTCTCAACCTTAATGAATAGGTGATAACTCTCTTTTATTATATTTTATTTTCCCCAAGATTTGGAGATTTATATAATGACTTACATGCTGGGATAAACTAGATGAATAGGGATGTTTACAAAAGAGTTTCATGATTTTATTTCATCTAATTTTTTTATGTAAATCATATGTTGGTATCTGGTTTTCCAAATAGACTAATCTATTAGGAAATTTAGCATACGACTTCCTTGTTTATTGTATCACTATAGTAAAGTAATTCACCGGCTTCGAGCTACTGGGGTCTAGGTCTTTACGTAGACCATGGTCTTCCTAGAAACATTATTCCTTTCATGTATGAAAGAGAAAATGTGCCACTAAATCTTAATGAATCATACTAGTTATCCTTAGCACCACAACTTGACCCGTGATACTAATTTGTAGAACAGGTTTGAGGAGTTCCTTCCGTTAGAGAAATAGTAATTTTTTATAATGGTAATTAAATTGACATGACTTTTAGTCCTGTACTGTACTAAACAACTACACCTCCATCCCCTTTTCATGGTCTTATATTCTTGTGTGTACACATGACACCCTAAGGATCTATGATTTAGCAATAAATAGAGACTTTCAAAAACACTTTTTATATCCAAGGTTTCTATAAATCTAGTTGAGCAGAGGAGTGAGAGATCACATTAAAGAATTATTAGTTTATAATAATTAAATAATAAATATAAACAAAAGAAAAATGATTTTTATATATTTATTAAAAATAAATAATAATTTTATTATTATTTATTAAGATTAAAAATTATGTATAATTAATTGCATGGTGGTTTTTAAACCACTACCTATAAAATTCCAATAAATCCAAAATTTTCAGATTTTGCGATGCTTTATTATGCTACGAAAATACCATCAATAAATAGTTATATTTATTAATAAACCACCAATATATATATATAAACAAAATCATATAGCAATATAGACTTTGATATTTATATATGATTATTTAAAAATTAAGTGTGGTTATATGTCTGTGATTCCATATATAATTATTAATATATATAAATAATTTCTACTTAATATTAAATATTTAATAATTAATAGATCATAATTAGTAAATAATTAATAACGGATATTTCAAAATTTTTATATTTCATAATTTATAAAAAAAATTAGAAATAATTATTATTAAATATGAAATATTAGTTAACACTAAATCCATAATTTAGATTTAGTAATTAAAATAATAAATTAACAATAAATATTATCAATTATTAATTTTATAGTGTTTTCTAAAATTACATATAAAATTATAAAATTAAATAGTATTAAAATTCTATATGTGAAGGTATTTTTCTAAATTTGGAACTATATATATATTATTAAAATGAATTATATAGAAATTAATTATATATATATATATATATTTGTATATGTGTATGTATTCATATGTAAATATAATCATATATAAATAATTAAAAATAATTAGTTATTATTAAATAAAATTTTAATAATTAATAACTCAATGTACTAAATAATTTAAAATTAAGAATTATAATTTATTAATGATTAAGGATATAAATTTATTTTTATGTTAAAATATAAATAACTAATAAATAATAAGTAATAAATAATTTTTAACTGAAAATATGTAATTTAAGATTTAAATAATATCAAACAATAACAATTTTAAATTTTTAATGTTGTTGTGGTTTTTAAGTAACACTAATAAAATGGAAAAAAATACATAAAAACCATTTTCAATTGAAGTTTTCTAAAACTACTTATATATACTAAAATCTCTATAAGTATATAAAGTTTTTCATATATATATTTAATAAGTGCTATATAAATATAAAAATATATATATATTTATAAGTATATATTTTAGAATTTATATGTAAAAATAGACATTTTTATATTTAATAATTAATTATTAGTAAATAATTAATATGTAATAATTAATATATATTAATAAATAATTACAAATTCACAATTTCTAATTTCTTCAAATTTATATAATAAATAATAAATAAAAGTGAATATATTTTAATAATTAGTGGAATAATAATTAAATTAATATTAATTATTAATTAATTAAAATTAATTAAAATTTTAATATATAATAATAATATTATTATTTTTAATTAAACAATAAATTCATGGTGGTTTCTGAAAAACAATATCTAACATTTTTTTATAAAAAAATTTGATTTAAGAGTGGTTCTTTAAAACCACCGAAAAATATCTACAAATAAATTGACATATAATTATTCATAATAAATATATAAACATATATATATATACAAAAATTATTATATAAAATTAAAAGTATAATATATATTTAAATATATGTACATGTGTGTATTTTTTAAAATAAATAAATATTAATTCATTAAAATGATGTCATGGTTTGGACCTCTTTATTGAGGTAATTTATTTTTTGTATTGGGATTATTCATATTAAATTGAATTTATGAGGGATAATGGTGCTGATCTTCAATAATTACTCTCTAGGTCATCACTAAAAGCTCGTTCTTTGGATGATGGCTTGAATATGGTACACACGTGAAAAGAGCCTAATGATTCTGATAGATGTATCTTTGAGTTTTCAGGAAGTTTTCTTCATCTCTCAAGGATGTCTACATGAAGAAGGTTTTTAATATGGGTATTATTTTCTATATATCGTTGTTAAATGGTTTTATTTTCAATTATCATGATTTTGTAACTACTCAATTATTGCTGTAATTTAATTGGTGGGAGGATTGAATCATCGTAATGTAAATTATATGGTTTCTTAATCAGTTTCAATTCATGATTTTTATGAATTTAAATGTGTTTACTAGTTCATGATTTCATTCACCTTCATTTCCTTTATCTTTAATTGAAAGTGTGGAATTGATGTACTGGGTTAGTTAATATAAAATTGGGCACTCAACAAATTCATGATTTTAATTTTAATTTATAGATTCATTAATATAATAATTTTTTTGAAAAGGTTTTGATCTTAATCATGATTTTATATTTAGTTTAATGGTATTGAGAAACTCTATGTGTCATAGTCTCATCCATTTTCATTTGGATAAGAATAGATTTTGTAATTTAATTTGGTAGTTATGTTCATTTTAAGAGGATGTTTGTTGAAGTTGATGTAATATCCAATTTGATTGATTAGACTATGATTCCCACACTAATTTATTAATTAAATAACTAATTAATATTCACTATGATAAATCTTGGGTTTTATTAAAAAATCCATCGTATTGTTTACACTACTAGGAAATTGGGTTTTCCCAACGTTTTTATACCAATGGTTCAACAGAACAGTTGGGATAGGGGTCCATTAACAATATTTTGAATAAATCGTTGCTAAAGATTAAGTTAGTGAATGAATTCCCAATGGATTGAATAAACCATTGGAAAATATAAAAATGTCTCTCCCTTTACAAACGGCTTGAACAAACCTTTGGTAAATTCCATGCTTTTCCCAATGGTTTTTAAAAACCACTGGGAAAAGTCCCCCCCCCCCAATGCAGCAAAGCCGCCCCCAATTACACAGAAGCAGATAACTCTGCATTTCCCCTTATTTCTATAAGCACACACTATATTTAACCCTAACCCAAGGTATTCCATCTGATCGGATACAACTCCCCCATCCAGGTTATACTCCTTCAACCATTTCCCAAATATAGACATAGAAGCCCTCTTTGAGGTAATTGACATTTTTGGAGTGTGGTCCACCAAACTGTGTGAGATAACATTGTGAGTTGAGGTGTCTTATCTGTTTAAAGTGTTGTCCATCCCAACTATAATCTAGTTATAAGTATATCCTTTTATTCTCAACCTTTCTCCATTTATTTCACTATCTAGAAAGATCACGTCATTATTCCCTATTTCTTGGGATTTTGGAAAATTTTATGATTCACACTATTTGATATTGAATCAATGACTAATACTTGATTGGTATATTCCTGTGAGTATATAAGATATGGTTTATAAACTATCCCTTAAAAGTATCATGGTTTGGTGTTCATTATTATTTGTAGTATCATTAACATAATTTATTATTAATCTCAATTTTCAAAATAAATGTTTTTTTCTATTCTGTATAAAATTAATCCACTTTACGATCCATGAACAACCTATTAGTGTATAATCTTAAACATTATCCACCGATGGGGTGCACTTGAATTGGGGAACTAATTGGGAAATGAATGGTATGGCCATAGGGGTGCCAAGAATGAGTTATTGAACATGAGTGAATGATTTGGGATTCCAATAATACAATATGGGACGTGAGGCATGTGCCTCATATATGAGACCTATTGAAAATGAATATAAATAAATTTTCATTTAGTTTTTGAGTACTCGTTCATTGATTAATGATTTTTAATTCCTTGAAGAAACCAACCAAGGATTCATCTTAAAAACATAACTTTTAATTCCATTAGGAAACCCCCTAGGATTCATGATTATTTGGTTTAGAATACCTTTTGGAAATATACCTTGGATTCATAGTGATTATGATTTAGGAAGCCTTGGGGAAGTCCCCCTTGGATTCTAAGCAAGAGGTATCTCTCTTTATAGTGGCTAGAAACTCCATCCTCCATATAAATCCATCTGAAGGCAATAAATGTTTTAGTTCTAAAATCTTAATATGTAATGCTTAACTTAGTTTTATGGTTTTTCTTCTATTATTCTTTGATTCTATATTTAGTTGACCTAAACTATATGGTGACGTTTGTGGCCTGACATACCCAATATGTGCAGTTTGGTTTGTTTTTTATTTTCGTTTTATAATTCAAGTTTCATGATTATATGAATCAACTTGATTTTAATTCTTTTAGCAACTCCTTTTATGTAGTTAGTGAATCATATCGACTAATGGCGGTGCTGGTGAGATGTATCCCCACTCAATGATGGTAAATGGTTTGTTTAGTCATATTTTGTTGAGGCAAATAAAGGATATAAGGATGATCTATTTGAAGTGATTGGGGACGGTTGGGGGAGTGGGGTTGGTGGTTTTACTTTTTTTAGTGGGGGTGATATGGTACATTCTGTGGAATTTAGTTTGGGTGTAATGAAATGTACTATCTTTTCACAATATTTCTATTTTTTATCATCAATAACTTATTTAAAAAATATCTTTACACATTCTGTATCTTTCACGAATTGCCTTCACATTGTAATATCTTGATCAATGTTCTATCAGGTCTATGGTGTCTTCTTGTATGTGATAAAAGAAAAAACTACAAAACACATCTCACCTCAAATTTAGGCACACATAACTAAATTAGAATATCATTACATTGTTTTAGTATTTCACTACATCAACTACAAACTTCATCTTTTATCGTTTACTTAAATATATTATTGATTATACATCAATATTATTCAATTTCATATGAAAAAATGACTTATAACAATTTTTTAAAAAAATGGATAAATTTGGATTTATGAAATCAATAAGATCTCAGGCGATTTTCAAAATAATTTGGAGATTTTTTTGGATTGTTCATTTCACAATTCTTCATATAGTGGTTGCATTCACTTCTCGTGTTCCAATTGTGTTGGTGCAACTTGGTTGATCCATGAAGAAGTTAGCTACACATAACCAAATATGGATATCAAGGATACTACTATTTGTGGAATCACAATGGGGAGAAAATGAAATCACAATTTGCTGATATTGAAATGAAAGGACTGGGCTAGAGAATTTTTTAGATGAACGGTTTCTGTTTATTCATCATCATGAAAAAGAAAGGATTTCAACTAAAGAAGATGTATATATGAGTACATATATTGCATCAAATGAAAATGATGATATTGTCAGGGGTGAAAAAAATGAATGATGCTGCCACGACTCTAGTATATCGACAATGTGATAAAATGTAAAACACTGAATTTTTAATCCAATTGCTTCATGGGAAAACTATGTATGGGATTTCTAATACAGCAATGGATTACGTTCTTACCTTCTTAAAGTATTTACTTCCAGATGATGTAGATATTCCCTAAAACCACTATATGGCATGGACGTTAGTTGAGGAACATGGATTTTCAGGAAACAAAATTCATGCTTGCTTTAACGATTTCAATTTATTATGGGAGGAAATCACAGAACAAAATGATTGTATAAAATGTGTCACATCCCACATGAAGTAAAAATCTAATGGAAGACCATGATGTGTGCCACAAAAACTAACGTGGCACTTTCCACTGATCCCTAGGCCCTAGAATTTTATTAAATATGATAAAATATCAATAAAAATAATGTGGCATGATACCGAGAGAAATAACACTAATGATGAGTTTTTTTACCCTACAGATGGATTTTCAGGGTAGAGATTTGATGCTCGATATCCTGATTTTTTGAATGATGTGCGTAATGTGAGGTTGGGTCTTTCATGCAGTGGTTTTAATCATTTTGGGCATATTCTTACTTCGCACAGCACATGGCCAATTTTTATACACATTTTGAATCTTCCCCCATGGTTGTGTATTAAAAAACTGGTCACTTTCATGAGTATACTCATATTTGGCCCATATGATCCCGACTTTGATATTGAGGTATACATGCAACCTTTAATAAAATAGATCAAAATTCATTGGGATGTGGGTGTGCACACATACGATGCATAATTGAAAGACATATTTTATTTGTGTTCTACGCTTATGTGGACGATGAATGATTTTTTGGATTATGCAATGATGTCTGGATAGAGCACGAAGGGAAAACATTTATGTCCTGTTTTTATGAAAAATACACAATCCATATGGCTGAAATATCATTGTAGATTCAGTTTTATGGAACATTAATAATTTTGTCCAATGGACCATCTATATAGAAATAATCATTGATGATTTGATAATACCATAGAGACCGATGATCCACCTCAGCAGATGTATGGAACTAATGTTCTTAATGAATTTAATGATTTACGTTTTTTCATTCGGGATGGTCAAATGAAATCTAGAAAGAGAAATAATGTTTCCACTGAAACAAGTTACAATTTGAGTAAGTGGAGTGTATTTTTTGATTTGCCTTATTAGTCTACCAATTTCCTGCGTCTTTTCTTAGCATAATGCACATTGAAAATAATATATGTTAAATGTTTCTTTCAAAACTTCTAAATGTTAATGGAAAGACAAAAGATGATTTACAGTCTCAGTGTGACTTCATGAATTGGGGAATCAGACCAGAATTGCATCCTGTGCATATCAGTGAAAATAAATGGAAAGATCCATGTTCTTCTTATATGATGGCCCCTACGAAAAAACAATTTCAAAAAGTATTAGAGACTATTATAGTTCCTGGTGGCAAATCAAGAAACATATCTAAACATTTCAATAGAAGAGAGTTGAAGATAAAATCTTTGAAGATCAACAATTATCACATTTTTTTTCATGAGTTGATTCCAATAGAAATCTGTCATATTTTATCCAATAATGTAAGGGTGACAGTTATTCAGTTGTGTCATTTTTTAGAGATCTTTGGGCTAAGAAGTTTCCCAAGTCTTTCTTGCCAAAAATTTTAACAGATGCCCCATTAATTTTGTGTGAGTTGGGGAAAATATTTACCCCATCATTTTTCAAACGAATTCTACATTTGATTGTCCACATTCCCACTAAAATACTTCTCAGAAAACCTATTTCATTTAGTTGGTTGTATCCAACTGAAACAAATATGTACATATTAAAGTCTTATGTCAAAAACAGGAATCATCCCGAAGGTTCGATCATTAACGGTGACTTGGATCAAGAATGTTTGGATTTCTGCTCAATATATTTGTTTGATCTTACTACCAGAATGAACAAACCATTAAGAAATGAAAAAGAATAGTGTGAGAAAATTGAACCCTGTTTTCAATAACTTTCTCAAATAAGAAGAATTTCTGGATCATATACATTGAAGTCATTAATCCTTGAAGAGCGTGAGATGACACATCGCACAGCTTTGTTCAAATATGATTTGTTTGATGACTACATCTGGTAACTAAATTAAATATGTATATCTTACATATATATCTGTTAAAATATTCATATTTTTTATCTTCATTGAACATAAAACAATGATAAAATGAAAGTGTCGTTTTATATCTTTGAGAAGGATGGAAACTTTTAATAGAAATGAGTTTTCTTCTTGGGTACAATTGAAGGTAAAACTATTTAGTTTTAAAATAATGAAATAAATATTTAATTACATTTAATATTCATTTATATTTATGGTATTGAGTTTTCCAGCTAAATCTATCTCTTGGGAAATATGTTCTTTGGATTTTGGTCATAATAAAGTGGTTAGTGACTATAACTCCATTGTTATCAATGTGTACAAATTTTTGTCACTAAACGAGAAAATACCATGAGTACACAACATGGTGGTGTTATGGTTATTTCCACACCTTATTGTTATGCCAGTTCATTAGATATAATACCACAATTTAAAAATGTGTGTTATTGTGGAGCCATTGAAAAAATAATAATATTGGATTATTACTCTCATTGATGAGTCACGATGATGAAATGTCATTGTGTTGATTCGATGATGATACATGTCACATTTATTGATGATTGTGGATTTCGAGTAATTAATTTGATTTTCACTCTTACTACCCAAGAACCATATATATTGGTATCAATGGCTAAACAAATTTTTATGTCAAAGACCGGCGTCAATTAGAATTTGGAGTCATATTTGAAGTAATTCTAAGACATATTTTTTATTATCGTGATGATGGAATTGACACTTTCCCAACTACCATTGGAACTAATCCAATTATTTATTTTTATGACTCTAATATCTCAATTGTCAAAGATGATTGTGAACCTAATATTTTGGTGGAAAATATATAGATTCATTCATCCATGTTCTCAATTCTTTGTTTTACCTCGAGTTTGGTTGTTAAGGTTGGTACAATTAAAATTTATTTAATATTGATTACAAATATGTTATATCTGACTTGACTTTTATGTAAATTTTCAATGTTTATTGGTTGGAATTTATATTTGAATTGCATTTTCTAATTTGTAGTTGAACTATATTTAAACCTACAAAACCAACATTTCTAACTTGGTGAATATTTCAATGCATCAACTGTGATTTGTATAAAATTTGAATGACTTTAAGACCTCTCTTTAACATTTTTCCAGGTAATGAACATGATGGTTTGTATTATTCTAAGAAACATGTATTGAATCATGCCCCATCTACCTGAGCTAAATAAATTAAAATTTTCCTTAATTTAGACAACTACATTCCCACTTCTGAATCTGGTTGAATCAATGTTCCAGGATTTTAATAGACTGATGAAAATTATTTAATAATCACCCTACTAAAAATTAATTTTTTTATTACATATTGTACAATGTTTTGACTTCATTGTATATTTTTCCAAGCTCACATGAAACAATGGTGAGGTAAATAATCAATGAATACCCCTATTCCCTCTCATTTTTTGGGTTACACATTAGTTATCATTTTCTATTTACATTCATATTTGTTTTCAAATGTAGGAAATGAAACCAATTGAAGAGAGGTGAGGAAAGAAAATTATGGATAACAATCGTCACATGACTGAGTTGGCCATCCATTCTACATTATGATCCCAGTGTGTCATTAGGGACACACATGATATTTAGGCCTCCTATGCTTTCACGAACCATTTCATCTGAACCTCCTCACCCGTCGGTACCTTATATGATGATGATACACACTCCACATCTAGTATTTGGCCAGCCATCCCTTTCATTTACATTACATTCTGATTGCTTATATCCAAGATTATATATTCCATATTCATTGACTTCTAATCTACTAGAATCTATCCCTGCAGAGGATACATTAGGACCCTCTCCATCTGAACAGGGTTTTCCTTCAGTTTATGTGGATCCAGTGGCACCCATTGATCAGACTACCAGAGGTACACTTATACAATCGTAACAAATTGTTACACCATTATTTATTTTCATTATAAAATGATTTGATAAAGTATTTGTTTTTCATTCATAACAGATACATATATTGATAGGTGTTGGGGGCATGGTGTACACGCATGTGTGCAGTGTCGAACTGCCTCATGTAGTTAATGGTGGACTACAATGAAGATACTCAGATGATAGAAAAATCAAGGCTACAAAGTCCGTGTTTTTTGGCAATGCTTTCCAAATACTCTCCGACATCATTCCTATCATCCAGATCTCATCGAGACAGCTGTGAAATGAAGTCAAGGATAAAGCATGGGATGATATATTAGAAAAAATCTATTGTATTTAATGCAATATATTAATTTTTTTATATGAAGTAATATTTTGATGTTAGATGCGGTTTATGTTCCCCGATGGTGAGGGTGCATGACCATCACGTTCAAGCGAGCTTTGAAGAGCTTATAAGCATGAGTTTTAAATTGGATGGAATGCTATAGTGTTCATAGAGTTAGAGGCAGTCTCTATCATGGATGATTGTCCATTAGAATAGTACCTAAAAATGATTACTCATTGGACGACAAGCCAATTTACGGTATTTATAAAATTAGATGTATTTAAATGAAAATTTTCATTTTTTTCATTAAAACCAATTATAATTTTATTTAGTACAGATCTAGAAGAAATTAAAAAAATTGATGCTAAGAAATACATCTACACATTGGGAGTTACTACGATGCTAGATCATGAGATATAGCAGGTATGACAGTTTATAAACATTCTTTACGACTTACACTTTCTATTGCTTCCTCCATAATTTATTCTATTATTAAAGATTTTATATAATTTTAGTTATTCAAGTACTATTTTTTTGGTAATATATTTTGAATTATGGTTTCATACATTCAATGTCATTGTAGAGGCATAAATTGAATATAGAAGGATGTGTGCCTTATGCAAAACTATTTTACTTGAGTAGAAAGACGAAATATGGAAGTGTTGTTAATGAATCGACATAGAAGCATATTGTATGTTTAAATTTGTAGATTTAAAATTTTAATATCTATTTAGTAACTTAATAATATATTTATATTTGAAATAGGCTGCTTTAGGGGCCCTTGATTCCCAAGAACCTGACAATTTTTGTCCAAACGATCACTTACATCAGGTGTTGGGAGATGAGCACCCTGGTAGAGTATGTTGTTGACCTGGGAAGAGTATAGTTTTGATGAGGTATTGTCCCTCCTCAGGTAAAAGTTTTAGTGCCATAGAGTTTTAGCAGGTTTAAGCACCGGAAGAACAAGCTAAAAAAGGCCACAAAGACGGTGGAATAGTCTGCTAGGGAAAACACAACATTTATGAAACTGATGGAAGTTCTACGTCCAACACACCTACAAGAGGCCAGAACTACTTGTGATGAATATATGTCATCAATTCATTCAAGGTATGGTGAAACATGTGGTAGTTCTAGTGGTAGTTGAGACAATGTGGAGGAGGAGGTTGAGGCTGAGGAGGAGGAGGCTGAGGAGGAGGCTGAGGTAGAGGAAGAGGGCAAGGAGGAGGCTGAGGATGAGTACAAGGGCGACGAGGAGGGAAGGGATTATGATGGGGATGACGATGAGGACAAGGGTTAGGGTGATGGTGATGGTGATGAGGGACTGATTGATCCATTATATTTTTTACTAATTTTACTAACCTTTGATGTTTATTGATATTTTGTCCTTGGATATATGTGTGATTAGGTTGGTCACAATATCTTTATTTTATTGACGAAAAATAATAACACTTGACTTGATGATTTCTTGTGACTGATTCACCCTTCCCCTAGACAGCCCCCAACCTAGGACACTCCCACCCCATGGAAAAATCGATACCCTCCTGGACAGCCCCCCTTGTGGACAGCTCTCCAACCCCCTTGACTGCCCCCACACACTGTTCCTAGGTTCTCAAATTGTGTGTGTTGATTTGAAAATTGATAAATCATTAGTGGTTCCCTAATATTTTTCCCGATAAATGAATCCATAAATTTAATTATTGATAGGAAATAAGATTCAAAATGATTTAAATGATTATTTATATAATGAATATTGTATTTTTTAAAATAATGGATGTTGTGAAATCCCAATATTTTAATAAAATTGTAATTTTTTAGTGGAATTTAGAAAATTGGTGGTCTAATTAAAAGTTGATATAATGAAATTATGTTTTTAATGTTGAAATGATTTTCTAAGAAAAAATGTAAATATCATCCCATGAACCTAGGAAAGCCAACCAGACAGCCCCCCGGACACCCACCCCCACACCCTGCTACCTGGACCCCGTACAACTCCCCCAGACAACCCCCAGACAGCCACCGGACAGCCCCCACCCTCCTCCCAGGATCCCAAATAGCCCCCAGACAGCCCCCACCCTCCTCCCTGGACCCTAGATATCCCCCATAAAGGCCCAAAAATAGCCCTCGGATAGACCCCCACCCTCCTCCCTGGACCCCGGACAACCCCCCCCCCCACCCTCCTCCCAGGACCTTAAACAGTCCCCGGAAAGCCCCCCGAACACCCCCCAAAACACCCCCAAACAGCCCCATGGACAGCCCCCACCCTCCTCCCTATACACTAGTCATCCCCCCCCCCTCTTTCTTGGACCCTAGAAACCCCCCACCCTCCTACCTGGACCACGGACAGCCCTCCTCCCCTCTCTCTGGACATATGTGTTTTTTGTTCTATTAATGGTATTTTTGGGATATTTGGAGTATGTTTTTATATGTTTTTTATACTGTTTTTTATATTGGTGTATGCAGTGAGGTGTATGCAGTTTATTATGCTTTTTTATGCAGTGTCTTATGCAGTGTGTATGTGTTTTGTTCTCTTTTTCTGTGTGTTTGTATGGAGGTGTATGCAGTGTATTATATTGGATAATATATTTTTATGTGTCTATTTTTTATGCAAGGTTGTTTTTAGGTGTCTGTTTATTATGTAGGTGTATCTTGGGGATTATTTTAGAGTTTTTTGTGTTTGGGAAATCTGTGGACAACATCTCTCCTTGCTAGACCTTGGACTTCCCCCACCCCCTCCTCCGTGGACCCTGGAAAGTCCCCCAGCCTCTTTTATGGACCCAGGACATCCACCAAGAAAGCCTCCCCACCCTCCTCCCTGGACCCCAGACAGCCCCCCAACCTGACACCCCAACATTGTGCAAGCGACAATTCGGCCTATATAAAACATCGCAACAATTCACGAAAGGCTAAGGACCACCTACATTGATTCTAGAGACAATCACACTCTTAATTCGACATCCCAGATCCTAATCTATGCTCTCTTCAAGATTCAACCTAAATAAAAATGTAAAAGAGGGATTTAAATCATCAGAAGAATATGAGAGTGGATTGAAATCCCTAGTCGAAAAGTGGAAGAAAGGAGGGGATTTGACTCACCCAGATATTCAATCAACACTTGATTACAGTCAAAATTTCCATAGATCGAAGGAGATCCTCCTATAAGATCTCTTGGGAGACTTTTATTTTGTTTATACTTTAGAACAAGGATCCATGGGTCATTTGTGACATGTATGAGTCAAAATCTAAACCATGGTGTGAACAATACCACTCAACGTGTCTAACTTTTATTGGAAATGGACAACATTCTAAGTGAAAACAAAAACTAGAATACAAAAAACTGAACAAACACATTCAGATTATGTTGATACTTTAGGAAAACAATCCATGTGTAATTTACGATGAGTATGAGTCATCTCCACCTCAATTTGAGGCACTGTGTGGCCAGTACCACTCAAATTGTCTCACTTTTATTTGAAATGGACAATATATTAAGTGAAAACAACAACTTGCATATGTAAAAATGACCAAACATTTTTGTGATTGTATTGATACATCAATAAAATGACCCATAAGTCATTTTTGAAGTGTATGAGTCAACCCTACCTCAATCTAAGGCACGGTGTGGCCGGTATCACTCAAAATGTCTCTCTGTTGTTTAAAATGGACACTATTTTAAGTAAAAACAATTTTCATACGAAAAAATGACAATATGTATTCAAATTTTGTTAATAAATTATCACAATGATATATGGGTCATTTTTGACATGTAAGTTTCCACAATGTCTAAATCTGAGGCATGTTGTGGCCAGTACCACTCAAAATGTCTCACTTTTATTTGAAATGGACAACATTTTAAATGATAACAACAACTGGAATACAAAAAACTAACCAAAGAAATTCATATTCTACTAATACTATAAGAAATTGATCCATGGGTCATTTTTGACGTGTACGAGTAAACTCTGCCTCAATCCGAGGCACATTGAGGCCGGTACAACTCAAATTGTCTCACTTTTTTTTGAAATGGATAGGCTTTTAAGTGAAAACAAAAACATGCATACTGAAAACCAACCATACGCTTTCTTATTATATTTGTACATCAGGAAAATGATCCATGGGTCATTTTTGATGTATTCAAGTCAACCCTGTCAAAATATGAGGCATGGTGTGGCCGGTATCACTCAAATTTTATCTGTTTTGTTTAAAATGGACACTATTTTATGTAAAAACAATAGACATACTGAAATATGACAAAACTCTTTTGGATTTTGTTTATACTTTAGGGAAAAATCCATGGGTCTTATGTGACGCTTATGAGTCAACCTTTCCTCAATCAGAGGCATGGTGTGGCCAGTATCACTCGAAGTGTGTTTCTTTTGTTTAAAATGGACACCCATTTATGTAACAACAACTGGCAAACGGAAAACTGAAAAACATATTCATATTGTATTTATACATTAGAAAAAGGATCCATGGGTCATTTGTGACATGTATGAGTCAACCCTTCCTCAATCTGAGGCACGGTGTGTCCAGTACCACTAAAAGTGTCTCACTTTTATTTGAAATGGAAAACATTTTAAGTGAAAATTATAAATGGCATACAAAAAACTAACCAAATGCATTTTGATTCTATTGATACTTTAAAAAAACGATCCATGGGTCATTATTGACATTTATGAGTCAACCTTGCCTCAATCCAAGGAAAGGTGTGGCCAACAACACTCAAACTGTCTCGTTTTTATTTTAAATGGACATGATTTTAAGTGAAAACAACAACTCGCATACGGAAAACCAACCAACGGTTTTTTATTGTATTAATAATTCAATAAAAAGATCCATTGGTTATTTGGGATGTGTACGAGTCAACCCCTCCTCAATACGAGGAACAGAGTGGTAGGTATCACTCAAAGTGTCTCTTTTTTTTAAAGGACATTGTTTTAAGTAAAAAAAATAGACATATAGAAAACCGACCAAACATATTCGTATTGTGTTGATACATTATAAGAACAATCCATGGGTCATTTTTGACGTGTATTAGTCAACCCATCCTCAATCCAAGGCACAGTGTGGCTGGTACCACTCAAAGTGTCTCATCTTTATTTGAAATGGATAACATTTTAAGTGAAAACAACAACTGGAATACATAAAACTGACCAAAAGCATTTGGAATTTGTTGATACATTAGAAAGAAGATCCATGGATCATATGTGACATATAAGAGTCAACCCCTCCTCAATCTGATACATGGTGTGGCTGCTACCACTCTAATTGTATTTGTTTTGTTTAAAATGGGCACCCTTTCATGTAAAAAGAACTAACATAAGGTAAAATGACCCAAAGTTTTCGGATTGTGTTGATACTTTATCATAAGGATACATGGTTTATTTTTAATGTTTATGTGTCAAACTTGCCTCAATTCGATGCATGGTGTGGCCGGTACCACTCAAAGTGTCTCAGTTTTTTTAAATGGGCCACATTTTAAGTGAAAATAAAAACTAGCATATGGAAAAATGTACAAATGAATTCGGATTATATTTATACATTAAGAAAATTATCCATGGGTCATTTGTGATGTGTACGAGTCAACCCTGCCTCAATATGAGGCATGGTGTTGTCAGTGTCACTTGATGTGTCTTTCTTTTGTTCAGAATGGACACTCTTTTACATAAAAACTAATGGAATACAGAAAACCAACAAAAATCAATATGATTTTGTTGATACTTTAACAAAATGAACCATGGTTCAGTTTGGAAGTGTATGAGTCAACCCCTCCTCAATCCAAGGTATGGTGTTTCCATTATCACTCTATGTGTTTTTCATTTCATTAATATGGACACTCTTTTATGTATAAAAAACTGGCTGATAGAAAATTGACAAAACTTATTCGGATTCTGTTGATACTTTAGCACAAGGATCCATGGGTCATTTTTGACATTTACAAGTCATCCTCACCTCAATCCAAGGCACATTGTGGAATGTATCACTTGAAGTGTCTGTCTTTTGTATAAAATGGACATCATTATATTTAAAAACTACTAGCATACGGAAAACTGAACAAACTTATTCGGATTGTGTTGATTCATTAGAACAAGAATCCTTGGGTCATTTTTGACATGTATGAGTCTACGCTGACTAAATTAGAGGCATAGTGTGCCCGGTACCACTAAAAGTGTCACACTTTTATTTGAAATGGTCAACATTTTAAGTGAAAACAACAACTGGCCTACAGAAAACCGACCAAACGCATCCAGATTATGTGTTTAATATATATGAATTAATTGTGTATATGTATGTGTTATAGTTTTTTATTGAAGGTAATTAGAGTTGGGGAAGATGGAAATGCAGAAAGGGAAACCTACTATTGGAAATCACAGAGCAGCAGGTTGTTGCATGAATTGCACAGCAAAGCCAATGCCAATGGTTGTAAACCATTTCCATAGGGTTGTGAATGTGTTTTATACCACCGTTTCTCTTAGAAACATTGGTAAAAACACTTTCCCGGTGGTTTAAAACCATTGTGATATAAGTGAAATGTTTAGATATGGCAACAATTTGTGTAAACCTTTGGAAAAAACTTTACAAAACGTTATTCCAATGGTTGGAAATAGTTTGAATGGTATTTTTTCCGGTGGTTTCAAGATATTGGTGAGAATTTATACCAACGATTTGACATAACTGTTTGTATAATGTAGATTTCCTATCATATAACAATTTTTTTTTTAAAACCATTGGCATATGTTTTTCCCTATGGATTACTTCCCTATGGTTTGGATAACTGTTGGTATAATATATACCAATAGTTATCCATCCTTTACCAACAATTTTTAACCTTTAGTAAATGGTACATTTTCAGTAGTGTTATGTAATTAAAAAAATTATTTTAATTAATAATCATATCTAATAAATACCATTGAAAAAAAATTAAAAGTAACCATTTAATGGTAGGTTTTAAAGCTACCACTAAAAAACAGCCACTAAATATTCTTCTTGATATAGTGATTTATTTCTACATTAAAAGCCACAACCAAATTAATTTGAATGTTAATAGTTTTAGAATATATCGTATTAATGGTTTAGTTTCCACCGCATTTCTGATTTTGTCATCAATACATTGTTAAGCTATTAAGGACTCATGTTAATTATTTGATATTAGAAAACATTTATATAAATAATTACTTAAAAAACATATTGTTGGAGAAAACTTTTTTGAGTTGTATTTTATTCCATCAAAGGATTAAATAGTTGATGTTTACACTATACCATTATGAATGGATAAATTTCATGAACTGAGGGTGATGTTGGGTGTTCATATGCCTTCCTCCAAAAGACAATGTCTTGTTGTTATTTATGATCTCTCATCTTGTTATTTATAATGTTTTGTTAACTATAGATAATGGAAAAAAATCAATATAATATATATATATATATATGATTAACTAATTTATATATCGAAGTAGGGGTTATGAGTATATAGTGGGAGATAAATCCATTGATATGTTTGTAACCTAATAAAACAAATTTCTTATTTGTAGTGAGATTTTATATAGTGATATTTTAAAAAATTGGAATTATTTTAGGGGTAATTTTTAGGCATTTTAGTCTCTATGAACCATTCAAACTATTTAGATGAGTATAAATGCAATAATTTTTAATTTAAATGTTCAATGAATATTTATGAGAAGTGGAAAAGGTTTTGATTCTCTAGTAGTATCATGGATTGAGAAAAGTGGAATATTATTCAATATTGTATCATATGGTTCTAGAAATGATAAAATTTCATATTAATACACATAATATGGGTGACTTGATTTTTTAATTAATTTATATTACTTTTCTACCAAGAGTTATCTCAAATTGGTTTCTAGTTTTTGATTAAAGGTAAATTTCTATATTTTTTTAATGTGATTTATTATCCATGGATTCTATGTTAATAATATTGGGTAATTAATTGAGTTGTATAATTGTCATGTAATACTAAAAGAAACATAATTTCAGAGCCTGGTGGGGGAAAATTAAAATAGTATTGTAGTATTGTAGAAGTGAGTGAACTACTGAATTTATTGTATTATGGTATTATAATCGCAATTCAATTCATTTTAAATAGTATTTTAGGCTATGTATTTGGCATGTTGGGAAACGGGCCTTTGAGACATAAATTTAATTTAGGTTATATAGACAAAACAAAATCATTTGAGGACCTCAGTACTCTTTGGTGTTACACTGACCATTTTACTTGAGGGTGAAATGGAATTCAAATAGGATAAAACATTCAATATTATAATCTTTACAAAGGGTCACTATCAGTTTTTAAATACTTTCACAGCACACCCAAATCCTCACCAGGGTGGGAGATGATAGGTTGTATACACAATATCAGAGATCTATGTCATCATATGATATGATGGAGGATTAATTGCATAGAGATTAAGTATTGGTTATTTTGGAAATTTAGTCCCTCTTGGGCCTTTGGAAATATGTTATGGGGAATTTGGTCCATTCGGGAATTTTCCCTCAAAATAATAAAAGATAGGGTTTATCAAAAAATATTAAATACAAATGGGTTTTAGATGGGGGAATGGAGTTGAAAAAAATAATGTTTTATATTACTAATACTATAAGCTTATTTGTAGTAGGTTACTAATTGTGAGAGATAGTTTTTACCCCTTGTTTGAGTAGATATATGTTTAATATTAAGGGGTTATGATTTGTGTTTTTACATTTTTTAAAACATAAAACAAGTTAAAAATTAATTATTTCAATATGATTCATTTTAAGTGATATTAATTCCATTGTATTGGAATAATTTTTAAAATGTTTGTTATTTAAGGTTCTATGAAATGCGTTTTTATACGAGTATGAGAATATATCATTTCCTCAATTGGTTTTTGAAATTAATAATGCCAAAGTAAAAATAATTGGAATAATTAAAATGTATCCAACCCTCAAGAAATAATATCCCAACAATTCATCCCCTATAGAGGAAATGAATAAGATCAAATATAGATATTTTAAGGACTGATATTTGTAGAGAAGTTAATGAAGTGTTGGTTGGTGATTCTCTAGTGGTAGAGGCAAGAGGTGAGGATAAATAGTGGTGAGGTAGTCATGGGATGTGAGAGTACCATAAAATGAAAAAATAGATTAATAATAGGTTATATGATATATTAGTTTCTGATCAAAGGAATGTATATCAGGGGATTCTAGTGTAGTGGTGAATGGTGATAAGGATGTGTGAAATAGCCATTTAATTGAGAATTATTTACATTTTTCATTATGAGAAATAGTAATCTTGAAATAATCCAAATGGTAGTGTAGACGACTTTACCGAATGATTTATATGGGAGTAAAAATGATAAAATCATGCTATAGTCTAGTCCAGGTTGGTAATTTGAGATGTTTATAAAACTGTAGGAGCGTAGAAGGAACTGAAATTTTTATCACTATTTTTTGTATCGTTTTGTGGTTTAAGAAAAAATTACATTTAAAAAACAATGACATGATTAAATTATGGTGTGTTCCATTAGTGAAAATTTTGAGAAATCCAAAAAATGAAAGATTAATTTTTTATATGATCAATTGGATGTGTTGTTTAAAATAGGTGGTATCACACCATGTATTATGTTTTGGTGTATGATATATAAAATGATCTACTATCTTAAAAAAATAGATAAAATTTAATTTTATTTGATGAAATATGATAGTATGAATTTCCAAAAAAAATTGGAATTGAACTAAAAATATGATGTGATTGTTAAAAAGAAATAATTTATGTGAATAGATATTTAGGAATGCACACATAACAGTGAATATACATTTAGAATACCCTAAAGTGAGTAAATGAAGATGGATAAGAGAATTTAGAATAATAAGTGAAATATAAGTGTAATTGAAAAAAATATGAAAATATTAAACTATTAAAGGATTTATTATATTTTATAATCATATAAAACTATTAGATAGCCAAGTGGCTTTGAATATTACATGAGTAGAAGTATATTCCTTCTTTATTTTGAATGACATGTTTTTACTAGTAGATCATATTGTCTTAGTGGAATATCAATTGTACAAAGTGTTAACTATTAATTTTATGAATTTTAATATGTAATACTATTTTTTATATTTATTTCTCTTTGTTTGGAAGTTATATAAGATGACTACAATATCTAGAGATTATTTCATATAATTATAATAAAGAAAAATTAAAAGAACTTATTCACCACTACATCAATCAGTGATTTACAAATATTGTATGGGTACCTTTTCCAAGATGCTACCAACATCAAAGGATGATATATAAGTGTAAAAATTGTTGTGGACATATGACAGTTTCTATGTAATATATTGGATTGGATGGGGTTTAAGAGATCTATATTTATATATACAAATTAGGAAAAATTTCATAGAATATTATGTACGGTTATAGGTAAAGATAAAATCCCAAGGTTGCTAGGTGAGTTAGGTTACAAAATTCTAGTGGGAATTGAATGGAGTTCCAAAAATATAAATTTCTCCAATATTGTGAAAATATCATATTCATATATCAAAATATGAGTCATGATAATTTTTATTTTTGAACCATTTTTACATTGTCTAATAATATTATGTGGAATTTACTTTTTTATATAAAATATAAAAACGTCCCTTATAATAATTTTATATTTATTTAGTGACAAATTTAGATTAATTTAACATAAATAAATTTAAAAATATTATAAAAATAGCTTCTAATCTAATTCAAAAGATATATAGATAAATAATTTTTTGTAGAAAATTTCTTTTTTTTACATTAAGTGATCATATTTTTATTTCCTTTCAATTAATAGTTATATAATGGTTAATTTATTAGTCTATATATCTAAAAATGATATTTTATGCACTATTGATTGAGGCATGTATAATTTATTTACATATAAATACCAAACACTTAATAACATTGCTTTGAAAATAACATGTTTTCATTTACCATGTAAAAAAACTATTAACTTAGTAATTTATATTTTTTTGTTAAAATATAATTGAAATAATTATATTGTTTATAAATTATTAATAATAATAATTAATTGATTTTATTGGATTCAATTTATGAAAGTGATAAAAAATTACTTTAATATAAAATCACATAAATGAAAAAATATTTTTTTTTAATATAAGAAATTTTATATATTGAAATTGATTAAATTTTATTCATTACCAAGTGATAATAATATTATTGGTGTCAAATAATTTTCTAGTATATACAAACAATAAATTTATATAAAATATTTCTTTCATAGAGACTAGTTTAATTTTGTAAAATTATCATTTATAGGAAAGGTAATTCATTCCAAAATATAAATTCTAATATTATATTATTTTATTTTTATATATTTCACGACCCGTCCTCGTGGCCCGTGTCGTGACTACCCCAAGCCCGCGTTCCATAGGCCAGGGGCTGGCGACTAGCACTAAGGCGTAAATCCCAACAAAAAGGGAAGGCATTTCCTTTGAAAAGTAAACAAGCACCACAGAGTAAGAGAGTGGAAAAGTAAACACTAAGTAAAAACTGTATGAAGCTGTGCTGAAAGTAAAAGGGGTCGGAAATACAAGCCCAACTGTAAAGTAGAACTGAAAGGGAAAACCAGCAATTGGAAAGAAAAGCCGCAGCGTCGAGCCATCCTCTGAAGGTCCCACCTAAAGGGTGGGTACAGATAGCCTCCACAGCTCCTCAGTCCAGCCGTCCACTCCGAGTACATCCCGCCCAGTGGTCCTCCTCCATGTACCGTCCTGCTTCGCAAGCCTCCACCACGATCAGTGATGTCCGTCGTCTGCAACCAACACAACGAAGTGCGGGCATATCCCGTGCAGGGGTGAGTATAAGCTACTCAGTAGGGACCCCGAGACCCCCGAAGGTCTCCCAGAATCCACAAAGGATAACCAAAAAGTAAAGATACAATCACGAAGTAACAACCGACACTGCTTAGGTATATGCCCATACATATACCTAAGTCATCAATTCCCGTTCGGCTCCATCATCCGAGCCCAAGCACAACCCAGTCCACAAAGGAAAGCAAAACGTATACCCACACAAGATAGCACAACACAATCCACAAAGGAGAGTAAATAGTAAATCCATATAGGATAGTTCAACACAATCCACAAAGGAGAGTAACACCAGATTCAGCTCACATAGGTATACTTCTTGTATGACGATAAAGATGATCACTGATCCATCTAAGTCTTCGGACCGACAAAGGATCGAAAGATACTAACCCCCGCAATGAACCACACAGGATCGATAGATAACTAACCCCTGCAAAGACCCACACAGGATCGGGCCCACAGAGGACCTGTAGGCCTTGGCTCACACAGAACCGCTGAGCGCAGACCCACACATGATCGGATCCACACAGGATCTGTAGCACTGATCCATGTAGGATCGCTGAGTGCATTAGTCATCGTAGTCCACTGAGGATGTCTGTACAGTCATCATCGCAGTCCACTGAGGAACTCTACACAGTCGTCGCTGCAGTCCACTGAGGATCTCTGCACAGTCGTCGCTGTCGAAGTAGCTGTCGCAGCCAGCTCTAGGGTTCCCGCACACAGCAAGCTCGTTCAGAAGGGTCCGCTCCACGAGCCGAGAGGCTGATACATCAACTGACACAAATTCCAAAGTTGATGTATCAAAAAGTTCCATATCATCAATAAGAACTCAACGTCACAGACGGTGCGTCAATCGAACGCCCGGTCTGAGAGTTATTGGCTTTTTTGTCCCAGGGGCCCAGTTGGATTTTAAGGAAAAACCAACCCGACCATACTCCACCTGCATCCAAACCTTGGGCGGAATGAGCCAAAAGATCCGTCTCACTTAGAGAAATTCAACAATGTCGAAGGCACGTCAATCGGACATCCGTAGCTCAAGATATGAGCGTTTCCGCTCTGAGGGCCCGGTTGGTTTCGTGTACAAACCAACCCGGCCGAACCCATAGTATTCCGAAACCTTGAGTGCAATATACCGAAACGACCGTCTCGATCCAAGGATCGTGTTTCCGCTGACGGCATGTCATTCGGAGGCACGTAGCTCATGTTACGAGCAAAAGACCACAAATGGTCCGAAGACGGGGGGTCTGGGCCCGGGCCGTCCCGGCCCGACCCCCCTGGGTCGGCCGAACCGGGTCGACCCGACCCGGTCCAACCCGGCCGGACCCGGTCCGCCCCGGCCAGGGCACGGCCCGACCGGTCGGACCGGCCTGGCTCGGCTCGGCCGCTCGGCCGAGCGCTCGGGTAACGCGGGGTGCTGCCCCCGCGGGTTGGAGGTGTCGCGGCCCCGCATGGGGCCGTGCTGGATGAACGGACACGGCATGTCGCCGCGTCCCGTGTTTGTGAGCCGGACCCGCGCGGCCACGGGTCCGCTGGTCACCGCCGCCGCGCCGGCGACCCGCGCCGCCGGTAACTTTTGCGGTCCACTGGAGTTACTCTGGTGGTCCGTTTTCATTTCCGTCTGCGCCGTTGTTCCTCTCAGGTTCCATTCTTCACTGCGGGATCAACAAATCGCCCTTCCGTCACGTTTTTCCATCGCCCGCAAAATCCGCACCGCCACGAAGAACGACGTAGGGTTTTCAGGCCATGTTTGTTTGGCCCGCACCTTCCGCATTAGATAAAAACAACGGGAGAATTATTCAACAAATGAAAACATAACCAAAACAATTTTAATGAATTAAAATTGTTCTTATTGTCCGGGTTCTTCACTTTTAAAAGAAACGATCATGGGAATATGAAAGGGTATTTCCAAATAAAATCCCTACCTCGTCAAGTCATCGCCCGTGGGTTCTTCGCGGATTTGATCGTCACGGAAGGAGGGGTTCGTCACGGAAAGAGGGGATCGTCGCGGTATTCGGCGCTGCGTCGACGAACTCCGAGGACCAAGAAACAACAGATTTAATTATAAATAATTAAATCCGTGTGTTGTTATAAACCACAAGGAAGTTTAAAAAGAAAACAGAGATCTCTTACCTCAAGCAGTTGGTGATCAGAGTTCGGGCGGGGAAAAACGTCTCGGATGAAGCGTCGTCAAACTCTGAGGGTGACGGCGTTCTTCGCGTTCTTCGCATTCTTCGCGTTCTTCACGTTCTTCGCGAAGGAGGATGAAGGCACAATAATTCTGTCAAAGCCTCTCAACGTGCAATCCTCCAAATTTTGTGTTGGTCTTATTTTATTATTACGCCAAAAAATGAAAAAGAGGTAAGTAACGACCCATTAATTCGTAGAATTAATTCAACGAAAGAAACTGCCCATTTAATTCACTAATAAAACTTCCCAATTAAATGGTGCGTTATGAAATTAAGAAAACGCGTTAGATGACTTCATAATGACGGGTTTTCGCAGGTGCGTTATTTAGTGGAAAAGAAACGGTGGGGCTCGTGCGGGTCCCACCTCACAAATATCCTACCAAGAGAGTAGGATATTTTTGGATATCACCCTATCTGCATCAACTCATCTTAAGCCGATTTATGTGGCTTCAAGTGGCTTCCAAATGGCATAAGTGAAATAAAATAAAGTTTGTCGTACAATTATTTTATTTCTTAACTTTAAGCCCGAAAATTAAAAACCACAACCGAGCCAATGCTACTCCGGAAGAGGCGTTTCTAAGAAAATACCAGCACTGCGATTCCATCGGTGCCCTCAGAATTCGATTCCGGGAACCTGTTCAAAAGTTAGAAAAACCCGCTCATCCGTTCACTGAACGTACCCGAGCCAAACTTCGGAAAATGATTCCAGGCACACTGGGCCTCGAAATCAGGTGCCTTCAAAGACTGCGTTCTTGTAAAATTCCAAAGAAAATTAAGAAAAACATTTCCTTGAAATTTACGAGTCTTTACATTACTCCAACCTCAGGGCTTTACGTCCCCGTAAAGATATATCATAAACTAGGGAAACAAATGTGGGTAATGAGCACGCATCTAAGCCTCCCGCTCCCAAGTGCTCTCCTGGAGGTTCCCGTGCTGCCATCTGATTCGCACAAGAGGAATCGATCGCCCACGTAGGACCCACTCCTGTCGATCCTCTATCTCCACCGGGACCTCCGCAAAAGTCACCCCATCATCAACGTCTAGCTCCCCATAGTCAATGATGTGCGTCGGGCCGTGCACGTATCTCCTCAGGTGAGATACGTGGAAGACGTCGTGCACCCGGTGCAACTGAGGTGGTAGAGCCAGGCGATAAGCCACCTCGCCAATCCTGCTGAGGACCTGGAAGGGTCCGATGAAGCATGGAGACAACTTGCCGCCTCAGCCAAATCTTCATAAACCACATCGAGGTGAGACACGCAAGAAGACGTGGTCTCCATCCTCGAACTCTAGTGGCCTCCGCCTCCTATCAACATATGACTTCTGTCGGCTCTGAGTTGTCCTCATCCGCTCCTGGATGACCTGGACCTTCTCTGTCGTGGCCCGGACCATCTCTGGTCCCACAAGTGCTGACTCCCCAGGGTCTGTCCAGCACAAAGGAGATCTGCAAGGTCTGCCGTACAACGCCTTGTATGGTGTCATCCCGATGGTGGAGTGGTAGCTGTTGTTGTACGTGAACTCCACCAAGGGTAGGTGGTCCTCCCAGCTACGACCAAAGTCGAGGACACATGCGCGGAGCATGTCCTCGAGAGTCTGAATGGTCCTCTCCGTCTGACCATCCGTCTGAGGGTGAAAGGCGGTGCTCAGACGTAGCCGCGTCCCAAACGCCTCCTGCAACCCCTTCCAAAGATGGGAAGTAAAATGAGTGTCTCGATCAGAGACGATAGACGATGGCACACCGTGAAGCCGTACAATCTCCTGAACGTAGAGATACCCCAAGCTCTCCATTGTGCCCTACTCTCTGATGGGAAAGAAGTGTGCCGATTTGGTGAGTCGGTCAACAACCACCCAAATGGAGTCGTGACCTCTGGAAGTGCGTGGAAGTCCAGTAATGAAGTCCATTGATATGCTGTCCCACTTCCACTCCGGGTCCTCCAAGAGATGTACCAATCCTGCTGGTACCTGATGCTCTGCCTTCACCTGCTGGCAGGTGAGGCACCGTGAAACGAATTCTGCCACAGCCTTCTTCATGCCCGGCCACAAGTGCTGTCGTCTGAGATCCTTGTACATCTTCACCACTCCAGGATGTACCGCCAAAGTAGAAGTGTGAAACTATATCAGCACCTCCTCTCGTAAAGCGACTGGTACTGAGGTACGTCCTCTGAAAAGGACGTCGTGCTCTACTCCAAGGGAGAAACCATCAGGTGCATGTCCCGAGGATATCTGTGCCTGTCGCGTCTCACAGTCGGCATCCCCACGTTGTGCCTCTCTGACCCGCTGTAGTAGTGGAGGGGTGACTGTGAGAGAATGAAGGAAGGCTGCTCCATCCGTATCCACGAAGGATATCCACAAGGCGGCTAGCTGTTCTGTCGCCTCCTCAAGTAGCTGAATGCCTGTCCTCCTGCTGAGGTCTTCGGCTACTACGTTCCCCTTTCCTGAAGTATAGACTATATCAAAGTGATAGTCCTGGAGGAACTCGAGCCATCTTCACTGTCTCAGGTTTAGGTCCTTCTGAGAGAAGATGTACCTGAGACTCTGGTGGTCAGAAAAGACTGTAAACCGCTCGCCCATCAGATAGTGCCGCCAAGTCTTCAGTGCAAAGACCACTGCTGCTAACTCCAGGTCATGGGTAGCGTAGTTTTGCTCATGCGGCCTCAACTGACGTGATACATAGGCAATCACGGCCCTCTACTGCATCAGGACACAACCAAGTTCGATCCCAAATGCATCGCAGTAGACTACGTATCCAACTCCCTCATCAGGAAACCTCAAGATAGGTGCGCTGGTCAATCTCTGTCTCAGCTCCTGAAAGCTATGTTGACATCTGTCTGACCACACAAAGGGTTTCCCATTCATCTTCAAAGCTGAGAGTGGCACTGAAACTCTGGAGAAGTCCGGCACAAATCTCCGATAGTATCCGGATAGACCCAAGAAACTCCTCACCTCCGTCACGTTCCTGGGTGGCTCCCAAGCTAGAACTGCCTCGATCTTCGCGGGATCCACTGCAACTCCCGCCTCAGAAATGACGTGCCCCAAGAAGTGGACCTCACGTAACCAGAACTGGCACTTCGAGAGCTTTCCATAAAGTTGGTGCACTCGGAGTGTGTCTAGTACAACCCGCAAGTGGTAGGCGTGCTCCTCCTCAGTGGTCGAGTACACCAAAATGTCGTCGATGAAGACCACGACAAATCGATCGAGGTATGGCTGTAAGATCCTGTTCATGAGGCTCATGAACACTGCTGGAGCATTTGTTACGCCGAAAGGCATAACCAAGAACTCATAGTGGCCATACCGACACCTGAAGTCCGTCTTCTGCACGTCCTTGTCTCGAACTCTAAGCTGATGATAGCCTGACCTGAGGTCTATCTTTGAGAACCACAGTGCTCCCTTGAGCTGATCGAAGAGGTCATCAATCATCGGTAGTGGATACTTGTTCATCACTGTCACCTGGTTCAGGTGACGATAGTCGACACACAGTCGCAAGATCCCGTCTGCCTTCTTGGCAAACAATATCGGGGAAGCACAGAGAGAAACACTGGGTCGGATTAACCCCTTTCCCTACAAGTCCTCCAACTGTACCCGTAGCTCTCGAAGCTCATCGGGGGCCATCCAATACACTGGAGTGGATATCGGGGTTGTACCGGGGTACAGATCAATGTAAAAGTCTACCTCTCTACGAGGAGGTAGCCCTGGAACGTCATCGGGAAAGACGTCCGCGTACTGATCCACCACTGCTGGAAAACAAGGAATCCGCACATCAACTTTTCCTAGGATGAGGCTAACCAACTGATGAGTGATGGGATGTCCCCTCCTCTGCGAGAGTCCCTCCTGTGCTTCAAAGTCTCCCTTCTCACCGGTGAAGGTGAACCTGATCCCATCGGTGCGTACAAATCGCACCTTGCGCCTAAAACAGTCAATCTGAGCATGGACTATAGATAACCAATCCATGCCCAATATGACGTCGTAAGGCCTCGAAGCCACTACAAGAAGATCCCAACTGAAGCTATCGCCTCCTAGAGTAAGCTCACACTTCCGGCACCAGTGCGTAATCATCGAGTCTGCTCCCGTAGGGGTCTCTAGCCGTAAGGAATGAGCCAACGGCTCTGTCAGAATCTCCGAGCTCCGAACAAGGGAAGAGTCTATGAAAGAGTGACTCAATCCTATGTCTATAAGAACTGCATCAAGGGTGGAATAGACACAGATCGTACCTCGAATCATCTCTGGCGCGCCGTGGTCGTAGGCCTCCGCTGCCTGGAGCTATGCCTGTCTCTGCCCGCCAGCTCCCTGTGGACGGGGCGGACCTCCTGGTGGTGGTGGTGGCAGAGCCTCAAAGCGTCTCCCACCACCTGCTGCTCGGCCAGCTCCTCTGTCTCATCCGCCTCCTCCCTGCGGACCACCATGGTCGACCCTCTGCCTCTGCCTGGGTGGACCCTCCACCGTCTGCAGCTCCTCGGTACGGCGGGTCGGGCAGTCACGAGCCATGTGGCCCTGCCCGCCGCACGCGTAGCACTGCCTGCCTCTCGGAAGACTGGCTCCACGCTGTGTGCCCCGCACTGCTGAGCCAGTGTCCTGAGGTCGTCTACGAGAGGGTCTGGTCTGTCTGGAACCCTGAGTCATTCGTCGGCTACCTGCTGCTGAAGACTCCGCTACCTGCCGCCCTGCGGTAGGTCTCGCTGTGGACTGAGCCAGAAAGCTCTCCATCAAAAGGGCTCGCTCCAGTACTCCTTCCTGGTTCGGGATGCTGAGGGAGATCAGTGATGCCATGATCTCATGTCTCAATCCCTGCTCGAAGGTCCGGGCCCAGAAGAAGGGGTCACGTACCATGTCGGTCAATTAGCGAGAAAGATCGGTGAACCTCGCCGCGTACTGGGAGACCGTCAAGCTGCCCTTCCACAGCTGAAAAAGCTCCTGGATGCGCACCGCAGGGAGGGTGGACGGGACAAACTCTGAGCGGAAAAGGCTCTCGAAGTCCGTCCAGATGAGAGGGGCATCATCGTGCACCTGGAGCATCAAGCTCCACCATCGTCCTGCTGCTGCGTGCAGTAGGCTCGCCGCGAGAATCACCATGAGGTCTGCCGGTGACCTCACTAGCCTGAAAACTCGAACGACCACCTCCAGCCAGTCCTCGGCTACTTGGGGGTCCATCTCCCCATGAAACCTGGGTGGTCGCTGGCGCTGGAACTCATGCAGTGCACTAAGGTGACGTGCATCGTCAGCGGTCGGTGCTGGAAGCATCGGGGGCTCGGCGGGTAAAGGTACCGCCGGTGCCTCTACTGTCAACGGGCCCTGCACCGAGGCATCGTCGCTCGGTGGGCTGTCGTCACGCTCTACTCTCGGAACCCTAGCTGGCTGCCGTCATGGGGGCATCTTGAAAAGGAAACAAGTGCGCCACGGCCAGAACAGTATACCTGGTGATCTGACACAAGTAATCACAAAGAAAACTTGAAACACACATGCAATCAATGTTTTCGTGCATTAAGTCGGAAATCAGAAGTCAGGGTCCCGGTGTATGGATACAACGGTCGCCGCACCAACACTGGACTCCCTGGACTGATAACCACACTCATTACGCTAAACACTATTGCTCCACATAGAAGAAAGATCAGAGTCTGCGGTAGAATCGACCACCTCTGATACCAATTTGTCACGACCCGTCCTCAGGGCCCGTGCCGTGACTACCCCAAGCCCGCCTTCCATAGGCCAGGGGCTGGTGAAAAGCCCCAAGGCGTAAATCCCAACAAAAAGGGTAGGCATTTCCTTTGAAATGTAAACAAGAACCACAGAGTAAGATAGCGGAAAAGTAAACACTATGTAAAAACTGTAACAAGCTGTGCTGGAAGTAAAAGGGGCCGGAAATACAAGACCAACTGTAAAGTACAACTGAAAGGGAAAAACAGCAACTGAAAAGAAGATCTGCAGTGTCGAGCCATCCTCTGAAGGTCCCACCTGAAGGGTGGGTACTGATAGCCTCCACAGCTCCTCGGTCCAGCCGTCTGCTCCGAGTACGTCCTGCCCAGTGGTCCACCTCCAGGTACCGTCCTGCTCCGAAAGCCTCCACCACGATCAGTGTTGTCCGTCGTCTGCAACTAACACAACGAAGTGCGGGCATATCCCGTGTAGGGGTGAGTATAAGCTACTTAGTAGGGACCCTGAGACCCCCGAAGGTCTCCCATAATCCAAAAAGGGTAACCAAAAAGGTATGATACAATCACGAAGTAACAACCGACACTGCTTAGGTATATGCCCATACATATACCTAAGTCATCAATTCCTGTTCGGCTCCAACATCCGAGCCCAAGCACAACCCGGTCCACACAAGAAAGCAAAACGTATACCCACACAGGATAGCACAACAAAATCCACAAAGGAGAGTAAACAGTAAATCCACACAGGATAGTTCAACAAAATCCACAAAGTAGAGTAACACTAGATTCAGCTCACACATGTATACTTCTTGTATGACGATAAAGATGATCACTGATCCATCTAAGTCGTCGGACCCACAAAGGATTGAAAGGTACTAACCCCCGCAATGAACCACACAGGATCGATAGGTAACTAACCCCCGCAAAGTCCCACACAGGATCGGTCCCACACAGGACCTGTAGGCCCTGGCTCACACAGAACCGATGAGCGCTGACCCACACAGGATCGGATCCACACTGGATATGTAGCACTGATCCACGTAGGATCGCTGAGTGCAGTAGTCGTCGCAGTCCACTGAGGATCTCTGCACAGTCATCATCGTAGTCCACTAAGTATCTTTGCACAGTCGTCGTTGCAGTCCACTGAGGATCTCTGCACAATCGTCGCTGTCGAAGTAGCAGTCGCAGCCAGCTCTAGGGTTCCCGCACACAGCAAGCTCGTTCGGGAGGGTCCGCTCCACGAGCCGAGAGGCGGATACATCAACTGACACAATGTCCGAAGTTGATTTATCCAAAAGTTCCGTATCATCAACAGGAACTCAACATCGCAGACGGTGCGTCAATCGGACGCCCGGTCTGAGAGTTATTGGCTTTTTCGTCCCAGGGGCCCGGTCGGTTTTTAAGGCAAATCCAACCCGACCTTACTCCACCTGCATCCAAACCTCGGGCTGAGTGAGCCAAAAGATCCGTCTCACTTTGAGGAATTCAACAATGTTGACGGCACGTCAATCGGACGTCCGTAGCTCAAGATATGAGTGTTTCCGCTCCGAGGGCTCGGTTGGTTTCGTGTACGAACCAACCCGGCCAAACCCAAAGTATTCCGAAACCTTGAGTGCGATATACCTAAACGACCGTCTCAATCCAAGGATTGTGTTGCCGCTGACGGCGCGTCGTTCGGAGGCCCTTAGTTCATGTTACGGGCAAAAGACCAAAAATTGTCCGAAGACGGGGGGTCTGGGCCCGGCCCGACCCCCCTGGGTCGGCCACACCGGGTCGACCCGAGATGGGTCGACCCGACCCGGTCCAACCCGGTCGGACCGGCCGGGATCAGCTCGGCCGAGCGGCCGAGCGCTCGGGTGCCGCGGGGCGCTGCCCCCGCGGTTTAGAGGTGGCGCGGCCCCGCGTGGGGCCGCGCTGGAAGAACGGACGCGGCATGTCGCCGCGTCCCGTGTGTGCGAGCCAGACCCGCGCGGCCGCGGATCCGCTGGCCGCCGCCGCCGTGACTTCAGCCGCGGTGGCCCTTTCCGGCGGCGCGCCGGGGCGCCGCCGGCGCCGCCGGTAACTTCCGCGGGCCACCGGAGCTGCTCCGGTGGTCCATTTTCCTTCCCGTCTGCGCCATTGTTCCTTCCGGGTTCTGTTCTTCACTGCGGGATCAACAAATTGCCATTGCATCACGTTTTGTCGTCGCCTGCCAAATCCACACCACCACGAAGAACGACGGAGGGTCGTCGGGCCGTGTTCGTTTGGCCCGCACCTTCCGCGTTAAATAAAAACAACGGGAGAATTATTCAATACATGAAAACATAACCAAAACAATTTTAATGAATTAAAATTGTTCTTATTGTCCGGGTTCTTCACTTTTAAAAGAAACAATCACGGGAATATAAAAGGTTATTTCCAAATAAAATCCCTACCTCGTCAAGTCGTCGCTCGCGGGTTCTTCGAGGATTTGATCGTCGCGGAAGGAGGGGTTCGTCGCGGAAAGAGGGGATCGTCACGGTATTCGGCGCTGCGTCGACGAACTCCGAGGACCAAGAAACAACAGATTTAATTATTAATAATTAAATCCGTGTGTTGTTATAAACCACAAGGAAGTTTAAAAAGAAACCGGAGATCTCTTACCTCAAGCAGTTGGTGATCGGAGATTGGGGAGGGGAAGAACGTCTCGGATGAAGCGTCGTCAAACTCCGAGGGTGACGGCGTTCTTCGCGTTCTTCGCGTTCTTCACGTTCTTCCCGTTCTTCCCGTTCTTCGTGAAGGAGGATAAAGGCACAAGAATTCTGTCAAAGCCTCACAACGTGAAATCCTCCAAATGTCGTGTTGGTCTTATTTTATTATTACGCCAACAAACGAAAAAGAGGTATGTAACGACCCATTAATTCGTAGAATTAATTCAACGAAAGAAACTGCCCATTTAATTCACGAATTAAACCACCCAATTAAATGTTGCGTTAAGAAATTAAGAAAATGCATCAGTTGAATTCATAATGACGAGTTTTCGCGGGTGCGTTACTTAGCGGAAAAGAAACGTTCGGGCTCATGCGGGTCCCACTTAACAAATATCCTACCAAGAGAGTAGGATATTTTTGAATAGCACCATATCCGCATCAACTCATCTTAAGCCGCTTCAAGTGGCTTCAAGTGGCTTCCAAGTGGCTTAAGTGAAATAAAATAAAGTTTGTCATACAATTATTTTATTTCTTAACTTTAAGCACGAAAATTAAAAAACACAACCGAGCCAAAGCAACTCCGGAAGAGGCATTTCTAAGCAAATAACGGCACTGTGATTCCATCGGTGCCCTCAGAATTCAATTCCGGGCACCGGTTCAAATGTTAGAATAACCCGCTCGTCAATTCACTTAACGTACCCGATCCAAACTTTGGAAAATGATTCCGGGCACACCAGGCCTTGGAATCAGGTGCCGTCAGAGTCTGCATTCTTGTAAAATTCCAAAGAAAATTAAGAAAAAAATTTCCTTGAAATTTACGGGTCTTTACAATATATAACTAAAAATTAATGAATGAATGATTAATTATTATATATATATATAATCCCATTTATTTATATTTTATACTCAAAATATGTAAAATTTTACTTTTATATAAAATTATATATAATAATAACGATTTTAAATAAAACATATTTTTTAAAATGAATAATTAAATTAAAGTCCTTATAAATCATTAATTATTTTGAAAAAAATTATTTACATTACAAGAGATTAATTTTTATCATTCCATTTAATGATTTTATAAATTATTTATTAGTGAGGGAGGTGGTTCATGGGGATAATTGATATAGAATTCATCTTTTTGGAAATTAGGGCTTGAATGTAGCATATAGGAAAGTTTCGATTAAAGAGTTCAGGGATCGTCATATGGGTGGTGCTTAATCCCCAATAATAGTTGATATGACCTATTCAGATTCGTCAAATATTGTAAAATATTTCATATTAAGTAATGTGGAATCTTTTGATCTTTGTGATAGCCATTACATCTCCTTGTGTATGGATGTAGGTGTAGAATAGATCATCATAAATGTTCACTTCACTAATTTAGTTGATAACAATGATGAAACCAAGGAAATGATTCAAATGTTTTTCAATACCGGATGTAATGATATTTTGTATCTCAATATGGATGAATCCATAGATTCTAGATGACATGGCAAGTACGCTCTGTGCTATTTGAGAGTTTTCTGGTTGGAAATGAATTTACATTGGTTGTGGATTATATTGCTTTTTTTCTATCAAATATTTGAAATTAATTTTTTTTTGGATTTTTTGTGACCCTGTCTATCATGTTTTTCAACATAATAATGAGTGGAACCTTTTATTTTATCCCTTTATGTGATGAATATTATTTCACAAGTTTTGTCAAAATCAATACTCTTATTTGACTTCATTGGATTCCATTAATGATTCATGAAATCTCCTAGTAAAACAGTATTCCTATAATGAAAAATTCTATGATGGTATAAGATATATTTGGTTACATCAAATTTTTCTTTATAGATGTTGATTTATACGTGACTATAAGTAATATATTTTCAATTTTTACTGAATTTATTGAATTTTTTCATTGAATTATTTTTGATATGATACTACTGTATTTCTCTCAATGTTGTGTTATTAGGAAGTCATCCACTAGATATAACTGACATATTATTTTTTAAATATTTAATATGAAAGGGAATGATGAAAATATATGTAAGATGGATATGGATACTAATGTTGGTCATTGAAATTCACCAACTAACCAAGTCATGCCCTTCAAAGAGAAATCATCATGGGTTGGGCAAGATGATTCACAACATAACAATAATTAAAGGGAGAACCAGGTTGGTTTAAATATGGATTGTTATTATCTTCTAAAATAATTTTATCAAATTCAATTTATATAGGTGGAAGAAAATGATTTTGATGTACGTGTTAAAAACAGAATGTGATCTATAATTAGAAAATTGAATTTTTACCATAAAACTGAGTTTTTTTAAATCCATTTTTAGTAACGGTGAATAAATGAATGAATTTTTTTTATCAAATATATTATTTACTCATTTAATGAAAATAATTCATCATTATTGATTATTTTATTTTATTATGAAAAGAAACATTCAACATATAATGAATTTTTCTAAAAAACATGTAGTTTTAACTATTAAATGATATTAATTTCATTTATAAACAATTTACAACGAACAAATTAATTTTATACATGAGTCAACAATTATTTTTCATAATCATAAAAATATATTTTTTCTTAATAATTAATACATGATAAAAACAATTCCTCATGAAAAAATTTTAAAATTGTTCTTTAGGATTACCAATACATTATATGTTAATTTAAACTAATTTTATGAAATTGTAATTCATTTAAATACAATATAATTTTTTTTCTCGTTTTAAATTGATTGAAAATAATTCATATATAATTATGGTTTCATGCTTCATAATATATGAAGAAAATTAATTTATAATATATATATATATATATATATATTCTAAGACATTTAGATTTGATATTCTACCCTCTTATAAGAATTTTCCCTTGGAATATTATCTCTCTGTAACAAATAGCTATGGAAACCTATTACAAATCTCCTCATTGTATTCCTAGGTTTCTTCCATGCCTTTTATATTTCTCCATAATTAATAACAAGTTTAATATTCTTATGACATGTCATCGTATCTCTATTATTAAAAATCTCTATCAGTTTCTACTCATATAAATGATCATTCTCTAATGGTATAAACCTATAGTTAGGTAAATGTGATAGATCTTGTATATGCTTTCAAAAAAATGATACATGGAACAAGTCATGAAATTTTAAGAGTATAATAAGATGTTACAAGAGTTATATTATCATTTAAATATAATCATGAATCTCATAGGTTTTGATATATACGGGGTTTATCATTATATTATTTTCTAACATAATACCACTACTCTATGAGATATTTTTAGGAAGACTTTATCACCAACATTGAAAACTCCATCTCACTAAATATTTTCTTCATAAATTCCTATTGGAACTGAGTTTCCATGAAGTGTTACTGAATGGATCCAAACTTCTCATCCATTTTCTTTTGATGGATCATATCCCAGTGGATTTATATTCAATAAAAATTCCAAATATTTTGAAGTCCCACCCTTCTTTATATAGAGTTATTAATAAGGAGTTGCCAGAATTATCAATTAAAATATTTTTTTGTAAGTAAATTAGACCAAGTGATGGTTTTGATCAGGACCTCTATTTTAATCCATAGAAAAATATCTGAAAATATTTTTTAGGGATAGAATGTTACACTCAAACTTATATTCTATCTATCGATGAAATTCTCTAACGGTTCCCAACTCCGTATTCAAAGCATGTTTATGATTTCCCTTTAACATTGAGGTAAACATCATATCTCAACCTGATATGTTATAAAATGGTACACAATGATCCTTACCATGTCATTTAAATATTACATGGTGATCCGATGAAAAGAATAATCTTATCTTATAAGAATGAATTGTTTTTCATTCATAGGAGCATCCAATACAAAAAAAATTGCATTACATCATTTATATTTTGTTGGGGAGTCCCATATGTATATTCATGGTCATGTTTTTCCATTACCACACAAGTTTCTTAAGGTCAATAATATCATCTTAAAAAAAATTCATAGAAAAAAACATTATAGAATAACAAGATCTGAGACACATACACCATAATATATCAGTTCATTTTTTTCCACTATAAATGATCTATAAGATCTCTATACATAATGAAAATTTCAAAATGAATTGAGAATCATGAACTAAAAGCTTATTCTAATAGATTATTATCCTATTTCAGTATTAAATGTACACATACTCTATTTCATAACCGTATCATTCTATCACTATCATGACTAAACTAATACCATTGTTTACCTTCATTTTTATCAAAACATCTTCCTTTAATCCTATTTAATCTTCACATGAATAGACTCATGATAATTAATAAAATAAGGATATGAACTTTAGCAATTCTATATGATTTCAAGGTCTATCCACTAGAAATAAAAAATGTATTAGATATCTTTTGTTATATATTAGGGATATATTACCTTGGTCCTTTCGACTCAAAGCATTAACCACCAAGTTTACCATCCTTGGGTTGTATTGCATTAAAAATTCATAATATTTAATCTGTTAAATCATCCTATTTTGAATATATTTAACTCTTTATATGTGAATATATACATCAAAATTTTATAACCAACATATATATCAAAACATTCACTATAAAGATAATTCATCCATATAATCAAAGGAAAAATTTCACTGCAATGTCAAATTCAATAGTCGGGTAATATTTTTCCTGAACCAATATTTACATTTAGGAATAAGAAACTAAAAGGTAGTTATATTTTTTAAATATCAATCTCTCATATTAAGTATCAATATAGATCGTATACCATTCTCCACTTCAATATAATGTAAGAACAAGTTCAATTTCTAACCTTCTCTTTAGTTCCTGGAAATTGTACTCATATTCAACTATTCACAATGACATGGATGCCTTTTATATAAATATGGATAGTAGAGATGAAATGAATGATAATTTTTTTATAATTTTTCATTAGATTCTATCCTTCCAAAGAAAACTATAAATATTATTAACCATGGTAGGTTTGGGTAAAAATTCAATAACATACATCCTTGAGGGTGCCATGGGGATACTCACAAATGTAATAATGTGTTTGATATCACAGGTAATATAAATAAAAAAAATTCATGTATTAGTCATATTCATGAAATTATTTTAAATATTTATATTAATGATATTTATCTGAAAAAATTTTATTTTTGAAAAATTAATAGATTTTTGAAAAAAAAATCATATTCTGTAGTTTTTTATTTAGAAATGAAAGTTATAAAATTTAGTAATTGATTTTATTATTTATATCATCATATAAAATAAATTATCAGTTATTTTTTTTATTTTGGAATGTTTTCATTTTAGTAAATACTGAGATATGATGATTTATTCATAACTGTAATTATTTTCATTAAATCATGTAATTTAAAAGTCCCATTAAATATAAAATTTTAAAAAGTATTAAAATAATATCCCCTTATTTAATATTTAGGAAATTAATTCCATAATTATCTGTTACATAATTTCTTATCGTAAAATTTAATTTGTGTGCATAAAATAAATTTTTTTCAAAAAAACTTTTTATTTGTGTTTTGCACACTTATATTAAAATTGAAATCTAAAAAAATATAGAATTAAAAGTAAAAATTGAGACTATTATTTTAAATAATATTATTGACAAAATTAATGTGGTCAATTTAATTTTTTCAATAATGATTTTATTCCATGGTGAAAAATATTTTCCACAACAAAGGGTAAAATAGTTTACTTATGGTAAAAACTAAGTGAAAAAGAATGAATATAATATTTTAACAATTATAGTTCGATTAAATTAAATTCTTATCAACTTATATTCAAATTTTTATAGTTTTAGATCAACAATACTATTTTTAAGTAGTGGTATAACCCTTGAATGGTGTGTTTTATGTTTATTTCTTCATCAAATGTATTCTAATATTAATTAAAATTTATTATACAATAACATATATATATTAAATATACTGAAAGGTTATTATGTTGATGGAAAATGCATTTTGTAGGACCCCGGGACACCCTGAGAGGGGAGGGGTGAATCAAGGTGACAAATTTTTCTTTTAATATGATGGATCTTATTCCCACTTTAGTAAGAACTTATTAAACCTGTAAGATGAATATTATTAGAAATACAACATTAACATGTAGAGGGAAAACACATCACTTTTTACTTGGTTCATCACTAAGGGCTACATCCAAGGAGAATATGCCGACAAGTTGTCAGTCCTACCAAATTCCACTAAACATCACTAGGAGTGTATTTCAAAGGTTTGGGAACAGTCACTCTGTCCCAGGATCCCTGCCTTTAAAAAGGTTCAAGGATAGCTCACTGCATCCCTCCAGTCACTAATGCTGACTCCCCCTGGATCACTGCCTTTAATGAAGTCCCACTTAGTTTATATACGTGAAGGTCTCTTCATCATCGCTAATGTGTACATCCTCTGTTGTATGTAGATGCTCTGTTGAAGTCCAACTCTCACCAGGTGACTAATCTCACTTTACACTGATGGTATAGGGCAATCTTCCAGCTTTCGTCCAGCTCCAAAAAGACCAGCGTACTTCAACAACACATGGTGCACTTCTCCTAGCCGGCGAGCAAGTTTCAAATACGACGCACAAGTTATAACTAGCGTGCAACTCCACCTCAACCACTTGAGTGACACTCACATATTCAACTTCAAACATGCACGACTCACAATCCTTTTCACCCATACCGGTTTGGCATGCAAAGGAAACTTTTCACGCAACTTATACTTGTGTGACCCACAACCACTTGTGTGACTACTACACCTGTGTGACGGGAAGACTGAATTTCTCTAAGTCTCGAACATCATTACAAATGAGTAGTGGTGGTCCTTTATTTATAGGCATATTGGACACCCTACAGGGTGGCGCGAAATCCTCCTCTCGGCGTGAAAGCTCTGGCGTGCAACTCTAACCACCCTAGCCTTTGTCGTGCTACACACTTGGTCAAATAACCCAATACTTGTGTGACCCTCTTTCCTTTTCCATATCTTGAAGTTCTGATCTTGAAAAACATATGGCGCACAACTTTACCATCCTCCAAGGAACTGGTGCGCAAGTCCTTTATCAGCGTGCAAGTCACTTGCGCGACATATATCCATCGCACAAGCACCTTTCCCAAAAACAATATTTTCCCCTTTAATGATTTTCGAGGTCCAGAAATTTGGCAATCACTGGAAAACGGTGCCACCTTCAATACTATTATCTGCTAGGCATGTATGAGTACTCTACTAGAACACATTCTGAACTTCCTCTGAGGATTGAAAACAAACACAAATCATACTCCAATTCATGAATATATGACCATGGTTCCAACACCTTTATGATCTCATTTTCCATCATATTGAAAATTAACAATTAATTTAAGTGATAACGTGGATTGCTAACTCCGTAAAGCGATGGGATTTATTTTTCATCAATGGATCATATATATTGTTAAAATTATGGTTTAATGGAATATATATTATTTTAAGAAAATTACTATTATTTTGAAAAGAAAATATAATATTCACCTTTTAAACCTTATATCTGTTTGAAAATGGTTACATCACTTGTGATTTTATATGGACTACCACCTCTATGAAGTGATGACAATTGTTTTATTACCACATATAATTGTTTCTAATAAAGATAGAAATAAATAATAAATAATATATATGAAAAAAAATATTTATGAATATATAATATTATAATATTAACAACTTTATTTATTTTTAACTCAGTATAAAAAAATACATTAATGTTAATGTTCAATGTAACTTCCCTATGAAATTGATGTGCATTATTTTTCTTGACCTCCAAACAATGACCGGTTTAAAAAAATATTGATTATATAAAATTGTATGTTATAACATATTTAGGAATATTTATATTTAGAGAAAATGTCCACATTTTCCATGGTTAATGCCACAACATTATATTGAGGTTATAAACTGAATTTCCACAAAACAAACACTGTGAAAAAAATAAAATAAAATAAAATATAATTATAAATTAAATAATTTAAATTTAATGAATATTAGATATGTTTTTAATTAATTAAAATGGTAATATAATACTATTTTTAAGGAGTTAGAGAATGTTTGACTCTATACATAACCTATGTTAAGGGGATTTTCTTCAAAATATTTCTTTTATGTATTCTATTAAACTCATTATCCTCCAAATACATGTTCAAAAAATAACATTAAAAAGTGTTCTTATTTATACATAAATTTTCATGAAAATTCAATTAAAATTAATTTATAATTTCAATAATTTTTTGAAAAGTATTTTTTAAAAAATATCATTGAAGAATTTTTAATTTATTTAATAAATTATAGAAGAATATTTTTTAAATGTATACAAGTATACCTCCTCGTCAAGACATCATATCCACTATTACTAATCATGATTCCTATATATATATATTGAAATTATTTTTCAAATTATATCATATTATCAGTCTTCTAGGAATTTTTTCAAAATTAATTGTTTTTTAATGAATGGGATATTTATCTACTACTATATTTTTAATATAGAATGTTTTTTTAAAATGGGTTTAAAAGAGTTTTTCATGTGTTTTATCATGGAAATGTGAAATCTTACATGTTTTTGTTCGTGATAGTGTACTAGAACATTATAGATGATAGAATTTTACATAGATATATATCATGGTGATAATTGAGATAAACTATGCTCCAGAACTATGTGGATCACCTATATATAGATTGTTGCAGGTGTGTCATTAGAACATAGTTTGGCCACCCATGTGACCTTTAAATTTTGGGATGAACTATTATTTTACACCAACATAGTTTTTAGAACCAGCTTCATTTTAATTTTTCACCCCATTCATTGAAGGGTCCTCTATTTAGAGCTCCTCCTATTGCCTCACCTAGGATTTGAAGTTGTTTCCCAATCTAAAATCCATTTGCAATGTTGTTTGTCATATTAGATCATGACCAGTAATGTCATAAATCTATGGAATTTTTTCCATCTTTTATCTCACTTTATATTGTATGATTTTTTTTATAATAAGATAAACTATTTTTATTTAATTATTCTATTGCTATGTTTTATTCTAATTTTGATCAAGCAAAGAGATGATATTAAAAGATAGTTTGACTATATGAATGTGAAAGGTGGTCTATACATTTTCCAGAAGGTTTTCATGTCTATCATATTATCGACATTCTGACGCATGACATTATAACCAGTCATTACTCCTAAATTATTTAAATATCTTAATTATATTTTTCGAACACTAATGGGTTTTCCTTTTAGAGGCATGGTATGGTTGGTGGATGTCAACCTCATCCTAAGCCACCTTTAAAGTGTCTTCTTTAATACATTCCTTGATAGAACAACCTATTTGGATCTGTGATCCTTAAAATTGTTAATGGGACACTAAGTAAATTAATTGTGATAAATGGATATAAAAATTCCTCCTTTACCTAGTTAAAAATGTTATTAAAGTAATTAAATTGTTTGTTTTGAAAGAAAATGTGGAATGAGATGGATATTATCCTGGTGGCTTGATTTTTGTTGACCATTGTAATTGGGGTTGGAAAATAAAAAATACTTTATCATTACTATATTATCTTCAATTTATTTTACACCTTTGTATGTAAATGTATTTCAATGGTGGTATGGAATCTATTTCATAATGGTATGGAGATGACTTCAGAATAAAGTTATAGCTCTTATGAACCCTAGGTATGATTATTTACTCTATGGAAATAATGATAAATATCAAGGTATTTTAATTTTAAATCCATAAAAATTAGTATAATTTGATATATGACTATTGAGTGGTCTACCTGGGGCCTCTCTCATGTAGGTATGATAATATTCTATGATTAGCATTGGATGAGATCCTTGACCTTGATGAGGTCACCCTAGTTATACACATTGGTACATAGACCTTGTAGGTACGATACAATTTTCCAATGTAGAATATGTCAAGTAAGTACTTACCAGATATTTATATTCAAATAATATATATATATATATGGTTACCTATTATAGCCAACTCATATTATAAGTTGTGATCATGTAATTTTATTATCGGTTATTCCCATACATCTTTTTCTTGTATAACTTATACAAAATTATAGTTTTTATCAATATTCTATATTTAATATAGATATATTTTTTGGTGGTGGTCTAGAAAGTATATATGAAACCATGTTCAAGAATCTGATTGGTACCTAGAAAGACTTAATGGATTCATGTGTGGACATGATCAAGAGCCCAGTTTTTGATGCTTGATTGATAATATCATAGGAAAAGGGAAACAGATGACACAACTATGTATCATGATACTATTGGGGATAGTGTTTGGGTTTATTTATTTCCTTATATATATATATATATATTTGTGTGTGTGTGTGTGTTCATACATCCCTGTTTTCCTATTCCCTTCTAGAGATTTGAAATTACATCATTTTGTATGTGGTACATGATATTTTTATTAATGATTCTTTATCATCTGGGTGTTTTAATTACATTATTCTAGTTTCTAGTTATTGTGATTTCTCTATTATGAATTCATTACATAATTTTGTAACATATGATTAATAGGCTATAATCTCCTCACCGCACCACCTTTCACCCCTGTGTCTTGTCAGCTGCCTCTACCATATGGGTAGGCATTCTTGAGGTCCTATGGCCAACTATATATGGTTGTTTATGAGTTAACCAGGTTAAGGATGTTTCAAATGGGTATCAAATATTTCTTTGTATTTTCCTTTATATTATAGTATGTTATAAATTAGACTATGATGTTTCAAGAATTAGGTAAGGATCTAGTGTCCTAGAGTATCTAACCCACAAGTAGGGAAACCGAAAAATTTTCTTCGACGATACATGATTTTTGGGTTTATGAATTTTATTGTTTGTTTCTCCCATTGTTAGGTGATGGAAATTATATGTGATGTTATTATTATCAAGATGTTAGATTATATTTTTTCCTTGTCCTAGTATGGATAAAAATAATTGATCATGCATAACATTATGATCCTTATAGGATTAATATTTCATGCATTATGTCGTACGATGAATGTTTCTTTATCTTACTATATTATTCTTGATGTATGTCACATGAGTGATATATATGATTTTAAAATGACATGTCTAAAGAAAAAACAAGACTAAGTAATTGTTTTTATGGAATCATCATCAACATAATTTGAGTTTTCCCATATAGGTTGATGTTGGAATAATAACTAACCAATTATCACATGTTTGAGTTATATAACTTATGTCATACAGTCTAAAACATTATATTAACCTGAATAAATGAATTTTATTTTTAATCTAATGTATTATTTTACCTCTAAATTTTATTAATGACAATTCATTTAACCAAATAATTTTATATCACATCATACATTGTCCAAATGAATATAATGGTTTCGATGTAGGTGTATAAACTACCAATTAAAACATACATAGAATATACATGTTTAAATTAGTAATTTTATGTCAGTTAACTATTCAATAATTTAAATTCAATAATTGGTAAGTCATATATTATAATACAGTCACTGATAAATGGGGTTTTCAACTGCTATTTAATGGGTTTTTTTCCTTTATAAATTTTATATGAAATTCCATATATCAGTACCTTTAACGTAAAAATTAGAATGTGACCTAAACCTGAAAATAATAGTGGAAAATATGTAGTGTTTCATGAGTTATTTAAGATCATTCCTACCACCAGATAGGGATTTAGGAGGAATAATACGCATGTGACTCTTGTATAGGGAGTATTTTAACAGTCTTATTCATATTCTTATAATATAAATATTATGAAAACATATATAATGAATGTGATTTTAATTATTAGATATATCAAACCATGAAACCCTTGAGTTGTGTAGGGGGTGGTAGTAACGACAATGATCTTAAGGTGGTGTGACCAAATCCATCTGCATTACCTTCTGTATTTCCAAATTTGAAACAACCATTTTTCATTAATATGGGTGATTATTATCGGTTTTTTGGGGATATCTACTACTTATACAGACTAAATATGGATCTCCATAGCCTGTCACATATATTGATGAACCAACATGAGTGTTTTAGCATTAGTATCCACCTACTTTTTAAGAAATGGTGTCTTTGTGTCTGTAGATACATGGCTGTAGATTAGCATATCTTTCTTAGAGAACCTAGAGACACCTCTTAAGAGGTTATTTAATATCACTTTGTGTCTGATTCGATGATTCGCCAAATGTTGGTGGGATATTCTAAACCAGACAGTTCAACATCGAGAAATTATTTGGATATATTTCCAATCATACATATAGGACACATTTCTCTCAAATAAATTGAGAGATAATTATTCTAGGGTGTTTAGAAGCATGCGGTTGGGTTATAATTAGGTTATGGATTACTCATGTTATTTTATAAATCATTTCAACTTTTCACTAATCTATAATTCTTATGAGATAGTGAAATTGAGTCATTTTACAGATAGGTTCAAGTAACCCATTCATTATAATGATAATTTCTAGGGTTCATAACTAAATCTCATATTGTAAACAAGGATTATATTTTCAATCATAAAACAAGGAGATATGGATGTATAAATTACTATGTACCTGCTTCTCAAACATGTAGTATGCTATATGGTTGCGTGGAGATTCTCTTTGAGACCTTTTGAGAAGGATGTACCTATAAATGTTCACATACCGAATGTTTTCTATTAATTATTCACTGAGGTAAGAAAGTGCATGATAATACTCAAAGTGAGTGGGAACTATTTTACCATTGATCTTATAAAAGTATGGTCCATTCTCTTTAGTTTTGTAGAGTCTTAAATTTTTGTGTCTATTAAAATAGTATAAACACTAACAACATTTCCTATAGTGGTATCATGAATACAACTTTACGAATGGCGCTAGAGTGATAATAATCGATAAGGAGAATGTCGAGGTAATGGGAAGGGGAGGAAAACAACACTTGCATAGTTTTTAGAAAAGCGGGCCTATTGAAGGCTTCTTTTTGTATCTCATGGATGTGGAATGGAAATGGTTTTCGTAGTACAACATGTTTCAGGGGTGAAGAGTCCTAAATGATCAATAGTTCAATGTATGATTTAAGTATAATGAACCATGGTATTTTTTTAATGTGTGTTATAAAACCATTTATCTATGTTTCTATAATATAAATCCTCAAAACCAAAATTTAGTACGTCTGTAAGGTGATATCCCTTGAAACTACATTGGATATCCAATATGAGTGTATATACCCCTATAAGGAGTTCCCATTGAGTTACGAGACAATAATATTCTATGGAAACTATTCATATTTTATGTTTATTGATTTTAAATTATTAATAGGATGTAATGGCCAGTTTCTTATCATCCATAAAAGGATATTTATTAGTTTAAGGTGTCTTTTACATCCCCATAGAGCTGTACATATATTCAAAAAGGTGAATGGGTTGTTTAGGAAGGTTGAGATAGACTATAAAATCATCATATAGGTGGAGTGATTCCAATCCTATATATTGATTATTACGGAGAACATTAGGATAATTTACCACCTTTTATAGATAATTTAATTGATGTGTTCCCGAATAATTTTTTTTGTGTGCCTTATAATTGAGAGGTAGAGTTCTTTATTGTATTGGTTACAAGAACTACACCAGTGCCCATTCATTTTTATAGGATGTCCACTACAGAGTTTTTGGAGCACAATATAAAATTGGAGGACTCATAATGTAAGGATTTTATATTGACTAATAATTCTCCCTAGATTTCAATTTTACATTTTACCAAAAATGTGGATGAAACCATCAGGATTGGTGATAATTTTTTTATGTTGAATTAGCATGCTATAAATAAAAGCCAAAATTTTCCTCATATAGATTCCATATTTTATAAGCACTGAAGAGCTAATGTTTTCCCAATGATTGATTTGCGGCTAGGCTATCACCAAGCACATGTTAGACCATAGGACATACCTCATACAATGTTCCATAAAAGGTATGGAATTTATTTGATATTTTTCATGTTGTTTAGTATCATTAATGCACTAGTAATCTTCCTGGATTTGATGTATTAGGTTTTCCTATTGTATTTCGATTCATTTATGGTATTTTAATTTAAGGACATCTTTCTGTATTACTGTACTCATCATTACCATGTTAAAAATATTGGTATTATTCTAAATACACTTGGAGAGAATCAATTATATACTATGTTTAATAAATTAAACTTTTTAATCCTGAAATTTCACTTCTTGGGTCACATTATCTTAAATGTAGAAGTTTTAGTTGATATAGATGAGGTTAGAGTTGTAGTTACTTAGGAGCTATTGATGATTTATTTTTATATACATTTTCACTTAAGATGACTAGATATTTTAATGGAAATTTATATAGGTGTATACTGAGTAGTAGTTGAGATCCATATTTGAGGAGTTACACTTATAGGTCCAATATCATCATGGTTATCTTATTCATTTACCTTTAGTAGTGTCGAATTACTACAAGGAGAGAGTGAGGATGATGAAGTTATTGGGGTTTTGATGATTTGTCTTAAGGGTTAGTGTTTTGGGGAAGGATCCAACAACAAATGTGACTATTGATGATTATGATTTCTTTCACATCTATGGACTAATTTGGGTTCCTAAAAATGACTACGACCAACTAATGATAGAGACCCATTCTTCGGTATGGTATATACACTATAGGATTAAAATGATGAATCATAACCTACATTTCTATTATTTATTACAAGGTATGAAAAGGGTGATAACTTGTATTATTACTCAACATTCCAACAGTCAGCAGGTTAATGTAGAACAGTAGTGACCAGGCAATATTTTACTACCTTTTTCTATTCTTGACTGCAAAATTGATATGTCTCTAGGTATTTTGCGACTTTCTTACTGATATCCTCATTATTCTATTACGTAGTATTTTTTATCTTCTATAGGCTTTATGATATCAATCTCATATAACATATAAAATATAAATTTACTGTGGATGAGTATAGATGATTGAATGTTAGCGATATTGTAAAACTACAAAGGGTCCCTTGTATAATCATTTTTATGGAGATTAATGTATCTTGCATTTGTTCTAGTAGGTATTATAGAAATATTTAGAAACACACATGATTTTGAGCCCAAACAATCACCCTCTGACTTACAGTTTGATATAATAGTTGTTTCAGGAGTTAGAGGACATTCTATCAGCATCTCTCCATAATTTCTCATGGTTATTGGGAGAAATATATTCCTTTATATTATCTCACAAAAAAGTAGATTTTTTGATACTATACAGATAGATCCTTATAAGGGATTATATGGAAGGCTATGTCATTCTCCTCCATGATAGATGGAGGTTGGTGATGTAGTTCAATGTGGACCTATTCTCATTCAAAACACTTTGGAGTACGTTTAAATGATTTATAAGAAAATGAATAAAGATTGAAATAACCTGAATTATTATTCCAATCCTCAACATAAGACACTATATTTTGAGGTGGGTAGTTGGGTTTTATTATGTGTTCTACCAATATTTGGAAATAAATGGAATTAAAAAACAATGAATCTATCACCTCCTTACATATGGACCTTCATAATTTGGGAGGGAGGCGAGCCATAATCATATTGTTTGAAGTTACCTCAGAGGTTCCTAGTCCTGGATGATGTCTTCTGTGTATCCCATCTTTGATAATATAAATTAGATCCATTTCATATTCATCAGCTGAAGGATTATGAATTTGAGGTTATTCATCCTTTAAAGAACACCCAATTCATATTTTTGACCTTTAAAAAAGGATCTCAATGGTTTTTCAATTCCTCTGGTATGGTTGATATGGTAGCATTACCATGTATAGGATTATATCTGGGAGTGTGAGGCTAAATTATGTTCATAGAGTCTAGAGTTATTCTCAGATAATGTTTTAGCAGTCCCAAAAGGAAAACATGTGGATGATTTTATTTTTGGGGAACGAATGATAGATCCTATGTTTTTCAGTGAGGAATAAGACCACATTATTTTTGTTTGATTTATTTTTTTGATATAATGATCCCAAATAAATTAGTGGTGGAATCAAGAGTTTCTAGGGCTTGTTTGGATCATAGAGATAATAATAGTATAGGAAAGGGGGTTGGGGCACCATTTGAAAAAACCATGCACTTGATGTCGCACATTATGGAAAACCCATGTGATGTATTGCATTCCTCCACAAATGGGAGATAATGGGATGGGTACCGTTACAAAAAATTTACCGACAAACCTTGTTGGAAAATAATATATGTAAAAGTAGTAGAGATCCATTTGGTTCATGGTTTGTCCAACCATGTGGAAAAACCATACACCCATTAAATTATTTGATGGCTTATATATTTTAACGTTCTTTTTTAATAACTGACATTATATCACTTATTCTTCATACACATAATATGATCCTCCATTGAGAGCTCCTCTAATAGACTCACCATGGTTTTGGAGAAGTTTATCTATCCGAACGCTTTTTTATGATGTCGTATTTCAGATTAGATTTACACCATTAATGGAATTAATCCATTGCATTATATCCTTAACCTATCTCACATTCTTATGTGCTATTTATGTTAATGCTAATATTCATTGTTTTTAGGGTATTCATCTATTCTTTCATTTTCATCAAATTTTGGTCCAACTATGAGAGGATACTCTATGAATTTTCTACCACATGAATAAGGTTGGTATTCTATCCCTTTCCCTATGATTTTGTGGTCTATCTGATTATTGTTAGTGTGCTTTATGATACAGCTACAAGATGTTCATCCTAAAATTATTAAAGGTAATGATTTAGTTGTGGGAACCATTACAGTTTTACTTTTTAGAACTTTTCTATTAGTATAGGATATCTACATTGACTTGATCCACGTTAGAGGTGAGTTCATTTATCAACTGCTTTATAGAACCACTACTTTTGGTGTGTGATACCGCCATCTTTTAGTGGGAGACTTATAAAATTAAATGTAATAAATAGATATTGAAATGCCACTTTTTCCCTGTTATTAATTATATTAAAGTAATTAAACAATTTTTGGACAACAAAACCTCAAAGTATCATTGAATCTATTTTGAGGTTATTGTGTTTATTGACAAAGTGGGACTCCTTGATTTATTTGTTCATAAAGCAGACCACGATGTATAATTTTGCTGACCATGGGGGTTTAAATGGTGATTTTTAAGGATCAAGAGATGTTACTGCCTTTCCATGTTTGATTGAAGAGCCTCGACAATGGAATGGACAATCTGGATGTGGTTTAAAAGTCTAGACATAAGCTGGAGCCGTTTTCCAGTGTTTGCAAAATTTTTGGGCCAGAAAATAGAAAAATTGAGCGATGTTTTTTTGGCAATGGGTGTTGTGTGAAAAATTATAGTGGGGAACAAAAAATAATACAGTGCATGAAAATTTCCATGATGTGTGAAAAATAAAGTGGTGCATGAAAAATTTGCATGATGTGTGAAATATTAGAGACGAGCCTAAAATATTGGTTTGGTTCATGAAACAGAGAAATGTATTTTTTTCTCAAGAGGTGTTTCGAGATCAGAAGCTTGAAAATTTGAAAAGGCATGATTTGTGTGAAAAATTAGAGCATGGCGTGAAATAAGTTATTGTGCGGAATATGTGTTTTTCATGCTCAATGAGGATTATGCGTGGAAGGAGTGTTTTTAGTGCATGGGTCGATTTAGCCTATAAATATGAAGTGAAACCCTCATTCAATAAAACTCAAGACTTAGAGAGTATCTGAGCTCTGGCGCACGAAATAGGAGTGCACATGAGAACTGCAAGAAAACAACACGTGTGCACATAAAATAACTATGTTCGCACAAAATAGAGGTTGTGTGGAAAAGAAGACGGTTGTGCAAAAATAAGATTGCACATGAAATCTGAAAATTATGCCCAAGGTAGTGTAGAGGAGTTGTGTAAAAGTAGATGTTGCGCATAAAATATTTGGTTGCATATAAAAGAGGTGTTGTAAAAAAAATTATTTCACACAAGGTAGTGGAATTACATGCATGTTGTAGTAAGGTTTACGTGTAAAAATTGTGGTTTTCCGGTACACCTGGTGCAAAGTGAGATTCTTCTATGGGCGATTGTTGGGAATAAAAATAATAAATATCGGATGTTATGGATGCAAATTTTATTAGAGATAATGTAGAGTCTTATATGTTTCTAAACATTGAGTGGATCCTTTCTAGGGTAGTGAGAAAAGGAGGAGGAAGAAGGTGAACCACTCCACAGGTAGTGAGCCAGAGAGAGACATAGGGAGTGACCCTTGGGAAAGCAGTGAGATGACCCTAAACATTGATAAGGTAGTGTGCCAAAGCATCGAAGTGATCTTTCCTAAACATTGTAAATTGGAAGTGATATTTAGTGGATTTGGTACAATGGAACATCATCATTGTATTATCCATAGATGTAGCCCAGTGAGGGTGAACCATGTAAAAATCACTATGTCTGCCAGATTTTTTACCTGCATTGAATCGAATGCATCATCATCAGATAAATAAGTAAAGAAAAACATAAAATTTAACAACATAAGATAAAAAAATTGAACCTCATAATATAGAGGTCATGATCTAGTAGAGCAAGAATAATTTCTAAAAAGAATATCCATACCCGGATTCACCCCCCTCTTAGGCTACCTAGGACCATTTTTTGTCCAAAAAATTGGTATTATAGGAATATGTTTCTTTAATCATATTTTTCTGCTATGACTAGGTTTATTCGATTTTTGTGATTGAATATTTAGTCAGCTCTTATCTTGTTGTGCCATGAAAAAGGTAAAAAGAACAAAGAAGAAGCTGATGTCCAATGGTATTCCTCAGTGTGGAAGTGTTTATGGAAAGAGTGTAATTCTAATAATGGAATCAAACAACTTGCTGAATTAAGTATTGGATGAATCCGATAGAGAAAATATAGATTTAATTAATTTTGATGTAGGAGTGAGTAATGTACTTGAAATTCAATGTGATGTTGAAACTACTAATGATGAACAAGATTCAAGAAACACATTGTTAGATGATGTCGATATGACAAAGGAATTGGATCATAAATTGGATGAAGAAGTAAAATGTAAAGATATTTGGATCCAGGTACTCGAAATTGAGGTCAACAAGCTAAGATTATTAAATAAAATAGTTATTTAAGTGGCTATTGATCTGAGGGAGATAAATGATTCCCAAGCTGAATAACTGCAAAAGATTTCTGAAGAGAGGGAAAATATCAAAGGTGATGTTAAGGGAAAGAATATGAACTCAAATGAAACTCGGAATATGAAATCTATCAATGATGATCTTGCTACACAACTATCTGAATTTTATTAGAAGAATCAAATTCTACAACAAGAGAATGCATCCATATCTGATTCTATTGCTGAAGAAAAATTGAAAATAAATTAGCAAAGTGAAATGGTAGAGATGCTCACACAAGAATTGGAAGATGAGATGAGTAGTGGAATGAATCTCAAAAGATAACTCAACACCCAATTTGAATCAAGAGATAAGAGGATTATGCAACTAGAGGAAGTGCTAAAGATAGTCAAGAAAGAATTGGAGAAACAAATTCTAAAGAGAATCCCATGTTGAAGGATTCCTTACATTCATTATTTGATTATCATTCACCAAGTGATGATGAAATGAAATAAAAATATTCTACTTTAGTGAAGATTCATGAAAGGATTGTATCATCCCAAAGTCCATCCATTTTTTGAAAATATGAAATTTGATAAGATGACCTCACTTCTATGCATGATCGAAAATGAGTAGTTAAAATCTACTGAAATAAGAAAAACATTGTAGGTTCTAGAGATGGACCTAAAAAGGATTTTTCATGAAGAAATGATATCATGTGCTATTGTTGTGGGATTCATGGCCATAAATAATGATTTTTTTAGAGTCTCTGGTATAAATTTTCAGGCTATGAAAAATAAAAACTATAATAAATATGAGAATAAGAAGAAGCGTCATGAGAAATCAGAGAGAAGAGTCCTTCAGTGGTGAATATTCATCATATGCTATTACTGTGGAAGAATGGGACACACTATGAGTATGTGTTAGGATGCCCAGGAGCTCAATGTCAGATGAAGAACTCAAGATGCATCCACATCTCAGCTGAAAAATGATGAAATGAGGTATGCCTTTGATGGAAGATGTTTTATATGTTCTCATTATGGGCTTTTGGTGAGACTTTTCATTAAGAAGAAAGCATGAAAGGAAAAGGTGCTTGAATGGAGATTCTCTACAAGAGTGATGTATAATGAAAAATTATACACTAGGAGACAATGGTAAGTTGAATAATAGGCTTAGAACCTCAAGTGAATCACAAGGAGATGAAAAAAATGTGTATCAGTCACCTTCTATACCACAATCACAATAGATCACCTAGAAATAACATGAACAAATATGGAAGAAAAATGAAGGAGATGCTACATTTGTGAGTAAGAAGAATGAAAGTTCAGTGGAGGACTCACCACCAATGAAAAATAGTGTGGTGACTCATATATATGATAAAATAATGATGAAAAAAATTGCATTGAAAAATTTGTATGTAGTGTGCCACAATAAGAAGTAGAGGAAAGAGGAAGATCACTGCAATGATAGAAGAAGAAAGGGAAGCTGACAAGAAGAGAGATTCTTACCCAAAGAAGGAATCAATGGAAGTGGCATATTTGTGGAACTTCAAAGATGAAAATGTGAACCAGTGTGCTTAACCCCAAAATTTTAAGAATGGACAAGACTATAGAATAAACATATCAGAAAAAGACTCATAATGTGGGTAATGAATTCTTAGTCATATGGCCAGAGAATTTGAAGTTTCCTATGAAACTAGATGAATCAAGGAAAAAGTGTAATAATCTGCAAGAATTAATCAAAGGGTTGACCAATAATGATCAACCAAAATCCTCACCTTGATGATTCTAACAGGGCCCTCTCCCTATATATATAATGGTTATTAACTGATGATTCATGGGTTTTAGGTTATAGGGAGATACGATCCAAGGGGAAGTAGCAGCTAAAATTGAAAAATGGAGAAGTGATATGCTTCAGAGTCTCAATTGATTCTAATTAGGTACTAGATGTGAATAAAATGGGGGAAACTAAGAACAATGGAATGTGATCGTGTTATTAACATTATCTATTATTTCCTACACCAAATTCCAACTCAGTAGGCTTATAGATTTTGATAATGGCTCAATGTCAAGTTCCAGATGAAAATAAATGATGTTGGAGGAGAAAAATGATTATGGGTCAAAATAGTGGACCTAACCATAATAAGTGATGAATAACATTGGGAAGCATGAAATATGAAAATCAGTTGCAAGATCCATTAATGAAACAATTGTATGACCCAACTCAAGTGATGTCTATCGAGAGAAGATCGAGAGAAAAAATATTTCAAGAGAAGCAGCAACATTCCTTTTTTTCATAATTATGTATTTTGTTCTAACATTATGGTATCAGCTGAATATGTTTAGGATACCAAGAAGTTTTAAGAGAATATAAATAGTGTTTTAACAAGAATTTGAGAAACTTTTTTGAAATAAATGATTTCATTGAGCTATTTCCTAATGAATGTAATGAGGAGGAATGAAACACAAGGGGATCAAAAAAGGCTAATGTTGATTCAAATAAAGATATCGCTGATGGGAAGAAGAATTAAAATATGTATCTGCACAAAATCCATGAATTCGAGCTGAAATTGATATGTAGAATATCATTGGTGATCAGTCATCTCTAGTCCAAACAAGAAGAATGAAATCACTACAGTAGACTTATTTCATATCTCAGGTTGAGCCGAAATGTGCCGCTGATGAAGCTAGAGATAGAAACTGGCTTAAAGTAATGAATGAAGAGCTTGATTAGATTGAGCGAAATCAGACGTGAGAGATTGTTTTGAGGCCAGTAGAAAAGAATGTCGTCAGGACTAAATGGTTCTATTTCAAAAAGATGAATAAATACGGTACATTGATTCGTAACCAAGAACAACTAGTTTTCAATGCATACTCCCAGATCGAGGTAATTGATGTCGATGAGACATTTTCCCTAGTTTAAAGGCTTGAAAAAATAAGATTATTCTTAGCCATTGTGGTATAATGAAAGTTCAATGTTTTCCACATGGATGTCAAATCTGCATTCTTGAATAGGATTCTGGAAGAAAAAGTGTATATCGAGTATCCATATGGATTTTTCATTCATGATTATGAGAAAAAGGTTTGTAGGATTAATAAATCGTTATTTCGGTGGAAACAAGCACCGAGAGCATGGTACTCTAGGATTGATCAGTATTTGTAGAAACATGGTTTCCAGCTTGGTGGAGTTGATTAAAAAATAAATTTCAACAACAATAGTAATAAAATGATGATGGTACTGGTTTATGTCGATTACATAATATTTGGCAGATCAGATGAGGCACAGTTTAGCCAGTTTTCTAAATTCATGAAACATGAGTTCAAAATGTCTATGATTGGTGAGATAATGTTTTTTATTTGTCATACAGGTGGCACAAGAAAGGAATAGAACCTTTATTTCTCAATCCAAATATGCCAAGGAGGTTATTAAAAGATTTGGAATGGAAAATTCCAAGGAGATGAAGACTCTAGTTGCAACCCAAATGAAATTATTAAAAGATGATAATGTCAAGGAAGTTAGTATTATATAATACAAGTAGATTATTGGGAGTGTATTGTACCTGATAGCGATGAGACTTGATATTGTTTTCGCCACATGCCAAACAGCGTGATATCAAAGTAATCCCAAGGAAAGCCACATTATTTCTGTAAAAATAATACTTCGGTATATCAAGGGAAAGGTGTATTTTGGTTTGATATATAGTGACTAATCTAATTTATAGTTATTGGGATACACTGATGCAGATTAAGATGGTTCAGCAGGTAGAGTTATTGAGATATACTGATGCAGATTGGGCCGGTTCAGCAGATGACAAGAAATCGACTTTAGAATGTTCTTTCTATCTTGGTGGTTTGTGTATATCTTGAATAAGCAAGAAGTAAGATTTCATTTCATTGAGCACTGCAGAAACTGAGTATATTTCCTCCACTCAAGCATGCATACAATTATTGTGGATGAAGAAGCAGCTTGATTATATGGGTGTTGAAGTGAAATATTTGATCCAAATTCAGTGTGATAACTCAAGTGAGATAAATATCAGTGAAAATACAATACACCACTCAATGACAAAGAACATTGTGATAAAGTATTATTTTATCAAGGAGTATTTATAACAGGGAATTGTGGTGTAGGAGTCTATGCCTACAACACTACAGGTTGTAGACATTCTATCAAAGGCCTCACCCAAGGAAGCTTTTGAGAGACAAATATTGGATCTGGGAGTCCAGTCAACTCCCTGCACTTGAAAAGTCTTTGTGTGGGACACCCCCTCTCCCTGAGGTATGTGGGATTTTCCCTTATGTGCTGATATTTGTTCTCTACTCTGTTTCAGACCACAAAGGAGTGATATTTGGGTTTGTTGACAAAGTTGGATAACTAGTGACTCCTCCAGTTGGAGAAACTGTGGATACAGAAGGGAGATATAGTTTTAGTCAAAGACACATTGTCAATCTGGAAGGTGGAGCAGTGATGTAGTGGAAGAGCAATGAGAAAGGGGGAGTATTTAAATCTGACTATGCTAGAAGTGATCGATCAATGATTAGATATCACGAAAACTGAGGATCATGATAAAATTAGAAGAGTGTTGTTGGAATGGTGTCTGAATGATTCTAGATATCACCTATTTTTTGAGAGTTGTATCAACAATTGGTATCTATTAGGAAATTGGAATCTGTTTGGTGTCAATAGTTGATGATAGGAATGAAGTGATTCTTTGATTAACATTTCATTTACTCTTGTTTCTCACACCAAAAATTGCTAATATGGGTTGTATAAGTTGAGTAAATATTTGATCGATATCTGTATTGCAAGAGGTGTATGGTAGTAGCAGTTGGAAGAAGATTTAATAAGGTATTAAAGTATAGATAATCATTATGAAAATAGTTTTTAACAAATACAAAGGGGGATATTTTTGGGAAAAACCCTCAAAGTATCATTGAATCATTTTGGAGGTGATTATGTTTCTTGACAATGTGGGACACCATGTTTTTTTTCACAAAGTAGACCATGTTGTGTAATTTAATTAACAAAGGGGGTTTACATAGTGATTTGTCAGGATCAATAGTTGTTATTGACTATCCATGTTTGATTGAAGAACCTTGACAATGGAATGGACAATCTGGAGGTTGTACAAAAAGGGAAGATACAAGGTGGAGTCGTTTTCAAGTGTTTGCAAAATTTTTAGGCCTAAAAATCGGAAAATGGAGAGATGTGTTTTTGGCAATGGGATGTGTGAAAAAAAATAGAGTGGTGCTCAAAAAATAAAGCGGTGCACAAAAAATTGGCATGATGTGTGAAAAATAGTGTGTTGCGTGAAAAATTGGAATGATGTGAGAAATATTGGAGAGGTGTGTGAAATATTGGTGTGTTGCACGAAATAGAGGAATGTTGTTTTTCGCGCAAGAGGTGTTTCGAGATCAGAAGCTCAAAAAATGGAAAATGCATGATGTGCGTGAGAAATTGGAGTATGGTGCGAAATACGGTGTTGCACGGAAGAAATGTTTTTGGCACTCAATTAGGATTATGTAAGGAAGGATGTTTTTTCACGCTGGGGTTGATTTTGCCTATAAATATGAAGTGAACCCCTCATTTGAAAAATATCAACACCTAGAGAGTATCTGAGCTCAGGCGCATGAAATAGGAGTGCACCTGAGAGTTGGGTGAAAACAACGTGTATGTGCGTAAAAGAATTATTTCACAAAAAGTAGAGGTTGCGCAAAAAAGAAGACTTTTGCAAGAAAAGTGGATTGCACGCAAAAGTAGAAAATTACATGAAAGGTAGTGTAGAGGCTACGCGTAATATAAGAGGTTGCGCGTAAATTTAGTGGTTGCACGTAAAATTAGTGTTGCACAAAAATCGTATTTCACGTAAGGCAAGGGAATTACACGCATGGTTTATTAAGGGCTGCGCGTAAAAATTGGGTTAGCCCGATACACCCCGTGCAATGTGTGATTCATCTATAGGTGAAAGTTGGGCATCAACAGAGCATATATCAACAGTAAAAGATGCATATTTCATTTGAGATAATGAGGAGACCTAAAGGTATATAAACTATGAGTGGATCCTTTCTAGAGTAGTGAGCAATGGAAGAGGAAGAAGGTGATCCACTCCAATGGCAGTGAGCCAGAGAGAGAGACATAGGGAGTGACCCATGGGAAAGTAGTGAGCTGACCCTAATCATTGAAAAGGCAGTGTCTCTGAGCATAGAAGTGATCTCACCTGAACATTGTAAATTTTCAGTGAGCTTTAGTGGATTTGGTACAACAGAACATCACCGTTGTATGCTCCATGGACATATCCCACTAAGGGTGAACCTAGTAAAAAATCTATGTGTCTGCCTTCATTCTTCCCTACATTGAATCCAAAGCATCATCATCAGATAAATATGTAAAGAAAAAGATAAACGTTAATAATATAAAAGAAAAAAAGTGACCATCATAATATATTGGTAAATATCTTGAGGGGAATGATTTTTTAAAAAAAGAATATACATACATTTACTTAACCACCCCCACCCCCCTCTCAAGGTATCTAGGCCCCTTTTGGTCATAACAATTGGTATCAAAGGAATATGTTTCTTTTATCAGATTTGTTTTCTCTGACATGGTTCAGTCGATTTGGGTGATAGATGATATAGTCTGCACTTATCTTTTTGTGCCATGAAGAAGGTAAAAACATCAATGAAGAAGCCAAAGTATGATGGCATTCCTCGGTTTGGAAGTGTTTAAGAAAAGAGTTTAATTCAGCTAAAGGAATAAAAAATATAGCTGAAAGAATGTTGGGATGAATCATATAGATAAAAGTTATATTCGCTTAATAGTGTTGTAGGAGTGATTAATGTACTTGAAATTCAATGTGATTTTGAAACTACTAATGATGAAGAAGTTTCAAGAAGGATATTGGTAGGTTATGCCAATATGACAATAGAATTGTATCGAAAGTTGGATGAATAGGTAAAATGTAAATATATCTTGATCTAGGTACATGAAATTGATGAAAAAAAGATAAGAGGATTAAATAAATGGCTTTTTGATCTATCCAATGATCTGAGGGAGAAGAATGATTCCCATCTGGAAGAACTAAAAAAGTAGTCTATAGATAGAAAAAATCTCAAAGGTTATGTTAATGGAAGGAATCTGAACTCAGATAAATTCAAAATCTGAAAGCCAACAATGATGATATTGGTACACAACTATCTGAATTAGTTCAAAAGAATCAATGTATACAATAAGATAATGCAACCATCTCTAATTATATTGCTGAAGAAAAATAGAAAATAAATCTGAAAAGTGATATGGTAGATAAGCTCACACGAGAACTGGAAGATGTGATGAGTAGTGGAAAGAATCTCAGAAGGGAACTCAATGTGCAAATTGAATCAAGAGATAAAAAGATTCTGCAACATGAGTAAGATCTAGAGTTATTCATGTAAGAAATGGATAAATCTAATTCTAAAGAGTATCCCAAGTTGAAGGATTCCTTACACTTATTATTTTATTATCTTTCAGCAGGTGGTGATGAAATGAAAACCAAATATGCTACTTTAGAGGAGAATCATGAAAGGATTGTATCATCCCAATGGTCATTCATTTTTGGAAAATATGTAATAGGATATGATGATTCCACTTCTATGAATGATAGGAAAAGTGCAGTTAAAATCCCTGAAAATAAGAAAAACTTTGTAGGTGTTGGAGATGGGCCTAAACGGCTTTTACATAATGCAATGATAGAATGTTATATTTTTGTGGGATTCATGGTCATATATTGAGATTTTGTTTAGATGCTCAGGAATACATTTCAGGGTATGAAAATAAAAACAATAATAAATCTGAGAATCAGAATAATCCCAATGAGAAATCAGAGAGAAGAGTATCTAATAGGCGAACATTCCTCAGATGCAATTACTATGGAAAAATGGGACACACTCTGAGTATGTGTAAAGATGATCTAGAGTTCAATGTTAGAAGAATGACTCAAGATTCATCAACATCTCATCTGAAAAATGGTGAAATGAGGTACCCCTTTGATGGAATATGTTTTGTGTTTTCTCATTATGGGAATTTTTAATGACATTGTTGTAAGCAAAAAATCAAGAAAGGAATTGGGACTCGAAAGGAGATGCTCAACTACAGTGATGCATAATGATAAATTATACACTAGGAGACAAAGTGGTAAGTTGAAGAATATTCTTAGAGCCTCATGGGAATCACAAATAGCTGAATGAAATGTGTATCAGTCACCTTCACTACCACTCCCACAATATATCACTCAGAAAGAACATGAACAAATCTTGTAGAAAATGGAGGAGATGCTATAGTTTTGAGTAATAAGAATGAATGTTCAGTGGAGGACTCACCACTAGTGAAACACAGTGTGGTGAATCATATATATGATAAAATAATGATGAAAAAATAATGAATTGAAAAATTTGTATGTCGTCTGCAACAATGAGAAGTGGAAGAAAAAGGAAGATCCCTACAATGGAAGAAGAAGAAAGGGAAGATTGCAAGCCGAGAGATTCCTACCCAGAGAAGGAATCAATGGAAGTGGCATATTGGTGGAACATTAAATATGAAAATGTGTACCAGTGGTCTTAAACCACAAATTTTGATAAATTACAGGATTGTATAATCTACATATCAGAAAAAGACTCATCAATTGGGTAATAAATTCTTAGTCATATGGCCAGAGGAGTTGAAGTTGTCTAGGCATCTAGAAGAAGCAAGGAAAGATTGTGATGATCTAAAAGAAAGAATCAAAGTGTTGACCCATCAGGATCAACCAAAATTCTTACATTGATGATTCCAAGAGGGACCCTCACCCTACGTATAAAAATGCTATTAAATGATGATTCATGTGTTTCAGGTTTTAGGGAGATATTATCCAAGGGGAAGTGGCATCTAAAAATGAAATGTGGAGATGTGCTATGCCTTAGAGTTTCAATTGATTCAAATTAGGCACCAGACGTGAATAAGAATGGGGGAAATTGAGCATAATAGAAAGTGATTGTGTTATTAATGTTATCTCTTATTTCCTACACCTATTTCCAAATCAGTAGGCTTATAGATTTTTTTGATTGCTCAATGCCAAGTACTGGAGGAAAATAAATGACATAGGAGGAGAAGAATGATTATGGGTCTAAACAGTGGTCCTAAGCACAGAAATATTTCTACAACATCAGGGAGAATGAAATATCATAATCAGATGCATGATACATCAATGCATCAACTGGATAACCCAAATCAAGTGTTATCTATCAAGAGAATACTAAGAGAAGAAATACTATTGGAGAATTAGAAACATTCATGTATTTCATAATTATCTATTTTTTTCTAACATTGTGGTATCAACAGACTATTTTCAGGATACCTAGAAGCTGTGAGTGAAAATTAATAGTGTTTTAACAAGAATCTGAGAAAAGATGTTAATAAAAATGATTTCATTGAACAATTTCCCAATGAAAGTGATGAGGAGGAAAGCATCATAAGGGGAGAAAAAGTAGCTGATGTTGATTCAAATGAAGATAATTATGATGAGAATGAGGAAGTAAAATCTATATCTACACAAAATCCAAAGAGTCAAGATGAAATTGAAATGCCGAATATCATTGGTGATCGGTCATTTCAGGTTCAGACAAGAAGAATGAAATCACTACAGAAGACATATTTCCAATCTCAGGTTGAGTAGAAATGCTTCGCTGATGCAGCTGAAGATGAAAATTGGCTTCAGGTAATGAATCAAGAGCTTGACTAGATTGAGAAAAATCAAACATGAGAGGTTGTTTAGAGGCCATCAGATAAGAATGTCATCAAGACTAAATGGGTCTATCGTAACAATATGAATGATGATTTCACAATGATTCTGAATAAATCACAAGTAGTGTGAAATGAATACTCCCAATTAAGGGGAATTGATGTCGATGATACATTTTCACCAGTTTCCAAGCTTGAGAAAATCAGATTATTCTTAACCATTGTTGTACAACAAAAGATAAAAGATAACTAGATAAATTTCAAATCGGAATTCTTGAATAGGATTATAGAGGAATAAGTGTATATCGAGATGTCATATGGTTTTCTCATTCATGAGGATGAGAACAAGGTTTGTTGGCTAAAGAAGGTGTTATATGGGTTGAAATAAGCACCAAGAGGATGGTACTCCAGGCTTGATTAGTATTTGAAGAAAATAGGATTCTAGGGTGGTGGAGTTGATTAAAATATATATTTCAGCAATAACAACAATCAAAGGATGAAGGTTCTGGTTTATGTCGATCATATAATATTTGGCAGATCAGATTAATCAGAGTGTAGAGAGTTTTCCGAATTCAAGAAACATGAGTTCAAAATGTCTCTGATTGGGGAGCTAATGTAGAGACCCAAAATCCTGACGTACATGGACATTACATTACTTTTGTGGAACACTTAATACATAACAAAAACAGAAAAACAAGGACCGTAATAGTTTAGTGTCTTTGGAAACATGGAATATAATCTTATAATTTTTGTGAAAGATTTTCAACATCTCCCATAAAGATCTCCCCCTTTTGTTTTCATACATAAAACCTTTCTTTATATCCTGGGGAAAGGAAAACATATAAAGGGTGATCTCAAATTCTCAGTAAGGGTAAGCATGGATAAAATAAAACAAATCATATACATTTGAACTTAAAAACATAACATAATATTTAAACATCAAAATCTTGGGCAATGACATAAAACATCGTAGTACATAAGGCATAGATCATAAAGAAACATTAATCATGATAAACTAGAATGGGAATAAAATATGTAATTGTGGCATACTTTAAGCACATGTAATGATATCCATAATAGGCAAGGCATTGCTGCCAAGACCATGTTAGTGGACAAAGTCCCTTACTGAACTGGGTTTACTTGATGTCTCATCCCTTTATTACTGAAACAGATTTACATTCCGTTCCAGCCATGTCTATCTCATGAGATATAAATCTTTACTTAATGCATTAGAGGGAGATATAGGTCCCACCCATCTCATAATGAAATCATTCTTTTGTGTGCCACAACATAAACATAAATCATTCATCATAACCCAAAGAATAAAATGGGTTTCATAAATATCATCCCATCATAACATAATCCATATAAAACAAATGGATATCATTTCATCATAAGAAAAGTGAAACCATGAAAATCATATAGACATTATACATGAAACATAAACATATTAAATAATGTCATCTTAGATGGAAAAATGGTTTTGGTAAAACACTTGAAATGAATTCATGAGGAAAATATCATTTCTTCTTCAAAATCAATTTCTTTTCACAAAACGTCATGCCATTATAAAAGAAAGATATTTTTTTTGAAATAGTCATGAAATATTTTGGAGGAATATTCATGAAAATAAGTCTTTATAAAACCATAAAAATCCTTTCATGACGTATAAGTTAAAAAAACATTCTCCTCATACTTTTGTCGAAAAAGTCAAAAAGTACCTCGTAACGTAAACAAAATAAATATTACATACATACCACGTAGTAAAAGACAAAATGGGTAAAAAGGACATTAAACATACATATGAACACTTTTAGAAAATGTGGACTTGGATGATAACAATAACTCTATCATATACTTACAAATAAACAATCTCGGATAAGAACGAGATTGGAAATGTTATCCCTTACCTTAAGTCTGATATGCTTCGTACGTTTCCGAATCTCCTGTGTAATGATTTAAATAATGTCATCGAATTATTTAAGAATCATATTAATTTTTATGATATCATATATGGTTCACTTATTACTTTATATTACCCGTTCTTTTGTAAATCCCATTTTAAAGGAATGTTTTGGGTAAAATCATCTTATTTATCGTACGTGTTTGGACTTGTTGCTTTTGATGTTATTATTACTTATATCATGATTTTCATACTTCAAAAATTTAAATCATGATTTATATATCATATATATTCATTATATATTCTGCATATACATGTATTTATAATAGTACATAACATATGGAGGTAAGAAATTAAATGCACCATTCATAGAGACGGTAAGCCGTATGTACGCATAACGCTACTTTAAATTATATTTATTATTTTAATGGAATAGGTATATTGTAATTTGAGTATAATATCATATATAATATCATTAACTCCATCCTTTATACATCCCACATAAGGCATTAACGAATCACATCACTTTGAGGGGGTGGTTGTCCGCACTTCCTCAAATGAGATCATCGTATTTACCCACTATGGAAAACATAAATGCTTGATATAATTGGGAATTAAAGAAGAATAAGGAAATAATAAAAATAATATATATCATATATAAATACAAATCCATCATAATGGCTACCATGAGAGGCGGTAGGAGAAAATCGAACAGTCATCGTTTCGTGAGGCGTTAGTTTCCCATCACAGAAACATTATGTTCTTCATCCATTAGATGGAGGTGTGCGTATGTGTAGTTAAAATACTTCTAATAACAATATACTAGTATATTTAGGATACTGGATTTGTTACAAAAAAGGATTAAAAAGAGTTTAGGGGTTGGAGAAGTAAAATAAAAGAAAACAACTTAAGAGAAACTATTACCTTTAATTTGGGTAACTTCCTTTGGATTGAACCAAAAGGACTTATTGAAGTTCCTTCTGCCTAATGTAAGGATTATAGGGGGAGGAGAGGGATGTAGGGAGATTTTTTTTTAGAGTTAGGATGAGACAAAAGGCTTGATAGGTGTGATGAATTGCATAGAAGTGGACTTCTTTTATAAGGGAGAGGAGGGGATCATTTGGAAAGTGTGGAAATATTATTTTATTATAAACTTATCTTCAGTTTCAAAAGGTCCCAAAATTTGTAAATATAAAGATAAGAAGACTCATGGTCGAAATAAAATAATCCAATCAGAATTGGACATGTTTTGGATAATATTTTAATCATTATAATCTTATTTATTTAAATCATTTATTAATGAGGTAAATACTGCACCATTATTGTGTCATAAATAATTTAATTTATTTGATGTCTAAAAATTATAAAAAAAATACCAACATGTAGGAAGTATTTTTATATTTCCAATGAATATTTATAGTCTAAATGTTAATTTGTATAGCCCCATATAAAAATTAATTACTAATGGATTTTCGTTAATGCCAATTTTGACTTCACATTAAATTAATTAATCTAATGTGTCATTGTCTTTCATAAGTGGCTCCATGGGGTCCAAAAATGGACCCATGGATCCCCATGGTCGGTCATTACTCATCCAGTAAGGTTTGGACAAGTGTTAAGGTAATTTTTAATTATTATAAAATTCTTTTAACCTTGAATTACCCTATTTACTTTTAACCGTGGTAAATAAAAGTTAAAATTTACAATTCACCAAAAAATATTTTTATCTTATTGAACCAAATTTTAATCCCTAATTTTAATTGTGTCTCTCGGATTTTCGAAATTCAAGTCACAGAAGCGGTAAAATTATGTTTTATAAACAATTGCAAAAGCTCCTAGGAGGTGGGTAAAAGATAGTGAAAAGTTCAATACAATTTTTATAAATCTAAAATTATTATAAAATGATTCCAATGAATTTAATTGATCTTATATAATTATTATGTATCTATTTTTACCTAAAAAAATTTAAATCAAATTAATGATTATTTAAATAAAAAGTCAGTTTTAACCAAAAACTCAGTGTTTTCACTATTCATCAAAATTTGACGTTTTTCAGAAAAATACCAAAAATTCAGACTAATCTATATTTGATATTCCAAATTCAAAAATGAATTCCATTTTTCAAAATTCAAAACATAGAAGTGGTATTAATTATTTTTAAAATTAATTCCCGTTATCAAAACAAATAGCTTGTTTTTAAGAAACAATAACTATCAAAAGATCAACATTTTTTATGTCCAAATTCAAAGTGAAATTAATTCCAATGACCAACATTGGATTAAATGATAAAAATATATTCTAATTACACTTTAAAACCAATTAAAAAGATAATCTAACCATATAAATTATTGCGATGAAAAAATTTGTTTTTAATTAAAATATAGTGTGTTTTTACTACTCATTAAAATATGAAAGTTTTCAGAATAATATGAAAAATTCATCCAAATAAAATTTTTATATCCTGATTCCAAGGAATAATTTTATTTTGTCAAATTAAACTTATAAAAATGTCAAAAACTAGATTTAAAATGGGTGTGCCATCAAAAGCCGGCAAAACTGCATTTTTTTAAAAATATTTTTTTTACACAAAAAAATTATTTTATACTCATATAATGCTCTAGAATATATGTAGGATGAATAATATTGTTATAAAATTTAAAATTTAGTTAATACTATTCATAACGGCTAGTTCATAATAATATTATAACAATATTTCATTGTTTAGTGAAACCCGGTATTACGTACTACACACGCTATCGAGGAAGGTCATGATTGCGTATAATGCAAGCCAAGTCAGGGTGGCGTGTAGTGCAAGACTCCTTTGTTGATGCGTATAAAAATATACTGCCATATTTCATTTATAAATTAAACAAAGTCTCTACTTAATGTTGCGTAGAATAATTTCTACAAAACGAACTTAAAATTGTGTGTAACACGAGCCAAGAATAGTGTTGAGTATACTGCAAGCTAATACGGTGTTGCGTATAGCGCAAGATATTATTGGTGTAGCGTACAACACATGTCATCAATTAAAAAGAATAATTCTCATAAAATCTCGGGTTGTTATAGATAACATTTTTCCTTAGTCTACAGGTGACACAAGGAAAGAATGACACATTCATTTCTCATTCCAAATAAGCCAAAGAGGTTCTGAAAATATTCTGAATGGAAAATTCCATGGATATGAAGACTCCATTTGCAACTCAGATGAAATAATTAAAAGATGATAATGTGAAATCACTTAATATTACAGAAACGAGGCAGATTATTGGGAGTGTATTGTATCTGACACCAACGAGGCCTGATATTGTTTCCTCCACATGCCAAGCTGCGTGATATCAAAGTAATATCAAGGAAATCTACATGCTTGCAGTAAAAATAATACTTCTATATATTAATGGAACAATTCATTTTGACTCAATATTTAGTGACAAATCATAGTAAGAGTTATTGGGATATACTGATGCAGATTGGGTCGATTCAATGGATATAGTTATTTAGATATACTGATGCAGATTGGGATGGTTCTTGGGATGACTGGAAATCAAGGTTAGGTGATGCTTTCTATCTTGTTAGTTATTTTATTTCCTGTCTAAGCAAGAAGCATGATTGAATATTATTTATCAAGGTAGAAGATGAGTATATTACTGCCACTCAAGCCCACACAATTTTATTGTGGATGAAGTAGCAGCTTAATGATATTGTCTTTGAAGTGAAATCTCCCATATGAATCTAGTGCGATAACTCTAGTTCGATCAATCATAGAAAAAATCCCTTCCATAACTCAAGGACAAAGAATATTGATATAAAGTATCATTTTATAATGGAGAAGGTTGAGTAGGGAATCGTGATGTTGGAGTACATGCCTACAAACCTACAAGGTCAAGACATTCTATCAAAGGACTTACCGAAGGATGATTTTTAGATGCATCGATTGGATATGAGAGTCTAGTTGGCTCCCCATACTTGAAACTGTGTGGATGTGGTACCCCCCCTCCCGAGGTATGGTGTATTTTTTCCTAATGAGATGATATGTGTTCCCTACACTATTACAGACTACAAAAGTGTGACCTTTGGGTTCATTGACAAAGGGGGAGAAATAGTGACTCCTCCCGTTGGTGAAACTGTGGATAACAAAGGTAGAAAATTTCATCGTTAAAGACACAGAGAAAAGTTGATAGGTGGAGCAGAGATATAGGGGGAGAGAAATGATAAAGGGGGAGAGTTTTAAATCTGATGATACATAAAGTGACCGATCAAAGAGTAGATATCATGACAGATAAGTATCATGATAAAAGCAGAAGTGTGGTGTTGGAATGGTGTCAGAAGGAATACAACTATCACCTATTGGTTTTGAGAGTGGTATCAAAAATTGGTATCTATGTGGATATTGCTATCAATTTGGGGTCAACAATTGATGTCTGGAATGAATTGATTCATTGATTAACATTTTATTTACTCGGGTTTCTCTCACCGAGCATTGGTAATGTGAGCGTAGAGTATATGTTGTGTAAATCGTTGATCGCTATCTGTATCACAAGAGTTTAATGGTGGAAGTGGTTGGAAGAATATTAAATAAGGTATCAAGGTGCATATAATCATTATGAGACGTGTTTTCAACAAATCCAAAGGGGGAGATTGTTTGGAAAAATCCCTCAAAGTATCATTGAAGCATTTTTGAGGTAATTGTGTTATTTGTAAAATTAGGACTACATGTTTTGATTGTTTAAAAAGAAAACCACGATGTATAATATGATGAAAAGGGGGTTTACATGGTGATTTTTTGGGATCATGGTATGTTATTGACTATCAATGTTTGATTTTAGAACCTAGACAAAGTAATGGACGATCTTGAGCTGGTAAAAAAAGAGAAGGTACAAAGTGGAGTTGTTTTCTAGTGGTTTCCAAAAGTTTGGGCCTGAAAATAGGAAAATAGAGAGATGTTTTTTTGGAAATGGGATGTGTGCGCAAAATTAGAGTGGTGTTTGAAAAATAAAGTGGTGAGAGAAAAATTGGAGTGGTGTGAAAAAAATAATGTAGCGCACGAATATTTGGTGTGATGTGCGAAATATCAGAGAGGTGCGCAAAATATTGGTGTGGGCATTAAATAGAGGAATTTAGTTATTCACTCAAGACGTGTTTCGATATCATAAGCTAGAAAATTAGAAAATGAATGAGGTTCATGAAAAATTGGATCATGGAATGAAATACATTGTTGCGTGGATGATATGTTTATCGCGTTCAATAAGGATTATGTGCGGAAAGAGGGTTTTTCGTGCAGGGTTAGATTTTTCATATAAATATGAAGTGAACCCCTCATTCAAAAAAACTCTAGACATAGAGAGTATGTTCAATCTGGAACATGAAATAGGAATGCACATGAGTGTTGAACAAAAACAACACGTGGTCATGTAAATGAGCTATTTTCACACAAAGAAGAGGTTGTTTGGAAAAGATGAATGTTGCACAAAAGTGTATTGCACGCAAAAGTAGAAAATTGCATGCAAATAAGTATAGAGGCTATGCATAAATTTAGATGGTTCTTGTAAAATAAGTGGTTGAGCATAAAATAGGTGTTGCAAAAAAATTGTATTTCGTGCAGGACTAGGGAATTACACATAAGGTGTAGTAAGGGTTGTGCATATAAATTTGGGTTTACCAGTATACCCGGTACAAAGTGAGATTCAGCTACGAGTGAATGTTGGGAATCAACAGAGCATATATCAACAGTTAGGGATGTAGATTTTATTAGAGATAATGAAATGACCTATAGGTCTATAAACTGTGAGTGGATCCTTTCCAAAGCAGTGAGCAAAGGAAGAGGAAAAAGGTGATCCACTCCACCGGGAGTGAGGTAGAAAAAGTGACATAGGGAGTGACCCTTGGGAAAGTAGTGAGCTGACACTAAACATTGAAAAAGAAGTGTGCGTGCGCATAGAAGTGGTCTTGAATGAACATTGAAAATTGGAAATGGGATTTAGTGGATTTGGTACAGTGGCACATCGTCGTTGTTTTCTCATTAGATGTAGCCCAGTGAAGGGGAACCAAGTTAAAATCTCTTTGTCTTTTGGATTACTTCCTTGCATTTCATCCATAGAATAATCAATAGATAAATAAGTAATGAAAAATATAAACATTAACAATATATGAGAAAAAAATGTGACCCTCATAATATAGTGGTCATGATCCAGTGGGGCGAGAAGAATTTTTCAAAATAATATCCATACCCCGACTCACCCCCCTCCTCTCAGGGTATCTAGGCCCCTTTTTGGTCATAACACTATTTGTTTAAAATGAAAATGTGTAATTATCTGGATATAAGTTTTTAATTTTCTTTTGTATTGATAAATCTAATTGTTTATGAATACTAACATTGCGTTTTTCATTATTATAATATTTTTTTCATGTTGGGAATGTCATTCTACAACTGGAATATATTAATTGTATTAGACCTATTGAATAATGTTATGAAACTGACTTGAGAATCATGGAATGCCACCTATAACCCCATGGTATGATTAGTTATTGTATATAATTGATGAAGAAGATCGATATATTTCACATGGAACTTCATTATACATTCATATATTTTGATATAGTTCACCCAGGTTATCCCCATGGGAGCAAGCCCATGTAGGTATAATATGACTCTAAGAAATCCATTAGATGAGATCTGTGGTCATTATTATTTTTCCATTTTTATATGCGATTGTTCATGGCCCATATATTTTCAGTACTATTTTCTCTTATGGTGTATGTTGAGAAAGTAGTTACCTTCTATTGTTAATTACAATATGTTTTAATACTCAATTTTTATATCCTTGTTTTTTACATATTTTTATCATTGAAATTTATTAGGTATTGTTAAATTACATATTTTAATTTATTAACTCTACATAATTAAAACATATAAATACTTGCTGGATTTGTTATAAACACCATTGGTGAGGGAAAACTGAGTATATCTCACACCCTATTCTTGCTTCTAATTCATACCCCAAAAGAATTATTCTGTGTTGGCAAGGATAACTAAAATAATTTAGTGTCCAATTATTGATTTATTATATTTTGTGAGTGTGGAATCACAAGACCAAGCTATGTCTTAAGATGAGATTGGAAATTGTCTTCTAGCCCTTTTGGTTCTTTTGATATACATGTGTGTCTGTATATTTCCATGTTTGCCTTTTTTAGACATGAAATTACATTAATTTGTATATGTAACTCATTATTTCTATTCTTTACTACTTTCCATATATTATTTTTAATTAAATCTTCCATGTTTTCGTTTTATAATCTTCTTCTATTATCCATTTACAACACCACTACGACAATTTGATTATGTGGTTATTTTGTCCCAATTGAAAAACCTACAACCCTCCATATGAGTTAGAAGCCTCTGGAATATGGTGAGGTGTGCATGGTGCCTCATGAATAATATATTTTAGTTTCATATAAGTGAATAAAATTTGTTACTCTAAACTAGTGATGCTTCTCCTATAGTATTTTGTTGCATCATGATGGAATTTGACTATGTAATTGTATTAGTTTCGTGTTAATAGAGATTCACTATCAATAATTACCCTATTAACCATCTCAATAATAATAAACTGGGTTCTTTTTAATGATTATGGTGGAATATAATTTGTAGGGTAAAATTTAAAATATATAATGATCATAACATTTTAATTTATATATTTACATAAAAAAAGATAATAATGGGATAGAGAATATGATTTGAATTAATGATGTATTATGACTACATGATTCTCTATCATCTACGTTAATAATAAAATGGATATTATGGATTTAGTCAAAAAAAAATTATATCATTATCCATGATTCATTTCGAAGATGGTCCATTGGATAATGATTTAATGAATGTTGGCATAGAAATAGTTCATGATGGAACTCTCTCTCTCTCTCTATTAGGTTTCACTGTGGTTTTCTTTATTAGAAGAAATAAGTATGATCATAAATTATATTGGAATATTTTATAAATGATCGAATTTTTCAAGAAGACTATGTTTACTAAATTTAACATTGAAAAATAGGTTATTCGGAGACATGGAAATAGGTTATATGTGTTATGTCATCACTCATTATAAGATCCATTTTTAAAGTAGGATGAAAAGAGAAAACAAGAAAGAAAACTATGGCCTAAGGAGCCTTGATGTAGTGCAATATGAGAGAATCCCTTTATATTAAAGACACAACCTCATGGTTAGAGAAAGAAATTTTAGGAGAACAGATGACTTCAAGGAATTGTTCATCTAGGGAGGCGAGATGATTCACTACCTTATGTTATGTGAAGCTATTATGTCTCATCATTATTTAATCCTAGTAGTACTAAAATGAACATATTCCTTTAGAAATATTATTATCCATACAGAATGAATTCCAATATTGTTGATTTAACTATGATACATTAAGCATGTTGAAAATATATTGCTGAAAACAACTACTGTAGGGTATTCCAAAACTATCACTAGCGCCATAATATAAATGGGAGAATATATCAATGCAGATCATGAGGGATTACCGAATATATTTCATTTTAATAATGTGATTTTAGTTATTTATTACAATTTGACTAAATATACAAATTTTATTCCTATTAATTATATAATGTAACAATATCAACCTTCAAGCCCATATATTATTGTGATAGTGGCACTACATGGATTATATATCAATATAGTATCCAACTATAAAACCACATTTACCAAAAATTGTTTTAAGGATTTTCTTGAAAACATTGGTTATTGAGTTAACTTTGAGGACAACATCTAATCCTCAGTCTGATGGATAATCAGTGCGAATTTTTTAAAATTTTAATTATATAATAAATGCATTCTTATTGGATTATAAGGGACATCAGGATCAATAAATTTTATCAATCTAATTTTCATAGAAAAAAAACTTTCATTCAAATATACCGATGGATCATTTTAAGGCATTATATTGGAAGTAGTTTGATACACTATTATGTTGGTATGAAGTTAGTTAAATGATGTTTTTGGGACATTAATTTGGTTAAATTGTTTGATGAAAAGATAAAAATAATTTATCACTATTTGTTAAAATACAACTGAAAAGAAAAAAAATATGTATATAAATAAAGTAAACAACTTACTTTAAAGGTAGGAGATTATATTTTTCTTATATTATTTCTTGGTAAATGTGGTTTTAGAAGGAAATGAAAATGAGGCCCATTATAAATTGGCCCTTTTGAAATTTATGAAAAGTTGATATATATTATATATCGAGTGTAATTTCTTCTGATTATTCTTATGTAGATGATTTAGCTAATGCTTCATTGTTAACAAAATATATACTTGATGAATTTCATGTTTTGAGCCCCAATGTTGTAAAATTGGAAGATAATACTATATTGTGAGAAAAAATAATTCATAATATATATAATAGATATAGGATTTTGAGGAATAATGTAACTCATATGGTTATGGTTTGATGAAAAAATAATAGGATTGAAGAAGAAAATGGGAATCTAAAAATTAAATGAGGGAAAAAATAACCTCACCTATTTATGTAACGACAAGAACTACGAGTATACAATTTCTTTAAAGAGAATAATGTGAAAACCCCTATAATCATAATAATAAATTAGTTACATGTTTTGTTAATATAATTGATTATATTTTATGGATTATTATTCCTTAAAAATGTTTTTGTAAATTTTTAATAAAAAATGTAACATTTGTCTTTTAGCAAATTTGATTTACCTGAATTAAATATTTTTAGTTAAAGATAAAATTTTATTATTTTAGAAATAAACATATAAAATGGAATTCATTATTTATATTATAATATCAACTTCATATTATTTTTAATTGTATTTATAGTTATAACAATATTTATTCGTGGGTGAATATTGAAAACCAATGTTTTTTGGGAAAAATAATTTCCTTTATATAAATCGTGTAATTAAAAAACCATTATATTCAATATTTGTATTTAAAGTAAAAAAAGATAAATTTTATTAAAAATAGACTAATTCATTTTATAGGAATGAATATTTTATTTTATTTTTATACACAATAAATTTTATACTTAAAAAATGTATTTTTTTAAAACATTTTGTGTAACATTTTTCTACATTTACATAAATATTAATTTGATCCACATATACAGATTTAATAATTAAAAAAAATCATATTTGTAAATATGGAGACCTAATATTGACGTACATGGACATTACATTAATTTTTCGGAATACTTAATATATAACAAAAATAGACACCCAAGGAACGTAACAGTTTAGTGTCTATGGAAACTCGGAAAATGAACTTCTAATCATGGTGAAAGATCTTCAATGTATCCCATAAAGTTCTTCCTATTTTTTCAAACCTAAAACATTTCTTTATATCATGGGGAAATTAAAACATGAAAATGGTCAGCTCAAATGCTCAGTAAGGGTAAGGATTGAGAAAATAAAACAAACCATATACATTTGAACCTACAAACATGAACATAATGTTTAAACATCAAAATATTGAGTTTTGAAATATATATTGGCAGTACGTAAGGCATAGATCACCAAGGAACATTGATAATGATAAAATAGAATGGGGATAAAACATGTAATTATTTAAAACCATTAATCACATGATATGATTTCCATAGTAGCCAAGGCATTTCTTCCAAGACCACCATAGTGGACAATTTCCAACACTGAACCGGGTTTACATACTATTCCATCCCTGTATTACTGAAGCAGATATACTTGTCAGTCCAAAAATTTATATCTCATGAGATATAAATCTTTACCAAATGAATTTGAGGGACATATAGGTCTTGCACGTCTCATTATGAAATCATTCTTTCTTGTGCCACAAAATAAATATAAATCATTCATCATAACACAGTGAATAAAATGGGTTTCCAAAACATCATCCCATAATAACATAATACATATAGAATAAATGGATATATTTTCATAATAAGAAAAATTAATCCATGTAAATAATAGATACATTGTACTTGAGACATAAACACATTAAATAATGTCATCTTATATGGAAAAATGGTTTTGATAAAACACTTGAGATGAATTCTTGAAGAAAATATCCATTCTTCTTTATAATCATTTTCTTTTCACAAAATGCCATTAAATTTCAATAGAAAAGTATTTTGTTTAAAATAATCATGAAATAGTGTATAGGAAGTATCATGGAAATAATTGGTTAAAGAACCGTAAAAATCCATTCATTCTGTATAAGTAAAAAATAGTCTCCTCGTACTTTTACCGGAAAAGTCAAAAAGTACCTCGTATGGTAAACAAAAGAAAGATTCCTTTAATTCCATGTGGTAAAAGTCAACCAAGGGTAAAAATGACTTTAAACATACATGGAAGAATTGTAATCATTTTATGAAAACCTTTTTAGATGAAATGTATGTGGATGATAAATATAACCCTAGTAAATACATACAAATAAACAATCTCGGATAAGAATGAGATTGAAATAATTATACTTTACCTTATGTCCAATTTCTTCTATATGTGTTCGAGACTATTTTATAGTGGGTTTAAACATATTATTAACATGTAATAGAACCATAATAATATTTATGATATTATATATGCTTCACTTATGACTTTATTTACCCGTTCATTTGTCAATTTCATGTTAAAGCAGTGTTTTGGGTAAAATCGTTTCATTTATCTTACGTGTTTTGACTTATAATTTTTCATATGATTACTTAGATCATGATTACTTACTTCTATAATGTAAAACATGATTTATATATATTATATTCAGAATATTATATATATATATAATAGATCGATTAACGGAATGAAATACACCGTTCATGGAGACGTTAGGCCGTACGTACGCATGAATGTTGTTTTCATTTCCTTATTAAATTGAATAGAAGTAAGTAAATAACATATAAATAAATATAGTATCATTTTAATTTCACATATTTCATGAGTATTTATTATATATAATATATATTCATACTTTAATGGTTAACATAGAGAATTAATCTCATCGCGTCGTGGAGACGGTAATCCGTACGTACGCACGAGAGCTGATATCATTCCCGTAATTATTGAATGGAATTGAAGTAGATGATATAATATCAAAGAATTATTATGATTTTATATAATCATATAAAGTTATTATTTTTACCATTATACCCATCCAAGTATGGTGGTTGTGGAAAAATAGATTACACCACGGCGTGATGACGGTATTCCGTATGTACGCACGTGCAATGATTTCATTTTCTGTAGGATTGATGGAAGGTGAAATGGGTTTTTTCATATTTATAATAACATATCAGTATATTAGTGATACAGATGTTATAACTATATAATAAAATAAATAAAGAAGATGAAGTATAAGAAGAAATAAATATGAAAGAATCGATAAAGGATATTACCTCTTATTTGACGCACCTCTTCTAAACCTCCTCTTAGAGCACTAAATATGGTCTTTGAAGAAGACCAGGACCTATAGTATGTTTCTAGGAAGGTGGAGAAGTTAAATGGACATGGTTTGGCAGAGTTAGAAGTCTCAAAATTTTGTGAAGGGGAGAGGGAGTAAGTTCCCTTTTATAAGAGAGGAGAGGGGCACTTTTGGAAACCCCTAAAATATTAATTTATAATAAACTCAAACCCTACTAAAAAACGTCCGATGTGAATAAAATTAGGATATGAGGTAATATAGGGTTGTAATATCCTCAAACAGTAAAATTCAGACATGTTTTGATTTTATTTTTTACCGTATCAATTTTATTTTGCCTTATTTAAAAATTTTAATATAATTAGTGGTAATAATATTCTAATTTTTAAATTATCATAAATACATACCTATGTGTTGTGAATTTTCCATAATTATAATAATTAATAATTTTTAGATAATATAATCTTAAATTTTAAATTTTTAAATTTTTTTGAGATTTTTAAACAATGTAATAATATGTTATTTTTATAAAATATCAATAGTGCGAATTCTAACACTATTCATTTAATTGGATTTAAATAAAATCCAAAGAGCTGTTAGAGTCGAAAAAAAAGTTTATAGATTCCTAACATGTTATATGAATCTATAAAATTCTTGGAGCACATTAATTAGTTCATATAATTTTTATTTTAATATTTTTAAAACCATTTATTTGATATTTCCATTAACAAAATATTTACTACAACATTTTTGTATAATTATTTAATATACTTATTTGTTCCATAAAAATTTCAAATAAAATACTATGATGAAGATAAATCTAATAGATTTCCTAAGAATACTTTTTGTAGAATTTAAATTCTAATACACCCAACTTTTAAAATGCTATGTTTATTAAATTATGAAGGTGACTACATTGACATCATTTAAAATAATATAATATAAATGTCATAATCTATATTATAAGGATAATAATAGTCCAAAAGTCTAAATCTAGATGATGATTATGTAGATATACTCAACCAATAAGTTTTGGTCATGTTTCTGGGTCTTTTTATGGATATTATTATTTTAATAAAAACTCTATTATTGTTTTTTCACAAAATAACTAATTACTGCATCATTAATGTATAAGATATTAAAGTAATTATATATTTCTTAAAAATTACAAATAAATTAACATGATAAGGAAAAAAAATTTGCTTTCAAATGAGTATTTATAATCTAATTTACTTTCAGTATAACCTTATATTAAAAATACATTAATTATTAATGTTTGAGTGAGACATATTTTATTTTCTTTAAATATAATAAATTAAAGGTCTTAATCACATCCTAGTGGGTTTGAATAGATTACATTTCGACACAAGTATGCATTAGGGTGAAATATAATCACCCAAGTATATTAAGACATGTGTTAGGGTTATTTTATAATATTATATTTACCCAAAATTACCTGATTTACCTTGAACTGTGGTAAATAAAATTTACCGTAGATACTATTCATAATGTCTAGAAATTAAATTAGCCTATTAACATAATTTGGACCTAATTATTCCAAACATGGAATCCATTTTTACAAATTCAATACCCAGAAGTTTCAGTATTAAATTTCAAATTAATCATTTTGTTGAGAAAATGGGTTTTTAAAGCTAAAACATTGCAAAAGATTGAAATGTTTTTACATATGATTTATATGTAAAATTGATGGTAATGACTTATATAATATTAAATGGTAAAAATATATTCTATTTATACTTTAAAATAATTCATCATTATAAATTATCCATATAAATTATCTCGATGAAAAAAGTTTTTTTAAATTAAAATTTAGCGTATTCTTTCTATTCATCAAAATATGAAATTTAACAGAAAAATATTAACAAATTATTAAAAGTAAATTTTTATATACGTATTGAAATGAAAAAGTTTATTTTGTCAAATTTAACTCATAAATGTGTCAGAACTAGATTTATCGTGGGTGCGACATCAAAAGGCGGCAAAACTGTATTTTTTGAAAAATACACATTTTACCCGAAAAAAATTATTTTGTTTTCATATCATGTTCTAGAATGTGTGTAAGATTAATTATAATGTTAAAAAAATTAAAAATGTGGTTAATGATATTCACAATGGATATTTTTTAATAATATTATAACAATATATTTTTTTTTAGTAAAACTCGGTATTGCGTACAACATACACTGTTGAGAAAGGTCACTCTTGCATGCAACACAAGACAAGAATATTGTAGTGTATACCACAAGATAATACAGTGTTGCGTATAGTGAAATAAAATCATGGTGTAGCATAAAAAATAAGATATTAAAGAAATTAAAATGAATATATCTTATAAAATCTTAGGGTGTTACATTCTATCCCCCTTAAAATTAATTTCACCCTCAAAATTAGTCGGGGTTATAAATAGTTTACTAATTGAATGCTTCTGTCAAAGAAACCCACATCGTACAAAGGAATAACAAAACATAATTTTAAGAACTAAAGTATAAAATTTAATGGTTACCCAAATTAACTCATCAATGGGTTTCCACATAAGAAAACATAGGTCAAAATATGGATATGGAAGAGAAATCCAACCATCATGTTCTGATGAAGAGTGGTAGAGAACATGGCTATGAAAAATCCAACAATCAGAAAGCCATAAATTTGTGATGATCTAAGGTAACATCTGAATCATGGAATGTGAGGGTACTAGGACAACATTTTTTGGTTTTCAAGATAATTTCCATAAAGTTGATGATTTTTTTCATAAGGATAAATACTTACCAGATTTCAGTATAAAATCATCATTGGTCATTCCATGAAAAATTTCTAATTAATCTATTATTTAATGATATGAAGTTGAGTTTTTCATTCTTGAAGTATGAGCAGATCATGCGATAGAATCATTGGTCATTCCATCTCTCTTTATCACAAAAAGGTAATCACAAAATACATAAGTCCCTCTAAGGTGTATATGATTCCAAAAATGGACTTATAATTTATCTATCATACCTATTAATAAATTTAAACTAATTTATTCTAACCAGGAACATCATGTAAGCCAGTAGTAGGTGATAAAGGCGTATCGCACTTCGGTTGTGGGTTCGATTCCCGCAACCTTGACCGACGTGACGAGTTGTCGCTCATCCTGCATGTAGTCCTTTTTCTAAAACTATCCAATTATAATATTCTAGAAATGGTTTTATCCTTAAAAAATACTATCTAATGTTCAACTTAATCCATTACAACCTTTAGCCTTATCAAAAATACTTCTGTCCAATCTCATAGTACAAAGAAAACGAAAACTAGAAATGTCATCTACCATGCATGTGAGTACCACCATTTATCCACCATATATCATAATATATATCTTGTTGGTTACATTCCAACCATGTGAGTTCCTTAATCATGTATTATCTTGAAATATGAATTACCATAGAACCTTAATGAAAACAAGAATTCTGTCAAAAGTTAACTCTTTCCACATACCAAAATACAAAAATTTCTATATACCCTATCCATTATATCACTTTGTCCTTATATCAGTCAGGAGCTTATTAATACAATCAAAAATTTAATTATCTCCTTATACCTTCATTATGTGCATATTAGGTACTTTTCAAAAATATTTTAATAACTTTTCATGTTTACCAGTACCATACAATTATTGAAAACCAATACATAGATATTCACAAATTCATTTATATTATAAATGAGATTCCACAACACTATTTTGGAATCCCGTTACATAAAAAGTTAATCATTCCACGAAATCATTGTCATATTAATCATCACCAATATAGATCCCATGTGACATACCTTGGTCCTTTTACTTAAGAAGTTGTTGATGTCGATCATCATTAACCCTTGGATTAGGGCATTGGTTAGCATAATGCCCCATTTCCCTGCACATATAGCATTGAAGTGTTCGTGGTGCGTTTTCTATAGTATTTTATCCATTCACATCATTAGATACCTTTTTCCCACTTCTTTGGCACTCATCTTCTCGATGACCTTATTTTACACACATAAAACATTTTCTAGTCCCTTTAAGACAATCTCCACCATGTTTTTTTCACACTTTCCGCATAACGATACATTTGTCTTCTTTTCACCATAGTTTTGTGATTTTTCCATGATCTCAATCTTTCGTTTCTTTCCCATACCATGAGATGGATATGTAACACCAACGTCCAATTATATCTTGATTTCACAACACACAATTTCTTCGTAGCTACTGATGTCTCTTATCGCTAATGCCTTTCTAAGACTTGGTTTTATGCCATTGAAGAATCGATCATATTTACTTTCAGGATGGATGATAATGCCATATGCATACCTTGAAATCCTTGTAAAATTTGCCTCGTATATACCTACATATTCATAATTGTTTTCCTTAAACTCAAGGAACTCCTTTTCCATCATTGTTTGAATAATACGAGGGAAGTAATTATTGAAAAATATGTCCTTGAACTCGTCCCATTCCATGAATTAAATTTTATCTTGGTGCCTTGTATTCTTAATTAGAGTCCACCATTGGTCTGCTTTACCTTCTAAATGGTAAATATCCAAAATGATATTTTCATGCTCTGAATAGCGATGTATGTAAAATATCTTTTCAATGGTACTGATCCATTGGTCAGCAACAAGTTGATCAGAAGACCCACTAAAAGAAGGTAGGCGTTTCCTCATGAAGGACCCAATAGAATATTGTTCCCTTCTCTGTTCATTTGGAAGTCCAGAATGATTCATAGATTGTGTAATTATAGAAATTAGATTTTTCACTCCATCTCCCATAAAATTGGTTTGTTCGGGAGTACAATCATTGCATTGTCTATTACATTTATCCACACAGTTCCTTCGGGTTACAGCCGTAATCTAAAACCCAAAAAGAATAGCGTGAGAGGAAAAACCCATTCTTGGAAAACAACATAATAAAGGGGTGTACCTTCAATATCTAACATCATAAGTTTAATTATAAGATCGTTACCATAATTCTAGGTCTATAACCTATTCTTATACATAACATTAGGGACATCCCTAGACATACATTAAAAATATATCTTGGGATTTCACTAAAGTTTTTACATCCTACTTTCCAAATGATAACTAAACCTTTCCTCGGATACCAACTATAGATACCCATGCTTCACGTACATGGAAATTACAAAACATTTTCGGAATACTTAATGCATAACAAAAACAGAAACCCAAGTACCATAATAGTTTAATGTATTTGGAAACTCGGAACATAATCTTCTAATCATGGTGAAAGATCTTCAATATCTCCCATAAAGATCGTCCACTTTTCTTTTCTTACCGAAAACCTTTATTTATATCCTGGGGAAAATAAAACATCATAAGGGTGAGCTCAAATTCTTAGTAAGGGTAAGCATGGATAAAATAAAACACACCATATACATTTGAACTTCAAAACATGAACATAATTTTAAAACATCAAAATCTTGAGTAGTGAAATATATATTGGCAATTCATAAGGAATAGATCACAAAGAATATTAATCATTATAAAATATCATTGGGATAAAACATGTAATTATGGAAAACCATTAATCATATGATATGATTTCCATAGTAGCCAAGGAATTTCTACCAAGACCATCAAAGTGGACAATGTCCATTACTGAACTGGGTTTACTTACCGTTCCACCCCTGTATTACTGAACCAGATTTAATTTCTATTCCAGCCAAGTCTATCATGTGAGATATAAATATTTACCCAATACATTAAAAGGAGATATAGGTCCCACCCATTTCATAATGGAATCATTCTTTCGTGTGCCACAAAATAAACATAAATCATTCATCATAACCCAACAAATAAAATGGGTTTCATAAACATCATCCCATCATAACATAATCCATATATAATAAATGGGTACTATTTCATCAAAAGAAAAATAAAACCATGTAAATAATATAGACATAGTACTTGAAAAATAAAAACATTAAATAAAGTCTTATTATATGGAAAATGTTTTTGATAAAACACTAGAAATGAATTCATAAGGAAAATATTTGTTCCTCTTCAAAATCATTTACTTTACTCAAAATTCCATGATATTTTATAAGAAAAGGATTTTGTTGAAAATAATAATGAAAATTTGGGGATAATTCTTTATAGAAATAAGTCTTTATGAAACCATAAAAATACTTTCATTCCGTATAATTTTAAAAATCATTCTCCTTTTACTTTTTGGGAAAAGTCAAAAAGTAGCTCGTATGGTAAACAAAAGAAAGATTCCTTTAATTCCATGTGGTAATTATAAAAAAGGGTAAAAATGACAATGAACATACATGGAATAATGGTAATCATTTTATGAAATTATTTTTAGAATAAATGGATGTGGATTAAAAATATAACCCCAGTAAATATTTACGAATAAACAATCTCGGATAGGAATGATATTGGAATAATTATCCCTTACCATATATCCACTTTCATCTGTATGTGTCAAGACTCCTGTATAGTGGGTTTAATCATATTATTAACTTGTAACAAAACCATAATAATATTTATTATATCATATATTATTCACTTATGACTTTATTTACCCGTTTATTAATCAATTTCATGGTAAAGGTGTGTTTTGGGTAAAATCGTTTCATTTATCTTACGTGTTATGACTTGTAATTTTTCATAAGATTAATTAGATCATGATTAATTACTTCTAGAATGTATGATATGATTTATATATAATATATATATATATATATATAATAGATCAAAAAATGGAATGAAATACACCATTCATGGAGACGGTAGGCCATACATACACATGAACACTGTTTTCGTTTCCATATTAAATTGAATGGAAGTAAGTAAAGAAAATATACATAAATACAGTATCATTTTTATGTCACCTATTTCATGATTATTTATTATATATACATTATAGTCATTATTTAATGTTTAACATAGAGAATGAATCTTATCATGTCATGGAGACGGTAATCTGTTCGTACGTACGAGCGATGATATCGTTCTTGTAATTATGGAATGGAATTAAAGAGGATGATATAATATCCCAGAATAATAATTATGTTATAAAAATCCTATTTAGATATTATTTCTACCAATATACTTATCCATGTATTGTGGGGGTGGAAAAACAAATTACACCACGGCGTGGAGATGGTATTCTGTACGTACGAATGCGCGGTGATTTCGTTTTCCGTATAATGGATAGAAGGTGAAATGGGGTTGTTTAATATTTATAATAACATATCAGTATATGAGTGATACTGATTTTACTACATTATAATGAAACAAATAATGATGAGGAAGTAGACTAAGAAATAATTTTGAAAGAATCATTAAAGGATATTACCTCTTCTTTGATGCGCCTCTTCTAAACCTCCTCTTAGGGCACTAATGTTGGTCTTTGAAGAAGACCATGACCTCTAGTACCTTTCTATAGATGTGGATAAGAGAAATAGACAGGGCTTGGCTGAGCGTGAAGGCTCAAAATTTTGTGAAGAGGATAGGGAGGGGGTGCCCTTTTATAAGAGAAGAGACTGGTACTTTTAGAAACCTCTAAAATATTAATTTATAATAAACTAAAACCCTAAATAAAAACATCCAAAGTGGATCAGATTCCGATATGAGGTAATATAGGTTTGTAATATCATCATCCAATAAAATTTAGACATGTTCTGATTTTATTTTGAACCTTATAATTTTAATTTATCCTTATTTAATCTATTTAATTTTATGTGTGGTAATAATATTCTGTTTTTTAAATTGTTATAAATACATACTTATGTGTTGTGAACCTTACATAATTAGATAAATTATTATATTATAGAAAATATAATTTTATATTTTTAATTTTTAAATATTTTTTGTGATATTTAAACAATTTAATAATATGTTATTTTTATAAAATATCAATGTTGCCAATTTTGACACTATTCATTTATTTAAATTTAAATAAAATCCAAACAGATTGTAGAGTCGAAAAAAAAATTATAATGTATTTCATTTATGTTATATGTATTTAAATAATTTTTTTGAGATCATTAATTAGTTCATATAAAATTTATTTTAATATTTTTATAACCATTTATTTTATATTTCCCTTAATAAAATAATTACTACAACATTTTTTTATAATTATTTAATATACTTATTTTTTCATAAAAATTGGAAATAAATTACTATGATTAAGATAAATTTATTACATTTCATAATAATAATTTTAGTAGAATATATCTTCTAAAACACCCAACATTTAAAATTATATGTTTATTAAATTAGGAAGTTGACAACATTGACATCCTTTAAAATAAAATAATATAAATGTCATAATATGTTATATAAGGATCCAAATGGTCCACAAGTCGACATTTGGACGCTTATGATGTATCTATACTCGACCAATAAGTTTTGGTCAAGTTTTTGTGACTTTTTATAGGTATTAATATTTTAATAAAAACAATATTATTGATTTTTCACAAAAATAAATAATTTATGCATCATTAATTTATAAGCTATTAAAGTAATTATATATTTCATAAAAATTACAAATAAATTTCCATGATAATGAATGACATTTTAGATTTTTAATGAGTATTTATAATAAAATTTATATTATATATAATTATATATTAGAAATACTTTAATTATTAATGTTTGAGTGAGACATATTTCATTTTCTTTAAATATAATAAATTAAAGGTCTTAATAACATCCTAGTGGGTTATAATAGATTCCATTTATACCCATGTATGATTTAGGGTAAAATACAATCATACAATTATATTATTAAGTCAACTGTTATGGTTATTTTATAATATTATATTTACTCTTAATTACCTGATTTACCTTTAACTGTGGAAAATTAAAATTTACCGTAGTTACTATTCATAATGTCTTAAAATTAATGTATCCTATTTACATCATTTGGAATTACTAATTAAAAATATGGAATCCATTTTGACAGATTCAATAGACATAATTCGCAGTATTTAATTTAAAATTAATCTCATTCTTCAGTAAAAAGTTATTAAAGTTAAAACATCACAAAAGATTGAAGTGTTTTTACCTACGATTTCAATGTAAAATTAATGATAATGACTTATATTATACTAAATGGTAAAAATATATTCTATTTATACTTTAAAAACATTAAATATTATAATTTAACCATATAAATTATCTCGATGAAAATAGTTGTTTTTAATTAAAATTTAGCGTATTTTTACTATTCATCAAAATATGAAATTTTACAAAAAAATAATTATAAATTATCCAAAGAACTTTTTTATGTAATTATTTCAATTAATAAGTTCATTTTGTCAAATTGAACTCATAAACGGGTCAAGAACTAGATTTACAGTGGTTGCGCCATCAAAAGGCCGCAAAACTTAATTTTTTTAAAAATAATTATTTTACCTGAAATATTTATTTTGTCTTCATTCCATGTTCTAGAATATGTGTAAGATGAATTATAATGTTAAAAAATTTCAAATGTGGTTAATACTATTCATAATGGCTACTTTATAATAATATTATAACAATATATCGTTGTTTAGTAAAACTATGTATTGCGTACAACACACTCTATTGAGGAAGGATGCTCTTGCGTGCAACACAAGACAAGAATAGTGTTCTCTATACTATAAGATAATATGGTGTTGTATATAGTGCAATCTAATCTTGGTGTAGTGTAAGACAAAAGATATCAATAAAATTAAAAAGAATATACCACATAAAATCTCGGGGTGTTATATTCTACCCCCTTAAAATGAATTTCCCCCTCAAAATTCATCGGGGTTATAAATGGTTTACTAATTAAAATTTTCCTTCAAAGAAACCCACATCAGAAAAAGGAATACCAAAACTATATTTGAAATAATAAAGTATGAAACGTATCGGTTTCACAAATTAACTCATCCCTATGTTTTCACATATGAGAACATAGGTGAAAATATGGATATGGAAGAGAAATCTAACCATTATATTCTGATGAAGAGTGGTATAGAACATGGCTATGAAAAATCAAACTATCACAAAGCCATAAATTTTTTATGATCTAAGGCACCATCTGATTCATCAGATATGATGGTACTCAGACATCATTTTTGGTTTTCAAGATCATTTCCCTAAAGTTGATGAATTATTTTGCATAAGGAATAATACTTAACTGATTTTAGTGTAAACTCATCATTCGTCATTCCATGAAAAATTTCTAATTCATCTCTTATTTAATGAAATGAGGTTTAATTTTTCATTCGTTAAGTATTAGCAGATCATGCGACAGAATGATATGTCATTGCATCTCTCTTTATCACAAAACGATTAGCAAAAATTACATAAGTCCATCACTGGTGTATACGATTCCAAAAATGGACTTATAATTTATCTATCATACCACTTAAAAAAATAAAAATAATTACTACTAACCAAGGACTTCATGTAGGCCAGTGGCAGGGGATAAAGATGAGCTACACTTCAGTTGTGGGTTCGAATCCCGTAACCTAGTCCGAAGCGACGGGTTGTCACCCATCCTAAAAGTTGTCATCTTTATAAAACTATACAATTATAACATTCTAAAAAAATTAGCCATAAAAAATACTAGATAATGTCCAAAATAATATATTACAACATTTAGGTTTATCAAAAATAATTCTCTCTAATCTCTCAGTATAAAGAAAATGACTACTCGAAAGGTCTTCTACCAAGCATGTGAATACCATCATTTATCCACCATATATCATAAGATATATTTTGTTGGTTACATTCCAAATATTTTAATTCTTTAATAATTTATTCTTTTGAATAACTAATTACCATTGAACAATACTGTAGACATGAATGTTGTCCAAAGTTATCTCTTTCCACATACCAAAAGCCCAAAATTTCTATATACCTAAACCATGATATCACTATGTCCTTATATCAGTCGTGAGCTCATTAATACTATCTAACAGTTAATTTTCTCATTATCCCTTCGTTATGTGCATATTAAGTGCTTTCCCAAAATATTTAATCACTTTTCATTGTCACCGGTAACTTACAATTATTGAAAACCAATACATAGATATTCCAAAAGTCTATGATACTATAAATGAGATTCCACAACACTATTTTGGAATCCCGTTACATAATCACTAAATAATTCTACACTTCGTTGTCATATTCAACATCGCCAATAGTGATCGCATGTGACATCCCTTTTTCCTTTTCCTTATGAGGTTGTTGATGTTGATCATCATTAACCCTTGGATTAGGGCATCGGTAAGCATAATTCCCCATTTCTGTGCACTTGTAGAAATTTAGTGTTAGTGGTGCATTCTCTATAGTCTTTTCTCCATTCACAACATTATCTACCTTCTTCCCACTACATCGGCACTCAGCTGATAGATTAACTTCTTTTCCACATTTAAAACAATTTCTAATCCCTTTAAGACAATATCCACCATTCTTCTTTCCACACTTTGAGCATAACGAAACATTTGTCTTCTTTTCACAATAGTTTTGATATTTTTCCTTGAAATCCATCTTTCATTTCTTGTCAAAACCATGAGATGGAAATGTAACACCAACTTAATGTTCAACCTTGATAGCACAATTCACAACTTCTTCATAGAAACTGAAGTATCTTATCTCTAATTACCTTTGAAGACTTGGTTTTTAGCCACCAAATAATTGATCAACTTTACTTTCAGGTTCGATGATAAAGCCAGATGCCTAACTTGAAAGCCTTATAAAATTCACCTCTTATAAACCTAATAATACATCATCCTTTTTCTTAATCTCAAGGAACTCCTATTACATCCTTGTTTGAAGAATACAAGGGAAGAACTAATTGAAAAACAAGTTTTTGAACTCATCCCATTCCATGGATTCATTTTCCTCTTGGGGCCTTGTATTCTTAGTTAGAGTCCACCACTGGTCTGATTCACCTTCTAAATGGTAAAAATCCAAAAAAAAAATCATGCTCTGAATAGATAAGTATGGAAAATATCTTTTCAATGGTACTGATCCATTTTTTAGAAACAAGTGGGTCAGAAGACCTACTGAATGAAGGTGGATGTTTCCTCGTGAAGGACTGAATAGAATATTTTTCCCTTCTCTGATCATTTACAAGTCCAGAAAGATTCATATCTTGAGTAAGTATAACAATAAGATTTTGCACTCTATCTCCCATAACATTGGTTTGTTCAGGAGTACAATCATTCCATTGTCCATTACATTGATCAACACAGTTCCTTCGAGTTCCAACCATCATCTAAAACCCAAAAAGAATAGAGTGAGAGGAAAAATCATGTTGGGAAAACAACATAATAAAATTGGTGTGCCTTCAATATCTAATGTCTTAGGTTTAATTATATGATCATTAACATAATTCTAGGACTATAACCTATAATTATATTTACCCTTAGGGATATCCTTAGACATACATTAGAAATTTCTATAGGTATCTCACTAAAGTTTTCGCATTCTAGTTTCCAAAGGTTAACTAAACCTTTCCTCTGATACCAACTATAGAGACCCAAGATTGACGTACATGGACATTACATTACGTTTGCGGAATACTTAATACATAAAAAAAATAGACATCCAAGGACCGTAATAGTTTAGTATCATTAGAAACATGGAACATAATCTTCGAATCACGGTGAATGATCTTCAACATCTCCCATAAAGATCTTCCCCTTCTGTTTTCTTACCTAAAACCTTTATTTTTATCCTGGGGAAAAGAAAACGTTGAAAGGGTGACCTTAAATTCTCATTAAGGGTAAGAATGGGAAAAATAAAATAAACCATATAAATTTGTACATAAAAACATGAACATAATGTTTAAACATCAAAATCATGAGTTGTGAAATATATCTTGGCAGTGCGTAAGGCATAGATCATAAAGGAACATTAATCATGATAAAATAGCATGGGGATAAAACTTTTAATTAGGAAAAACCATTAAGCACATGATATGATTTCCATAGTAGCCAATGAATTTCTGCCAAGACCATCATAGTGGACAATGTCCATTACTGAACTGGGTTTCCTTGCCTTTCCAGCCCTATATTACGGAACTGGATTTACATTCTGTTCCAACCATGTCTATCTCATGAGATATAAATCATTACCCAAATAATTTGAGGGATATATAGGTCCCACCCATCTCATAATGAAATAATTATTTTGTGTTCCACAAAATAAATATAAATCATTCACCATAACCCAATGAATAAAATGGGGTTTATAAACATCATCCCATTATAACATAATACATATAGAGTAAATGGATATCATTTCATCATAAGAAAAATTAAACCATGTAAATAATAGATACATTGTACATGAAACATAAACATATTAAATAATTCCATCTTATATGGAAAATGGTTTTGATAAAACACTGGAAATTAATTCTTGAGGATAATATCCTTTCTTCATAAAATTCATTTTCTTTTCTCAAAATTCCAGGAAATTTTAAAGGAAAATGATTTTGTTGAAAATTATCATGAAATTTTGTAGAGGAATATTCGTGGAAATATTTCATTAAAAAACTGTAATAATCTTCTCAAGCCATATAAATTAAAAAAACATTCTCTTCGTACTTTTTCCAGAAAAGTCAAAAAGTACCTCATATGGTAATCAAAAGAAATATTCCTTTCATTCCATGTGGTAAAAGTCAACAAAGGGTAAAAATGAATTTAAACATACATTGATGAAATGTATGAATTTTATGAAAACATTTTTAGAAGACATGGATGTGGATGATAAATATTACCCCAATAAATACTAATGAATAAACAATCTCGGCTAAGAATGAGATTGGAATTATTATCCCTTACCTAATGTCCAATTTCTTCTCTATGTGTTCAAAAATCCTATATAGTGGGTTTAAACATATTATTAACTGGTAATAGAACCATAATAATATTTATCATATCATATATGCTTCACTTATGACTTTATTGACCCGTTCATTTGGAAATTTCATGTTAAAGCATTGTTTTGGGTAAAATCATTTCATTTATCATATGTGTTTTGACTTGTAATTTTTAATATGATTACTTAGATCATGATTACTTACATCCAGAATGTAAAAAAATATTTATAAATAATATATTCAAAATATAATAATGTGTATATATATATATATTATTGATAAACTGAATGAAATACACTATTCATGGAGACGGTAGGTCGTACGAACTCAGGAATGATGTTTTCGTTTCCATACTAAATTGAATGAAAGTAAGTAAATAACATATACATAAATTAAGTATCATTATAATGTCACATATTTAATGATTATTTATTATATATACTTTATATTAATTCTTGAATGGTTAACATAGAGAATGAATCTCATCACGTCATGGAGACAGTAATCCGTACGTACGCACGAGCGATGATATCATTCCTGTAATTATTAAATGGAATTTAAGTAGATGATATAATATCTCAGAATCAGTATGATGTTATAATAATCATATATAGTTATTAATTCCACCATTATACCCATCCAACTATGGTGGAGGTGGAAAAACATATTACACCACGGCGTGGAGAGGGTATTACGTACGCACGCACGCACAATGATTTCATTTTCTATCGGATGGACAGAAGGTGAAATGGGGTATTTTAATATTTATAATAACTTATCAGTATATGAGTGATACTAATTTTAATACATTATATTGTAATAGAAAAATAAGAGGATGTAGAAGAGGAAATAAATTTGAATGAATCGGTAAATGATATTACCTCTTGTTTGATGCGCCTCTTCTAAACCACCTCTTAGGGCACTATATACGGTCTTTAAATAAAACCAGAACCTATATTATGTTTCTAGGGAATTGGATAAGAGTAATGGATACGGTTTTTCCGATCTTGATATCTGAAAATGTTGTGATGAGGAGAGGGAGGAGGTGCCCTTTTATAAGAGATGAGAGGGGCACTTTTGGAAACCTTTAAAATAATAATTTATAATAAACTAAAACCCTAATTAAAAACATACCAAGTGACTCAAATTTGGATACTAGGTAAGATATGGTTGTAATGTCATCAACTAATAAAATTTTGACATATTTTGATTTTATTTTGAACCGTATCATTTTGATTTATAATTATTTAATCTATTTAATTTTATTTGTGGTAATAATATTTTAATTTTATAATTGTTATAAATACTTACATATGTGTTGGGAATTTTCCTTAATAGATAAATTATTAAAGTTTAGACCTTATAATTTTAAATTGGTAGTTATTATATTTTTTTGTGATTTTTAAACATTTTAATAATATGCTATTTTTATATAATATCAATAGTGCCAATTTTGACAATATTCATTTATTTGAATTTAAATAAAATACAAATAGATTGCAGAGTGAATCCAAAATATTTAATAGATTTATAACATATTATATGTATCTTGAATATTTGTGGAGGAAAATAATTAGTTTATATAATATTTATTTTAATATTTTTAAAACCATTTATTTGATATTTCCCTTATTAAAATAATCACTACAACATTTTTGTATAATAATTTAATAAACATATTCTTTGCAAAAAAATTAAAATAAAATACAATGATGAATATATATATAATATATTTCATTATAATACATTTAGGTTAATTTAACATTCAAAACACTTAAATTTTAAAATGATATGTTTATTAAATTATGAAGGTGAAAACTTGGACATCATTTAAAATAAAATAATATAAATGTCATAATCTATTTTAAACGATCCAAATGGACCAAAAGTCGACATTGGGAAGCATATGATGTATATATACTTGAAATATAAGTTTTGGTCAACTATTTGGGTTTTTAATGGGTATTATTATTTTAATAAACACTATATTATTGATTTTCTACAAAATAAATAATTTCTATATCATTAATGTATATTATATTAAAGTAATTATATATTTCTAAAAAATTAAAAATAAATTACCATGATAAGGAATAAAATATTAGGTTTAAGATGATTATTTATAATTGAATTTATATTATGTATAACCTTATATTAAAAATACATTAACTATTTAAGTTTGAGTGAGACATATTTCATTTTCTTTAAATATAATAAATTAAAGGTCTTAATCACATCCTTGTGGGTCCTAAGAGATTTAATTTCGACCCAAGTATGATTTAGGGTTTAATATAATCATCCAATTATATTAAGACATGTGTTGGGGTTATTTTATAATATTATATTTACCATAAATTACCTGATTGACCTTTTACGGTGGTAAATAAAATTTTCCGAAGTTACTATTCATAATGTCTAAAAACAAAACTCTCCAATTAACATAATTTGGACCTACTAGTTCCAAATAAGGATCCATTTTTAAAAATTCAATACATAGAAGTTGCAGTATTTAATTTTAAATTGATCCCACTGTTGAGAAAAGAGGTTTTTAAAGTTAAAACATTGCAAAAGATTGAAATGTTTTTACCTATGATTTTAATGTAAAATTAATTATAATGAATAATGTTATATTAAATGGTAAAAATATATTCTATTTATAAATTAAAACCATTAAATATTTCAATTTAACCATATAAATTATTTCGATGAAAAAAGTTGTTTTTAATTAAAACTTGGCATATTTTTACTATTCATCAAAATATGAAAGTTAACAGAAAAATATTAAAAAAATATCAAAAGTAAATTTCTATAAACTTATTGGAATGAATAAGTTTATTTTGTCAAATTGAACTCATAAATTTCTAAAAAAAACTAGATTTATAGTGGGTGCACCATCAAATGGCTTCAAAACTGCATTTTTTTAAATATTAATTTTACACGAAAAAAAAATTTTGTTTTCATACCTTGTTCTAGAATATTTGTAAAATGAATTATAAAGTTATAAAATTCAAAATTTGGTTAATAATTTTCATAATGGCTAGTTTATAATAATATTACAACAATATATCGTTGTTTAGTAAAACTTGGTATTGCGTAAAACACAGGCTATTGAGGAAGGTAACACTTGTGTGCAACACAAGGCAATAATAGTGTTGTGTATACTACAAGATAATTCGGTGTTGCATATATCACAATATAATTTTGGTGTAGTGTACAACACAAGATATGAATGAAATTAAAAATAATATAACTCATAAAATCTCGGGGTGTTATAGTAAATAAGTGGTTCAAATTTATTATTGTGATAAATTTCATTTTTCATCATAATATATTGTTACAATGGTAAACATTAGTCCCCATGATAAAGTGTACAACTAATTAACTAATGTAAAAAAGTAAATGGTCACAAAATCTTATCAAAATTCGTATTGAATGGAAATATTTTCATAATTGTCATGTTATCAATGAAATTGAATCTTTTAGACCAATTTTCCTTGATGAAGACAATATATAATTTTAAAACATTGAAAAACTCCCTTAACATATAAAAAGGCACCACCTCTCCTCCATTATTCACATAACTCGATTCATTAACATGACCAATCCATACAAAAATACATTCCCATCATCCCTCCCCATCACTAATAGTACATGTTCATATAAATAGACTCATCCTTTATGGATTTATGAGTAATATGAAGGAGGGTTTCAATGAAGTGGTGTAACTCTTATGCAAGTTTGTTAAAGTTCAGTTTTTATTCTACATCATTAAAGTACTCATTTTCCACATTGATATAAAAATATCAATATATTACATATAATTAATTATTATTATGTTTATAGTAATTCAATATTTCTTCTCTTTTTCCATCATATGGGTCATTAAATATTTTCTCATTCAAACATGTGAACTACCATCTCCAAAAACTGAGGTGTTTAATTTTTCTTCATTGACTCATATACATGGTAAAAATAACTAAATATTGAATTTATATATATATTAGATTATCATTATTGTTATGTTATAATAAATTACACCTCTTCTTACCCTTCAATCCCTCAGATAATTATAGCGTCTCTTTTGTGTATGTGTGGACTACCACCTCCACAAAGCTATGTGACACCATATTCATAACCACCTCTTGTATATTATAAAAAGTATTTAAGTGAGGAATAAACAAGGATTTTAAAATATCATTATGATTAAATAAGAATTTCATTCCCTTCAATTTATTTCTTTTCCACCATGTAGATTAATGAAAACGTCAATCATGCTTACATAAAGACTAAAGTCTCTATAAAATAATGAGATTAATTTATCTGGATCACCTTACATAGTTATTAATAAAATTATATTTAAAAAATAAAAATACAATTATAGTATGATTATGAATCTATATATAATTTAATAATGATACATTTCTTCATGGAAATCACATCGATGATATTTCTGTAGGTATAAACCGAATGCTCCCAAAAAACCAACAGGACATAAATAATTTATTAACTAAATAATACAAGATAATAAATTAGAGATGTAGATTAATGAAAATCTAATGAACCTAAAAAATGTTATTATGAAATTAAAAAACAAATATATTTTAATTTTTCATGATTTTGATATCGTTCGAAGTTAGATGAGAATTTAGGTAATAGATTTTTTTTAAAACATTAGTTTTAGGCATTCCATAAAAATAAATCTCCTCCACATAAATGTTATTCCAAATTTTAAAATTATTTTCCAGTAAATACATTATTTATTTTTAAAAATATTTTTAATATAATTTTCACATACATTATTATTGTTTACAAATAATTTTTTTATCATTTCAAATATGGTTCAATTCGATTTTAATTACCAAAGCACTAAGACATTTTTTATGAATAAGAATTTTCCCCCTATTCCCATAATCATAGATATTAATTTTCATAATGTTTCCCTAATAATATTAAATGTTTTTTAAGTAATATATTATTCCAAATATTATTATAATTTTTCATCATTTTATTTTTTTAAATGTAATGGATATATCACATTAATATTATGAGTATACGAAATTTTCTTTAACTTATGGGTTCAAATGCGTTTTTAATAATTGATAGGATTATTAAGAGAATGATTAAATTGGTTTGTTATATAAATGGTACAAGATATTTATATGTATTGATGGTTGAGACCGATGTATCACTCAAATTCATTGGGTATTGAATAGTTTTTAGGGAAAATGGGGGAGATAACCTATCACATTAATCCAAGGGAATTAACTAAGACATATTTATTTCTTCCATTGGTTAGACATGAGTGAAAATATTTTTTAAATATGATCCTATAAGTTACATATTTTATGCTTTATAACAGATTTTATACAAATATTTGGGTTTCATTATGAAATAATTTTTTCTAATCTTTTAGTAGTGCATGGTTTTGTTGAACACTTGTCTTATTGTATTCTCTTATTACACATTTATCATTTTTTATTTTCTAGTATTCTATAATATTTCAAATGATTTCATCATGATAAGGTTTATTTTATCATGTGTATATTTTTTATCAGTGTTTTATTGTGAAAAAATATAACCATTTCCATGGTTTTTATGTTATTCACTAGAATGAAAATATTCATTTATTATCACAATCCTCACTCAAATTTGTTTCTATAATCCTACATTTATAAATGTTTTTCACATGATATATGTATGTTTTTAAACTATATAATTGTCCATATTCCTTATATGGTTACTCATATTAAAAGAATTAAAAGTTTCATTAATGAAACATTTGGGTAAATTGAAGAACCTCTTTTTATGAAATAAATGTACACTGTGTAGAAATTATAACTTTTCAAAATAATATATTTCGTAATTTTCATATATTATCCTAAATGATAAAAGGAATTTAATAATTTGAAACAGTTATAATAAATAAAGTTATTATTGGATGGTTAATTATAACATGACTAGTGAATGATACCCGTGGTACCTGGAATTCAACTTTTATAAATTTGTCATATAAGTTCATAATTATCAAGGTACTCAACATAATAATAATTATCTTAATTTAAATTATAATAGGAAAGTATGTTATCTTTAAATTCTACCACTAATAGATCAAGGTAATCTATAGACAATATATTCATTAGACACATAAATATAGTTAGTGCATTGGTTAGTCTAAATGAAATCATTATAAATTTAATGTTTTGATGCCACATATGTAAGGATATCTTGGATATCTTATCATTTTCTACCCTAAAACAATGATATAAAAATATGAGGTAAATCATCAAAAATAATTAATCATCTCAAAGATGATAAAAAATCACCCATATGGGGTAGACTGTACTTCTTCAGGATATTAATCTTGTTATGATCCAAATAAACATTTCAAAGATATGTTGACCTATGTTTTAAACTTAAAAAACAATAGGTCCATCACATGGTGATTCACGTGAAAATTTAACCCATTTTTAGTATTTTTTAAGATTTTATTCTTAAATTCTTACAACTCAACTAGAACCATTTTTTATCGAGTCCTTGAAATATGAATTAAAAATTTTATCAGTTCTATTTAAAGATAATCATCAAGATTATAGGTAATTCAAGGAAAATATTCTTGGAATATATTTTCAAATTCTCACTCAATAGGAATATCATTAAATTTTAGTTTCTACAAAACCATATTAAATATATACAATAGTTAAATTGTTAATAATACCCATAAAAAGGATGTAAATTCCATTTTAAATTTATACTCATAGATGAACCAGCAATGAAATTGGTACATTTACAAAATACAATATGAAATCCCTTCCTTAGAAAATAATATGATAGATATATATAAATATATATATATTAAAATTTAATTCGTGGTTAAGATAATATCTATTTATCTATATAGAGAAGAACATTGTTTTTAGAAAATGAATTGTCTTTAAAATATATCGATTAAGAGTTATAGAAATGACATGAGATCATCATAAATTAAGGGTTTTCACTGATAATTTTTCATCTAATTATTTATTTAGAGATGTGATGACCTTATAAAATTCATCAAATATAAAAAATTTGGTAAAACCAAAATAAAATAAAAAATAGTCAATTTTAAATTGGATGATATTATTTTGTTAACCAAGTTGTTGTCTTAGCCCACATCATTGATTGTGATTATATAACCATTCCATTTATCTCCTACATAAATATGTTATATTATTCTATTATTGTAAATTACAATTATAATATTACACGAGTTATCATATTTCCCATACTCCTTGCAGTTATTTCATTTTTATATGGATAGTTCTTTTGACTGAGCTCTATCCATATTCATTTCATTACCATGATTATTTGAAACTCATTGACATTATCTTTCTTGATGGACTTACATTCTGCAATTAAATAATTTACTAATTACATAATAAACTCTCCCATGATTCTTTCTATACTCATTGTATAATATAACATTAATTTTCATTCATGGGTGATATTTTATATTTAAAATTTCATCAGCACTCCATCATTCTCTTTTTGTAAAACCCATGAGAATAATGGAAATCTACACAATCCATTTATACCTTAAGGGAACAAAAAATGATTATTTCATATTTAATAATGTCTCTTATATCTAAAATATTGTTAGAAATTTATTTATGATAATGAAGAATATATTAATTATTATTTAAGGGTCGATGATAATACAAATCATACCTCGTAATTCATAACATTTTTTTACATGAATATAAATAAATTAATAATCCATATTCTTAATAAAAAGGAATTATATATCCCTATTCATCGAAAAATTTAAGGTTAAGTACCAATAGAAAAATTTAATCTAAAAATAATCTTATTATAAACAGTCAATTTATTCATCTTCCCTTGAATTATTTAAAAAAACTATTAATATGCTTCAACTAACAAATGATAGAACCCCTGGAAAATATTTTCATTATTAGAGAATTAGAGAATGAAAATAATTATTCTATTGGTACACAGATGTTGCTTAATCACTAGTGGATCAAGGGACCCACTGAAAAAAGGTGGTTATTTCCTCATGAATGACTCAAGAGTTTGTGGGATTATCTATTCCTAATTTAAATGATATAAATGATTCATGTATTTGGGGAGTTATGTGTTTTTAGAAAAAATATGTTTCATTCCATCTTACATGTAATTAGGATAATTAAGAGAAAATTCATTACATTACCTAATACATTCATTATTACCATGATTCTTACTGGTTCCATATATTGACAAAAAAAATACATTTTTAGCATTGATATAAAATAATTATAGGGAGAAAACATATAATCATGAAAATAATTCCAAAAATGGTTTACATCATGAATGATTCTTGTCAACCTATGGAACATTTAACATCACCCTATATCTCATTCAGTCCATAATAGGTTGTCTTAATTAATATCTATATATTCCTCGTAATCTAAAATACCAATATATCTAATACCTAATCAAATACCAGCTGAGGTTCCACAAGTATTACATACATATGTATTACATAATTTTAGGTGATTATGAAATGCATTTCACAATAATAGATTCCCAATAATAATAAATTTTTAGATTCATTGATTAATATATACATAATCAATTTATTTCATATAATATCATCAATAACATTAGTAAATTTCAGGTCTCATTATACCCTTCATAGACCTATCCTTCTTAAAAACATACATTTTGACCTATTGAGAATGAATACATAATAAAATTTGATCATAGATTATTACTTAGGGTACACAACTGAGATAACAATCAATCATTATTTTCATGCATAAGATAAGAATAACGGTATGATATCATGAAAATAATATATATATTTCATACCCATTAAATCATATATCATAAATTATGAGTAATGAATTAAATCATTTGAAATTGAAAAAACAAGAGTCATATGCATGAGGAATCATCTTTAATAAATCATGATCCATGAAAATATTTCATAAGAATAAGAACATGTCATTATAATATATACATACATATAATAATAAAAAATCATTGCCTTAGTCTAATTTTACTACCAAAAACATCATCACATAGTTGAAAATGTCCCAAAATGAATTTGGGTTCACATGTAATCTTATTTTCATTCATTGAATGGGTTAATTCCCCCGTGATATTTTATATTATCTCTTTAGATTTAAATTATCACCTGGTAAATTGTATTTCTCTAATGGAAACAACAATTACATTATAAGGCCCCAGCCTTAAACCTTACTTAATCTTGACTTATTACAAGATTACATATTAAGGATCTTTTCAGGATTAGAGTTTAAGAGAATTAGATCATAAAACATGAATTACATTCCACATTTAAACAAACCGGTTATATAAAAGATAGTATTCATTTTTCCCATAAACAGAAACATATTTAAAATAAAACATGGATTCTTTCTTGAAACTTCCTTGACACTATCATCATATCATGTACCTTTCCCTTCACCTGTGAAACACATTTCAAAAACTTGGGATGAGAATAAAAAGCTCAGTAAGGGTTATAAAAATATGGAAAGGAAACATGAGTTCATATACACATAAGAATGAAATCATACTTTACCCATAAAACATAAGCACTTTAACATACCTCAACAAATCATGAATAAATCATAGAAATCATAAGACATAAAGGTAACTTGAGGCATTCATAACATTATTACGTAGGGAGTAACCCTCTTGGTTACATTTGGAATACCCATCACAATATATTCCCTAAATCTATTCAGAGAAACCATAATGTTTAACTCCTTCACATTACCCAATGCATTGGAGAGCTATATCGGGATCACCCGCCATTATTTTATCACTGAACCAGCCGTCTTCATAATAATTCCCAAGAATCATAACAAAATCGTATCACATAAATCGTGCATAAAGAAAACATAACATTTACACTTTTCAATAACAAGATATCAATACAACACATTGATATAAAAACATTATGAAAACCATTTTCAATACCAAAATAAAATAAAAGTAAAACACGGTATTTATTTTTCATTTTAAAAAAATTTAGGTTATGGCTTGTAGAGGAAGCTGAAACTCAAATAATGGTCATGGTGGCGGATAAGTCGTTGTCGCCGCATACGTACGACAAAAAACATTCCCTTTTTTCGTTTATTAAACACTTCATATAATAATATTCCTTTTGAATAAACATAAAAGTCAAAGGGGTTTATACACCGTATAAAAGAAACTTGTGTATTAAACTAAATATGCCTCAATGAAAGGAGATTGAGACGAAGTCCCTTACCTCGTATCTGACTTGACTCGATCGTTCTTTAATCTAATGAATAATAAACTTTAGTTAATTTTTACTTTCTTAAGTACCTTTTTCAAGTTCTTTATTCCTTTTATATCACTTATTACCATGTAATGAACACTATGTAATTATTTAAGTTAATAACGGTTGTTTTAATGATCATTGGTACTTGAGACAAAAATAAACACTTTATAATTACAAGTTTTTCATGTATCCATTATATACAGATTTATATTCATGATTTATATATCATATATATCATATATATCCAGTATATACATGCATTTATAATATTACATAGCATTTAGAGGTAAGAAATGAAATGTACCTTTCATGGAGACGGTAAGTTGTACGTACGCATGAATGCTACTTCCATTTCTATTTCTTATTTTATGGAATTGAATCATAATGATATAAAGGTATATTATAATTAAAGTATAATATCATATATAATATCATAACTCCATCATTTATACATCCCACATATGGTATTAACGAATCAAATCACTTTTAGGGGGCGGTAGTCCGCACTTCCTTAAATGAAGATATCACATTACCCATAATTGAAACCATTAAGGTAAGCCAAAAATGAAAACTACAGAAGTATGAAGAAAAACATAAACATGTTATATATCATATATAAATATTGTGTCATCTTAATGGAAACCTTTAAAAGTGTTAGAAGAATGTTGAACAATCATCGTTTTGTGAGGCAGAAATTCACCATCCACGGAAACAGTATGCTCTTTAACCATTAGATGAAGGTGTGTGTAAGTGTAGCTCGAATACATCTTATAAAAAAATCCTCATATATGGAAGATAGTGTTTTATTTACATCATAAATTAATAAAAAGAGCTTAGGGGGTTGCAGAATCAAAATAAAACAAAAGAGCATTTGAGAAGACTTTACCTTTTAATCGGGTAACTACCTTTGGTTTGATCCAAAAGGGTTTCTTAAAGAGCTTACTGCCTAAGGTAAGGCTTCTAGGATGAGTAGAGGGATGTGGATAGACAAAATGATTAGGTCTTGTCCAAACCAAAGGCTTGAGAGGTGTGGGTAAGGAGGTAGAGTGGGGGCCTTTTATAAGAGGAGAGGAGGGGCACTCTTGGAAAGGTACAAAATGTTACGTTATTTTCAAATGAGTTTCGGTTTTTAAAGGCCCCACGTTGATGTATTTCTAAGATAAGGTGATAAGGGGTCGAAATATACTCATACAATAGGTCTTTGACAAGTGTATGTCATAGTTTTAACATTATCTTTTCATTTTATTTAAATCCTTTATTAATGAAGTAATCGTTGCATGGTCATGATGTCATAAATAATTTAATTTATTTAATGTCTAAAAATTACAAAAAAATACTATGATGTAGGAAATATTTTTAGAATTCCAATTACTATTTATAGTCCAATAGATAATATATGTAGACAAAATTAAATTTTTTCTACTCAGGTGAAACATTCTTTGTTATATTTAACTTTCTTTAAAAGTAAAAAGATAAAAAGTCATTATCACACAAACGTGATTCCATGGGGTCCCCAAGTTTGGAAAAAGGCATCCCATGGTCGCCCATGAGAAAAATAGTACCATTAGGACACATGTTGTGGTCATTTTTTATTATTATGATATTATTTTACAATCCTTAACTACCCGATTACTCATTAATCAAGATAATTAAAGATAATTATTGTCGTTACTATTCATAATGTCCAAAAAAAAGAGTATTAATTACATAATTTGGACCTTCTGATTCAAAATATTGAATCAATTTTATCAAATTAAAAACATAGATATTTCAATAATTAATTTAAATATAAATCTCATTGTCAAAACAAATAGCGGGTTTTTTTTGAAACAATATCTATGAAAAGTTTGGCACTTGTTTATGCCCAATTCCAAAGTGAAATTAATCCAAATAACCACCATTGGATTACATGGTAAAAATATTTTCTATTTACACCATAAAACCAATTAAAAAGATAATCTATCCATATAATTAAATTACATGAAAAAGCAGTTTTGATGTAAAATGCAGTATTTTTCACTATTCATTAAAAAATGAACATTTTCAGAAAAATACCAAAAAATTATCCAATGTAAATTTCAATGTCCCAATCATAAATAATAAGTTTATTTTGACAAAAAAGAGCTTATTAAACTGTCAAAATTTTGATTCAAAAATGGTTTGCCATCAAATGGCAGAAAAACAATCTTTTAAAAATATTAGTGTATTTCATGCTTAAGATTGGATTTATTCTCATTTTGAGCCTCTAAAACACTATCTAATTCATAAATAGACATAGATATGAATATCTATTATTCATTACTTACTTGGGATGTTACATCCTTACCCCCTTTAGAAAATTGCATCGCCGCAATTTATTTACTTATCGAATAAGTGTGAGTATTTATCCCTCATTGCATTTTCAGAATCCCATGCTGCCTCTTCAATCATGTGGTTTTTACAAAAAACATTTACCTGATGAATCACCTTATTTCGTAACACATGATCCTTGTGGTCAAGAATCTGGACCGGTTGTTCCACATAATATATTTTCTCTTCCAGCTAAACTACCTCTGGACTCAAAACATGAGATGGATCTGGCATGTACTTCCTTAACACTAAAACGTGAAAAACATTGTGTACCTGAGATAAACATGGATGTAAAGCCACTCGGTATGCAAATGATCCAACTATCTCTAAAATTTCATATGGTCCAATGAACCCTAGACTCAGATTTCCTTTCATACCAAATCACATCACACTTTTCCATGGTGAAACTTTGAGAAAAACATGATCACCTACCTCAAAAGAGAGATCCTCCATCCTATTGTCCGCATAACTTTTCTGTCTACTCTGAGATGTTCTAATGTGTTTTTGAATCAACTGAACTTTTTCTGCCATCTCTTCTACAAATTCTGGTCCCATCAACTTCGTTTCACCCACTTCATCCCAAAAATCTGGAGTTCGACACTGCATCCTATATAATGCCTCAAACGATGCCATCTGTATACAGGAATGAAAACTGTTATTATATGAAAATTCAACCAAAAAAAGATGTTGGTCCCAACTTCCCTGATAATCCATTGAACAAGCATGTATAATATCCTCCAAAGTCTGAATTGTTCGTTCTGACTACCCATCTGATTGCGGATGAAAATCTGTAATAATATTTAATTCAGTACCCAACGACTTCTGAAGGACTTTCCAAAAGTTATAAGTAAACCTGGGATCATAATCAGATAAAATAGAGAGGGGAACTCCATGTAACCTGACTATCTCTTTAATATACAAACAAGAAAGCTGATCTAGTGAAAAACTATCTCGTATAGAAAAGAAATGAGCAGATTTAGTCAAGCGATCAACAATAACCCATATTGCATTATTATCTCGAGATGTCTTCGGTAATCACACAAAAAAGTCCATGGATATGTTCTACCATTTCCACTTTAGCACTGGTAAAGGCTGAATCATCTCTTTCGGTATCTTCCACTCTACTTTAACCTGCTTACAAGTCAAACACATCATAGTAAAATCAGCAATATCTCTTTTCATTCCATCCCACCAGTAATACTCTCGAATATCTCTATACATCTTAGTACTGCCAGGATGAACTGAAAACCGAGAACTATGAGCATCACATAACAAATCTCTCTTCAACTATGAATCACACGGCACACACAATCTCTTCCCAAATCCCAAAACACAATCATTATCAATTTTGAATTCAGGAAACTTACCCTTCTGAACCGTCTCTACCTTTTTCTGCAACTCACTGTCTTGCTTCTGTGCTTTCTTGATTCTGTCTGATAGAGAAGATTTCACTGATACCGGAAACAAAACAGAAGGACATCCTACACCAACAACTTTAATTCCAATGTTCATCAAATCCTTAACCAAATGATCACGTTCCAAATGAAAAATTGTTAATGAAGCGTTACTTTTTCGACTCAAAGCATCAGACACTTTTTTTTGCTTTTCCCAGATGGTAATGAATTGTACAATCATAATCCTTGATTAATTCCAGCCATCTCCTCTGTCTCATGTTCAATTATTTCTGAGTGAATATATATTTTAAACTTTTGTGATCCGTATATATTTCACACTTTACTCCATACAAATGATGCCTCCAAATTTTTAAAATGAAAACAACATCAGCTAATTCCAAATCATGTGTAGAGTAATTTACCTCATGGATTTTCAACTGACATGACGCATAAGCAATTACCTAATCATTCTGCATAAGGGAACAACCAAGTCCCTCCAACAAAGAATCACTGTATATAACAAACTCAACATTCCTAGAAGTAAGTTCCAAAACTGGAGCATTAACCAATCTTCTTTTCAACTCCCGAAAACAACCATCACATTCTTTTGTCCAGATAAACATAACACCCTTTCGAGTTAGCTTAGTCATTGGACTAGATAACTGTGAAAAATTCCTAACAAAACTTTGGTAATAGCCTACCAAACCATGGAAGCTACGAATCTCAGTTACATTTATGGGTCTTGGCCATTCTTCAACAACCTTTGTTTTTTCAGGATCAACAGTTATCCCATATTTAGAAACAATGTGACCAAGGAAAGAAAGTTGTTGTAACCAAAACTCACACTTGCTGAATTTTCCACATAGTTGCTTTTCTTTTATGGTTTGAAAGATAAACCTTAAATTAATTCCATGCTCCTCTTTACTTTTATAAAACACCAAAATATCATCAATAAAAACAACCAATATTTTTCACCTGAGTCCACTGAGCCATCACTTCAACAAACTGTTTAGTTTGGATTATGACCATCTCATGATGCTGATTTGAAAGGTCATTTCCCTCTCTATGCCTTCTAAGAAAAGTTGTTTTGTTTCCTCTATGAAAAACCATTCATAACATAGAAATATATTAGGTGAAGCACCATGGTAATCTTTAAATGATATATCATTTCAATTTTCCCATAAAACAAATATTTTCAAATAATCATCTAAAAGAATTCTAACTCCTAAAGTTATCTAAACCGACCTCTGATACCAACTATAAGGCCCCGACCTTAATCCTTACTTAATCTTGAGTTGTTACAGGATTACACATTGAAGATCTTTTCAGGTTTAGAGTTTTAGAGAATTAGATCATAAAACATGCATTACATTCTACATTTAAACAAAGTGGTTACATAAAAGATATTATTCATTTTTCCCATAAACGGAAACATATTTAAAATAAAACATGGATTATTTCTTGACACTTCCTTGACACTATCAACATATCATGTACCTTTCCCTTAACCTGTGAATTTTTTTTCAAAAACATGGGATGAGCATAAAAAGCTCAGTAAGGGTTATGAAAATATGGAAAGGAAACATGAGTTCATATATACATAAGAATGAAATAATAATTTACCCATAAAACATAATCACTTTAACATACCTTATCAAATCATGACTAAATCATAGAAATCATAAGACATAAAGGTAACTTGACACATTTATAACATTCTTACGTAGGGAGTAACCCTCTTGGTTACGTTTGGAATACCCATCACAGTATATTCCCTAAATCTCTTCGGATAACCTTAAAGTTTAACTCCTTCGCGTTACCCAATGCATTAGAGATCTATATCGGGCTCACCCACCCTTATATTATCAAAGAACCACCCATCATTATAATAATTCCCAATAACCCTAACATAATCGTATCACATAAAACATGCATAAAGGAAACATAACATTTCCACTTTTCAATCACAAGATATCAATACAACACATTGATATAAAAACATTATGAAAACCATTTTCAATACCAAAATAAAATAAAAGTAAAACATGGTATTTATTTTTCATTTAAAAAAATCTAGGTTATGGCATCTAGAGGAAGCCGAAACTCAAATAATGGTCACGGCGGCAGAGAAGTTGTTGTCACCGCATACGTACAACAAAAAAACATTCCCTTTTGTCATTTAGTAAAAACTTCATATAAAAAGATTCCTTTTAAATAAATGTAAAAATCAAAGGGGTTTATACACCGTATAAAAGAATGTTGTGTATAAAACTGAATATGCCTCAATGAAAGGAGATTGAGACGATGTCCCTTACCTCGTATCTGACTTGATTCGATCGTTCTTTAATTTCCTGAATAATAAACTTGAGTTAATTTCTACTTTCTAGAGAACCTTTCTCAAGTTCTTTATTCCTTTTATATCACTTATTACCATGTCATGAACACTATGTAATTATTTAAGTTAATAACGGTCGTTTTAACGATCATTGGTACTTGAGTCAAAAATAAACTCTTTATAATTACAAGTTGTTCATGTATCCATTATATCCAGAGTTATATTCATGATTTAGATATCATTTATATCATATATATCCAGTATATACATGCATTTATAATATTACATAGCATTTATAGGTAAGAAATAAAATGCACCGTTCCTGGAGACGGTAAGCCGTACGTATGCATGAACGCTACTTCCATTTCAATTTCGTATTTTATGGAATCGAATCATAATGATATGAAGGTATATTATAATTACAGTATAATATCATATATAATATCATAAATCCATCCTTTATACATCCCAAATATGGTATTAACGAATCAAATCACATTGAGGGGGCGGTAGTTCGCACTTCCTTAAATGAAGATATCGCGTTTACCCATAATGGAAACCATGAAGGTAAGCCAAAAATGAAAAATAAATAATCTTAAGGAAAACATAAACATATTATATATCATATATAAATATATTGTCATCTTAATGGCCACCTTTGAAGGTGTTAGAAGAATGTTGAACAATCATCGTTTCGTGAGGCAGAAATTCGCCATCCACGGAAACAGTATGCTCTTTAACCATTAGTTGAAGGTGTGTGTAAGTTTAGCTCGAATACATCTTATAAAAACAACATATTATATGGAATATATCGGTGTTGTTACAAAATAAATTAATAAAAAGGGTTTAGGGGGTTGGAGAATCAAAATAAAACAAAAGAGAATTAGAGAAGACTTTACCTTTTAATCGGGTAACTCCCTTTGGTTTGAACCAAAAGGGTTTCTTGAAGAGCTTCCTGCCCAAGGTATGGATTCTAGGATGAGTATAGGGATGTGGAGAGACAAAATGAGCAGGGAATGGCTGAACCAAAGGCTTGAGATGTTTGGGTAAGGAGGTAGAGGTGGGGCCTTTTATAAGAAGAGAGGAGGGGCACTCTTAGAAAGGTATAAAATGTTACGTTATTTTCAAATGAGTTTCAGATTTTAAAGGTACCACATTGATGTATTTCTAGGATAAGGTGATAAGTGTTGGAAATATACTCATCCAATAGGTCTTTGACAAGTGTATGGTATATTTTTAACATTATCTTTTCATTTTATTTAAATCCTTTATTAATGATGTAATCGTTGCATCATCATGATGTCATAAACAATTTAATTTATTTATTGTATAAAAATTAAAAAAAAATATGATGTAGGAAATCTTTTTAGATTTCTAATTACTATTTATATTCCAATAGATAATTTATTTATTCAAAATTAAAAATGTTTTACTCAGGTGATACATTCTTTGTTATATTAAACATTCTTTAAAAATAAAAAGATAAAAAATCATTATCACACAAAAGTGATTCCATGGGCTCCCCAAGTTTGGCACAAGGCATCCCATGGTCAGTCATGAGACAACCAGTAGATTTAGGACACATGTTGTGGTCATTTTTTATTATTATGATATTATTTTACTATCCTTAACTACCCAATTACTCATTAATCAAGATAATTAAAGATAATTACAGTCGTTACTATTCATAATGTCCAAAAACAAAAGAGTCTTCATTACATAATTTAGACCTTATGATTCCAAATATGGAATCCATTTTACAAAATTCCAAACATTAAAATTTCAATAATTAATTTAAATATAATTCTCGTTGTCAAAACAAATATCGGGTTTTTTTGAAACAATATCTATGAAAAGTTTGGCACTTGTTTATACCCAATTGCAAAGTGAAATTGATCCCAAGGACCACCATTAGATTACATGGTAAAAATATATTCTTTTTACAACATAAAACCAATTAAAAAGATATTATATCCATTTAATTAAATTAGATGAAAAAGTAGTTTTGATGTAAAATGCAGTATTTTTCACTCTTTATTAAAAAATGAACATTGTCAAAAAAACCAAAAAATTATCCAATGTAAATTTCAATGTCACAATCATAAATAATAACTTTATTTTTACAAATAGATCTTATAAAATTGTCAAAAGTTCTATTTAAAAATGTTTTTCCATCAAAAGGAATTAAAACAATCTTTGAAAAATATTAGTGTATTCCATGCTTAAGATTGGATTTATTCTCATTTTAAGCCTCTAAAACACTATCTAATTCATAAAAAGACATAGATAAGAATATATATTATTCATTACTTACTTGTGATGTTACAAACCTAAAAGAAATTAATTATTTGTTTGACACACGAACAAATGAACATTCATTAGTTCATTAAAGCATCACCCCTGGAAAAGATATGAGATTCAAAAATATTTCAGCATCAAATAATCATAATTTTTCTAGATTATGAAAATAACCATTATCATTATATCATATCCATAGTGAATCATAAATAATAGTTAAGTATATTTACCTAGAAGAAAACTACCATTAAAATTATATTTGAACTATTCGTTCAAAACATGAGAAAAATAATATTTTAATTTAATAAAATATTTATTAAAAATTATTAGAATAATTTGATAATTATACTAATTAAAAATAATAATTTAATATTATAAAATATTCTTCAAAAAATAAAACATTAATGATGGTGGGAAATTATTTTCGTGTGGTAAACATTAGAGATAATATTCCTCTCATATAATTTTTAAAAACTATAATATAATCGATTCAAAAATAATAATTTTTTAGTCCTTTGAAAACAAAATAAAATATGGATTATAATGAAATTTAATAATCATTGGATCATATAATATACCATTTTTGAACACATTTTATAGAATATGTACATTGAATAAGAATTTATTTCACCAAAAGAGTAAATAAAATCAACTTTTCTTAAAAAACATATTCTTGATCGAACTAAATATAAAAGATTATAAAATTTAATAAAAATATGAAAAAACAAAAATTAAATAATAAAGGTGAAATTTTATGGTGTTTATTTGATAATTAATATATAATAACCCCATGATAATTAAGAATAAAAAATCACAAATACAAATGAGACTAAAATTTAAAAACATACTTTAGGTTATGACCTTCTTCAAACACATTCATATGATCAAATATAAAAAATTATATTTAATATATATTTTAAAGAACCATATTGAGACTTATATAATAATAAAAAATGCCATTATATTCTCTAATTACACATTTATTAAAAATTCTTCATTAAAATAAACATTAAGATGTCAACTGGTTCATTTCCCATGCAAGCTCTCAGTCATCGATTCTAGCAATTTCACCATATTCAAGGTTTAAAATTTATAAAAAATCATTAATATATATTAAATATAATTTCTATTGACTATATAAACTTCTATAAAAATTCATATATGGTGGTGATGAATAATGAATTGTATCACATACAGGATTTAGTAGTTTTTAAGTACATACAAGTAATATTTTAATTTTTTAATAAATGGATATAAATATAATTAAATAAATTATTATATATATATAGATATATTTATGTAATAATAATAATACATTAAATAATCTATATATCCATTAAATCCATCTATTTTTCTGACCATTTATAGAATACAAAAAAAATATTTCATTATGAAAATCATAGTGCACACATACACACGAATAATGTTGTCATTTCTCATAGGATGGAATTGTGGCAGAATATGATTATACCATTATTATAACAAAATTTTATTATATATAGAAATAAATGAAGATATTGGTATGATGGACTATATGGGTCATTGTTTTATGATAATAAAATAGAGGAGGTTTTCTTTTTGAATTGAGGTGGGTGGCACTCTGGTAAATACATAAATAAAATAACATATGGCAATGTTATATTCAAGGGAATGTGAAACCAAGTGGAGAATGATTAAAATATATTAAATTTTAATTTTTTAATATCTACATCATGTTACATTTATTTAATTTTAATTGATATTTTTATCTATATCTTTTAGTATACCCCTTTATTATATCTTTTTAACCAAAACCATGGTATTTTTTTACCGCCAGTAAAATTAGTTATAAATAGAAATGAATTTAAATTAAATAAAAAAATTAAATTATAAATATATATATATAAATAAATAAAATTTTTAATTCTATTTTTTCTATTTGTAAAACATAATTTTTAAAATAATCTTGAAAAATATAGTTTAATTAATGATTTAAAAATATTATTTTTAACCATAACATTAAATTCTATGTCTTTTTTCGCCTTATAATAATGATAGAAGAAATGTTAAAAAATAATTGAAATTATTATGTACACATTTTATTAAAATAATTCATCAATAACGATTCATTTAATTTATTGTGATATAAATGCAATTGGTTTAAAAAATGAATTTTTTAGAAAAAATCTATTTTATAACATCAATTGAATTTATTTACATTTATTTACATTTATTTACATTTATATCCAATTTAAAGAAAATAAATCATATTATAAATTTTTAAGAAATAATTTTTAATAATTTTAATAATTAGAATTAAATTTTAAATAAATTTTCAATTTTAAAAATATTATCATAAACAAAATAAGTCAAAATAGTTTTTAGGATCAATACTATGTCATAAATGAATTAGAATTTCATTAATATGATTTAATTTAAATACCATAAAAATTTCTCTAATTTATAGAGTATGAGAATTATTCTCATTAGTTAATTTTTTTTTGTGAATCATAATAAATTAATGACATATTTTACTATGGACAGATATGTTCGAACATTTTTTTGTAACTCTGTAATTATGATTCAATAGTGTGTTTTAGAGGGTTATGTGTTACACCAACATATTTGTTTTGATGGTTGGTGTTTCATAACATATCAATATATTTTTATAGTATGTATTCTAAAAAAACTATATCTAATTCATATGTGATTATAACCATGTGAGGTGTTATAGAGAGTAACATGTTTTGATCTGGTTGTATGTTTAAAAAATGGTGTTGTAATTATGACCGAAATGATTTTTGGGGTTTTCATGTCTTGTTACAAAGCTATATTATCTTATCAACAATTCTCATTTGTAAAAAATAATTCGTAGTAAATTTTATATTTTATATTAATTCTTCATATTCTTCAAGGTGTCCTGGGGTATCCTCTCAATTAATGTCATTATAGGGGAATTATTTTACCTTTTCATTCCTTTAATTTAAATCTAATGATAATGGATTTAATGGTAATGAATATTAAATTGAAAAAAAATTGATCGATATGTGTAGTTATAAATTCTTATGAATAATAACCTACCTATATAGTTATTATGTTGTAAATTTAGAATCACCCATGAGAAGTATAATTCACATTATTTTTTAAAATTATATGTTTAAACAACAATGATGTCACTGTGAGTGATAAAAATGGATTAGGATGTGTAATATATTTACAATAAGTATGAGTGAGTATAATCTTTCATGAAAAAAACATTATTTAATTACATAAAGAGGTATTTTCATTTTTTATGATTTGTTTTCGCCCCATAAGGATTATCATTCTCAGTTAAGAGATTTTAAAGACTCTAAATCTAGTTTAGGGTCCTTAGAGACATTATGAATTTATTTTTTTCGTGATTTTTTAATTTTGGATCAATAAAATGATTCATACTTGAGAGGATTTGAACCAGATATGATTTGTGATTAATGAAATATCACCAAATAACATTTATATGATTTCATAACAATTACTTATTTTGGGGGTTTTAAAAATTTTATAATATATGTTTTTTAAAACATAATTACTACACAAGAAGATGATATAAAAAATGAATCAGATGTAATAAATAAATAAGAACAATGATTTTTTGAGAGATATAATTGTAAATAATTATTTATTCTATATGGGAGAGTGAATACTATCTAGAAATAAACTGGTTTATTTACATTATTTTTTTGTAAAATTTCATTATTTATACATTAAACTATCTTTCATCGTGGTGTATCTGGTAGATTGTATTTTCAGTAAAAGAATCTATGAAATATTCAAAATATATTGTAATATTTCCCCTTGGTTTATTTGATTTGAGAAAGGATAGTTTCCTTTTTTTAATTATCATGATCCGTATCAGATTAAAGAGATTTATTTTTTGTTATTTTAGTAGAATTTTAATGTTATACATAATTATTATGATATATTTCCTCCTGTTTTGGAAATTAAATCTTTGATTGGGAATATATTAAATATATTATTAGTCTTATTAATGATGAATATTTTATTATATATGTGATTAATAATCTATGGATTAATTAGTTCGTTATGATTAGACAAGGATGCAATGATGAAGAGTGAAAATTAATTTTACGATTAATTTATTTATCATAGAAAAAAAGAGATAATGATTCTATAAAATTTCATCCATACATATATGTATGTTGATGTTCACTCGATACATTCATTTTATGATCCATGTACTGGTTTCAGTGGAAGGATGTTCATTACTTTCATTAAATTGACATGATTTTTTAAGTGATTCTATAAATTTAATATAATATTATTCTAAAACACTATTTATATATTTTTAAATGATTAATTGTAGTATCATTACTAAAATATAAGTTCATGATATTATAAATTTTTGCAACATGAATTTTTTCTTCAGGATAATTTTTTATATTTGATATATGGAAGATACACGAATTTATATTGACATTTTTGTTGGATCCTGATTATAATTTTTTAGTGTAGAGTTATAATTTATTGAGAATAATAAATTGTATTTATATTCTATGGGAACTTTACGACCAAGCGCCATCTTTTAATATGGTGAAGTAGAAACATGTAGGACCTTATCCCATATATTATATGTGGGTGGAGTATTTTTCGAATTTAATTACATTTTAGTTGCAATGGAATATATCTGGGGGTGGGAGTTTCATTGAATGTTGGAGAATCATAATTTCTATTTTTCTTGTAATATTGATTATTTTACATGATAGGTTATTTTAGTTGACTAATTAAAATAAATATAGGATACTTTATTTTAATAGAATTTAGATGAAACCTTATTTAACTATGGACCAACAATTTTAAGGTTTTATATTTTATATTTATTCATGTATTTAAATATGGGTTAAGAGTTTTCAAAGGTGTATATATTGTGGAATATCATGATTCTGATTTTTAAAATATAATAAATTTTATTTTTTCATTAAAAATATTAGTCATTATTTTCAAGGTTATACTATTTGAAGGATTAAATATTTTAATTCATCGAAAATTATAATTTTATAATTTTTTAATAGTTAATGAATTTTTTATAATTTGACACTTGTACGAAAAAAATAAGTTTTCATAATTTAGAAATGTTCATAACTATTTTCTATTTCATTAATTGATTAAAAAATGTGTTATCTACATTGGATTTGATGATTGGAATGTTTTAGAAGATCGTTCATTTTTTATATTTTAGTTAAAAATTTAAGTTAGTATAAACTATTTAATCGTTTCTGAAGAAAATAAGGGATACAATATAAACCATACTTCATTTTAATGAACTATTTGTATTGTACTACTTTGTTTATAGTGTATCATTTAAATTTGAAATTAAATTATAGGGAGATTTTGGTCAGGCAATGGGATGTTGTAAATTCCTTCATCTAAACCTGTTTAGAATTTATATTAGATAAACCACTAATTAAATAAATTTAATTTTATTATAAATAGTGTAATCTCTAGGTCAAAACCATATGTACGGGGCATATAATATAATAATTTAATAATTAACACCTATAAATCAGGATTAAAACTACTACATATCATTAATTAGGAATTTTGAAGAGTGGGAACGAAACATAATAATAATACAAACCATCATAACATTAGGTTCATGAAATATTAATAATAATAAGAATAGTGATTAATGAAGTAGTTGTGGGAATAAAACCTATATTAGAAACCTTGGTTTGAGAAGAAATTATCTCTATCATAAATTCTACTTTTGAAATCTTCGAGTAAATCAATTTTTTAGTGAATTTGGTAATTTGAAACCATATTTAAATATTTTATACCATCTACCCAATTGTCATCACGTGGATAGACACACACACACACACATTCACATGTTAATTCATTAATAATTTAAAACTTATATCAACCAATAATGGTCCATAATAATGAATAGAAAGAGACACTCATAGTGAATAAGAGAATGATTCACAATCCTTAAATGAATAATCATAAAAACATGTATTTTATATAAATAAACTACCTGTTACTATAATTATAATTGAAAAATAAATGACCCAATCTTGGAAACCATTGAAGAGTGAAATATTAAATAAAAAATACATCATATACTTTATGTCAGTTACACCATGACCTATATGAGAAACCTCTTGAATTAATACCTCTAATCTAGTTACTCAACCTTTTTATCCCATTATACATAATATGATTCTTTTTTATAGGTAGAGATAATCAAATCTTATGTAATGACCCGTAAAATTCAAGGAAAATTTTTTCTTAATTTTCTTTGAGATTTTACAAGAACGCAGTTTCTGACGGCACGTGATTCTGAGGCCCGGTGAGCCCGGAATAAGTTTTCCGAAGTTTAGCCCGGGTTCGTTCAGTGAACAAACGAGCGGGTTTTTTCAAACTTTTGAATAGGTGCTCGGAATCGAAATCTGAGGGCAACAATGAAACCGCAGCGCCGGTAATTGCTTAGAAGCACCTTTTCCAAAGATGCGTTTGCTCGGGGTGAGTTGTTAAAAATTGTGGTTTTAGTGAGGAATAAATAAAATTATATCACAATTTTATTTATTTTCTCCAGGTAGTTATATCCTAAGTAAGGGAGTTGGGGGTGGGACCCAGAAGTTGTTAACCAACCATGAGAGGATAATGGTGGGGTGGGTCCCACATGAGCCCAACCCCTCACATTCCTAACTCCTCAAACCCCCCCCCCCCCCCCCGCCATTTAATTTTTCCAACTTATCACTTCAATAAATTTTGACAAGTAAAGTGAATTAATTTCGAATATTTGAATTTAAAATTTTGAGTTGGCTTGTGTGTGAATTAAATAACACAAGGTCTCATTTCTTTAAGTTGGAGTTTCGTTGTGCGAGGAGGATTTGGATAGGATTTGATCTAACTCTTGAAGAACATCTTCTTCCTCATCGAAGAACACGAAGAACATCGAGCCTTCGACGAAGAACTTCGTCACCGCAAAGGGGAGTTCGTCATACCGTCTTCTTCCCTCTCCGTAGCCGGTGAGAGACGCCATCCTCAGAGATCGACTACCCGACGCCGACAATCCCCTTCCTCGATGCCGTCTTCTGCGACGTCCCTTCCCTACGATGAATCAACAACGCTTGAGGTAGTGAAATTTATTGTTTTCGTACGTGAATAATTTTGTCGATGTTCTTCGTTCTCTAATTGGGCCGCCTGTTATCGAAATAACAGGAGGAGGTTGGACTTCACGAACATGGCCGACTCCCCCCCCCTTTATTATTGAATTTGTTACAGCATGAGCAAAGGAAGTGCGGTTCCGTTGCACCGCATGAAAATAATGAAGAATGGGTGAAGAAGAGCGGTGCCATCCCGCCGCACCGTTGAAGTCGAACAAAGTCGTGGCACCATCGCGTCATGCCGGAGAACCTCGAAGAGGCCACGGATAGAGTGGGGCCGCGGCAGAGGGGCGTGGCGCAGTCGCGCCGCGCCGCGCCGATCGGACAAGGTCGCGGCCTATGGCTGCGGTGGTGTAGGGGCGACGACCGGAACCGCCGGCCGCCGGAGCAGGAGGGCGACACCATGGCGGCATCAACTGGCCGGCCGAACCAGGCCGGCCATTTCCGTGAGAGACCGAGGGTTCATAACCCCTGTCTAGAAGGATAGCGGCCCCCACGTGGGGGGGTTGTCAATCAGGGGGGGCAGTGCGCCCCCCTGTTCCGCTTAGCTCGGCCAGCCGAGCTAGCCACGCGGGCTGCCCGAGTGCACCGGGCTGGGCCGCGTAGGCAGGGCCGGGCCGCACCAGCTAGGCCAGACCACGTCCAATTGGGCCGGACCCGGTCCCGGGTCTGGTCGACCCGGTTTGGGCCAACCCAGGGGGGTCTCGGGTCGGGTTGGTCCGGGCCCGAACCCCTTATTTTCGAACAGAACCATTCAATCGCCCATAACATGGGCTACGGACCTCTGATTGACGCACCATCAGTTGCAATGATGTCTTTGGATCAAGAATGTCTTTTCAATATATTACACTCAAGGTTTAAGAGAACTTTGGGTTCAGACGGGTTGGTTCGTACACAAAACCAATCGGGCCCTCTCTGCAGAAACACTAATAACTTAAGCTCCGGACGTCCGAATGACGTCCCGTTGACTTTGTTCGAAACCTCTTAGTGAGACGAACCTTTTGGGTTACTCCACTGGAGGTTTGAACATAGTTGGAGTACGGCCGAGTTGGTTTTGACTTAAAAACCAACTGAGCCCCTGGAACGAAAAATCCAATAACTCTCAGACCGAGCGTTCGATTAACGCGCCGTCTATCACGTTCAGTTCCTTTTGACGATATGGAACTTTGGGATAGATCAACTTCAGACTTCTTGTCAGTTGATGTATCATCCCCTCGGCTCATGGAGTGGGCCCTCCCAAAATTAGCTTGTCGTGTGCGGGAACCCTAGAGCTGGCTACGACTACGACGACGATGTCGAATGTACAGAAATCCTCTGTGGGTTCGGCAGTGATGACTACAGCACTCAGTGATCCTGTGTGGATCAGTGCATGCCGATCCTATGTGGGTCAGCGCTCAATGGTCCTATGTTGGCCAGCGCATACCAATCCTGTGTGGGTCAGATCCTGTGTGGGTCATTACAGGGGTTAGTACTTATCGATCCTGTGTGGGTCCTTGCGGGGGTTAGTACCTATCGATCCTATGTAGGTCCGACGACTTAGATGAATCAGCGGCTACATCTGATCATCTCTATCATCTCACGAAAAAGTATTCTTGTGTTAGCTGAGTCATGAATTCAATCAATATCTTCGATATGATTGACTTGCTTTCCTATGTGGATTGAGTTGTGTTATCCTGTGTCGATTGGGTTGTACTTATATGTGGACGTGATCGAACTTGGCATGGATGCTGGAGCCGAATGGGAATTGATGACTTAGGTATATGTATGGGCATATACCAATGTAGTGTTGGATGTTACTTCGTGATTGTATCATTCCTTTGTGGATTATTCTTTGTGGATTTTGGGAGACCTTCAGGGGTCTCAGGGTCCCTACTGAGTAGCGTATACTCACCCCTACATTGGCTATGACCGCACTACGTTGTGTGAGTTGCAGATGATGGACAGCGCTGATCGTGGTTGTGGCTTGCGGAGCAAGTCGGTACCTGGAGGTGGACCACTGGGTGGGACGTACTCGGAGCGGACGGCTAGACCCTAGGAGCTAAGGAGGCTATCTGTACCCACCCATTTAGGTGGGACTTCCAGTGGACGGATCGACATTGCGGCTTTACTTTCCAGTTGTTTTATTTCCTTTTCCAGTTGTACTTTACTTTCATTTTGGGTTTGTATTCTGGCCCACTTAATTTTCATCACTTACTATTGTACCCAGCTTTAAATAGTGTTTACTTCTTCTTGCTTACTCTATGTGTTTGTTTACTGTATAAAGGCAATGCCTTCCCTATTATCGGGAATTACATCTTGGTTCTAGTCGCCAACCCCTGGCCTATAGAAGGCGGGCTTGGGGTAGTCACGACACGAGCCCCGAGGACGGGTCGTGACAAATTGGTATCAGAGGAGTTTAGTTCTACCGCAAAACTCAAAAATTTGATCTTTTTCTATGTGAAGCAATAGAGTTAAGAGTATGGAGTGTGGTTATCAGTCCAGGGAGTCTAGTGTTGGTGCGGCGGCTGATGTATCCGTACACCAGGACCCTGACTTCTGATTTTCGACTTAGTGCATGAAAACATTGATTGCATGTGTGTTTTGTGTTTTCTTTGTGATTACTTTGTGTCAGGTCACCAGGTATTCTATATTAACCATGGCACACCTGTTTCTTTTCAGGATGGCCCCACACCGGTAGCCAGCTAGGGTTCCGTGTTTTGTACATGACGACATCCCACCGAGCGACGAGGCCTCGGTGCAGGGCCCTATTACTGCAGAGGCACCGACAGTATCACTACCCGCCGAGCCACCGATGCCACCAGACCCAGCCACTGAGAGTGCACGTCACCTTAGTGCACTGCACTAGTTCCAGCGTCACAGACCGCCCAGGTTCCGCGGGGAGACGGACCATCACGCAGCTGAGGATTGGTTGGACGTAGTTGTACGAGTTTTCTGATTGGTAGGGACACCATAAGACCTCCTGGTAATCCTTGCAGCGAGTCTCCTGCACGCGACAACATGGAGATAGTGGAGCATGATGCTCCAGGTGCACGATGAGGCATCACTCCTCTGGACGGACATTGAGAGCCTCTTCCGATCAGAGTTCATCCTAGCCACCCTCCGTGCGGTGCATATACAGGAGCTTCTACAGCTGCGGCAGGGCAGCTTGACGGTCGCCCAGTACTCGGTGAGATTTACCGATCTCTCGCGCTATTCGACGAACATGGTACGAGACCCATTCTTCTAGGCTCGTACCTTCGAGCATGGATTGAGGAATGATATTAGGGCATCGCTGATCTCCCTCAGTATTCCGACACAGGAAGGGGTACTAGAGCGAGCCCTTCTCATTGAGAGCTTTCTTGCTGGGCCTACACTAGCAGCGAGACCTACCATAGGACGAAACGTAGCAGATTCTTCTACAGCTGGTTGTCGACGGATGACACATGGGTCCAGGAGGACCAGACCCACAGGCAGACAACCTCAGAACACTGGTACAGAGGTGCGGGGCACACAGCACAGAGCCAGTCTAACGAGAGGCAGACAATGTTATGCATGCGGCGGGCAGGGCCACATGGCTTGTGACTGCTAGACCTGCCGTGCCGAGGAGCAGAAAACGGCTGAGGGGCCACCTAGGCAGAGTCCAAGGGTCGACCGTGGCTGTCCTCAAGGAGAAGGAGGACGAGGAAGAGGAGCTGGATGAGTAGAAGGTGGTGGGCGACGCTTTGAGGCTCTACCACCACCACCACCTGGAGGCCCACCCCGACCACAGGGAGCTAGCGGGAATAGGCAGGAACAGCTTTAGGAAGCAGAGTTCTACGACCACGGCGTGCCAGCCATGATTTCAGGTACTATCTGTGTCTAATCCACCCTTTCTGCTGTTCTAATAGACATAAGAGCGAGTCATTATTTCATTACCGCTTCCCTTGTTCGGAGATCGGAGATTCCGAAGGAGCTGTTAGCTCGATCCTTATAGCTAGAGACTCCTATGGGATCAGACTCGACGATTATGCACTGGTTCCGGTTGTGTGATCTTACTCTAGGAGGTGAGAGCTTCAGCTAGGATCTTTCTATAGCGGCGTCAAGGCCTTACGACGTCATCTTGGGCATTAATTTGTTGTCTATAGTCCATGCTCAGATCGACTGCATTAGGCGCAAGATGCGATGTGTTCGCACCAATGGGAGCAGGTTCACCTTCACTGGAGAGAAGGGAGCCTTTGCTGTGCTGGATTGACTCACGTAGAGGAGAGGACATCCCATCACTTATCAGTTGGCTAGCCACATCCTAGGATTAGTTGATGTGTGGAGTCCGAGCTTACCTGCTGTGGTGGATCAGTATGCAGACGTTTTTCCTGACGACATTCCAGGACTACCTCCTCGCAGATAGGTAGACTTTTATATTGACCTATACACCGGGATAGACCCGATATCCACCCCAGCATATCAGATGTCTCCTACTGAGCTTCAAGAGATACGGGTAGAGCTGGAGGACTTTCAGGGTAAGGAATTCATTCGACCCAGTGTTTCACCCTAGGCTTCTTCGATTTTGTTCGCCAAGAAGGCAGAGGGGAGCTTGCGACTGTGTGTCGATTATCGTCGTCTGAACCAGGTGACTGTGAGGAACAAGTATCCGCTACCTAGTATTGATGACCTCTTTGATCAGCTCAAGGGAGCATGATGGTTCTCGAAGATATACCTCAGGTTAGGCTACGTCAGCTCAGAGTTCGAGACGATGGCGTGCAGAAGACGACCTTAGGATGTCGGTATGGCCACTATGAGTTCTTGGTTATGCCTTTCGGCATAACCAACGCTCTAGCAGTGTTCATGGGTCTCATGAATAGAATCTTTCATCCATACCTCAATCTATTTGTCATAGTCTTCATCGACGACATATTGATATACCTGACGACTGAGGAGGAGCACACCTACCACTTGCGGGTTGTATTGGACACACTCCGAGAGCACCAACTTTGTGGTAAGCTCCCAAAGTGTCAGTTCTGGATATGTGAGGTCCACTTCATGGGACATGTCATCTATGAGGCAGGATTTGCAGTGGATCCAGCAATGATAGATGCATTGCTTGCTTGGGAGCCACCCAGGAGCGTGAAAGAGGTGCGGAGTTTCTTGGGACTAGCTGGGTACTACCGAAGATTTGTGCCAGACTTCTCCAGAGTTGCGGCACCACATTCAGCTTTGATGAGGAAGGGTAAACCCTTCGTTTGGTCAGACAGATGTCAGTAGAGCTTCCAGGAGCTGAGACATAGATTGACCAACACACCTATCTTGAGGCTACCAGATGAGTGAGTAGGGTACGTAGTCTACTGCGATGCATCAGAGACCAGACATAGTTGTGTCCTGATGCAGGATTAGTCAGTGTTAGTCTATGGATCACATCAGTTGAGGCTGCATGAGCAGAACTATGCTATCCATGACCTGGATTTAGCAGCAGTGGTCTTCGCTCTGAAGATGTGGCGACACTACCTGATGGGAGAGCGCTTTACAGTCAACTCTGACCACAAGAGTCTCAGGTACATCTTCTCGCAGCAGGACCTGAACCTGAGAAAGCGGCGATGGCTCGAGTTCCTCCAGGACAATGAATTAGAGATAGTCTATACTCCTAGAATGGGAAACGTAGTAGCTGATGCTCTCAGCATGAGGACGGGCATTCAACTTCTGGGGAGGTGACAGAGCAGCTAGCCGCTTTGTAGATATCCTTCGTGTATAGTGATGGAGCAGCCTTTCTACAGTCACTCACAGTCACTCCTGCACTTTTTCAGTGGGTCAGAGAGGCATAGTGTGGGGACGATGACTGTGAGACGCGGCGTGAATAGATATCCTCAGGAAAGGCACCTGATGGATTCTCTGTGGGAGTAGAGCACTTCCTCCTTTTTAGAGGATTCCCCATGGAACCAGCTGCTTTACAGGAGGAGGTTCTGAGGGAGTTCCTCACTTCCCCATTAGCGGTACATCCAAAAGTGGTGAAGATGTACCAGGACCTCAGACGATAGAACCTGTTGCTGGGTATGAAGAAGGTTGTGACAGAGTTCGTTTCTCGATGCCTCACCTGTCAGCAGGTGAAGGCAGAGCACCAGGTACCAGCAGACATGGTATAGCCCTTGGAGGTCCCGGAGTGGAAGTGGGACGAGATATCTATGGATTTTATGACTGGACTTCCACGTACTTCCAGAGCTCACGACTCAATTTGGGTGATTGTCGACTGACTCACCAAGTCAGCCCACTTCTTACCCATCAGAGAGCAGGGCTCAGTGGTGATCTTGGGACGCCTCTACGTTCAGGAGATCATACGGCTTCATGGTGTTCCATCACCTATCATCTCCGATTGAGATGCACTCTTTACGTCCTGGCTTTGGAAGGGGTTGCAGGAGGCATTCGGGATGTAGCTACGTCTGAGCACCGCCTTTCACCCTCAGACAGATGGTCAGACAGAGAGGACCATTCAGACTCTCGAGGACATACTTCGTGCATGTGTCCTTGACTTTGGTCGTAGATGGTAGGATCACCTACACTTGGTGGAGTTCGCGTACAACAACAGCTACCACTCCACCATCGGGATGGAACCATACGAGGCGTTGTGCGGCCGACCTTGCAGATCACTGCTATGCTGGACAGACCCTGGGGAGTCAGCACTTGTTGGACCGGAGACGGTCCAGGACACGACAGAGAAGGTCCAGGTCATCTAGGAGCGGATGAGGACAGCTCAGAGCCGGCAAAAGTCTTATGCTAACAGGAGGCGGAGTCCACTAGAGTTTGAGGATGGCGACCACGTCTTCTTACAGGTCTCACCTCGATCGGGATTACAGAGATTTGGTCGAGGCAGCAAGTTGTCTCCGCGCTTCATCGTACCATTCCAGGTCCTCAACAGGATTGGAAATGTGTCTTATCGCCAGGCTCTACCACCTCAATTTTACTGAGTGCACAATGTCTTTCACGTATCACAGCTAAGGAGATAGGTGCACGACCCGACGCATATCTTTGAACATGGCGAGCTGGACATTGATGATGGGGCGAATTTTGCGGAGGTCCTAGTGGAGATCAAGGATCGACCGGAGCGGGTCATACGTTGATGGTTGATTCCTCTAGTGCGCATCAGATAGAAGCACAGGAACCTCTAGGAGAGCACTTGGGAGAGGGAGGCTCAGATGTGTGCTCAGTACCCACATTTGTTCCACTATTTTATGACGTATCTTTACGGGGATGTAATGCCCTGAGGTGGGAGTAATGTAAAGATCCGTAAAATTCAAGGAAATTTTTTTCTTAATTTTCTTTAGGATTTTACAAGAACGTTGTTTTTGACAGAACCTGATTCCGAGGCCCGGTGAGCCTGGAATAATTTTTCCGAAGTTTAGATTGGGTACGTTCAGTGAACAAATGTGCGGGTTTTTCCTAAATTTTGAACCGTTGCTCGAAATCAAAATCAGAGGGCACCGATGAAACTGTAGCACCGGTAATTGCTTAGGAGCACATTTTCTGAAGGTCGTTTTCTCGGGATGAGTTGTTAAAAATTGTGGTTTTAATAAGGAATAAATAAAATTATATCACAATTTTAATTATTTTTCTCAATGTAGTTATATCCTAAGTAAGGGAGTTGGGGGTGGGACCCACAAGTTGTTAACCAACCATGAGAGGATAAAGGTGGGGTGGGCCCCACATGAGCCCAACCCTTCACATTCCTAACTCCTCAAACCCCCCCCCCCCCGCCCCATTTAATTTTTCCATCTTATCACTTCAATAAATTTTTACAAGTTAAGTGAATTAATTTCGAATGATTGAATTTCAAATTTTGAGTTGGCTTGTGTGTTAATTAAATAAGACCAGGTTTTATTTCTTTAAGTTGGAGTTTCTTTGTGTGAGGAGGGTTTGGATAGGATTTTCTCTAACTCTTGACGAACATCTTCTTCCTCGTCGAAGAATACGAAGAACATCGAGCCTTCGATGAAGAACTTTGTCACCGCAAAGGGGAGTTCTTCATACCGTCTTCTTCCCTCTCCACAGCTGGTGAGAGACGACATCATCGAAGATCGATGACGTGACGTCGACGATCATCCTTCCACGATGTCATCTTCCATGACGTCCCTTCCCTGCGACAAATCAACAACGCTTGTGGTAGGGGAATTAATTGTTTTCGTACGTGAATACTTTCATCGTCGTTCATCGTTCTCTAATTGGACCACCTGTTATCGCAATAACGGGAGGAGGTTAGACCCCACGAACACGACTACCTCTCCTCCCCCCTTGATGCTTGAATTTGTTGCGGCACAAGAAAAGGAAGCACGGTGCCGTTGCACCGCGCGGAAATAATGAAGAATGGGAGAAGAAGCGTGGCGCCGTCGCACTGCGCCGTGGAAGTCGAACAAAGACGCGGCGCCGTCGCACCATGCCAGAGAACCTCGAAGAGGCCACGACCGAGACGAGGCTGCGGCAGAGGGGCGCGGCGCCGTTGCGCCGCCCCGATCGGACAAGGTCGCGGCCTGTAGCCGCAGTGGTGCGGGGGTGACGGCCAGAACCGCCGGCCGCCGGAGCAGGAGGGCGGCACCGCGGCAGCAGAAACTGGCCGGCTGGACCTGGCCGACGGTTTTAGGGGGAGACCGGGGGTTCATAACCCCAGGCTGGAAAGAGAGCGTCCCCCACATGGGGTGGCCGCGGGTTGTCAATCAGGGGGGCAGCGCGCCCCCCCTGTTCTGCCAGCTCGGCCAGCCGAGTTGGCCACGGGGGCCGCCCGAGCGCGACATCCGGGCCGGGCCACGCCTAATTGGGCCGGACCCGGACCCAAGATTAGTTGACCCGGTTCGGGCCAACCCTGGGGAACTCGGGCCGGGTCGGTTCTGTCCCGAACCCCTATTTTCAGACAGAACTGTTCAAATGCCCATAACATGGGCTACAGACCTCTGCTTGACGCACCGTTAGTTGCAATGCGACCCTCAGATCGATACGGTCGTTTTTGTATATTTCTCTCAAGATTTCGGAAAACTTTATGTTAGGCCGGGTTGGTTCGTACACGAAACCAACCGGGCCCTCGGAGCGGAAACGCTTATAACATAAGTTCCGGACGTCCGAATGACATGTCGTAGACTTTTTTGGATTCCTCATAGTGAGACGGAACTTTTAGCTTACTCCGCTCGAGGTTTGGGTGCAGTTGGAGTACGACCAGGTTGGTTTTGACATAAAAAACAACCGGGCCCCTAGAACGAAAAATCCAATAACTCTCAAACCGGGCGTCCGATTGATGCGCCGTCTATCACGTTGAGTTGATTTTGATGATGCAGAACATTGGGATACATCAACTCTAGACTTCGTGTCAGTTGATGTATCATCCCCTCGGCTCGTGGAGTGGGCCCTCCTGAAATGAGCTTGCTGTGTGTGGGAACCCTAGAGCTGGCTGCGACTACGACGACGATGACGACTGTACAGAAATCCTCCGTGGGTTTGACATCGACAAATACAACACTCAGCGATCATGTGTGGATCAGTGCCTACGGATCCTGTGTGGTTCATCGCTCAATGGTCTTTTGTGGGCTAGCACATACTAATCCTGTGTGGTTCATTGTGGGGGTTAGTACCTATCGATCTTGTGTGGGTCATTGCGGGGGTTAGTACCTATCGATCCTGTGTGGGTCTGATGACTTAGATGAATCAGTGGCCACATCTGATCATCTCTATCGTCTTACGAAGAAGTATTCCTAAGTGAGCTAAGTATTGACTTCAATCAATATCTTAAATGATTTACTTGATTTCCTATGTGGATTCAGTTGTGTTATCCTGTGTGGATTGGGTTGTACTCCTATGTGGACGTGATCGAACTTTCCCTGGATGTTGGAGACGAACGGGAATTGATGACTTAGGTATATGTATGGGCATATACCTAAGTAGTGTTGGATGTTACTTCGTGATTGTATCTTTCCTTTTTGGATTATACATTGTGGATTTTGGGAGACCTTCCGGGGTCTCGGGGTCCCTACTAAGTAGCGTATACTCACCCATGCACGGGCTATGCCCGCACTACATTGTGTTGGTTGCAGATGACGGACAATGATGATCGTGGTTGAGGCATGCAGAGCAAGTCGGTACCTGGAGGTGGACCACTGGGTGGGACGTACTCGGAGCAGACGGCTGGACCAGAGGAGCTGAGGAGGCTATCTGTACCCACCCTTTATGTGGGACTTCCAGTGGATGCCTCGACGTTACAACTTTACTTTTCAGTTCCTGTATTTCCTTTTCCAGTTGTACTTTACATTCAGTTTTGGTTTGTATTCTAGCCCACTTACTTTTCCGCACTTACTATTATACCCAGCTTTACTTAGTGTTTACTTCTACTTTCCTAATCTATATTTTTTTACTTTATAAATGCAATGCCTTCCCTTTTATCGGGAATTACACCATGGAGCTAGTCGCCAGCCCCTGGCCTACGGAAGGCGGGCTTGGGGTAGTCACAGCATGGGCCCCGAGGATAGGTCGTGACATCGTATCTCACTATATCTATCTTTATATATTCTCAAATGTTCCATAAATGTTTTGGATTTCAAAATTGAACATCGAATACTTATAGATATGCTTCAAATCCAACATGAAAAATCACATATTAATTTCCTCAGAATATAAACTCATGAATATTTTATGAGGATAAAATGGTATTAAAATATCATTAGCAAATCAACATCGAACACGATCACTATGGGAGATTCACTCTTATGTCTACTGTTCTATGCCCAAAAACATCACAAATCAATTGAAAAACTCTAGTTAAATCCCTACCCCATAAAAATATTATTTTTTTACACTTGGAATTGTAATTCCCACATTCGATAGACATTTTCACATTATACTCGCACGTATGTGCCCCATTCACTTTCATATAGAGGCATCAAATGATTTGGTTTCATATTTTAACCATGATCCATAGTTTCTCTTCCTAATGTGTAGGAAATATCATTTTGTACTCTATCAATCAAGATACATTGAATGAACTTCCCTATATCCATATGTATGTGTGTATTTCATTAGGCCCTTAATTCATTGATCTTTCTATTTTGCTTCATATGTTGTCTCCAGAAACAATTTTATACAATGTTTTATGAATTAATTTTGTATTTTGTGGATTTATTTACCCTGATGCTGCAATGGTTTCATAACCTTACATAACATAGGTTCATAACCTTCTATATCATAGGCCTCACATCCTATCTTTATATAAAAAATCTTATACATTTAAATGAGATGTCCAAGAACACTATGTGACTAGCTAGTTTACCTACCTTAAAATTTATATGACATTACCATTATAAAACTCTCCAACTCATCAATTTTTGTCACTATAACCTTTGTAACATCTCATATTTGTTTTGGATTATTCATGGATATTATATAGATTGATTTCGAAACCAGAAACAGAGATTTTGTGCGATTCTATGGCAATGTGTTCCTGAAACAAATTTTTTAAAATATTAAAATATTTAAAAGCATGCATTTGTAGTGTTACTGTTAATGTTGAATAACTCCCAAATTGGGACCCATATTTTAATTCTTTGGGTACCATTGAATTCAGAACAATGAATTTACATTTGGTATGACCTGACATTTTTACGCAAAGTCCATTTGTATAAATAGTCATCAAAGTTAAAACCATAAATAATGTAATTAAATAATATTATTTTATTTTGAAATCATGATAACATATTATCATGGAAACTGATTTGAAATCAAGATCCATTGTTGAGTTCATAACGTGTTGTTTTTATTAGGTGTGACCTAACATTTGAAGGTACAGGTCATTATTAAAATAACGTTTTCAGGTCAGTGAAATAGAAAAAATAAATTAAAAGAAATATTATTTTATTTTTAGCAACTCAACAGCCTATTTCCTAAATATTTTTATGGATAAAGAAATTGTATAAGGTCTGGCCACTAAACCCTTAATACCTAGATGTCGTAGGAGAGGACAGTTATTTGTAGATGACAACAGATCAGGATAAGATCATGGATCGTCGTGCTAACAGAGTTGGATGATCTCATCAACTATAGGAATGCAACTATTACTCAACAATGATAGATCCAAAATCTAGATTTGGAATGTGTTTCAATTTTTGATTAATCATTCTTAATTTGTTTGATGATCACAAATAAATCGATGTATGGATTGGTTTTTGGATCAGTCGCCTTGAGGTATGGGTTTATTAAGTGGTAAATTGGGATAATTATTTCAAAATATCATCATTTATTATCTTATGGGAATGAATCCATATCAATAAGAACATCGATCATGTTTTCCCCTCCAATTTGTTTATGTTTTTTTCCCTGATTCATCGTTCATCACTGACATTCATTTTTTGACACATGACTCAATGATTCCCAATCAATCAATCATTTTACACCCATTTTTTATCACAAAAATATGATATTGTTGATCTGGGATCTATATGACATAATGGATGTGTGATGATATAGGAACAATGAATTATATTACAAATGATTCTTGATTTTGTGTTCTTAGGTGCATGATAAAGAACAGTGATTTAGCCCTTTTTGTGAGCATATCTGAGGACAAGGTGTATTGTTCAGTGACGACAAGGTAGGGATGACCTTGGATCATCGATTTCATAGAAAATTGGTATTTAAATTTACGGTCATTCATTTTATGGGATGTGGGGAGGAAGAATTGTAGTTCTGTAAAATTGTGATCCACACAACATGTAATTTGGGATAACACGACATGTGGGTCCCCCTTGATTTGGTGCTACGGTTTGGTTAGAGTTAAGGACCACATGGAATGTGAACCCTATCACTCTTCATGTAACTCTACCTATATGAATCAGTATGTACTTTTGAGAGTACACAGACATGGGTTACAGTACATGGACAGGACTAGGAGACACTTATAGAGAACCGTGTGAATCTAACCATCATAAAATCATCATAAATGAAATGTATATGTAGACTACATTCCATGTGAGTTTATTACACACATGAAAGACTTAAGGTAGTAGAACACACCATGTACCCCCTATGACATGCTATGTACTCCCATAAAGAGTGTTTGAGGCTCTTATTTTTCCTAGTTTGGACTGGTATAGTTTAAGAGAATTTTCATGGTCATTTCCTATAGGGTTTAGTATGACATTACATCCACATCACTGTATGGTATTCCCCTCTATATTCTTATTCTATGACAATGTATGGAATTCATTCATAATACATGAATGGGATCCTCTATCACCAATAGTTGAGTTTGTGGAATCGTGTAACCCTCTTGAGTAAGTTGATGATCCTTTATCTAGAGGACTACGTTAGTATGGTCTATGGAATCCACAAATTGTTCTAAGAGTGATCCCCTACGTAGAGGGTTGATCAAGATTGGGTATGTTGTATCCCCTAATGGTTTTGGGCACTATTTGCGGTGTTCTGTTGTATGTTCTAGTCTTGACCCCCATTATGTGTATCAAAGTATTCCATAGACAATATTTTATCTTTTTTGTATAACCCAAATGACCTAGAAATTTTAATCATGTGTCTTCGATTATATCACGGCTCAATGAGTAAGTTCTCCCAGAATGACCATACTTTATCCAAAATCATGTGGATGGTAGTTGGTTGTGCCTTCTTGATGGCGTGCTGTCACTCTTGAGTATATATAGATATTCTTATTATATGTACCATATACATATAAATTTGTATAGATAAATGTAATACCTTTTTTTATTTGTTTTTGGGTTTGTGGTTTCCTATTGAGTATTGTTATACAGACCCCTACAAGATATTTTCTAGCACATGTCTTGTCTTGTGTAGATGATCGACCTTTTGATAGAGTCATAGGTGGACAAGGACATGGAAGTGCTTAGTGAAACCCAATAGACTAAGGTGTGTTCCTATAGCATTCAGAGAGTCGTCCCATTACCTTTAACATTCATGTTGGACTTCTATTATAGACTCATTGGGGGGGGGGGGTTGTATTTGGATCTTTATTACTTTCACGTACTTTTACTATTATAATCTATTGAGAGATCCTAGATGTATGCATGCATTCTTTCCGCAGTTTTAAATTTTTTTAATAGTGTGTTGGAGATGTTTTCTTGTTTATAGGTACTCTAGGATAATACCTCATATTTGTGGGATATGCCTACATGATTCTAGTCACCAAACCCTCGCCTATTGGAGGTGGGTTCAGGGTAGTAAGGTCATATGCCTCTCTGGTACTCGCCATGAAAATGTGGTATTAGAGGAGGTTAGTAAATCTTTAATACTAAGAATATGTATTATTTGTTTAGGGAAACAAAGATTTGTGTTTTAAGCTAAGATTAAAGGATACGGAAAATAGTCATGGTACGAAGGGTGCAGGTCCAGTCTGTTAGAACAGGTCCAGCCCGTTGGGTGTGGGTACGGCCAGTTGGGTGCATATTCGGCCAGCTAGGTGTGTTGGACACACTAGATGGGGTGCGGCCCACCATCCTGGGGCATGGACGGAGGAGGTGGTAGGGGTTCACCACCTAATCGGGATGTCGTGATCGACCACGTCATATCTCCACTATCCCATGGGACACCATGGGGATTCCTCCTATAGTTGTGGTCTACGGACCACGACTCATCCAGCTGAACTCGGTGACCCGAATGTGAGCCACCTCCCTTCATTTGGTGCCCACATGGCACCATAGTTCCTCTATTTCAGTAGCCTGATGGTCACGATCACTAGATTCTATGGCATGCCGACAGCCGTGCCGCTGCACCAGTAGAGAAGTCTCGCCAGAGGCCCTCCATTCAGCTAACAAGAACACGACTACTGTATAATGTTGTTGCTGCCAACTTCGCGGCAGATCCTTCTGCAGACCACCGAATGCACACTGGAGGTCTGTTCATCACTCCGCATGCTTCTATATCCTCTATAGTTCCTCTTCTTTACAAAAAAGGACATAAATCAACATTTTTGTCATTTTGAGAATGTGACCATCATTAATGCACAAGCAGAGGTGCTCAGGTTGTGTTCAGGTCAGTCTAGGCCCTCCACGTTACAGGTTTATACCCAATGGGGGAGGCTCGAAGACTATTTTTTGATCATACAAGAAAAATATTGATCCCATATTATGAAGTATCCAATAGTGTTACCCTCCTGCATAAACACATGTAACATGGGTTATCCTGTTTGTGTATTTATCTTGGTTTGTTATATATAGATATTAATGGGTAAGAAAATTAAAAATCATATAAAACCCCAACCTCTATAACATTCGATGCTAAATCATTCGTTCTCAAGGTTTTATGGTGTCAACATCACTGTTAGCTCTATTCTTCATGGTTCATTGATGTCGATGGAGTCTCAATAGAGTTATTCATCGTTATTCTTTATAGAGTGAATTCGTTGGAATTTCATATGAGAATATTCCAATTTTAATTCTAAAACCTCACACGCGGGATTATTTTAAGAAAACAAAAAGCGCGACAAAACTGTGTGCCATTATTAATTCTCATTAAATTAGCGCCATTTAATGAACGACATTTAATGAGCCATTATGTTAATGTCATTGAGGTTTCAAACAATACATTATTTTCCATCTATTAATGTGTCGCGTTGCTATACTACAGTGCTGCCGTTAGCCAGCCAATAAGGAGAAAAGAACTAAAATAATTATTTTAAATCATTTAATAATTTTTCAAGAAATGTCCAAAAATAAATTTTTCTCTTGGACTTTGATAGCCAATGTTAATCCATTTCTATGTGAACCCCAGAGTCCTGAATTCAACAGTTCCCATGGATTTTTGATCCAAGAAACAGTTGAATAGTTAGAAAATCACACTCACTCGTTTATTTAATGTACCATAAAAAAGTTCAAAAATTAACTTTCACCCTCAACCTGTGCCAGTCCAGGTTAGGCTCATCTTATTTGGAATACACCACCATGATTTTTATGGTACTATTACATATTTAATATGAGTTACCGTTATGGAGTTAGAAGGATTTTAAAATAAAATATTTGTTACATAATTATTTTATTCTCATCCAAAAACTAACTTCTACTATTGGCCCACACCAGCTGATATTATGGTCTGAATAAGGAATGAATACCCTCATAAGATCAGTAGTTGTCTCAGAATTTTAATCAGATTCACTATTCATGACTTATAAGCATTTGAAAAATAAAATAATTTTATTTAAAAATTTTATTTACAGCTATTCCATTTTTGGGGTTTCCCACTAGAGGCATGTACCAACTAAAATTAAGTTATAAATAAGGAAAACCCACCATCTTGAATATGGCGGTGCCCATATATTTATGATCTGAGCAACAGTTTAGGTGTTATTCAACAATTTCATGAAAACTACAAATGCATGCTATTTAAAGATTGTCATTTTCGACGTATCCTTCCAGAAACTCTTGGCATCGAATCACATGATGTAAGAGTGTATAGTGTTTAAAGAATTTAATATATAAAAAATATGGAATGGAAATTTTAGTACATTACTGATATTAAGTGGTTGGGTAGGGAGAGTTCCAAAAAATAAATTAATTTTTCAGAACAATAGCAGTGCTTAATAACAAGTACTATTAAAGGGGTCTTTAACAGTTCTTTTTTTTTCACTGATAAATAAACCCTTATCAACCAAAAAGAAAGAATTGATAAAGTTTTCACTTATCAGTGCTTCTTATGAGAGATGTTAAGGACAAATTTATAACATATATCCCATTATTTGATTTTCTATAGTTTTGATAATACCCTTTACTAGCGGTATTAAAGGACAAGTTTATACTAGTGAAAATATTTTTAAAAAACCAATATACAAATTTCCTTGAAGATTATGTATTATTATTAGAGGAAACAACTGGAATAAATGATTGTATAAAATATTTCACCACTTTATAGAAGCAAAGTTCATATGAAACATCGTCATTTGTGTAGTAAAAAGTAATTTGGCACTTTCCCTTGTCCTAAAAATTACAGAAATATTTCATTTTGGAGGAAATATAAAAAATTATATGATGGTATTATATTGATAAAATTAATGATAATGATGAGTTCATTCATCTTTTAGATCGATTAGTGATTCCAATAGTTGATGGTCGATAACATGAATTTGTAGCTGAGGTGTGTAATATAAGTTTTGTTATATCTTGTGACGGTTTTAATCTTTTCAGTTAGATTTTTATATCACACAATAAATGGAAAATTTCATATAAATTTATAAACATCTTATATTGAAAAGTATAATATACCATTCACATTCATGAATATACACATATGAGAAATATCATATCCTTGTAATGTTATTCATATATACATGTGACTTTTAATAAAAAAGTTGAAGCGTCTTTGGAATATGGGTCTACATACATGTGATGCTTATTTGAATTAAATATTTTGTATGCATGTTGCATTTATGATATTGATAATTGAGGTTTTTGCTTGTTATGTGATTTAATGATTGATAATGAAGTAATAGTTATCATTCCCTTTTTTATGATGAATAAAAAATCAATATCGAATATAAAACATTTTATATACATTTTTCTAGACATCAATAAATCTTTATACATATTGGAATAATCATTGAAGGTTTGAAAATAAAATTTCTCCTAAAAATATATCTTATAATATGTATGAAACTAATGTGAGCAATAAAAATAAATATGTTATATTTTCAATCAAAAAAAGTCAGTTGAAATCTAGAAAGATGAAAAATAGTAACGAGGAATCCAATTACATTTTCAAGAAGAATAATATATTATATGAGTATTCTTATTATCTAATTGTTAAAAAAATGTTTATAAGAAATGAGAATTGAAAATAATATGGAAAATGTTTTTCTCAATAATTATAAATATCAATGGATATAAAAAAATAATATTTTTGATCTCAGCATGAGTTGGTTTACTGGGTTATTAAACATCAATCTCAACTTGTGTGTATTTGGGGAAGTAAATTCAATTTTATATGAATATTATGAGATTAAAATTTTTGAAAAACCTTAATTTTTAGAAATAATTATTTTTCTAATTGAATATTAAATAAATATATCAAAAAACTTCAACATAATAGATCGGAAGCTTAAATAATTGAATACTCTTGGTTATCACATACTTTTTCAATATTTTATTCCAATAGAAACCCATTATCTACCATCCAATAATTTATGGGTGTCGGTGACTCAATTGTGACACTGTTTTAGTATTTTTTTTTCTGAAAATTTATGCATTTATTACCTAAAAATATACATGAAAATGTACCATTAATTTTCCATAGATTTTTGGACGCTGCTTTTCAAAATAATTTTCACATTTAAATTAGACCTAACATCCCATATTTTAACTAAAATCTTTCATAGAGGAACTTTTTCTGTTCATTAGATAAATTTTTTTAATGAAATATATAAAAATTATTATATTACTTCCAGAACTAGAATCAACATGAAGAATATATTGGGAATGGAAACAAGGATAATGAATCATTGAATTTCAACTTAATTTATTTTTTTGATGTGCCTATGAGAAATAATAGGACAATAAGAAATAAATAAATGTAGTAAGATGAAAGGGAACTCATTTTTAATCACTCTCTAAAATATAAGTAATTCTTGTATCATATAAATTGAATACATAAATCCTTGTAGTGTGGGAAATGGAACACAACACAAACTTGTTTAACTCTCATTTTTTGTAGACTAAATTATGTATGTATATTGAAATTGTATATATTATATCGTAACATTTAATTTTACATATGTGTAAAATTATTTAGATATTTTAGTATACGGAAAAAAAAATATAAATATAAATCATTATTCATTACCTTTGATAGGGAATGTTTTTTTATAGTAAATAGTATCCTTCTAGTTGAAATCATTGGTAGGTTTATTTCCATAGTGGAAAAATTGAAATTAACGATATATGAGTTACTTTAGAAAAAAAAGTAATTGTAATTTTAATATTAATTTATATTTCAATTAATTTGTATACCAACTAAATCTATCACTATATTACTAAGAACATCATAATTTTTTCGTAATTTTGTTTTTCATTAATTAAATTCATTTGTGGTCAATAGGTAAAAATTTATTGTCACTATTTGAGAATTGAAAACGGGAAAAATATTATGTCGTTATGGTAAATATAATGATATATTATTATTCTAGTGCAATAGTTAATTGGATTAAATATAAATATTTATCTTATTATGGTGTTACTTCGAAAATAGTAATATTGGTTTGTTACTCTCATAGTCGTGTTTCTATGATGTAATACAACTGGTTTGATTCTATGATGTGGTAGTGAAAATTTAAGGATGTCTATGGGTATAGTTTTTTTAACATGAATTTCATTCATTATATATACGAGCCATATATTTTGGCATCATTGGGGAAAATATTATCATGTGAAATATCATCTGAAGTAAGGATTTGGTGTCATTATTTGAGTAATCCTCATAAATATTTTTGATGATGGTGGGGACAAAATTGACTCCATATTAACTTCCATTAGTCTAGTTAAAATTTATTACTTATGTTAACCTAAATAGACCAGTTTTCAGAGCTGATTGTGAACCTCATGTTATGTTCAATAATATATAGATTCATAAAAATAAATCATCATTTATTTTGATTTATCTCAACATGGATTATTTTAGGATCAGAGTGTTCAAATTGACTTAATATTGGTTTCAAATATTTTTTATCTAACTTAAACATAATGTAAATTTGAACTATAATGTGGTTATTATTTTCATTGAGTTTTATTTTATAATATTGATAAAAATTTATTATAATATATCAAAAAAATGAAAAAATACAAATATAAAAAAATAGATAAATTGTATTGAAACGAATTCAAATAATTTTAATAGAAAATTAATTTAATGAAAAAACCCATAAATTTTATCAGTGATGTATCCCATAATATTAACCTCATGATAAAATAGAAATAATTTCTAGATGGCCAAATTAAATGAGAAAAATAAACCAATGGACCTAACCAAAACAAAATTTGATAACATTGAAATAGAAAATGTAAACAATCTCATACCCAAGAGTATCATGATAATTCAAAACAAGTTATTTTTTAGGAAATGCCCATTATTTTATGATATTCTTACACGAAATATGATATAATTATGTTATGTCACTACCCATAGTGTTTTTGGAATGTCCATTTCTATCTCTTGAATAAGTCACATCACCTATTCTTTCATCTTTGGATTACACATTAGTTTGGAATTTCAAATTAATTTCAATATTATTTTCTAATAAAGTAAATATGAAGAGTTAATGATATCTGATCGAATATAATTTTTGATATTTATATCCACATAATAATTATATTAATTCCTTCCCAAATTCCTATTGTGAGTTTACCATTTCAAATATATAAAAATGGTATATAATTTCATATAATTAACCATTTTCGAAATTTTATTCGGAAACCATTTCCCTAATGAAAATTGTTCTCTAACTAGCCTAGATGAAGTGGTTCTTAGTCAGACAACTGACGGAGTGTTATTAGATCTAAAAAAATAATTATACTCAAATACTCCCATACCCTTCATCTTTTATACATTGTAGAAAAATTTCATATTTAATATTTCTATTAAAGTCTACATAAAAATTTACAATCCCATAAGTATCCTCAATTTTCATTTGATCCTCTTTTATAATTTACTTTTCTAATTATAAATCTCAGAGCACATCTATATTATCCAACTCCATATATTTCTATTATAGAACCATTTTCTTTTTACTTTTTTTCTTTTCAGTATTTTATAATTATGATCTTTTATTGTCTTTTTTGGTGCATTTTGATCCTCCATAACATACTAATCATTGTGAGTAGTCATTGGACATACATGTACCAAATTGTTCTCTATAGTTCATATATTAGGGACCCAACTATATCTCTTATTAAGTTTTAACACGGACATTATAGAGAATTATATAGGGTAAAAACATGCCAAAATAAAAGGTCTTCCTAATTATCTCATTCTCTATAGTGGTGTAATTTAGCTTAGTATCCATAACAGTACTATTATTATAACAAATTTTCCATTAGATTAAATTCCTTCATTATCAATACAAAACACCCACGACATATTCACTTACGTCACAAATAAATTTGAATGTACCTTTTAAATTATGATGTAACATAATAAGGGTTGTGGTGAAACATGTATTCAACTTTTTTAAATAATAATTTTACTTCTCATAATTTTTTGAAGTAATTTTTTTTAATTAAATATGAATAAGGGTGAGAATATTTTTAAAAGTCACTGAAAAAACATCAATAATAAATGGATTCTATATAAATATTCCAATTTATAATATTATTTTTAGCCATTTTATCTGCTAGATATCCATTATTTTCTTGGATAAACATTAAATCCTTTATTAGAGATTTAGTTGTACAAAAAATTTATTCTATGATCAAAAAATAAAATTTACCCTAATTACTCTCAATGCATGTGCCCTTATATAATTCAATAATAAATTAATGATTATTCCAACATACTTAAAATGGCCACCCATAAACTGAAAAATCACTGATGAAAACATCAGGGAGATCCACCTACACCACATTGAAATATTTTTTCTCCAACCATTATAATTTTTAATGTTTATTGCACTTACATAATAACATGAGGAAATATGAAATCATTCCATATTTTCTTGTCTATATTGTTTGTACTTTATTTGTGGGTCCCATGGGTATTTTTTATAGCCAAAATAACCATCCATTTAATAAAAACAATTATCTCTAAAAATTTACTCCATTATATGAATAATAAATAGATGTAGGAAATGATCATTCCTTATCACATCACTGATCTTTATATAATCCAATTACATCTCAGTCCTATAACCACAGAAGTGGACGTAATTTTAGATTCCATTATGAAAATGGTCCTCACAACATTATTCATAAAAAACTAAAGTGGGATTAACCACTTATTGTAAAAAAGATGGGGTAAATTATTATATCATCATGTAACTTCATCAACACTTTATTTAGTCCACCATAAAATTATTTTAGTTTAAAAACAGTTTTTTTGATTTCCTACAAGTCATGAAATGACATGTTTAAAATGAATTAGGATATGTTATTAAAATATTATTATTAAATTTTGGTTTTCATAACATATTCTTTAAATTAGAATTTATGAACCTGTATAATTTCATTATGATATATATTCCTAAATATTTTCCTTATTAAAATTATATTTAGTAATTTTTAGGAAATTAGAACTTGTTTTTAAATAAAATCTAATAAGATAGAGAGAGTTATTTTTTTTGGAAATCATATTTATTGGTGGAAAATGTTATTGTTAAATTACATTATGATAATAAATATACAATAATGATTTTAATTAAATATATAGACCGTACATTTAATAAAATAAATTAACACACATTTGAATATTTTTTACTGGATAAGGTAGAAGTATGAATTCATACTACACTTCCAAAATATAATTTCTTCAAAAAATGGCTAATATATTATTTCATGAGTGATATTATGATGAATTTATAATTTTTTTAAAAATAATATATGATTAAATATAAATAATTTTTTAAATCCTAATGTAAAAATAATTTAACAAATTTTTTTTTGAAAAATTTGAATCTCGGTAAAAAATAAAAATTTATAGTTTTCTTTAAATATTAATTAATATTTAGAAAATATATTTCATAGTTATTTTTGGGTTTTGATTTATTTTAATGTAACATAAGAGTAATTTTATTAAAAATTATCCAATTATTTCTATGTCAATAATTATCATACAATAATTTGGTATGAAATAATTTTTTTTATTAAAATTAACATTCTTCTACATAAACTAGTTTAATTACGTTTAGAAAACATATATTAAAATTAAATTATATAACTTCAAGAAAATATATCAATGAATATGAATTATTTGATTCTAATAATAATTTTCACATTTTATTACATGTTCCATTTCAGTTTGGGACATAATTAATAGTAACAATTTTAAAAGATTATCACCATGGTAAAAATGGATAATAAGGGTTAATTCCTTTTAATAATGATAAAAAAATATCATTATAATTCTTATTGGATGAGATAATCGCAAACTATATCACCCTAAATTCATAAAAATTGATATTTGGGGAATCATATTTATGCTTACAACCATTATATTATGTTATGTTAAAATTAATAGAAAAACGTCACCCTCTATCTCTTATTATGTTTTCAAAATATGTATATAAATAAAATTGATATATGAAATAATTTAAAGTTAAAATTAAATATGAATAATTTATTTTTTTGACATTAATTTATTTTTAATTTTAAGTAGAGTTATAAATACCTATAACATTTTTCCAATGCCAATGTTACACTTATGAAAAAAGAAAAAAATAATGTAAAATATTTTGACAAAACGAAAGATAATATTTTTTTTGATGAATTGTGGTATTAATGAAATAAAATAATAACTAACAGTTTTATGAGTTTTAAGAAGTTTTTATATTTGAATTAAATTTCTATGATGGTCCCTTTAAAGTTATATTTTGTGAATAGTCCCTAGAATGGCAATTAATGATATTCATAGTATGAAAAATATATTTAAATCACATGAAATTATTAAAATCATATAATGTCATATTTCTATATGAAATATTATAGGATATCATGAATTTAAAATTTATTAACCAATTTTAATTATTAAAATAAAATGCATCAAACCTAGTGATGGAAAAATATTTTAAAATTGTTAAGATTAAACTAGTAAGGAAACGAGTTAATATAAAATGATAAGCATTAAAATATATATAAAACTTGTCTGAATATTATTGGTTTAATTTATACAAATATAATTATCTTTATCATGGATTTTATTGAACTTTTTATTCATTCTACATGAGTTAGAGACATGTCATATAATAATATTTCCAATATTAACATGATTATCAAACACCTAACTTATTAAAGTGAGCATTCTATCCTCAGTTCATCACTCATCATTAGTAATTAACCTCGTCCATGATTTTACAAAATCTATTCAAACCATTACTTACCATTTAATAGTGGATATGGTTGTAGGGTCCTGAAAAATCCAAGAAGGAGAATGATGATCACCTTTAACTCAAGGGACATTCTACCCAATTTCCCCTCAAAAGGATTGGGAAAATCTGGACAATACTCAAGGATGGCGAAGGAGGAACCGGTCCATGGATGGGTATAATGTTAATGACGCACGACCGGTTCCGCGAATCGTCCCCCCCCCTCCGCAGACCGTCGTCGTTCGCAAAATGGAGGTGGAGATCCTCGGCAGGTGCAAAGATGGGTGGGCGCCAATCCGGTTCACCGTCATGAACCACCCCAGCAGCAAGCCGTGTCAGCCGGCCCAAACCGCCTCCACTGTCATTCAAGAAATGGAGGCAAAACCATCCGCGGTTGCGATGCACTCCCCTCGTTCCGTTTGCGGGGAGAGAAGCTCTCAATGCGCACCATGAATTACTGATTGACCAAGTCAGCCGTAAACCGGGTTTTCGGTCATGGGCCTCCACAAAAGGTGTCACATGACCATATATAAATCTTTTTTCCCACTCTATAAGAGGAGACCGAGGGGGGAAAGAGGAGAGGATTCGGATTTGGAGAAAGGGGATGGAGAGGAGATTGATTAGATTCGGGTGGAAGGATTTCTAAGGAAGTCTTAGGATTTCAAAAAGTTCCAGTTCGCGAACCAGAGTAGGTATGAACCTGGGAACGTACTAATAAGGAACCGAAAATGCATAATAATTTGGTGAACCATGGAATTAAAATAAAATGAAAAAAGAAGACTGCGAACCATAGCCCCTCCGCAGATGTACTCCCCGCGGACCAGGGAGTTTATTCCTCTTTTCTAATCTATTGTGCCGCGTAGCACCCCCCTACACAGGTGAAGCCTCGACCGATGAACCCCTGACCAGTGCCAACCATGGCCACCACTACTCGTGTGGAACCCTCCGTGTACCAACCTTATACTCGGGCCGAACTCGAAGCCGCGAACCCTCTTGGTTCGCAGGATGCCAATCAGTCCGCAGACCCTCCTGGTTCGCAGACGGCCTCTTAGTCTGCAGACCCTCCTGGTTCTCGGACAGCCTTTCAGTCCACGGACCACCCTAGTTTGTGGACGGCCTATCCAACCACGTAGCACTTCCCTACATGAAGGGCGCCACCACCCATACCCATGTGTGGTCCGCCGAATCCTTCGGAGTTATTGTTCCCCGAGCCACATAAGATCCTCCCAATCCGGCTTGATCCTCCGTGACTCCTTCACTGGCCTACTCATCGGCTCGGAGCCGAGGCCTCCACCAGAGCCACTGGATCCATGTGTTTTAACCCTCATGTGCATCAGAGCGGCATTTTGAGTTCATATACCCACAGTATGTAGAGGCGATGGGGTTTCCCCGACCCTTGAGAAAATTCCCGAAGCATTCATGGGTTCACATTCCCACGGTAATGTGGAGTCTGAGATCGGGAGTCCCCTTTCAGCCCCTCCACATGTTAAGGTATCCTCGGGGGTAGAAAAATACCCATCAGAAGGAAGCCCTCATGCACTGCAAGAGATGAGATGGCATAGGAGCACCCCCTTTCCCTCTCCCACTATGCTCTATTGCCATGGGTGACCAACCAGGAGTAAGCCCCAACTTAATGGGCCGCCCTCATGCGTAAGCCCCACTCCACTTCTCACAAACCCACCTTTCGCGATGTGATCCTCTGGTCCCTGTTACCTCTTGTTTCTCAGACCGAGCATGAATCACGTGGGATTAGAGTAAGCATCGACCATGACAACATCTTATATGCCTCCTCAGAGTGTAAGCCCCAATCCATCGCCCTGGGCCTCCTCAGAGTGTAAGCCCCAATCCATCATTCTGGGCTGCCTTATAGTGTAAGTCCCAAGAAAATGATAACTACGAGGACTTTGATTCCCTACCACAGGGATACATAGGAAGCCTCCATGAGGTTCAAGCCCGATCACCAACGGACCCCCCGGGTCCACCTTCACGTCGGTTCTTCGATGCTCCCCGTTCGAACTACATGGACTTTGATCCATGTCCCGTAGGCAGGGTACCTAGGAAGCCACCATGAGGTTCAAGCCCAACAACCGGTCGATTCGACTATCTTCACATTGGTTCACCGCACCACTCCTAGTTCCGCCTCAATGTGTTCCGACTCCACGAGGTCCTTAATCCAATGAGGGATGGTAAACCTCAAGCCTAAATGATTTCGAACCCCCTGCGTCCAGTTGACCATTTCCCAAAAAGGTTAGATTTTTGGATAATATGTTTGGGTATAAACCAAAGATTATAAAACATATGAATATGGCTTAAATCTATAAGAGAGTCCCGGAACAGTAAATAATTCCCCCCAAAAGGGTGTGATTAGCCCGAATACCCATCCTCTTGACCAATGTGAGTTCTTAAGAGTTGCTGGTCAGACCATCCGGCGAACGCCTGCCTTTGGAAAGCTGGTCCACACGTCATCAGATACAGAATCATTGGGTGTTTTGAGATCGAAAACCCCGAAACAAAAATGGTGAACCTGGCATGAATCTTTAACCAATCATGACAGATTTAACTTAATCCCACCATGTGCCCCCTTTTACTGACAAAGAGGGCCAAGAAAGGTCATTAATTAAGCATTGGATCCTTTGACGGGGTTTCTGCTTATCTTTTCTAAAATGTTTTGCAGGTACTACCTTCTGAAAACCCTTCGATCCAATGGCGTCTCGAAGGAACTCAAAAGCACGTGCTTCCAACTACGCAATGACAGGACTTCCTCACCTACGTATTACCCCATCACCCACCCAGCATCTTCAACACTGGATCTCAGACGTGTTGATCTGAGAGTACCACGTGAATGGTACTATCCCAATGGTGGAGGGGCCCATGCAAGCCCTCCAATCCGCTAGAACTCGCTGGTCGCCTACCCTGCAGTGACTGCAAAGGAAGATCCAGACAACCCCTATTGTTGTCTCCAACCATTTCGGGATTCTATCCCTGGAACGGGACAATGCGTACCTCCCATATCATAGGGAGGCAGATGAGGTCGACGTTGAGGACTTCATCCCCACCGAATGGGGGTTCCACTCCATGGCCTTCGACGGATGGCGTCATCGCGGTCATGTCGCAACCCAACATCCTCACACTGAGGAGGATGTCTCTCCAAGAATTCAGGCCTATGCTCCCCAATCTTAGGCCCCTCGGACCACCCGACAAGGGTGAAAGACATAAAATTAGGGACCAGCCATCACCCAGGTCCCTGAAGAGAAGCTTCGCTGCCCAGCCACGGAGAGGTACCACGAACTGGCACCTACACCTGTTCACTCATCCCGAGCCCTCCATCTAGAAAAGGCGGCATCATACAAGATGGTGTGCATCCACTCCGAGCTCCATCAAGCCCATTGCTCACACAGGACAACACTTACCAGGTAGGCACCTCTCCTTTCCCATGGTCGTGAAGCCCACTAGCTTGACGTGGTGGCGACCCAGCGCGTGCAGGACCATCTCTTAGCAGATGCTTTTGACGCCCGACATCCTTATATGGTGGTGATCAACAAAGCCCTCCACCCATATGTGGCTGCATTTAATAGGCGGGCACGCCTCCCCGCCAAAAATGGCCACCGACTCGATATGGTGGGAAACCAATATATGCAGGTCCAGCTCCCTGTAGATGCAAGTAAAGTCTGTCATCCCGATGTGGTAGAAAACGAAGAGATAAACCGGTGTATCTCGGTACAGGGGCATATTCGTTTACCTACCCCAACATAGGAGAATTGGTAGTACCCATTGAAATGTTGAGGACTAGAGCACGATTTTCCTACTCCGATACCGGAATGGGTCTTCATACCCATTCCGAAAAAAGATGTCTCTCTACATATCCTGACAATGATTGAGGAGCAGGTATCGATCCCATATCATATCTTGCAGACTTGCTAGAATGTAATTGCATCAGTGGAAATAGCAAGGAATCGGGCCTATGAGCTTGTCTCCCCAATTGAGGCAACTCATCTAAGGGATGAGATAGCCACCTCTGAGCAGATCTACATCCCTGCTTCTGCCTAGGAGGGTCGCCAACCATATTCCGCGACGCAAGGGCAACCAGATAGAGCAGCTTCACTCATTCCAACTGGGGGACACCCTTCCATCATGGTGGATGCTCCAGAGTAGGCTTATATCCCTGCGAAAAGTCAAGATGTTCGTCGGCATATCCCAGCAGTTTAACGGGACCCAATTAGACAGGGACCCAAAGGTGAAGGCCGTTGTCAAAAGCAGAAAGTCCCTGGTGCTCGCAAAAGAGCGCCCAGAACGCGCCAAATGCAGCAAGAAAATAAATAGGGAGTTCATGACTCCACTCTGATGGAATCTGTGTTTCCCAACGCCGCTAAGAATACATCAATGGCTCAGAACCCTGCCCATATGTTACCATATTATGGGAGTGGCAGTAGTAGTTCCGAAGGTCCTCCCTGCAATGTCGCTACCAACAGCTCTGAAGGTCCTCCCCAGAGCACCCGTGGGGGACTCCCCCATGGGCATATAACGATCGATCACGAGAGCTCCTCTTTTGATGCGAGTCACAGAAACCCTCTACGTGACCAGGTGATCGATTAGTAAGAATGTCCTCCACTCTCTGCGGGAAACCCTGATGTTCCTCCCTAGGGTATACACTGCAATCACTCTCCATGCAGTGGGACCAAAGATTATGATAGTAGTCCTCTCTATCATAGTCACAACTGCGGAGGCCCTCCCCGTAGTGATCTCTCATCACGAAAAGAAGGACCTCCCCTTATCGTGGCCTTCCCTGAAGTTCCTCTCCATGGGTTACTCTGCAACGAAACTTTGCGTAGACAGGCATCAAATCACAGTGGTAGTCCTCTCTACCCTGATAATAAAGGTCCTCCCCGTAGAGGCATCAAGCAACGAGAAGTACCTCCCCTCATTGCAGTACATTCTGGAGGCCCTCCCCAGGATGTATCCCACAGATATTCTCCCTGCGGCAGTAGTAATGGTTGTACTCCCCATTTCCGTAGCTGTGATGGTAGTCCTCGCCACCATGGCCGCCATTGCGAAGTTCCTCCTCGCATTGGCCCCAAGCAACAAGAATGTCCTCCCCTTGTCGCAGTGTGTCCTGAAGGTCCTCCCCGGGATGCACATAGAGTATCAAGACATTATGGTCATCCTCACAATGATGACAGTTGTTGTAGAGGACCTCCCTGTAATGATTCTACATAGCCAGAAGGTCCTCCCCTTGCTGCGACACACCTTGGAGGTCCTCCCTAGGGTGTGCACTACAAATTTCCTCTATGCATTGATGTATCAATTATTAATGGTAGTCCTCGCCATTACGGCCGCCATTGCGGAGGTCCTCCCTGTGATGACATATCATATTGACAAGAAGGTCCTCCTCCTTCCGAATCAAGAACCAAAAAGCCATCATATGCTGAGGCACTCAGAAGGACGAGATAAATCATATGAGATTCCCAGTTAGTTGCCGAAGACATTCTTCTGCAATCAGGAGATGGTCCAAGGCCATGTTCATCCCTTGAACCACCCCGGAATCGCCCACATAATGATTCACCACCTACCAGTCTTACTACCTCTGACTACCCTGACAGTGAGCGTCTCAGTTGGTCTGACCAGGTAGAGGAATCACTAGCAGAGGATCATGTTGATATGTTGTACCTGAGGAAACGACTGGACAAGGATGATATACCAGTTATGTTTTGTCCTATGGACACCTCTCAATTCGACATACCCAGAGAGTTGTTGGAAGAATGTGTGCATGGCATCCACCATAATATATGGAAAACCCTCCGCCTACTGAAATGAAGCTACCTTCCCTATGACGGGTCTGTATACCACTTCAATACAATAGGGGACCTCTGGAGTCACATTGGCCTAGAAGCTCTTCCTTCCGCCTGACAACGGCGACCTGAGAGGCGTAAAGGAAACATGGAGATAGCCTGCCTCTGTGCGATGTACCAGCTGCTCCACCTCAACGCTGATGCTCTGATGGGAGTCCATATCAGGTGATGGAGAGAACATAGAGCTCTGTATTTTAACTCCGATCCTCTACCAGAAGAACCCGTTCGACAAGGTGTCTTGCAACGTCATCACGTCAAGACGAAAATTGAGTGGTATCTCTATTTAGGAAATGAGACACACCCAGCAGAGTCAGGCCTTGAGTAAGTCCCAGAAGCGTCAGGCCTAACTAGAATAATACATTCATGAACTACTGAACCAGGCTGCCAAGAGCATACAACAGGCCTCTTGCCTAAGAGTGTCCAATCATCGGTATTTTCCTGCCTCCCCCAAAAGGGTAGGTTCACAGAACTCGGCATCAAGCCCAGTTCACCCGCGAATGGGGGCACACAAGATCAGGCAGGTAGCGATAGCTGCATCCACTGTCGCAATCCAAGGTGACCCCAGCCTGCAGGTCTGGGGGCATTTTTAACAAAAAATGACCCTGTAAGACCAATAAAATTTGGAAGAGCCTCAATTTCCAAGGAAAGAAGCCAACCCCATCCATCAGGGCTGGGGGAATTATTACCCCCACAACAATAGCCTCCCCCATGAGAGTCAATATTCTCTCGTCTTGGGAGGACAATCAGAAGGGTAGGTTCTCGTCCTATCCCATCATTTGAATCATAATCCCCTCCGAGAAGAAGTCGCACTGTAAGGTCGAATCAAAGAACTCTCCGTGTCACCCTTTGTCTAGAAGTCCGAAGGAAATCCCATGTCACGAAAGGTAAGGCCAGAAAAAGACGCGGAAGATCCTCTTCCCATTTGGAAGTTGACATCTTCTCCGCCCCTCAATATTCATCTATCGACGTCATAGATTTGAACCCCACGGGTGACACCAGAGATACTACAAATCAGGAGGGATCAGGAGACGATAGTTCCGGTCAGTCTGTGACTCACAACAAACCACCTGGTGTGTACACCCAAAAATTGAGGGCCACCCTAAATATGGTTGTCTTTCCAGCCAACCCTCCTCTACCTACCTTGAGAGCTTCCAACAAGGATAATAATAAAGTACTGGTTACCCTTATCCCACGTCCTTCTCTCAACAATGATGATCCACTCACGCTCGAAGAGAGAGTCGATCAACTGGAAGAGGAGATGAAATAATTGAGGTGACTTAACGCCGAGCTACTCTAGAGGAATGACCTTATTGAATGTGCATCCCAAGAGGATCCACATCATGTACTCCTAGTAAGTTCACCTCAAAGACTACGGTTTGCCCCGAAAAACGAAACACGATCAGGGCTCCCAACCAACGAGGCGCCCGAATCATCCAACTACCTAAACGTAGGTTCGGATGAATACTAAGACTTACCTCCACTCAGGAAGAAACCAGAGCGAGTACCCCTGAACCATCTGAAGGTGCCACAAACAGCACACGCGCCTCTGGTGTTGACCAATATGGATCCTCAGGCAATGCCTCAGGCTATGCCTGCCTAGGACCGGGCCAAACAGGATATAAACTAGGGTTTCACCAACACCATCGAGGCACTAATAGCACAATTGGGAAGCGATGGAAGGTCGACACACTATGATACAGCCAGAGTGGAAACCCTACACGGATTGGGTGAGGAACACACCACCTCGACCTAATTTTGGGATCCTTGAATTCCCTATCATCAATGGATCAGTCGATCCGAAACAATATTTGATGCACTACGCATCCTACTATGACCCTATGATGGGAACTCCGGAGCAACAAAAAGCAGTAAAACTCAGATGCTTCGTATGGAACTTTCAAGGATCTGACATCGTCTGGTATACGAGTCTACCAGCCCAGTCAATAAAGAGCTAGGAAGTCCTTCGACAATAGTTCTTTTTCTACTTTAGCTCAAAGTTTCCTAAAACAACGGTCAGCGTTCTCATGAACTGCGAGCAAAAACGGAGAACGAGAGCGTCTCAGATTTCATTGCCAGATGGAAAGGTCTGACCTATTCCCTGAACAGGACAATGCCTCAAGATGATATGCTAGCCATATGTATCAATAATCTTCAAGATGAGCTGCAAAAAGCGCTCATACCAGTGGAGTGCACCACGGGCTTCCTCCATCTCTTGGCCATTGCCCATAGAATTGAGGACTCCATACAGCAGACTAATTTGACGTCCGGAAGAGCCTCACAGGCTCCAGCAAAAAGATCCCCTATTGCTGAAGCGTCCGTTGTCACACTCAAGTCGACCCCTATGCCCGCTCCACAACTCAGGCCTCCACCAAATCATCAAGGTCCTAATGCATCTCAGCGGTCACCTTTGCCTAAACGGGACAATCAGTGAGGACCGAAGAGGAACCAGTTTGAGGAATGAAGACAACAAGTATAATCATTCTGGGACGATCAAGTCCACATCGACTTCATTGCCGCCATGAACTACAACTTGCTCCGCCTTCCAGAGCCAAGGAAACCTGAAGAGGTCGTCCGTGATGACAGGCCAGATTACTGACCCTACCATCATATGTTGGGACACAGTATCCAAGAATGCTTCTTCTTCAAAGACCTCATGGAGAGGATGGTAGACTGCGGAAAGTTCGAGATGGGACCACCCCCAGCACATGTGGCATGTATCTCTCCCACCGAATCTGACAAAGAGGAGGGGTGGCAGAATGTCACCAGAAAGCAGGTGTACAAATTTGAAAACTGGATGACTCGGAAGAATATCAACCGAGCCCAGGGAATACTCCGAGCTCAACTACAGCAACTGGTGTTGCCACCAACAGCCCCTGAAGCCGCAGAGCCGACAGTACCGAACCCACTACCCTCCACGAGACGGTCATCTGGGCATAATCAATGGAGGAGACAATAACAAGAGGATTAGTCTGCGATAGGGCCAAAGTTAGTCCCGAACCTAGCAGATTATATGCCTTCGAATTTAGCGCCACTGGCACCGACCCACCAAACCACACCATCATGGACAACCGACCAGGTTGACCTGTCAGATGATGAAGTGCCAATATTTGGTTCTATTAACGTCATCCATATTACTGAATAATTCCCTGATGAAGGGTATGGTTACGAACCCAAGTTCCCTACACGAGGAGCCGAGAGGAGGAATCACAGAGGTAGGGGATACCAGGGGAGTGCAGTTGTGGCTGAAACCAACCCTACGGTTGGACCCTGTCCCAAACTGTTAGTATCGTGGAAACCCATGGGAGATCCCTTCAATGGACTCAGTAGGAGAAACATTTCCCCTCCACCTCCACAAGCATCCACTCTAGCCCCTGTTGCTCTGCAATAACCACTAGAGGAGGAACGAGTGTCTGGCCGCCTAGTGCACAAAAACAGACCAGACGGGCCAAGTACTCAAAACGCAGGAACTCCATCGATATCCGACCCCATGACCAGTCCCTCCTCGTCAAATGCTCCAGCCCCTAAAGCACCCGCTAAGACTCTCCCACCAACAGAGAAGCGTCGGCCGCTGGAGCAGAAATATGATATCCTTAAGCGGCTCGCATCGGTACCCTCCATGCTTTCAATCCTTGATGCCCTATGTCTGTCAGAAGACCTCAGATAGGCGCTTATATAAGCTTTGATCAGCCCCCAGAAGTTTCAAGCTGAGTTAGTTGCCGCCAAAATTTACCAGACGAAGACTGACCCTATTGAATACAATGTGGTGATTTCCTTCACCGATCAAGATGAATATGCCATCATGCAAGGACCCATTAGAAAACTATCTGTGTATGTCACACTGAATAGTATTGAGATCTGGAAAGTCTTTATAGACAATGGCTCTGGATTTAACCTCCTTCCCCTACGGATACTCTGAAAGTTGGGCTACAGTGAGGAAAACCTAATTCCCTCGGCCACAACTCTCTTGGGTTACGACCAGAGTGAGAAAAAAACAATGGAAATTTTTTAGCTAAAGACACATTTTGGTGACCTAGTTGCCTACACAGAATTCCTGGTGGTCTGGAAGTGGACAACATTCAATGCCCTGCTAGAAAGTTCGTGGCTCCAAAATCACATGGTCGTTCCTTCATCCTACCACCAGTGTATCCAGTAATGCATCAATGGAAAAAGTGGAACATTTCACTCCAAAAAGACCCCTTTCGAGCTCTCCGAGTCACATTACATTGACTCTAGGTTCTATGAGAAAAAGAAAACGTAGCCTTTGGTCGATGGTGTCGACTGGATCCCTGCTCCAAATGGCCTAGAAATAGTTCCTGATGACCCCCTCAGGCAGCTTGGCAGAGATTATGTCCTGCCCATTGACCATGTTGAGAGTAGGAGTTCAAGAACGAAGATTCATTCAGATGTCCTCATGACTTCAGCCATGGTGGCCGAGCACGACAATGCAGGAACGCCCTCCAGCCCTCGATTTGGGGATGAATACTCAAGTGGGGATGCCCACGATGCCTCTCCCTGAAACCCTCGAAGGCTCAGACCAGAAGATCTCTCCTCGTCAGATAAAGAAGATGGGGACATAAGAGAAGAAGAGGGGGAAGATCTCAAGGATGAACCTCCTGAATTTGAGGAAGGTATCTCCATCACAGAGGACAAGCTCAGGGAAACAAACCTGGGTATCGAGGATGACCCGAGGCCCACTCTTGTTAGTACAACCATGTCCCCTGAAGAGGATGAGGTCTATATCTCTTTCCTGAGGAAAAATTGGGATTTGTTTTCCAGGAATTACACAGAAATGTTGGGACTCGATCCCGAAGTGGCGACGCACCACCAGGGTCTTCCAGAAGACCACTGGGGCTATAAACAGGCTGCCAGAAGGACGCATACCTCACATGCCGCCAAAATAGAGGCTGAATTCGATAATCTCATTCAAGTAGGCTTCATTAAGGAGGACCAGTACCCCATTTGGATCACCAACATCATCCATGTCATGAAAATGAATAGACAAATCCGTGTCTTCATTGAATTCAGAGATCTCAATCGGCATTGTCTGAAAGATGATTTGCCGATCCCGATCACTGAATTATTAATCGATGTGATGGCAGCGTACGAGGATCTATCCTTCATGGACAAATATTATAGATATAATAAAATCAGGATGGCCCGAGAAGAAAAAGAATCCACTGCCTTCAGGGCCCCTCAATGGGTATTCTATTACAGGGTAATGACATTTGGTCTAAAGAACGTTGGCGCCACATATCAATGTGCCATGCATCAGATATTTAAACCGTTCCTGGGGAAATTCGTAGAATGTTACGTGGATGACCCGGTGGTAATGTTCAGACAGCGCTCGGATCACCGGTCAGACCTTGAGACAATCTTAAACAAACTCCGATAGCATAGCTTGAAGATGAACCCCTTGAGATGCGCCTTTGGGGTTACCTCAGGGAAATTCCTTGGATTCGTCGTACGCCATCATGGCATCGAAGTCTGCCCTAATAAGACAAAGTCAATCATTGGCTTGCCACCTCCCCGCAACCTCACTGAGTTGAGGGGATTACAAGTACACCTAGTATATATTAGGCGGTTCATAGCCAACCTGGCAGGAAAATGTTTTCCCTTCACCCGGTTAATGAAGAAGGGGGTCACCTACAAATGGACGGATGACTGCCAAGAGGATTTCGACAACTTTAATATATACCTCTTAAGCCCACCGGTGCACATGCCCCCAGTTGAAGGAAGACCTCTCATCTTGTACATGAAATACTTAGAGTGATCACTGGGATCCTTCCTCGCACAAAAGAATGATGCAGGCAGTGAAAACAATCTCTATTACCCAAGTCGAACCATGATTGAGGCTGAGACTCGATACTCAAATATCGAAAAGAGTTTTTTGGCATTGGTCTTCGTTGTTCAAAATTTGAGACATTTTATGCAGCATCATGAGGTCCATTTGATCTCATGGAGTAGCCCGCTCAAGTACATCCTCAGCCGCCTGATGCTAACCGGACGCCTTTCCCGATGGGCGGTCATCCTGAAACAGTTTGACATCTGGTTTATTCCTCAAAAATCCATCAAGGGTGAGGCATTAGCAGACTTTCTGGTAGATCACCCTTTGATAGGGACTACTACACCGGATGTCGAGTTACCTAATGAAGACATCTTCTGAATTCAAGAGGAGTTCCCGGCATGGGAAAATTTACTTCGACGACGCATCCAAAAGCCCAATCAAGAAGAGGATGGAGGATCCCGGATTCAACAAACTGGGTAAGGGAATAATACTCTTGTCCCTAGAAAAGGGAGTCTTTCCATATTCCTTCCTCCTATCATAAGGATGTACGAACAATGAAGCGGAATATAAAGCTCTCATTACAGGCCTGGAACTCACACTCCAGGAACAATTACAGCACCTTAATGTAAAAGGTGACTCAGAACTAGTTATCAAGCAATTCAATGGTGACTATGCTATTAAAAAGGAAGAGTTTATCCCTATGTTTGACCATGTCTGAGGGTTAATGGAGGAATTCTCCATTGAACAAACATTGACCTATGTTCCCCGATCTCAGAATGCTCAGGCTGATGCATTAGCCAACGCGGCCACAACCCTTGTTGACCCAAGCCGGGATGAAACAATTATCAGTATTGATCACCGTAGAATGGTATTGACATTTGTTCAGACCAAGATGGATGAAATTTATGATGTTAGTCCTGTCCCCAAGCCATATGATCCTTCCACCAGCTAGATGACCCCCGTTGAAAACTACCTTCAAAAGGGAGAACATCCATCAGATAGGGCGAAACGAGAGAAAATATAGAGAAGCGCAATCAACTTTTTCCTATATGGCGGAGTGGGTCAGTAAGAGGTCCTCTAGAAACAATGCCTCTATAGAGTGCTCCTCAAATGCATTGACGGAGAAGAAATTGTGGTCGCCATGACTAATGTGCATGCCAGAGCGTGTGGAGCACATCAACTGGGGACCATGATTTCCCATCAGGTTCGAAGGCTTGGGTACTACTGGCCCATAGTGGCACAAGACTACGAGCGTTTTACCACAAAATTACACTCATGCCAGATTCATGCCAACTTCATACACCAACCCCCATAGTTACTTTATCAATCCAAGTACTCTTGGCCTTTTTCCGTCTGGGGAATGGACGTCGTGGGACCGTATCCTCCTGTCACAACCAAACTGACGAAGTATATCCTCATGAAAACTAACTTCTTTTCCAAATGGGTAGAAGCCATACCCCTCAAGGAAGTCAGGGCAAGAAATATTTTCATCTTTGTGAAGACCAATATCATCACCAGATTTGGTTTCCCTCATACCATACTGACGGACAACGACACCAACTTCTGCTCTGCTGAATTGGAGAAACTATACCATGAGTATGGTATCAAGGCTAACCACTCATCCCGCTACCATGCAGCGGCCAACAGACAGATAGAGGATTTCAACAAGTCCTTGTCCAAAATTCTCTAAAAATGGTGGACAAATAGAAGATTTCATGGCTGGATAATCTCTTTCATGCATTGTGGGATTATCGAACCATAATCTGCACCGCTACTCCGGCTACATCGTACTCGTTGGTGTACGGCACATAGGCGGTCCTGCCCGTTGAAATATAACTTCACTCACTCCGTGTTTCCATCTGTGATCAATTATCTGATGATGAATAGTTAGAAAAGCAGCTAGGTGAATTGGAATAGCTAGACGAGAACCGGTTGCACACTTTGCATCATTTGGAGGTATACCAGAACTGGATCACACGAGCCTTCAACAAAAAGGTTCGTCTTCAGTCTTTCATGGAAAGAGAATTATTATTGGTCCTCCGGACCCCAACGATACCCGGAAAAAAGCCTCCAAAGCTAGAGCCCAAGTGAGAGGGACCATAAATTGTACACAAGGTCTACTCCAACGAAGCATATACCCTGATCTCCACAGACGGACAATTTACAACTGCTCCTACAAATATGAGATTCCTAAAGAAGTGTTTTGCATAATAACTAAAAGTGTACTATTCATCGTCCGAGCTACATGTCGATAAACTACCAAGCACCCAATGGTCCAAACTCCATGTCCATAAACTAAGAGCATTCCGTTCTCACCGCATGACGTTAAACTGCACGGAGTTCGTCCTTGCCACACGACGTTAAACTGTACAGAATCTAATAATACCCCTCGTCCTAACCACATGTCGTTAAACTGTATGGATTTCATCCTTACCACACGATGTTAAATTGCACGAATAATAAAAGTTAAAAATGCCTTCTCCCCCCATGTATGGACTAGACCTACATGGGGTGTATTCCTCGTCCTCACAGCATGGCGTTAAACTGTAGGGATTTCAGAGAACTACGTACGGCTTGATTCCTGCCCTCGCAGGATATGTAGTGATGCCGGGATCCCCTATCCTGGCCCAGCCACTACCAAATAAAAGGTAAAAAATCCTTCTTACCCCCGTGTACGGACCAGACCTACACGGGGTGTATCCCTCGTCCTCAACACATGATGTTAAACAGCACGAACAAGAAGTTAAAAATTCCCTCTCCCCTGTGTATGGACCAGACCTACACAGGGTGAACTACTTTCAGAGAACTACGTATGGCTTGATTCTTGCCCTCACAGGATATGTAGTGACGCCAGGGTTCCCCGTCCTGGCCTAGCCACCTCCAAATGAAATAAAATAAAAATTAGACAATGTCCCCTTCCCCCGTGTACGGACCAGCCTTGAAGGAGGTGTACATTTTCCAGAGGACTACGTATGGATTTATTCCTGCCCTCAAAGGATACGTAGTGACACCAGGGTTCCCCGTCCGGGCCCAGCCCCCTGAAAAAATATAATAATTCCCTTTCTCCCCATCTATGGACCAGACCGGCATGGGTTGTACTTCTCATCCTTACCGCACGACGTAAAACTGCACAGATAGCAAAATTTAAAAATGCTCCCTTTTCCCCGTGCATGGGCTAGAACTGCATGTGGTGTATTTTTTCATCCTTTTCGTACACCGTTAAACTAAGCAGACAATAATGTAAAAAATTCCCCCATCCCCCAATGTACAAACCAGACCTGCACAAGGTGTATACCTCCTCCTTACCGCATGACGTTAAACTGCACAGACTTCGTCCTTACCGCATGATGTTAAACTGCAGGGACTTCATCCTCACCACCTGACGTTAAAATGAAAGGACTTCATCCCGACCCACCCAAGACACATAGAGATACGATATGGATATACTCTTTACACATTTGGATGTATCCTCTCCATACATTAGACTCCATGACCCGGATAATTATGGATCTTTATAACCACTCTTGGCCATCAGAATTGGAAAGTCGTCGACCCGTGGACACCTTTTCATGACTATACATACCATTCCCTCAGTGGCTCTGCATAATTATATCCCCTGGCCCATCTACCAAAGGAAATATTTCCTCGGGCGACACTCTCCCTTGCTCTGTACGCATACCGTCCTTGGAGCCCCCCGTATCACATCTCACGATCCAAAAATTTATGGAACAGTGGTTTACAATTTTATTCCCCTTTTCACATCCAAGTGTTTCTTGGGTATCCTTATATGGATAAAATACGTGTCCGCTGGTGGTTCACATAGAGACTTGCACATCAAGCCAGGACTAGGCTACTTTGACTCAACAGACAATTGTAGTGAAGATTTTTCTTGTATACTCGGACATCATTATCCCAACATGTCGAACTCTGCACTGTGAGCAATCACGGATTCCCAAAACCATTCATGGACATCGGATGTGGAAAGTGATCGACCCGGGGACACCTTTGTATGACTATTCATACCATGCCCTCAGCGGCTCTGCATAATGATAGCCCCTGGCTTGTCTATCAAAGGCAAGATTTCATCGGGAGGTACACTTCCAAGCTCTGTACGCTTACCGGCCTCAGAGCCCCCACGCCACACCTCTAGATCTGGAAAAACTCAAAGTTGTAGTTTACGACCTTCATCCCCCACCTTGTTCCAAGTATATAGGAACTTGTTGACTCAATTATTCTTTGAGTGACTGCAGTAATAGACACCCAATGGTCTGAGCTCTATGACCGCTAAACTAGGAGTACCTCGTCCTTACCAATCGACGTTAAACAGCATGGAGTAAAGGAATTTCCCCACGCACAAAATAAATCAGTGCAGGGAGCTCTATAATCTTTAACAGTAACCAGGGATGAGTATGAATGACATGTTCAGACATTTCCTTCCCTAATGATAGACTTTGTGGCCCAGAGAATTACGGATCTTCATAACAATTCCTGGCCATCAGAAGTGGAAATTCATCGACCCAGAGACACCTTTGCAGGACTATGCATACCATTCCCATAGTGGCTCTACATAATTATATCCCCTGGCTCATCCATCAAAGTCAATATTTCCTTGGGCGATACTCTTCCTAGCTCCATACGCTTATCGGCTTCAGAGCCTCTGTGACATCTCTACTGATCTAGAAAGCCCTAGAACCATGATTAACACCATCAAACCCCCTCCATGTCTTGGACATGCCATGATACTAGGGCCCAGTTAAATTCCAATAAAGACCGGCCTTTTTAACTATGTTTTTACCACACGATGTTAAACTGCATGGTCAATCGTCCTTGCTGCATAATGTTAAACTGCACAGCATTGGAAAAAGGGAAAAAATGCCCCTTTTCCTAACTGCATGATGTTAAACTGCCCAAAATCCTTTTATAATTATCTTCGTATTTACCGCGTGATGCTAAACTACACAGTCATACCTGTCACAGGTTCAGTATGAAATGGATGCTTTTCTTTGTCCTTCAGTGCACAGGTCAGATAGACACAAGCCATCTTCTCACACCCGCGTGAGAAGGGATTACTTCACCCATTCTTGAGAAGTTCAGTCTAGATGTTTCCCCCGTATCCAGGCACCCTCTCATCATAAACCATACTCTATACTCATAAAAATCCGTACTCTCACAAGCCACCCCTGGTGGTCCCAAATCTCAACATCCCTGAAGTTTCTCGGCTATCAGGGGAATACAATCACTGACCTAAGGAAACCATTGCATTAATATGCATACCATGCCCTCAGTGGCTCTTCAAATTGATCGCCCCCTAGCCCATCTACCAAAGGAAGGATTTCCTTAGGCAATGCTTCTCTCCGTACGCCTCTTGGCCTCTGAACCCCCATGTCTATACCGAGACTCGAAAACCCTCTTAGTTACAGTTTACCAACCACTTTCACAACCCTTCCTGATTATGGTGAAACGTCTCTAACAAGATTATCGAGGACCAGGAGAAGCCATTTCATTCCAGATGATGTCCCAACTGCATGACATTAAACTGCGCTAGGTCCAAACTGTCCTTTATTCTAGATAAATTCGTAGGACATGAACCTTGCTCCCACAATCCTGATTGATACAGATGTTCTCAAAACCTTTCAGATGTCACATACCCTTTTCCAAGCCACCCATGGTGGTTTCCATATGCCAGATTTTCATGAAGTCATATGACCATCAGAAATTGATAGTCATTGACTTAAGGACACCTTTGCACGAATATGCATACCATGCCTTCAGAGGCTCCTCATATTGATCGCCCCTGGACTGTCTACAAAAGGCAATATTTCATTAAGGCAATGCTCCTCCCACCTCTTCATGCCGACGCGGCACCCATGCCTTGAGACATGCCCTGCATGTCATTCAAATTTAAAAACACTCCCTCCAAATGCGTCTAAAGGACACTGAGACATATTTTAATCAACTAAACCCCATTGGGGACCTTGACCCACAATATCTAGTCAAAGCTATTCAATGTAAAACATCAGCAATGATAGTCTTGACGGCAGGACTTTAAACCGCCCAAGAAAATATTCACAAAGCCTGTTAGGATGAAAACCCAAAAAGGGAGACCTAAGAAAAATCTATGCCATACCTTATGGGTTCACACTAAATGAGCACAGAAAAAAATAGGGTATTAAAAGAATAGAAAAAAATATTGTAGGGATTTTATACAAATCTCTAGAAATAGTCAAACTATGCTCGCTGGATCCATTAGTCCAGGAAAAAGTTAGAGATCATTTTGTTTTTATAGATGGTCCTGGACTCTGATTATTCTATGTTCAGGGAATTAACATATTCAGGGATCATAAAAAATAATTTCTATCATAGAAGAAGATGACAAGAGCACTGAGGAGAAATATTTCTCTGTTTCATAACGAAGTTGATAGGAACTGCATCCACAATTTGAAGCCTCCTCTAGCGTGAAAGGATATTACAGGAGGTTTTCAGCAGATTCACAATGTTTTATAAGGCGCTAGTTAGAATCCTTGATTTATTGAGAGAGATTCTATAGTAAAGTCGTTTCATATTCTGCACTATCCTGCAACTCTTCCACCTCCTAGTCTGCCTTTGTGCTCGCCTTCATTTCCTCCTACATCTGCCGCTAGCTTTCTTCAATTATGGTTTCAACATTGGCCTCTTCTTGCTGTAGCCGCTGTATCTCATTCCTCAACACCTCCAGGTGAGAACAATGGTCAATAACATCTCCCTGGAGCCTCGCGACTACCCGGTGTGATCATGAGCCTCTGTTAGGAAAAGCTGCCAGGTTGCGGAAAGGTAGGGTTAGGATTGGGCAGCAAAAAGGAGAGATTCAAAACAACCAAGTCTTTCCCGATCAGAAACCACCTGGTTTACTATGTCATAAATACCATGATAGTCAAGGACGTAAAATCCCAACAGCATTAACATATTGCGTAGCCTCGGTAATTTGGTCAGCATCTCGACCAAGGGAGTTTGAGAGATCAGCCTCCTGATTTTCTACCAAGCCCTTTGGCGAGCAGGCCAAAGATTGGAAAGGACTAGTTGATCGGGCTCAGAATCACTCATAGATGAGGACACATACTCAAGGATGAACTTCACTAAGGATGGACTTGATGCGGTTTCACCCGCTAACTCTAGCACTGTGATAACTTCTCCCCTGACAGTTGTGGTCATAGGCAGGGTTGGGTCTGACGACACAATCGCAAGTGCCAAAGGTTGTTGTCCTGAATCTTGAAATTCAATATGAAAGATAAGTACCCATAATTCTAAAAGGGAGGGAAAAGGAGTTAATGGAAAGATATCGGGAAACATACTCCTGAACATCAAGGCAACGACATCCTCAAGATCTGCACTTCCGCAACATCCACTCAAGGAAGATGCTACATCCTAAAAAGGAAAGGGATCCAAGGGAGCCCCCAGAGGGACCAAGGACCTAAGGCCATGCCTAAGGCCAGCAGCTTCCAAATCCATCCCCAAGTGGTTGACTAAGGATATCATGATCGGGGAAATCACTCCCCTGATAAACAAGACAATGGCTCACTTCGGGTTTCCAACAACTGGACTAATGGAAGGCTCTTCCCCATCACCACGGGATCCATTGGGTCTGAAGTGGCTTGCCCCATCAGAACAGGAGGCCCCTCAGTGATCACAGGAACCCCATTTCCCTCCGCAATTGAAAGGGATGTTTGATCAGTAGGAGTCTCGAATACCAGCAGTTCCTCCTCTGATGTATCTCTGACTAATGAAGGTGGGAGTAAAGAATCCTTCTCACTGGCCCCTCTAGAAGGGCCCTCCATCTTGTCATGCCCAGGAGTGGCTACAAGAGACTCCGTAGATGTCAAGGAGGTGGAAGTTATGACTGCTTGGGTAGCCGTAGCTAGATCCTCGAGGGGCCCTACACTATACGCTAAAACATCAAATGACTGGCAGAGTCAGAATATGAAGGTTGGAAATTAAGCAAACTGGAAGTCATGATTAAAAAACATCCCTTGTCTGAGCCATTCCGATAAATGGAACGCCTGTTGTCATATCTAGATCTTCCCAAGGGACAGTTCTCCCAGAAATCTAGGAGGAGATGGAGGAGGGAAGACCCCATCTGGGTCTGCAATGGCCGCTTCCATGAGCATAGCTGCGCCAGGCGACCCCTCCTCGATGACCCCCGTGGGAGAAAGCACATGCTCACCTGCTTCAGTACCACGAGGAGTATACTCTGGAGAGGGAATTTCCCCTGATATTCTTTGACACCCTGTACAAAGGGGAGAAACCTTAGAACCTCCACAATAAAAGAGGAAGATAGTCAGAATGGGAGAGCAGAGAAACCACTTCTTCATGGTAGGACAATTTGGGATGTCTAATCATCATGGACACCCAGGTGGTCCCATAGAGCCAGTTTCGGAGTGAGCGCACGTATGCATCCATATACTTCAATGATGCAACTATGTCACCCAATTCCTCTTCCAACTGAAGGTGTGACAGAGAAAAGATAACCCCAATACCAGGGAGCTTGAGAGGGATCATTTGGAGTGATTCCCAAACATCTTTATCTGAGCCCCTGACCCTTAGGTCACCCAAATCCTCCATGCATTTGGGAATACGGCCGTAATAGGAACGGCTAGCCTGGAAGTATCAACTTGAGAGGTTCGAGCAGCGGCATGGGCTGGTAGGGGCGCTAATGGCCGTATTTGTGTTCTGGATCTTCCCACTACCCTATAACTCTCGGGGGCTACATGTGGACGGGACCTCATAGGAAGGGAGGGGAATTCCCATACTTCATCCATGAAGAGGAGATCATCGAAATCATATCCCCCGAAAGGGTGGTCACTTCCTTCACCCTCCTCATCATTCACCAGGTGCAGCATGACATAGACTCGTTGGGTTAATACCACGTAACCCTAGAACACGTTAATATAGGCTTCGAGCTCCTGGAGATACCGATTTACCCGCTATGGGTCCACATCATAAAGGATGTCAATAGGGGCAGATATGTATCCCCACCTATCAAATGCCACTTCTGATTCCTGAAGATACTACCACAGAGAACGGGGGTACTGGCTACGGAAGGCTGACCGACCATTAAATTCATTCCATTGGCCCCAGGCCGTCGGGAAGGCAGCATCTGCAGGAATAACCAACCCCCCTCGGTCGGCTTCTAAGGCATGATATTATACACCTCTATCTATTAATATCTTCCCTAGGAGCATGGGACCAACAGGGAGGAGAAGGACTTTGCCCGGCCTAGTTGAAGCACCACCCCCCTATCGCTTCCTCTTTCCCTTTGATGGCTTGGGACATGAGATGGTAGGCACCAACATCCCTAGCTGGCCATTTGGGTATGATTGTACCCAGGAGTCAGCATAATTCTTGGATAAGAAGGGAGTGGAGTCTGAATGTGTGGGGGTCATAACTTCACAGTCGATGTCCTCCTAGGTAAACATTAACCACAGTTTTCGGGCCACCATTAAATGATGATTCTCGCAGGCTCCATTATGTGTTGGAGGACACAGTGCCTGGACGCAGCCAAATTGGCGCCCAAATTGGCAAGGCGCGTACCCCTCGCAAATTAGTAACCCGCCAATACGAGCAACCAGAATGCCCTCTCGGATGGAAAATATGTAACCCCACTTTCTAAACTCCTCTGTTGTGGTGTTCATGATTGCACCAATTGGGGAAGAGACCTGATGGAAATTGAAATGATCATAACACGAGATTCGACTCGATAACAGACGCATGTTCTGAACTATCTGTTGATTATCCTTCTCATAGGTCGCTGACTCTTCGGGCATAACCCCGCTAGTCAGTTGAAGGTATGGCCGGAATGTGGTGCCTGGAATCTGAAGAGGGTTGATTAAGGTATACCAGTTCTTGATATGAACACCTAGCCATCCCCATAAAATCTGAAAAGGGTCGGCCACTCATTTTGGCCGGCTCCCATCGGTAATATTACCAAACAACTAATAGATCTTGCCCAGTACTGGGACAGCTAGGTTGATAACGTTGCTGGTATCCAATTGTGTCACTATGACAAATGTTGAGACCCGTATGCTGCTACACTCGCGTATATGCAATTGCTAGCTGCTCAAAAACATGGCCAGAAATGCCACCAGACGAAGAAGCTGACTGACATCTGGAACAAGCTCCCAACCCCAGTCGTTGAATTGGCCTTGCTCCCGGATCATCCAATAGCTACCCTTATGCTTTTGGGACTCCATTGCAGGGCAGGTCGTGGGCCTACGTTGAAGAGCTATAGACTGGCTCTCTCGGGAAAAAGCCTTGATCCCGTCGAGATACGAGATAAGTTGTCTCAGAGACGTATCTTTCAGATGCTCCTCACAACAAGGGATAAGTTTTTTCGGAGATATATCCTTCGAACGTTCCTAGGCTAGATCAATGAGCATCTTCACCAATGGATGGGTTCTACCTTCATCTTCCCACACAGAAGGGTGGGGCAGGAACTCGTCATACATACCCCCAACAACGAGGACCCCTAAAATCTAAAAGATGTCCCAAAGATTAATGCCCACCTCCCCATGGACCAGATGAACGGTTTTGGTGTCCAGGTTCAAAGGGCTCATAAGTTGCCTAGTGAGGGCTTGAGGCTGGTAGGTATAGGTTTGGGACACCCATGAAGATTCATACAAGCCTACGGCTTGCAGTTCATCCTCAAAATCCACACAACTTTGGTGGACCCAGAAGGGCCACCCCCAATCGAAGGAATTAAATGCTCCTCTAGGTCGGAGGTCCCGATTCACTGACCAACCTTGTCGATCGCTTACCATGGAATTGTGGGCAATGCTCCGGTAGCAGTGAATCGTTCCTTCCTGTTGACATTTTTCTCCTGTCGGAGATACTGTAAGGTGATTCAACACAGATCCGACAACTGTATCCCTCGGGGCAGGCCGCCCATTGATAGGTATCACGAACTGAGGGATAGTGGCAGTAAATATCTATGCTTATGGATTGTTGTCACGGGATGGTACCTAAATCGAGGTATCAGAAAGAAAACTGAACCCCTAGGCTAAAAGGCTGTTAGAAAAAGGGTACTCCTTCTATGACTCGGAGTGCTGGCAGGAAAGAAAGGTTGACGGTGGAGAGTGGCGGACTCCATCCTGAACAAAGCTAGCCATGTCCTTCAGGCGTTGATCGCCAATTGGGAGAGGTTCTACAGCAAGCCTTGGTGCAGAACGAGGGGGGACCATATTTTCTCCCTGCACGATGAGAGCCAACAAGTGGTTAGTTCGGAATAAATTTTTTATCAATCAAAAATACCAAATATATGGCTGAGGATCCTTCATAGCACAGACCGCGAGGAGTCCTCAAAGGATGGTTCGCGATGACAGCATCCCGCGAACCATCCCTTCATGAAAGAAGTCCGCGAAACCCTGGCCCGCGGAGCGTTGGCCAGGAAACCACGGACCAGGTTGCTCTATAGAATTTAAATCCCGAATTTAAGTGGTTAAATTTGGAAGACTTATAAATTTTTAATGTTCAAGAGATTTTAGTCTTCAGAGCATCGAAACTACGAAGCATCGAAACCGCGGATCATCGAAACCGCGAAGCACCAAAACCACAAAGAGAGTTCCTACGTGGCCCCTCGTAACATACTTTTTAATTAATTAAAATTGTTAGTTTCTGGATGGGACATGTATCCATGGATGAAGAGTGGCACGAATGGGAAATGGTTTGCGGAAGTAGCAGCCAGTTCGCAGATGAAGAATTTCGCAAAGGAACAAGAACCACACGAAAAAAGCTCTGATTTCACAAATAATCTGGTAAATGACAAATGAAGGGCCCCCCATATTTATAGGCATGGTGCCCTACTAGGTCCACCTCTCTACTGCAAACTACCCGAGTTTCAGGACCACTCAACATTGGAATAGCCTCCTCTTTGTTCCAATCAGACCTCATTCCGATGGGGGGCATTTGTAGGGTCCTGAAAAATCCATGAAGGAGAATGGTGATCCCCTTAAACTAAATGGAGATTCTGCCAAATTTTCCCTCAAAAGGATTTGGAAAATGTGGTCAATAATCAAGGATGGAGAAGGAGGAACCAGTCTGTGGACAGGTCTAATGTTAACGATGCACGACCGGTTCCGCGAAGCGTCGCACACTCCGCGGACCATCGTCGTTCGTGAAATGGAGGCGAAGATCCTATGCGGGCGCAATGCAAGGTGGGTTCCAATCAGGTTCACTGTCATGAACCTCCCGAGCTGCGAGCCGTGATAGCCGGCCCGAACCGCCTCCACTGTCATTCGTGAAATGGAAGTGGAACCCTCCGTGGCTGCGAAGCACTCCCCTAGTTCAGTTCGCGGGGACGGGGGGAGAAGCTCTCAATGCCCACCACGAATTACGGATTGACCATGTCAGCTGTAAACCGGGTTTTCGGTCATGGGCCTCCCTAAAAGGTGCCACATGACCATAGATAAATCTTTTTCCCCACTCTATAATTGGAGACTGAGGGGGGAAGGAGGAGAGGATTCAGATTTGGAGAAAGGGGACGGAGAGGAGATCGATCAGATTCAGGTGGAAGGATTTTGAAGGAAGGATTAGGATTTCAAAAAGTTCCAGTTCGCGAACCAGAGTAGGTATGAACCTGGGAACAAACTAATAAGGAACCGAAAACACATAATACTTTGGTGAACTGGGGAATTAAAATAACATGAAAAGAGAAGACCGCGAACCATAGTCCCTCTGCGGATGCACTCCCCATAGACCAGGTAGTTTATGCCTCTTTTTTGATCCATCATTCCATGTAGCACCCCCCTACGCGGGCGAAGCCTCGAACGACGAACCCCCAACCGGCGCCAACCTTGGTCGCTGCTACTCGCATGGAACCCTCCGCGTACCAACCTTGTACACTAGCCAAACCCGAAGCCCAAACCGTCTTGGTTCACGGGATTACAATCAATCTGCGGACCCTCCTGGTGTGCGGACGGCCTCTCAATCCACGGACCCTCCTGGTTCAGATACGTCCTCTCATTCCGCGGACCACCCTGGTTCTCGGACGACCTCTCCAGCCGCGTAGCACTTCCCTACGCGAAGGGCGCCACCACCCATACCACTGTGTGGTTTGCCGAATCCTTCAGTGTTCCCGTTCCCCAAGCCACATAAGATCCTCCTGATCTGGATAGATCCTCCGTGACTCCTTCACTGGAATACTCATCATCCATTATCTGAGGCCTCCACCAGAGCCACCAGATCTGTGTGGTGTAACCCTCAGGCGCATCAGCGCGCCGTTTTGAGTTCACAAACCCACGTTAAGTAGAGTCGAAGTGGTTGCCCTGACCCTTGAGCAGATTCCCAAAGAATTTTTGGGTTCACATTCCCACAGTAATGTAGAGTCTGAGGTCAGGAATCCCATTTCTGCCCCTCCACATATTAAGGGATCCTCGGGGGTAGTAAAATACCCATCAGAAGGAAGCCCTCATGCACTGAAAGAGAGGATATGGGAACAAGAGAACCCCCTTTTCCTCTCCTACAGCGCTCTATCGCCATGTGCGTCCAACCCGGAGTAAACCCCGCCTTAATGGGCCACCCTCATGCGTAAGCCCCACCCCTCTTCTCACGGACGCACCTTTCGCGACGTGATCCTCTGGTCCCTCCTGCCTATTGTTTCTCACAACGAGCATGACTCACGTGGGCTTAGAGTGAGCATCGACCATGAAATCCTCTTATATGCCTCCTTAGTGTGTAAGCCCTAATGCATCGCCCTGGGCCTCCTCAGAGTGTAAGCCCCAATCCATCATTCTAGGCTGCCTCAGAGTGTAAGTCCCAAGCCAATGCGAACTACGAGGACTATGATTCCCTACCACAGGAATACGTAGTAATCCTCCATGAGGTTCAAGCCCGATCACAAACGGGCCCCCGTGTCCACCTTCACGTCGGTACTCCGATGCTCCCCATTCGAACTACATGGACTTTGATCCCTGTCCCCTAGGCAAGGTACATAGGAAACCTCCATGATGTTCAAGGCCAACAACCGGTGACTATCTTCACATCGGTTCACCGCACCACTCCTAGTGCCGCCTCAAGGAGTTCCGACTCCACGGGGTCATTAATCTAACAAGGGATGGTAAACCTCAGGCCTAAATGATTCTAAACCACTTTCCTCCAGTTGACCATTTCCCACCAGTTTCAAATCTTTGGATACTATGTTTGGGTATAAACCAAAGAATCACGAACATATGAATACATCTTAAATCTATAATAGAGTCCCAGAACAAGGAATAATTCTTCCCAAAAGGGTGCGATGAGCCCGAATTCCCATCCTCTCAACCAATGCGAGTTCTTAAGAGTCGCTGTTCAGACCATCCGGCAAACGCCTGCTTTTGAAAATCAGGTCCACGCGTCATCAGATACGGAACCGTTGGGTGTTTTGAGACCAAAAACCCAGAAATAATGGTCTCCCAAAAATACCATCTCAGAAAAATTATTGTGTAATTCAGAGGAATTCTCCAAATGAGAGTATAAAACACATGATAGGGTTTTTAATATTTTTCTCTTCATAAAACTCATTTAAATCATATATAACCATGATTATTTAATAAAATAAATATATGAAATAATATTAAATTTAATTATATTAATCAGACAATCCTTTTTCATATACATTTTCTTCCTATAGAAAATGAAAATATCTCTTATGTGTATGCATATATTAGCACCTCAATAATGAAATGTGTTCCTTCTTTATCACAGAATCTTATGTATGGTTAAAATTATAGAAAAAAAATATATATAATATTTATGCAATTATTATTATTATTTAAAAAATAATTATTAATTTCCCTTTTACCCTTCCAGGTGTTGAATATTCTTAGTATCCCTCATGTACAACTGTGTGGAATACCACCTCTATGAAGAGATGTGATTGGTTTCTCAGGTACAACATCCATTTATTATTATGAAATTATATATAATGTCTAAAATAATATTTTTTTTCATAATTTTAAATCTTTAGATGATGGAACTATGATTCCATTCAACATAGTAACACTATAGAAATCATTTTTAATTTATGAACCAAACATCTAAGAAACATCCACTATGAATATTACTAATATAGAATATAAATAAAACATGGTAATAAAATGATTAATTATAATGAAATTACCACAAAGAAATTTGTATGAAATTTTAATGATAATATAATTTGATTATCTATTATTTATAGAAAATTTAAATATATATATGTGACTTAACATATGATATTTTTCATAAAACACTTATTTTACTGAATTCCATTCCATTATTTTTCTTTCTAGAATAAGATCATTACAATATTTAAAGAATATTAATTTTCATATATTAAATAATTTTAATTTAAATTTTCTACTACTTTTTAATTTCATTAAAATGGTTTGGAAGATGGGGTCTTTTTAAGGTTTATCATTTGAGCCACTTTGGATTATTTTTACAAGAGTTGAGATGAATTTTCATTGACATTTATATCATGAATGGAATTTCATAGAATCATTTCCATTATTCATTATAAATATTCTTATATATATTTTCATGACATTCTAATGAATGTACTAATTACCACACTTTATGAAAATGTTCACTTTTAGTGTTTTTAAAAGAAATAGCATTGTTATACTTATTTTTATTAAATTTCTAAAATTGATTCTTCATATGTGTTAAATAGTATAATTTAGGAGTTTTTATGTATGGAATGGAATATTTTATATCTTTATTTTAGGATATGGTTAAATGGAATTTCCTATGCCAATGAATTATATTTATATAGATCTGGTGATGGGAGTTTCCAATATAGCTCTCTAATTTATTATATAATGTGACTAGGATAAGGGGAGTTATTTTATTCCTACAGAATATATGTAAATTAATTATAATCACTATTCATTTGAAATGGTGCTTACAAGGATAATTTTATATGGTACTTACATGGAATTTTTATTCATATATAGTTGTTTCCATGAATGTTTTCAAATTCATAAGATAAACTAATGAGATTATGATTATGTGAATATATATACATATTTTATGGTGGAAAGTATGTTTTTCAGGTAAAATGATTTGATTAGTGGTATTTTTTTACCATAAAACATCACGATTATGATTTTTTTCCTTCTTTATTTCTTATGATATCTTTTATAAAATAATTTTTGGAATATTAGTTTATTTATAGGGTAAGAAAACAATTATTTAAGATCAATGTTTATTATGAAAATAGAAAATATTACTCAAGTTTTCCATGATTATTAAAATACAATAATATGATTTAATTATCTTTTGTATGCTCGAATAATCATGTTTTCTCCATTTAATGTTTTGAAATGTTTTTAGGATAGCGTAATGATGTGCATGGATTATAAATAGAGGAAAACTGACACATGTTGAATGAAGTAAAATTGTTATAAATGGATGACATGTTTAAAAATAATAACCAATTTTAATTGAATAAATGGATATGGAATGGTTGTCGTTAACCAATACGGGTCAACCCCCAACTGGTCACCCGAGTCATCCCACAACTAGGCCCACAATGCATTCGTGATCCTACTTGGTTGTAAACTAATATCAGATAACATGAATAGTAAATTGATATATATTCATACCATATATTAAATATTAATAAAACAATAATGGAACAATGGTAATAAGAAAATCAATAAGCTTAATGGTTAAACATACCTTTAAGGGACCTTGTGGGTCACTACAAACTGCAGAACCATGCTCACTTTGAGAAAAATCCAAAACCTAAAAAACAAAAAACTGATGAATATGATGTGGTTATGAGCACCCAGATTAAAAGAAGGGGTTTCAAAAGAAGAATAAAACCCTCATCCCTAACATTAAAATGAAAAACATTTCATTCAGGTTTGAAAAATAGATATTTAAAAAATGGTATTCATTCACATATAAAAAAAGTATCAAGAAAATAATTTCAAAATATCCTTTTTCCAATACCTTTTTCAAAATAGTATACAAGTAATGAAAGGACTTTTAACAACCCATTTTACAAGGAAGAACATGTGGTATATGAAATATCCTAGAAAAATAACAATCCATGGAATGTAAATTACATTTAAATAAGTGATGATATAAGAACTGCTAGTGGAAACATAACAATTGAAATGATTTTATCCAAACAACTACATAGAGATGGAAACTATAATTCATGTTAATAATATATCCTGGGATACACTTATAAACCATCTTAATAGACCTGATATACAATTGGTTTGAAATCAATCTTCTAGCATATCGATGCGATCCAAAGTCAATAACCAACCAAGATGCTCTCAACTAGCCTCACATGTGGCACATCCCAAATGGCTACTCCATTGTGATCAAGTCAATCTAATTATAACTAAATAATAATATTCAATTGTCTCCTAATACTATGACCAGTTTCATATGTCCATTTAAAATATGTGGAATGTTAGGAATAATGAATTAATAAAACATATAAATGATGAAAATTCATTATACTCGCTTCATCCCACCTCTTAACATAATCACTAAAGATCCCCCAATAATAAGGAATATCAATGGAGGTTCCCTATTTTCAAGAAAAATGTCATTAGTAACAACTGCTCCTCATCATTTGAAAATTATTCGTTCCATTTTGAAAAATAAATTTTAATCACACTGAAAAAACAAATATTTCATTGATATTATATTGAAAACTAGTCAAATGGAAATTTATTTGACATTTCTAATTCACATAATATAATTTATTTGTAATAACAAAAAATACTCACCAAGCATATCCTATGAAAACTATCATGGAAAAAATTAATAAGAAAAACTCAATATGAAACATAATAAATGTGCTAAAAATATTTAATAAACTAATTTCAATTATGGGAATATTTTTCTTCAATTTAAAATATTTATAATATAATTAAAACACCCAATAAAACACCCAAGAGTTTATATATTTCAATTAAAAAGCTCAAACATATGGTGACATACCTCCAAACCATATTCTTCTGCTGGTGGAAACTCAAATTTTCATCACCCAAGGATGTTTATACACTTTCACACACTCCCACAAAAACAAATATATATATATATAAAAAATATAACTCATGGTACATATTCTCTTCTACATGTGGGAATATATAAAAGTAGGGTATATATGTACAAAATCATGCCTTTGTTTGGAGATTCATCTTGCCTTCAATAATTGTAATCCAAATCTATCCCCAAGGGGTCCAATGTATAGTATAAAAATATTAGAAACCAAAAAATTAAAAAAACACAATTAAAATTGATGAAAATATTAAAAATGAAAAAGGACATACCTAAAACTGAGGGAAAGCCACTTCCATTAATGCTGGTGGATATAATTATCCCTAATTGGACCAGAGAACCATAAACTTAAAGAATAAACAAGAGAAACAAAAAAGATATATTGTTATATTTTACCAAGGTGATGAACACCATAATTGGGAGATAGGAAACTAATGAAAAAGGAATAAGAAGATTAATGAGGAGGGGAAAACCTTACCAGATATGATCACACAATGAATCAAGATAGGAATTAGCTAAGAACTGATGTCGTGGTCAGGGGATCATACACAAGGGATTCCTTCAAGGAAGAGGGGTTGGGGCTATGTGAGTGGGTAGAGGGATGGGGGCACGAAACCCGTTACGAGGCTTAATAATAACAATAATAATAATAATTTTATTAACTGTTATTATAATTTCTATAATTAACATTAATATTAATAATATTATTATTTAATCATTTCCATATCACTTTTTTTAAGACTAGGGTAGGCCATATGGTTTGGAAACACAATCCTCTAGATTGTGCAACACAACTTTCTTATAGGAAAATTGCACCACATAGTTTCCCTAGACGAGCGCATGCGCATGTGCCTATATGTGAAACCTGGATAGTGCCACACTCTATGATTCATGGTTTCCACTAGGCTAGAGCTTGGTTTATTCTACCATGAACCAACTATGATTCTTCTTCTACCCACCCAAAACCCAACATTTTATCGGTAAACCACATGGTAAATCAATTGATAAAAAGGATGCTAAGAAATAAACAAAATAATAGATCAGTATTGAGTTTGTCTGTGATAGTGTAAGTTTCAATATTGAATCGGATAGATATGTGATTTTGTTCCTAATTATATAAAAATGTAAAAAAATATAGTTTAAATGTAATAAGTGAAACCCTTTTTTATAAATCACATGATTTTGTGTTTTTTAAGGCATGGGGTGTTATAATTGGTATTTATGTAAAGGTTTGGATAACTTTAGAAGTTACCAAATTATCAAATGAGGACTATTTAATAGTTAATAAAAAATATTATAGTTTAAATATGATAACATGTTTAATGGGTTATATATATATTTTTTCTTTTATGTTCAGGTATTTTAAACAGAAGAATAAATGTTTGAGAAATATTATGTTTTAAGGTGTCATTGAGGTATATGTATCTTTTTGGTTAACTATTTGATTAATTGGAAATTATATTTTAGGAGAATATTTCTTTGGACATAAGTAGAGGGGTATTAATAAATTAGATGAGTAAGATGACCATTAATGTTGAAGTAATGAAGTCTAATAAAGAGAAATTGGTCTTTATAGTTTTGGAAAAATTGATTTCTTGTATAGATAAAATTGATTTTTTGACTAAGTGATTATATTTGAATTTCATGAAGTTGGCTATATTTTAGTGAAAATTATATAATTAATGTAAAAGTAAATAGTTTTGGATAACATGTTGGTGAATTTAAGGAATAATTATTGATTTATATTCTGGAAGAATGTTTGATTTTTTTTGTTACATTATAGTATTTAAGTTTGTTTACTGAAAAGATTATAATGTTTTAGAGATTATATGATTATGGAATTTTCATTTTCTTCTTGTTACATCATGGGTGATTTGTGTTGTTTGTAAATAAATTTTCTCTTCAACATGGAATAATACATGATCAAATAATGTTAATTCTCAATTTTTAATGTCATAATTTGAAAAATTTTAAATGTTGTTATTTTGGGAATAGTGTAATTTTATTATTTTTATATATTATATAGGGTTTATAAATAAAGTTAGTATTAATTCATATAAGATATTTTTTAAATTATTCTAAACATTTTATGTTTTAATAAATAGATAAAAATGTGAAGAGTAAATTTTCATCCATTTAGGGATTTTTAATTTGTTAAAAGATATCATTAGTTATTCAGGCATGAAAAAATTATTTCAAATATGAATCACTTGGAGTATGATATGATATATTATTTAAAATTTATTGAAGAAAATGTTATCGATAAAATTCCACTTATAATATTTAAGAAATAAAGTACAATTGTTTTCCTAAAATCATTATATTGATGGGAAAAAAATTGTTAAATATATCTTTCCATATGTGGAATCTATCATTAAACTAGAATGGTATACATTTAAAAAAACATATACATGTATGATTCTTATAAAGTACATTATTTAAATGAAAACATTCTTGATCTTGACCTAAAAATTAATGTTCATAATAATATCATTATTTCATTTTATACAAAGTTTTTAAAATATAATTTTCATGAATAATATTTAAACTTTTTGGATACAATTTAAATATGAATGATATAATTTAAATCCACAAGTATTTAGTTTTAAAAAAATACCATTCCATTTTTTTCCATAGGTATTACTGTTCATAAAATGAATTGCGATATAGTATTAAAAATTTATTATAAAAATATTACTATTATTACCCAACTATTGAATTGGATGGAATAAAATGGAGCATTAATATTATGAATTTTTTATATAAAGGTTTTCTTGAATAAATATATACTAATTAATTCCTTCAAAATAATATCATGATTTAGAATAAAACCAAATAATATTAAATGATATGTTTTTCTGAGAATTAATTTATGTTTGAAATTTATTTTCCTCAAAGAAAATATATTAAATTAATATAGATGAATTGTTTATTATAAATTTTAGAGAATATATTTGATAAAATATATTAATATTCTTTTTATCATGTTTATAATATTAGGAAAGACTACAAATTAATTTTGAACATCTAAAATACATTTTCATCATAAATGGGTATTATTTAATTTTATTTTTAAATATTATGATAACTTTATTGTACTTTTAAAAATATTACTTGTTAATTTGAAAATAAAATTTCCAATGAATAATTCGAAAATATAATGAAGATAAATGTTTTATATTTTTTTGAAAAGAATCATTTTTGGTCAATAATGAAAAACAATGATATTGCAAAAAATATATAATTTATTATTTTTATCAAGGTAATTTCAAAGTTCAATAAGTTTTTTGAATTGATTGAATGTAAAATAATATTTATTTTATTAAACATAATTAAAAACTTTTTATGTGAATCAACATTATACATTATTATGATACAAAATCATTTTTATTCATAAAAGAATTATTTTTTCTAATAAATGAGTTTCATTTCAATTTGTGGTGTTGTTTTAAAATATATTACAACAAATTATAGAAAATATACATGATAATATAGATTCCATATTTAGAATCAATAAATTAAAAATATAGAATAAATTTCATTTAATTTATGGTTATAATGAATAGTATCTGTGATAATATTTCATCAATATGGTATAAAATATTGTGGGTAAATGAAGGTTAAAAAATTATGATACATTGGAAAATCTCATATTAATTATTTTTTGTTGATTTTTTTCAAACCTTATGGAATTATATTTTATAATATATCAATTTGGTTCCACTTTTATTTGATTATAACAATTATATTATTATATGGTAAGAGTAATTATAAAATTTCAATCTTTTATTCTTTTTATGTTTGGATAGTATAAATATAAGTTAAAATATTCTACTAATTAATGTAAATGAAAATAAATAATGTGAAATAGTTATTTTTATTATTGTTATTTATTTTAAATTTTTAGAGATTTTAAAAATATCAAGATCAATTACGCAACAACAATGCATTCCTTATGATGGATGTAGAAAAATGAGTAACTTTATATTAAAAATAAGAAAGGTAATATATTTTTTTCTAATTTTTGTGTTACAATAATTTTAATTATACCTATTATTTATAATTATGGGTGAAAGTGTTTATATTCTTATTATATTTTCATCTTAATTATTTTAATGTCATTTTTTTAATTGTCCTAAAATGAATTTAAATGACTTCTAATGTAGATATTTTTTTTAAACAATAGAATATCAAAACAAATCTTATAAAAACTCAATTATATGTGAACTTGTTTATTATATCATAAATGTTTGATGTATGTTACACTTGTAATTTTAATAATTACATTTATTATCCTTGAAGATTGAAAATACTGGTACAACGACTAAGGTTAAACTAGGTTAATGAGGGGGTTAATATAAAAGATAAGGTTTAAAATGAATACTAGATTTACCAAACATATTATTAACTCTATTTTGAACATAGAATTATTATCATTGAATTTGTGTCACATTGAATCCATTTTACACGATCGAGACCCATATTGTTTATTAATATTTTGTATATTTACAAAAGTGTCACCCATATCACATATAAAAGGAAATATCTTCTCCTCACTTCATAACAACTATTAAATTATAATCATTAAAAATATATGTTCAAATAAAATTCCCAAATTATTAAACATGCATTATAGAATCTTTGATCACAAAAGGAAATCATATTATTATTAAGCTGTAATACAAATGATGTTTCTCAAACAATAGGTATAACTCTTAACTAATTATTTTCTAGATTATTTCTATTTCCTCCTCGTATAAATATACTATAAATCAAAAAATATAAAAAGGATTATCTTAAATATAATAAAATTAAATTATTATTATAAAACAATAGTTTATATTCATTTCAATCATATAGGAAATCAAAACATGATCGTGCATACTTGGGGACAACCAGCTCTAAGAAAGGAAGTGCTTCATTTTTAATCACCGACTCATATGATTGGCTAAAATTATAGAAGAATTGGTAATATAAAATATTGAGGAAATGATTATTAATCTATATAGATATTTAATACTTTCCTTCATGTCCATCAATTAGTGGTAAAATAATAGTGTCTCTTCTGCATTTGTGTGGACTACTACATCTAAAAAGTGATGTAATTCATTTTACATATCCACTATTAACTAACAACTATATAAAAGTTGTAAATATATAATAATAATAATGTTTTCATGATTATGATTATGGATATGATAAAAAACATTATCCCATTGACTATAGAAAAACTACCAAACTCATCTTATAGTCATAACCCAACACAACGAGAAAATGAATAGATTGTGACTGGTCATTTTTGAGAGGATCTCTTCACAAATGACTCTTGGATGAAAATGGTGTTGCAAAAAACTTTTTTGAAATGGTTCATCACAAAAATTAATTGTATATGACATGAAAGAATCTAATTAAAAATAACAAGTCCATTTGTTTTTTTAAATAATTTATCATTTCTATAGGACTTACGCATCATAAATAATCATTTTCAATAAAAAACCACTACGATGGGAAAAAAAAATCAGTCATAAAAAATTATTTACGATGGTGGAATCTTCTTTTCCCCAAAAATTTAGATAAATAAAATAATAAAATAGGAAAATATTATTAGAAACAAAATATAAATTGCACTAAATAAAACTATAAATATAATAATTAATAAAAATATTACAAAAAATATATACAGTTATATGTTTATCAAAATAATTATGAAAATTAAATTCATAATTCGCTAAGTGGTCATCTAGAGGAGGTAGTTAAGGGAACTCTATCCTTTAATCTTGAGTCATCCATTGTATATACTCCATCCTCTCATTGTGTTTATTCTCCAGTAATCGATGCATATTTTCCTAATAATGTATCTTCTGTTGATGAAGTACTTATTTCTCTCTATGCATAGAATTTATAAGATCACCCTGATATCACAGCTGCTCCTAATACTATAATGGAGATGATAATGACACTCCATGATCTTCACTTGAGGTAGGTAATGACATCACAATCATATAATTACATCTCTCATACCTCAATCGAGATCTGATACAAAAAAATCATCCTTTCTGAAAGTAATAACATGCTTCATGCATTTTTATTGCATCATCACATCCTAATACAATGGTGCTCAACTCCTTTGTCATAGCCTAACTCTTATCACGTATTTAATATTTCATGGCCTAATATGACTCCTTTTATTGAATTTTAAAATTAAAATAGTTAAATTATTTTTTTCCAAATGATTATAAATCTAATAATTATAATAATTACCAGAATGTGATGTTGAAGACCACCTATAATCTCTCTAGTGACTAGATCACTATACATCCTCTTTTAAATTCCAAACTCTCTGATAACAATATTTTTAAATTCCTATATTAGTATAAGATATATAATTCACATTTAATAATATATAAATTATTAAATTGTGAATGTGCAACAAGTCATTAATTCATACTGAATATTGGACTACCAGCTCATCGTGTCACCTCCTACCTCCCCCAACCCTACTAAACAGTTGATTTTATCCTCTAAAAATGAGCTCCCATATAGTATGAAATAAAATCCATCCCATATCTGAGAAGTTATGTAATATGTTTTGTGGTCCCAACAAGGCTCACCAAATTATGTGACTCTCGCTTTCTAAATTGGTTTCCTCTTCATAATTTTTTAAAAAACATGGAAACGCACCTCTATAAAGATCTATTATGCCTCCCATATTGGGGTCTGTATTCTATCATCAAAGGGATACCATAAACCCTACAAATAATTAATAATAGAATGGTAACCATTAAATAAAATTCAACTAACTATTTTTTATCAACATGCCATCCAATGATAAAACATGTAGTGTTTCAAATCAATGAGAATCAGGTCCCATGTAACTCATGCTCCAAAAAATGATTCTTCAGTATAGAATAACCATATGAAAGATATATATGAAAAAATCCATGTAAAATAGAACAAATAATTATTCAATTTTTTTATAAATAAATTAATGAAAATTAATGAAATGAACTAAAAAAAAACTGAACAAACCTCTACATGCATGGATGGAACTCAAGACGTGGTTGCTACTCAAGAATATGTTCAATAATCACTAATCATGGAAGATCATGACCCATCCAAGTCACCACTAAACTACCAACAACCTGAAGTTCATATTATGATACATCAGGCTCGTCACCAGGTAGTGAAACCTCATACAACTCATGTAACAAATCAGGTAAACAATCATCCTCCATCAGAAACACGAAATGAATGTTTTCAACATATAATTGAAAACATGTATTATATATATTTTTATATTATATATTATTATAACTAGTATTTAATTGTTTAAATATTTCTCTTCACTTCATAATCAAATATAATGGTTTCAATATCTTCATATTCCTCCACAATATCATCAATTTTCATATGAATTTCAGCTTCATCCTTTATTTCAACTTCAAATTCATTTGTTTCATCATTAAAATCATCATCTCTATCAATACAGTATTTTGGGGTGTCATTATCGATATTCATGTTTTTTATGGAGATGAGGGATTTGGGGTTGTATCTTAAAATGTTTCGATTCTTTGGACTTCAACGGAACCAAATTCACATAGATAAACTTAATTATATTATATTTTTCTTTTACTATACTCCACCAATCAAATAACTCTCTTGATGTAGGAGAACAATTTTGATAATAAATTTTATGTTCATGATGAGCCTATAAAAATCATTTATTTACTATAAGAAGATATTTATATTTAATATCAATGATTCAATGGTTTAGATGAGCATGCAAGCCGTTATCAGTATCAAAAAAAACTTATTTAAACATCACTACATAATTCTGTTGTAGATAACACATTTAAATTATTTCTTTTATCATGCCAAAAAAGATAACATCACTTTTTCTATGATAATATCCCATCATGTAAACACCCTTATTCATTGATTTTTTGATTCAATCATTCCACATGTATGAAATATAAAACCATTCATAATATATGTATATGTTTATTTAACAATTTTGGATGGTCTTTTACTCCATACAAAAAATCAATGATCAATTTTATTACTCTATTGAGATGCCTAAAAATTTATAAACAATTATCAATTTAACAATAAAAACAATTTATATTATACCTTAACTAAAAAATAGTTTACTATTCTAGTTTTTGAAACATGTGGGAAAAATTATTTGGAAAACATTCTTCAAGATAAACTATTATAATTTGCAGAACCGATTTCTGGATATTTTTATCTTATATTATACACATAAAATAATATAAATTTTGATTTAAAAAATTAGAGAATAAGTGATAGTTTCACAAAATATAAAAAATCAACTCATTTATTCATAGTTGAGGTGTTTATATTTATGATCTATTTTTATTTTATCATGAGAATGCCATTATTCATGATCTCTACTAAATCTACGTTGGGGCTAATTAAAATATGATAAATAATTTATCATTTCATCATCATCTTTTCTTTCCTTATAGCCCATTAAATTATGTTTTTTGAGATATTCAGATAGAAAAATATATTTTAGAAGAAATAATTTTCCCCATTAAATAACCTCATTCAATTCATCCTCCAACCGAGGATTTATTGCGTACATTTTTCCTTAATTTATTCATGCATCATTCATATGGGTATATTTATCAAAATTATACTTGAAAAATCATTTTGGATAATGTGTAAAATGTAATATCAAATTTTTTATTGAATAAACTAAATTTGGTGGAATTTTTTTGATAATTTATAGAAAATTAATGTAATATCTTCTTTTATTCTACATAGTGTTTCATATTGATTTTTCACTGCACCAATGTCTCATGAAAAATATTATATTTCAATTATTTCAACTAAAATAATATAATTCAACATGCCCCTAAATCCAATAAGTAGATGTATTTCCATTATAACATTACATTCCTGACTTTTTAATCCAGAAATATGACCATTTTTTATAAATTTAGCCAAATTGGAATCATAACCATAAAAAAACATTAAATTAGATATCAAAATACAAAATAGTGAAACCAATTGTTTGTAAATTGTATATGTTGATTTTGGATTCATTAACATCTATGAAATTTCATTTTAAAATAGTTCAATTGTTTGTCTCCAAATACTTTGGAATGATCTATTCATGATTTAACATTATCTTTGGCCTTACTAGGTGTTTTGAAACATATATAAAATATATTAACACAATATCATCACTCAAAATGGATGATATCAAACATGTGTTGGACCAATAAATCTGGGCAATATGTAAGACCCTGAAAACATGTCGTTTTATCAATGTTTTTGTCCCAAAGCCATATTTTTTTGGTTTATAGTCTGTCCAAATGTAATGGGACGTAATGCAGAGATGATATATTTTAACTCAATACCCAATATCATTGTTTGAGGACCATAAATATCAATTATACCTTTATGGAATTGATATATGTTCCTCGAAAAGGGATGATTGGTTAGAATAAATATTCAATGACCATTAAAAACATTGTTTTATTCCATTGATGATAATAAACTATTTATTTCCTCTCAAATAGTATAAACTTGATTTTGGAGCATGTGTACTCTAGCCTTATAATGCTCATAATGTGGGGAATTAACTAATTGTTCACATTAATACAGCTATAATAAGAAATTTTGTATCATAACAGCATCATATAAAAAGAAACTATTACTCTACCACAAATTTAACTCAATAATCAAAATATTATAATTAAATATTGATATTATATTTTTGATGTACTAGATATAATATTGTCTAAAATATATATGGATAATTTATCAATATCCATTGAGGTAAATTGTACAGAGTTTTAAATACAGTCCAACAAGAATATTGACTATCTTAAAAAAAATGGGAAAAACTATCGATATAAAGACCTAATCGTATGTTTCTTTTTCTAAATAAAAATATTAATGTTCTTCTTCAAAAAAATTTATGAATCACCATCAAGATATAGATTTAATCTTTGACTGATTAATTTTTTTGTCTTATGATGTCAATAAAGATGTATTCTGAGACATAAATAAATGATAAAATGTAGGTGTAAGCAGGAAATACGTAAATTATTTTATCGGAATAAATATAAACTTCCCTTGTTGAGCCTCTTTATACCTCAATTTTCCACTTGTAGTAAAACTATTTAATGAATCATTTTCACCATAATATAATATTTAATCATGAGAACATGCATGATTATTCTAATAACCAAGACCCAAATTATAATCAAGACTTTTCTCTTATATAAATTTATTGGAAACACATTCATTTAGGTTTAATTTCATTAATCAAAGAGAATATCTGATCAAAACATTATTTGAAAATTCTATTATCTAAACATAAAATTTTCAACCTCTTCAAATATAAATTTTTTAAAACTAGAAAATAAAGCTTCCTCATGAAACATCAACAACTAAAAAAATCATATTATTATAACTAAGAAGATTAATAAATATCATCATGGGACTTAGTTATTTGAAATGACAGACCAACCACATCATCAACTAAATATAGAAACCATGATGGATCTAGAAAAATATTATTTATATCTTTTCTGGAACAATCTTCACCATCTTTACACAAAAAAAATTTCAAAATAAAAAATGCAATAGGTGACCCCCAACATTGTTCAATGTGTGAAAACATCCTAGATCACATATATTACCTAGACCATAAATTCTACAATCTAGAAGAAATTATGGTTTTCATATATATAAATGATTTATACTAGAACTATTTAGAATCTTGTGATGATTTATTAAATCACAATCATGTAATAAAGATATTTTTTGACTTCCTTAATCTACATCTCTAAAAAATACAAAAAAATAAAATTTTTATGATTTATTTTATATAAAAAGATAAAATCCCAAAAATATTGGAAAATTTAAAAATTATAATTTATTTGTAAATATTTTTATTTTTATCTATTTAAGGATGATTTTTATTAATAAGTAATGATTTAAGCTATTTATCATATATTAACTATAATTTTAATGATATTAACTCATCAAAACTCTAAATGTAGACATTATTTATATGAGAATAATTTGGATTATTCTGATGATTTATGAAATCTTGATCTCATAACAGAAAATGTTTTTTATTGATGATATTTTTACTATTTATAATCAATTATTTCAAATTATTACTAATTACTACTATTTGTAATTATTTATAGTGATTTATCATTTTTTACTAAATAATTAATGATATTTATTTACATTATTATATTTATTAGTCACTATTTTTTTTACAAATTTCTAATAATTGTGGGTAATATTTAATATTAATTGTTTTCAATTGCTAATTTTTAATAATTACACGTAATTTTAACTTTTTACAGTTAATTTTTTACTTATTAAAGCATTTTAATGTTCATTTTTACTAATAATTTCTAATTATAAATATGTATTACTAATTTTTACTGATTTCCACTAATTTTTATTTATTATCATGATTTACCATTAATGTTCCCCAATTACAACTAATTTTTAATAAAAATTGTGATTTAATATTAATATTTACTAATTTACCAGTAATTTTTAACATTCTATAGTAATTATAGCAATTGTTTTAATTATATTGATTTATAACTAATTTTTAACAATTTCCATTGTTTTATAAAAATTACTTCTATATATTACTAATTACAACTATTTTTTACTAATCACTGTTAATTCTTACTAATTATAATGATTTAATGTCAAAATTTTCTAATCATTATTAATTATAGCTAATTTTTTAAAAAAATTTATAATTACCACTAATTTTTAATAATTACTCTGTTTTAGCTTAAATTTTTATTAATTAATAATTCTTCCCTTGGAATTGTTAAAAATTAATGATAATTTAATAGTAATTTGGAATAATTATAGTGATTTATAGATAATTATTACTAATTACTTATAGTTTTTACTATTTACATTTATTTTTTACTTATTATACTAATTTAATATTCATTTTTACTAGTCATTACTAAATAATGTTAAATATTTAAATATTTTCTTTTTAATTACTTGTAATTATTAATAAATATATTGATTTGCCATTATTTTCCCTTAATTACTGCTTATTTTCATTATTAATTATAATTTGAAATTTTTTTTTCTACATTACTGTGATTTTTACTATTTTTTACTACTTACAGATATTTTTTAAAATTAAAGTGATTTACGGCTAATTTTTAAAAATCAACATTCGTGTTTATAATTATTGTGATTTATCATTAAATATTACTAATTACTGCTACTTTTTAAGAATTATTGTAAATGTTAACTAATTACCCTTAATATTAACTAATTATAGTGTTTTTACGTTCTTTTTTACTATAATTTATTAATTACTAAATTTTTTTCTATTTTTTCTAATTAAAACTAGTTTTATTTAATTATCATTATTTACCATAAATATTTACTAATTAATGATGTACTATGGATATTTTTACTAATTATTGTAATTTGACATTCATTTTTACTAATTACCACAAATGTTTACTAATTATAGTGGCTTACCTCTATTTTTTTAATTATTTTCCCAGATAAATGCTAATTTTTAGTTATTGTTTTTCATTTTGGCAGTTTTTTACTAATTTTTAGTTGTTTATATTATTTTTTACTAATATTTAATAATCACCAATCATATTTACTACTAAGGATTTTTTTACTAATAATGCTAATTTTTAAAAAATATTGTGATCTATGAATAATTTTTACTAATTCCTGTTATTTTTTACTTAATATAGGGGTTTTAAATTGATTTTTACAAATTACTATTATTTATTAAAAAATGCTATAAATCATCCACACTTATTACTATGTTCTATAAATTATTTCTACGTTATATTAATTAATTCTTTTTATTTATCAATTAAAATTAATAACTATTAATAAAAGAAAATTACTATTAATTATAACAATTATTGAAAATTATAACTATTTACTTTTAATTAAAAACATTACTACCAAATAAAAATAAATATCTCTAATTTATAATAAATATTACATGTACTCTATCGTAGCTCGTGTTACTTATCCTTCAATCAACAAAGCTATTATTTTTGCTGATCCTTCCATCGACACATCTCCTTCTCCTCCTCTTACTTTCATTAACATATGACAACCTTACTACCACAATTATATCTATCTAATGAAAAATTTTGGAAAATATTTAATAGAAATTGGTTATTTCTCATCATCAAAAGATTTAAATTTCTATTGTTTAAAAAAAATTTATAATGTTTTATATATTTTATTACATTATATTAAATTATATTAAAATTTTGAGGTAATTTGAGGTAATTATAACTAATTATGACTAATTAACGTGAATATTTAGTTTAATTTAATATAAAGTTATGAAATATATTATAAATTCATAAATTGAGGTAAATAATAGATTTTAAAATCATTAGATGATGAATAAAATTATTCCAACCATGTTGAAATATTTCATTTCTCATCGCCTCAAAATTTATGACCTATTTCATTTTCAGTATTCTTTTAATTTATACGAGAAAAAACTATATATTACTAAGGATAGCTAATTTCCAATAATTATTTCTATAAATCACTAATATCCACTATTTATTACTAATTTTTACTAATTACTACTAATTACCACTAATTTTTACTAATTATAAAAAATTATATCTAATTACCACTAATAATTACGAATTACCAGCAACTGCCACTAGTTACCAATAATTATGAACAATTACATCAAAATTTAACTTAATTATCATAATTTGCCACTAATATTTACTATTTTTTTACTAATCACCTCTAATGTTATATAATATATATTGATTTATCGCAAATAATTACTAATTACCACAATTTTTTATTAATTACTCTTAATTTTTACTAATAATAAATATTAAAAGTTCAATTTTATTGATATTTACTATTTACTACTATTTGTTACTAATTTTGACTAATTATTAAAAAAATTTAATAATTAATGCGATTTAAAGTTAATTTTTAATTATCACTATAAATATTTAATAATTATAGTTATATAAAATTACTTTTTACTAATTACTACTAATTATTACTAATTATATGGGTTTACAACAAATTTCTAAAAAATTATACTATTACTCACTAATGTTTACAAATTATTAGTCAATACCAATATTGTTTACAATTTTTTAATAATTATAAATTATTTTCACGAAATTTAAGTCATTACCATTCATTTTTACTAATTATTGTGCTTTACTGATAATGTTTACTTATATATGTTTATTTTTACTAATATTTATCCATTACTACTAATTTGAAATAATTATAGTAAATGACCCTAATTTTTACTAATTATGGTTAATTTTTAGTAATTATACCGATATAATGGTCGCTTTACTATTATTTACCAACTAATACTAATTTAAAAAAAATTACTAATTAAGTTAATTACGTAAAATTATAGTGATTTATTGTTATTTTTATTAAATATTGCTATCTTTTTCTGTTTATAGTGGTTTAACATTCATTTTTTAAATTGTTTTTATTTAACACAAATTTCCCTAAATTATTATTACATATCAATAAATTATTAATATTTTCATTTAATAAATAATTTTTTTCTCAAATATAGGTAATTACTATTAAAAACAATGACCTACTACTAATTAAAACAAATTACAGAAAATTATAACTATTAACTTTTAATTAAAACATTATTTATAAATAAAACTAAATATTTATAATTTAAAAACACAACATATATTTAATAATAATTTCATGTAATTATAAATCAATACCTTTATTTATCTCAAATAACTACTTATTAATAATATTAAATTCATATATAAATTTAATGTAATAAAATAAATAATAAATATATTATATAAATACAAAAAAATGATTTTTTTGTGTGATGCAAACCATTAAATTTCTGTTGTTGTAAAAAATTAATCTTTTATTTAAACAATTGATGATATGAACGGTAAATTTTAGAAGATTAGAGATCAAATGTAGAATGAAGTGAAAACAGAGGGGGTGTAGTTTAGATTAGTTGGAAAGGATGTCCATCGCTAATACTTCTATTTTCGAGGGGTACTATCGCAAATAGCTCCCTCCATAAATAATCAAGGTGACAGTTAAAATGTTCATAACAATGGGTACCGTTGAAAATACACTCTTGTGAATAGATTATTTACAACATGTAATAATGACCCATCACAAATAACTGTAATTAACCAAGTCTATTTATGATAGGAACATTTCCCCTTTGAAAATAACTTTACATGACCAAGCATATTTTGAAACTGGAAGATCGTAACATCATTGATGCCATACCCTATGTTGTGTCGGGAATCCACCCCCAAATTATATCTAATAGGTACATTCTCCCATCAGAGATAAGTGTTTAATTAATTTTATTTCTGACAGGTGATGGGCCCGTGACAAATTGCTCGTCAATACAAGTGATTTTTCCTATAGTGAAAACATTCTCAAAGAATCCTATATAGACTTAATAGATATAATAATTAAATACAAAATGGTAATAAAATAAAAATTGATATTGGAATGAACATCAAAAACATCATTAGTCAATCATAAATAATTTTTTTTGACATGATAGATAACATATCATGTTTTACTGGACATAAGGTGTGATATATCTCTTTAAAATCATATATAAAAGTATTCCATACTAATATTTTTTATTCCTGTCAAGGATATTTTAAATGTTTCTAGAATTATCATTAATATATGAGTATTATTGTGAAATAATATTATCATGTTCTTTAAACGTATTTCAATTGGTTTTAAAAATGAATCTTTTTAATTTTTACAATGATGGTCATTATTGGCCCATTTTAAAATAATTGAAAAGGAATGTTTTTTAACGTATAAAACATAATAGGAATTTCCTTCTTTCATGAACGTTATTATTTAATATTCTTCTTATACATGTTTTCATGATTTTTTAAATAATATTCTATTTATCACCATTATAGAAATTATTATTTTTAAATGTTTTTAATGGAAATTTATTGTAGAATAATTTTTATGTCTAACCAAATAGTTTATATGAAAATACGGTAAAATATATATTTTCAGAGTTTTTGTAATGGAAATAAAGCATTTTATGAGTTTATTAAATATTGGTTGCATGGAAATTTTATAAGAAAATGTGTTAGCCCAATATTTCATTGAGGAAGGGTGAGATTGATATAGATCTCCATTGTGTTGTGTAAAGTGACTAACGTAATAATAACTAAGAAATTACAATAGGGTACATTGGAATTGACAATGATTTTTATTCAATTGTTAGGAAGATAGTATATATTATTTCCTAAAACGCCTAAATGAATATTCTGTGTTGGAAAATGGATTTTCATGTTATTAATTAATTTTATAAGGTAAGGTAATGATTTTATATCTAAAGCAAGGTGTATTCACCAATTAAGGTTCAAGAGTATGATTTTTAAGAAAAAAATTTCCCACATTCTCTTTTCTATCATCATTCCCTATTGATTATCATTTTAAATTCACTATATCTTATGTGTTTTATATGAAATAAATTTGTAATGGAAATTTATTTCTTGGTTATGAAAATGATTCTTTAGAAAAATGTTTATTATTAAAAATAAAAACATTCTTATTGGATGCCACAAATTTTTCAGTGTACTAATTTTTTTCCTTATTTTATATCCATAACTGATATTTTTTTACTTCCCACATTCTAAAAATTTTCATATGGTTTTAAGATGTTTTGGGATTATAGTAAAGTGAATATTAGAATTTCATTAATGAATGGAATGTTTCAAGAGTTAAAAAGGAGTATAAACTAAATGACATCTTTTTATTGAAAATAGTAATTTACTAGATGTTTCCACTTTGTAAGGTTTTTCTATATTAGGATTGTACATAATTATCTTTAACATTATACCTAATGTATCCTTGAAATTTAGGATAGTCGGACCCTTCATATTAATCTCAATATTATGGGATGTTCTAGTCATGAGGTGTTATAACTTATTCCACCTCCATTAGAAGTGTCTGCCACCTATGGGGGTTTCAAGTTGATTATTCCATTATTACACCATCAATTTTTTTTTGAAAATATAGATATTAAATCTTTTCAATCAGCAATACTCCATTTCACATTCATTATTTGTTTCATAATGTCAATTATTTATTTTCTTGATCTTCTTGAGTGGGTTTCATTGTGTAAAATAGAACTTCTTATGCATCTCCTACAAATATATGTTGATGTTTTCTCACATGTTTTCCTTATTTCTAGACATAGATATTATATAATTGAAAGAGATAATTCAGTTTATATCTCTCTTATGATTTGTTTTAAAAAATGAGTTACTTATTCTTATGTATGTTATATAATATGATCATTCCCTTGATCATTATATTATTCCTCTATTTATCCTATAAATATATACTATGTCCTCTAACATCCAAATATCTCTTAAATTATCACGATAAGATGACATACTTCTGGTTCATATCTATCTTTCATAAATTTTTATTGATAAAAACGATCATGTTCTTATATAATATAAAATATCAAGTATCCTATGTCAATCACTGATGAGGGATTTAGTAATGGTGGGGAATGGGTAAACATGAAGGATTAATACATCTCTCCTTACACAATCTCTAAAATTATAAAATCCATTAGAGAAATAAACATCTACACCATCACAAAAATATCATTTAAAATGTTGACAGAATACGTTATCAATCCATAAACTAACAAAAATAGTACTTCTATGGGATTTAGATTTGTAATTCCATTATATTATTTACATGTATAGTGACATCATGCTCACAGTAGACAAAGACTAAAATATATTTTAAAAAGGGTCATGTTCTAATGGTTTTTGTAATCAAGATATTTGCGGGGTCACAAATAATTAAATGGAATTTGAATTCCATAATATCTAAAAACTCATTATCTCGTGAAGAAACACCCCTAATATCAAATTTATTATTATTTGGGAGTATTTCCTTATGAAATATAACATACAAAAATATTTTTTGAAATGATACCTTTTATTGGGATATTGATGGTAATTGTAATGAAAATATATCGAATTTATTATATTGTTCTCCCATATTCAATTGGTGTATCTGCTCCAAGAAAAAGGAAGTGTTTATTGGTATAATTAAACATTAGGATTCTCTAGAACTTTCATTTATATATTCACTTCATGTGGTGTTCGGTTGGGTTCTTTCTCCATCACCTCTCCCCCTTTCTCTATATTTTTGTCTAATTTTATTTCTTTCCAGCCTCTCCATTATTCAACCTATGATAAGTCATGTATTATATGTCAATTTATATTTTTAATTTAATTGATATAAATTTCATTCACAGTATGTCTTTTTTACTAAACATACTCAAAGGTGTATCTTGTTTAGCTTTTTGAAAAGTCAAACCTACATATTTTCAATGTTATATATCGTACCTTGTTGATTTTTCAAGTTATCTTAATATTTTTAAGTGATGTGTCAAATAGATTGATATGTGGATCTCTTTTATACCAAATTTTCAAAATTGGGTGGTTAATACCACAATTATAGATTAAACTGCTATTGTGGTTGATGAATGTCATTTTTACATAACGAATGAATTAATTGGGATACATGTTTGATTTCATTCTATCATTATAGAAAATAAAGAGAACACTTATAATGAGGTCTGTTCTTCCCAATTTCATTCCCCATATTTTTTATTGACTAACTATCATCTATTTTTCAACAAATTGATATTGATAGTATTGTTGATACATGCGGTGACTTAGATGAAGTTTATTGAACATGAATATCTAGTCATATCGCTGTGTTATTAGGAATGGATTCTATTTGAGAAGCCAACATGGTCAACTAACATACTATTTGAACACCTCAATTAGCTAGTACTCACAATTATTAACATTTAGATACATTGTCTATGAGGGAATCAACATTTTTTTAGATTTGGATGGAGTCTTTCTCATAAATCATTCTCATTATATAAATTAAATCATAGTCTATGAGTTATTTTGTATCCGAAATTGAATTTTTCCATCAACATCGAAACGATAATTTTTTATAGATATATAATTTCTTAAATTAATTTAATCATTATCAATCCTCATAGGTGGATTCTCTATCATGCGATGTGGAACTACGGACTTTAGACCTTAGATTTTCCATCATCGTTGATGGAAAGAATATCTCTAAATTTTAATGGATATTTCATCATATTTCATAATATTTCTTTTTTGTTATAGATTCAACCATTATTTGTCCCATCCTTTCAGTAAGAATAGGATATATCTATTTCAGATAAAATTTACCATGATTTCAATGACCTTGAATATATTAAAATATTCAACAAATATTGATGCGTTGCGATTATTGTCACTATTTTTCTACCTCTATATAATCATATTTTCAAAATAATTTTAAGAAAAAGTTTCTTAAATTTCTTGTTTGGTCAAGACTCAGTGTCTGAGCATTTCTCAGAGAATCTCTATCAATGTAAAAAAATCTACTCTATCAATTCCATTCCTTAAGGTTTTTCTTGAGCTCCATAGATGATGTTGGATATCTATTCACATGTTGAACATTATTTTTTGTTCTACATATCTACTCTCTAGTTGTGAAAAAGTTATTGATATATTTGATAATTTAATTCAGGCGGGTCATAAATATACAAGCTTCTCTATATATTTTATAGAGTATGGTTCATTCACCTAGATTGTGTTGTAAGAGAAATATGAAATCATATTCATGTAACATATAAATAAAATAACAACATCAAAATAAAATAAAAGGTAAAACCAATCAATAATTAATAGTTCTTTTGAAATTTTCCATTATCCTTATAAATGGTCTGAAAATATTTACGTACCCTCAAAAATCATGAACTCATGAGGGTGCGTTTCGGAGTTTATAAATTTATATTTTTGTTATAAAAATAAAAAATAATACAAATTTATTATAGGAATTATAATTCTTATGGTCTAACTACTATGGAAGATATAGAACCTAATCGAGTAGACTTTTTTAAATTGTTGGCTCAATGAATATGAGAGAAAATAACACATGGAGAAAGAATTGAGAAAATAATAATCTGAATTATAAGGGAAAAAAGATAAAAAAAATTGAATATAAAAAACCATCTATGAAAAATAGAGATGATCAATTTATTTTAGAGGTTGTTTATTAAAATATACTAATTATTCATCATTAAAATGAAAATGGTAAACTAAATTATTGAATTAATTTGGTGGTAAATTCCCCATTTTATGAAACATGATACATACTTACCTCTATTCGATTATTATGGTCAATTTAACCTTTTTTCCTAAATTTATAATGTTATATCACAAAATATATAGGAATATTATGGTTTTATATAATGATCACATCATCATTTACCACTCTAGGGTGAATCTCATAATCATTATCACTCATGTTATGCCTCTAAGGGATACTATTTTATTAGTATCAATGGGGTATTAATCATATAATTGTTATTCTCATGGAAAATTAATAATTTACAATAAAGACAAATATTTTTACTCTTAATACATCATCCCTGAATAATCTACTACCGCATAAACGAATAATCAACTATCTATGATGAAATAGTGTTATTTATGGATTAAAAATGCATACTCCTTGGATAGTTAAGTAATCAATATATATAATAAAAATCATAAATCATAAATTCCATGAAACATGATCTACAATACATATGTATTAGTTTAATCATTCATATTTCTCAAATAACTCCTCATGTCACTCATTTAATGTCATCTCCCAGTGCATTCTCATCCTATGGACTTCAATCATTAGAATAAATCTACTAAAAACCAATACAATAAAATTTCATCTGAAGGAAAAATGTAAATCCATCGAAATTTCCATAACACAACCTTACTTTTAATCGATTTATTCATCAATATTATGGATTTTTTACCATGTATTAACTATTTTCATGTTGTAAATGGGCGGTTTTTGTGTTCAGGGAGAATATATCCCTTTGAAATCAAGTGTATCCTGAGAATAAAAAAATGATGCAATGAGATTATTTTTTATATCTTGAACATATTCAAAGAACATTCCAGCTTGATTTGAGTTAGAGTGTTTGCTATGACTTGAAGGTCACAAATCCCAAATCACATAATTTTGTTAATCCTTTCCCTTCTTAATATTGGATTATTTAATATGAAATGGCCACAATTTTTCAACTATAATTTATGTTGATGTGATTAAACTATATTTCTATGTTAAAAACTAAGTGTAGTGTCTTCAAATCATCAATCATGGTAATACAAAAGTAAAAGAAGCTATAACACAAGGATTTTTATCATGTTGTAAACCTATGGATTTAATCCAAAACAATAATGATATATTTTTAATTTAATATATTAGGTAAATATTTCACTCATAATATAGTGTTGTTTTATTCCTCCATATCCCTATTATTGGGGAAATTCCCCCATCATGGAGAAAGCATTGATATTTGTATTTTCAAGTAATGTTAGGTATCTTTCATTCGTTATATATTTTCCCAAGATAATATATTATATATCTATCACTAATGTTGTTGAAATTTTTAGTATCTCTTATAGTGGTGTAGGGTATCCCTTCATGGATTGGAATATTCATATATTTCCTAAATTATTCTGATACAACATAAAATTTTATCATTAGTGATGGAAATTATGGAATTATAAGACGATTTATGCCATATTATGTTTATTATAATAGATCCATAAAATCCTTCTTATTTTATTTACATCTAGATTTGGTGGGTTATAGTTTTATTTCGTAACTCTCCTATAAAAATATTAAAAATAACTAAAATCATTATTTCATAATTAGGATTATATAATTAGTTGAAAATTAATAAATTGAAGAAACATTTAATCAATAAATGTACTCATATTTTAGATAAATTGAATGAATATTTTTTAATCATCAATCACTTATTAAAAACCATGAAGGAAAACTATATTCTTTGTATATATCCATTATAAATAATCTACAATCATATATACTTTAGGATAAATTTAATGATAATAATTCATAAATTTATCCAAAATCATGTAGATAGAATCTGATCCTTAGATAATTAGTGGAAAAGTTGTTAAAAATTCATTTGAATGTACTCCCATTTCCACAATGGAAAATCCTATAACTTCAATAAATTATCGGGAACCCGATGAATTACTTTCACTAACATAACAAAAAATCATCAAGATATGAACAATAATACTAATTTTTTATACCTATCCACTATAACTAACTAACCAAAACATGATATATATTGGATCACCTGAATTCTCTACTAATGGTGAACTATTAAACTAATGTAGAATGAAATATTTAATCTTCAAAAATATAATTGTATTCCAATGAAATAATAACCAGTAATAAATATCCCCAAACTATCATATATGTGTATTTCTATATACAATATAATATTTACACATGAGAACCTTAGGATCCCATGAATGAGATTCCTCTACCGTCTATAATGTAGAATATTTCATTTTCATTCAGTAACGGAAAAACCTACTTTAAAATTAATCTATATCAAGATAAAAGACTACAATCTCCTCAATCATCCTTCATGCATATTTGGACTCAGAAATAATGTCCCAACACAATTTTCTACCATTCAAAATAAGGTAATAGATCATGACATATTAATCATATTAGGACTCTATCTTCACCTACTAATAAAGATTTGAATGTTTTTAGGTTAAAATATACCTTATGACATTCTAATTTCTATAAAACATAATGTGCAAACAAATGTTTTAATACCACTAATGCTTTCAAGAAAATGAATTCAACAAAAAATCATGATCATGAGGGGAATAACTTTTCCCAGGTAGATGTAACCATTGAAAACCATTAGAGATAACCAATCTCAACTATGTAAAAAACCCTCTTAAATAGAGATATAAATCATCACAGTGAAGGTTGAGTATGAATCCCATTTATTAAAAGTTAATAATAGTATCATTTAATTGATTCTCTTTTAATTACTCAAACACATTTTAAATTGATATATCTATGTGAAGACATAATCCCTTCTAGTGAATGCAATTAAAAATTATATAATCGTAGTGAAATCAAACATGGACCTCTTGTGAAATACCAAAATTAAATGTAAATAAGAACATCTAATATAGTTACATGATATACCTAATAAAAACCTAAATAATTCATTGATCCAATTAAATACCATACTAAGGAAAAACATTCTCAAGGAAATAAACCTCATGGAACTAGGAAATAATTGTGGAATGTTTCTTATCAAAATGATGATACCAAATAACACCATAAATAAATCTTAAATTCATACTATAATCTATATATTAACTCAAATAAACAATAATTTCATCAATGAATAAAACCAAAAATTGATCAAGGATCTCACAGTACAAAATTTTAATTTGTCTGTAATGTATTCAGAGTAATAGGTGAGACTATAGGGTATCACAATGAAATTAGAGTTTCTATATCATTATCCTTAACCATTATCTTATGAAACCTTAACTAAAAGTCGATTAATGAGAAAAAAGGTGTTCCTATAAAATAATTATAAAATTTTTCAATACATGGAAGGAGACTATTTTCCTTTATTATAAAATGGAATGATCGATTAAAATTGACACATAACCTCATATGGTCATCCCCAGTCTCCATAAAAAAAATTAGGTAACCCCAAGGTGACATATGTGGCAATAAAAAACACTTCCATTTTATGACATTGATCTAAATATTTATCTCCCAAAAATCGAAAGATGTAATTAAATAAGTATACATCAAAATCAGAGAATAATTAGGTTATAACTCTCTCTAAAACTTAATATTATATTGTGGGGGATGATTCATAACCATTTAAATGACTACATATCTAAAATCATAACAAAATCCAAAAAAAATTATTACTTAAAAATTAATTAATAATAAAATAAAACATACTAAATTATAAGAGATATGATTTATAACTCTACGACCCATTTGATTAACCCTCTAACTTATAAATATCAAATTCTCTTCTTTTTTTAAAAAACCACTCACCGCCAAATGAAATTTATAATAGTATACATAAAATATTATAAATATATTTATATTATGACATTTAATAGATATATATATAATAAGATGAAATATCCCAATGGATGATGTTACCCCATCATTGGACCATAAGCCTTACACAAATCCAGAAAACTAGGATTGCATTCGATAAACATAATGGACAACAAGGGCACTATAATTCTCCCATCCTTAAACCCATTATCCCCTAAAAGGGTAGAATAAAATATAATTGTTATGTTCTTGAATAAAATGATGAATAAACCAAGGAGTAATAAAAATATATTTTACCTCATAAGAAAATATCTTCCACATAGACCTATAAACTCTATAAAGATCATTTTAACACACTTGAATCCTCTACCTCACTGCCCCTGATTAAAACCAATAACTTATTGATGGTCATACCCAGACTGTAACAGCCCAAGATTTTATAAAAAATATTCTTTTTAATTTTATTAATGTCTTGTGTTGTACACTACACCAAAAGGAGCTTGCACAACACGCATCCTTGACTTGCCTTGCATTACACGCAATCGCGACCTTCCTCGATAGCGTGTGTAATACGCAATACCGAGTTTCACTAAACAACGATATGCTATTAAAATATTATTAAAACTAGCCGGTATGAATAGTAATAACCACTTTTTAAAATTCTGTAAATCTTATTTTTCAAAATGAACTTCATTTTTGGATTCGGAGTATCGAATTTATCCTAAGGTGAAATTTTGGTACATTTCGGATAACTTTCATATTCTGATGAATAGTGAAAATTACTAAATTATAATTAAAAACAACTTTTTTAATCGAAATAATTAATAGTGATAAATCATTAATTTGAGTGGTTTTAAAGTATATTTAGAATATATTTTTACAATTTAATACAATGTTGGTCATTGGATGTAATTTCACATTTAAACTAGACATAAACAAATGTCAATCTTTTGATAGATATTGTTTCTTAAAAACACGCTATTTGTTTTAACAGCGGGATTTAATTATAAAATTAATTAATGCAACTTTTATGTAATGAATTTGGTAAAATAGACTTCATTTTTGAATTCGGAATATGAAATATAGCTTGGGATGAAATTTTGGCACTGTTCTGAAAAACATCAATTTTTGATGAATAGTGAAACTACTAAGTGGTAGTTAAAAAAACTGAATTATTCATAAAACTTAATTTTACCACTTCTGTGAATGGAATTTCAAAAATCCGAGAGACACGGTTGATGTGAGTAAGTAAAATGTGGTTCAATGAGATGAAAATAATTGTTGGTGAATAATAACTTTTTACTCTTTTTTTTACCGCGGTTAATAGTAAATAGGGTAACTAAGGGTAAATATGATATTAATATTACCCTAACACATGTCCTAATTCTATTGGACAAGTTTAATTCGACCAAAAACAAACTTAGGAATAAAATATGACCATTTAGGCCCACTTGGATTAGATTAGGACATTTATTATTAATTTATTTAAAGAAGGGTTAAAATAGTTAAAATCAAAGTTTAATAAGTAAATCATTTTTAATATGGGGTTATACATAAGATCAATTCGATTGTAAATATTATTTAGAAAGTTAAAAGGATTTACTACATGATGGTATTTTATTTGTAATTTTTAGACATCAAATAATTTAATTTATTAATGACACAATGATGATGCAGTAATTATCTTATTAATGAAATATTGACATAATTGATGTTATAAACACCAAAATAAATATAATTTGAGACTTTTTATGAATTCCACTAATTTTCTAGGTTCCTATGATATATTAGTGTTGATTTAATCAACTTGGTTAGAACATATAATTCTGTTATGACTTTCACAAAAATAATATATCAAATAGTGTCAAAATTGACACAAAATAGTTTTTAAATCAAATATTATATTATTAATTGTTATTTTATTCCTAAAAATCTAAGGTTCGGCCAAATGACTTAGATAAGGATATATAGTTTAATAATAAACAATTTTGGGTTCGTTTGGCATGTTATAGTACGTGTATTAACCATATAGTGAAAGAAAACAAAAAGACACGGTAAAAGTTAAATTATTTAACTTAGAGTTAAATATAATTGATAAGGTTAAAATAATAACCTAAACTTGTCTAAATCCTATTGGTTGATAGGATTTAGACCCATCCCCACTTTAGCTTCGAAATAAGACCCTTTGGAACCATTATAAACCGATTTTGACTTTAAAATAAAATAATATTTTGAGGTATTCTTAAGGTGCCCCTCTCCTCCCTTATAAAAGGGCACCTCCTCCCCCTCCTCCTCACACCAATTTGAGCACTCAAGCTCGGCCAACCCCTGCCAAAATCACTTCTCCACTTCCCTAGCAACATCCTAGAGGTTTTTTTCTTCCTCAAAGACCAATTTTAGTTCCCTAAGAGGAGGTCTCCAAAAGGCGCTTCAAAGAAGAGGTAATTACCGTTACCAATTCTTTCATCTTTATTTCTTCTTCCACTTATTCTTCTTAGGTTGTTTCATTATGAAGTAATAACATCAGTATCACTCATATACTGATATGTTATTATAAGTATGAAACAACCCTATTTCACCATCTATCTGTCCTACGGAAAAAGAAATCACCGCGCGTGCGTACGTACGGAATACCGTCTCCACGCCATGGTGTAATCTATTTTCCACCACCACCTTACATTGATGGGTATAATGGTGTAAAGAATAACTATACATAGTTATTACAACATCATATTGATTCTGATATATTGTATGATCCACTCCAATTCAATTCAATATTTATAGAAATGATATCATCGCTCGTGCGTACGTACGGACTACCGTCTCCACGACGCGATGAGATTCATTCTCCATGTTAACCATTTAAGAATGATTATAATGTATATATAAGAAATAATAATGAAATATATGACATTATAAAGCTACTGGATTTATGTATATATATACATATGTATGTCATCTACATACTTCCATTTCAAGACAATAAGGAAAGGAAAACAGCGTTCATGCGTACGTACGGACTACCGTCTCCATGAACGGTGTTTTTCATTTTATTTATCTACCTATTATATATATATATATACTGAATATATATGATATATAAATCATATTTTATATTCTGGAAGTGAGTAAATCATGATATAAGTAATAATGATGTCAAGAACAACAAGTCAAAACACCTACGATAAATGAAACGATTTTACCCAAAACGCTTTTTTAACATGGAATTTACAAAAGAACGGGTAATATAATGTCATAAGTGAACCATATATGATATCATAACAATGAATATGATTCTTTAATAAGTCAATAACATGATTTAAATCATTATACAGGAGGTTCGGACACTTACAAAGCAAGTCGGACCTAAGGTAAGGGAAATATCACAATCTCATTTTTATCCGAGATTGTTCATTCGTAAGTATTTACTGGGGTGTATTTTATCATCCACATCCATGTTTACTCAATTTGTAATATTATTTCCATCCACCTAAAATTTTTTAAATCCATTTTTTCCCTTCGGTGAGTTTTTAGTAATACGTATAAAAGGAATCTTTTGTCGTTTTTCGTACGAGGTACTTTTTGACTTTTCCGACAAAAGTACGAAGAATGTTTTTTTTTTAACTTATACGGCACGAACAGATTTCTACTGTTTTATAAAGCCTTATTTTCATGAAGCTTCCTCTAAAAGATTTCATGACTATTTTCAATAAAATCTCTTTCTTTTAAAATTGCATGATGTTTTGTGAAAAGAAATTGATTTTGAAGAAGAAAGGATATTTTCCTCAAGAATTCAATTCAAGTGTTTTATCAAAATTATTTTCCATCTAAGATAATAAAGGGTTCTGTTTCTATCCATATTTTTACATTGATTTGACTATGTTGTGATGGAATTATGTTTATGAATTCCTTTATCTTATATGAATTGATTTATGATGTCATGATGTTTCAAGAATCCCATTTTTATTACATGGGTTATGCGATGATGTATGATTTATGATTATGTGGCACACATAAGAAGGATTCATTATAAGATGGGTGGGACCTATATCTCCCTCCAATGCATTGGGTAAAGATTTTATATCTCATGAGATAGACATGGCTGGAATGGTAGGTTATACCGGTTCAGTGAAACAGGACTGAAATGAGGGTTACTCGATTCAGAAAGGGACTTTGTCCACTAAGATAGTCTTGGCAATGAGTCTTGACTAACAAGAAATGATTTTCCATGATTATGTGTGCATGCCACAAAGTTTCAAGTTTTATGTTATGATTATGGGGATCTCATTTTCACTTCTATGATTTATCCCATGTTATGATATTATGAGCTCTTTTGCAGGTTAAGATTTCCAAAAGCTATGTTCTTATGTATATGATGTGATTGATATTTCTTTTTTTTACCCTTACTGAGCATTTGAGCTCACCCTTTTATGTTTTTTTTCCCAGGATATAAAGAAAGGTTTTTAGGTAAAAAAAAGGGGAAGATCTTTATGGGAGATATTGAAGATCTTTCACCACGATTAGAAGATTACGTTCCGAGTTTCCAAAGACACTAAACTATTACGATCCTTGTGTGTGTGTTTTTGTTATGTACTAAGTATTCCGCAAAATTAATGTAATGTCAATGTACGTCAAGATACGGGTCTCTACAGTTGGTATCAGAGGAAAGGTTTAGTCAACCTTTCGAAACTAGGATGCGAAAACGTTAGTGAGATCCCTAGAGATATTTCTAAGGTATGTCTAGGGATGTCTCTAAGGTTAAGTACACGTATAGGTTATAGTCCTAGAATTGCTCTAACGATCTTAGAATTTAACCTAAGATGTTAGATATTGAGGGTACTACCCCTTTATTATGTTGTTTTCCCAAGCATGATTTTTGCCTCTCACACTATTCCTTTGGGGTTTTAGACGATGGCTGGAACCAGAAGGAACCGTGTTGATCAATGCAATGGACAATGCAATGATTGTCCCCCTGAGCAACCAAACGATATGGGAGATGGAATGCAAAATCTTGTAGCCATGCTCACACAACTTTCTCAAGCTATGAATCATGAAAGACTTCCAAACGAGCAAAGGAAGGAGCAACATTCTGTTGAATCCTTCATGAGGCAGCGTCCGCCTTCTTTCAGTGGGTCTACTGATCCATTAGTTGCTGAACAATGGATTAGTACTACTGAAAAGATATTTTCAGTTCTTTAATGTTATGAACATGATAAAGTCATCTTAGCAGTATATTGTTTGGAAGGTGAAGCTGATCAATGGTGGAATCTTATCAAGAATACGAGGCAAAGAGATGAAATTGATTCCATGGAATGGGATGAGTTCAAGAACTTGTTTTTCAGTAAGTACTTCCCTCGTATTCTTCGAACAAAGATGGAGAAAGAGTTTCTTGAACTGAAGCAAAGGGACGATGAATCTCTTGGTACCTATGAAGCAAATTTTACAAGACTTGCAAGGTATGCTTCTGGAATTATCATCCAACCTGAAAGTAAAGTTGATCGATTTTTCAGTGGCTTAAAACCATGTCTTCAAAGGGCATTAGCTATAAGAGACATCAGTAGCTATGAAGAAATTGTGCGTTGTGCTATCAAGGTATAAATGGAAGTTGGTGTTACATATCCATCTCATGGTTTTGACAAGAAACGAAAGATGGAGTTCAAGGAGAAATCTCAGAATAATGGTGAAAAGAAGATGAATGTTTCCTTATGCACAAAGTGTGGAAAGAAGCATGGTGGAGATTGTCTTAAAGGGACTAGAAAATGTTTTAAGTGTGGAAAAGAAGGTCATCGAGCAGCTGAGTGTCGAAGTAATGGAAAAAGGGTTTCTAATGATGTGAATAAAGAAAACACTGCAGAGAACGCACCGCCAACACTTCAATGATTCAAGTGCAAGGAAATGGGGCATTATGCTAATAATTTCCCTAATCCAAGGGTTAGTGATGATCAACATGAGCAACCACTGAAGGCAAAGGACAAAGGGAAATCACATGCGATCACTATTGGCAATGTTGAATATGACAACGATGTGGTGGAATGATTAAGTGTTTATGTAATGGGATTCCAAAATAATGTTGTATCATTGAGTATTGCAATATTTATTGATGTGGTATTTAATGTGATTGAGATATTTTTTGGAAATAAGATGATATGCACATAATGAAGACGAGAAAATGAAATGTTTAATAGTATTCATGAGCTCATAAGGACTAAGTGATATCATGGTTTGAGTATATAGAATTTTGAGGATTTTGGTATGTGGAAAGTGTTAACTTTTAACTGCATTCAAGTTTTCACTAAGGTTCAATGGGTATTCAAGAGAATACACGATTAAGGACTTTGAGTGTTTGGAATGTGACCAACAAAACATATCTTATGATATATGGGGATCGAAGATGGTGTTAAATCTATGGTAATCGTTTTCACTATGTTATGAGAGTGGACTGCAGTATTATGGATAAGCCTAAAGATTGGAATGGATTATGTTGGACATAAGTTAGTATTGTTTAAGGATAGAAGTTTTTTTCGATATTATTGATGGGATGTTATAGTATTATAGTTTTAGAAAAAGGACAACCTGCAGGACGGGCGACAGCCCATCGCTTCGGACAAGGCTGTGGGAATCGAACCCACAACCGAAGTGCGACTGGCCTTTATCGCCTACCACTGGCCTACAGGAAGTCCCTGTTTAGTAGAATCTAGTTTTATTATATTAAGCAGTATGATATATGAATTATAAGTCCATTTTAGGAACCATATCTCACTATAGATCGACTTATGCATATAATTTTTGCTAACCTTTTGTTTGAGACAGATGGAATGACCCGTCATTCTATCACATGATCTACTAACACTTCATGAATAACAAATTCAACTTCATTTATTTAAGAGATGAAGTGGAAATTGTTCAAGGCACGAACAACAGTGAGATTGTACCAAAATAAAGTAAGTATTTATTCTAATTCAAATTTTCAACTTTAGGGAAATGATCTTGAAAACCAAAAATGTTGTCCTAGTGATCTTATACCTGAAGAATCAGATGGTACCTTATATCATCACAAATCTATGGATTTGTGATTACTGGCTTTTCCATAGCCATGTTCTCTACCACTCTCCATCAGAACATGATGGTTAGATTTCTCTTCCATATCCATATTGTCACCTATGTGGAAACCCAATGATTAGTTTATTTGGGTAACCGTTACGTTTCATACTTTTGTTTTTAAAAGATTGGTTTTGATATTCCTTTTTACGATGTGGGTTTCTATTAAAGAAACTTTCAAATAGTAAACCATTTATAACCCCGACGAATTTCGAGGGCGAAATTCATTTTAAGGGGGGTAGAATGTAACAGCCCAAGATTTTATAAAAAATATTCTTTTTAATTTTATTAATGTCTTGTGTTGTACGCTACACCAAAAGGAGCTTGCACAACATGCATCCTTGACTTGCCTTGCATTACACGCAATCGCGACCTTCCTCGATAGCGTGTGTAATACGCAATACCGAGTTTCACTATACAACGATATGCTATTAAAATATTATTAAAACTAGCCGGTATGAATAGTAATAACCACTTTTTAAAATTCTGTAAATCTTATTTTTCAAAATGAACTTCATTTTTGGATTGGGAGTATCGAATTTAGCCTAAGGTGAAATTTTGGTACATTTCGGATAACTTTCATATTCTGATGAATAGTGAAAATTACTAAATTATAATTAAAAACAACTTTTTTAATCGAAATAATTAATAGTGATAAATCATTAATTTGAGTGGTTTTAAAGTATATTTAGAATATATTTTTACAATTTAATACAATGTTGGTCATTGGATGTAATTTCACATTTAAACTAGACATAAACAAGTGTCAATCTTTTGATAGATATTGTTTCTTAAAAACACGCTATTTGTTTTAACAGCGGGATTTAATTATAAAATTAATTAATGCAACTTTTATGTAATGAATTTGGTAAAATAGACTTCATTTTTGAATTCGGAATATGAAATATAGCTTGGGATGAAATTTTGGCACTGTTCTGAAAAACATCAATTTTTGATGAATAGTGAAACTACTAAGTGGTAGTTAAAAAAACTGAATTTTTCATAAAACTTAATTTTACCGTTTCTGTGAATGGAATTTCAAAAATCCGAGAGACACGGTTGATGTCAGTAAGTAAAATGTGGTTCAATGAGATGAAAATAATTTTTGGTGAATAGTAACTTTTTACTTTTTTTTACCGCGGTTAATAGTAAATAGGGTAACTAAGGGTAAATATGATATTAATATTACCCTAACACATGTCCTAATTCTATTGGACAAGTTTAATTCGACCAAAAACAAACTTAGGAATAAAATATGACCATTTAGGCCCACTTGGATTAGATTAGGACATTTATTATTAATTTATTTAAAGAAGGGTTAAAATAGTTAAAATCAAAGTTTAATAAGTAAATCATTTTTAATATGGGGTTATACATAAGATCAATTCGATTTTAAATATTCATTAGAAAGCTAAAAAGATTTACTACATGATGGTATTTTATTTGTAATTTTTAGACATCAAATAATTTAATTTATTAATGACAAAATGATGATGCAGTAATTATCTTATTAATGAAATATTGACATAATTGATGTTATAAACACCAAAATAAATATAATTTGAGACTTTTTATGAATTACACTAATTTTCTAGGTTACTATGATATATTAGTGTTGATTTAATCAACTTCGTTCGAACATATAATTCTGTTATGACTTTCACAAAAATCATATATCAAATAGTGTCAAAATTGACACAAAATAGTTTTTAAATCAAATATTATATTATTAATTGTTATTTTATTCCTAAAAATCTAAGGATCGGCCAAATGACTTAGATAAGGATATATATTTTAATAATAAACAATTTGGGGTTCGTTTGGCATGTTATAGTAAGTGTATTAACCATATAGTGAAAGAAAACAAAAAGACACGGTAAAAGTTAAATTATTTAACTTAGAGTTAAATATAATTGATAAGGTTAAAATAATAACCTAAACTTTTCTAAATCCTATTGGTTGATAGTATTTCGACCCATCCCCACTTTATCTTCGAAATAAGACCCTTTGGAACCATTATAAACCGATTTTGACTTTAAAATAAAATAATATTTTGAGGTATTCCTAAGGTGCCCCTCTCCTCCCTTATAAAAGGGCACCTCCTCACACCAATTTGAGCACTCAAGCTCGGCCAACCCCTGCCAAAATCTCTTCTCCACTTCCCTACCAACATCCTATAGGTTCTGGTCTTCCTCAAAGACCAATTTTAGATCCCTAAGAGGAGGTCTCCAAAAGGCGCTTCAAAGAAGAGGTAATTACCGTTACCAATTCTTTCATCTTTATTTCTTATTCCACTTCTTCTTCTTAGGTTGTTTCATTATGAAGTAATAACATCAGTATCACTCATATACGGATATGTTATTATAAGTATGAAACAACCCTATTTCACCATCTATCTGTCCTACGGAAAAAGAAATCACCGCGCGTGCGTACGTACGGAATACCGTCTCCACGCCGTGGTGTAATCTATTTTCCACCACCACCTTACATGGATGGGTATAATGGTGTAAAGAATAACTATAAATAGTTATTACAACATCATATTGATTCTGATATATTGTATGATCCACTCCAATTCAATTCAATATTTATAGAAATGATATCATCGCTCGTGCGTACGTACGGACTACCGTCTCCACGACGCAATGAGATTCATTCTCCATGTTAACCATTTAAGAATGATTATAATGTATATATAAGAAATAATAATGAAATATATGACATTATAAAGCTACTGGATTTATGTATATATATACATATGTATGTCATCTACTTACTTCCATTTCAAGACAATAAGGAAAGGAAAACAGCGTTCATGCGTACGTACGGACTACCGTCTCCATGAACGGTGTTTTTCATTTTATTTATCTACCTATTATATATATATATATACTGAATATATATGATATATAAATCATATTTTATAATCTGGAAGTGAGTAAATCATGATATAAGTAATAATGATGTCAAGAACTACAAGTCAAAACACCTACGATAAATGAAACGATTTTACCCAAAACGCTTCTTTAACATGGAATTTACAAAAGAACGGGTAATATAATGTCATAAGTGAACCATATATGATATCATAACAATGAATATGATTCTGTAATAAGTCAATAACATGATTTAAATCATTATACAGGAGGTTCGGACACTTACAAAGCAAGTCGGACCTAAGGTAAGGGAAATATCACAATCTCATTTTTATCCGAGATTGTTCATTCGTAAGTATTTACTGGGGTGTATTTTATCATCCAAATCCATGTTTACTCAATTTGTAATATTATTTCCATCCACCTAAAATTGTTTAAATCCATTTTTACCCTTCGGTGAGTTTTTAGTAATACGTATGAAAGGAATCTTTTGTCGTTTTTCGTACGAGGTACTTTTTGACTTTTCCGACAAAAGTACGAAGAATGTTTTTTTTAACATATACGGCACGAACGGATTTCTACTGTTTTATAAAGCCTTATTTTCATGAAGCTTCCTCTAAAATATTTCATGACTATTTTCAATAAAATATCTTTCTTTTAAAATTGCATGATGTTTTGTGAAAATAAATTGATTTTGAAGAAGAAAGGATATTTTCCTCAAGAATTCAATTCAAGTGTTTTATCAAAATTATTTTCCATCTAAGATAATAAAGGGTTCTGTTTCTATCCATATTTTTACATTGATTTGACTATGTTGTGATGGAATTATGTTTATGAATTCCTTTATCTTATATGAATTGATTTATGATGTCATGATGTTTCAAGAATCCCATTTTTATTACATGGGTTATGCGATGATGTATGATTTATGATTATGTGGCACACATAAGAAAGGATTCATTATAAGATGGGTGGGACCTATATCTCCCTCCAATGCATTGGGTAAAGATTTTATATCTCATGAGATAGACATGGCTGGAATGGTAGGTTATACCGGTTCAGTGAAACAGGACTGAAACGAGGGATACTCGATTCAGAAAGGGACTTTGTCCACTAAGATAGTCTTGGCAATGAGTCTTGACTAACAAGAAATGATTTTCCATGATTATGTGTGCATGCCACAAAGTTTCAAGTTTTATGTTATGATTATGGGGATCTCATTTTCACTTCTATGATTTATCCCATGTTATGATATTATGAGCTCTTTTGCAGGTTAAGATTTCCAAAAGCTATGTTCTTATGTATATGATGTGATTGATATTTCTTTTGTTTACCCTTACTGAGCATTTGAGCTCACCCTTTTATGTTTTTTTCCCAGGATATAAAGAAAGGTTTTTAGGTAAAAAAAAGGGGAAGATCTTTATGGGAGATATTGAAGATCTTTCACCACGATTAGAAGATTACGTTCCGAGTTTCCAAAGACACTAAACTATTACGATCCTTGTGTGTGTGTTTTTGTTATGTACTAAGTATTCCGCAAAAGTAATGTAATGTCAATGTACGTCAAGATACAGGTCTCTACACATACCTATAATAGAAAAAATTGAATATGTATTTCCACTAATGAATATTATTTTATATCATTCCTAAAATATTGAGGGACATACTTCTTCTAACAGATCTGTGAAGAAAACTTATATTTCATATTTATGGGAATGAAAACTCTTATCCAAATATATCAACTATAAATTCTCATTCTCTAGAACATAAAATATTTATAAACACTATAATAAATAGAAACAACATTATAGATTTTAGTAAATGATTGAGAACATCCAACTATTTCCTAGTAGGTAAAAAACAACTGATACTATCCACATGCTAATCAAAACCTCAAGTATATAGAAATAATATATTCATTAATCATTATCTTACCCCAAAAGAAGGTTTTATAACTCCCATCAGGAGAAAAAATATCCCACTTTGGTATCACTTCAATCAATTTATCTGTCACTAATACCTCATGACATTTTGGCAATGCAAATGGGGTAAAATAAGGTTTCATATTTTTTTGAAATACATTCTCAAAATTACATGCCTTGGCCTCCCCATCACAAATACGGTCAATAGATGAGTAAAGGAGGTCCTTGAATCGAATTCCCTAGTCACTCACACTCACCAAAATGATATAAACTCCAACATCATTGATTCATTCAATATTGGAGATAAAAACCATATATATATATTAAATAGTAAATTTATCTCATGACACATTTGGTTACTCATGTTCACTAAAAAATAGAACCCAACACTAATGATTCGCTCCCTTAATGATAATAACAAAAAATTGGATCCAATATTCCATTCTATAATATATTGAAGTGAAATAAATTCATTGATCCAAAAGTTATTTCTATTTATTCCAATCGGTCATCATCCCTTAATTCATTGGAGTACATCAGGATTGAAACTCATATAATTACATCCAATAAAACTCAACCTCTTCAGCATTGACTATCTTGTGATAAATAGAAGTATTATGAAACACCACCCCCGCTAAATCCACATGAAAATACATTATATCATCCTTCTCTATAAATAATATAGGAAATCATAATAATATGATAAATGAACAATTCTATTATTACTCAATTAATTAATATTACTTTTACATATACCACCCACATTTAATAAAAGGGGATAAAAGAATATTGCATGTAACACAAATAGGTATTTACCGTTAAATCATCATCTCCTCATATAAGTATATTAAATAATATTAAGAGAACTCTATAAAATAAAAGAGGACTTAAAGTTATTTACAATCTAGTATCCCTGGACTAAATAATATATTTAGTTCAAATTATATCACAAAAATTCTTTCCCAATGAATTTCACACTAGTGATTAACTCAAAACATTATATTATCCGTTAAAATTCAATGCTACTTTTTTCATGACATTAACTAATTGAGACCCTTCTATGATGGATAGTGAAGGTGTGTGTGACCCCAAATCATTCACCATGTAGTCCATGGGTTAGAGTCCAATATTTCGGGTATATAACACTTATTTGAGAGAAATTACCCTCATAAATCACAATAATATATTTGATAAGAAACAAATAAACTCCATATAATATAATAATAAAACCAACCCCCATATACATGTTTCAATATGTATAAATAATATTCTCTAAATGAATTACCAAAAAAAACTTCAATGGAAGAGAATCTGTAAACCCCTTCCAACTCCATATACATAGATAGTGTTTTCTTGATCAAACATCAACTCTAAAATTACATTACATAAGATAAATATATCAATGAAGGTTTGATTATACAGTTATATATAGTAGTATAATCCCAATAATCATTTATATAAGAGTGGTAGATTCTTTCAAATCCTCCATGAATAAATTTAATAACCAACACATTCTATATACTTGTTCAACATACACCACATCCATACAAAGTTTCATTCACCCAAATATACACACAATAATTGATATATGATTTAGATAAAATATATAATAATGAACCTTGCACTTGAATCAATATAGAAATGGTTTCTTACATGCCCAAATGAATTTTGTTGAATAACTCTCATTCCTTCCTAACCATGTAACCACAAACAACATAACCACATCCAAGATATATATAATTATCCATAACCAAATACAATATACCAAATAACAAAAAAAATATCCATGAAACATCCATAAAAATATAATCATAAAATTTATCAACCACGTTCCATCCTCTTCCCATGGATATTTCCATCATGCGCCTGATTCATCATGTAAAATAATCCCAATTCATTAGAACTCATTCTACATATCTATGAGAGAGTAGGGAATGATTAGAATTCATTAATTAATTTCAACCACGTCATGAAAATTTTCTATAAACCTAGAAAAAAAATTATATAGGCGTTGAATGTGTTTCATTACTCTACTTGTGATGGTTAAGAAATAATATCAAATAGAAATGAAATAATGTTTCATATTCTCAACCCATATTCCATGATCATTGTGAAACTTAAACATTCATGAACACATTCCCGTCCCCATAAAATGTATATAACCCCACCTATACTCCAAACACAATCCAATTATACCATCAACTAAATATTATCACACACCTACCACACATCTGACATTAAATTATTTTATAATTAATACCGCATTTTTACATTATTATACTACGTATAAAATTATTCTTTATTTATTTAGATATTTTTACTTCATATAAATAAAACTAATTTTATTTTTATCATTTAATTTCATACATATCAATCGTATCACCATTTAATTTATTCTATTATACCCCTCATTTTTTAGTATAATTGTATATTTCATGTAAACTAACCGATGCAATGTAACATTATCTACACAAACAAACTATATTAATAAGAACACCAAAAACTTCTCCTCCTTTATCAAAACAAGATAAAAAAATATGAGGTTGTAAAGATAATAAAAAAATAGGTCTAAAAGAATAAAAATATAACTATATAAACCAAAAATATATATAATGAAACATATGTAATATCCCAATTACTCTTAACAAAACTCATAACTCAAGCATCAATTATAATGTGTAAAATAACAACAACACTGGAAACCAAAATTTATATAATTTTCTTCCTCAATTCAATTACCATATTTATGTTATTTATCAAATATTAGTTATTATTCTGATTTCAACTAAAAAATAGTGACAACTGTATTTCATTCAAAAACAAATAAAAAATATCACTTGACGGTGGTGATAATAATAAAAATAGGTAAAGAATGCTTGAATCCCTTCTTTTCTTTAATTTAATCCATTATTATATTATTTAGTCCTATAAAAAATATTTAAATAGAAATAACTATTGTATGATAATTAAATAATTTCATATTAAATAAAGGATAATGATCGAGTTAACGACCTCAAATTTGATATTTAATGATTACAGGAGAAAATATGATAGTTATAATGATTAGACACCACTAAATTTACAATAACCACCCAAAAAACATAAATATGGTAATTATCTATTAGGTCCATATAAAAAATAAAATAATGTGTTAGTGTCCCAGTAGGATCATGTAGTCACATTAAGATGGGTTTTCACCAATGTGACTATATATTAGTAAATATATTTCCCTTTCAACATCCCATGTTTGTATTTTAGTTATTACATTGGATAATATGAATTTATCTACTTATTATTACCCAACCAACAACACCACATAAAAAGAAAAAATTAAAAAAATAGATTAACATATTCTTTTTTAAGGATTAATCCCAATGGGGGTATCCTCCCCTTATAAAAGTCGAGTCATGTGCAAGACATATATATACACTTAATTATAAAATTATATTCAATTGAATGGTATGTTTCATTATTGGTCCTTGTGATATAAGAAATTGGATAGAATAATATATCTTTGACTCATGTAAATCATTATATACTGTTAAAATATAAGGTTTTAATATGTAATTAAATCTCAAAAAATCATCACCAAATACTTATACTATCTCCAAATTGGTTGTTTTGATGAGATTATAATACATCTCTATTATATTCAATAACCATCCATATAATATTCTATAAAATATCTATAATAATTTATTTGATATCTCTACATTAATTAGTGAAATTATCTTCCTCAAAAATAATTTTGTAAAACCAATTAGATTTCTACTATAGTGAAATTAATGTTATCATTTTAATCTAATGTGTGATGAAATATGATACATATTCAGGTTCATGATCACTAGCCATTATTAGTTAATCATGTTTTTCCTCCTCGGGAATCGTGATATGCAGGGTATAAAATTATATAGCATCAATGATTTCCATTCTATACTCTGCCTTTAATATTTACTCACCATTTTCTTCATCAATATATGGATAATGTTTGTAAGAACTCTAATCCTACATACTATCCATTTTTATGCATTACATTAAATTTGATGATAATTGGTTATATATTAATAGTACATGATGGAAATTATTAATCAGGTAATCTTTTTCTTTTTCCTCTATGAACATGGTATAATATAATGATTGTCTATAGTTTATCAATTTATTTAATACTATATGTATTATATTAGAATGTATTTTTATTTTAAAAAAAACTATTATACCCTTCATTATTCTTTGTTATATTCATATAATCATGTGAATATTATTTATATATATTTAATATTAACATTCCATTAAAATTTATTTCCTGATATAATCAAAATCAAAATTAAATTTATCAATATAACCATATGGTATTACTCAACAGAATATTAAAATATTCTTCTTTCCCTCCTCAACTTTGCTAAAATATAATTTTCTATTTTTCTAGATTTGAATAATGTATTAGTAAGCATTATTTTGATATTTTTTTCCATGAACTATTTCATAAAAATTTATTACTTGAATATCATGATATATAATAATTACTAAAAATGATAACCCTTACATAAGGATTTGTTAAAATTACACATCTCATATGAATACATATCGACAGTAACATATCAAAAATGAATATGGGATGACCCTAGAATTCCATGTATATCAAGACATATATATCATTTGAATTTTTTATTAACTATTACATTGAACAATGTAAAAATATTTTATATTAAATCTTGGTACCTTTTGAGTACCTATTTTTGTCTGACTATGAGGTATCATAAAATTTACCTTTACTTATAATTGTTTAGATGTGGGACTTTTTAAATTTTTAGCCTTCAAGATATGTAAACCCTTAAATATTTATTAGTCACAAAGTTATAAAATTATATATAACTTAGATGAATGGGTAAAATATTATTTATCAAGGTAGCTTATAACATAGGCAATTTTCCAATATGAATGTTCCAAAATACGAAAACATATCAATAATTATCTTCGAAGTATTATTATGTACTCCGTTGTATGTTCAAGAGTAACCTTATATATAAGGTATATTTGAAATTTATATAATATTTTTTGAATAGGAATTTCTATTACATCATTATATATTGATCTACCAAATTCTTCACATTATTATGATCATTTAACTTTTTGAATAGACATTGAAAAAATGTTAAAAAAAGACTTCATGATTGTTAAATTTATTTAATAGTATAGAATTATTTTGTTTATCTTATCAATTCAACTTCAAAAATAACTCTCAATTTTATTTATATATAAACCCCTATCATATGTGTTATGTTACAATTATACTTCTATTGAACTAATTTTTTATTCTAATATGACTTATGAAACTTTTGGAAATTAAATAGTTTCAATCTACAAATAATATTGATGTAATCTATACCTTCCTATAATTTTATTATCGTTATTATAGATCTTCCACATATTCCATCCATTTGATGAAATTTTTCTCCACATCAAAATATTCGAAATTAACTTCTACAATTACTTTTTATTTCTTTTAAATGTAAACAAATTCTAAAAATGTTTCTTCCCATATTTATCTCTTGATATTCTAACATCATTTGTTCTTTTTTCATGAGTTTACATTAAAATATTACATCTTTCAGTTATAACAAACAAAATAATTTTCCACTCACATAACTCCACTGAAAACACAAACATATAATAAAAAATTCAACATCAATTTTCATACATTATATTCATCAGTAAGGGTTCACACAAACAACAATAAGAGAATGTTGATGATAGTGATTTGTTCACCAATCATCACTCTTAAAAGAATCATGCTAATGTCCAGCCCAACAATCAATATTTTTTCATCCTTAAAATGAATTATATTTAAATTAGATGTAATAACAGACCACTACAAAATTAATGGGAAGAACCGTATTTTTCAAAATCATAACCACTATATGAATGGATCTCTAAAATTCAATGACTGACAATGCAGATTATAGTCATTTTTAATCCCAAATTGTCTATCAGGACTTTGAATTTCATAATAAATAAGGATTTTCCTCCATCACCAAAAAATCACAAAATTACTTTAAATGTTGTTTACATATTGATAAAATATACAATTCCTTTCAAAATCAATCAATTTGGGTCCTTCAATCGCCCACTTTGAATTTTTTGTTAATATCCATTATTAATTATAAACTAAATATCATACTCATTTTAAAAAAAAAGTGAAAAAATGAAAGGTTAAGGGAAGGTTCTACGCATATGAAGGTTTAACAATGAGTTTAAATATCATATTTTAGCATTTATTCTTCCCATTATTTAATTTTTTAGATTTATTTACATTATAGAAATGTGGAATCACATCACATATGATATTTATTTTGAACATCATGTAGACTTGTAACCCATCATAGGATATTAGAATCTACCATATTGTATAAACTATTATTCTCATTTTTGATCGTTAGAACTTACACTGTGGTTGTTTTGACTTATGCATCAAACCCAAGGGAGCACTAGAAGTTTCATCAAAAGTAACCTTCATGATTTACCATGTGGTTCAAACACACTAAATGTTAATTAATACCACCTAAAAGTATTTATATGAATATATAGAAGATATTTTATTCCTCTTCATTCCAAAAAAACTACTTTAAAATTCTTCATGTAGGAGATGTATATTTATATGACACTTATTCAACACCTAAAATCGCTCTTTCACCCTATGTGTGACACAAGATGTAGCCTCACAGTTTGAAATGTTATAATAATGGTGTAATTTTTAAGATCCACATGATACGTAAGTTAACACCATGTCATGATCCTTGGAGGGATATTATGATTCATTCCAAAAAAAACAAAATATTTACCTCATCCATAATATCATGGAAATGAATAGAAAGGAATAAAGTATATGAAAATAGGAATCATGTCACCTTGATTTACAATGAATTTCATTTTTGGATTCAACACCTAACAACCACCAAGATAAGTAAAAAGATTACAAAAATACGCCAAATGGTGTTTTGAGATTTAAGAGAACTAATTTAATAACAATAATTAAATTCCAATTTGTTTTAAAAAACGTAGGCCAAAATCATGATGTGACAATAATTATCACACAATAACCCTTGAATTAACCAAAAATAATAGTGTAATTTATAAAAATATTATATATTAAAACAAATTAAATCTAATAAAATCAAAAAATAACAAGGATTAATGGGTACCTCTCTTTTCAACACATGAGAACATACAAAAAGTAGTTCAAATGTCATTAATCTAACTTGAACATGATAATATTTGACTAAAACCACATTGGAGAAAAGTGGGTTATGAGGATACCACCTAAAAGTGAGGGAAAATGAAAAATAATATCCAATTATTTAAAGGAACAATACCATCCTTTACACAAAATCCTACTATACCAGGGTGAATCTATCTCTCCTTACCAAAGAATGTATTTAAAAAACTTAATATCATAATCTATCAAACAAAATGATAACCATCATAATGAAATGTAATCTATGTTGAAGCAAAATAGCGCAACCCCATTGATCTCTATTTATTATTTTTTATATAAAATAAATTTCCATGATCTAATTTATTTTCCTAACTACATTTTTAACCAAAATATCACTTCAACCCCTGTATAGACATCAAATAAAATTCTTCATCATTAATACCCTCAACAAAATAATTTATAGGACCCAATGAAATATGGTCCTCCACATTATCAACAGTGCAATTGGTATAATAGTGTTCTTTTATAGGAGAGGTGAAATAAAACCACAACATTATTTTCACTTTAAATTCATGTATATAAAAAATGACATCAACACATTGTTTAAATATTATAGTATTTTCCATAAAGTAGCTTTTTAGTTTGTCCATAAACCATTAAATATATTAATATATTAATATTGGGTATGTTATATCTATTTCATAATTGTTAGTGACACCTATGAAACATATGTTTTATATCACTCACCTATAAATAAAATCCGATAAAAAAATTTAACCTTTATATCATCTTAATTATAGAAATTATATCGTTGATATATACTCAACATTCAATTTTTAAAATCCACTGTTGTATTTTATTTCACTGTTGATATCATTGAGTAATAAGATCCACGTAAAAAAAATTTACATCATTATTGTTCTGTAATAATTTTAGTACTGAATTATCGGTTTACGCCACCGCATTAGACAATTTTCTATAGGATATTAAATTATCAGAATAAAATATCATGATATGAAATTATAATTTTAATGTGCTTTACCAGAGTGGTATCACCATATGTGTTCTTTTGGTATAGTATATTTTTTTAGGAATGTTGTTCCCTCATTTTCCAATCAATTTTATATCAATTTAGTAACTCATATAAATAATTAAATCAATGGGTTACTCCATATTTAGGGGTACCATGATTATATTAGTAAATGGGATCTTCTTCATCATTTCAAAATATTAAATTACTTTTTTAAAAATGGAAGGAAAATATATTTTTATGTTAAAAATGTGATAGGATTATCAATTTTGAAAAATATCTAATGTATTTATGTTAAGATTTAGCATGCCCAAAATAAAATATCTATATAACTATTATGTGCCTTGATAACTCATCTATTAATTATTATTTTAATTAATAAAACTATTGTTCTATATATAATGTTTATATAGCAAAAAAATAACACCATTTTCACCATAAAATTAACTTCTTGTAATTCTACACTGGTAATGCTTCTTAGAATAATTCATATAATATATAAATGGTATTCAGTGAAGTTATATTGAGTTATTACTTTCATTCCTTTGTTATAAATAGTTATTGTAAATAATTAGGGGTTTTGGAATCTTTTTAGCTTTTTATATTGTTTTTTTGTGTTGGAAATCTTATTATTTAAATATATATATTTTTATGAGATGCTACTAAAATATAGAATTCTAAAATCATCGTGTTCTGAACTATGGATGTTCTAAAAATTAGTTATATCTATTTTTTTTAACTTCTCTAGTTTTATATTCCTTTAATTATAAACTCACATAAAATTTTAAATCTTTTACGAAATAGATGCTAAATTCATAAAAATTAAAACATCATTTTACATTCCTTCAGAAAATTTGAATGACATTTTAGATGAAATCTATTTCTTCATTTACTATAACTTTTATAATTTTATAAATCTTATAATTTTGAGTGTGCAGAATTGTGTGTGAATTTATATGAATTTAGGTAATTATTATGACAAGAAATTTATATGAATTTTTTCCATCCTTTGTATATAGAGATATTTGGTGATGTTCATTGTGTAAAATTAAAATTTCAATGAATTTGAACGTCAAAATGAAACATAACCTCATAATTATAATGTTTATATATAAGGATTAAAAAATAACACTTAAAATGTGATTCAAGTTTATTCATGAAATAATTTTTATTCAAAATGTATGTACATTTTTTAGTGTTTCAGGATGTGTTTAGTAGGAAAATATGATGTGTTATTGAAATATTAATTTTCTAATGAATAGTTCCCATAAATCAATCATGTATTTCATTATAGTGATGTTATGATGGATTATAATTCACATAACCACTTTTAACTTTTTTAATGTGATTAATGTTGTGATTTTGAGTATATATTTTATAGCTGAAGAGTATAGATATAATGTGATATTATACGATTAAATCAAAAAAGAAATATGAGTTCAATATTGTTCACTGTGAGAGAGAATATCTGTATTATTAGAATTTAAGAGTATATTGTCTTTAAAATATCTATAATATTTTTAAGGTGTATATGTTTTCATGAGGAATTTTTTTGTAGGATGTTATGGAAAATATAAATAAGGGTTGTTATTGAATTATATTAGATACAATTAGTTAATGAAAAGGAAAATGATTTTAGGTTTTTTTGTCATATAATAGAGCCTAACTAAATGTGTAAAATTAAAAAATCACTAAATATGATTCTATTTAAAAATGTGTGAAGATTAATGAATTTTAATTTGAATTTATAGAATTATTTTTTTTCTATTAATTATATTTTTTCCTGAATATATTTATATTTTAATGATAGAGACATTTCTGTACATGAAATGGTGAATAATGAAAATGTGATAAGATAGGAGAAAGTTTCAACATTCATGAATATTAGAACTCATCCACTACATCATCATAAGATAAGGTATAAATTACTTTTTATTGTAGTGAATTTATGGATGGGGATACTAACTAGAAATTATGAAGAGTATTTTTCCAATAAAGAGGTCGAACCCTCTAAAAATCATCGAGGTTATATATATTTATTTTCAACATATACATTTTAGGATATTAATTTTTATCTTATAGGATCAAAAACCAACAATTTATAAATGTTATTTTAAAGTGAAGATAAATTTAAAAAACTAGTCACCACATATTCATCCCACCCTCTGAGTGAATTAATATGATTCTCATAGCTTCATTTGAACAGTACTCAAATGATATTTTATAAAGGAATAAGACATATATGATTATGTCAAAAAATATTTATAATTTTTAGAAAATCTATGTTTTATACCCTATTAAAAATATGTTGGTGTATTGCACATTAAAAAATATTTTTTTTTTGTGATTTTAAGCTCAATAGTATCAATTGAATGTATCTTTAAAATGATCATACATAACAACTATAATTTAATTTTTTAAAAAATATTAATTCAAAAATGAATAATACTCATTACTAGCTAGACCCTCTTATATTTGATTAATAAGAGGGTCTAGCTAGTAAATTCAATCTTCTTTATTTAATTATTGAGCTACCTATGTATAATAAAAAATACTCCAATAAAATCACGATTCAGGTTCCGATGATTTCATCATTCATCAAAAAATCTATTTCCATATTATATTTGGAATAATTTCAATGGGACTCATTCATTCACCATCATATATGGGGTATATGATTCCAAAAATAAGGATCCTTAAAACCACATATTTACAATATTTTTACGAGGTATCAATCTCCCTTGATGTTTTCACATTTTTTTAATACATTTCATTATCTTATATTATGAAAGGAATGGAATGTAATAACAAATTGTTTATCAATGATACTACATTGAATCATATTCATCTTTTTTTCCCTGTATATGAATAATAAAATGATATTATAACATAAAAATTTCAACATAACTCTAATGAATACAAAAATAGAAATAGTTTATTGTATATATTATGTAACACATGACAACAATCTTTAATAATTAATTAAAAATTATCATAAAATTTAATCACATTGATAGCTTGCATAACACACAACACTGGTTTTGAAATAACTATCTTATAGTATAAAAATATAAAATAGTTATTAAATATGTGTGTATTAATAGTAGTAAATATATTATTAAAATTGGTGTTATATATTGATTTAAAATAAAATTTGTATCATTTAAAATAAAAATAAATGTTTTAGGAAAACCTGTATTTTTTATAAAATCCATTTCAGTAGCTCTTTGTGAAAATAATTTAAAATTAATGTGTACATATTTTAATAAAAGTTATTTTATAAACTATACTTAATTTTTTAAATCTTCATATCCAAATTATCTTATTTACAATATTTAGGATTTTTTATAAGTGTTTGATTTTTTGATTATTAGTGGAAGATTCTTTTTTTAATAGAATATTGTCTTATCATTTAAATTATTCATAATGATAAATTGTATTTTAAAATGGTTTTAAAGTAAATTTAGTCCATTTATATATAAATTATTCCAATTTAATTAATTTTAATCACTTTTATAATGAATTTTTATGTTAAAAAATTGTAAACTTTTTTACATTATATATTTGAAAACTCTCTTACTCATCACGTATTCATGATTTATTTTAAATTGAATTTTATTACTTCTATGAATGAAATTTTGGAAAATTGGTTTCATATTGGAATCGTAATAATTATTATTTTCTAATATGGTCCACATAATATTTTACCAAAATTAATAATTAAAACAAAAAAATCACTTATCTTGGTTAATGTAAAAATGGATTTTCCAAAAGGGAAAAACTAAAAATATAAGAGTAAAGATGTTATAAAAACATGTATAAAATATGTTGGATATGAGTATGTTGATCCTATAATGACTAAGCCTTTAAAATATTTTATTTTGTAACTTTTTTCATGTGTAAAACATGTTCACACCTTTTCCCTTTCTAGAATTACAAGGGTGTCACTCACATCACTTGTCAAAGGGAACAGATTTCCTCTCATCTATACACCGTAGAACCCTTTTGGATTATCCAAGAACTACAAAAAATATCTTACCAAAATTCCACCTCTAGTCATAGACACCTTTCTGGGTATAAATCAAACCTGGGATATAAATTTTTGTAATTTTAAGGAGGTTAATGGAAGAAGAGGTTCCATTATTCAACAAGCATTTTTATTTTATTTATTATTCCACATCCATCATTTAAAATTAAAACATGATGATAAAATAAAATCATTATAAAATAATAATAATATTTTTATGCTATGTTCATGTCCAAAACTCATTTCCACGTCCAAAAAATATGTTATGAAATCATCATTCATGAGTATTGATGACTGACACTATGGAGAGGAATGACATTTTATTTTCTATTACCACCTCTCACAGTTTGGTATGATGATTGAAATAATTTATATATTATATATTTATTACATAATTATACCTATGAAGTAATTATATCATATATAGTTTTTTACATTTGATTTTATATGGGATATAATGATGTTTCTCAGGTGTATGATGGACTACAACCTCATGAAGCGATGTGAATCGTCTTTTCACAAACTCTTTTCATAGAAAGTGAGAAAGATAAATTTAATAAATATATTTGATATAAATGAAATATTTCTGATATTAATGACAAATATATAATTATAAAAATTTAATATATCATTTTATTCCTTGCATTTCACTCACATAATGTTGATAACATCATTCCTGTACATGTGGACTACCACCTCCAAAAATCAATGTGACTCTATTTTCATCACCAAAAAACATTGAAGATATATATAAGTATATTTAAATAAATAATATGTTATTTATGATATTATAATAAATATATTAATATATAATATTACTTATATCATTTCTATAATTATCGTTGAATAATCGATACGTTGCCCATGTGTACATATGACCTTCCATCTCCCTGTTTGTAACTTGCATTATTTATCAAATATATCTTTCATGATTGTTATTCTAAGTATAATTTATTTATCATTATGATTTAATATCATTGTTATTAATATTATGGATATGATAAAAATATATACTATACACAGTATCCTAAGATTTCATTAGAAAATATGAATGAGAAAAGAAATATGTGAAAACAAGGGAATCTATAACTGAAACAATTAAAATGATGAAAAACTTTTAACAAATGCATGAAAATATATTGTAAAAAAATAAATGATTTTCTAAATATTAATTCAGTTCTTTTATATGTTAATAAAATGTTTTAATCCACTATACAAGATGTTGAATAATATTTAACCCAAAGGAAATGTGAGCTAACAGATTTTATATCAACTTTACTTCATTGAAGCATATTATATTCTTATGTACCAAATTAATTTTATATAGACAATATAAGTAAACATTGGAATGTAATAACTATTATAATTAAAAATTTATATTATTTTCTATTTCAATTTGAATTATTTCATTAATTGAAATTTGAATTTAATTTTACTGATTAGAAAAGAAATTCTAACTCAATTCATTTTCATTGGGTTATATATCTTATTCTTTGTCTTTGATATTCATAGATTTTGTGTGTGATGAATTTTAAATATATAATGTATTATATCATATTTTATATGTGTATATTCATTTTATACACATAATCTATTGGGTTTTTTATTATCTCTTCAAATATTTAATCTTTGTATGGTTTTATCTCACAACCTCGTTTCAATAAGGATTGTTTATTACTCAATATACATTTAAGGAAATTATTTGTACAATGTATAATAAACCATTTAATATTCCTATATAATGGTTATTAATTAGTTTTGAATGTAATATTAACATTTTACCACTATTTAGGGATTTAAATATTAATAAAATTATATTTTGGAAAATTTGACTTCATTTCACTTTTCGTTTGAAGATCCATTTTTCACCAAAACCTTGTTATTTAATAATGGTTTATAAAGAGTTATTAACATTTCAAATATTATTTATTATATATATATACATATATTAAAATTTTATTTTAAATTGTTTTGAAATGATTATTCATTTCATTTTTTTTAATCATGATTGCCTTTTACAAAAAAAAGTAAATGGAGTATTAGTTTTAATATGTATAACATCTGTTGAATTTCCTGTGGCCAAGACCAATAAATGCTTTAAAACATAATTTTTTGTTTTTAAAGTCTATTCTCAAATAAATTTACTATTAAAATGTATATGAAATTCTTTCTAAAAAAATAATTTTAGAATGAAAAAAATCTCTATAATGTTTTAAAAATTATTTTCATAGTATTTTTATTCATTAAAGACAAAACCTATTATTATTAATCTAGTTGGTATGTATTACATTGATACTACCTAAACAATTTCTCTTGATGTTATATGATAATTTTGATAAAGGAATGTATTCACATTCACATTCCATATTCCTTTTTGTATTAATTAACATTCCCTTGAAATATTCACTTACCTCTAATCATTAAACATTAAATTTTTCCTAAATATACATATTATTTTTCATTAATATTATTTTTTATTAAAATACACATACTTATACGTATAATATTCTATAGTGAAATTTATTTTCTTATCTGGGTAAATGTTGATAAATATGTTTTCTTTACTAATTATAGATATTTGATAATAAAGAGTATTATTCATTAGTGAAATCAATTTTACGATATATAAAGTTTATTTTTGACATGAAGTGATGGGTGAGGCCAAAAATTATATATCTCCTTGATGCATCAACAAACTCATAAATTGAATTACTATGTTTTCATAAAATGGGTCTCTACCTATAGTTTTAAACCTTCTTGTGAAAGGTCATGATGGTAATGGTATAATGATAAGTGAGACAATGGAATCCAATAATTATGAATTTACTGCAATAAAAATCTATTTAATATTTTCCATGATATTTTAAAAAATGTTATTATATTTTAATGAATTTTAAACTTATTTTATTGATTAAAGTGAATTTGTTTTTATTTATTTAACATGTTATAATTTAAATGTCTTATAATGTTATGAAAGTAGTGTTAGTGATTAAATAAAATATGTTTTTAGTTATTCACTATTCCAAGAAGATTATTATCCATGATATTTTTGCATCTATATTTTATATGGTTGCACTTTGTTCAATGTTTATTGACTACATGGAATTTGTGTTCATTTATTTACATTTTCATATTGATTATGCTTACAGATTCATGATAGATTCCATTATACTTAACCCCTATTGAGAATTTGACCCCTCCCTTATTTTGATTTATTTTCTATAAATATAGGATGTGTACGCTGACTTATATTCAAGTGCATTCGAATGTGAATAATGATATTCTAAAAACATTATGCTTGTTATTTTTCATTTCAAAAGTAATTTGGGGATCATTTATTTATCTAGTTTACCAAGACAAGTAAAATATTAATTCGATTTAGAAAAGATTCCTCATATATTATTATAATTTAATAAATAAGTTAACTCCTCATTCCTTCTAGATAATGTTCACTATAGTTGGTGTGAGAGAATTTTAGTAGAAATCATGGGAATACGATTTCTGAAAACATAGAGTAGGAAAAATAAGCCTCTGATAAATGGCGTGGATAAGTATAATAGGGAATCATGATGTTTTGGTAAGGTATTGTTCATTTGTTTTTCACATTCAATACATCCCTTTCTGGATTCTACAAGATGACTTGGTGCAAGAATTATTGTTCCAATGTGTTTTGACACTGAAAATTTTTCATTGGGCATGACCGGATCATCACCCAGTGCATGAAAACATTACTTACTAAGCATATAGTTTTACACATCATGGGGTTATGTTTAGGATATATGAAATTTCTATTATAATAATATATGAAATATTTAAAGAGATTACAAAAATTATTGATATATTTTTTACCTAATGTGACTAAGATTGAAAATAAGGTTTTATTATTTAAAAACCCTATAAATTACTATATGGTAATTCAACTATGATTATTTTCTATAAAAATATAATTTTTTGTTTTAGAAAATAAATGAGACAATATGAAATAGTATCAGCCTTGAACATGATAGAAATTTTGATGTCTATGAGTAACAAAATGGGATTATAATTATAGTGAATGATATTTATTTAATTTTTAACATAGACTTTATATTTTATTTATTCCATGTTTTCATAAATATCCCCACCCTAGTAGCATAGATCCAGTGCCTACTATACTGTTTGGGAAATAGATATAAGTGATCACATCCCATATGATCAAATAGTTTAGTCTTCATTAAGAACTATATCATACATGATATAAATATTACCTTGAAAAAAATTGACTCATAGTAATGAAACACATTCATAATCATTCACCTCATCAATGTATTTTTCTTCATATACTGAGGAATGAAAATAAAATATGTGTGATCTCAAATTCCTATAAATGGTTAATAATAACAAAATATATCATACTTCAATAATTCATTAGCAGTATTCCATAATCAATATTGAAAGGTAAATATGTGAACACACCATCTAGTTAATCCATAATGTAACTTTCATTATTTGATAAACGATAATAAATTTTGAAAGTTAAATAATTTAACACGCTGGTCATTAAATCAATAAAATAAAAATAAAATTCATACATAGACAAATCAATGAAAAAAATATCATGTATAAATTAATAAATATTAAATTAATTGTAGTAAATTATTAACAAATGGACATCATGATATTTGGAATTATAATAAATTTTCCATAAATTCATTATGAAATGATAGTTTAACTGATGGGTATTTGTACACATGAAACTCATTTAAATAAGGCTAGCCAACCGATTCAAATCATGAGACTATCGATGAATCGAAGAGATATCTATAACCTAGAACCAATTTTGATAGTATTAAAATATTTTTTCATCATATATATAATTATGTAATTAATTCATGATATTTATTTCATAAAATATTAATTTCTGTATTGTGTAATGAATAATGATCTAACTATATTTCCCTAGTTACTCAAATAACAGTCAATGTAAACACTGTATGTTAAAATTATATTAATTATATGAAATAATAATATTCACAATAAAAAAAATATGAATATTTTATATAAATGAAATTTCTAATTAAATATGATCATAAAAAAGTGATTTTTTTAGAAAATGTTAACAATGACCAAAGGAACTGAGTTTTTATAATAATTTTCACCACATTGGTAACATTAAAATAAAAAAATCATGAATAATAAATATTGAATGAAACATTAATAATCATTAATAAATATTTAGTAATGTTAAATTCAATAAAGGGATGTTATATAAACCATTTAAAATTCAATATGTATATTTTAACAAATATTTCTTAATGGAATAGAAATTGAGAAGAAATACAATACAATGATAATAAAATCGATATGACAATAAATCAACAAATATATTATGTGTATCAAATTAAAATCGAGAAAAAAAATGTTTAAATACAACCTAATATAATAAAAATTCATTTTACACATAATATAAGAATATCATGTACAATAGTGATGTAATGTAACCGAATAAAATGAAATTATGTTTTGAATATCAATACTACATGGTATTATTCAATACAAATTAAATACAATTAAATAATTAAAATTGTGAAAAAATACCCCTAATTAACAATGATTCATCATATTATATGTAAAATGGGTAGTATATACGCCATATAATATTATTTATGTGCATAATATTAAAGTATGCCTCAATGAAATGAATTTGAGACGGAATCAATTACATCAAGATTCCTTTCTATTGAATGCACTTAATCCACTATATATTTGTCTTAATTATCTTATTAACATATATAAAAACATATTAATATTTATAACATCATATATTATCCTTTTATAACATATTTTTACCCATTTTTTAATAATATTTTTATTATTACTGTTGTTTTTCATGTCGACTACATTATTTTCATATGCATGTTTTAATTTTGAAATTTCTGATATTGAGCATAGTATATAGTTTCATAATATCAATTGAAATATTATATGTATATGTATAATTATTATTCATTATATAATTTTTTTTAATAATTATTTATGGTTGAACATGGATATTTGTTCACATTACTTTTGGGAGATAGTAGACCGTACATATGCACGATAAGCATTATCATTTCCTAAAAGGGGTAAGGGTAAAGATGTGGGTTATATATCATTTTTAAAGGATAAATATAATTAAAATGTATAAAATATATTAATTAAACTTATATTTGATACCTTCTATATAATGTGTAATTGAAAAATGATTCACATCACTTCGTGAGGTGGTAGTCCATCATACACCTAAGTGACATTATAATGATTAAAATCATGTGGAAAGAAATAAGGTATATGTTATATTATAATTTTTTAAGTATAATTATATCATAAATTATATATATATATATGTATATATACATTATAACCATCATTATATCTAACTGTGAGGGTTGTTGATTGAAAACTACCCACATCGGTGTGTGAGGATATAGTCCTCCATATACATAGTCAAATATTTCATTTTTCATTTGATATGATAAGAGATATATATATAGTTTATTATATTAACAAAATAATCTCTCATTATAGTTTACAGAATTTTGTTACTCTTCTGTAGTTTTTATGATGTAATTTATGGTTATAAAAGTAGAATGAAAAATAATGAGATTTGTTAAGATGGCCACATTCCCTTAGTGATACCTTATTTTTATTGGTTATTATAGAAAGTAGGGTTGGTATTTTGGAGATAAAACATCTTATAGAATTATGATAATAATTTTGGGGTATGATTTGTTTTGTTTTGGTCGATCCAAAGGTCTTGAGAGGTGTGAAGATGTGAGGAGATGGAGTTACCTTTCTTTGGGGGGGGGCACTCTTGTAAATACCCAAAACTATTCAATAATAGAATGTCACACTAACCCAATGTTCTTAAATTGATTAAAATTAACGTATTAGGTTAATGATACAATAAATTCACACCTATAACACATAAAAAACAAATTTTAAACCTGTTATTCCTTAACTTCTTTGTTTCATTACTTTTACCATTTTATTTTTTATTATGGTAAATATCCATTTTAACTAAGTTATTTATCAATTTAAGACTAAATAAATGAGTATAATTAGATAATTTATACACAAGTGTTCTTAAAATGAATTAAAATTTCTATAAAAAATACAATGTGTTTGGAAAATTAATTTTAAAACAAGCGCAAGTGGATCAAGAAACTCAGTTTCACTCTTTACGAAGGTAACAATGTTTTTACTATTTATGGGTCAACATAGTTATTATAAAATGGACATTAGTCCATTGATAGAATATGGTTTAAATATATACACATATAATAATAAATATAATGATAATCATATTTTAATATTATTAAATCAGTATTTGAATATTATTTAATATACAATAACATTAATGTTCGTGTTATCACAGATCATTTAATTTGAAATTAAAAATATCAAAAAATTATATAATTAGATTCTATTTATTTATAGATTTTATAACAGGATACTTTTATCTAAATGTTTTTAATATATTAATATAATAATTTTATATTAATTGTAATATTTTTATTATCAAAACTTTTATTTTTATATTACATAAATAATCACTACATTGGATTTTCTTAACCTTTAAAAGATGTTATTAAATATCTAGAAATTAAAATTAAATGTCCCTAAGGGAAAAAATTTCATTATTTTCAAATGACCATAAATATTCATTCAAATCATGATTTTAACAATATGTGAACACAAAGTTGATATTTAAAAGAAAGAGGGTAACATTTTGCCTTTTTCTTTACTGAAATTATAATACCGGTTAATTTCATGGAAAATACTCCCAATAGAACATAAAAATAAATCCTATGGTAATAATGTTTCAAATATGTCCATCCATTAGAATTTGGAGAGGTATTTGGTCCATTTTAACCCTTATATTTTTAGTTTAACCCCTTATAAACATTTTTTATCCTTATAAATTTTTATTAATATTTAATGTTTCTAAAATACACTAGGACCAATTATTAATTTTACCATATTATATAATATGATTTATTCAGATTAAAAATATATAATCCTTTTTCATAAATTCATTAATATAAGTGGAATAATTTATATTAAAATCAAACATGCAGATCATACAAAAAGGCAGTTATCCAAAGAGAAACTTCACATAAGTATAGAATGTTTTAATATAAAATTTTACTGTGAATTTTTTTAGAATTAAATATAGTGTATTTATAATAATATAAAATAACTTATTTTAATTTTATATTTAATTGAATTAAAAAAAATATAACTATTAAATTTTTTGATTGAAAGGTCATTATTCAAATAAACTTAATATATTTAACTATTTAATGAAAAATTATTAATATAAAAAAAATTAAAAATTAACTCCAAGGTGATTTTTACTTGATAATTTTAAAAATTAATTTCATTTTTTAAATTAAATACTCAAAACTTATTGTAAAATAATTTTAATTTATGTTCCCAATACTTGATAGAACCATATTTTAGGAAGATACAATTTTTTGAAATATATTTCCATTTGTTTCAAATGATCATTTTGATTACACCCAGTAAAAAGATAAGAATTTAATATATTTTATAATATTTTAATCCATATATTTTTTATAATTTAGTCAGTCATATTAATAACCTCCAATTTAATGGAAATTTTATAATGGTATAATATATTATTGTTCATTTAGCCTCACTATGTAGTGTATCACAAGGTACAAATAAGATTAACTTTAATGAAATATATTTCATTTGAACTTTCTGATCGTAATTTTACATCCCATATGTTACGGATCAAAATTATAATCTTTTCAAATTCTAGGCTATAACATTATTCCAACAATCAATAAATTATGTCCATTTAATTTCTATATGTTCTTGTAAATCAAGAGGTTTTAATATAGAAACACCTTTATTTGAATCCCGTATTGAAAAGGTGTTAACATTACATCCTATAAAAATATGGAATGTGAAATAAAAAATTAATTATGGAATTGAACATAAGCAGGTCTCCGTGTAAGAATATATTACTAGGAAGTAAAAATAAGAACATGGAGGAAATAAAAAACATATATAGAGTGATAGAGATCATTGGTAAAAATAATGTGAATTATCAAATTTAATTTAACAACCCCAAATCCATAAATATGTGATTGAAAATATGTTAATAGGATAATACTTTCTTCTCATTATCCTATTCATAAAGTTAATTAATTCCAATATTATATAGACTAAAAACATAAGGAAATATATTTACTTAATATTCATAATTTCATCATATAATCAATTTCTACCAAAATATAATCTTTTACTACAAAAAATGAGTATTCAAGAATAATTTTTATTCCCTAAGTACTAAAATAAAATTATAATGGATCATATGATTCAACACAATTTGTTAATATTAATTAAATTAACATCATTGATCAAATTAAACAAACATGATATCAATACATTTAATCTTATGTTGATTTTTTTAATTATTATTCCTCGAATAACTTTTTATTTAAACAGATACTAATAAAAATGGTTATTTTAAAGTAAATTTATACCAAAATACTATTTACTGTATTTTATATATATGATTCAAAACCTACAAAGGAAAAAAATATATAATTTTAAACACATGATTATCATTATACATAACATCCTAATACAATTTCGGTTTATCACATATTACTAGAGTATATCATTGGTTTCTATTGGTTATATTATTAAATGTTTCCCAATAGCTGATAGTGATGAAGTTAATTATCCAAATCATATCCCCTACGTGTGTGAAACCCAGTGCACATTAATTCCCATTATCTTTCACCAGCTAACGATGAATCCAAGACCAAATGATACTACTAAGTAATTTCCCCTAGGTATAATTGTACTAGAACCACACCCACTTATAGTATCCAAACAGGTATGTATTTCTCGTAAAACACCCATAATAACTACCTTATAAAATCAATATACTGTTATTCAATACATAACCTCAATTCCAATCATATGGTTATGTTTCATAATCTATGTTTTCAAAAATCACGTTCCCATGGTTACAAATAAAATTTATCTGATTCTATTTATAAATAACATGACCATAGTATCCCAAATATGGTCTCTATATTGCTAATATGAAACTATATATAAGCAATCACATCCTAATAGAATTAATAGATTATATAGTGACTCATGCTTCTTATTTAAGGATAATAAATTTTTACTGTTGAGTATTCATTACATTACCTAAACACATAATTGTGATTCGTAATGGTTTAGTTTCTTTGAAGAGTAGGTGAATAATCAAATTATTTAATGAAATATCATCAATATTCCCCATAATGATCATCTAGTATACTAAAATTTGTAGACATACATTACATAAAATCATTAAATACAACTATGTGAAAGGAAACATAAGAATTTGTGAGCACATATTTTCAGAAATGGTAAATAAGGGAAAATTCCAAAAAAATGAGAATAAGGGTATGAGATTGTTAGCATAACATATGAAAACCATACCATAACTATAAAATATAAAAATCCTAATACATGGAATATTTATTTTACATTCATAAAAAATTAATCATCAGTAAATCAATGAATATGATACATCATAATATAACATTGGAATAAGACATGGAACTATGGAATACAAAGAGGAATAGAGAATATTGTCCATAGTAGACCATTCTCACATCTAATGATATCATAGTTTAATGGGTTTACTCCACAAACCATCATTATATTAAAGTTTCACTCCCTTGGTCATCAAAATTGAAAAATACCATTACTAAATTGTTTTCAATCATCGTTACATTTTGGTTAGTCTTATAAAATATGAATCATTTCCTATTTGATTGAATTGGGACATTGGTTCCACATTAAAAATAATGATAATAATAATTATTCCTTCTATAATATCATAAAAAATCTTCATATCATAACCCATGAAGTTAAATAAGTTTTATTTATATTTAATTATATCATATCATATTGAAAAAAGGAATATTTCAGAATCATTTTATTATTTCATCGTATTATAACTTGTGAAAAGAAGGTGGTGTCATAAAAATTTAATCCTAGAATAACCCATTGAAGGGCATCATTTTTCATAAAAATCATTCAATCATAAACATAAAACATTCATAAAAATAATAATCACGGTATCCTCATATTATATCCCCACTAAAATATAGTTCACATCAACAAATTTCATCTTATAAAGAAATTGAATTTTAAAATTATTTTGGATCAATATTTGAGGGAAATAACATTTCATTAAAAATTGTTTTTTGAAAAAAAATATACTTTTTAAAAAAAAATATTTAAATCTTATAAATAAAACCTTAAAACGAATTTAAAACATTTCTTAAGGAAATTAATACTTTCCCTTTTAATTTTATAAACATAAATTAATTCTCAATTTGAATATATTTATAAATATATAAAGGAAGATTTAAAAATAATTTAAAACATCTATTTTGGAAAATAATAATTCTTATTTAATAAAAACATAATTCATTTCTAATGTGCTTCCCTTTGAAAATAACATTGGTGAAAATTATCAAATATTTAAATATCATTTGAGAAATTTTATGAGGAACATATCATTTAAATTTTTAGAATTGTATTTTGAAACTAAACATAAATAATTATTTTATGATTTTTTTTAAATAAATAATAAAATTTATAGATTAATATTCAAACATAATGAGTTTTTCATGATGATAGAAAACATTTTTCTATTCATACACCTTAAAAAATATTCCATTCACATATTCGATAAAAACCAAATGGGGCTTGTTTGGAAAATGATATACAGATTACATTCAAATAATTTTTAGAAAGACAAACATGGCTAAAATTTTATTTTATAAATAATTTGGATAATTTTTATAATTATTAAAAAATTTTTAGAAACATTATATTAGATGAAAATGGGTTTTTAGCCGAAGATATAAATAAAGATGATTTTTCATAAAGACATCAGTATGTAATTTTGAGTACATAAAGATTTGGAAATGAAGAGAACCCATTTATTATCAAGGAATACAAATTTGTGAATAATTTTAATTATATTATTGAGATATATATATTTATATATCATAATTTGAAGCATAATCATAAATAACCCTGATAAATGATGAGATTAAAACCTAACACTATTACTCGTTTGGTATATTGAATCATAAACCACGTTACAGAATAAAAATAAATTAATAATATAAAATATTGAATATAAAGTGGCTAATTTTATAACATGTATAATAGGGGTATAAAAACCTCATGGAAGATGATATGTGAAGAACATAATCTAGAAAAATAAGAAGAAAATTTGAGAAAAAAACCTCATATTGTATTTCTTTTATTTGATCAATAAACACCATGAACCAGAAGTAGATAAATGGAAATCAAAATCACCATAATTTTAAGTATTATAATAATAATATACAATCATGATATGTATATTAACCACATATATGAAACACATTGTGAATATGACTTATGTCTCACAAAAAAAATAAGTGAGACAGAAATCCCATACCACAGGTCTCGACTTCCTTCTTACATATTCTAATCTCATGTATAATAAATTTAATTTAATTATAAATACATTAATGGACCTTATATATATATCATATAATATGTTGTTTTCTTCTCAAATATTATTTCCCATTTATTAACAATTACATGATATTGTCTTGTTTCAGTCAATAACATTTTAGTTTTTCATGTATGTTTTGATTAGTTTTATTGGTAATATTAATTTCATCATAATTAAATCGTATCCATAAATTTAATGTTGAAATAAATATCATATATATATATATATATCTTGTATATATGTAATAATATTAATTATAAATGTCGGAGATAGAAAAAGAAACACATTGTTCTTGTAGACAGAAGGCTACACATACATATGAACGTTATTTAAATTTTCTTGAGGAATGAAAAAAGTAATGGTAAATAACATATTATACTTGTTTAATCATTTATATTTCATATATATCACATATATTCATTAAATATACCCTAATTACCTTCCATGAAAAGTGTTAGTAAAGAATGAATCATATCGTTTCGTGAGGCGGTAGTCTACCATACATTGGAACAATGTTGTAATATCCCACATGATATAGAAAATAACTATTTATATATGATATAATAATTAAATAATAATATTGATGAAAAAATATCATATAAATTCATTTAATTCTTCCTTACTACCATCCAAGTAAAAAAATTAAATAAAAACACATGATATCAGTATTTTAGGTGGTAGTCGTTAGTTCACACGGGTACATATTTTTAAAAAAAATAGGTTTTGAGGTAAGTAAGAATATAGGGTATTAAAATTAATATTATGCATAAACATAAATTAAATCAACATACTAATCCATGATAATGGTGATGGAAAATGAATAACAATGTCCCGGGAGGTGGTAGTCTACCGTACACACTAATGATAATTGTGTACCACATTTGATTGAAGAAGAGATGTGTATAGTTCATCAAAATATCATAAAAACATATAAATAAATTTAATATGAAATTTTTTATTATATCACCATTATTTAAAATGAATTCTAGGTGGTGTTAAAAGAAAAGAAATGAAAATCTTTGTGAGAGAAATTATCACTTCTTCGAGAATTTTTTTTTGTTTTTGGAAAAATATTTTTTAGGATGGATTTATGACAAATATAAATCCTATAAGATAAGATTAGGTATTAAATTAAGTTATTTTTTAGTTAATTTATATACCAAATTTCTTTGATACTTTGAATATGGGAGAGAGAGGCGGCCTATAATAAGTGAGCTGAGTGGCACACTAGTTATATTTGAAAAGAAAAAGGTGGACCCACATTTTTTATTATCCAAATGGATAAAAATGGATGATTACAAAATTTACAAGATTTATGGACCTAATGGGTCTATAAAATTTGTTTTGTATTAGTATTTAATCATTATTACAAGTATCATTTTTTAGCCCCTCCTATATTAATTTTTACCTTTACCTAGGTAAATAATTATTAATGTTTCTATTATTCATTTTGGTAAAAATATTATGTTTAACATATTTAAAAATAAAAATTATAATGATTCAACAAATGGAATTATTTTTTTCAAATTCCATTCATATAAGTGTACAATTTAAATTTAAAATTCACCTTATATTAACGATGAAAAGGTATTTTTCCAAAGAGAAACTTTTAAGAAGATTAAGAAAATTATATAAAAGTTTCTATATGAAGTTGTTTCAAATAACCTAAATTTGAATTAATATATTTATAATTATTTATATTTTACATTTAAAATCTTCTTAAAAAATTAGGATATTTTTATATCTTTAAACAAAATAAAAATCATTTATAAAAACATGTATCTTTAATATTTATCAAAAAATTATATTCTTATAGAAATATGAAAAATTTACCATATGATAATTTTAAAACACTGATTAACAAATAAACATAATTCGTGAAAATACATTTCCTAAAATTAAGGAAAATTAAATTCAAAATAATTACGTAGTATACGAGAGAACTATTTATCATAAATATAGTGTTTTTAAGAGAAAAAATATATTTATTAATTTATATTATCTAAAAGTAACCTAAGATTAATGATATAACATTTTATTGAATATATAATATATTTAATTCATTAATATCATTCAAAAAATTTATTTATCACATTTATTAACATAAAGCAAGTTTGTGTGTATTAATATATTTTTCAAGATAATTTTTCCTTTTTTAATTTGTATTTATTTTAATTTATTATTAATTAGTCACTTAATAGTTTTTCATATATTTTCATAAATTTGTTTATCATATTTAAACCAACAAATTTAATGGATATGTGATAATAATCATATTAAATAATAATATTTAACATATAATTCAAATTTTATTTATACTCGGTGTTGCATGTAACACAATATACTCTCGGTGTTGTGTGTAATGCAAGCTAAAATCAGTGTTTTGTGTACCCTAAGTTAAAATCATTGTTGTTTTTTTTGAAAAATTCTGAAAATATTAAAATTATTTAAAGAGATAAACATTTTAAAAAATATCAGGGTGTTACATTCAACCCCCTCAAATAGTTTTTGTCACAAAACATCCCATGGGGCTCATTCCATGACTACACCATGCCTGCCTCAAATAAGTTAGGGGCTGGTTACAGGCACTTAGTAGTCATATCCAACAAATGGGATGCATTTTTCATATGTATTTTTACTCTCACACGTCTCCAATAAAAATTGTTTTACTGAAAATACTATGTAAACACGCCTGCATACAACTAAAATATAAATATAGAGTAATATTACATAACTAGAATGGAAACATGTCCAGAATAAAATCCCAATCCAAAAGGAAATGTGTATGCTCAGGATATTTTGTCCATAGAAAATCCTACCTAAATGGAAGGTACATATATATATCTGTCTAAACTCACAAAAGCACACTTCTTCTATTGGGCCCCTCTCTAAGAACCTCCTAACCCCAGTCTATTAAGGACTCTGTCAAAACATCAAGCATTTATACCAGGAACGACATGTGCGGTCATATCCTATTCATGGGACAGTAAAACAACAGTCAATAGGGACCCTAAAACCACAATGGAAAATAATGATATGGAATTCGAAAAGGAATGGAGAAAAATCAAATGAAGTACGCCATATATAAAACACAAAGAGTACACAATAAAAAACACATGAAGTATAGTCAATATGGTCATCTAATAGTGGTAAAAGTTTAAAGCTTGAATAAAAGAATTTTCAGTTGTAGTCTATAGGTCCCTAAGTCTCTATGACACTATAAGTGTCGACATCACACTACACATCGATGGAAGATGGAGTGTCAATGGTGCATGGAGTGTCGATGGATCACAGAGAGTTGATAGTGCATGGAGTGTCGATGGTACCCAGGGTTGTGATAGTGCTCGGGGAGTTGATGGTGCGCAATGTGTCAATGGAGTATAGAGAATCGATGGCGCATAGATATTTGATGGGTTATGCTTCCCCAAGTCATGTAGTCACCAAGATCACCTAGTCACAATCTGCTGCATGATTCCACTCATAGAGCTATTGTTCTAGGAGAACCTACTCCTCAAGTCATTAGGTTATCTTCCAACATCTGCAATAATGCTCTTAAAGTATCTCAATATGAACCTCACATCTAATGGATCACAATGATTCAAACATCTCATTAAAAATAAACATGGTTTGAAGGGTATGACACAATTAGAAAAAAGGATTGAGTCTGGTCTGGGTCTGACACAACCCGGTCTGGCCAACCCAACCCGGTTCGTCTGACCCAACCCGACCTAGTTTGGATGACAAGACCATATCCAATCATTTTGGGTCTCCATATCCTGATGGACCACTTGGTTACACTATTCGGCCTCATATTCCTCATGGTCCAACTCACTAGGTTGGGAAGCCTAGTTGGCTGGACCACCGGAGCGGCTAAGTTATCCAGCCCATCTTGTGTCATATGGGCCATCTCTGCATCGCCGAATGTGAAATGCCATTGTTTTGTCCCCCTAGTCCACACATTTGCCCGACCACATAGCCAACTGGCTCCCCCGATCACCATTGTCGGTTGTCATGTACAACATGGTTGGTCGTCGAGTCCTGCCTCATGCCGCAAACTCTAGTACATGCCATTGGCATTTATCATCATGGTCCCCTCTAACAAGGACCCACCTAGATCGTGCATCACCGCTGCCACTGGCCACCTTACCGGTGGCAAGTTCCTTCCACGCATTTCCTGGTTCAGCAACCCCTTCCCGTACGGTACTGCCTATTCTACAAGCCGACCCAATGTACTCATCCTAAGCTACTTGGAGTCGGTACATCCACCCACTAAATTTCACTTTCACAGCCTTGTGCCACTATAGGATCAGACCTTATATCCTTGAAATGTTGCATCGTGGATGGAAGGTGCAATGATCTACTAAATATTACTCATAGGGAGTGAGGCAAGAGAAATATAGGTAATTGAGAAAAAGAGACCATGCAGATGACCGCCCAATTCGATGAATATTGGCCTTGTCTTTTACGTCCTTGATCCTTCTAAGTTTGAAGTCTTAAAAAAGAACAATCAACCAATATTCTCAAATTTCTATCATCCCATTAATCACCTCTGTAAATTTAGTCATCCCACAAGAATGTACAAAACATGGATTAACTTGTTCATCAGTTGGTCCATAATCCTTGTTTGAATCTAAGAGGAAAAATGAAATCACGGAGATTCTGACACCCTACCTTGACGTTGGATCATTGTTTGACAAATAATGGGTTTCTGTGTCATCATCGATCCATGGTCCACCAGCATTTTCCATCGTTCGTTGGAGAGTTTTCCATTTATAAGGAATAATTAATAAAAACCAACACAGTGTCGAATAAAATATTTTTATTAAAATATATTTATTATGGTCGCATCTAATTTATAACATTCAAAGTCAACCCATGTAGGTCAATGTTTTTCATTACCTAAAGTAAATTTATTACTCTAAATGAAATGGTTCCCTTATATTTCTGATTTGAGTACAAATTTATATTTTACTCCGATTTATAGGAAAAACTACCTGCTCACTTTATTAAAAACATAACAATTTTCACCGTATAATTCTGGGAACATCGGGCTTTAGAATAGCATGCCATCTATGATCCCGGTGTTAGAGTTATTCCAATTAATTTATAAAAATAAAATAATAAAATACCAATGTCATTACATTCTCCCCACCATAGGGATTTATGTCCCTGAATAGAATATCATAGACAACTCAACAAAATGACGAGGGTACTATGCTAAAATTTGAGCCTCCCACTCCCAAGTACTCTATTTGAATTCACGTGCTGCCACAAAATGCACATAAAATGAATTGAAATCCCAAGACGTATATGCTCCATTCAATACTCTATCTCCATTGGGTACTTCTCAAAAGTCTCCCCATTTTCTATATCGATCTCTCCCTAGTTGATGATGTGTGATGGATCATGCACGTACCTCATTAGCTGTGAAATGTAAATAAAATCATGAACATGGTGAAACTGATGGTTAGAGATAGGTGGTACACCTCACCAACTCTACCAAAAATCAGAAAAGGGCCGATGAATCCCGAAAATATGTTGTCGCCCCTGCCAGATCTATGTAATCCCCATCATGGTGAAAACTAAAGGAAAAAATATTCTTCCCCTAGAACTCCAATAGCCTCTATCTCTAGTAAGTATATAACTTTTGTATGTTATGTATAGTCTTCATCCTATCCTAGATGATATGTACCTTCTCAGTGGTAGAACATACCATCTCTGTACCCATGAGTGGAGACTCACCTGGATATGTCTAGAAAAGTGGTGACCTATATTGTTGCACATACATGGCCTCAAAATGATTCATACAAATGGTGGAGTGGTAGTTGTTGTTGTTCACAAACTCTATATGAAGCAGGGAATCCTCCCAACAACTGCTAGAGTCTAGGATGAAATCACATCACATGTCCTCTAGAACTTAGATGGTCCTCTCAATTTGGCCATCTTATGGGGGATGAAATGTTGTGTTGAATTGAAACTAATTCCTAAAACCCCCTCCAATTCCTTCCACAGCTAGGATGTGAAACGTGCATCATAGTATGAATCTATCATCAATCCCACTCTATAAAGCCAAACTATCTCATGCACATAGAGTCATACCATGTTCTTTACTGAACACTCCTAACATATCTGTAAGATGTATCCTAATTAGGTGAGTTATTCAATGATCAACTAGATAGTATTGTGTCCACCTGATGTGTGTGGTAAACCCCTCACGATGTCCATATATATCTTATCCCACATCAACACTGGATCTTCAAGTGGTAGGGACATGACTGATGTAACATGGTTCTCTTACATCACTTGTTTGCATGATTGGGATCAAGAAACAAACCTAGCCACCTCCATCTTCATACCAGGCCACTAGAACTAAAATCCGATTTCCAGATACAAATATTCCACTCTTGGATGTACATCCAAAGGGGATGTGTTAAACACTATCTTAAAATAAACCCACAACATCACTGGTTTTAATGTGGGTCCTATGAAAACAATGATTTTCTCCCCACTATCCAAATATCTATCATCGGACTACCTAGTGTACATCTGAGAACGTGTAGTCTCACAATTACTATCTATGATCTACAGCTCTCTAACACACTAAAAGAGTGGATAGATAACTACCATTTAATAGAGATAAGATACTCTATCTTTATCCACAATGGATATTTGTAACACGACCAACAACTCTGACACCTCACTCAACAACTATTAGATGGATATCCTACTGAGAGCGTCTTCCACAAAATTTTCCTTCTTATGAGTACAGACAACTCCAATGTCCTTGTCCTAGAAAAACTATAGGAATCGTCTCTATCTCAAGTTTAGATCCATATCAGATACGATATACTTGAGACTCTTTTATTTAGAATACATGGTTAACCACTCACCCATCAGATAATGTTTTCACATATTAAATGTGAAGAATACTTATGATAGATCAAGATCATGGGTCACGTAGTTCTTCTCATGATACCTCAACTGGAACAAACCATAGTCAATCCCTACATGACCCTACATCTGGAAAAAACCAATCCTTTTACCTGATGAATTATAGAACACCACATAATCCACACCACCCTATGGTAATGATAGGATGGGAGCGATCATCAATCTCTTCCTCAGCTGCTAAAAACTCTCCTAAAACTTCTCCATCAATAAAAAGGCTCTCCCTTTCCTGTGAAAGCTACCATGTATGCTGCTATACTATAAAATTTAGTTATGAACCTTCGATAGTACCATGATAACCCAAGGAAACTATGAAATTGGGTAACATTCTTGGTTGGATCCCTAGTAAGCATTACCCCTATCTTTCTTGGATCTAATATCCCTCCAACCTCTAAAATGATGTGTCCTAGAATGTGGACCCCCCAAATCTAGAACACACACTTCTAGATCTTTCTATAAAGTTTATGCACTCAGAGTGTGTCTAGGACTATCCTCAAGTGTATCACATGATCCTCTTTAAATATTGAATACACTAGGATGTCATCAAAGATATCCACGATGAACCAGTCTATAAAAGGATAGAATATAAAGATCATGAGTCCCATGAACACTATTGGGTAATTCTTCACACAATAAAGGGTCACTAATTATTCATAGTGGCCGTACCAACATATGATGGATATCTTCAGTACATCTGTGTCCCATACAAGAAGTTGGTGATTACTATATTTGAGGTAAATCATTAAGAACCACATCACTCCCTTCTACAAATTTAATAGGTTGTTTATCAATGGCAGTGGATTATCATTTTTCATAGTCACCTAATTCATGCACCCAAAGTACACATATAATATAAATCTCTCGTATTCCATCATTCCAAACAAAACATGGGCTGCTTAGGGTGAAACATTGGGTCTTAGGAATCCCCTGTTCTAGAAGTCTTCAATTAGTACCCTTATATCAATAAGCTTTATGGGAGACATCAGATATAATGGTCTATATATTGGTTCCATCCCATGGTAAAAGTCCATTTAAAAGTTCACCACCCTGCGAGGAGGTAATCCTGGAACATTTTTCAGAATGAAGTCCCCATACTCATCCATCACTGCAAAAAACTGAGGGCTCATCTCATTTACTACACTGGCAGTCATGCTAGCCAATAGGTGTGTGATCGGATAAACCCTCTTTTGCATGAGTCCATCCTACACTGCTTGGGTTCCAATCATGGTGAAAAGAGAAAACCTAGTTCCATCACCACATATACACGACATTGTTTTACTAAAACTATCAATTTGGGCATGGACTGTGGATAACAAGTCCATACCAAATAGGAAATTTTAAGGCCTTCTCGCTGCCACTAAGAGATACTAATAGAAACTATCAACCCAAAGAGTAATGGAACATTTTTGGCACAAATGTGTGATTTTTGAATCTCCTTTCATTAGATTTTCTAGTCAAAGGGGTCGATTCAATGGTTCCACTTGAATCTCTGTGTCCCAAAAAAAAGGTTCATGGGTAAAAAAGAGTGATTGTAACCTATGTATACCAAAACATCAACTAGGATGTAAAAGACACTGATTGTACCTCTAATCTTTTATGAAGCACAGAGGTAATAATCCTTCATAACTTAATTATGGCCTCATCCCTAGCCACTAGCTCCCTGAGCCTATGGTGGACTACCTAGCAGTGGTGGTGGTACCTTGAACACCCTCCCCTCCTACTACCCTTCCAAATCCACTACCATATCCACCTCCTTGAATAGAAACATGTTCCTTCCATCGACTCAACCACAAAATTCCCTAAACCATATCTTAATCATCCATATAATGAATTGGGAAATCTCAAACCACGTTTCCCTGACCACTGCATGAGTTGCACAACATGTCCTTTAGCTGACTCGCTCTGCCTTAGGTGTAACACCCAAGACATTTATGAGAAATATTTTATTTTTATGTTATATAAATCCTCAAAGGAATCTTTCACTACACAAAACACTAGCTTGTCTTTCTTTACACGCAATCACGACCTTCCTTAATAGCTTGCGTCGTACACAATACCGAGTTTCACTAAACAACGATATGATATTTAAATATTATTAAAACTAGCCGTTATGAATAGTAATAACCAATTTTTGAAATTTTGTTAATTTTATTTTTCAAAATGGACTTCATTATTGGATTTGGAATATCAAAATTAGCCTAGGGTGAAATTTTGGTATTTTTTGGAAACATTCAATTTTTGATGAATAGTGAAAACACTGGGATACTATTTAAAAACCGACTTTTTATTTAAATAATTATTTATTTTATTTAAATTTATTTTAGGTCAAAATTAATACATAATACCTATATAAGTTAAATGTAATTCATTGGAATAATTTCATAATAATTTTAGATATATAAAAATTTTATTGAACTTTTCACCGTCTTTTACCCACCTCCTAGGAGAATTTGCAAATTTACATAAAACATAATTTTACCGCTTCTGTGAGTATAATTTCAAAAATCTGAGAGACACGGTTGATTTCAATATGTAAAATGTGGTTCAATGAGATGAAAATTATTTTTGATGAATAGTAACTTTTTACTTATATTTACCACGGTTAAAAGTAAATAGGGTAATTAAGAGTAAAAATAATAATTTTATTACCCTAAAACATGTCTTAATTTTATTGGATAAGTGTAATTCGACCAAAAACAACCTTAGGAATACAATATGACCATTTAGGCCCACTTGTATTAGATTAGGAAATTTATTATTAATTTATTTAAAGAAGGGTTAAAATAGTTAAAATCAAACTTTAATAATGTAAATAATTTTTAATATAGGGTTATAAATGAGAAAAATTAGACTATAAATATTCATTAGAAATTTAAAACGATTTCCTACATAATGGTATTTTATTTGTAATTTTATACATTAAATAATTTAATTTATTAATGACACAAAGATGATGCGGTAATTATCTTATTAATGAAATATTGAAATAATTGATGTTATAACTACCCAAATAAATGTAATTTGAGACTTTTTATGAATTACACTAATTTTATAGGTTACTATGACATGTTAGTATTTATTTAATTAACTTTTTTCGAATTAATCATTCTGTTATGATTTTTACAAAAATCAATTACTAAATAGTGTCAAAATTGACATAAAATAGTTTAAAAACAAAATATTATATTATTAATTGTTATTTTATTCCTAAAAAAATAAGGTATAGCCAAATGACATAGATAAAGATATATATATTAATAATAAACAACTTGGGGTTCATTTGGCTTGTTATAGTAAGTTTATTAACCTTATAGTTTAAGAACACAAGAAGACACGGTAAAAGTAAAATTATTTAACTTAAAGTTAAATCTAAATGATAAGGTTAAAATAGGAATCTAAACTTGTCTAAATTCTATTGGATGAAATTATTTCGACCCATCCCCACATTAGCTTTGAAATAAATCAATTTTAAGCTATTTTAAACCGAATATGACTTATATTAAAATAATATTTTTTGTTTTCCCAAAGGTGCCCCTCTCCTCCCTTATAAAAGGGCACCTCCTCCCTCTCTTCCTCACACCAATTTGAGCCTTCAAGCTCGTCCAACTCCTGCAAATTTCTCCTCTACACTTCCCTAAAAACATCCTAGAGGTCCTGGTATTCTTCACAGACCAATTTATTTCCCTAAAAGGAGGTCTCAAAGAAGTGCTTCAATGAAGAGATAATGTCTGTTACCGATTCTTTCAACTTTATTTCTTTTTCCAATTATTCTTAATTAGTTGTTTCATTATGAAGTAATAACATCAGTATCACTCATATACTGATATGTTATTATAATTATGAAACAACCCTATTTCACCATCTATCCATCCTACGGAAAACGAAATCACCGCACGTGCGTACATACGGAATGCCATCTCCACGCCGTGGTGTAATCTATTTTCTACCACCACCTTACTTGGATGGGTATAATGGTGTAAATAATGAATATATATGATTATTTTAAAGTGATATTAATTCTGAAATAGTATACATACACTCCAATACAATTCCACGATCATGGGAATGATATCATCATTCGTGCGTACGTACGGAATACCGTCTCCACGATGTGATGCGACTCGTTCTACATGATTTTCATTGCATATGATTACATAAATGAATTTAGTGAATAAATATGATATATATTACACTAATACCATTCTTTAAATGAGGTATCTATAACCTAAAAAGAATAATAAGATCGTATTCGACAAAACACGCATAAGAACAAAAAAGTAAAAAACACCCGAATAACAAGTAGTAATGAAATATTACTAATAATAAGCTAGGAATATGACAATATATAATATCATAACAATGAGTATGATTCTGTAATAAGTCAATGACATTATTTAAATCATTATACAGTAGGTTTGGACACTTACGAAGCAAATCGGACCTAAGGTAAGGGAAATATCACAATCTCATTTTTATCCTAGATTGTTTATACTTTGGAATTTACTGGGGTGTATTTTATCATCCACATCCATGTTTCCTCAATATGTAATATTATTTCCATCCACCTACAATTTTTTAAATCCAATTTTACCTTTCGGTGAGTTTTTAGTAAAAGATATGAAAGGAATATTTTGTCGTTTTTCGTACGAGGTACTTTTTGAATTTTCCGACAAAAGTACGAGAAGAATGTTTTTTAACTTATACGGCATGAATGTATTTTTAAAACATTATTTCCAAAAATCATCCATTACAAGTTTTCACGTTTATTTTTAATAGACTTCTTTTAGTTTAAAATTGTATGACATGTTAAGAAAGGAAAAAGGTTTTTGAAGGAGAAAGGATATTTTACTCAAGAATGGAGTTCATGTGTTTTATCAAAATTATTTTCCATATAAGATAATATAGGGTTTTGTTTCTATCCATATTTTTACATTGATTTTATTATGTTATGATGGAATTATTTTTATGATGTCCTTTTATCTTATATGGATTATGTTATGATGGCATGATGTTTAAGATTCCAATTTTTATTACATGGGTTATGCAATGATGTATGATTTTTGATTTTGTGGCACACATAAGAATGGTATCATTATGAGATGGGTGGGACCTATATATCCCTCCAATTAATTGGGTAAATATTTTATATCTCATGAGATAGACATGGCTGGAACGGCAGTTTTAACTAGTTCAATGAAACATGACTGAAACGAGGAATGAACTTGGTTCAGAAATGGACTTTGTCCACTAAGATAGTCTTGGAAATGAGTATTGACTAATAAGAAATGATTATCTATAATTATGTGTGTATGAAAAAAAGCTTCATGTTTTATGTTATGATTATTGTGATTACATTTCACTATCATGATTTATCCCATGTTATGAAATTATGATCACTTTTGTAGGGTCCGATTTCCAAATTTTTATGTTCTTATGAATATGATGTGATTGATTTTTCTTTTGTTTACCCATACTAAGCATTTGAGCTCACCCTTTTGTATGTTTTCTTTCCCCCAGGTCAGGAAGAATGTTATTTTGTAAGATATTCCAAAGGGACTATTGATATGATGAAATAAATGGGAGACAGTGGAGACGATTTATGAACCAGTTGTTTATGTTTACCAGTTTCTAAAGACACTATACCTATACTGTCCATTCATGGTTTTGTTATATGTTGAAATAAGTGTACTTAAATTTTAAAGTACTAACAATGTTTTTAAAGTATGGGTCGTTATAGTTGGTATCAGAGGAAAGGTATAGTCAACCTATGGAAACTAGGATGTGAAAGCCTTTGTAAGAATCATAAGGATAAGTCTAACCATAGAACACAATCTTAGTGTTTTAGAAATGGTAATGAATAACCTATTATAAGACCTTAAGTGTGAAATTTTATTCTTGATTATGTGGTTTTCCTGTTATAATTAGTGTTTCTCACAATATTCTTTTTGGTTTTAGTCAATGGCTGGAACTCGAAGAAACCGTGTTAATGAGGAATGTGACGGGAAATGCAATGATTGTCCCCCTGAGCAACCAAACATTATGGGAGCTGGAATGAAAAATCTTGTAGCCATAGTCACACAACTTTCTCAAGCTATGAATCATGCGGGACTTCCAAACGAGCAAATGAAGGAGAAACATTCTATTGAATCCTTCATGAGGCAGCGCCCACCTTCATTCAGTGGGTCTACTGATCCATTAGTTGCTGAACAATGGATTAGTACTACGGAAAAGATATTTTCAGTTCTTCAATGTTCTGAACATGATAAAGTCATCTTAGCAGTGTATCGTTTGGAAGGTGGTGCTGATCAATATTGGAATCTTAATAAGAATACGAGGCAAAGGGATGAAATTGAGTCCATGGAATGGGACGAGTTCAAGAACTTATTTTTTAATAAGAACTTCCCTCGTATTCTTCGAACAAAGATAGAGAAGGAGTTTCTTGAACTAAAGCAAAAGGATTATGAATCTGTTTGTACCTACAAATTAAATTTTACAAGACTTGCAAGGTAAGCTTCTGGTATTATTATCCAACCTAAGAGTAAGATCGATCGATTCTTTAGTGGCTTAAAACCAACTCTTCGAAGGGTGTTAGCCATAAGGGACTTCAATAGCTATGAGGAAATCATTCGATGTGATCTCAAAGTTGAGATGGATATTGGAGTAACCCATCATTCATATGGGTTTTATAAGAAGTGGAAAATGGAATTCAAAGGAAAATATAAAAATCACACTGAAAAGAAGATGAGTTTTCCCTTATGCTCAAAGTGTGGAAAGAAACATGGAGGGAGTTGTCTTAAAGGGACAAGTAAATTTTTCAAATGTGGAAAGGATGTTTATCGGGAATTTGAATGCCACAATAATGGGAAGAATATTTCTAGTGATGAGAACAAAGAAAAGGCAACAAAGAGTGAACCTCCTACACATCAATGTTACAAGTTCAAGGAGATGGGGAATTATGCCAATCAATTCCCAAATCCAAGGGTTGATGATGATGGTCGACGTCAACAAACTCTTAAGGCTAAAGAAAAAGGAAAGTAACTTGCAATTTCTATCAGCGATGTGGAGTACACTAACGAAGTGGTGAAAGTTACACTTACCATCCACTCTAAAGTATAAAATGTTTTATTTGATTCTGGAACCACCCACTCCTTTATTTCTGAAGAATTTTCTAAGGGTATTACTGTATTACCTCAACAATTAGATGTTGAGTTAGCTATGAAAACCCCTAATGGCACAACAGTCGCATCAAAAGTTTATAATTCTTCTCTGATTGAAGTTTGTGGGAAAGTTCTTCCTTCAAATCTTGTGATCCTTTCTATAGTGTAATTTGATGTGATTCTTGGCATGGATTGGATTTCTCTATATGGAGCTCATATCAATTGCCAAAGAAGGGAAGCAACATTTCATATTCCAGATTAATCTTTGATCGTCTATCGATGCAAGGATGAACATAAACTTCCAGTGGAAATTTCTTCCATCTTATGGGTCTTGATTCCACTAAATGAAGGTTATTTATCTCAAATGGTTGGTAAGAAACTCACAATTAAGAATATTCCCATTGTACGGGAGATTGATGATGTCTTTCCGAAGGAATTGCGGGGTCTTCCACCAAATAATGAAGTTGAGTTTTCAATATAACACGTACCAGGTGCTTTACATATTTCAAAGACACCTTATAGAATGTCCCCAATTGAGTTGCAGAAATTGAAGAAGCAACTCCAAGAGAATATTGATAAGGGGTTCATACGCCCTAGTGTGTCACCTTGGGGAGCACCTGTTCTGTTTTTTAAGAAGAAAGATGGATCAATGAGACTCTGCATTGATTATTGAGAACTTAACAAGATCACTATCAAGAACAAATATCATCTCCCGCGCATTGATGAATTATTTGACCAACTACGTGGAGCTCAATACTTTTCTAATATTGATCTTTGTTTAGGGTATCATCAATTAAGGGTCAAAAGGGAGGATATACCAAAGACAACTTTCATACAAGGTATGGACACTATGAATTTATAGTGATTCCGTTTGGTCTTACTAATGCCCCTGCTATCTTCAGGGATCTGATGAATAGAGTCTTTAGAGACTATCTTGATCAGTTTTTGGTAGTCTTTATAGACTATATTATTGTATAATCAAAGAGAAAGGAAGAACATGGAGATAAATTGAGAATTATATTGAAGACCCTGAGAAAGGAGAAGCTTTATGCCAAATTTACCATGTGTGAATTTTGGCTTCAAAAAGTTTCATTTTTGGGTCACATAATCTAAAAAAAGGGTATATCTGTTGATCCAGCAAAAACAGAGGTTATCGAAAGATGGTCGAGACCAACAACAGTAACTAAGATCCGATGTTTTCTTGGTTTGGCTGGATATAATCGACGTTTTGTGAATTATTTTTCACGATTTTCTAATCCACTCACCCGGTTGACTCGGAAAAGAGTTAAGTTTGTTTGAACGGAGAAATGTGAAGAGAATTTCAAGGAGTTAAAAAAATGGTTATCCAGTGCACCTGTGCTCACAATTCCTTGTAGTGGAGAAAGGTTTGTGATCATCAGTGATGCATCCAAGAAGGTATTAGGGTGTGTTCTTATGCAAAATGATATGGTGATAGCTTATGCCTTACGACAGTTGAAAATCCATGAGCAAAATTACCCAACTCATGATTTGGAGTTAGCTGCGGTAATCTTTTCATTAAAGAATTGGAGGCATTATCTTTATGGAGAAAGGTGTGACATTTATACTGATCATAAAAGTTTAAATTATATTTTCACACAAAAGGAGCTGAATATGCGCCAAAGAAGATGGTTGGAGCAGATTAAGGATTATGACTGCTCAATTCATTACCACCCTGGGAAAGCAAACCAGGTGGAAGATTCATTAAGTTGACAAGACCATGCCAGTTTATCCATGATGAGGATCACAAAAGATCCAATATTTATGGATTTACAAAGGATGGATCTTGGAATTATAATGAAAGGGGAAAATCGTATCTTTCTTAAATGAATGTTCGACCATCTATACATGTTATGATTAAAGAGGCACAGAAAGAAGATGTAGAGTTACAAAAGAAAGTTAGAAATGTTTCGGAATTCATCCTTGACTGTGATGGGATAATAATGTTCAGGAATCGGTTTTGTGTTCCTCCCATCACCGAATTAAAGAAGGAGCTGCTGGATGAGGCTCATAGTTCTTCATTCTCTATTCATCCTGGAAGCACGAAGATGTGTAGGGACCTGAAAGAGTACTTCTGGTGGGACGGCATGAAAAGAGATGTTGCTGAATATGTCTCTCGATGGTTGGCTTGTCAGCAAGTTAAAGCTGAGAGACAGAAGTCTAATGGAATGTTACAACCATTACCCATACCCTAAATGGAAATGGGAAAACATCACTATGGACTTTGTCACCGTACATCCTAAAACAACCAAAGGCAATAATGCTATCTGGATCATAGTTTATCATCTTACAAAGTCTGCACACTTCATTGCTATTAGAGAAGATTTTTCTCTTGATCAGCTTTCCAGGATATATGTAAAGGATGTGGTAAGATTAAATGGAGTACCACTTTCTATTATATCTGATCGGGATCCGATGTTTACCTCAAAGTTCTGGCGAAGTCTTCAGCATACTCTGGATACAGAGTTGAGTTTCAGAACTGCTTATCATCCTTAGACAGGCGGTTAGTCTGAGAGTACAATTCAAACTCTAGAAGATATGTTGAGGGCTTGCCCTATCGATTTCAAAGGTGGTTGGGATCAACACCAAACTTTGGTGGAATTTTATTATAATAATATCTTTCACTCCAGCATTTAGATGGCTACGTATGAAGCTCACAATGGAAAGAAATGCAGGACTCCAACTTCCTGGGATGAAGTTGGGGAAAGAATTCTATTAGGACCTGATCTTGTTGATGAGATGGCAGAAAAGGTCCGATCTATTCAACAACACATAAGAGTAGCTCAGAGTTGACAAAAAAGTTATTCCGACAACCGAAGAAAAGACCTAGAGTTTGAAGTGGGTGATAATGTGTTCTTACGAATATCTCCTTGGAAGAGAGTAATGAGATTTGGATATAAGGGAAAGCAGAGCACTAGGTATATCTGTCTTTTCGAAATACTGGATCGTGTTGGGAAGGTAGCTTACCGATTGGCGCTTGCACTGAATCTCTCTCAAGTTCACGATGTGTTCCATGTATTTCTCCTGAGAAAGTACATACCTGATCCTTCACATGTACTCAGCTCAGATGTTGTACCGCTGGAACAAGATTTTTCTTATTAAGAACAGCCGATAGAGATTCTCGATCGTAGTGAAAAAGTCCTACGGAACAAGACCACTCTCTTGGTCAATGTTTTATGGAGGAACCACCAATTTGAAGAATCTACATGGGATCTTGAGGATATGATGAGGGAGAGGTATCCTCATCTTTTTGTTACAAAGTGATGAATTTCGGCGGTGAAATTCATTTTAAGGGGGGTAGAATGTAACACCCGAGACTTTTATGAGAAATATTTTGTTTTTATGTTATATAAATCATCAAAGGAATCTTTCACTACACACAACACTAGCTTGGCTTTCTTTACACGCAATCATGACCTTCCTTAATAGCTTGCGTCGTATGCAATATCGAGTTTCACTAAACAACGATATACTATTAAAATATTATTAAAACTAGCTGTTATTAATAGTAATAACCACCTTTTGAAATCTGGTAAATTTTATTTTTCAAAATGGACTTCGTTTTTGGATTCCGAATTTTGAAATTAGCCTAGGGTGAAATTTTGGTATTTTTCTGGAAACTTTCAATTTTTGATGAATAGTGAAAACATTAGGTTACTATTTAAAAACCGAATTTTTATTTAAAGAAATATTTATTTTATTTAAATTTATTTTAGGTCAAAATTGATACATAATACCTATATATGTTCAATTTAATTTATTGGAGTAATTTTATAATAATTTTAGATATATAAAAATTTTATTGAACTTTTCCCCGTCTTTTACCCACCTCCTAGGAGAATTTTGAAATTTAAATAAAACATAATTTTACCGCTTCTGTGAGTGGAATTTCAAAAACCTGAGAGACACGGTTGATGTCAGTAAGTAAAATGTGGTTCAATGAGATGAAAATAATTTTTTGGTGAATAGTAACTTTTTACTTTTATTTACCGCGGTTAAAAGTAAATAGGGTTATTAAGATTAAAAATGATATTATTATTACCCTAAAACATGTCCTAATTCTATTGGATAAGTGTAATTAGACCAAGAACAACCTTAGGAATAAAATATGACCATTTAGGCCAACTTGGATTAGATTAGGACATTTATTATTAAATAATTTAAAGAAGGGTTAAAATAGTTAAAATCAAAGTTTCATAATGTAAATAATTTTAATATAGGGTTATACATGCGATAAATTCGACTATAAATATTCATTAGAAAGTTAAAACGATTTTCTACATAATGGTATTTTATTTGTAATTTTTAGACATTAAATAATGTAATTTATTTATGACACAAAGATGATACAGTAATTATCTTATTAATTAAATATTGACATAATTGATGTTATAAATACCCAAATAAATGTAATTTGAGACTTTTTATAAATTAAAATAATTTTTTAGGTTAATATGACATGTTATTATTGATTTAATTAACTTTTTTAGAATTAATAATTCTGTTATGATTTTCACAAAAATCAATTACCAAATGGTGTCAAAATTGACATAAAATAGTTTTTAAAACAAATATTATATTATTAACTGTTATTTTATTCCTAAAAATATAATGCTTGGACAAATGACATAGATAATGATATATATATTAATAATAAAAAACATGGGGTTCTTTTGTCTTGTTATAGTTTGTTTATTAACCTTATAATGTAAGAACACAAGAAGACACGGTAAAAGTAAAATTATTTAACTTAAAGTTAAATCTAAATGATAAGGTTAAAATAGGAACCTCAACTTATCTAAATTCTATTGGACGAGATAATTTCGACCCATCCCCACCTTAGATTCTAAATAAATCAATTTGGATCTATTTAAAACCGAATATGACATTATAATAAAATAATATTTTTAGTTTGTCCAAAGGTGCCCCTCTCCTCCTGTATAAAAGGGCACATCCTCCCTCTCTTCCTCACACCACATTGAGCCTTAAATCTCGGCCAACCCCTGACAATTTCTCCTATCCACTTCCCTAGAAACATCTTAGAGATCCTGGTTATCTTCAAAGACCAAATTTAGTGCCTTAAAAGGAGGTCTCAAAGAAGCCCTTCAAAGAAGAGGTAATGTCCGTTACCTATTCTTTCAACTTTATTTATTCTTCCACTTTTTCATCATTAGTTGTTTAATTATGAATTAATAACATAAGTATCACTCATATACATATATGTTATTATAAGTATGAAACAACCCTATTTCACCATCTATCCATCCCATGGAAAACGAAATCACCGCTCGTGCGTACGTACGGAATACCGTCTCTACGCCGTGGTGTAATCTATTTTCCACCACCACCTTACTTGGATGGGTATAATGGTGTAAAGAATTAATATATATGATTATTTTAATGTGATATTAATTCTGAAATAGTATACATACACTGCAATACAATTCCTTGATCATGGGAATGATATCATCGCTCTTGTGTACGTACGGAATACAGTCTCCACGATGTGATGCACCTCGTTCTACATGATTTTCCTTGCATAATGATTACATAAATAAATTGAGTCAATAAATATGATATATATTACACTAATAACATTCTAGAAATGAGGTATCTATAACCTAAAAAGAAGAATAATAATTTATTCGACAAAACACGCATAAGAACAAAAAGTAATAAACACCTGAATAACAAGTAGCAATGAAATATTACTAATAATAAGTTAAGAATATGACCATATATGATATCATAACAATTATTATGATTCTGAAATAAGTAAATGACATTATTTAAATAATTATACAGGAGGTTCAGACACTTACGAAGCAAATCAGACCTAAGGTAAGGGAAATATCACAATCTCATTTTTATATGAGATTGTTTATACTTTGGAATTTTCTGGGGTGTATTTTATCATCCACATCCATGTTTCCTCAATATGTAATTTTATTTCCATCCAACTACAATTGTTTAAATCCAATTTTACCCTTCCGGGAGTTTTTAAGAAAAGATATGAAATGAAATTTTTTTCGTTTTTCGTACGAGGTGCTTTTTTACTTTTCCGACCAAAGTAAGAAAATAATGTTTTATACGGCATGAATGGATTTTTAAAACATTATTTCCAATAATCTTCCTTTACAAGTTTTCATGTTTATTTTAAATCAACTTCTTTTAGTTTAAAATTTTATGACATGATAAGAAAGGAAAAATGTTTTTGAAGTAGAAACGATATTTTCTTCAAGAATAGAGTTCAAGTGTTTTATCAAAATTATTTTCCATATAAGATAATATAGGGTTCTGTTTCTATCACTATTTTTACATTGATTTGATTATGTTATGATGGAATTATTTTTAAGATGTCCTTTTATCTTATATGTATTATGTTATGATGGCATGATGTTTAAGATTCCCATTTTTATTACATGGGTTATACAATGATGTATGATTTTTGATTTTGTGGCATACATTAGAATGGTATAATTATGAGATGTGTGGGACCTATATCTCCATCTAATTCATTGGGTAATGATTTTATATCTAATGAGATAGACATGGCTATAACAGTAGGTTAAACCAGTTTCGTGAAACATGACTGAAACAAGGAATGAACTCGGTTCAGAAATGGAATTTGTCCCCTAAGATAGTCTTGGAAATGAGTCTTGACTAATAAGAAATGAATCTCTATGATTATATGTGTATGAAACAAAGATTAATGTTTTATGTTATGATTATTGTGATTACATTTCACTACCATGATTTATCCCATGTTATGAAATTATGACCTCTTTTGCAGGGTAAGATTTCCAAATTGTTATGTTCTTATGAATATGATGTGATTGATTTTTGTTTTTTTTACCCTTACTGAGCATTTGAGCTCTCCCTTTTGTATGTTTTATTTCCCCCAGGTCAGGAAGAAGGTTATTAAGTAAGATATTCCAAAGGTACTATAGATATGATGAAATAAATGGGAGACAGTGTAGACACTTTATGAACCAGTTGTTTATGTTTCCCGGTTTCTAAAGACACTATACCTATACGGTCCTTTCATGGTTTTGTTATATGTTGTAATAAGTGTACTTGAATTTTGACATACTAACAATGTATTTAATGTACGGTTCATTGTATTAGGAGCCTCACACAACTATCCCAGTGTCATTGATTTGTCCTCTGAATGGTTTGATCCTCTTGGATCCCTGTGTTAGTTGGTGGCTACCTACTACCGATGACTCAACTACCAAATGCCTGGTGGTAACTCCCATTGGCTGTGTTTTCTCTGCCAGAAATATATCAACTAGAAGAGCTCTCTCTTCTCCCCCATAACGTGTCAAAATGATAAGGAATATCATGGATTCCCTGATCTCATAGATGATTACATACTCTAAGGATTGGGTGTCGATGAATGGGTCACGCACCATATCCATATAATATAGAAAATGATCTCTAAATCTCTCTGAGTACTTCGCTACTATCTGTATGCCCTGCAATAGATGCAGTAGCACATATATACACCTTGAGCTTACCATCTCTAAAAAGAGCTCCTCCCTAAAGAGACACTTGATGATTTTCTATGTGAGGGTATACTTATCATGCATCTAGACCACTATGCTCCATCATCTCCTTTATGATCCCTACAGATGACCAGTAGCTAGAACTACAATCTAGTCTATAGGCATCCTCACTAAGAGGAAGTCACACATAACCACCTCCATTAAATCCTTAGCTACCTATGGTTCTAGACCCCCCATGAACCAGGGATTTTGCTTCCTCGGGAACTCATGAAATGCACTCATCCTGCATGCATCCAATACTGGTAATAGTATTTGTAACAAATACTCTCTAGGTTGTGGTATCAACGGTACACTGCATAGGGGTTCAATCTCTAGTACTGATCCCAATAACACAACCTCATCTATAAAAGGATCTTCCTCATAATCACATTTCTAAATCCAGGTTGGCTGCCTATGTGGAATTATATAGAAATATATCAAGACATACCAGAATCAATATAGAACACCTGGTGAGCTGAATGTAACTTTAGAAGGACATGAGAACTCACTCGATACTATATGATTCATGTACCTATTATTTGTTCCTAAAACCAGTGTTTTTATGTATCCAACCGAAAAGAAGAATTCAGAGTCTTGGTGTATGGATATGTTGACCACTACACAAATACATGATTCGTTGGCCTAAAAGTCATACTCAGAACACTTATGTTTGTTTTACCAAACCAACTCACATAGTCTTGATTCTTTAGGTAGAACTGGCCTAACTCTGATACCTCTTTTTCATGACCCATACAATGGGGCCCATGATCTGACTACCCCAAGCCTGCCTTCAATAGGCGAGACGGTGGTAACTACCAACAAGTAGCCATATCCCAAAAATGGGAGGCATTTTCTTATGTACTTCTACACGTGAAAACATCTACGAGAAAAAGGTATTAAACATAAAACACTAAGTAAACATGCTTTAAAACCAATAAAATTCGGACAAACAGTAACAATACTAATCTAGAATGCAAATATGGCAATAATACAATCCCAAACATAAGAAAAAGTAAAATCTCATGAAATTCATCTTTATAATTCCATACATGAAGTATAGGTACACAAATAGCTATCTAAATATACTAATGTATACCTTATCGATTAGACAACTCTCTAATCACTGCCTTTCCCTAGTCCACCAAGGACCCCATCAACGTGTCGATCATCTGCACAAGACTTGACAGATGCGGTCATAGCCCATGTATGGGTAAGTAAAACAGTACTCAGTAGGGACCCCAAAACCAAAATAGAAATTCCACTAAAGAATGACCCAAGTAATACCTCAACGTAAACACATGAAGTAAACAACTAAGGAAACACATGATGTACACCACAATAGAAACATACAAAGTATAGTTGATATAGTCATCTCACATAGGTATATGTCTAAAACATGAAGAGTAGTGTTTTCAGTACTTTTCCATAGGTCCCTAATTCAATATAACACTATAAGTGTTGAAGGAGTAGGAGGAATTGATATAACATGGAGCTTCAATGGTGCACGGACCATCGATGGCACCCTGAGCATCAATGAGGCATGGAGCGTCGATGTTTCCCAAAGTATCGATGGTGATTGGGGCATAAATGGCCTATAGAACGTCGATGGAACATGGAGTTTCCATGTAACATAGAGTGTTTATGGATTATGGAGCATTTATGGGTCAATCATCACCCAAGTAACATAGTCACCAAGATCATATAGTCATAGCTTGTAGTAGGATTCCACTCATAGGGAACTTGTTTTGGGAGAACCTACTACTGAAGGAATTTTTTCTTATTGCATATTCCACAAAGAATCCTCTTGAGTATCTCAAAAAAAACCGTCTAGTTTGAAGTGTACCAAATTCAAAAAATGACTTTTCAAACAGACACATTATTTTAATAATGTGGACCAACTAGTTAAAGGGGTCTAGTCCGGTCCTAGTTTGACTTGACCCGACCCAGTTCAGGTTGACCAGATCTGACCTGATAAGTTTAGGCCTTCCAGAATTGGACAAATTCTCCAATATTGTATGTGTTTTATAGAATTGCTCTGCTCCACCAAAAACGGTCCACCCTGGCCATGTCCCCCAAGTCCACATGGTTTTTTGACCGTGTGGCCAGCTTTCTCCCTAGTTCATGCATCTGGCTGTAACCACAGGTTTCTCTTTCGAAACATCTTTGAGTCATGTCCTATTGAATCCATTGTAGGATCCTCTAATACGGTCCTCTTTGACTACGTCTTTCCACTACCAAAGATGGCCCTTCTGGCACACCATTTCTATTATTCCTTGCCTAGTCCAGCCGTACCTATTGGACTGGTGTTTTCCCCACTATCATCCACCCCACCATTCTCTACCTGAGTCGGCCAAACCCAGTTCTTCTGGCCACTGCCTTGCGTATCCACCACCTAATAGAGCTGGAGGATCACACCCCCAGTTCTCAAATCATTGCACTTTGTATTCATGGTTTAATGATAAACTGATTATTGGTCATGAGAAATGAAGAAATAGAAATGCAAGAGATTGGGGGAAAGAGAACCGGAACATGAAATTCCAATTAGACTGATCTTGTCCTTTTTCATGTCAAACATGATACAATTATGTTTTAATGTTTAACAAAGAACAATAAAATTGTATTAAAAAAGGTTTAGCATCACTTTAGTCGCTGCAATAATGATATTCGTCCCATAAGAACGAACGAACTACAAATCAATATGCTCATGGGTGGATTCATTTTCATTATTATGATCATAGAGGAAAAAGGAAATAACTGATAAATCAATTACCTAACTTGAGTTTGGATTAATCCTTGATGATAATTTGGTTCAATGTCATCGTGGATCCTCAATCAGCAAATGTTTATCATTATTCATTAGAGAGGTTTCCGTCTCCTTGCCTCAAGGGAATTTCCAATATAATGGTGATATCCCCGGACTCCGGACAATATGTATTAATTAAATTATATTATCACAATTTAAAATAAAACATTTTAATTAGAACATTTTAATGATCGTTATATCTAATTTATAACTTTCACAGTCGACTCATGACTATCAATGTTATGCCTCAGCTAAGGTAACGTCGTTGTTCTGAATGAAACGGTGAGCTCAAATTTCTAATTTTCTATCCCTTTTGGAATGAATTACTATTTGAGTATGAAACCTCATGTGATATTCTTTAAAGACATAAAATTTTCACTGTATCATTCCAAGAACACCGGGCCTCAGAATCTCTTGATGTCCCAGTGTCTTGTTTATGAATATTCCGAATGTATTAATAAAAATACAACAAGAGAAATTACAAATCATTATATTTTTTTAATCATAATTAGAACACTATTTAATAAATGTTTCATATTGTAGAATCCCTAAATCGGAAAAATGATATAATAAATATGTTAAGAAAACATCCACTTGATTAGAGAGATAGGGATGTGTGAAGTTCATCTAGAAGAACACATACTGGGTTTAAAATAGAATAAAAAAGTTGGGAAGTGAAAACAAGTCTATTGAGGAGAATTTTAACTCTAAAAAACTAATATATATTGATAGTGAATGTATCGAGAAGAAAGATAATGACCAAAATTCCATAAATCCAATATAAGTAAAATACCTATAATTCATTAAAAATGAAGGAAGGATTTTAAGATTTTATTTCACTATCCTTTTCTTAATAATGAATAATTTTCATGAGAATATATATTTACATAATTTAATCCCATTTCATAAGCTCAATCGTGTCATTTGGTTGTTCCTTGAAAAATTTTATCTTCAACTCTTACATTATGTGAATAATTTTTATATTCTAATAAATTGACGGTTAATATAATACATTGAAGAATGATTGGTTATAACTTCAATCTATAATAATTATGAAGAACAAAACCGTTGGAATATGTTGTACAACAAGCATAAATAGTTATAAGGAGAAGTAATATATTAACCTCTAAAACCCGATCCAAATCTCAACATAAATGATTCCTTCAATCATTAAACTTATAAAAATCACAAAACAAAAAATTTATAATATAGTTCAATAAATTTCTCAAAAACAACCTAATATTAACCCAAAAAATATCAAAAAGTATCTCATGTTATTCACATAAAAATATGTGATTAAATTAGTCAAATATTTTATTGAAACATGGTAATTAATGGAATTACCCTGAAAACCATAATGAAGAAATAATTTCTTTATCATTCCTTGAATAAATCTATTGACTAATGAATATATTCTATAAATCAAAAAATCATGTAAACTAATTTGATGAGAGAAAAGAATACTTTTTCATCAAATCATTAATTAGTTAATATATAATATATTCTATAAATTTAATTTATCCACATCAACCCTATATTTATAAAAAATTAATCACCATTTTATCCAAATAGATAACATATTAAGGATTATATTCCCTTAATCAAAATAACATCATACCGTAAAATCTATTTTCCATGCCATTAGTACCATTTAAACTATTCTTCCCATTAATTAATTTAACACTACTATGGAACAATCCATTGATGTTTTCTTATTATGATAATAAAAGAACCAATGTCAAACAAATTTATTGAATTCCAATACATAAATACATAAATCATTACACAATCATTATAAACCATTAACAAGGATTTTTTGTCTTATCCCATAAAATATATCTTCTTTTATAGGTCATATTTAGTCTCTTAATCATCATCAATATAACTATTATATGTACAACTATTTTGATACTCTTTAGAATAATTATCTTTAGTAATTCAAGTTTCATAATGTTCATACCTTCCACATCTGAAACATTAAACAGTCATTGATATCTTAGAGATCTATTATTCTAAAACATTACATTAACCAATCTTTTTCAAATTTAGACTATAATTACCTATTTTATGTACTATATTTCCAAACTCCAAACATCTTATCATTCTTATGCGACATTTACTTAGGAACTTAATCCCACATTCTCAATGTATAGGAAACAAAACTTTCTTTCCCCAATGATCTCAACCAGCTGATCTCTCAACAAACACTACTGTTTTATTCTTTGTTGAGTCCATGAGTTAATAAAGGTGCATGTTTTTAATCATATGTCATGATAAATGAATAGGTATAATCACAATATCACTCACTCTAGTCAACGTTCCTTTTTTTCCATCTACACATTTTCTCTAACATTCAACATTAATCCAGATCTTTCTTGTTACAAATATTCACTAAAACACAAAAAGCATAGTGTGAGTAGTAAAATTAATAATAGGAAATTAAATAATTGTTAAAAATTAATTATTGAATTTCTGAATAATAAAACCTTATTTTTAATCCATAATGCATTAGTTTATCCAGGGTCTTAAATAGTCTTCATATATTCAAATCCTTCATCATGGTTCATAAATAGTTTTTTAATTTACAATGGATATCCCAAGGCTTTATAAAACTATGGGTGTATTAAGACCCATTTATATTAAAAAATTGACTATAGATTCTATCTTAATTAACCATTTAAAGAGTTATGACCACTTTGTACCTCTATTCTAGACACACATCAACATTTTGTATCCAGAGTGGGATTTAATTTCTTTTAAAACAATGAATATTTTTTTTTGAAAAATCTCTTGAGATATTTTTTTACATTGAGTCATCCTTGTACTTATCATTAGACATATAAAGAGAAATATCAAAATTATTTTCATGTCCAAGATTCCAATGGTTTACTTCACCTATCAAATGATACCAACCGCAGAAATCTAGGATTCACATTCATAAATATTACATCCTTTAAAATGATTACTCATAACATTACATAAAAATATTCTTGGGTGTCATAATGGTTTAGTGTCTTTAAATAATAGTTATTAAATTTTATTATTTAGTGAAATATATTCAATGATTGCAATAAATATCCTACCACATAGTAAATTTTACATAAAAACCTACCTAAAATTATTCTTCAAAACATGGGGAAAGAAAATTTAAGATTGGGTGAGCTCACGGGATTAATAAATGTAAATAAGAATAAATAAATAAGCATAAAAAGAATAAGGGTATGAGAACATGAAAATAAGATATGAAACCCATTACCTGAATATCATAAATAAAAAATTTGATTAATGGAGTAAATATTATAATTTCAAAACACATGAATCATATAGAAATAAAAGGACATGATCTAGGAGGAAATGATTTTTTTAATACATGGAATTATAACAAACAAGTAAGAATATGAAATCATTTTTGTAATAGTACTGGCTTACTACCAAGGTTATCATAGTGGAATGGGTTTTATCTCCAAACCATTATACAAGTCAGGGTATACTCCCTAGACTATCAAATAGGAATTATTACATTAGTAAAACAGGTTCTATCCAACTTCAATACCAATATATCTCATTATATATAAATATCTACTCATGTCATGGGAGAGAGATATAGGACTCCCCCATCCCATTTTGAAAATCAAATGTATGTGTTACAAAAAATTATAAAACGTTCTTCATATCCTACCCCATAAAGTGTAATGGGTTTCATTATCAATTTATTATATCATAACATATAGAAATGAGATAAGTTTCACAATAATGGTACCATTTAATTATATTATAACCATTTAAAATAAGCTTGTTACAAAATAATTTTGATATAGTATAACCCTTTGAATAGATTCAGGTTTCAAAAAAATCCTTCCATAATAAACACAATCAATTCAAATAAGTAATAAAAATAGTATCCTTGGATCATATCTCTAGTAATATATAGGTAACCTTTGAATATGTCCTCATAGATAGAATATTATTTTAAAATACAATAGGAACCGTTCTCGAGGAAAGTGACTTTTCTTTAAAAATAATACTAGAAAACTAAATAATTATAGAATAATTTTTGTAACTAATTTTTAATGAAATTATACATTGATACTTATAGTGGATGCTTTGAAATTTATTTAAATAATTTCTAGAAGAAACTATACGTTATTCATTGAAAACATGTTTATAAAACATAAAACATTTTGAAAATAATTGTCTATCGATTTAACTTTAAAAATATAGACTAAAATATTTAAATATCATTGAAAACATTCTTTAAAAAAATTACCTTTTCTCATTGTAAAAAAATATTAAAAACTAAAAATATTCAAAATAATTTTCTTTCAACATAACATTGGAACATATAAATTAATCCTTAAAGATAATGAAAAACATCTCTTATAGAAAATGCCCTTTAAATTTTAAAAATAATTTTTCAAAATTAATAATTCTTCATTCATTATATATTTTGTTAATTTAAAAATAGTATTTTAAAAATATAATGGATTCATTAATAAAATTATTTTTTCAAGATAGTTGAAAATACTATTTATTCTATAATCCTTGAAAAATTATTCTTTTTTACATTTTCAGTAAAGGTGAAATGTGTATTGTTTTTAAAATTACATGGATTTTCAATTAATAAATTATGGAATGTAATACATGTTAAAAATAAAAATCTTTAAAAAATACATTTATTAATTTTAAAAATATGTTTGAATACATTTTTATGCACATAGTTTTGGAATAAAATGGTCTTTTAAGTGAAGAGAGAAAAAAGATGATTGTTTATAATGACATTATTTTGAGATATTAAGTATATAAAGAGATAATAACTAAGAGGATAGAGGTATTATATTTAAAAAATGGTATAATAATAAAATTCATGAGTTTGTTTACAACATATCATCATATTTCCTCATTATAGGGAGAATTGAAAACAATCCTAATTGTAACACAAAACCCTTACAACTTTGGTAACATTGAATCAAAATTTAAAAAAATTATAAAAATTATAAAATTAAAATATATAGATTCATGATATAAAATTTAAATGGGGCAGTATGTAAACCTCATAGAGAAGATAGTTGCGTAAAAAAATATATGTCTCCAAGAAGTCAATTATAGACCAAAAATCCTTATCACTTTGTTAACATTTGAATTGTAATCCCGATGAAAGAAAAATAATTAAATGAATTTTTAGATCCTCTATATTCTGATGATAAATATAATAAAATAATTTTATGGGATGTATATACACAACAAAAAAGAAACATGTGGTGAATATGAATTTTATCTCTAAAAATTAAATGTGAGATCGTAATCCCTATCCATAAGTCTCGAATTACAACATACACATTCAAACATCTTTTTTTAATAAATTTCAGATTATTATATTTCTACTAATATATATATATATATATATATATATTTATTCCATATATTCTTTAATTTTGAACTTTTATAACACATTTATTTATAATTTCATGTTATAGTTATGTTTCAGGAAATAACTAGTTTGTCTTTTGTGTATGTTTTTATTATTTTTTATTTTTGGTTATCATAAATTGATCATGGTTTCATAATATATAGTATTATAGGTTTATTTATATTTATCAATACGATATATATATATATATAATTAAATACCTCATTCATGGAGATTGTAGGTCTTACCTTTGCATGAACGTTGATTCAATTTTTTTAACGAATTAAACAAAGGAATGATTAATAATATATTATCATTAAATAATAATTTTTATTTCATATATAACCCTAATATTAGTTAAATAATCGATAATAACCATCAAAGAAAATCATTTTTGGAAAACAATTCACTACACTTTTCCCGAATGTAGTGTGTTGTTCACACGGAGAACGTTATCATATTCCCCACATAATGGGAAGTAAGAAGTTAAGTGTGATATTATAACTAAGTAAGTATAATTATGTTAAAAATATAACATATAATAATATAATATAATTGATTTATCATCTATGTATAATAGAAATGAAAAACACATCGCACTGTATTATGAGGGTGTAGTCCACTGTATAAATGAGAATCATTATTGTTTTCCCAAAGGGTTCAAATACAAGTAGTTAGATGAGGTATTTTAATTAAATATATAAAATAATATCATATTTATTATATTTAATCATTAAATACATCATTATATCCAGCCATGGGTAGTAAATATGGAAAAAGAATAATATGAATTCACAAAGAGGAAGTCCAATGTACACATGAACAATGATTATATAACCCATTTGATAGAAGTTGATATGAATATATATTTTTACAATAACATAACAATATATCAGTATATTTAATATACAAAGGTTTTTATATCATCACAATTTAGAAATAATTTAATTAGTTGGTGGACAAAATAAAATAATACACTTTTTTAAAAATGTTACATATATTTCTGACACCTTATTTTGGTTTGCAGCAAATTTATTTTGAGGGTGGATTAATGAAAAATATATGGATTATAGAATGACATTAAGGAAGAATTGTTGTTATTTTTATAGTTATTTTCTGAGAAAAAAAAATCCATTTATGGTGTTATGTTTAGAGGATAAGGGTTAGACTTTTATAAAGGAGGTGACATGCTTAATTGTAATTTATTAAAATAAAAAGGTGTACCCACATTTTTCACATGAAATAAGGAAAAAAATCTAAAATTATAGAAAAAATAAAAAATGTGTATGAAATATTCCTATTTAATGGATTTTTGAAATGATTTAGTTCATTTCTAACCCTAATATTTTATATTTAACCACCAATAAATAAATGGGTACCTTAAATATGTTAAATATTTTTAATTTTTATATCATATATTTTAGTCCGAAATTATGTTGAAATTATTAGATAATCTAAATATTTTTTATTCCAAATATAGAATCCATTTTCAAAAAATTAAAATCATTAGAGTGGAAAATTTTAATTTAAAATTAATGATACTGTCATGAAGAGAATACAGTTTTTCAACAAAAAATGGTCAAATGTTTAAAAAAATTAAATGTAAAGATTCAATATGAAATTTATTATAATGACCTAAATTGGATTATTTGACATATAATTGATCCAATTTTACCATTTAAACCATTTTAATATAAATTTAATGTTTTTATATACACAAAAAATTAGAATTCATAACCATAATTATCATTTTTAACTATCCATAAAAAAAATTATATTCACATTAAATTAAAAAAAATCACCATATTATAATTTAGACATGATAATTTCAAATTTTCATTTGATTTTTTAGATACATTTTTTAATTGTAAATAAACATAAATCTTACAAATAAGTTCAAAAAAATGATATAACTAATTTTTAGAAAGATACACTTTTAAATAAAAAGGATTGTTTTATTTATATATCACTCATAAAAAACATAATTTGAATATTAGAACATTATATTAAATATATAATATGAAAATATAATTAAAATGATTCATAAAACATGACTTATTTAATATATTTAAATAAATTGTGAATTTATGCTTACATTTTTTCAAAAAAAATTAGTTAATTTATTTTCAAATTGTTTTTATTTCATTTATAAATATTTTGTAACTAAATAATTCATCATATATTTTAATATATTAATTAATCTTATTCATAAACACGATACCAATTCCTAACTAATATACTATCATATTAAATTATAATATTTTAATAGTATATATTGATTTATTTAAACACATTATGGTGTATAATACAAGGTAAACACAATGTAGAATGTAACATAAGATAAACTTTGTACTTCTTGTAATGTATGATAAACTCGGTGATATAGGATATAGAAAATTAAAAAATATATATATATTTACTTGAAAAAAGATATCTTAAAAAACATAGGGTGTTGAAATTTATTAAATGTAAAGAGGTGGATACATATATGTCACCCATTTTATATTGTTAAAAAATAGTATAGTAATGAAATATATACTACACCTCTAAATTTATTCAAATAATTCATCTAAATAACCAATTTAAAGGAAACAAAATAACTATGATATCAATTTTTTAGTATAAATTACTATAGAAACTATCATAAATCAAAAATAAATAATAAATAAGGTACAATCAATATAGGAAGTTACATATATGAAAACATTTTCTATTTAACTAATAACATTAATATCATGATTAGATACAGAATAATTAGATTTTTAATTTGAATAACTAATCACAAATGTAACATAATCAATAAACTAATAAGGAAATGTATCTGGAAAAATTATCAATGAAAAAATCGCATAGATAATAATAATAACGAAAATATAAATCAAATAAATGTTTTATTATTAAAAATCATGATCTCAAGCATCATAATAACAAATCTATCAAGAATATTTTTCAAGATAGCTTATCTTTTTCATAAATATTCAACTAAAACCAATTTAAATAAAAAAATATAACTACATCGTCTCATGAGAATACATATTCATCAAGGGGATATCTATAATTAGGAACCACACATAATAGTTTTTCCAAGAAATTAGTTATATATCAAGTTATCAATTTAATTAATGAACAATATTCATTATAAAAAAATATCGATATTTAGTATAGAGTGAAAATTTTAAGAAACTCCTAATTAGTAAAATAACATAAAAATTAAAAATAATCTATACCAATGGTATATGGTTTAGAATATAAAAATATCCATGATACCAGAAATATATATATTTATGGTAAATTTAATATCCAGTGAAAAATAATCAAAATAAATTGATTATTTCAAGGTAACCTTTAAATTTTAAAACCTTTAAGAGTAAACATTTAAAGAAACATTAATTGTCCTTAATAAATATGTATTCATGTAAAAATCATCTAATTGAGTTCAAATACAATATATAAAATTAAATAGTATAATATTAAAAATATATATCAATGTAATGTAAATTTAAGTGAAATAACTTCCAATGGTAATAATGTTGAACTATAAATTAATAAATTAATTTATTATGTGTATCACATGTAATTTGACATTGTAACATCCTCTAATTCTAAGTGATATCTACTATGAAATTAATTTAAATTCATTGAATGATTTTGTTACATGAATTGAAAACATTAACATGTGTTTTATTCAACCCCATGTTTATCTTCAGTTTCATAGAACATTGATTTTCATGGATAACTTATGCTACACACAAGGCCATGTCTTACCAGACAAAAATATACTAATAATTTTATTTATTTAAAACAATTTTAATCTTTAAGAAATTGGAATGGAAATAATTAATATTATTAACTAGATTATGAATATATTGTTACTCATATTTATCTAATTATCCATTTTCTGATCAATTAATTAGAAATTTAAAAAATCAATTGAATGGAAATGATGTGCTTCGAGGACTAACTATTTTTATTCCCACATTAGAATTTTATTTTAAAAATTTTAATTAATCAATATTAGTTAAAGATATTAATTAAATATATGTTTAATATCTTTAATAAAAAAATTTACATTATTTTAATATATTTTATAGGAATCATGTCAAAACAAATAAATTTTTAATCTTTTAAAGTGTGTATTTTTTTAAAAGGTAATTTTAATTTCGTTCCATGGTAGAATTTCATTAAATATTAATTTTTTAAATTTTAAAATATTAATTTTTAAAAAAAAAATTGAAATTTTTTTTAAAAAAATATATACTTTTTGTGATTTTTTGTTTTTATAAGTGAATTAGCAGATTTTTCTGAATAGTAAATAACACTGAATTTTAACAAAATACTAATTTTCCATCCAATAAATATATTGTGTAAAAGGTTATATTTATTTGTTTTAATTTATAATTATATAAATTTAATAACATTTAAAACAATTTAAGATATTTTAATTACTTTCATATACATTTTAGATATAAAATGTAGTATCCTTTTGAACATTTTCGCTTTAAACCCCTCTTTTTCTTCCCATCTAAAAGATTAATATTAAATTAATTTCTAAAAATTATGTGATTTTCATTTTTAAAAAGGGATTCCATATTTAGAGTCATAATAATTTCTAATTACAAATAGTTATAACTTAGTGTTTTATAAAAATATTTGTGAAATTAATTAAAATTAATTACAATGATTAAGAAAAAAATGAGATTACTCATTTGTTAAACATTAATCTTAAGGGCCATAATTACCTAGAAACATGTCCAACAAAATTTATGGACACTAATAGACCATATATATTTATGAATATAATTTTTATCATTATTGGAGGCACATAAAGTAATGGATTCCTTCCTATCCGATTTACCATTTTAAATTTACTAGAATTACACTCCTCCACTATAAAAAGGAATCCACCATCGCACTCTACTTACACCTCCAAATACATTTTTATTGTCATAAAAAATACAAAATAAACTAAAATCATCGTTTATATCATCCTAGAATCCTATATTTGGGAATAAGTCAACCTAAACAAGTCCTTTATTGAAAAATAAATGGATTTACTAGAAAAACGTGGTAAAATTATTTAATGAGAACATTTGTTTTATTTAATTATCAACCCATTATATTATTATTATTCCATGGTTATAAAATAAACAATGAATCCTCAATATAATTATATTTTTTTATTTTAATATTTTTTCCTAAACATTAACACACATCAATCAATTTAAAAAACAAATAATCATTTGTGTGTATGACAGACTAACATCTCACAAACTGATGTTATTCATTCTCACATTACCAAATTTCAAGGGTATGAATAATGGTGTAATTACTTATTTTCTATGATATCAATGGTATTTATGATGTATTTATGTTTATATAATTATTATATAACACATACATTTATATTTTCCTTCTGTGGAAATATGATAACATCATTTGTGGATGTGTGGACTCATGCCTCCTCAAAATTAAAATATTTGGGAACTAGTTATATGTAATGTACTAAGGATGGGTTTAATGAAAATATATTATTTAAATGAAATATTTATGATATTCATAATTTGAATTACATATCTAGTCATAAGATTTATCATTTTATTCTTTTTATTTCACAAAATAAAAAGTGATAGCATTGTTCGTGGATGTGTGGACTATCGCCTCCTCGAAGCGATGTTATTATTCATGTTTCATCACCACATAGAAAAAATTATACATATATATATATGTGTGTGTGTGTGTGTGTGTCTAAATTAGTAAATATTATTTTATTTATGATATAAGTATCATTCATTATTGCTAAAAATCTCTTACTAACATTCCATAATAATCATTGAAATATGGCAATGTAACTCATGCGTCCATATGGCCTACCCTATACATGATATTAATGTTGGTTCATTATTCAAAAAAATATTTCATTTCTGAATTTAAAATTATAATTTATGCTAGAAAAATCATAATAATTTAATGTTTATTATTCTGTAGATTTTTTAATAATTACCTCATATAGTATAGTCTACATATCAAATCAGTTTTGAAACATAAGCCAAATGTGGTCAAAACATCTGAATAAAATATTATTGATTATGTAACTAAATTTAACATTTTATAATGAAAAAAATAATGTAGAAAATTTAAATGGGTTTTAGTTAAGTAGATAATAAAATAATTTTACTATGATGGAATATAGAGTACATTTATAATAAACCAGACTAAAGGTAGGGTATTTTTTAACTCCATTTCATTCATTTGTATAATTTTTTTTATTTATTATGTTATACCATAAATATGTGTGAAATTACCAATTACATTTTAATAAATTATTTCCAGTTTTATTTTGTGGATTTACGTTTTTTCCACATAATTACATCATTGATTTATCGTCACACCAATGTTATGATATTTGTAAGAGGTTTCATATCAATATCATTTCATTGAGGAATGTCATGATTTTATGCTCCCTAATTTTTTTATAATGTGTATATACATCAATTAAACATGTTATATCCTGAATTTAATTTAATTCATGTAACTAAATGTTTCAATTGATTTTATTCTTTCGTGTATCACATTAATCAAATGTTACTCATATAGTGAGGGTTTTTCTTGTCTCACATTTATTTCTGTGAGATATATTCCATATTCACCCCTAATTTTTACTATGTGGTGTGTATATTAGAAATTAATTTATTTTAAGATTATCTTCCTCCAATTTATTGGGTTTTACATATCCTTTTTTGGAACTCTCTTTTATTGGGTTTCCAGTTTCAATATTAAAAATGCTATAATTTCTTTAAATCCCAATTTGCCTTATTTAGATGTATTTTAGGTTTTATACCAATCTTATTTTATGATGTGTTTATACATATCCATTTATAGGATATATCTTGAATATTTTTGTACTATTGATTTTATATGTTTCATTTAATGGCATTCATTCATGGGGATTATGCTTCAAATATTTCAAGGTGGTATGAGACACATTGGAATGATTTAAATTATATTTCCTTATGAGGGGTTTTTATTATATTTTAATGTTATTTCTATTAACCAATGTTAACAACCGTTGTTTTTTATTATCTTAAATTTGGGATAATTTTTATTGATACCATACTCATTCTATTTTGTATAGATTAATATTGGATCAAAGATTTTGAAATGGATTTGTTTTCATTTTCACATTCTAAACATGTTTTGAAAACACTATTATGGAACCCATTTATTTTCCATGGGTAAATCATGATTCATTGAGTTTTTTTTGGAACCCGTTTCTTTTCCACGATTTTATCATGTTATAAAAATATTTTTATTGAACCCATTTATTTTCTATTGGTTTATCTGGTTTCAAAGATATTTCCATGGGTTAATCATGTTCTAAATAAGTTGTTATGTATACCATTTTATTTTTCATGGGTTAATCTTGTTTCAATGTGATTATTATTGAACACATTTATTTTAAATGGTTTAATAATGTTTTAATGATATTTTTATGGAGACCATTTATTTTCTATGGACTAATCATATTTTTGAAGGGATTTTTGTTTACCCTGTTTATTTTTATTACGTTAATCATGTTTCAATGAAATTTTTTTATCCATTTATTTTCAATGGGTAAATCATATTTCAAAGATATTAATAAAAACCCAATTTATTCTCTAGGGGCGGATCGGGTAATAAAAGTTATAATGGTTATTTATATTTGTTATGTAACAATACTTATAAATTTAATATTTTTTTACATGATATAACAATATTTATTGCTTCTATGATAATCCAATGATGGGTGGTTACATGATAAACCAATGACAGGTGGGTCTATGATAGAACTCTAATGCATTGGGTACTAAAGTCAACTGTATAGTTATTACATTTATAAAAGTGAATGTAAGAGTCATGTGAAAATGGATTCCCTTATAAATAAAAGTTTTCCTTATTATTTTTATGGGTTTCAATGTTTCTAATGATTAAGATTTATATCACATGGCTCATTATTGTTGATTCAGATGAATGTTTCCTTTTACATGTTTTCATATATGATAATCTATTTTTTTATTGGTATAATTTCCTTTATGATTCTCTCATTCACATTGATTATGTTATCATACACTTATGAAGTATTATGAACAATGATAAAATGTAATTGTTAATATTTACTTTTACCCCTACTGACCTTCTAAGGTCACCCTTCTTATGCTTATTTTCCCCCTAGTTTTAATGAATTATGTTGAATAGTTTATGTTTATAATGTATTTCAAAATGATGATGTTGATGACCTAATGTGAAATAATAAAATTTGAGTATAATGAGATATTATATTCATCTTTAGAAACCTAGTTTCGTAAAATTACAACTTGATGTGAATTGTTTATATATGATTTTTTCTTAATTCTCTAAAACCATAAACCTATATGAACCACTAGAATTTAATTTATCAAATTTTTCATTTTTTGTTGGATGGTGTTTATGGAAAAAAATGGGTCACATTTATAGGAATCATTACTAGAAATAAAATTTTATATATTTAGTTATAGGATTCTGGAGTTTTGGTTATGGGTTGTTGTAATTGGAATAAATGTTTGGTTTAGATTGATTTTTTGATTATAATGTTTTCATGTAAAGGTATCTTAAGAATTATATATAACATCACAATACTATAGGAATACGTTTGATCATAATTTCAATATCTTAATATATCGTATTTGAGATTTTTATTTAGATAAAATTTTGAGGATATCAATGATGTTTTTGGAGTCATTTTTTAATTTGATGTATTTGGGACACCTATGATCAACATGAAGTTTTTCATGGATAATTTATTCATCATGATAATGGAAAAAGGGGAAATTCTTGTATGTTGGTTGATAACCCATCACATAAAGATTTTTTGTGGGGCTTGAACCCATAACCAAATAATTATAGGGGTTTCATGCACTACCACCAGCCTCAATGATATCTCAGTTAGAATGAATTTTTTCTACATGTTATGATTAAGTTTTTTTCTGAAACACATTGTATTTTATTTTAAGAATAATTGTTTATTTATCCTAGAAGAATATATGATCAAATACTTATAATCAATGGGTTTCAAACATAGTTAATAATTGTTTGAATAATTTTATAGATAGTTATTTTTGGAATAATTTTGTTTAATCATATGGTATTACTCTTGAATATTGAATATTTGTGTTTAATTTGTAGTTTTTATCATTTTTTGAATTATGAAATAATGTTCTAGCCTTTTTTGTTTTGGTCAATTCCTAAAGGCCAGTGGAATATCTAGAATATCCCTTTAATGGTTTGGTAGTTTTTAATGTCTATTTTTTATTCATTGGGAATTAATAATTCATCCTGAATAATCATTGTTTGGATAAAAAAATTGATATTTTGGTTGACATTTATTGAAGGATGAAATTATACCAATCAAGTACATATTTTTTTATTTTTATCTTTGTCTAAATGGTATGATAAATCATTAACATTCGGAAATGGATCTTGAAACAAAAGTATTATCCCAGTTCCTTTGATTCTAATGAACCGATGGTCTTCTAGATCATAAAATAAATTGTGTTTTTTATTCCCTTAACATTACATTGATCATTAAATTTTTTATTATCAATAAACTCAATCACTCTATATAATTATTTACACTTTTCCACCATTCCCACATATGTTCCCTAATGTGGAATTTTTGTTATGTGTAACATCTAATGACATTTATTTATCCCACATATCCTTTTTAAAATGATATTTTATTACCATTTTTATAAATTCTTGTTTCAATAATGTAAATAAAAAATATTAATCCTTTGATAACCAAAATAAATATTAGTAGAGAAATTAATTTTTAGGGGGGTAGTGTGTAACATCTGGTTATTTTAAGAAATTGATTATTTCAAATTAATTTATATTCATTGATATCATTTGTTATAAACAATTCCCAATTTATCATGAATTGTGTTCCACAACAATTTTATCCTGAGTTTCTTGTAACATTGAGTTTCTTTAATAACTTCTGTCACACACAATGCTGATTCTTACCGGACAACAAAATAATATTATTATAATTTAGTAAACATAATATTTATCATATAACCATTTGAATGGAAGAAATGAATCTTATAAAATATATTATTAATTAAATTTTAAATGTTATTATATATTGAATCCTTTTATGACCAATAAAGTATAAATTAAAATAAAAACTCATTGTATATAAATGATGTGATTCGACGATAAAATATTTTTATACCCACAAAACTATTTTCTATCAATAATGAAATTTCATATCTATTAGAATGATATTTATTATATTTATATGAAATATAACTAATAAAATGTTTTTAAAATCATACAATATGTTTTATGATCTTAAACTAAGAACAAATCTATTTTTTTGTGTTAAAATGGAGTATTTTTTTAAATGGTTGTTTTGCCACCTTTTAATATAAGACATGCATTAAAAATAAATTTTGACAATTTTATAATTTATATTTTATCAAATAATTTTTTTTAATAAATAAATTCAAAATTTAATTGGGGTCAATTTTTTGTAATTTTATGACAACATTCTTATATTAACGACAACTGAATGCCACTATTTTTTTATTGAAAACAACTTTTTAATATAAATAAATTAAAATGATAAATTATATATTTAAATTTTTTTATAGTATAAATAGATCATTTTTGTATCATTTATTCCAATTAATCTAATTATAATCATTTTCATAGTGATTTAACATATAATAACATAAAAAACAATATAACATTTTCATTTTAAAAACCCTATTTGTCATCTCATATGTGAGGTTAATTTTAAATTAATTTATTCCCCTTCCGTATTTGAATTTGGAAAAATGGATTCCAAATTTGGAAACTAAAGACTATAAATATTATAAAAAGGTGAACTTTGAAGTGCCCAGATCAGTGTGAATCACTGAGAGGTGGAGGGGGTGAATCAGTGATCCTTTAAAACTTTTTACTAATTGATTCTTAATCAATTAATCCTCTATGGCTTGTTAAGGCCTCGATCCACTCTTCTTGTATCTCTCAACTTTCCACGAATGATGCAGTAAATGTAAAGGCACTGGACACAAGGATTTACAAGGTTCGGCACCAAAGGCCTACGTCCTTGCCATGTTGGTTATACGCCCCAACATGGTTTCTCCCATTATAATCTGTTAGTATTACAATGGTCGATACAGAGTCCCACTGTATCTCTCCGGAGTCCCACAGGAGGGTCTTTATACTGCGTCCCACAGTGTTACCAGAGTCCCACTGGCCTGCTCCAGAATCCCACTGAAGACTTCTTCCACCCTGAGTCTCACAGGGGGCTTCTCCTGGCTCCTCGAGTCACACGAGTTGCTCTTCTTCTTGTTCAGCTCTTCAAGTATCTTCAGCAGCCTGGGATAAAGACTGTTGGCCTTGCTCTGTACCTCTGATCACTTGAGTTGATCAGGTCTTCTCGTCTTGCTCAGGATTTATCTCCTTCTTCTCAGGATGACCTGGCCTCTCTCCAATTACTGAATACTCAGACAATTGATGTCTTTAACTTCAGTCTGGTCCAGTCTCACTTCACATCAACTTCATGCACTGAATTCATGGAAACACTGAATCCTCATTCACTGACTGCATGATCATCTCAATTTCTTCAAGATCCTCTGGTCTTGGTCAACTCAAATGCACACTCACTGATTTGAACATTGATTACGTGCGCATGTGCATGCATGCATGCATGCACTTCCCCTTTCCTCTTCTTGGTGCAGTAGACCCACAAAGGGTGTAACACTTTAAGCACACACCAACTTCTCAAACTTCACACACTTTATTCAATTTGTCTACACACTTAGATTGTGTGTTCTACAATAGTGTGAGAGTCCCCTTCTCTTTCTTCTTAGTGTGTACAATTTAGTTTGCACACACACTAAGGTTTGGCCTTGTTGTCTTTTTTCACACACTTGTTTCACTTTGCACACACTTGAGACTTGGCCTCCTCTCTTCTGTTTAACACCCACAACCCATTTTTTTAGTTCATTTAGGTGTAAGCCTCAGCCTTCTTGTTTTGCACATACACCACTACGGTGTGTTCTTTCACTTCACACAAGGCACTAAGGCCTCGGCATTCCTCTTCACTTGCCACACACACAACTTGGTGTAGTTCTTGGCCTCTCCTTCATGCACACCCCAAAGGCTACTTCCTCTTCTTCAAATGCACACAGAAAGTGTGTTCTTCAATTAGGCACAACCATAAGGTATGGCCTCGGGTTCTCCTTGCACACACAAAACTGTAGGGTCCTCTTACTCTATTTGCACACACACACTAGGATTGCACTCCACTATTCATTAAGAGCCGCACAAGGTTCACTTGGATCCAAGGCTACACGGGCGCGCAGGGTGCAAGGTGCAACCAGCCTTGGGCGAGAAAGGTTGCTACTACCTCGGGTGTGCAAGGTGCAACACCGCGGGGCACGCAAGTGCAACAGCGCGCAGGTGCTACTGCCGCGGGTACTTCCTGCCGCGCAAGGAGTAGGCGCGCAGGGAACACTTCACCTCCTTCTTCTTGTCGCGCAAAGGAGTTGCACGCAAGGAACACCTTCAAAGCCTCAGGTGGCTTCGGGACAACATCCGCGCAAGTAATTTGCGTGGTGGCTCCTTTCTTCGTGAGGCAGTGAGCACTCATAGATCTTCAAAGTTTTAGCACATCAGCAAGCAACACTGATGCACGTGCCTCTCTTTTTATAGGCAGAGGGCCTCTGTTCAATCCGTGTGGATAAACATTTGAATCCCCGAAGTTTTCGGGTATTTCAAGATTTTGCAAATCGTGATTTTCTCCTCGGTTCACCGCGGGTTCTCCTTCTATATTTTTCTCCTCTACGTGCATGCGACTTAGAACGCATGCACGGCCTTTGTCTCTTCTATCCCATGCAAAACACGAACAAACCGAGGCCTCGGCACTTCTTTTTCCTTCGGCCTTCATCGAATTTTCTCATTTGTTGCATGCAAGTATATTTTTATGCATGGATGGGTTTGGTTTGGCCAGAAGAGAACGAGGGAGCCTTCAGTTTCGAGAGATACAGCCGAGAGCTCAAAATCGGTGCTCTGGTTGCTCCTGGTTCGACAGAGGCACGCGGGGAGGCTTCGGCCTAGCTTGAAGTTGAGGATGGATGGGGAGCCGTCGGATCGACGATTTGGACAGCTGCGATCAGAATGGTCCGCGGCGGATTAGATGTGCGGCCGAGATCTGGCGCGCGATCAATCGTGCGGCCAGGATCCGCTCCGCGGAAAAATCCCGCGTCCCACATCGAAACGGAGGCCGGTTTTTCTGCGGTTTATCAAATATCCGCTCCCCCCTTCACCGCAATTGAACTTATCCCTACACGGTGCCGCCCCGCACCGTGTTCTCTCTGCGGGCGCGCTCTTGCGCCCACCCCTGCCACTCGGGCGCGCCACTGGCGCCCACTATGCTTGTCATGGGCGTGCTCCTCGCGCCCCTGCTGCACAGGCCTGATCCCCTGCATGGCCCGGGGCTTATACACGGCCCCGGCCTATTGGGCTGGCCCCATGGGATCCCCTTGGGCGTGGTGACCTAGTCCCACATGTGTCTTGGGTTGAACCCTTAAGGCTGGCCCTTGGTGGCTTATTTTTTCTTAAGTATAGAACAAGTCCTTTGTGTAAAAACAAGGTGACCAAGTTCAAATGCCAAATGCCACAACTCTTCTTCTTCATTTCTTCTCTTCTCTTAAGAATTCCTCCATTCATCCTCAACATTTACTTATCAATTAGGAATGGAAATTCTTGAAGGTTCTTCATCAACTGAGCTCCTGAATCACAGAAAATCTCCAATGAGCTTCATTGATCTAATCAGAGATCAATTGGATCTTCTTCACATTCACATGCACTAAGTGTTAGTGCATGGACTTAATTAATCCTCTTCATCCACTTTAGAAGTTGTGGATGGATCTCATTAACTTCCTCATGCATTTTCTTAACAATGCATGGCCTTCTAGAGCGTGTTGTTACATTGTATCTAGTTGATACAAGTTCTTGGAACTTAAAGATCAGTTCAACAATCGTCTGATGTGATGATGCTCCATCATCATTCATTCTTGAAGTGTTGTAACTTAGTATCACCTTGATACAAGTATTGAAACATTATGATCAGTTCTACGATCTTCTGATATACATAGAGAATGTTTCAACCACAACATCCTATGTCACTTAGTGAATCTCCTAAGTGACATGCATCTTAGTACCATGGCCATTCTCCTTTGCTCACCAACACCATCACATCCTTTATCATTCACATATTGACTCTCCTTGACATCCATTCATTCTTTGACATCTTATGATCAACAACATACCTTATTGACAACAAATTCAACACAGTGCACTTCAATCTCCCCCTTTGTATTTGTTGTAAATACCACTAGAGCACATATTGTCAATCCAATCAGTAGAACACATATGAATGGGTCAATATGTGTGTCAATATTTTTACCCCCTTATTGGCAATAAAATGAAAAGGTGTGGTGTGGTTCTCTTCAAAAATATCTCGTCCTCCCTTCGAATAGCATCTTCTTGAAAAGCACTAAGAGAGGGATGATGTCACATGTTCTCTTTAGCAAAGAACCTTTAGTAAATCATCTCTAAGTCTACTTGGGCTAACCCGGTGTAGAAAACAAGAGTGATGTAACCAAGGAACTCAATGATATCCATCATTCACTGTACATGTGAGATCATGCTTCAGGGGTTTGAAATTTTTCAGATATAACAATGAATTGCTAAATCATTCACATACTTCACGAAACTCATTAGAAAGTTCAGTGCAATGATAAAGCTCCCCCTTTCATCCATTTGACTTCAATCAATACTCCCCCTTAATTGTCATGATGAATACAATTAAGAAACAAGGGATGAAAGTATGATTGGAATACCTTCACTTTTCTCAAGATGGTATTAATCTAAGAATCCCATCTTCTTCAGATTGGCTCCCCCTCAAGGGGTGCACTCCATTTTATCCAAACTATCCTCCAGCTGAGAATGATCATCATCATCAATTCCCTACAGTTTTAGCACATGTAAATACAAGTGATTAGGGAATAAGATGTAACCTCCTTGGTTCATCAATGTGAACAACAAGGTTAAGAAGATTCTCTCAACCGAGATGTCCCATTTTCACCATTCTTCACACTTGCACATTTGATCTTCAATGATGTTTGTGCTGGTGTGGATCTCAATACATCTTCATGTGAAATCTTCTTCTTCCCTTTTTCCTTAGCAATTTCCAGAACTTCATCTTCAGCTCTTTGTAGTTCTCTGGCAAGTTGCAACTGATTAGGCCATATGACTAGTAAGTCACTTGGAAGTGTGGCCTCAGTTCTGGAAGTTCCACATGGTTCTTTTGATGCTGTCAAGATACCTTTCTTAGGCAACTTGTTTTCAATCAATCCCTTCTGCTTCTTTTGGATTGACCGTCTGTTTGAGTCCAGTCTTCCTCTATTGAATTTCATGTCTTCTTTACAAAGATCCATGATATGTCCTTTCTTTCCATAGTAGAAGCATTTCTTCTTGGTGGTCCTTCTGGATAAATCACCCTTCTTGGATTTAGACTCCAAGGTCTTCTCTTCCTTTTTCATAGTCTTCTTGGGAGCATCTTCAGCTTTCTTCTGCTTGCTTCCCAAGGATTCTTTCTGAGCCAGGTTCTGTGATCTTTTCCTCTTTTGAGCTCTGGATACAGTTGGAGATTGACATGTATCTATTTGACCACTTTTGCCCACATCCCAGATGTTATCAAGCAATCCGAATCTGTTAGCAGTAAACAGATGTCTCTGGACCTGTGGATGTTGTTTCTTTTCCTCTGGCTTGCTCCCCCTTGGCATGGGATTCCTTTTTTACTTTGACATTCAGTGGATTGTACCAACAATCCTTTGCACAGTGCCCATACTTATTACAACACCAACACTGACCCACAAATCATGACCTCTTCAGTCCTTCTGATTGTTGGGTACTTTTCTTGACTTGCTGTGTTGTTTCAGGAGAGCTCTCTTTCTTCATTGTCTTCATTCATACTTGTTTGGAATTAGTCTTCCATCCTGGACTTTTTGTGGAAACACATTTAGAAACATGAGTACAAGATGGGATGGATGGTACCTTCTTTTTAGAAGTTGTTTCCCATTTATTAGAGGATGTCTTTCTCTTAGAATCATCCTTCTCAAAGCTCACTTGAGTAGCAACATTTCTTATTTCAGCTGACTGGGAGGTTTCAGCTTTGGGTGATTGCAGATTTTTCAATATCACCTCTAGTTCTAAGCATTTCATGTTAAGGGAGTTCTTATCATCCTCAACAGTTCTTAGCCTTCCTTCCCAATTTTCTTTCAGCTGTTCTAACTGGTCTTCATGCACCTTCTTCATTTCTTGTAATGAATTGTCAAGCTCCTTCACCCTGTTTACTTTGTCTTCAAGTTGATCATCTATGACATTCATTGAAACTTTGTGCAATTTTTCCAGTGCATGGAAAACTTCTTTGACCATTGTCTTAAATAATTCTTTCTCAAAAAGGCTTCTTTGCAATTCTTCACAAGTATCTTCATATCTTTCATTGCAAAGAGAAACAGTTTCATCTTTAGCCTTCACCAGCTTTCTGAGAGTGTTGGTTATGCCAACCATTTTTGCTAATTGGAATTCCAGAGAATTGGCTTCATCTTCTAGCTGTAATTTTTCTTCTTGAAGATCAAGGATGCTTGTAGCTATACACATTGTCACTTCCTTTGGGACTGTCTTCTCAAGATATTTAATTGCATTTAGAAGATCATTGTTCCTTCCATCTTCATCACAGCTAGAGCAGGCTTCATCAGAAGAATGATAAAAGGAATTGTCATCTGATGTGACTTTCACATGTCTTTACATAGAAGGAGTTTCTCTGATTGCAACAACCTTATTCTTCATCTTCTTTGCCTGTTTCTTCATTCTGTTTTTCAGAGTCTTGGCAGATATCTCCATTTGAGGCTGTTCTTTCATTTCCTCAAATCTGCACTCCATATAGACTCTCTTGGATATTTTAGAGGTAACCTTTTCTCTGATACCAATTGAAGTTCCCAGATCAGTGTGAATCACTGAGAGGAGGAGGGGGTGAATCAGTGATCCTTTAAAACTTTTTACTAATTGATTCTTAATCAATTAAACCTCTATGGCTTGTTAAGGCCTCGATCCACTCTTCTTGTATCTCTCACCTTTCCACGAATGATGCAGTAAATGTAAAGGCACTGGACACAAGGATTTACAAGGTTCGGCACCAAAGGCCTACGTCCTTTCCATGTTGGTTATACACCCCAACATGGTTTCTCCCATTATAATCTGTTAATATTACAATGGTCGATACAGAGTCCCATTGTATCTCTCTTGAGTCCCACAGGAGGGTCTTTATACTACATCCCACAGTGTTACCAGAGTCCCACTGGCCTGCTCCAGAATCCCACTGAAGACTTCTTCCACCCTGAGTCTCACAGGGGGCTTCTCCTGGCTCCTCGAGTCACTAGAGTAGCTCTTCTTCTTGTTCAGCTCTTCAAGTATCTTCAGCAGCCTGGGATAAAGACTACTGGCCTTGCTCTGTACCTCTGATCACTTGAGTTGATCAGGTCTTCTCGTCTTGCTCAGGATTTATCTCCTTCTTCTCAGGATGACCTGGCCTCTCTCCAATTACTGAATACTCAGACAATTGATGTCTTTAACATCAGTCTGGTCCAGTCTCACTTCACATCAACTTCATGCACTGAATGCATGGCAACTCTGAATCCTCATGCACTGACTGCATGATCTTCTCAATTTCTTCAAGATCCTCTGGTCTTGGTCAACTCAAATGCACACTCACTGATTTGAACTTTGATTACGTGCGCATGTGCATGCATGCATGCATGAAATTCCCCTTTCCTCTTCTTGGTGCAGTAGACCCACAAAGGGTGTAACACTTTAAGCACACACCAACTTCTCAAACTTCACACACTTTATTCAATTTGTCTACACACTTAGATTGTGTGTTCTACAATAGTGTGAGAGTCCTCTTCTCTTTCTTCTTAGTGTGTACAATTTGGTTTGCACACACACTAAGGTTTGGCCTTGTTGTCTTTTTGCACACACTTGTTTCACTTTGCACACACTTGAGACTTGTCCTCCTCTCTTGTGTTTAACACCCACAACCCATTTTGTTTTAGTTCATTTCGGTGTAAGCCTCGGCCTTCTTGTTTTGCACATACACCACTAGGGTGTGTTCTTTCACTTCACACAAGGCACTAAGGCCTCGGCCTTCCTCTTCACTTGCCACACACACAACATGGTGTAGTTCTTGGCCTCTCCTTCTTGCACACCCCAAAGGCTACTTCCTCTTCTTCAAATGCACACACAAAGTGTGTTCTTCAATTAGGCACAACCACAAGGTATTGCCTCGGGTTCTCCTTGCACACACAAAACTGTAGGGTCCTCTTACTCCATTTGCACACACACACTAGGTATGCACTCCACTGTTCTTTAAGAGCCGCACAAGGTTCAATTGGATCCAAGGCTACACGGGCGCGTAGGTTTCAAGGTGAAACCAGCCTTGGGCGAGCAAGGTTTCTACTGCCTCGGGTGTGCAAGGTGCAACACTGCGGGGCGCGCAAGTGCAACAGCGCGCAGGTGCTACTGCCGCAGGTACTTCCTTCCGCGCAAGGAGTAGGCGTTCAGGGAACACTTCACCTCCTTCTTCTTGTCGCGCAAAGGAGTTGCACGCAAGGAACACCTTCAAAGCCTCGGGTGGCTTCGGGACAACAGCCGCGCAAGTAATTTGCATGGTGGATCCTTTCTTCGAGAGGCAGAGAGAACTCACGGATCTTCAAAGTTTCAGCACATCAGCAAGCAACACCGATGCACGAGCCTCTCTTTTTATAGGCAGAGGGCCTTTGTTCAATCGGCATGGATAAACATTTGAATCCCCGAAGTTTTCGGGTATTTCAAGATTTTGAAAATCTTGATTTTCTCCTCAGTTCACCGCGGGTTCTCCTTCTATATTTTTCTCCTCTACATGCATGCGACTTAGAACGCATGCACGGCCTTTTTCTCTTCTATCCCATGCAAAACACGAACACACCGAGGCCTCGGCACTTCGTTTTCCTTCGGCCTTCATCGCATTTTCTCATTTGTTGCATGCAAGTATATTTTTATGCATGGATGGGTTTGGTTTGGCCAGACGAGCACGAGGGAGCCTTCATGTAGAGACCCGAAGCCTGACTTACATGGACATTACATTACATTTGCGGAATACTTAGTACATAACAAAAACACACACAAGGATCGTAATAGTTTAGTGTATTTGGAAACTCGGAACGTAATCTTCTAATCGTGGTGAAAGATCTTCAATATCTCCCAAAAAGATCTTCCCTTTTTTTTACCTAAAACCTTTCTTTATATCCTGGGGAAAAGAAAACATAAAAGGGTGAGCTCAAATGCTCAGTAAGGGTAAACAAAAGAAAAAATCAATCACATCGTATTCATAAGAACATAACATTTTGGAAATCTTAACCTGCAAAAGAGAGTATAATTTCATAACATGGGATAAATCATAGTAGTGAAATGAAATCCCAATAATCATAACATAAAACATTAATCTTTGTGGCATACACACATAATCATAGAGAATCATTTCTTGTTAGTCAAGACTCATTGCCAAGACTATCTTAGTGGACAAAGTCCCTTTCTGAATCGAGTAACCCTCGTTTCAGTCCTGTTTCACTGAACCGGTATAACCTACCGTTCCAGCCCTATCTATCTCATGAGATATGAAATCGTTACCCAATGCATTGGAGGGAGATATAGGTCCCACCCATCTTATAATGAATCCTTTCTTATGTGTGCCACATAATCATACATCATCGCATAACACACGTAACAAAAATGGGATTCTTGAAACATCATGACATCATAAATCAATTCATATAAGATAAAGGAATTCATAAAAATAATTTCATCACAACAGGATCAAATCAATCTAATAATAGGGATAAAAACATAACCCTTTATTATCTTAGATAGAAAATAATTTTTATAAAACACTTGAACTCCATTCTTGAGGAAAATATCCTTTCTTCTTCAAAAACATTTTTCCTTTCATAACATGTCATACGACTTTAAAATAAAAGAATTTGATTAAAAATAAACTTGAAAACTTGTAAAGGAAGCTTCTTGGATTTAATGTTTTAAAAATCCATTCATGCCGTATAAGTTAAAAAAACATTCTTCTCGTAATTTTGTCAGAAAAGTCAAAAAAAGTACCTCGTACGATAAACGACAAAAGATTCCTTTCATATCTTTTACTAAAAACTCACCGAAGGGTAAAATAGGTTTTAAACAATTTTAGGTGAATGGAAATAATATTACATATTGAGGAAACATGGATGTGTATGATAAAATACACCCCAGTAAATTTCAAAGTATAAACAATCTCGGATAAAAATGAGATTGTGATATTTCCCTTACCTTAGGTCCGATTTGCTTCGTAAGTGTCCGAACCTCCTGTATAATGATTTAAATAATGTCATTTACTTATTAAAGAATCATATTCATTGTTATGATATCATATATGGTTCACTTATGACATTATATTACCCGTTCTTTTGTAAATTCCATGTTAAAGAAGCGTTTTGGGTAAAATCGTTTCATTTATCGTAGGTGTTCTGACTTGTTGTTCTTGAAATTATTATTACTTATATCATGATTTACTTACTTCCAGAATATAAAATATGATTTATATATCATATATATTCAGTATATATATATATATAATAGATAGATAAATGAAATGAAAAACACCGTTCATGGAGACGGTAGTCCGTACGTACGCATGAACGTTGTTTTCCTTTCCTTATTGTCTTGAATGGAAGTAAGTAGATGACATTCATATATATACATAAATCCAGTAGCTTTATAATGTCATATATTTCATTATTATTTCTTATATATACTTTATAATCATTCTTTAATGGTTAACATGGAGAATGAATCTCATCGCGTCGTGGAGACGGTAGTCCGTACGTACGCACGAGCGATGATATCATTTCCATAAATATTGAATTGAATTGGAGTGGATTATACAATATATCAGAATCAATATGATGTTGTAATAACTATTTATAGTTATTCTTTACACCATTATACCCATCCATGTAAGGTGGTGGTGGAAAAATAGATTACACCACGGCGTGGAGACGGTATTCCGTACGTACGCACGCGCGGTGATTTCTTTTTCCGTAGGATGGATAGATGGTGAAATAGGGTTGTTTCATACTTATAATAACATATCAGTATATGAGTGATACTGATGTTATTACATCATAATTAAACAACCTAAGAAGAAGAAGTGGAAGAAGAAATAAAGATGAAAGAATTGGTAACGGTAATTACCTCTTCTTTGAAGCGCCTTTTGGAGACCTCCTCTTAGGGAACTAAAATTGGTCTTTGAGGAAGACCAGAACCTCTAGGATGTTTCTAGGGAAGTGAAGAAGAGATTTTGGCAGAGTTTGGCCGAGCTTGAGTGCTCAAATTGGTGTGAGGAGGAAGGGAAGGAGGTGTCCTTTTATAAGGGAGGATAGGGGCACCTTAGGAATATCTCAAAATATTATTTTATATTAAAGTCAAAATCGGTTTATAATGGTTCCAAAGGGTCTTATTTTGAAGCTAAAGTGGGTAGGGGTCTAAATCCTATCAACCAATAAGATTTAGACAAGTTTAGGGTATTATTTTAACCTTATCAATTAGATTTAACTCTAAGTTAAATAATTTAACTTTTACCGTGTCTTTTTGTTTTCTTTCACTGTATGGTTAATACACTTACTATAACATGCCAAACGAACCCCAAATTGTTTATTATTAATATATATATCCTTATCTAAGTCATTTGGCCGAACCTTATATTTTTAGGAATAAAATAACAATTAATAATATAATATTTTATTTAAAAACTATTTTGTGTCAATTTTGACACTATTTGATATATTATTTTTTTGAAAGTCATAACAGAATTATATGTTCGAACCAAGTTGATTAAATCAACACTAATATATCATAGTAACCTATAAAATTAGTGGACTTCATAAAAAGTATCAAATTATTTTTAGTTTGGTGTTTATAACATCAATTATGTCAATATTTCATTAATAAGATTATTACTGCATCATCTTTGTGTCATAAATAAATTAACTTATTTGATGTCTAAAAATTACAAATAAAATACCATTATGTGGGAAATCTTTTTATCTTTCTAATGAATATTTATAGTCTAATTTATCTTATGTATAACCCTATATTAAAAATGTTTTAATAAATAAACATTGATTTTAACTCTTTTAACTCTTCTTTGAATTAAATAATAATAAATGTCCTAATCTAATCCAAGTGGGCCTAAATGGTCATATTTTATTCATAGGGTTGTTTTTGGTCGAATTACACTTATCCAATAGAATTAGGACATGTTTTAGGGTAATATTAATATCATTCTTACCCTTAATTACACTATTTACTTTTAACCGTGGTAAATAAAAGTAAAAAGTTACTATTCACCAAAAATTATTTTCATCTCATTGAACCACATTTTACTTACTGACATCAACCGTGTCTCTCGGATTTTTGAAATTCCATTCACAGAAGCGGTAAAATTAAGTTTTATGAAAAATTCAGTTTTTTTAACTACCACTTAGTAGTTTCACTATTCATCAAAAATTGATGTTTTTCAGAACAATGCCAAAATTTCATCCTAAGCTATATTTCATATTCCGAACTCAAAAATGAAGTCTATTTTTCCAAATTCATAACATAGAGGTTGCATTAATTAATTTTATAATTAAATCCCGTTGTTAAAACAAATAGCGTGTTTTTTAAGAAACAATATCTATCAAAAGATTGACACTAGTTTATAACTGGTTTAAATGTGAAATTACATCCAATGACCAACATTGTATTAAATTGTAAAAATATATTCTAAATACACTTTAAAACCACTCAAATTAATAATTTATCAATATTAATTATTTCGATTAAAAAAGTTGTTTTTAATTAAAATTTAGTAATTTTCACTATTAATCAGAATATGAAAGTTATCTGAAATGTACCAAAATTTCACCTTAGGCTAAATTCGATATTCCGAATCCAAAAATGAAATCCATTTTGAAAAATAAAATTTACAAAATTTCAAAAAGTGGTTATTACTATTCATAACAGCTAGTTTTAATAACATTTTAATAGCATATCGCTGTTTAGTGAAACTCGTTATTGCGTACTACACACGCTATCGAGGAAGGTCGCGATTGCGTGTAATGCAAGGCAAGTCAAGGATGCGTGTTGTGCAAGCTCCTTTTTGTGTTGCGTACAACACAAGACATTAGTGAAATTAAAAAGAATATTTTTCATAAAATCTTGGGCTGTTACATTCTACCACCCTTAAAATGAATTTCACCCTCGAAATTCGTCGGGGTTATAAATGGTTTACTATTTGAAAGTTTATTTAATAGAAACCCACATCGTAAAATGGAATACCAAAACCAATATTTTAAAACAAAAGTATGAAACTTAACGGTTACCCAAATAAACTAATCACTAGGTTTCCACATAGGTGAAAATATGGATATGGAAGAAAAATCTAACCATCATGTTCTGATGGAGAGTGGTAGAGAACATGGCTATGGAAAAGCCAGTAATCACAAAGCCATAAATTTGTGACGATCTAAGGTACCATATGATTCATCAGATATAAGATCACTAGGACAACATTTTTGGTTTTCAAGATCGTTTCCCTAAAGTTAAAGAATTTGAATTAGAATAAATACTTACTTTATGTTGGTAAAACCTCATTGTTGTTCGTTCCTTTAACAATTTCAACTTCATCTCTTAAATAAATGAAGTTGAATTTGTTATTTGGGAAGTGTTAGCAGATCATGTGATAGAATGACGGGTCATTCCATCTGTCTCAAACAAAAGGTTAGCAAAAATTATATACATAAGTCGATCTATAGTGAGATTAATCATATATTGTTCCTAAAATGGACTTATACTTCATATATCATACGGCTTAATATAATAAAACTAGTTTCTACTAAACAGGGACTTCCTGTAGTCCAGTGGTAGGCGATAAAGGCCAGTCGCACTTCAGTTGTGGGTTCGATTCCTACGACCATGTCCGACGCGATGGGTTGTCGCCCGTCCTGCAGGTTGTCCCTTTTTCTAAAACTATATTACTATAACATCCCATCAATAATATCGAAAAAACTTCTATCCTTAAACAATACTAACTTATGTCCAACATAATCCATTCTAATCTTTAGGCTTATCCATAATACTGCAGTCCACTCTCATAATATAGTGAAAACGATTACCAGAGATTTAATACTATCGTTAATCCCCATATATATGTCTTGTTGGTCACATTCCAAACATTCAAAGGCCTTAATCATGTATTCTCTTGAATACATTAGTGAAAACATGAATGCAGTTTAAAGTTAACACTTTCCACATACCAAAATCCTCAAAATTCTATATACTCAAACCATGATATCACTTAGTCCTTATATCAATCATGAGCTCATGAATACTATCAAACATATTAGATTCTCTTTATCCCTTCATTATGCGCATATCATCCACTTTCCAAAAAAAAATATCTGAATAACCTTTCATTGTTACTCATACCATTCATCATAAACATTCAAAACATAAGGAAAGACAACAGTGTAACAATCCTTAGATGTCTTTTTATTCTATAGTACAACATTACACTTGATAAACATGTAATCATTCAACTACCGTCTTAAACCATTGACCGAGCTTCAATAATTCTTTCATCTCACATATCATTTGTAGTCTCTTCATCATCATCAACATAAATACTTCCCATACGACCATACTGGTTATCTTCATGAGACTTTCCCTTAGGGCATTGGTTTGCATAATGCCCGTACATTCAACATTTAAAACATTTAACCATTGTTGATGTCGTAGCAATACCATTATCCTCATCCATGGTGTTAACTGAACCTTTTCCTTTGCACTTACTTGCTTTGTGTCCTTCTTTTCCACACCCAAAGCATCTTCCAGTTCCTTTGAAACATTCTCCTTGATGCCTCTTCCCACATGATTTACATAGGGGAAATTGAACTTTCTTTCCTCTATGATCATCATAAAACACCATCTTTCTCTTGTTAGCCGAGTCAGGAAACTTACCAAATTTTACTTTATTGATCATATTATGAGATTGCTGATTCGGCATAATAATGATGTTTGGACTTCCAAATCCCATTTCACTATGAAGAATATCATTCCATTGTCCATCATATCCTCCATTATCGTGAATCATCTTGTTTCCAGCCATTTTCTAAAACCCAAAAAAGAATAGTGTGAGCGGCAAAAATCATGCTAGGGAAAACAACATAGTAAAGGGGGAGTACCATTAATATCTAACATTTTAGGTTAAATTATAAGATCGTTATCGTAGTTCTAGGATTATATCCTATACGTATACTTATCCTTAGGGACATCCCTAGACATACCTTAGAAATATCTCTAGGGATCTCACTAACGTTTTCGCATCCTAGTTTCCAAAGGTTGACTAAACCTTTCCTCTGATACCAACTGTAGAGACCCGAAGCCTGACTTACATGGACATTACATTACATTTGCGGAATACTTAGTACATAACAAAAACACACACAAGGATCGTAATAGTTTAGTGTCTTTGGAAACTCGGAACGTAATCTTCTAATCGTGGTGAAAGATCTTCAATATCTCCCATAAAGATCTTCCCTTTTTTTTACCTAAAACCTTTCTTTATATCCTGGGGAAAAGAAAACATAAAAGGGTGAGCTCAAATGCTCAGTAAGGGTAAACAAAAGAAAAAATCAATCACATCGTATTCATAAGAACATAACATTTTGGAAATCTTAACCTGCAAAAGAGAGTATAATTTCATAACATGGGATAAATCATAGTAGTGAAATGAAATCCCAATAATCATAACACAAAACATTAATCTTTGTGGCATACACACATAATCATAGAGAATCATTTCTTGTTAGTCCAGACTCATTCCCAAGACTATCTTAGTGGACAAAGTCCCTTTCTGAATCGAGTAACCCTCGTTTCAGTCCTGTTTCACTGAACTGGTAAAACCTACCGTTCCAGCCCTGTCTATCTCATGAGATATGAAATCGTTACCCAATGCATTGGAGGGAGATATAGGTCCCACCCATCTTATAATGAATCCTTTCTTATGTGTGCCACATAATCATACATCATCGCATAACACACATAACAAAAATGGGATTCTTGAAACATCATGACATCATAAATCAATTCATATAAGATAAAGGAATTCATAAAAATAATTTCATCACAACAGGATCAAATCAATGTAATAATAGGGATAAAAACATAACCCTTTATTATCTTAGATAGAAAATAATTTTTATAAAACACTTGAACTCCATTATTGAGGAAAATATCCTTTCTTCTTCAAAAACATTTTTCCTTTCATAACATGTCATACGACATTAAAATAAAAGAAGTTGATTAAAAATAAACTTGAAAACTTGTAAAGGAAGCTTCTTGGATTTAATGTTTTAAAAATCCATTCATGCCGTATAAGTTAAAAAAACATTCTTCTTGTACTTTTGTCAGAAAAGTCAAAAAAAGTACCTCGTACGATAAACGACAAAAGATTCCTTTCACATCTTTTACTAAAAACTCACCGAATGGGTAAAATAGGTTTTAAACAATTTTAGGTTAATGGAAATAATATTACATATTGATGAAACATGGATGTGGATGATAAAATACACCCCAGTAAATTTCAAAGTATAAACAATCTCGGATAAAAATGAGATTGTGATATTTCCCTTACCTTAGGTCCGATTTGCTTCGTAAGTGTCCGAACCTCCTGTATAATGATTTAAATAATGTCATTTACTTATTACAGAATCATATTCATTGTTATGATATCATATATGGTTCACTTATGACATTATATTACCCGTTCTTTTGTAAATTCCATGTTAAAGAAGCGTTTTGGGTAAAATCATTTCATTTATCGTAGGTGTTCTGACTTGTTGTTCTTGACATTATTATTACTTATTTAATGATTTACTTACTTCCAGAATATAAAATATGATTTATATATCATATATATTCAGTATATATATATATATAATAGATAGATAAATGAAATGAAAAACACCGTTCATGGAGACGGTAGTCCGTACGTACGCATGAACGTTGTTTTCCTTTCCTTATTGTCTTGAATGGAAGTAAGTAGATGACATTCATATATATACATAAATCCAGTAGCTTTATAATGTCATATATTTCATTATTATTTCTTATATATACTTTATAATCATTCTTTAATGGTTAACATGGAGATTGAATCTCATCGCGTCGTGGAGACGGTAGTCCGTACGTACGCACGAGCGATGATATCATTTCCATAAATATTGAATTGAATTGGAGTGGATTATACAATATATCAGAATCAATATGATGTTGTAATAACTATTTATAGTTATTCTTTACACCATTATACCCATCCATGTAAGGTGGTGGTGGAAAAATAGATTACACCACGGCGTGGAGACGGTATTCCGTACGTACGCACGCGCGGTGATTTCTTTTTCCGTAGGATGGATAGATGGTGAAATAGGGTTGTTTCATACTTATAATAACATATCAGTATATGAGTGATACTGATGTTATTACTTCATAATGAAACAACCTAAGAAGAAGAAGTGGAGGAAGAAATAAAGATGAAAGAATTGGTAACGGTAATTACCTCTTCTTTGAAGCGCCTTTTGGAGACCTCCTCTTAGGGAACTAAAATTGGTCTTTGAGGAAGACCAGAACCTCTAGGATGTTTCTAGGGAAGTGAAGAAGAGATTTTGGCAGAGTTTGGCCGAGCTTGAGTGCTCAAATTGGTGTGAGGAGGAAGGGGAGGAGGTGTCCTTTTATAAGGGAGGAGAGGGGCACCTTAGGAATATCTCAAAATATTATTTTATATTAAAGTCAAAATCGGTTTATAATGGTTCCAAAGGGTCTTATTTCGAAGCTAAAGTGGGGATGGGTCGAAATACTATCAACCAATAAGATTTAGACAAGTTTAGGGTATTATTTTAACCTTATCAATTAGATTTAACTCTAAGTTAAATAATTTAACTTTTACCGTGTCTTTTTGTTTTCATTCACTGTATGGTTAATAAACTTACTATAACATGCCAAACGAACCCCAAATTGTTTATTATTAATATATATATCCTTATCTAAGTTATTTGGCCGAACCTTAGTTTTTTAGGAATAAAATAACAATTAATAATATAATATTTGATTTAAAAACTATTTTGTGTCAATTTTGACACTATTTGATATATGATTTTTGTGAAAGTCATAACAGAATTATATGTTCGAAAAAAGTTGATTAAATCAACACTAATATATCATAGTAACCTAGAAAATTAGTGGAATTCATAAAAAGTCTCAAATTATATTTAGTTTGGTGTTTATAACATCAATTATGTCAATATTTCATTAATAAGATTATTACTGTATCATCTTTCTGTCATACATAAATTAACTTATAGATGTCTAAAAATTACAAATAAAATACCATTACGTGGGAAATCTTTTTAGCTTTCTAATGAATATTTATAGTCTAATTTATCTTATGTATAACCCTATATTAAAAATGTTTTAGTAAATAAACATTGATTTTAACTCTTTTAACTCTTCTTTGAATTAAATAATAATAAATGTCCTAATCTAATCCAAGTGGGCCTAAATGGTCATATTTTATTCATAGGGTTGTTTTTGGTCGAATTACACTTATCCAATAGAATTAGGACATGTTTTAGGGTAATATTAATATCATTCTTACCCTTAATTACACTATTTACTTTTAACCGTGGTAAATAAAAGTAAAAAGTTACTATTCACCAAAAATTATTTTCATCTCATTGAACCACATTTTACTTACTGACATCAACCGTGTCTCTCGGATTTTTGAAATTCCATTCACAGAAGCGGTAAAATTAAGTTTTATGAAAAATTCAGTTTTTTTAACTACCACTTAGTAGTTTCACTATTCATCAAAAATTGATGTTTTTCAGAACAATGCCAAAATTTCTTCCTAAGCTATATTTCATATTCCGAACTCAAAAATGAAGTCTATTTTTCCAAATTCATAACATAGAGGTTGCATTAATTAATTTTATTATTAAATCCCGCTGTTAAAACAAATAGCGTGTTTTTTAAGAAACAATATCTATCAAAAGATTGACACTAGTTTATAACTGGTTTAAATGTGAAATTACATCCAATGACCAACATTGTATTAAATTGTAAAAATATATTCTAAATACACTTTAAAACCACTCAAATTAATAATTTATCAATATTAATTATTTCGATTAAAAAAGTTGTTTTTAATTAAAATTTAGTAATTTTCACTATTCATCAGAATATGAAAGTTATCTGAAATGTACCAAAATTTCACCTTAGGCTAAATTCGATATTCCGAATCCAAAAATGAAATCCATTTTGAAAAATAAAATTTACAAAATTTCAAAAAGTGGTTATTACTATTCATAACAGCTAGTTTTAATAACATTTTAATAGCATATTGCTGTTTAGTGAAACTCGTTATTGCGTACTACACACGCTATCGAGGAAGGTCGCGATTGCGTGTAATGAAAGGCAAGTCAAGGATGCGTGTTGTGCAAGCTCCTTTTTGTGTTGCGTACAACACAAGACATTAGTGAAATTAAAAAGAATATTTTTCATAAAATCTTGGGCTGTTACATTCTACCCCCCATAAAATGAATTTCACCCTCGAAATTTGTCGGGGTTATAAATGGTTTACTATTCGAAAGTTTATTTAATAGAAACCCACATCGTAAAATGGAATACCAAAACCAATATTTTAAAACAAAAGTATGAAACTTAACGGTTACCCAAATAAACTAATCACTAGGTTTCCACATAGGTGAAAATATGGATATGGAAGAAAAATCTAACCATCATGTTCTGATGGAGAGTGGTAGAGAACATGGCTATGGAAAAGCCAGTAATCACAAAGCCATAAATTTGTGACGATCTAAGGTACCATCTGATTCATCAGATATAAGATCACTAGGACAACATTTTTGGTTTTCAAGATCGTTTCCCTAAAGTTAAAGAATTTGAATTAGAATAAATACTTACTTTATGTTGGTAAAACCTCATTGTTGTTCGTTCCTTTAACAATTTCAACTTCATCTCTTAAATAAATGAAGTTGAATTTGTTATTTGTGAAGTGTTAGCAGATCATGTGATAGAATGACGGGTCATTCCATCTGTCTCAAACAAAAGGTTAGCAAAAATTATATACATAAGTCGATCTATAGTGAGATTAATCATATATTGTTCCTAAAATGGACTTATACTTCATATATCATACGGCTTAATATAATAAAACTAGTTTCTACTAAACAGGGACTTCCTGTAGTCCAGTGGTAGGCGATAAAGGCCAGTCGCACTTCGGTTGTGGGTTCGATTCCTACGACCCTGTCCGACGCGATGGGTTGTCGCCCGTCCTGCAGGTTGTCCCTTTTTCTAAAACTATATTACTATAACATCCCATCAATAATATCGAAAAAACTTCTATCCTTAAACAATACTAACTTATGTCCAACATAATCCATTCTAATCTTTAGGCTTATCCATAATACTGCAGTCCACTCTCATAATATAGTGAAAACGATTACCAGAGATTTAATACTATCGTTAATCCCCATATATATGTCTTGTTGGTCACATTCCAAACATTCAAAGGCCTTAATCATGTATTCTCTTGAATACATTAGTGAAAACATGAATGCAGTTTAAAGTTAACACTTTCCACATACCAAAATCCTCAAAATTCTATATACTCAAATTATAATATCACTTAGTCCTTATATCAATCATGAGCTCATGAATACTATCAAACATATTAGATTCTCTTTATCCCTTCATTATGCGCATATCATCCACTTTCCAAAAAAAAAATATCTGAATAACCTTTCATTGTTACTCATACCATTCATCATAAACATTCAAAACATAAGGAAAGACAACAGTGTAACAATCCTTAGATGTCTTTTTATTCTATAGTACAACATTACACTTGATAAACATGTAATCATTCAACTACCTTCTTAAACCATTGACCGAGCTTCAATAATTCTTTCATCTCACATATCATTTGTAGTCTCTTCATCATCATCAACATAAATACTTCCCATACGACCATACTGGTTATCTTCATGAGACTTTCCCTTAGGGCATTGGTTTGCATAATGCCCGTACATTCCACATTTAAAACATTTAACCATTGTTGATGTCGTAGCAATACCATTATCCTCATCCATGGTGTTAACTGAACCTTTTCCTTTGCACTTACTTGCTTTGTGTCCTTCTTTTCCACACCCAAAGCATCTTCCAGTTCCTTTGAAACATTCTCCTTGATGCCTCTTCCCACATGATTTACATAGGGGAAATTTAACTTTCTTTCCTCTATGATCATCATAAAACACCATCTTTCTCTTGTTAGCCGAGTCAGGAAACTTACCAAATTTTACTTTATTGATCATATTATGAGATTGCTGATTCGGCATAATAATGATGTTTGGACTTCCAAATCCCATTTCACTATGAAGAATATCATTCCATTGTCCATCATATCCTCCATTATCGTGAATCATCTTGTTTCCAGCCATTTTCTAAAACCCAAAAAAGAATAGTGTGAGAGGCAAAAATCATGCTAGGGAAAACAACATAGTAAAGGGGGAGTACCATTAATATCTAACATCTTAGGTTAAATTATAAGATCGTTATCGTAGTTCTAGGATTATATCCTATACGTATACTTATCCTTAGGGACATCCCTAGACATACCTTAGAAATATCTCTAGGGATCTCACTAACGTTTTCGCATCCTAGTTTCCAAAGGTTGACTAAACATTTCCTCTGATACCAACTGTAGAGACCCGAAGCCTGACTTACATGGACATTACATTACATTTGCGGAATACTTAGTACATAACAAAAACACACACAAGGATCGTAATAGTTTAGTGTCTTTGGAAACTCGGAACGTAATCTTCTAATCGTGGTGAAAGATCTTCAATATCTCCCATAAAGATCTTCCCTTTTTTTTACCTAAAACCTTTCTTTATATCCTGGGGAAAAGAAAACATAAAAGGGTGAGCTCAAATGCTCAGTAAGGGTAAACAAAAGAAAAAATCAATCACATCGTATTCATAAGAACATAACATTTTGGAAATCTTAACCTGCAAAAGAGAGTATAATTTCATAACATGGGATAAATCATAGTAGTGAAATGAAATCCCAATAATCATAACATAAAACATTAATCTTTGTGGCATACACACATAATCATAGAGAATCATTTCTTGTTAGTCAAGACTCATTCCCAAGACTATCTTAGTGGACAAAGTCCCTTTCTGAATCGAGTAACCCTCGTTTCAGTCCTGTTTCACTGAACTGGTAAAACCTACCATTCCAGCCCTGTCTATCTCATGAGATATGAAATCTTTACCCAATGCATTGGAGGGAGATATAGGTCTCACCCATCTTATAATGAATCCTTTCTTATGTGTGCCACATAATCATACATCATCGCATAACACACGTAACAAAAATGGGATTCTTGAAACATCATGACATCATAAATCAATTCATATAAGATAAAGGAATTCATAAAAATAATTTCATCACAACAGGATCAAATCAATGTAATAATAGGGATAAAAACATAACCCTTTATTATCTTAGATAGAAAATAATTTTTACAAAACACTTGAACTCCATTCTTGAGGAAAATATCCTTTCTTCTTCAAAAACATTTTTCCTTTCTTAACATGTCATACGACATTAAAATAAAAGAAGTTGATTAAAAATAAACTTGAAAACTTGTAAAGGAAGCTTCTTGGATTTAATGTTTAAAAAATCCATTCATGCCGTATAAGTTAAAAAAACATTATTCTCGTACTTTTGTCAGAAAAGTCAAAAAAAGTACCTCGTACAATAAACGACAAAAGATTCCTTTCATATCTTTTACTAAAAACTCACCGAAGGGTAAAATATGTTTTAAACAATTTTAGGTTAATGGAAATAATATTACATATTGAGGAAACATGGATGTGGATGATAAAATACACCCCAGTAAATTTCAAAGTATAAACAATCTCGGATAAAAATGATATTGTGATATTTCCCTTACCTTAGGTCCGATTTGCTTCGTAAGTGTCCGAACCTCCTGTATAATGATTTAAATAATGTCATTTACTTATTACAGAATCATATTCATTGTTATGATATCATATATGGTTCACTTATGACATTATATTACCCGTTCTTTTGTAAATTCCATGTTAAAGAAGCGTTTTGGGTAAAATCATTTCATTTATCGTAGGTGTTCTGACTTGTTGTTCATGACATTATTATTACTTATATCATGATTTACTTACTTCCAGAATATAAAATATGATTTATATATCATATATATTCAGTATATATATATATATATAATAGATAGATAAATGAAATGAAAAACACCGTTCATGGAGACGGTAGTCCGTACGTACGCATGAACGTTGTTTTCCTTTCCTTATTGTCTTGAATGGAAGTAAGTAGATGACATTCATATATATACATAAATCCAGTAGCTTTATAATGTCATATATTTCATTATTATTTCTTATATATACTTTATAATCATTCTTTAATGGTTAACATGGAGATTGAATCTCATCGCGTCGTGGAGACGGTAGTCCGTACGTACGCACGAGCGATGATATCATTTCCATAAATATTGAATTGAATTGGAGTGGATTATAAAATATATCAGAATCAATATGATGTTGTAATAACTATTTATAGTTATTCTTTACACCATTATACCCATCCATGTAAGGTGGTGGTGGAAAAATAGATTACACCACGGCGTGGAGACGGTATTCCGTACGTACGCACGCGCGGTGATTTCTTTTTCCGTAGGATGGATAGATGGTGAAATAGGGTTGTTTCATACTTATAATAACATATCAGTATATGAGTGATACTGATGTTATTACTTCATAATGAAACAACCTAAGAAGAAGAAGTGGAGGAAGAAATAAAGATGAAAGAATTGGTAACGGTAATTACCTCTTCTTTGAAGCGCCTTTTGGAGACCTCCTCTTAGGGAACTAAAATTGGTCTTTGAGGAAGACCAGAACCTCTAGGATGTTTCTAGGGAAGTGAAGAAGAGATTTTGGCAGAGTTTGGCCGAGCTTGAGTGCTCAAATTGGTGTGAGGAGGAAGGGGAGGAGGTGTCCTTTTATAAGGGAGGAGAGGGGCACCTTAGGAATATCTCAAAATATTATTTTATATTAAAGTCAAAATCGGATTATAATGGTTCCAAAGGGTCTTATTTCGAAGCTAAAGTGGGGATGGGTCGAAATCCTATCAACCAATAAGATTTAGACAAGTTTAGGGTATTATTTTAACCTTATCAATTAGATTTAACTCTAAGTTAAATAATTTAACTTTTACCGTGTCTTTTTGTTTTCATTCACTGTATGGTTAATAAACTTACTATAACATGCCAAACGAACCCAAAATTGTTTATTATTAATATATATATCCTTATCTATGTTATGTGGCCGAACCTTAGATTTTTAGGAATAAAATAACAATTAATAATATAATATTTGATTTAAAAACTATTTTGTGTCAATTTTGACACTATTGGATATATGATTTTTGTGAAAGTCATAACAGAATTATATGTTCGAACCAAGTTGATTACATCAACACTAATATATCATAGTAACCTAGAAAATTAGTGGAATTCATAAAAAGTCTCAAATTATATTTAGTTTGGTGTTTATAACATCAATTATGTCAATATTTCATTAATAAGATTATTACTGTATCATCTTTCTGTCATACATAAATTAACCTATTTGATGTCTAAAAATTACAAATAAAATACCCTTATGTGGGAAATCTTTTTAGCTTTCTAATGAATATTTATAGTCTAATTTATCTTATGTATAACCCTATATTAAAAATGTTTTAGTAAATAAACTTTGATTTTAACTCTTTTAACTCTTCTTTGAATTAAATAATAATAAATGTCCTAATCTAATCCAAGTGGGCCTAAATGGTCATATTTTATTCATAGGGTTGTTTTTGGTCGAATTACACTTATACAATAGAATTAGGACATGTTTTAGGGTAATACTAATATCATTCTTACCCTTAATTACACTATTTACTTTTAACCGTGGTAAATAAAAGTAAAAAGTTACTATTCACCAAAAATTATTTTCATCTCATTGAACCACATTTTACTTACTGACATCAACCGTGTCTCTCGGATTTTTGAAATTCCATTCACAGAAGCGGTAAAATTAAGTTTTATGAAAAATTCAGTTTTTTTAACTACCACTTAGTAGTTTCACTATTCATCAAAAATTGATGTTTTTCAGAACAATGCCAAAATTTCATCCTAAGCTATATTTCATATTCCGAACTCAAAAATGAAGTCTATTTTTCCTAATTCATAACATAGAGGTTGCATTAATTAATTTTATAATTAAATCCCGCTGTTAAAACAAATAGCGTGTTTTTTAAGAAACAATATCTATCAAAAGATTGACACTAGTTTATAACTGGTATAAATGTGAAATTACATCCAATGACCAACATTGTATTAAATTGTAAAAATATATTCTAAATACTCTTTAAAACCACTCAAATTAATAATTTATCAATATTAATTATTTCGATTAAAAAAGTTGTTTTTAATTAAAATTTAGTAATTTTCACTATTCATCAGAATATGAAAGTTATCTGAAATGTACCAAAATTTCACCTTAGGCTAAATTCGATATTCTGAATCCAAAAATGAAATCCATTTTGAAAAATAAAATTTAAAAAATTTCAAAAAATGGTTATTACTATTCATAACGGCTAGTTTTAATAACATTTTAATAGCATATCGCTGTTTAGTGAAACTCGTTATTGCGTACTACACACGCTATCGAGGAAGGTCGCGATTGCGTGTAATGCAAGGAAAGTCAAGGATGCGTGTTGTGCAAGATCCTTTTTGTGTTGCGTACAACACAAGACATTAGTGAAATTAAAAATAATATTTTTCATAAAATCTTGGGATGTTACACTTCAGTTTCGAGAGATACAGTCGGGAGCTCAAAATCGGTGCTCGGGTTTCTCCTGGTTCGACAGAGGCACGCGGGGAGGCTTCGGCCTGGCTTGAGGTTGAGGATGGACGGGGATCCGTCAGATCGACGATTTGGACGGCTGCGGTCAGAATGGGCCGCGGCGGATTAGATGTGCGGCCGAGATCTGGCGTGCGATCAATCGTGCGGCCAGGATCCGCTCCGCGGCAAAATCCCGCGTCCCACAACGAAACCGAGGCCGGTTTTTCCGCGGTTTATCAAACATCCGCTCCCCCCTTCACCGCAATTGAACTTCTCCCTCCACGGTGCCACCCCGCACCGTGTTCTCTCTGCGGGCGCGCTCTTGCGCCCACCCCTGCCACTCGGGCGCGCCACTGGCACCCACTATGCTTGTCACGGGCGCTCTCCTCGCGCCCCTGCTGTGCAGGCCTGATCCCCTGCGTGGCCCGGGGCTTATACACGGCCCCTGCCTCTCGGGCTGGCCCCATGGGATCCCCTTGGGCGTGGTGACCTAGTCCCACATGTGCCTTGGGTTGAACCCTTAAGGATGGCCCTTGGTGGGATATTTTTGCTTAAGTATAGAACAAGTCCTTTGTGTAAAAACAAAGTGACCAAGTTCAAATGCCAAATGCCACAACTCTTCTTCTTCATTTCTTCTCTTCTATTATGAATTCCTCCATTCATCCTCAACATTTATTTATCTCTTAGGAATGGAAATTCTTGAGGGTTATTCATCAACTGAGCTCCTGAATCACAGAAAATCTCCAATGAGCTTCATTGATCTAATCAGAGATCAATTGGATCTTCTTCACATTCACATGCACTAAGTGTTAGTGCATGGACTTCATTAATCCACTTCATCCACTTTAGAAGTTGTGGATGGATCTCATTCGCTTCCTCATGCATTTTCTTAACAATGCATGGCCTTCTAGAGCGTGTTGTGACATTGTATCCAGTTGATACAAGTTCTTGGAACTTAAAGATTAGTTCAACAATCGTCTGATGTGATGATGCTCCATCATCATTCATTCTTGAAGTTTTGTAACATAGTATCACCTTGATACAAGTATTGAAACATTAAGATCAGCTCTACAATCGTCTGATATACATAGAGAATGTTTCAACCACAACATCCTATGTCACTTAGTGAATCTCCTAAGTGACAAGAATCTTAGTACCATGGCCATTCTCCTTTGCTCAACAACACCATCACATCCTTTGTCATTCACATATTGACTCTCCTTGACATCCATTCATTCTTTGACATCTTCTGATCAACAACATACCTTATTGACAACAAATGCAACACAGTGCACTTCAAACTTATTAATTTGAAAAAAAAATCATGAATGTAACTAAAATTAATTACATCGATTAAGGTAAAAATAAGTTAACTTATAGGCTAAATATTAATATTAATGGAAAAACTAACAGGAAACATGTTCAAAAATATTCTTGAACTTATTAGACCATATACCATTTTTATTGAATTTTCTTCATTATTTAAGGCACAATATGTAAGTTATACCTCCCAATAGTGTTTACATTTTTATATTTATAATAATGCAACTTCTCTTTTACAATAAAAAGGCACTCACACTCCACCTCTCTTATAACCATTAAATCCTATTTTCTCAACCAAAACATAGAAAAAAAACTCCCAAAAACCATTCAATCTTCCAAGGATCCTAAATTTGTTATTAAATAAAACCAAGGAATTAATTTAGTCTTAACCAAAATTAGTTTCCAGAAAAAAAAATGTAATAGTTTTTAATGGGAACATCTATTTATTTCATTATCCTCCCATTATATTATTCTTATTTTTTATTTTATAATAGTGTACGTATCATAAATATACTGAAATGTTTTCATGTTATTTATTATACCTACACCTTCACACACATCTATCATATTGGATAAGAAATCCTAGTTCCTATGTATGGAAGACTACGGATTTGCGAAGCAATGCCATTCGTTCTTCCATTACCACCTTTAATGGTTTGAATAAATATTTAATTACTAATTTCATAGGATATATATGTAAATTAATATGTGTCTAGGATTTCATAATTATTAAATAACCCATACAATCGTGCATTCCATTTTCTAGGAATATGTTAACATCGATGGTGGACTTCTGGACTATCGCCTCATAAAAACAATGTGATTAGTTCAATGTTTACATAGAATTTATTAACAATAGGTTTAACTATAATATATGAAAAGAAATTATATCTTAATTATATTGATGAAATAATTTTATATATGGTCATATAATATGTATTTTCTTTTTTCCATTTGATTCACTAAAAAATATGACAACGTCGTTCGTGGACATGTGGACTATTGCCTCCTCTAAGCGATATGATTCTTCATTTCACATCAACACATCAAAAGAATGATATATAAAAGTATATATATTTAATTATTATGTTATTTAGGATATAATTTTAATTCTATAATGTTAAAAAATTACTTTCTTCCTTTCAATAATGATCATTTAAAAATGGTAATGTCACTCATGCATGTGTACGACCTACCATTTCAATGATCGTTACACTTGTTAATTTTTAATAACCATAATTATAGAATAATTATAAAATTATTATTGATGTAAAATTGTGATTATTATGTCATGTTTTTTATTCTGTTTATTTTTAAATAATTATGTCATTCACCATAGTCATCTAATAAATGTTAGTTGTGTCACATATGTCGAATATGGTCAAAACATCCGACTTTAATATCTTTTCTTCATTAATCTTAAATAAACTAATTATAATTGATTCAAAATGAATGATAAAATGTAAAATTTAATTAATCACATAAATAATTAAAATAATTTTAATATTTTTTACTATAGAGGAAACACATGACAAATCAGACTCAATGTAAGAGATTTCATAACCCAATATATATTCATAAGGTTAAAATTCTATGTTTTTGATTATGTTATGCCAAGAAAATGGGTTAAATTACCTCATATTATTTTATATAGTATATTAAATTTCATTATGTATATTTACATCTATCAGACATAATTACTTCATTTGTATATTCTCACTCCAATGATACGATCTTTGTAAGAGACTTCATCTCAATATCCTTTCATTGAGGAAAATCTTGATGTCTGTAAAAAAATTTACAAGGTTTATATAAATCCCATTTATATGTAATTTAATCAATTAAATTTAATTAATGATATAAAACATTTCAATTAATGTTATTATTTGATAATTCTCATGATTCAAATATTTCTCTAGTATTAAGGTTTTTTTCTTATCTCGCTTTTATTTCTATGAGAAATATTCGATATTCATCAATTGTTTTTGTTGTGTGGTGTACATTATACCCATGAATGTATTTAAGGACTATTATCCTTATATTTAATGAATTTTACATATATTTTTTATGATCCATCATTCATGGGTTTACAGTTTCAATATTATCAAACTGGTAATGGATATCTATCACATTTTCCTTATTTGATACAGTTGATATGTTATTCACCTATCTTCTTATATGACATGTCTATACATATCCTTTAATATGTTATATCATGAATATTCTTATTCTCGTAATATTATAATTTTACTTTTGCGTTGTATTTTTATGGGGATTATGATTTATATGCTTCAATGTAGTGTGAGACACTTTTAAATGTTTATAGGATATTTTCATTAGGATTATTTTAATGATATTTATATTGTACTTAAATTAATCAATTTCAATAACCCATGTTGTTTCATATCCTACACTGGGTATATTTTTTACAAATACTATACTCATTATTTTATGTATGGGTTGCGAATTTTTTGTAGATATTGAAATGGAATATATTTCCTTTCCATAGGGTAACAATATTTTGAATATATTGTTATGAAAAAACAATTTTTTCCCTTTCTCAATCATGTTGCAATGTGATTTTTTTGTAAAACTTTTATTTTCAATGGGTCAATCATGAAATAAATAAATTTTTATTGAATGATTTTTTTGTAGGGTTTAGTATTGTTTATAAAATATTGTTATAGAACCCAATTCGTTTTTATTGGTTAAACATGTTCAAATGAAATTGTTATAGAAACCATTTTATTTTTAATGGTTTAATCATGTTTCAAATAGATAGTTTTTAAACCAATTTTTTTATGGGTGAATAGTGTATAGATGATAATTTTATTGAAAACATTTATTTTAAAATGGTTAATCAGGTTTTGAAGAGATTCTTAATGAACCCATTTATTTCTGATGGATTAATAATTTTTGAAAGAGATTAAAAAACCATTTATTTTCAAAGGGTTGATTATGTTTTAAAAGCGATAATGATTTTTCTAATGAGATTGTAATGAAATTAATACTATTATGTGTTATGTAATAGTACTTTGAAATTTTATAGGTGGTTACATGATTAACTAAGGACAAGTGTTTCCATGATAAACCAATAATGGGTTGTTCCATGATAAACAAATGATGGGTTATTTTGTGATAATAAAATGATGAGTGGTTATGTGATAAACCAGTGATCGATTGATCTATGATATCCCTCAAATGTAATGTTCTTGGAAGGTGAAAACATGGTTATTCTTTTTGTATGAGTGAATATAAGAGTGAAGTGAAAAATATTTTCCATGTATATATATGTTTTCATTAAGATTTATTTGGTTTAATAATGATTTTAATGATAGAGATTAATATCACATTTAACATTATTAACTATTCTAATGAATATTTCCATTAGAGTGTTTTTATACTATATGATCTAGTATTTGATGGTTATGAGTTCTTTTATGATTCACTCATGCACTTTTATTCTGTCATCAGATAATTAAGCACTCTTATTATAATTGAGGACATTTAATTGTTAATTCTATTGTTTACCCTTAATGTGGATGAGAGATCAAGATTCTTTGGTTTCTTTTCACCAATGTTTTAAATAATGATGTTGAATTATTTATGTCTATAAATTAATTTACAAGGATGATTTTGATGACCTAATGTGAATTTGGAAATGATGGGTATAATGGGATATGATGATCAACATTATGAACTACATGTTTATGATTCCAGGATTATGTGAATCATTATATAAGAGGTTTTACATAATTATATTCAACTAAAAACAAAAAATTTCCCCATGAATTTATGTTATCCAAGTTTTATTTTTTATGTTGTAGTGTTTTAATGCAAAATATTGGGTCAAAATAATCAACATCATAGATAGAAATGTAATGTTTTATATTTCAGCACAGGATTTGATAGTAAGGGTACTAGACTATTATACATATAAATGAAGTGGAAAAAATAAGTTAATAAAAATTCATTAAAAATTTAATATTATAATATCAAATGCATTGATGAATTAATATAACCCAATGAAATGAAGTAGATTTATGAAATTCATTAACATTATGTAACATTCGCATAAAAACCAATTTGATGAAATAATTAAAATTGAAAATTCAAATACCATTAATAATGACAGATTCATGATATTACATGTAAAATGGAAAATATATACAATGTATCAAAGAAATTTTGTTAGTAACATTACAATATGCCTCAATGAAGGGAAATTGAGACATAAAACATAGCCCTACACTTCAATTTGATTGAAAATTAATTAGCTTCATTTATGATGTTTTTAAACAAGATATTAACTCACACAAAACCCATATTAATAATTATAATATTATATAAGATCTTTTTAAAACATTATATCACCCATTTTGGTAATAATCTTTTATTATTACTATTGTTTTATGTGTTGATTACTTTGTTTTTTCATGCTAGTTTTAAAGTGAATGTTTTGGTTTTTATAATATAATATAATTACATCATATCTAGAGTTATATTAATGGTAAAAATATAATTTTCTCTTTATATACATTTCTAGAATCATTATTTTAGTTTTAACCTGGAGAATGGGTCATGTCACTCCATGGAGACAGTGGGTCGTACAAACGGACAAGCAAAATTATTATTTATGTAATATATGAAATAGTAGGGAATTTAGGGATTTATTACTTTTTATGAATTCATATCATTTCATATATATCAAATATATTCATTAAATTTGACCATATTACCTTCCATATAAACTTTATGTTAAAAAGATATCCCATCGCTTCACGATATAGTACTCTTCCATAAACATGAGTGAAAATATTATATATTAGATTGAATTGAAATAAGGAAGGTATAATTGATATGATATTTACTGAATTTTAATTATATCATAATTATTTTATATATAAATTAAAGACATCATTATATCCATTCTTGAGGGATGTTTTTGGAATACAAGTTACATTGTTTCCTGAGGTGGCAGTATGTCATACACATGATCCATGATTTCATTTCACATTCATTGAAATATGGGGTTCATATATGTAATTTCATTAACCTTATAATTTTTATTTATATAGTTGATATAGAGTATTTTTTTAATAGTAAATATCTAATTGATGTTTCAAAAATAAGAAATAAAAAGAATGATCTTTATTAAGATGATAACCTTCTCTTAGAGGACACTCATTTGGATCTCTTCTTATGGACCCTGGGGGTTGTATTTTGGGGATAAAAGAACCTATTGAATTTGGATAACGAACTTTGGGTTGGATTTTTCCTAGAATAGGTCGATAAAAATGGTTTATAGTTGTTATGATTTTGTGGGGAGGAGTGCCCTTTTATAATTGAGAAAGAGTGATATTCTTTTAAATATCTAAAATAATTCAATATTGGGAAGTCAGTTTCACCCAAATTTCATCCAAAATCATTAATTAACATATTAGAGGTATTAGATGTTTTATCCTCACCTATACATCATATAAAACATGTTATAAACTTTTTTATCATACATTTTTCCTTATATATTACAATTTTGTTTTCACTTTGTCAACTAGTATTTCTAACTATTTAATTAATCATTTTATGTCTGAATAAATGAGAATAATTATATAATTTTTATCAATTAGTTATAAATATAATCTTTTATTCATAAAATATTAATTTGTATGTGTGTGTAAACATAATTTTAACCCAAGTGCCTATAACTCATGAAATTTAGTTTTATCATTTCACATGGTAACAATGATTTTACTATTTATAGGAATGTATTATTATTAAAAACAAGGTATTGGTCCATGAATGAGGTTTTTTTGATATATTTAAACATATACTAATAACATGAAAGATGATATGTGTTTTTTGAATTTTATATCATTTAATGAAATATTATTTATTTTAAAATAAAATTAATGTGAATTTTGAAACTATACATTTATTTTAACAGTAAATATATATAGAAAAAGATTGAATACGATTATATTATTTTATAAACTTCATAAAATAATATTTTTAATTATTCAAATGAAAAAATACCTAATTAATTCTATTTTATTACTTTTAATTATTTTTAGTTTCATCTGCTGAATTTTTTATTATTTAAACAATTACTATACTGGAATTTCTTAAGAATTTAATGTAAAAATTTAATTAATAAAACTATAAAAAATTAACATTAGAAATTAATTTAATTATGATTAATAAGACCATAAATATTCCTCTTTATTTTTTTCCCCTTTGTGAACACATAATTGAAATTTAAAAGAAAGAGGAGGACATTTTGACATTGTATTTACTTTACTTATAATATTGGTCAATTTCATGCATAAGTGTCCCAAAATAACAGAAAAATAGATCCTAAAATAATAATGGTAGAAATGTGGAAATAATATATAATTTATGAAAGTGTTTTTTCTGATTTATACCTTATTATATTTCCCTCATTAATCCTCTTTTATCATTAATTGTGATAAAAAAAATTTAATTCATTTTTCATTTAATTATTGAAAAAAATATGTTGAACATGTAATATAACATTAATTATTCTAATTCCAAATTTGGAAAAAAAATTCTAAATACCATTTAATGTATTATAAGATTTTAATTTATAATTTTACCCACAAACATGATGATATAGTTACTTTTAAAGGAAAATTTCACATTTTTATAGAAAGTTTTAATATCAAAACTCACTATAAAATAGATTAATGTGACTTAAATTAAGTTTAATACAATATAATTAAACTAATTTTTAATATATAACTATTTTAAATCAAACATTCTAAAATTAAATGATTTAGATGAAAATGTTGTTTTCAATGAAAATGTGTATTTTTCATTGCTCATAAAAAAATTAATCTTTTCAGAAAACATTCAAAAATACACTCTTTGATAATCTAGGAATTTTTATTATAAATAAATTTAATGTTTTTAAATTTGTTTTCATAAATTGTTAAAAATTATTGATTTATTATATGTGCAAATAATGACCAAACCACCTCTTAGGAAAATAATGTTTTTTAATAAAATATTAATTTTTATTTCATGTTAATTTTAATTTTTATTTCTAGTAAATATATAATCATTCAATTTATTTTATACATATTAGAACTACATAGTTTTCATAATTTATTTATTATTATTCATACCCAACAACTTAATGTCAAACATATAACTATATATTATATTATATCTCATTTCGGCTTGGGGATGTTTGTTTCGCAATTTATTAAATATATTAGATTTAATGAAATGTGTTTGATTGGATATTTGTGCTCAGTGTTCTTCACTAATATACTATTCATCCTAAGGTTTTTATTATATAAATTTGGAGGGATACAGCTATAAATTTATTTTGAATTAATATCAAATTTAAATCATTTTTTACAACATTCTCTTTGGGTGAATTTGAAGTTGTTATAAAAATATATATTGTTAGGTCAATAGTGAAAAATTACAATTTTTTAGTAAAACTGTCATTTATTTTCATTAAATAAATAATTTAAATATATCATTATATTTTAATATAACACAAGTATCTCTTAATTATAAATAATCTAATTTATTTCTTATAACTTCCTATTATACTATATTTTCATAAAAGATTATTTTTTTGTATCAAAAAAATATTGTCTAAAAGATCTTTTTAGAAATGCAATGCTATTTTATGTTAATAACTTTAATTAATTGTTAAGGATTAATATATTTATTGAATTTCATGGATTATATATAATATAATATATTTTATTATTCTTTTTATTGTTTTAATAAGGCATGTAATGATGTATTTTAGTTTTTATGCATAATATTAAATCATTTTAAAATGTGTTTTTCTTCGCCTTTTGATCATTGATATAAACATAAATTTTGGAATATTTAAAAAAATGTGTGTATAATGGAATCCAAATACAGAATAATCATAATTAATATATCTTAATACGTTCAAGACAATTTATAGTCACAATTAATATTTTAAATAGTAAAATTTTGTTACCATGGTTAATGGTAAAACATGATTACCGATAGGTAAAAACCAAGAGATAAGATAATAATAACACCAATCATTGTAAAATTATTAATTTATGAACTTATTTCAACCATATAATACACTAAATTCTATTAATTGTCTATTTAAAGAAACTTTTACATGAATATACCTTATATTATTTAATCCTTTTTGGAAATTCTATGTATTAACATCTATCAGAAAATTATTTGAATGTATTATCCACCATTATTCACAATATTAGGTCCATCCATCATATCCAATACATATTTAAAAACAATATAATTTTCCATCCCACTTTATTAGATATTTTTTACTTCTTCTAAGATCAATAATTCAATTAATATAGTGTAATCGAATGCAGTTCTCTCAAATAATTGTAATTTATAATGCATATAAAGCATGACAGTCTTGAGGTAATGGTTTGACATTATAGTCACACTTTTTATAGGATTTTTTAGGATTAAATTAATAATTTTTAAATTCTATTAACAATAACATCATAATATTATTAATTTTATTCTCATATATTTATTTCCATATATTACATGTTTTATTTTGATTTTGTTCTTTTTAATTAATAAGGATATGAAAAGAATGTTTTTAATAAGAAATCTTATAGTATTTATCTCTTCAGTTAGAAATCAATTTCATCAATTTAAATATTTTATTTAAAATATATTCAATACATTTTTAACATTCCTTAATTATTTTTTAAAAAAAAATTTACCCTTGACTAAACTTCTATAAAAAATTAAACTGAATTTTCTTATCATTCTCCAAATAATTTTTTTTGACTTTTTATCAATAATGTGAATTATTTTTTTAATACACATAAAATTAATGGATTATCCTACCATTATTACATATATTTTATTTGAATCGTCCCTTAAAATCATCAATGATTCTTTGGAGTGTAATTTGTTTCCTTAAAATTTAAATTTTTTCAAATTTAACTAAATTATTTTATAATGGAAATGAATATTTTTTTAATGAAAATGTACCTCTATGTTTTTAATATAATTTTCATATATTAAAAAATAGATTTATTTTTGTTATACTTCATTTGGTTTATTATTTAATTTTACCAACATTATTCTTTTTCTTTATGGTGTGTGGTATTGATGATAAAATATTAAGGACATCCATTTTATTTTCACCGATTAAGTTATGATGAAATGATAAATATTATAATGATCTTGTGTAGTATACATTAATAGAGTATGTTTAAGTGATGTGTAGTTCTGCTATATACATCCAATGAATTGGGTGAATATTAATGTTTTTTTAAAAATTCGTACTTATTATACTATCTCGTGCAAGGAAATATGGTATATGTGAGGATTTCTAATGCCCAAATGAAGGTACATTGGAGGATATACAAAGATAAAAAGAGGTTACATTAGATTTTATCCCATTCCAGAATCATTTACATGAATGGATATCACTAGACTAACATATCATTGTTTTATTTTTCGTTATCCATGAAATAAGATTTTTCTGATTATTCTTATGGCACTCTTTTCTGGGATTACTTTTTTTCAAAATTTATGATGTTACGAAATATAATCATTGATTACATTATAATTCATGTATAATGAAATTAAAAAAAATATTACATGAATCGTGGTTATATGAAATTTTGCTTATTAATTTCACATGTTGAACTCATGTTCTCATACCCTTATTCTAATTATATGCTTACAAAAAATAACTGATTTATATCTCTCTTTTTACCCCTAATAGAAATTAGATCTCACCCTTTTATATTTTTCCTTTTCCTTAGTATATAAAGTTTGTCTTTAAGTATGATATGTCTTTAAAGGGTTTTATATGAGAATAATTAACTAGGAGTTTATGTAGACATTTTATGTTTAGGTTTTTTATGCATCCATGTTTTAAATAAAAACAAACCATTATAGTTATGGTGTATATTTTAATTATATTTAATAAAAGTTCAAATTAAATTATGTAATAATTATGTCTGTAATTTTAGGGTCATTATCATCTGTATCAGAGAAAAGATTTTTTATTTTTTGAAATTAGGATAAAATCAATAGTGAGAACACTTAGGATAATCCAAAATATATGACAAGAACCTAATTTATTCTATGGAATTTAGTGTAGTTTTAATAGAAAAAAATATCTGATTATGGATACCAGACAGAGTATATAGATATTACCAAGATTTAAATTTGAGTAATAACTCCAAATGGGTGGTATTAATATTTATGTTGATCATCACTAATTCCAGATGAGCAGGCCATACGTATTACATATGGATATAAACTACAATGATAAATACTTGGGATAATTCACATTTTCCTTTATGTATATTATGAGTTCATCGAGTGGGTAATTAACATGGATAAACTATGTTAAACATATGGTTTCATATATTATAATAGAGTTGTCAATATTTACACATCATATAATATATTTTTCTGGATAATATGATTCACAATATTATTATTGTTTTTTATACTAGGGGTTCTTATTCATTCAGTGGTCGAAACAAAAGGGATCCATGTTTATACTGAATGTGAAATAAAATTAAATGATTATACCCATGAGAAACTCAATATCATTTGAACTAGAATAAAAATAATGTTATTATGATTATTAATAATTATCATGACATGAATCATGTTGAGCGACGAAATAGAAAATGGAGGGAAAACAAATTATTGAGTCCTTCATGTGGTAACATCTAGCTTCTTTTTGTGGGTCTAATGATCCACTAATTTCTAATCAGTATAAATTTTCCCATAAAATATAATTTTAATTCTCTAGGGCTTGGAATATGAAATATTTGTTTTATTTGTTTTTCAATTTTATAGATAAAATTATAAAAGGTATACTCATATCAATAATATGAGTAAATGATAAAAAATTGTATCTACGGGGTGAGATGAGTTTAGAATATTATTTTAAAAATTATAGTCCTTATTTTTTTATGAAATAGTGGTTAAATATTTCCTTGAGATGATGTAAACGTATGATGAATCCATTGGTACCTGGGAGGAAAATATTAAAAGGCATGCAAGGTAATCTTTTGGAATAAGTATTGATCAAGAATGTAAGATTGATTGATTCATCAGTGACTTAAAAATTTTATATGAATTAAATTTTCCAAATGAGAATGTAGTATCAATAAAGAAATAATTTTATTTTATATCATGGTTTAAATGTATATTATATTAACCCATAAATCTCATGGTTTTGATATATAAGAAATATATAATTCAGTGGAAGATTAAATAACCAACAAAATAAAGGGAGGAAGAAACCTCATACCTTATTCCACAATTTTATAATAAAATATAAAGGAAATTTCCTTAAGGTAATTATTAAATGATTTTTGTATAGAATGAGTTTTGATCCAATAATTTTTTTTAAAAAAATTTATGTCCATTTAAGTGATTATTCTATATAATATGATAAATTTTTATTAAAAATCAAAAATAATTTGGGTCATTAAAGACAAAATAAAACATTGTATTATTTTATGAATTATATTAAGAATCTCCCACAAATAACTTCAAATTTATTACTCTTTATTTACATACCGAACTTAATACCATTCAACAAAACCATGGGAAAGGAAAAATAAAAACTGGTGATCTTAGAATCACAATATTGGTAAGTAATGGTGACATCAGTGATCACTTATTCAAAACATGACTATAAGAGTAAGAGAACACGACTTTTCCATTTTAAAATAATACATTTCATAACATATTTCAAAATTTTAATCCATGGAATAAATCATGGAAGTTAATAAGACATGAATAATAATGTAAATATATGAACACGATATATGAGAGAATAAAATATACTTATGAACGTGGAAAAAATACAAGCTCATATCATTTTAAACATGAAAAAATAGAAATATGTTCTTTAATTTAGTTAACATAATGAAATTAGTCCTTCAGATAAACTAATGGATATGAAAGATGGTCCACACATAACATTATAATAATGCGATCATTTCCAAACATTACCATATAGACATGAATGTTGGTCCACACAAAGAATTATAGGAATGAAATGTGGAGCACACAGAACCTTACGTACATTAAACTAGTTCCGGACATAAGATTGTCAAAATGAATTTAGGTTTACATATAATATGATTAACGAATTTGTTATCAACGTTTTCCCAGTATAATAGAGGGGTATATATTTCTTGGAGAACTAGTCTATAATGAATACCATACATATGTGTTCCACAAACTCAAAATGTCTCAATTATATCATCCTATAATAAACAATTAAAATAAATGGTGTTTCAAATGTATTTCATCAATCCGTATCGGCATAACCTGTGGAAAATAAACGAGTTTTACAAAAATATAATCAATATAATCATTAACCATCCAATTATTTAATAATGATGTCATAATTAATTCATATCCCAAATATAACTTAATCACCCCAAATGGTTGTTATAATTGATGAACAGAAATTCTATAAAAATATCATCAAAATACTCTAGTGGAAAGTATCTCTCTTATATAAAATCACTACATTAAAATAAATTTTTCTCAAAATATTAAATTAAAATTTTTTATTTTTGAATAATTTTGGAAATTATTAGTTAAATCTATAAATCATTCAGTGTTTATGATATCTAAAAGTATTGTTCATGTTTTAAATGATAAATCCAATATTCCCTTCCCAGTTTCAGTATAATGTAAAAAGTGCCTCATTTCAAGAAAACTTCATAATTATTCATTCTAAAAATATTCTAAAAATTGTAAAAAAGAGAAATTATTTTAATTAAATTTAGACAATATCAAAATATTTATTTAAAGTAACTTTTGAATTCATGGACATAAAAGAGATATATAAAGTCAATTTTACAAAAAAATGTTATTTTTGTATCATTAATTTTTAAGCAGAGTAAAATTAAAGGAAAAAATTTATTATACATAAATAACCAGATGATAATATATTTCATGAGTTTATTGAGAGTTATATCATAATATATCGTCAAAAAAAGTATAATCATAATCTATCACAATAAACGATTTGAATTTAACAAAAAACTCTTAACACTTTAGTAATGTTTGAATCATAATCCCCATGAAAGAAAAAAATGTGGATATATCAATAACCAAAAAATACATAATAATCATCATAAGATACATTCATGGGTTATATATACACTACAAAAATGAAATAATTGTTGAATATGGCATGTGTCTCATATAAAAAAATGTGATACAAAAATCCCTTACCTCATGTCCCAATATTCATCATACATGTTTGATCTTACTATATAATAAATGTAGATTTTTTATAAATATACTACAAGAACATAATAAAATATATCATACCATATATTATTTACTTTTTACATTTTATCTTCTATTCATTAACAAAAATTTATTGAAATCACTGTTCTTGGGGATAACTGCTTCATTTTTCATGTATGTTCAGGTTTGGTAGTTATTTTAATTATACATTTATTATGGTTCTATAATTCATATGATTTTTATGCTAATATTATATAATATATATTCATTATATAAATATTTATATTCATTCATAAAATTATGATATATTAAAATGAATTACACCATTCATAGTGACATTATGCTGTACATACACATAAACATTGATTCTATTTTTGGAAGGATTGAAAAAATAATCATAAACATGAATTCTAAAATTTATAAAAAATACATTAAACCATAAATAACATTTAAATTCATTAAATCATTCCCCATTACAATCCATTTAAAAATTAAATAAAAAACATATCACATAGTATATGGGGGTGGTAGTCCACATATACGAACGAGAGATGTTATTATTTTCCATTAAATTGGAAGGTACAATTTCTTATTTTTTATTATCATTTTATAATTATATTATTGTAATATGAATTTTATTTATATATCTATACTTTAAATTATACATTTTTTCCAACAATGGTGGTGATTTAAAAAAAAGTTACAACAGTTCATGAAGAGGTAGTTCATCGTACAAACAGTCAACATTGTTTTTCTCATTTGATAGTAGAATGGATGGATATATGGTTTTAAATTAACATTATAACAGCTCGTTATATGGGATTTATTTATTTTATAATATCATCATTGTTGAAAATTATTTTATGAAGGCTAAGGATGAAAAAAATAGTCGATTAAGCATGATACATCTTTTCCGAAAAATCACTTTAGGTATTTCAAAAATAAATCCCTGGATGGTTTCATAATAAATATAAGACCTATAATTTGATAGGGTTTTATAAGGAATATATTTTTGAATTTTATTTCAAAAAAAGAAGTCTTATATTGTGGGAATAAGCGAGGAGGGAACCTTCTCTATTATAAGTGGTGAAGGGGACATATATAGAATTTCATAAAAGAAAAAATATATACTCACATTATTTCACAAGACACAAGGAACAAAATGTTTTTATTATAAGACACTAAATGTTATAAGTTTTACATATGGACATAAAATTTAAAATGGACATGATGTTGTTCATTTAACTAATAACATTTTTGGTAAACCATGGTAAACATGTTTTAACATTAATTGTGGTAATTGATTTTTAATAATTATAATATTAATTATGAAAATAAATTACAAAGAGTGTTTTATAAAATATTAATTATTTTGAATAAAAATATGGAATCGAATTTATAATATCAATTTATAATAGTTCCATAATTTAATTTAATATTAAACAAATATAACTAAGGATGACATAATTTTTCAATGAAAAATCATTCAATTGTATAAAAAGATTTTAACTGATAATGAAACGTCAAATTGATTGAAATAAAATAAAGTCGAATAATTAGAATATTAAAAAACAATATTTTAATCCATTAATAACAAATTGTTACTTAGTGAATTCTTTATATTAAATGGCAGTTTTCAATAAAAATCGTTATTTTTTCACTATTCATTGTTAAATTAATCGTTTCAGAAAATTCTACAAAATAAACAATAATATAATTTTTAAATTTTTATTTCAAATGGATATTTTATTTATAAAACTAAATTTTATAAAATTTGTTAAAATTATTTTCATGATAAGTTTCCAAATCTTAATGAATTTTTTTTTAGAAAAAAATACTTTTTCTACTAAAAATTTTAACTATTCTTATCAAATTCGTAGGAAAATATTATATGCATTATAAAATAATTTGAAAAATAAATAATATATATTATATTAATATCATTAAATAATGTAAATTAATTTAATTTATTAAAATAAACATGTATTGTGCTTAAAAAAAGATTCTTTGGAAAACATTTCTTTACATTCAAACGCTTTATATTTTAATTTCTATTTAAATGAGAACCAATGAATTTATTTTATTCATGGGTAAACCATATAAATTTCATAATTTTATTATTCTTATTCAAATATATCAATTTAATAGCAAGGTTATCACTTTCACATTAATTAACAATATTGTAATAGTACATTATGGTTTTTCATAGCTAAGTTTTTTTTGTAAAATCTGAGGTAATGATATAATAGTAGATTTTAATATATATTAATATTTATTATTTATGTATTAATTTTACCATAATTTGGATAATATTTATAATATCATACTCGACACACAAAAATTATTTTTTATGAACTCTTACATTAAACACATGATGTTATACCAAAAAATATTATTAATATTATTATTTTATTGGTAGTTATTACATAACCATTATATAAAAAGAATAAATATAACTAAAAATATTATGTCTATAAATTTTTATTAAATGTTTTTAAATTCACCCAACGTGTTTTATCATCTTTAAATTAGAATAAATCCAATTTTAACCATAATAACCTCTATATTTTTTAAAGGTAATTTTAATGACTTTAAGTGGGAAATCCATTTTGAATATAATTTTTTAAATTATCAAATATTTTATATGAAAAATAAAAATAAGTTTTTAAATAGGGTTTTAAAAATTAATTTTATGTGTATTTTTTTATTTTTCTAAAACATTTACATTTTCATGAATAGTGAATAATACTAAATTTTAGTTCATAATTGATTTTTCATCTAATTTTTTATAAAGTTAAAAAAAATATTTATTTTTAAAGTATCATTATATAAACTATATACCATGTAAATTAATTTTTATCATTTGAAATAAATCCACCTTTAATTTTTAGATAAGAACTTATCAATCCATTGAACATTTATACTTTAAAACCAGTAGATGGTCATCCGGTAAACTTGATAAATTTTTAATCAATTTTCACCACATATATGACAGGAATTTGGAAAAAAATTAAAAATTTTAAATAATAATAATTTAGATTTTATAATATATTCAAAATAGTTTTTGACAAAAAATATTAGTGAAATTTATTATTATTAATTATATTCGGTAAGGTGCAAATTGGGTTACCAAAGGACTGAACCATAAACATAACAACCAAAAAAACCAAGAATATTATCAAAAATCCTTTTTATTGCCATGTCTATACCATATTTTCCCTTTTATCAAATTTTTTCAATATTAAAGAATCGTTTCAAAGGAAAAATGTGGGTGCAGTTCCATTTAAAAAAAATTACATGAATGACACTCGTCCTCTACTATAACAAAATAAACCCAACCCTCCGACTTATTTAAACCTTTCAAGCCCATTGTCTCTATGAAAATATGATCAAATAATTTCTAAAAATTCCTATATTCATCCTAGAATACTCCCTTTAGTCAAAAATACATCCATTTAATCTATTTGGTGTAAACAGTGAGGACTCATCTAAAGAAGAGGTAATATCCTTCCTCATGCTCCTTTTTATTATTTTCATTCTCCAACACCGAGATTTTTATTATTCAATTTATAAATAACAATATTATTATCCTAAATACACTTTTATGTTTTTATTTTAATGGTTTTAGCAACACTTACATACACTTCTATCTAATTGTTAACAAACGTACCATTGTTGTGTAATGGGAGTGATCTCATCGCAAAATGATGTCGTTCATTTATCCCCTACCACTTACTATGTATGATAATTTTGGTGAAAAAATTATTTTTATATATGATATTTTTGATATTTATTATTTATTTGTTCTTCATTAATTTTTATATAACACATACCTATATTAATTACATTTTTTTGGAATAGAATAACATCGTTTGTGGAAGTATGGACTACTTCATCCTAAAAGTGATGTGATATGTTTACAAACTACATAGAATTTATTAAAGATGAATTTAATTAGAAAAATGTGAAATAAATAAAATGAATATGATATTACTAACATAATTAATTTCTATAAATTCAACATATAAATTTTTTAACACCTTCTCACACACTAAAAAGTGATAACTTCATTCCTGGACATCTGGACTACCACCTCCTCAACTCGATGTGATTAATTATAAATAACAATAAATATATATATAAGTATATAAGATTAAAAAATATTTTATTTATGATATAATTTTCCTTATATAATGAAAATCATTACTTACCTTCATTCTATAATGATCATTGAAAAATTGGATTGTTACTCAAGTATATATATGACCTACTATCTCTATGATTGTAAATTTGGTTCAATTTTCATAAGATTCATTGACTGTTAGTTTTAAAAATATTATTTATTTATAAATATTATAATTATTTCATTATTATTAATCTGTATATTCTTATATAATGACCCCTTTGACCGGAGCTGACCTAACTAATTTGGTTTTGACAAATAAAATGATTATGGTCAAAACACACTATGTAAACATAATTTTTTAATTGTTTGTTTCCAACATTATTGTAGTGACCCATAATTTACATACATTGTTATTACTTCAGAATTGAAGCACACTTATTACAACATATAACAAAACTAGGAAAGGACCGTATAGGTATAGTGTCTTTAGAAACTAGGAAACATAAACAACTGGTTCATAAAGCGTCTACACTGTCTCCCATTTATTTCATCATATCTATAGTCCCTTTTGACATATCTTACTTAATAACATTATTCCTGACCTGGGGGAAAAACATATGAAAGGGTGAGATCAAATTCTCAGTAAGGGTTAACAAAAGAAATATCAATCACATCATATTCATAAGAACATAACATTTTGGAAATCTTAACCTGAAAAAGAGATCATAATATCATAACATGGGGTAAATCATAGTAGTGAAATGTAAACCCCAATAATCATAACATAAAAAATGAAACTTTTTGGCATACACACATAATCATAGAGAATCATTTCTTATTAGCCAAGACCCATTGCCATGACTATCTTAGTGGACAAATTCCATTTCTGAACCGAGTTCACTCCTCATTTCAGTCCTGTTTCACTGAACCGGTTTAACCTGCCGTTCCCACCATGTCTATCTCATGAGATATAAAATCTTTACCCAATGGATTTGAGGGAGATATAGGTCCCACCCATCTCATAATGATACCATTCTTATGTGTGCCACAAAATCATAAACCATACATCATAGCATAACCCATGTAATAAAAATGGGATTCTTAAACATCGTGACATCATAAAACAATTCATATAAGATAAAGGAATTCATAAAAATAATTCCACCACAACATAATCAAATCAATGTAGTAATAAGGATATAAAAATAACCCTTTATTATCTTTGATGGAAAATAATTTTGATAAAACACTTGAACTACATTCTTGAGGAAAATATCCTTTCTACTTCAAAAACACTTTTCATTTCTTAACATGTCATACAATTCTAAACTAAAAGAAGTTGATTAAAAATAAACTTGAAAACTTGTAAAGGAAGCTTCTTGGAAATAATTTTTTAAAAATCCATTCATGTCGTATAAGTTAAAAAAACATTCTTCTCATACTTTTTTCGGAAAAGTCAAAAAGTAGCTCGTACGAAAAATGAAAAAAGATTCCTTTCATATCTTTTACTAAAAACTCACCAAATGGTAAAATTGGATTTAAACAATTGTAGGTGGATGGAAATAATATTACATATTGAGTAAACATGGATGTGGATGATAAAATACACCCTAGTAAATACCAAAGTATAAACAATCTCGAACAAAAATGATATTGTGATATATTCCCTTACCTTAGGTCCGATTTGCTTCGTAAGTGCCCGAACCTCCGGTATAAAGATTTAAATAATGTAATTGAATTATTCTGTAATAATACTCATTGTTATATCATATTTGGTTCACTTATGACTTTATTTTGCCCGTTATTTTGTAAATTCCATGTTAAAGAGCATTTTGGGTAAAATCGTTTCATTTGTCGTCTGTGTTTTGACTTGTAATTATTCATATGATAACTTAGATCATGATTACGTAATTCCAGAATATAAAACATGATTTATGTATAATATATATTCAGAATATACATATATATATTTATAATATATCAGTAAATAGACAGAAATACACCGTTCATGGAGACGGCAGGCCGTACGTACGCATGAACGTTGTTTTCGTTTCCTTATTGAGTTGAATGGAATTAAGTAGATGACATACATATATATACAAATAAATCCAGTATCATTATTATGTCATATATTTCATGATTACTTATTATATATATATATATATTATAATCATTCATGAATGGTTAACATAGAGAATGAATCTCATCGCATCGTGGAGACGGTAGTCCGTACGTACGCACGAGCGATGATATCGTTCTCATGATCTTGGAATTGTATTTCAGTGTATGTATACTATTTCAGAATCAATATCACTTTACAATAATCATATATCGTTATTATTTACACCATTATACCCATCCAAGTAAGGTGGTGGTGGTAAATATATTACACCACGACGTGGAGACGGTATTCTGTACGTAGGCACGCTCGGTGATTTCGTTTTCCGTAGGTTGGATAGATGGTGAAATAGGATTGTTTCATAATTATAATAACATATCAGTATATGAGTGATACTGATGTTATTACTTCATAATGAAACAACCTAATAAGAAGAAGTGGAAGAAGAAATAAAGTTGAAAGAATCGGTAACGGACATTACCTCTTCTTTGAAGCGCCTCTTTGAGATCTCCTTTTAGGGCACTAAAATTGGTCTTTGAAGAATACCAGAACCTCTAGGATGTTTCTAGGGAAGTGGAGAAGAGACTTTGGCAGGGGTTGGCCGAGCTTGAAGGCTAAAAGTGGTGTGAGTAAGGGAGGGAGGAGGTTCCCTTTTATAAGGGAGGAGAGAGGCACCTTTGGAATAACTAACAATATTATTTTATTATAAAGTCAAATTCGGTTTTAAATAGCTCCAAATTGAATTATTTAGAAGATAAGGTGGGGATGGGTCAAAATAATCTCATCCAATAGAATTTAGACAAGTTTAGGTTCCTATTTTAAACTTATCATTTACATTTAACATTAAGTTAAATAATTTTACTTTTACCATGTTTTCTTGTGTTCTTATACTATAAGTTTAATAAACATACTATAAGCAGCCAAACGAACCCCAAGTTGTTTATTATTAATATATATAACCTCATCTAAGTCATTTTGCCGAACCATAGATTTTTAGGAATAAAATAACAATTAATAATATAATATTTGTTTTAAAAACTATTTTATGTCAATTTTGACACTATTTAGTAATTGATTTTTGTGAAAATCATAACAGAATGATTAGTTAGAAAAAAGTTAATTAAATATATAATAACATGTCATATTATTCTATAAAATTATTTGAATTCATAAAAAGTCTCAAATTACATTTATTTTGGTATTTATAACATCAATTATGTCAATATTTCATTAATAAGATAATTACTGCATCATCATTGTGTCATATATAAATTAAATTATTTAATGTCCAAAAAATTACAAATATAATACCATTATGTAGGAAATTTTTTTACCTTTCTAATTAATATATATAGTCGAATTTACCTTATGTATAACCTTATATTAAAAATTATGTACTTATTAAACTTTGATTTTAACTATTTTAACCCTTCTTTGAATAAATTAATAATAAATGTCCTAATCTAATCCAAGTGGGCCTAAATGGTCATATTTTATTCCTAAGTTTGTTTTTGGTCGAACTAAACTTATAAAATAGAATTAGGACATGTGTTAGGGTAATAATAATACCATTGTTACCCTTAATTACCCTATTTACTTTTAGCTGTGGTAAATAAAAGTAAAAAGTTATTATTCACAAAAAATTATTTTCATCTCATTGAACTACATTTTACTTACTCACATCAACCGTGTCTCTCGGATTTTTGAAATTCCATTCACAGAAGCGGGAAAATTATGTTTTATGAATAATTCATTTTTCTTAACTACCACTTAGTGATTTCACTATTCATAAAAAATGAAAGTTTCCAGAAAAATACCAAAAATTTGGGCTATTCTATATTTGATATTATGAACTCAAAAATGATGTCTCTTTTACCAAATTCAAAACATATCAGTTGCATTAATTAATTTAAAAATTAATTCATGTCGTCAAAACATATAGTGTGTTCTTAAGAGATAATAACTATCAAAAGATTGACACTTGTTTATGTCTGGTTTAAATGTGAAATTACATCCAATGACCAACATTGTATTAAATTGTAAAAATATATTCTAAATGTACTTTAAAACCACTCAAATTAATAATTTATCACTATTAATTATTTCGATTAAAATGTTGTTTTTAATTAAAATTTAGTAATTTTCACTATTCATCAGAAAATGAAAGTTATCCGAAAAGTACCAAAATTTCACCCTAAGCTAATTTCGATATTCGAAATCCAAAAATGAAGTCCATTTTGAAAAATAAAATTTACAAAATTTCAAATAGTGGTTATTACTATTCATAACGGCTAGTTTTAATAATATTTTAATAGCATATTGTTGTTTAGTGAAACTCATTATTGCGTACTGCACACGCTATCGAGGAAGGTCGTGATTGCATGTAATGCAAGGCAAGTCAAGGATGTGTGTTGTGCAAGCTCCTTTTGGTGTAGCGTACTACACAAGACATTAATGAAATTAAAAATAATATTTTTCATAAAATCTCGGGGTGTTACATTCTACCCCCCTTAAAATGAATTTCGCCCTCAAAATTCGTCGGGGTTATAAGTGGTTTACTACTCGAAAGTTTCTTTAATAGAAACCCACATCGTATAAAGGAATACCAATACCAATATTTAAAAACAAAAGTATGAAACGTAATAGTTACCCATATAAACTAATCACTGGGTTTCCACATAGGTGAAAATATGGATATGGAAGAGAAATCTAACCATCATGTTCTGATGGAGAGTGGTAGAGAACACGGCTATGGAAAATCCAGCAATCACAAAGCCATAAATTTGTGACGATATAGGGTACCATCTGATTCATCAGATATAAGAGCACTAGGAAAACATTTTTGGTTTTCAAGATCATTTCCCTAAAGTTGATGAAATTGGAATTAGAATAAATACTTTTATGATTTTGGTATAGTCTCACCGTTATTCGTTCTTTGGAAAATTTCCACTTCATCTCTTAAAGAAATGAAGTTTAATTTGTCATTTGGGATGTGTTAGCAGCTCATGTTATAGAATGATGGGTTATTCCATCTGTCTCAAACAAAAGGTTAGAAAAGTTATCAAAAAATACGTAAGTCCATCTATAGTGAGATTAATCATATATGGTTCCTAAAATGGACTTATACTTCTTATATTATACTGCTTAATATAATAAAACTAGTTTCTACTAAACAGGGACTTCCTGTAGGCCAGTGGTAGGCGATAAAGGCCAGTCGCACCTCAGTTGTGGGTTCGATTCCCACAGCCTTGTCCGACGCGATGGGTTGTCGCCCATCCTGCGGGTTGTCCTTTTTCTAAATCTATATTACTATAAAATCCCATCAATAATACCCAAAAAAAATTCTATCCTAACTTATGTACAACATTATCCATTCCAATCTTTAGTCTTATCTAAAAGACTTCGGTCCAAGCTCATAGTATAAAGAAAATGATTACTTGAAATGTCACATAACAATCACGTGAATGCCACCATTTATCCCCCATATATCATAAGATATGTGAATACCTTAATCATGTATTCTCTTGAAGAATGAAAACCCATTGAATCTTAGTGAAAACATGAATTCAGTTAAAAGTTAACACTTTCCACATTCCAAAATCCTCAAAATTCTATATACTCAAACCATGATATCACTTAGTCCTTATATCAATCATGAGGTCATGAATACTGTCAAACATTTCATTTTATCCTTATCCATTCATTATGCACATATCATCTTCTTTCCAAAAATATCTCAATCACTTTCCATGGTTACCGATGCCTTATTCTTTTGTAAAACCACAATGGACCATTATATAGGTATTCTAATATACCATAAAAGTACCTCAACAACATTATTTTTGAATACCAATACACAAACACTTCAAACCATCCCCTTCAATGATTGTCATGGAATAAGTCCTTCCTTGATTTAGATGTAACCTCTTAGGTCAGGGCATTGAGTTGGGTAATGCCCATGTTCTCCACAGATAAGACATTGAGCTCCCTAACATTCTATCACTATATGACCCTTTTCTCCACACAGATAACATATGTCCCTCCATTTGAGGAATTCCTCAAGATTCTTCTTCCCTTCTTTAGAAATCTCAATCTTCCATTCTTTATGCTCTTCACTATGAGAACATGCATAAAATTCCATCTTCATCTTATTTGATGACTTAGGAATGCCAATAAATTTCACCTTGTTAATCATATATCGCGATGACTGATTCGACATAATCACAATATCTTTATCACTAGGAATTACACAATTTTGTTTCTCATAGTCACCAATTTGTCCATTGGATTCAATGTTAACCAAATTCCTTCTGGTTCCCTCCATTGTCTAAAACACAAAAAGAATTCTGTGAGAGGCAAAGATCATTCTAGAGAAAACAACATTGTAAAGGTGGAGTACCTTCAATATCTAACAACTTAGGTTATCATAATTCTAGTACTATAACCTATAATTATACTTAACCTTAGAGACATCCCTAGACATACCTTAGAAATATCTCTGGGATCTCACTAATGTTTTCGCATCCTAGTTTCCAAAGGATGACTAAACCTTTCCTCTGATACCAACTGTAGCGACCCATACTTTACATACATTGTTATTGCTTCAGAATTGAAGCACACTTATTACAACATATAACAAAACTAGGAAAGGACCGTATAGGTATAGTGTCTTTAGAAACATGGAAACATAAACAACTGGTTCATAAAGCGTCTACACTGTCTCCCATTTATTTCATCATATCTATAGTCCCTTTTGAAATATCTTACTTAATAACATTCTTCCTGACCTGGGGGGAAAAACAAACAAAAGGGTGAGCTCAAATGCTTAGTAAGGGTAAACAAAATAAATATCAATCACATCATACTCATAAGAACATAAAATTTTGGAAATATTAACCTGAAAAAGAGATCATAATATCATAACATGGGGTAAATCATAGTAGTGAAATGTAAACCCCAATAATCATATCTTAAAACATGAAACTTTGTGGCATTCACACATAATCATAGAGAATCATTTTTTATTGGTCAAGACTCATTATCAAGACTATCATAGTGGACAAAGTCCATTTCTGAACCGAGTTCACTCCTCATTTCAGTCCTGTTTCACTGAACCGGTTTAACCTGCCGTTCCAGCCATGTCTGTCTCATGAGATATAAAATCTTTACCCAATTCATTGGAGGGAGATATAGGTCCCACCCATCTCATAATGATACCATTCTTATGTGTGCCACAAAATCATAAACCATACATCAGAGAATAACCCATGTAATAAAAATGGGATTCTTAAACATCGTGACATCATAAAACAATTCATATAAGATAAAGGAATTCATAAAAATAATTCCATCACAACATAATCAAATCAATGTAATAATAGGGATATGAAAAGAACCATTTATTATCTTTGATGGAAAATGATTTTGATAAAACACTTGAACTTCATTCTTGAGGAAAATATCCTTTCTACTTCAAAAACACTTTTCCTTTCTTAACATGTCATACAATTCTAAACTAAAAGAAGCTGATTAAAAAGAAACCTGAAAACTTGTAAAGGATGCTTCTTGGAAATAATTTTTTAAAAATCCATTCATGCCGTATAAGTTAAAAAACATTCTTCTCATACTTTTGTCAGAAAAGTCAAAAAGTAGCTCGTACGAAAAACGAAAAAGGATTCCTTTCATATCTTTTACTAAAAACTCACCAAAGGGTAAAATTGGATTTAAACAATTGTAGGTGGATGGAAATAATATTACATATTGATAAAACATGTATTTTGATGATAAAATACACCCTAGTAAATACCAAAGTATAAACAATCTCGGATAAAAATGAGATTGTGATATTTTCCCTTACCTTAGGTCCGATTTGCTTCGTAAGTGTCCGAACCTCCTGTATAATGATTTAAATAATGTCATTGAATTATTCTAGAATCATACTCATTGTTATATCATATATGGTTCACTTATGACTTTATTTTACCCGTTCTTTTGTAAATTCCAAGTTAAATAGCGTTTTGGGTTAAATCATTTCATTTGTCATCCGTGTTTTGACTTGTAATTATTCATATGATTACTTAGATCATGATTACATAATTAAAGAATATAAAACATGATTTATATATAATATATATTCAGAATATACATATATATATATATAATAGATCAGTAAATGGAAATAAATACACCGTTCATGGAGACGGTAGGTCGTACGTACGCATGAACGCTGTTTTCGTTTCCTTATTGAGTTGAATGGAATTAAGTAGATGACATACATATATATACAAATAAATACAGTATCATTACTATGTCATATATTTCATGATTACTTATTATATATATTTTATAATCATTCATGAATGGTTAACTTGGAGAATGAATCTCATCGCGTCGTGGAGACGGTAGTCCGTACGTACGCACGAGCGATGATATCGTTCTCATGATCGTGGAATTATATTTGAGTGTATGTATACTATTTCAGGATCAATATCACTTTACAATAATCATATATAGTTATTATGTACACCATTATACCCATCCAAGTAAGGTGGTGGTGGAAAATATATTACACCACGGCGTGGAGACAGTATTCTGTACGTACGCACGCGTGGTGATTTCATTTTCCGTAGGATGGATAGATGGTGAAATAGGGTTGTTTCATAATTATAAAAACATATCAGTTAACGAGTGATACTGATTTTATTACTTCATAATGAAACAACCTAAGAAGAAGAAGTGGAAGAAGAAATCAAGTTGAAAGAATCGGTAACGGACATTACCTCTTCTTTGAAGCGCCTCTTTGAGATCTCCTTTTAGGGCACTAAATTTTGTCTTTGAAGAAGACCAGAACCTCTAGGATGTTTCTAGGGAAGTGGAGAAGATAATTTGGTAGTGTTTGACCGAGCTTGAAAGCTCAATGTGGTGTGAGGAAGAGAGGGAGGAGGTGCCCTTTTATAAGGGTGGAGAGGGGGTCCTTTGTAATAACAAACAATATTATTTTATTATAAAGTCAAATTCAGTTTTAAATAGCTCCAAATTGATTTATTTAGAAACTAAGATGGGGATGGGTCGAAATACTCTCATACAATAGAATATAGACAAGTTTAGGTTCCTATTTTAACCTTATCATTTAGATTTAACATTAAGTTATATAATTTTACTTTTACAGTGTCTTCTTTTGTTCTTATACTATAAGGTTAATAAACTTACTATAAGAAGCCCAACGAACCCCAAGTTGTTTATTATTAATATATATAACCTCATAAAAGTCATTTGGCCGAACTTTAGATTTTTAGGAATAAAATAACAATTAATAATATAATATTTGTTTTAAAAACTATTTTATGTCAATTTTCACACTATTTGGTAATTGATTTTTGTGAAAATCATAATAGAATGATTAGTTCGAAAAAAGTTAATTAAATCAATAAAAACATGTCATATAAACCTATAAAATTAGTGTAATTCATAAAAAGTCTCAAATTACATTTATTTTGGTATTTATAACATAAATTATGTCAATATTTCATTAATAAGATAATTACTTCATCATCGTTGTGTCATAAATAAATTAAATTATTTAATGTCTAAAAATTCAAATAAAATACTATTATGTGGGAAATCTTTTTATATTTCTAATGAATTTTTATAGTCGAATTTATCTTATGTATAACCATATATTAAAAATTATTTACTTATTAAACTTTGATTTTAACTATTTTAACCCTTCTTTAAATAAATTAATAATAAATGTCCTAATCTAATCCAAGTGGGCCTAAATGGTCATGGTTTATTTATAAGATTTTTTTTGGTCGAATTAAACTTATCCAATAGAATTAGGACATGTGTTAGGGTAATAATAATATAATCTTTACCCTTAATTACCCTATTTACTTTTAACCGTGGTAAATAAAAGTAAAAAGTTACTATTCACCAAAAAATATTTTCATCTCATTGAACCACATTTTACTTACTGACATCAACTGTGTCCCTCAGATTTTTGAAATTCCATTCACAAAAGTGGGAAAATTATGTTTTATGAAAAATTCATTTTTCTTAACTACCACTTAGTGGTTTCACTATTCATCAAAAAATGAAAGTTTCCAGAAAAATATCAAAAATTTGGCCTAGGCTATATTTGATATTATGTACTAAAAAATGAGGTCTCTTTTACCAAATTAAAAACATATAATTTTCATTAATTAATTTAAAAATTAATTCTCGTCGTCAAAACATATAGCGTGTTCTTAAGAGATAATAACTATCAAAAGATTGACCCTTCTTTATGTCTGGTATAAATGTGAAATTACATCCAATGACCAAAATTGTATTAAATTGTAAAATATATTCTAAATATACTTTAAAACCACTCAAATTAATAATTTATCACTATTAATTACTTCGATTAAAAAGGTTGTTTTTAATTAAAATTTAGTAATTTTCACTATTCATCAGAAAATGAAAGTTATCCAAAAAGTACCAAAATTTCACCCCAAGCTAATTTCGATATTTAGAATCCAAAAATGAAGTCCATTTTGAAAAATAAAATTTACAAAATTTTAAAAGATGGTTATTAATATTCATAACGACTAGTTTTAAAAATATTTTAATAGCATATTGTTGTTTAGTGAAACTCGTTATTGCGTACTACACACGCTATCGAGGAAGGTCGCGATTGCGTGTAATGCAAGTCAAGTCAAGGATGTGTGTTGTGCAAGCTCCTTTTGGTGTATCGTACAACACAAGACATTAATGAAATTAATAAGAATATTTTTCATAAAATCTCGGGGTGTTACAATTGTATTTAGCGAATTTAAAGTAATAATAAAATTGAACTATATTATTAATATATTTTATAAATAGAATATGGTTATTATTCATGAATATACAAACCCACATTACAAGTTAGACTTAGTGTAAGGGATTTAGCCTCAAACCCCTTTCATTGAGACATTTATTAATGATATGCAGTTTTATTCTTCTATAAGGTGTATATACATCCATTTAGACATTATATATATATATATATATATATATTTTCTGTAATCTTGACATTAAATGATTTTTTTTAAATTTAATTATTTCATAATGTTTACGATTTAAATGTTTAATGTGGTATGGGATTCTTTGAATGTTTTATGATCTAACCATTTAATTTCAATATTTTTTATATAATTTTACAAATTTATTTATATTTAAAAAAAAGTGTTATAAATTAATTTATATTTATATTTCTTTTTCAATTCTATTTTTTTCAAAAAAGGAATCTTTTTAAATGACATATAAGGAACATTTTGACAAAAGATAAAAGAGATGTTCTATATTTAACGTACCTGATGAAAATGAATTTAATGCTTCCATGAACATTTTTTATTTTTTCATTCCATTAAAAGATATCATATTTTCTTAATTGTATGACCATCATAAATTTTTTAATTATTTTGTTATTTAATATTATTTATCAAATGAAATATGATTTTTTATTGAAAATTGCCTTTTAGAAAGAAAAAATTATTTATATTTCATAATGTGTTCATTATATGTGTATAAAAGAGTTTTTCAAATGATTAAATGTTTTATTTAATATTTTTGATCTTATATATTGTAAATAATGGGTGCACCAAGATAGCACCGAGTGATCCCATTAAAGCTTAAATGATTGGTCTCCCCATATAAAACTCTAATGCATTGGGTAATGATTATAATATCGGAAAAATTGCATTGGATATTGGTTTTATGGTTATTCGAATATATAATGGTTCTATAAGGGTTCAATGTGATTATTTACCAAGGTTACTATATGAATTATCTATGTTTTTAATGAGTTTTAATTGAAATTATTTATCTTAAAAAGTTAAATTAATTGATACTTATTAAACAATGATATTTACTTCTTTTGGTAAAATAATTTGTTTTTAAGAAAGTATTTTCAGGAGTTTTAATGTTTATTGATAAAATAATAGTTTCCTTTTTCTAATATCCCTTACTGATAATTGGATTCAGATTTTATGTTTTTTATTGTTTTTTCATAGGACCTAATGGTGATTGAGAGATTGAATAAATTCATTATGAATGTTGTGAAAATTTTTTCTAAAATATTTCAATGAATATATTGAATGTTTTAGAATATGGAAAAATGGATAATATTTTAAGGTGTCCAGTATATATTTTTATGGTTTCTTTATGTATATATTATGGGAAATATCATTAAAACTATAAACTTTAAAAGATCATCAATGTGAAAAGTAGTAAAATTTTAGACATAACACCAGAATATATAATTTTTATGTTCATAAACTTATAATTTCCATCAATGGTTGATTTATATAACATTATAGGTTATGTTAATCTTAATAACTTTCCCAAATAAGTGATTACCTTATTTTAAACTTAAAATAAAATTTCATATGATTATTATCATGTTGATTCATCTAAAACATTTCTGTTTAGAATGGATTTCCATATAGAAACATGGGAAGTGATATTGGGATAGAGTTGAGAGGAATATATCCTTCCAAATTAGAATCCTCTAGTGGTTGCATTCTGAACAGAATAGTTTATCATAGTGATGGCTCAGTTGACTCAGGTAAAAATAGTGGTGGTATTTATTCAATAGTGGAAACTAATATACCCATAAGGAACATGTATTTTGTGATTTTTTTTCATAATGGAACATCCCCCATAATTCAGTGGATCATATGACTAGTGGTAGATGTAGTACATATCAATTCCATGGAAAATCATTTTGATGAAATGGGATGTTCAAAAGGACAGAAGGTAACCCTAGACATTAATCATTTTCTAGGGGTAGTTGATCAAATGTGGTATTTGGTAATCAATACAAGGAAAAAATGATCTTGATTCCATGGAATGATAATCATTCAAATAAAGTTTCCATGATAAATATTTTCAAAAGTTTTTTTTTACTCTAATGGGAAACTAAATTCTGGGAATTGAAGAAAAAAAGATAAATATTCTGTAGTTGCGGATGGAGGGAACACCAGAATATTGTCTAGGTATATTGCAGATTTTATTCCAGAAATAGATATAAATACAATTTAGTTTTACATATGATTAAAACTAATTATTCCATGAGATTTTTCTTCATAATAATTTATCATATATGATAAATTTTTTCGTTGTGTGGAAATGGTTGATATGGATTTTTCTAAAACTTATATGACTCATGATGATGAAAGTAATAAGCATTTAGAATATAATGTGTTGGGGAAACATGAAAAAAAATATTGAGGTAATAAAATGAAGTTCTAAACAGGTAGTATGTTTGGTATAAGGAAAACAGGATAATGTCTTATGAAGACAGGGAAGTGTAACCGAAGAAAAATATTTTTCCACAAGGCCTGCGAATTCAATGAAAAGAATCCAAAGGATTCCAAAAAATTGCTAATTTGTAACGACATAATTTTTTCACAATGGAAATTCTTTTATTATAAATTATAACCACATTATATTACAATATAATGAACTTCTAATTGCTTTGTGACCTTTAAACATAAGTTTTTCATTTATGTGATGGGAATTTCAAATTTATCACATACATGATTTAGATCTGTAAGTTATTTGGAGTCTAATATGACCAACTAAAATTATGGATGACTAGTAACATACCCTTATGAATTATAATGCAACCCTTATGAGTAGTGACATATCCTAATTAATATTAAACTTACCTATTATATTACATATAAAATATTCAAGTGAATGTATGATGTACCTACTTTTTACAATAAGTAAATAAATGCTTTAAAACATATTTTTAATAATAAATTATAATTTTAATTAAATATAAAATTAATCATATTTAGAAAAGTATTTTTCAAATATGGAAATCATTTTTGGATTCTACTCATCGATAAATGGTGAGAGAAAAGTTTTTTTTTTGAAATACATGAATTTTTTATGAATAGTAAAATAATGTAATTTACTATATATATATTATGAGCTAAATGAACTATTCCTAGAATCATGGATGATGTCACCACCTTTAGTTCTAATTAACATGACCCATTTACTATTTTTGTTCATTGAATCATCAATATTTCTGGTCTTGAATGAAATTAATAAACTAATGATTAAAAATTATGAAAACCCTCTTCTCCTCCACTATAAAACCCCCCTCAATCCCTCTTCTCTTTACTCTTCTAATTCTTTGTGCCTCAAAAATATTCTGAAAAAATCACTCCCCAAAATCTCTCCCCACTTCCAATATCCAATAGTCTCTTAAAAATACCAAATCCTCTTTACATAAGAAGCACTCAAGGATGGTTGATTTAAGATGTAAAATTCCACTTTTCATTTCTTTCATTTTTTAAGTTCCTTTGTTCTTTTTTCTATCCAAACATCTACTCAACAAAATGGTTTGAGAAATCTAGTACCATAAATGATTTGGAATTTTATTGTGACAATGTTATTCATCTCTCCTTTCCCCACCTTTTATTTGAATGAATCAAAAACACCATTTGAGATGTGTTAATTTAGCACATTCATGGAAAACGATTTGTCGATTTCTATTATCATCATTAATTCTAGTTATGAAAAAATTTGTGTTGTGGTTGAACTAGATTGTGATATATATATATATATATATATATATCATATTAATTGTTCTGTAATTATTTTGTTCAAATGGTATTAAGGTATAACGAAAAACATGTTCATTGTAATCAAAACCCACTAATAACCAAAGCAGTTGTCACTAATGTTTTTTAAAATAATTCAAATTCACTCTATGTAACCCAATTAAATTTTCAATCATGAAATATATTGGATGTTCACTAGAATAATGCAACTTCAATTATTTACAACCAAATTAACATTACATGTTTATCCGAACATGAATATAAGAGAACCGGTCATTAAAACCATGTAAGAAAACAGGCTCTATTTCACTCTTTAAATGATTATTCTCTATGCTATGCCTTTACCTAAGTAATAAAAATTGATGGGGTATGATTTCATACCTACCCTTTACTGTCCTCATTATGTATAAGTTATGAGAAACCCATTCTCTCTCTCATCATGCCCTCTTATTTACACCTGTTACAATACTGATAATCTGTAACGAATTCGTCCTGAACCTCCTTTGTTATTTCAGGTTTCCAAATATTTATTTTTATCAAAATGAAGTTATAAGATATATTTATATGAATATTTAAATTGATGTTTAGTTTTAAAAAATTAATTTTTTAGGACCCTTTCATCACTCTCTTTTTGGGATATATGTGTTTTTAAATTATTTTATCATTAATACTTTCTGATCAGAAAACATGTTTTAAGGGGAAATCCTGAATTCCTACCCAATCTCAAGTAAATTATATATTATATTTTAATCCACCATTCTCTTTATAAAATATGTATTTTTATTATTAAAATTGTTGTGGATCACTTCTTTTTTTATTTAAAGGATTTTCCAATTTTCTATTTTAACGGCTCTAGCGTGTTTTCCTTAAAACTGCACAAAAATGTATTAAGGAAAAAATTTCATCAATACATTTATTACGTGTTGTCACTTTTTATTGACATAAAATATCATGATATATTCATATTTTACCTAATCATCATCCATGTATGTTTTAATTCCTTTCTTCATGGCCACATTTATGATACGCCCATTGGTTATGATTTATGTCATGATGGTGGTACCCAATTATTTCCATGGGTAACACGTATGTTTATAATAGATTTATTATGTATTATTATTTATATGGAAATAATATTCAGGAAATAAAATGGGTGTGGCCAGATGGCTCTAAAATGTGTTGGGTAAGGTTAAGTCTCATGAGATGCTATGTGCAATGGTCTTGGCGGTTAGCCTTGGATATGGAAAACATGATCAATGGTTGGCCTTGAAACGTACTATGATGGGAAACGGGATTTTCGGTTAGCCTTGAATTTTACTAAACACATGTTTTAGGTTTTTTAAACGTTTTTATGATTCCATGTTTATATGATCTAGTATTTATATGATCATCTGTTTATATGTTATGATTTCATATGTTCCATTCTTTGGATATCATTATGTTGTGACTCCTAACTCGTGTGCATAATCTTTATTCTTATGTTCATTACCTTACTGGGATTTTAGCTCATCCATATGTTGATGTTATCCCTAGGTTATCCTATATAGATATATGATTATAATGGATGATATAATCTCATTAGGGTCTTCAAATAAAAATCCATTTATTTCTGTTTGATTATGTACCTAGCCTTCAAAGAAACTAGACTCCATGATTCTTATATTGTACTCTGATGTATAATTATGCTTAAAATCATGTAATGTTATATATAAAATGTTAGGGTCACTATACTTGGTATTATAAGATGGTCTATTTATTTTTGAGATTACGAATATATAACCTTAGTGAGAGCATTATAAATGATACGAAGTATAAGAAAACATCCCTAATTTTTGGTATATATAGAGTCAATGGTTTATCATGAAAATAACATCTTTTTATAGATATAAGCAATTATAGCTAGAATTGGCACCAATTTAACTAGGAGTGAAAACATAAAAAATAAGTCTCAGGATTTACTTGGGGTATCCTGGTACATAACAATGGTCCTCTATACACTCATGGTAATGACACTCCAAGGGGATATGCTTTGTTAAATTTATGAGCATTGTACAAACCATTATTAAAGGAATATGAAAAATCGCATTAGAATATAAGCTTAGAAATTGATCAAGGATAACCTAGATTTAATCCTAAGTAATAACATGTTATTATATACTTCTCCTCTAAATATTTGTCTTTTATATACAAAAGTTTACTTTTTTGTTCAATTAAATTGTATTCAAAACCACTAATTGTATTTTCTTTTTCTTAGTTAGTGGTGGGTAATATATGAAAATGTTCCAACAACCAATGTGATGGGAAATTTGATGATTTCCCAAATGATATGCATGATATGATGGGAATGGGTGCTCAAAATTCATGATAGTAGTTCCTCAACTGGATCATGTAGTGAATAATAACATGAATCACCTGAAACTCCCACCTCCTCCATGGAATGAGCATGTTGTCGTAGAATAATTCATAAATAAAAGGTCTCACATGTATAGAGTATCTTTTGACCCCCTACTCAGAAAAAAATGGATTTACTCCATTAAAAAGATGTTCTCCATCATCTAGTGCTTGAAATAATATAAAGGTGTACTGGGAGTCTACCATTTTGACAGGAAAGATGATCACTAGTGGACACTGATCAAGAATAAAAAGTTATAAGTGGAAATTTATTGAATGGATTGGAAGGAATTCAATATAATTTTTTTCAATAAATATTTTCATCAAACCCTCCATATTTTGAAGGAAAAATAGTTCCTTAGACTCAAGAAGAATGAATATGAGTCCATCGGGGCATATGAAGAAAACTTTACCGAGCATGGAAGGTATACCTCTATATTGTTGATGAACACTATATGCAATGTGGATCGATTCTTTACTAAGCCAAAGTCGAGTCTACAGAAGGTGTTGGCGACACAAGACTTTGAAAATTGTGAAGAGATTTTCCATTGTTCCATCAAGGTTAAAATGGATATTGGAGACTATCAATAGTCTTGTGGGCCTAGTGACAAGATGTTGAAAATGGAGATCAACAAGGGTGGTTCCATAAACAAGTCCCATGATGGAATGAAGCCCCAATATCCAACTTGTAAATGTTGTGTGAAGAATAATCTAGGGAAAATTTTAAAGGAAACAAATAATTGCTTCAAATGTGGAATGTTTATTCATTTGTCCTAGAACTGCCAAAGGGATATGAAAAAATCCCACTAATGTTGAGAAAAAAGATGGTTCATATCAACACTCATCTAGTTTTGTAGTTTTACTACTACAAGAGGCTTGGACATTATATGAGTAATTGACCTAAGTCAGGGGTTGGTAGAGGAAATCAAAAACATCCTCCAATGAAACAAGGAATTGATTATGATATCTGTACTGCTAAGGTGGAGATGGAAAATTATGTGGTTATAGCTACATCAGTTATTCATTGAAGAATAGTGAATTTACTGTTTGACACTAGTTCTATGCATTCATTTATATCCTTCCTGATTAGTAGAACTATTCAAACACCACCGAAATATTTGGAAGATAATTTATCTATGAGCACAATGAATGGGGAAATTATTATATACATGGTATATAACGCTTCCTCAGTTTATGATTGTGGACTGAACCTCCCAGAGAATCTCATCATACTTCTTTTAGTGGAGTTCGAAGCAATCTTGGTCATGGATTGGAAATCTTTATACAAAGAAAACATCTACTATCTGGAATGGGAGATCACACTTCATATCCCAAAGCATCCTCCAATTATATACAAGTGTAAGGAGGAAAATGAATCTTCTTTCAAATAATCATCTTATGTGTGGATATTTCTGTCCTATGAGCAGTAATATCTAGCTCAAATGATTGAGACCAATGAGATAATCATGCTTGAAGACATACCCATCATGGGGTATTACCCTGATGTTTTCCCTGAAGAGGTTTATGGTCTTCCTACTAACCTAGAGGTTGAGTTATTAACTGAAATTATTCCAAAATCATTGCCTATATAAGAGACACCTTACAAAATGGACACTATAGAACATAAATAGCTGAGAAAGTAATTATCAGAGAATCTGGAGAAGGGTTTTATATGTCGTAGTGCTTCACTATGGGGTGCACTAGTCCTCTTCATCAATAAAAAGGATGGATAAATTCACATATGTATTGATTATCGTGAGCTCAATAACATCCTAATAAATAACTAGTATCCCTTTCCTCAGATAGATAACTTGTTCGATCAGCTTCGTGGTGCCAATTATTTCTCTAAGGTGGAATTTGGTAGAGATATCAGCAACTAAATGTGAAGATGGAAGATATTCACAAGAGTTCCTTTTTAAGGAGTAATGGAAACTATAAGTTCATAGTGATACCCTTTTTACTCCCTAATGGTCTGCCAATTTTCGTAGATTTAATTACTAGAGTCTTTATTGATTACCTCAAAAAATCTATGGTAGTCATTATTGACATTATTCTGATATACTCAAAGGGAAAGGTGGAACATGAGGATCATTTGAATACTATTTTAACGATATTGTGAAGAGATAGGTTGTATGAAAATTAAAATAAATTTGAATTATGTATGAGGGAATTATCATTCTTGGGGTATGTTTTTACTATAAAAGGGATATCTGTGGACCCTTCCAAGATAATGGCAATTGAACAGTGGCTCAGGCCTACATCTTAATCAGGGATCTGCATCTTTTTGGGTCTAGATGGATATTATCGACAATTTGTGATGAAATTATCTTGACTTTAAAACACAATAACAAAGATGACATGAAAGGTAGTAATGCTTATCTGGACTCAATAATGTGATGAATAATTTAAGAAGTTTAAAAAGAGGCTTATCACTACACAAGTACTCACACTCCAGAAAAGTGGAGAAATTTATGTTGGGTACAACAATGATTCAAATAAGTTATTAGGTTGTTTTTTATTCAAAATGATAAAGTGATAGCTTACACCTCAAGGGTGCTGAAAATCAATGAGAAAAAATATCTCTTGCCTGATCTGGAGTTGGTGGCTGTGATCATTACAATAAAAATTTTGTGGCATTATCTCTATGGGGAGAAGTTTTATATATATACTAATCACAAGAATCTAAAACATATATTCACACAAAAAGAGATTAATATTATCCAGTGAGTATGGATAGAGCTAATAATGGATTATGACTACTCAATCCACTACCATTCTGGTAAGTCACATATAGTGGAAGATGCTCTTAGTAGAAAGAATCCTAAATCTCTATTTATGATGAAAATAAAAAATTATCTGATCTTCATAGATTTGTAGAGGATGGGAAATGGAATAATTAAGGGAAGAACACTAACAATACTTTATCAAATGATTGCTTAACCGTCTCTCATAGAGAGAATAAATGATGCTTAAAGAAAATATGTGGAGATTTTTAAAAGGGAAGAAGCTATCAGAAATGAGAAATCATCAGTATTTTTTGTCTAAAAGGATGGAGTTATAATATTTGGGACAAAATTATCTGTACTATCCAATCCATAGATAAAGAAGATGATTTAGAACGACACACATAGCTCAACCTTCTCTATCCACCCAGTGAGAACAAAGATGTATTGAGATCACTGAGAAAACATTATGTGGGACAATATAAAAACTGAGATTGCTGAATATACATCAAGGTGCCTACTATATCAACAAGTGAAAACTAGAGGTAAATTTCTATGTATATGATGCAACCACTACCAGTACCAACATGGATGTGGGAGAACATTACCAGGGACTTTTTCACTAAACTACCAAGGATATCTAGATGAAACAATTCTATATGCATCATTGTGGACTGTCTTACAAAGAAAACTAATTATATAACAATTTTATAGGTATTATCATTGGATAAAATTGAATGGATTTACATCAATGAAGTGTTAAGGCTAAATAGAGTACCACAATATATTGTATCCAATTGTGATCTATGATTCACCTCATATTTCTGGAAAATTCTCTAACATGGTCTAAGTACGGAACTGAACTTCACTACGGCATGCCATCCTCAAACTGATAACTAATCTATGTAGATTTTGTAGACACTAAAATACATTCTGATATTATATTCTATTTAATTAAATGAAAGATGTTTCCAAAAACATCCACTGGTTGTATTCTCTTACAACCAATGTTTCCACTCAATAATTCGAGGGGCACAATATAAATCCCTTTTGGGGAAATGTTCTAGAACACATATTTTTTGGGATGAAGTCAGTGAGAGTAATCTTTTAGGACATGAAGTGGTTGAATAAATAGCGGAGAAGGTGATAACCATTCAGTAGCATATCAAGGAAACCCAAATTCAACATAATATTTATGCAGATAATCATTGATGAGGAATTGAGTTAAGTGTTAGAGACATGGTATTTCTACACATATCTCTATGGAAGATTGTCATAAGATTTGGGAAGAAAGGAAATCTATGTATTTGCTATATCGGCTCCTTCAAGATCCATGATTGAGTCCGAGCTAGGGCCTATCTACTGGCACTTCAACCTACCATGTCGAATGTACATGATATCTTCCATGTATACCAATTAAGGAAGTATGTTCCAAACCCTAAACATGTACTCTCTTAAGAAGTGGTACAGTTGGATGATGATCTCTCTATAGAAGAGTATCCAGTAAAGATCATGGATCGTAGAGATAATGTTCTGTGTAACAAGACTACTCACCCGGTCAAGGTACAATTAACGAACCATAAGTTTGAAGAGGCCACATGGGAACTAGAGTAGGAAATGATGGAAAAGTACCCCCACCTATATATTGTTGAGAATGTAAAATGAAATTTTAAGGGTGAAATTTCATTAGGGGGGAAGAATGTAATGACTGAATGTTTTATCAATGGAAATTCCTTATAAATACAACACATGAAATCACAACATAATGAACTAATAAGTGATTTGTGACCCTTAAACATATGTTTTTCAATTCATTGTTTGGTATTTCGAAAATCTGACATTCGGGATTCTGATTAGTAAGTTTTTTGGAGTCCAATATTGCCAACATAAATTTTTGGTGAATAGAACCATACCATTATGAATAGTAACATACCATTATGAATAGTAATGTTACACTTATGAATAGTGATACACCCTAATGAATAGTATGCTTACCGATGATAGTATATAAATAATATTCAAGTGAAAATATAATGTACCTATATTTTAAAATAAGTAAATGAATGTTTTAAAAATAGTTTTTAAATAATTAATTATGTTTTTAATTAAATATTAAATTAATCTTATTTATAAAATTATTTTTGAAAAAAGCACTTTATTTTTGTATTCTACACATTATAAAATGTTTAGGGTGAATTTTTGAGATTTTTTTGAAATACATGAATTTTTGATGAATAGTAAAATATGGCAATTTATTGTAAATATACATTATAATCTTAATGGTCTATTCCTAGCGTCATGGATGATGTCAAAACCCAGGGTTCAAATTCACATTACCCATTTAATTTTTTTTCGTGGATTCATCACTATTTCTAGTATTGAGGGAAATTAATAAACTAATGAATATAAATTATAAAAACCCTCCTCTCCTCCAATATAACCCCCCCCTCACACTCCATTATATTTACTCATCTCAAGCCTTGTTCCTTACAAGTATTCTGCCAAAATATTTCCCCAAGATCTATCCCCACGCCCAACATCCCCTAGCCTCTTTAAAATACCAAAACCATTCCACATAAGAGGCTCTCAAGGAATGCTGATTCGAGAGGGAAAATTCCTCTTTTCTTTTATTTCATTTCTAAGTTCCTTTGTTCTATTTTCTTTCCTAACCTCTACTCATCCAAATGGTATACAAAATTATAGTACCATACATGTACTGTAATTTTGTTTTTCTAGTTGGATGTTTTATTGTTGTATCTATTTTATCCACATTTTATTTGAAAGAAAAGAACACACCGTTTGAGATATGTTAAATTAGCACAATGAAGGACACATGTTTGTCAATTTCTATTATAATATTTAATTTTGTTCATGAAACCATTTGTTTTATGGTTTAAACAGATTATTATATATAAATATCATACTTATGGTTTTGTAATCTTCTTGTACAAATGGTATTATGTTATAAAGAAAAACATGTTCGTTTTAATAAAAACCCATCGATGAACCAAACCGTTGTCACTAAGTTTTTATATAATAACTCGACTTCAGTCTATGTAACGAAATTATATTTCCATCCATGATATCTATTTGAGTTTTACTAATATCATATAACATCAAATATGTAAAACTACTTTCATCTTATATGTTTATCTGAATATGATTATAAGTGAACATATCATTAAAACAAAGTACACAAACGAGCCAGAAAAAAGATATTGAGACTTATTAGAAATAAAAAAGGTCACGAATGAAAAAAAGGGTTGTAATAAATAAATTAATTATTTAATAGGTTATTAATTTATTAATTAATAAGATTAATTTTTTATTTAGGTCATTAATAACAAGTGGAGAACACCACAAGTCTTAAGATAAGGGATCCTATCAATTTCACTCTTAATCAAGATTGTTCTCTAAGTTATGACATTCCATGTGTAATAAAAAATGATGGGGTATGTTTTATCATTTCACCCTTACATACCTATTGATTTATAAGTTATTATAAACCTTTCTTCTCTCTCATCAATCCCTCTTAGATACACCTAATACCATGCTGATAATCTGTAATGAATTCTACCCAAATCTCTTTTATTCTTTCGGGTTTCTTTATATTTCATCATATAAAAATGGAGTTATCTTGTCTTTTTATATGAATATTATATATTCTGTTTAGTTTTAAAAAAACTTTTTTCCATACACATTTATCACTCTCCTTCTATTATATACATGTTTTTAAATGATTTTATCCTTAGTACATTTTTATAAGAAACCCTGTTTTAAGAGAACATCCAGAATTAATTACCCATTTCAAGTAAATTATATCATATATTTTAATCCACCATTATATTTATAATATAATTGTTTTTATTAGGAAAACTATCTTTGTTCACTTATAGTTTTATATGAAATATTTTCTCATTTTCTATTTTAATGGCTCTAAATTATTTTCCTTAAAAATGCACAAAAATGTTTTAATTCTAAAATTTATCAAATACATTTATTACATGTTTTAACATATTTTTTACATCAGTTAAAATGATATATACCTATTTTACCTTATTATCCTCCATGTATGTGATAATTATTTTCTTCTTCGACACTTTCATGATACGCCCTTCGGTTATGCTTTGTGTCAAGATGGTGGTACCCAATTCTTTCCATGGCTAAACCTAGTGTTTATAAAATATTGATTATGTTTGATTCATTATGTGAAAAACATATTAATTAGATTTAAGATGGGTGAGCACGTATATGAATCCAATGAATTTGGTAAATTTAAGTCACATGAGATTCTATGTGCAACAGTCGTGGAGGTTATACTTGGCTATGGGAAATGGGAAGGGCGATTAACCTTGACCCGTACTACAATGGAAAATTGGATTAGTGGTTATCATTGACTCGTAATAATGAAATGTTCATGTTTTTTCCACATTTATATGATACCATGTTTTTATGTTATTATTTCACATGTTCCATTCTTTTGATAACATTTTGTCATGCCTCCTAACTCATGTGCTTAAAAATTATTCTTATGTTTATCCCCTTATTGGTCTTTTAGCTCATCCTTTCATTAATGTTCTCCCCAAGTTATCCTATATAGATGTATGATCACAATGGCAGATAGAAGCTCATAATGGAGTTCAAAAAAAAAATATTTTATGTTTTATTTTAAGCCTAGTCTTCAATGACACTAGACTCTATGATCCATGGATTTTACTCTGATGTATAATTATGCTTAAAATCATCTAATATTATATATAATTTCTAGGGTCACTATATAATTGATATTCACTTGATGATAATATGTATTATCTAATCTGAGATAATTCATTAGGCTAATTCATATTCGATGTTAGTTTCACAGTATGGATATCTTCATTATCAAAAACAGAAATGCGTAGCGACGTCATTAGAATCTAGTACCGTTGTTGTTTGGTTATCAAATAGAGTGGTGAACGTTATTTTACTTGTGTTTTTTAATTATTTCAATACCCCAATTTTAATATGTATCATAGAATTATTTCATTTCTATGAAATTTTCTAAAAAATTTGTGATATAACCTCATGAAGGTAAGATAGGACTATAGGTAAAAACTCTCGGTGGAAATATAAATGTTACCATGATTTATAGGAATATTCCTATAGTAATCGGTGTGATGGTCATTACGATAAATCTTTTTTAAATGTCCATAGTAGAGTTTGATATCACTGTAGGTGTTATTCCAGATTCTGAGGTTTAGTTTACTATTGAATTAATACCCTATACAAAGCCAATTTCTAAACCCCATTTATGGAGTTGGCCATGTTTAACTATTCGTGTTCAAAAAACAATTACATAGTTATTAGATAAAGCTTTCATCTATCTATGAACGTCACCTAGGGGTACTAATGACTTTTTCTAAAATAAAGATTGTTTAATAAGACATTTCAGTGGTTATATAGCCTTGAATAACATAATTATTAAGAGAAAGTATCCTTTATCTCATATCGATGATTTACATGATCATATCTATAGATAATATTATTTTTCAAAGGATGACCTCAGATCAGGGCACTATCAACTACTTGTTAAGGAATATGACATTCCTTATACTATTTTTTTCTCTAGATATGGACACTATGAATTTGTAGTAATGTTGTTTGGGTTATCTAATGGACCTCTTATGCTGATAGATCATATGAATAGAATTGTTCACACACATTGCAATATGTGTGTGGTTTGGTTTATTGGTAAAAATTTTAGTATTTTATAAATTACAATAGGAACATTAAAGGAATATATTTATTTTTCAATTCATAAAATATAAGAAACTGTATGGGAAATTTAAAAAGAATGAATGTTGGTTATAATAAATTTCATTCATTGGTTATATTGTTTTTAAATATGTAATAACTATTGATCCTGGAAACAAAATTTGTTTAAGATTGTCCAAGACCCATAAATATCATTATGATTCATAGTTTTCTAGGATTAGCATGTTGCTATTATTGGTTTGATGAAAATGTTTCTCAATTTTCTAGTCCACTATATAGTGCAACTCCAAAAAGAGTAAAGTTCATCTTGAAAAAAATTGATGATTGTTTTCATTAACTGGAAAAAATATTGGTAAATTCTCGTATTTTGGTCTTTACTTAAAAAAATGGTGAATTAGTCATATAAAATGATTCATTATTTGAAGGACTTTTATGTTTTAAAATATTGAATGATCATGTAATTTATTATTCATTGTGTCACTTGAAACCTCAAGAGTTCAATTACATGTCTTGTGATTTGAAATTAGTTGCTTTATTTTCGTTAAAAAATTAGAGGCATCCTTTATATTGAGTAAAGTGTAAAACATATAATGATAATAAAAGTTTAAAGTATATATTTACTCTGAAATAATTGTTCATGAGACATAAAATATGGTTGTAATTAATCAAGGATTATGATTACTCAATTCCTTCTCATGTAGGAAAGAAAAAAAGGTGGTCGATGATTTCAGTAGAAAAATTAATGATACATTAACCCTGTTACATCTATAATGTGACCCTTTAGTTAATAAAATGATTAATTTTAGCTTATATACTATGCATGTAGGGAAATTATTTATTTTGTTTTAGTTTTTAGTATAGTATAATTTTTTAGAATGAATTAAGAGATCTATAAAGCGGGAGTATTTTTTAATGAAAGGGTATTATATGATAATACTAGTTTGTTTCTGAATATTAATATTTATTTATAAAGTTTTTTAAGGATTAGTGAAAGATTGTGTGTGACGTTTTCTTTATATTTTAGGATATAATTGTTTATTGGGTCTCGTAGTTCTCTATTTTCATTTCATCCAGGAAGCACCAAAATGTGCAAATACCTTCAAGTGTATTACTAGTGGGATTGAATGAAAAGAGATATTGTTTTAGTTAGCATGAAGTGTTTGATGTGTTAATGGGTTATTGAAGAGAATTAATTTCTAAAAGAGACACTTCAAACACTTCCAACACCAGAATGGAAATAAGACAATATATCAGTGGATATCATGGATGGATTTCTAAATAATTCTATAGGTAATCATGAGATTTGGGTTATTTTTTATCAATAAACTAAATATTCCCTCTATCTTCCAATTATAGATACTATGTATTTAGCGAATATTTCTATACATTATCAAAAAGATATTAAAATATTACATGGAGTGTCTCTTTCTATTGTATCAGACTGTGATCCTAGTATTACATCAAATTTTTGGAAAGGACATTTCATGTCGTTTGGTAAAGAATTAAATGCATGAACATCATTTCATCCTCTGTCTAATGGAAATATTTAGTGGATGATTCTGAAAATGGAGGATATTCTTTCTTCCTAATCAATAGATTATTAGGGAAGTTGGTAATGACATCTTAAATTAGTCACATTTTATTATTAATATAGTTTTAATTCATGTATACATATGGCACCATTTAATGCATTATATAGAATGAAATTTCAGAAACCGTCATTTTTGGATGATGTAGGAGAAAAGTTGTTTATGGTACTAATCTTCATAGTGGAAATAGAAGGGAAATTTTAGTTGACTCAGTGACACATGATTTATTCTTAGAGTCGGTACAAGGGATAATTATATGTATAGATGAAAGATCATTATTTAGAGGTATGTGATCATTTCATTTTAAAATTTTCACAATAGTAATGTTTTTAGTGTTTTTTTAAGAAGGGGAATCTCTGTCCCATGTTCATTAGACCATATTAAATCCTCAATAAATTTATATCTATTTTCCTACTGAGTAGATTTACCGTCTAATTGTTCATAGGTGCCCAACATATTTCATGTTTCATTGTTATGGAAGTATCTACCAGATTCATCTCATGTTTTGAGTCCTAAAGTTGTCTCACTAGAAGAGAATATTTTTTATTAGGAACATCTAGTTCATGTTCAGGACTATAGAGATAATTTGTTGTGAAATAAGAAGATTCATTGGATTATTTTTTTATGTATGAAAAATATTTTTGTATAGGAACCATTAAAATCCTAAAATAATATGATTGAAAAATATTCTCACGTATTTAATAAGAGAATAAAAATTTTAGTAACCAATTTCAATAAAGGGGAAAGGTTGTAACACCCCCGGTAATGATAGAATAATGGTTTTACATAATATTTAATATTTATGAATTAAATAATATATTAACATTAAAAGGGACTATATTTACAATAGTGTACCTGACATGAAATATTGAGTTTTTTGGGAATCATACATTTCATGCAAGACTGGGTTATACTAAAAATAATATATTGTAAATATTATTATTTTATCGTGTATTTATTGGCTATCCATTATGATTGTGGGAATGAATAGAACTAACTATATTATTTTTAAATTTTTTATTGAATTTTTTATATATATTAAATAATTTTGATAGCTTTAAAATAAAAATAAATCTAATTAAAAATAAAAAATGAACATTTTTAAAAGGTTGTCTTACTAAATTTTAATAGAGAATTGTTTTTTAGAGACATGTTTTGATACTTTTATTATTTTTTATGAAATAATAAACTTTATTTTTGATATTGGGATATCAAAATTTACTTTGAGTGTGTTTTTTTATTTTACTGAAAAATTTCACTTTATTGATGAGAAATAAATAATATTGAAATTTAGTTGAAAAAAAAAATTCATTTAATTTTTTTTATATTTTTATTTTTATTTTCGTTTAAATTATGACTATATCACTTATTCATGAATTAATCCAATTTATGTCATTGGTATCTATTTTACTTTTAAATTTCACAAAAAAACATTCCACATTTTTGAACTTTTTTACATCAAACCCACTATGTTGTCTCATATGATGGATTATTTTTAAATTAATTTCATCTTGTATTGTGATTGTAATTTGAATAAAGGGATTCCAAATTTGTAATGATAATAATTTATTATTCCTAACATGTTGAATTTATTTTTTTTAAAAAAATTAAAATAATTGATTAAAATTAATTACAATGATTAAAATGAAAATTAGATTAATAAGGGACTAACTCTTAATCTTAGGGAGGAAAATGACGAAGTCACTTTTCCAGAATCAATTAGATGTAAATATTTAAAACATATACTCCTTTGGATATTATATTAACCAATATTTTATCCACTTGTCTCAGGAAAAACGTTGGTGGAATTCCTTTTTAAATTTTTTACAAGAATGCCACTCCTCGTCCACTATTAAAAGCAATCACCCATCCAAGTTATTCAAACCACTCGAGCCATTTGGATCTTCCAAAATCATCTCAAAATAATATTTCTAAATCCCAAAATTCATCTTATAAGTCTTTCTTTTACATGAATTCCATCCAAGGAATCCCTTCGATGGAAACTAAAAGTAGTTACTAAAAGAAGATTTAACATCCTTCCACAAGATCCTTTATTTTATTTTCATTCTCCATCACCACAATTATAATTATTCCATGTTAAAATATGATTATATGTGTCCTAAATATACTTATTTGTTTTTATGTAAATTTTTTTAGCTACACTTACACAATATTCAATCTAATGGGTAATGAACATATAGTTTATCAATACGGTGAACTACTACCTCATAAAATGATGTCATTTATTATTCATGTATCACATATCATGGTTGCGAATTAGATGAATACTAAATTTTAATATATTATATATATTATATTTAGTATGTATTTATGTTTATGTGATTTTTATATTACACACACCACTATGAATTATATTATGTTGGAATACAATAACATCGTCTCTCGAGGTGTGGACTTCCACTGTTTCAAAGGGATGTGATTTGTTCAAACGCAACATAATATGAATTAAGGATGGATATATTTAAAAATATATAACATAAATAACATAAATAATATATTAATTACATAATTTATTTTCATTAAATACAATATATCATTTTCTATAACACCTTCTCGCACACTGAAAAAGTGAAAACATTGTTCATTGACGTGTGGACTACTTTCTTCTCAACATGATGTGATTAATTTTGCATAATAATTTTTATATATTTAAATATTTATGATTAAATAATATTTTATTTATAATATAATAGTTATTCTAGATCAATATTTTTTATTCACCTTCTTTTCATAATGATTATTGGAAAATGGGAATGTTCTTTATGTTTACACATGACTTCCCTTCTCCCTGATTGTAAGAATGGTTTATTTTTCAAAAAATATATTTCATGATTTGTATTAGAAATAGTATTTATGAAAAATTATTATAATAATGACATGATTATTATTCTGGTGATGTCTATATAATGACTCTTTTAACCATAGTTGACCTACCAAAGTCGTTTTTGACACATAAACTGAATATGGTCAAAAAAACCAATGTAAAATTGATTTTTTACATACTTGATTACAATATTGTAATAAGAGAAATAAAGGTACTAATAATATTTAAAAATCTTCTCATGAAATTTTAGAATTAGAATAATTTTATTATTTAGATATATGAAGACTCATGTGACCATTCAGACTCATTGTGAGGGATTTCATCTCAATCTCCTTTCATTTTAATATTTCCTCATGATATGCACCTTTATACTTTTATAATGTGTATACAAATCCCATTTGACATTATATATCAATATTTTATATATTATCATGTTATTTAGTGTTTTTTATTGTTGTTCATTCATGGTTTTTATGATTTAAATGTCCAAACTTGTATGTGAAACATTTAATGTTTTAAGATTTAATCTTGTACATTCAATATTCTTTATATTATTTTAAAAATTTATTTATTTCAATATAAAAGGGTTATATTGGTAATTTTAGTTTTTTAATACCATTTAAAATTTTCCAAATATTGAATAATTTTATGTTTTTTGTAAGGAACATTTTTACAAATGAAAAAAGAAATGTTCTGATATTAATGTACATAATGAAAATGACTTTTATGAAGTTGTAGAAATTATTGTTTTGAATTGTTCTTCAATATTTAAAATATTACTAATTGAATTAACAATTTTTTTTTTGTATTTAGGTATTGAAACTGGTTTTTCAAAATAATGTTTTATTTTTTATTAAAATTCTGGTTTTTGAACGAAATTTGTATTTTAAATTCTAAAATTGTTTTTCATATGAGTTTAAAAGAGTTTTTAAAATTACTTAATGTTTTATATAATTCGAGGGTTTTTGGGAATTATAAATTATGGGTGCACTCAGATTATTTTGGTGATCGCATTATATCTTAAAGGATGGGTGTGCATAGATATACCTTGAATGCATAGGGTAATGATTATATTATTTGGAGAATTATATTAGATGTTTTTTTTATAGTTAATACAATATGTAATGATTCTATAAGGGTTAATTAATGGATCAATGTGATTTTATACCAAGGTACATACCAGATTATTCTTTGTTGTTAATGGGTTTTCATGGAAATCATTTATTTTAAAAAGGGTAAATTAAATGATGTTTATTAACCAATTACATTTCCATCTATGGTTAAAATGATATATTTTAAAGACATTATTGTCATGAGTTTTAATTAATAATGTTGGACAAATTGTTTAAATATTTTTATATCTCTTAATAATATTTTAATTATCAATCAATATTTTTTAATTATTTTCACCATACATAAAGATGATTATTGGATTGAATGAATTCATGTTGAAAGTAATGAAGATTTTCCTTGAAATCTATCTTGAAATATTTTAAAAGTATTAGATTATAGAAAAAATGTATACTATTTAAATGTTTCCACTTTATATTTTTATTGTTTTTTTGTATATGATATGACATAAATAAATAAAACTCTGAACATTAAAATATCATCATTATTAAAGAAAGTAAAATTATTCACCTAAATCAAGATTATGAAATGTTTAATTTATGGCCTTATATTGTGTGTTATGAAATCTATCAAAAAATGAATTTTTTTTGGAAACAATTATGTCATAAAATATATTTCAATAACATTGTCCACCATTTAATAAATTGAATAATTTAATGTCAATATTAAAACTCTTTGTCATGTCTTTCACATTTTAAAATTCATCTATGGAAAAATAATTTATGGGGTTAATAAAAATTTCTCTTAAAAAGTCAGAAAGGTAAATATGATGGTCTCATAGAATTAAAAATTACTATGTTTAAAAATTAGAGAAAATTATTTGGATATGAAATAATGTACATAGAATAAATGTGACACCTATAGATCATTTATCTCAATATATTAATGACAATAATAAAGTTAATAACTAGAAAACTATATACCAAAGTGGTAATAAAAATACCATCAATGAATATAATAGGATGTATTTTTGATTCGATGTCTTTTTTATAGTGTTAAGGAACATTGATCAGTAATTAAATTACTTAATTTCATTCCATTTCATAAGAACAATATCATCTTAATTTTTTTCGTCAATCAATATCCACTTCAACTCTTACTCCATAAAATGAATATTAATGATGCAATTTTCATTCCATATATACTAAAATTAACATAAAATGGATCATAATACACTTATATTTATTGAAAATTATTCCTAATATTTATTTGAATTTACAAAAAAATCTAGAACTAGTAATAAAATATGTATAAATACAAATAATTAAGTTTTAAAAAATAAAAAATATCTAGAAATATTCAAATTAACACATTTAATAAGTTTTTAAAATTAATGCTCCTCCATAATATGTCAAAACAAAATTGAATTCCTATGTATGGAATGATTTGATCTCACATCCCTCCATGATCAACTTATCAGTTACCTGAAAATATTTAAAATCACTAATTATGTCTCATACTAGAAAATATATACACTAATCATTCAGAATAACGTAATAATAAAAAAATAAATACTTTTAAAATTAATTCACTCATTATTCATTAAATATGATCCTATCATAGATAAAAAAAGATTTCCATTTAAATCTAGTTTTTATCCTTGAACCAATATACATTAATAATTTGATTTAGAATATAAAATTCGATTTGATTATTCAATAATATATAAATACATATAATTAATTATTAGAATCACTTAAAATTTCACTAAAGGAAGATCAATATTATTTTTATATGGGGCCTTCAAAAAAAACTCAAATATGTAATTCTCAGAAAATGAGTAGAGGATAAGGGTTCCCCATCTATCGTGATTTACTTTAGCTATTATGACTGTATAAAATTACCCTTTTCATTTTATCTTCTAATAGTTTTTATCTTATTATCCTCATTATACAAAGGTTTAGATGATTGATTCACATTTTTAGGAAACTCATTTCATCTATACCACAAAAGTGTTTGTGGAGTATTCTTTCAACTTCTTATTACATTCCATCCATTAACTTAATTATTCACATTAATTTTGTGGCCTATTTCTCAATGATCAAGTTTTTTTCTCTTTAAACACATACTTGATCGTATATTTCATTACCTAAATTCTTATTATAATATTTTTCATAGGTATGTGTTTGAAACATTTTCTTCCATCAATGTGATATACCATTAGAGTATCCATAAAACATAATCATTAATTTGTTATTACTATATCTTTGAGTGGTTATAGTATCCATTTAAAATTTTTGTGTACATCATAATATATATTCATAAATTCAAAATACATTATGAAAAATGACATTAGAAAATATGGTTTTTGACTCATATAGAATTAGTCATTTTTTCTTTTAGGGATGATTTATAACCCATAATCATACATTGAATGTCTTGAAAAATAAACATATATGTACCAATGGATTACTATTACTTCATAATATTAAGTAATTTCTTATCAATTGTTAAGTAAAATAAAAGGAAAATACTTACTAAAAAATAAGATATTAGGAACACCACATTCCATAGAGTCAATTTTATCCTTTGGTTGTGTATTGCTATGAATATTTCACCATTAATCTACATTAACTTCTAAATATATAACAACCAAGAAATCCTCTTCATGGTCAGCGCACTAAAAACTAAAAATACCTTCTCCATCACATTAATGAATTTCTCAGAAAATAATCGATTAGATGTCCCAAATAATGAGGGTAAAAGTTATCACATAAAATATTCAATGGATTGTTTCTACCTATATGGTTAATTCAAACTTTAAACATGAACTCTGTTTACACTTTTATCATGAGGGATTTATGTTATCATATTAAAAACATATTACATCCTAGATTATAAGTCATTTGGTTTCTTATCAGTATAGTTGTTTCCCAGGTTGTCACAATTATTATTCACATGTTTCAATCAGATTCATATCACTGACTAAAACAAGAAATAATATTTTGAGCAATAATAATCATAGTGAAAAACCACATAATCCTGAAAATGATTTACATGTTGTCTAAATAATGAAACCTTATTTAAAATATATGAATAATAAGGATAAACCTCAATTATTAATGGTAGTTATCTATTCAAATAATTCATTATGGTTATCAATGTTTTTATAAATTTCCAAAAACAAATCCCTTGTGAATGCCATGCAATATGTGAATCCATGCACGTTTCCATTCACCATGTGATGATCGATCTACGGCACAATTTTCTCATTTTTGAGAATATTACCCAAGTTATAACTATATTAGACCCACATACACATGTAATATATATAATTTGATTTAATTCTTAATAATCTAATCACTCCATTATCTACAATAAATCCATGATATTTCCATTTTTGTACTTATCGTTATGGTTATAACTATTGTTTTTAATCCTAGTTTCTAAATATTAAATAAACCCTACTCTGATACTAACTAAATTGACTGTGGTTTTTTATTTTTATGTATTATATATTTTAACTAAATATTTAATGTAATTAATCTATACATCAAAAAGGATTGAATAAGATTATTGTATTTAGATACTATAAGTAAAATCTATTATGTCATGAATGAACTTCAACATATCCCCCAAATATCTTCACATATAGTATTATTCATAGAAATAAATTACTTAAAACCATTATTCAATACCATATTGTAGGGAAAACTAAGAAGGGGGAGATTAGATTCTCATTAAGGGTAAACAAGGGTGAAATCCATGACCGCATTGTCATGACATGAGAATAAGTGTATGATAACATGATAATATCATTTGAAAACCAATCCCTACATATTATTTCAAATAATACCATGTCATTAATAAAATATAGGTAGTTATTTTCAAATGATTTATAAAGGAAATATATGAAGATGATCCCTAAGAAAATAACATTAACATAGGAATGTGAAAATCATATTCTTATAAAATTTTCAACATTTAAAAATAAAATCATGTACACTATTTTAAGATAAGTACATAAAATATTTCCCTATAAAAACCTTATATAAATGAAACTAGATCGATGCATAAACTTATGAACATGAGACTGATTCCACACATGACCATGTAAAGAAAGTCGATCAATAGATATAATTTTTATGATTATACCTTGTTCACACATAACATAAATAACTCTTCTGTAATTCATATTTACCAAATACATTGTAGGGTTATTAAATTTTGATCCCACCCTATGCATAAAAATAGCATACATATCTGCTCTATATAATCATTAATCAATTCAAATATCATCATATCATAACCATTTTTCAGAATTATGGCTTAATAAACATTTCAAAAATCAATATTAGCATAACTCATAGGTAATAAATGGGTTTCAGAAAATTTTCAACATTATAGTCATAAACCATCTAATGAAATAATAATGATAGTATTATTAGATAATATCAAAAGAAAACATACAAAAACCCAGAGTATGTTCTCATTGATGAATAGATATTTTATAAAATATCACTAAAATATCCATGAGTAAAATATCTTTTTTATTTTAAATTAATTCATAAAATTAAAAAAATATAGCAAATATTTAGAATTTTTTTAAATAATCATGGAAAATTATAATGGATTATTTATGTCATTGGAAGTTCATTATGCTAAAAAATACCACCCTTTAAATAAATATTAAAACAATATTTCTATTTTAGTTTTCTAAATTACCTCATTTAGAAAAACAACTTGAATATTCCATTTAAAATATTTTTTTAAAATGATAAACATTGGTAAAAATTCAATTAATCAATCTTTATAGAATATTGAATACATTCTTAATAATATTTTAAAAAACATGGACAATGATGATACTTTAATTTTGACCAAATATAAATATCATTTTATTGTTCATTAAAAACTATTTTATTCTATTTTGTAATTAAATAGATGAAAATCAGATGAAAATTTTTCTTCTATATAAATATTCAATGGATAAAAAAAATCATGTGTTTCTTGAGTATTATGTACTAATATTTCATCCTCAAAATCACCAATAAAAATATTCTAGATAAACAATGAGATTATAACATAAAACCCATAACATATTAGAAATTTTTTAATAATAATACCCTGAATGAAATAACTATATGTGGAAACATAAATACCTTTTTAATTCAAGATAATAATCCAAAAATAAATTTATATGATATATATACACTATAAAAATAAACATTGGTTTATATGATGTGGGTCTCCCAAAAATAAAAGTGATATTACAATCAATTTGATGATTTATTTTGTTAATCATACTCATTAAAATAACATTTGTAATAAATATACAGTTTCTATAAATATAATCCAAAACCATTCTTATATATATCATATAATTTTTTATATTTTGGTAATCCTTTACCATGATTTCATTAATAATTATGTTTTAAAATCATTGTTCCTAGTGATAAGTGCTTTGTTTTTTGGGTATGTTTTAGTTTTATAGTTTTGATCCATATAATCTAATTATGGTTACATAATTTAATGAATTTTCATCATTATATAATATCATAGATATTTATTATATACATATTTATAGTCATTATCAAATTTTAGTGATAAAAAAATGAAATACAATGTTCATACAGATGGTATAACATATGTAAACATGAATTTTATTTCTATTTTTTGTCTTAAGAAAAGGGGGAATGATAAATAAGAATTCAGATGTATAGAATCAATTTTTTATCACATATATTATATATTTGTATTAAATGTATTTTTATTAACATACATGATAAAAAAATGAGTAATTTATCGTATTTCATAGTGGAGGCGGTAGTCCACACATACGCACTAAAAACCTTATTGTTTTCTAATGGACCAAAAGGTAATAAATTAATTGTGATATAATTTTTAAATAAGAATATTTATTTCATAATTATCATATATATACTTTAAATCTATAATTATATCAACCAATAAGAGGCAGTAATGGAAATATATTAACATTAGTAGGTGATGTGATAGTCTGTCATAGACATGTTCAACGATTTTGTTACCCTTTTTGTGGAAGAGGGCATGGGTATAGGTAATTATGTTGAAATAATAAAATATAATTCTATTTAAGACAATTATGTTGTATGATAATTTTATTTTTGAATTATTTTATGGATTTCAAAGAATAAATAAAACAAAATCACTCGGTTAAGAACGATACCTCTTATTCATGTATCCTCATAATGATTTCACCAAAAGCCTTTATATAATCGTTTACAGAAAGAAATAATTCCATTAGGAATTTAAATTAAATTAATAATTACATTTCACTATATATTTCTTAATTAAAAATTATTTGGAAAAGTTAATAGAAGAGGAGAGTGGTTTTCTTTTAGAAGTTAGGAGTATAAACATTTAGGATTTTAGAAATAAAAATCATACAGCCAAATGATACCAATTCCAGCAGGATCCAAAAATATTATTATATATTTATTTTGATATAAGGTTAAAATATTTCTTTAAAATATGAATATACTTTATTTTAACCATTATAATTTTTTGTCCCCCCCCCATAAATTTGTTTTAATGATAACGATGCTAATTAATTTTTAATGATTTTACTTTTCAATATCACCAAAAATTAAGCTAAATTTATTATATAAAATTAATTATTGAGATTAGAAATATGTAATATAGTTTTATAAAAACAAATCATATAATTTTCAACATTAAATAAAAAATAAAACACGTATATATGACCAATAAATGGTTTTCTAATGAAAAATAGTAAAAATAATATAACGATTTTAGGTAAAAATTAAACATGAAATTTATCTAAAATATAAAATTAATTAATTAATAATATAATTGATAACATTTTATTTTAAACCAATTTAAAAGAAAATGTAAATTTTTATAATCACAAATCAAATTGAAGTTTTCAATAAAAATTCTTATTTTCTAACTATTCATCAAACAAATTATCTTTTTAGAGACTTCTAAAAATTCTGTAATATAAAATTTAGACATTTCCATTTCAAAAAAAATATTATTTTTACAATATAATTTCTAACAGAGGGAAAATATTTTAAAAATAAGGGTGAAAAAATGATGTGGACCCTTTTTAGAGGAAAATTGTTTCTTGGATTGAAAAAATTGTAATTCTCATCCCATTCCAAGGAAAAATATTATTTTATTGAAAAAAAAATATTGAATAAATAAAACATAAATTTCATTAAAATTATTCTCCAATTTTGATTAATTTAATTTGTTATAATAAACACACAATATGGGCATCAACCTAATTTTTCAAAAAAAAATTACAATCAAATGAATTTTATTTTCATTTATAATAAATTTATAACTAATGAATTTATTTTATTGATGTGTTAACCATGTACATTTCATAATCTATATAATCTTAATAAAACAAACATATTTATTTGAAAATTTATTATTATCCCAATAAATAAAAAATGATAACATTATACTGTGGATTATTTAACTTGTTATTGGGTTTAAAATAAACTATTGAAGAAATATAACATATTTTTTAAAAAAATATTTCATTCATTCCTGTGGAGATATATAAATTAATTTAACTAGGAAATAATATTACAATGTGATAGAAAATTCATAGCTAATGAATAAAATTTACAGAAATCTATAAAGAATGCACGAACCATGTTCCATTGTTTCAAATGCAAGGACTATGGGAATTATGCTAACCAATTCTTGAATTCATGGGTTTGTGATAATGATCAATTTATTAAACTTATTAATCTCTAATACAAACAGATGTCTCATCTAATCACCATTTTTAATTTTGGGTATGATATTGACGTGGGGAAAGGTACTCTTAACAACCACTCCACAAATGATAATCTATTATTTGATTATGGTACAACCCTAACATCTATATATAATTAATATTCTAATATTACATAATTTATAAATAAATTTAATAGATTTTGAATTATCAGTAAAATTTATTGATGCTATGATGATTTAATCTCAGGTTTATGATTCTTCTCCAATTTATGTATGTCTATGTATTCTCTCTATAAGTCATGTTAGTCTTCATTTAGTTGACTTTTATAGAAATTTTTCTTTAGGTTACCATTATTTATTTAAATACCATATCAATTATAGAGGGGGGATTCATGATTTACATTATGAACTAACCAATTAATGGTTATGAGTGTGACGATAAATATGAACATCTAATTGAAATTATATATATTACATGGTTCGTGATTCTTAGTTAAAACTGTTTCTTATCATATATTTTTGGGGAGGAATGTAATATTTATGATATTTTAATTTTAGGAAAGTTTATTGATGTATATATGAATGTTTTACAGCAATTTTACGGAATTATAATACTGATTTATCAATAGAACATATACCTCGTGCCACACCTGTTTTATCAAGTCATTATAAAATATCCCCAATTGAGTTGCAATAATTGAAGAAATGATGACTGTATTCATTGAATTTCCCAAACATTTATTCATTATCATTGTCATGTAATCAATATGAATACTATATATTCATATTAATGCCATTTTTTCTTACTTATTCCATTGAAATCATCTTATATTTTGTAAATATATTTTTTAAAGATAAACTTTTTAGGTTTTTCTGGTCTTTTTAGAGTATAATATTATATATTTCAAGAGACAATAAGAGTATAAAGATACATTGAGGGTTGTACTAAAGATGATACTAAAGGATAAATTGTACGTATAATTTACAGACTGTGAATTTTGAATGTCTAATGTTTCATTTTTTTGGATAATCTCATGTGATGGTATATAAGTTTATTTATGAAAAATGGAAATTACAAAACATCACACCTAAACAAAAACTATGATTGAGATTCACAGTTTTCAAGGATTGTAAAGATATTATCAATTAATTTTTAATATTTTATTATAGTTATCTAATCCCACAACATATTAACACTGAACGGATTCAACTTCCGTTGGGATAATAAATGAGATGAAAATTTCAAGGAACTAAAGAGATGTTTTTTCAATGAACCTACGATAACACTACCACAAAGTCGATACGAGTTTGTGAATTATAGTGATGAATTAAATAAGGGGAATATATTTATTATTATTTAGAATGATATGGTGATTGGTTAAACCTCCCAAAAATAAATGATTCGGGAGGAAAATTATCTATGTCATGATTTTAAGTTATTGTTCTTTATATTTTAATTATATATATTGAGGCACAATCTATATTCATAAAGGTGTAACATATATAAAAATTATAAAATTTGAATATTCATATTATCACAGAATGTGTTGAATAATCACAAAAAAATGTAGGTTAGAGTTGAATAAACATTATAGTTATTAGTATATTACCACCATGGGAAAGAGAAGAAGGTGGTTTCTACATTGATTGGAAAGGATCATGTTACATTATCTATAATGATGATAAAAATGAAATAATATATATGAATTTATAAATTATTCCCCTTGAAATCACAATATATTGGGAGAGATATTATATTTCTCAAAATTTTGTTCAAACATCAACCCATGTGATCATTAAAGATGCACATAACATGGATGTAGCGCTACAAAGGATTTTTAGAAATGTTCCTATGTTCAACATTTCTCTTTTAATGTAACGATAAGGTTCTGGAAAAGGGTATGTGCTTGTTCAAAACCAAAATTGTTGAATGTGATATTAGAAAGAGATCTTACCTCATAATTATCAATTCATTATAGAAGTATGAAGATGTATAATTATTCAAAAGAGTATTTGTGTGTGGGATAAAAATAATAGAGATATTTCATAGTATAAATTTTTGTGTTTTTCATGTCATCAAATAAATGCAAGGATATATAATTATATATGTATATTACAGTCATTAACTATAAAAAAGGGAAATATGAAGGCATCACCATGGATTTTTTCATGGAACTCCCCAAAACATCTAATCTCTATAACCCTATTTGTGGTATAGATGACATCCATATGAATTCATAAAATTTTATTACAAACAGAAAATCATTCTATCATGATCAACTTGTAATGATATATGTTATGAAGTTATAAGGTTTCATGGAGTATCACATTCTATTCTATCTAACTGAGATAATAGGTTTACCAAACAAATTATAGTGATTTGTTCAATTAGATATGGATAAAGTGAAGCATTTCAGTACTACTTATCAGCCTTATAAATATGGAAATTTTTATAGGACTATTTAAACCCTATAATATATATTGCGACCTAATGATATAGATTTATAATGTGGTTTTGATAAAAAAAACTTCTTCAAGGTCAGTATTCTTAAAATACTGGCCTTCACTCAATAAATAACATGTATCGTTACTATGAACTATATGTAAGGTTTTGAATAATTTTTTCAATTTGGGATGCTGTTTGTGAAAGAAATATATTCTGACCTAATATATTTGAGGAAATGGCATTGGACGATAGATCCATTCGAAATAATGTCATGATAACATATAGTGGATCAAATAGGTTTGTTAAAACTAAATGAAGGGATCTATAATTTAATATTGGTGATAATATATTCCTATGATATTATCCATGGAAAAAGGATATAATATTAAAAAAATGGAAATATTAAGAGTGTATATATTATCTATTTCATGATTCTTGATCTAGAATGGCATGTAGTTTACCACATGGAACTCCAACTGAACTTCTCTCATGTTCATGATCTCTTCCATGTGTATATTTTAATGAAGTAAATTCCCAATTATTCACATGTATTGTACCTATAGTTATTATTTATAGAGAATAATCATTCCTATGAATTAGAACTTGTGAAAATATGTTATCATAACGATAATGTTCTATATAACCTGACTACTCACTTGGTAATAGTTACCTAGAAGAATCAAAAAATCAAGGATGCTACATGGGATCTTTTGGATTTGATCAAAAATATATAACTTCATATATCTATATTAGAGTTATATAGATTTTATGGATATATTAATTTTATTGTATTCATAATGTAACATCTAAATAGTTCATATTTATTTCTTTTAGAATGAACATAACTTACTTGTTAACATTCATTACATGAAACCCTGGTTCTAAATAAATAACGATATAGTCATCTTTTATATAAAAGTTGTTAAATTGGAAGGTATGAATAATAATAACCTGTTGGTCGGAGTGGATTCACAAGAGGGGGGTGAATTGAGTTCCAATTAAAATTTCTGTTTAAAAACTTTGTCTTAATATCCCCCAAATAAAACACAAGATTAAATTGTAGTGAATTTATATCACAATAATGGTTTTGTTAGGTTCTCAAAGGATTGATTATTTCCCAGTTAATCAAACCAGAAGAGTTGATTAACTTTTGAAACTAACTTACTGATTTACAGCTAATATAAACACTTGCGAGTTTAATTATCAAAGTGACATTAAAACAGTTTTGGTTTTAAAGAACATAGCAGCGGAAAAAGAGAATAACTTTGACAGATACAACACAGCAGATATAACCAAGAGGTTCAGTCTCAAGACGAGTCTTAGTCATCTCAAAAGCTTTTATAAAAAGATGATCCACACCCTGAATCGGGGATAACAACATCAACCAGCTATCCAGGTCCAAGACCTCTACCACAGTTATTCGTGGGAACAAACATAATAGCAACCATCTGTTCAGGTCATACAACCTCTACCACTATCCCAATGGGAAATAAACGATGTAAAGAGTTTCAGTGAGGATTTACAGATCCTCCAGTTAAAGTATATGAGACAGTGTGTGTGTGAAATACAGTAGATAACACACACTATTAGAATTGTAAAAATAAAATCACAGAGGCAAAGATTTAGAGTTTAGAAATGGCTCTAGTGATTTTCGTGCAGCTCTGGACTCCTTTGTTTAATCAGAATTCGTTCTGAGTCCTCTTCTGGTTTTTGTCTGGAAAATAGAGTATCGTCTGTTTCCTTGACTTCCAGGTGTAAGGATAGTTGAAGAAGCTGTTAAGTGATGTTCTTGTTTTTTTTCTCAGCTATTCTCTGGTATGCATAAGTGTATGAGTTCTTCTTGTAAGCTCGGTCGTCTCTTTGCATGTACACCAGCTCGGTTCAGCACTCTGCGTATTCTTTCTTGTGTTCAACACTTTTTCTTGCAGCACACGCGCACCTATTCAGCTCGAAAGAAGCTCTTCTTTAACGCACGAGCTCCGGAAAAAGATATGATTTCTTTTTGCAGGTACGAGGTACGGTTTCCTGACAACCAACAACACACATTAAATAAATGACAGAGCATTAAAATATTCTTAATATGACTGTTGGTTAGATTAAATAAAGATAAAGAAATTTAAACAGCTGTTTATGACTATCAGTGAGTCAAGTGATCGGTAGGTCATCAGCATCAGCATTGGTGAGACATCTTTGGTGACTCAGATGATCAGCATCGGTGAGACGTTTTTGGTGACTCAGATGATCAGCATCGGTGAGACATCTTCAGTGACTCAGATGATCAGCATCGGTGAGATATCTTCGGTGACTCATTTGATCCGCATTGGTGAGACATCTTCAGTGACTCATTTGATCAGCATTGGTGAGACATCTTCAGTGACTCAGATGATCAGCATCTGTGAGACATCTTCGGTGACTGAGATGATCAGCATTGGTGACTCAGATGATCAGCATCAGTGACTCAGATGATCAGCATCAGTGACTCATTTGATCAGCATCGGTGAGACATCTTCGGTGACTCAGATGATCAGCATCGGTGAGACATCTTCGGTGACTCATTTGATCATCATTGGTGAGACATATTTGGTGACTCATTTGATCAGCATCGGTGAGACATCTTTGGTGACTCTGATGATCAGCATCGGTGCGACCATTGTCCTTTGATATGGATCGGTGTGACCGTTGTCCTTTGACATGGATCGGTGAGACCGTTGTCCTTTGATCCAGATGACTTCCAAAATACTTGTAAATCAATAACAAAGAGATAAAACATGATCCAACAAATATACACAGATTCACTAAGAGATTGTGATTATGTATATGAGAAATCCAACCGGATTAAGTAATTGATGATTGGTGATTATTAAAACAGCAATCATAGGAAGAATTCAATAATCTTCCGGAGGGATAAAAAATCTCCCCCTTTTTGATAATCACAAATCATAGCCAATCACAAAGCTTAGCCATTAATAAATATAAGATATCATCAATAATAAGGCATAATAAGAATAAAAACATAATGAGATATAAATCACCCCCTGAAATTATGCCTTTAAATACTTATGCATGCATTACCATAAAAAGATGTAAATCTCCCCCTATAGAGATGCTTCTCCCCCATATCTCCCATAGATCCATAGATATACAGATATACATATTTCTCCCATCTCCCCCATATCTCTCATAGATCCATAGAGATACAGACATACAGATTTCTCCCCCTTTGGGATAATAAAAAAGGAGGGAAAACAAATAAAGAAGAGATTAAATGAATGTAGTAGGGAGAATAAAAAGAAAAGAGAATAAAGTTTATAAGACATCACAGTACAATCACAACAGGTTTCACCCTATCAAAAACAACACACAACTATTTCTGGGCGTGTAACGGGGCTTTTCCCTTGTCAGAAGGATAAATGGTGGGTAAGTTGGAGGGCTTGGAGGCAGGCTGAACCGGGCGAATTTGAAATGGTGGTAAGATGAATCTGGAAGTTGGAGGAGAGGATACCACCGGGATTTGTTGTGGAGCTGTAGGAGCTGGTTGAGAAGATTGTTGAGGAATTGGTCGGAGTTTAGAGACAGCTTGAGCAACAGAGATCTGATTTGGAGCAACATCAGAGGCACCGAGAGGGGCAACAGTAGGAAGCACAATGGCAGTGGCTTGTGCATTATGATAAGGCGTCAAAAGATTTATGAAATTCTGAATAAATTCTGCACCATACTGCATAGCCTTCTCAAAATCCTCTTTATTTTCCATGAACAGTTCCAAGGTTGGAGTAAAATCTTGCAACTGTCTAACTTGAGTCTTGAAAGCTTGAGTGACTGGAGGTAGTCTCAGATTTTTAGCTAACACTTTGAAATTTGCGGTCATCTCATGCTTGGTATAGATTTTTGAAAAGTAGTGATCAACCTTTTCCATGATCTCTCTCTAAGCATTAGTGGCATTTGATGAATATACTGTTACCATCTTATGAATGTGATCACTGTGTTCCTTCATCTTCCTCAACGAGTCCAAATCAAGAACTTGCCTAATAGCGGCCAATTCATCATGCACAATCTTCCTTATAGCCTCTAGCTCACGAGTAGTGATCTTGGTAACTTTGGTTGTACTGTCTTGAGCAAATATCTGAGTTATCTCAGCATTCAACTTTCCCAGATCAGACTTATTAAGATGTTCAATCAGATTTCTCAACACTTCCATCATACCAGAGATGGTGGATCTAAATTCGTTGGATAAAGAAACTAACCCAGATTGTAGATCCTTCAGAATCTGATTTAGAGAGGGTATATGCCTTCCAATAAACTCACCAGTATTGGCCAGTTCTGGTTTAATAACATTTGAAATCTCTTCTCTGACTGTATCTCTCACAGCAGTAAGCAACTCCCTTTTAAACTTGTCAAAATCAAACTGAGAGATAGTAGAACTAGGTAGATGAGCACCTGCAGCATCAACAACATGAGTAGACCTTGCCTCAACTGGTTGGCTTTCCATCATAACCGTAGTAGATTCTGATTCTTCTTCTTCTTCTTCAGATTATTCTAAACTCAAAATAGCAAAACTAGGGTAATCATCCCAGACAGAAGCACACAGAGTATATTTCGGTTTATCATAACTTGATTTTCCACTGATTTCAAGAGATTCTCTCTTGCCATTGGCATCTGTTTCTAGTACAGTTTGATGTGTTTATGTTGTAGGTACAGCTAGACCATCCACTGGTCGGTTATCATTATCATCATCATTATCATCACCATCATCATCTCCATTTTCATTTCCATTATTCACAGAAACATCACTGTCAGATACTTCAGTGTCACTAGCTTCATCATCATCAAGAACTGGTTCTGATTCAGGTAGGGGTAAATATGGACTGGCAGATCCAAAGTCTATTCTTCTTTTAGGGCTCACAGTATCAGGATCACTCCTATCATCAGGAGGTGACATAATTTCTTCTTCTGTTTCAGATTCTTCCATCACTTTTTTACTAGACTCTTCAGTGTCTTTATTCCTTTCAACATTATCTTCTTCTTCATCATCAGAATAAATTGGCTCCTCATCTGATTTCAAACCAGGGTCTCTCAAACACATCGGCCTCTTTACATAATCAGTGGGATTGTAAGATTCATACAGCTTGTCCTCATCAGCAACCCAGCATTTTTTCCATGGGTTCCAGTTTATTTTCATCCATTTACAAATTTCATTATTAACACAAAAAGCACTATCAGAGTCGGCTATCTCATCAGTTTCCTCAACACATTCCAGATTGTTTAACATAGCATAGATCATTTTGGAATAGAACAGGGCAGTGTCTTTCTTAGAAGGATTCTCCATTCCAGCTATGTGCACCATTAGATATCTACACAAATTGATCTTCTCATGGGTCTTTAGTAAAAACAATAGAAAAACATCCTGGCATCTTATAGCAGCAAAATCTCCTTTCCTGGGGAAAATTTGGTGCTGAATAAACTTAAAGAGAAGTCTACATTCACCATCCAGCTCTGATGCTATGATTCTCCTTGACTCTCTGTTTCTAGTCAAATTCTCTAAAGATAACTCATAAGATAAATATTCAGTGGTTGGAGTAATGTTTCCAGTATAATCCTCATACCGACCCTCGTGGGGTACATTCAAACATTCAGACCATTGTTTAGACAAAAAAGATATTTTCCTTCCTTTCACTACAGAAGACATTCTTGTAGCCTCAACAACATCTAATGTAACTTGCAGATTTATATAAAACTCATGCACTAGCTTTGGGTAGTATACATGAGTGTTATCTGAGAACCAGGCTTTCCATCCTTGCGAATTTAAAACTTGTAACAACAGCGACTTACTTGTCAAAAGACAGGTGAAGCTGACTTCCTTTTCTATAGCAACAATCCGTGTTTCCAGGTTCGGATTTACTGATCTTTGAGTGGTACTACTTGACTCGCCTCGAGCACGCTTTGAAGGTACATGACTTTCTGATCCTTTTCTCGGTCTCTTCTGCTTAGCCATTTGACGATTATGGGGAAAGCAGGAGTTCGAAGGTTCGAAGTAGAGGAGAAGAGAGGAAATAAGGTTTGGCGGGAAAGAAATGAAAGGTCGACGGTTTGGGGAATAAAAATAGTCGCGTATCATTTATTTCATCATTTAGGGTCCCCCTAATAAAGATAAACGTAGTTAATTAATCACAAAAATAAAAAGTAATATAAAGAAAGACCGGTTTCACAGATTAGTTTCTCATATCAGTTTCACAGATCAGTTTCACAGATCAGTTTCACAGATCTGTTTCACAGACCAGTTTCACAGATCAGTTTCACAGATCAGTTTCACAGATCATCTTCACAGATCTCTCATACACAATTCTTGTTTAATAAAATTCATTCTTTCAGAGAATAAAGGCTTTTTAAAAATATCATCTAATTGATGTTCATAATTAATAAATTCTAGAGAAATATCACCTTTATGATAATGATCTCTTAGAAAGTGATGTCCGATATCAATGTGCTTAGTCCTAGAGTGAGACACAAGGTTCTTAGATATGTTGATCGCACTAGTATTGTCACAGTTAATTGAAACCTGTTTAAAGTAAAATCCATAGTCCAATAAAGTTTGTTTCATCCACAGAATATGTGCACAGCAACTACCAGTAGCAATATATTCTGCTTCAACAGTATACAATGCAACTGAGTTCTGTTTCTTACTACACCATGATACTAGGGACTTTCCAAGTAAATTACATGTTTCAGATGTGCTTTTCCTATCTCACTTACATCCAGCAATGTCAGAATCTGAATAACTAGTTAGGTCAAATGATTGTCCTTTTGGATAAAACAAACTTAAATTCACAGTATACTTACGATATTTAAAAAACCTTTTAACAGCCAGTAAGTGTGATTCTTTAGGATTAGCTTGAAATCTAGCACACATACACACACTAAACATGATATCCGGTTGACTAGCAGTAAGATAAAGTAAACTCCCAATCATGCCTCTGGAATAGGTTTAATCAACTAGTTTCCCAGTTTCATCAACATTCAACTTACAGGTAGTACTCATGGGTATATCACTTTCCATAATACTATCTAAACCAAAATGTTTTAATAAATCCTTAGTATATTTACTTTGATTTAGAATAATACCATCTTTAGTTTGAAAGATTTGAAATCCAAGAAAATACTTAAGCTCTCCCATTAAGCTCATTTCAAACTCATTTTGCATAACCTTTGAAAATTCAGTACATAAAGAATTTTTAGAATATCCAAAAATAATATCATCAACATAGAGTTGTACTATTAACACATCTTTTGAAATCCTTTTTATAAACAGGGAGGGATCAGCTATTCCTTTTGTAAATCCTTTTGAAATAAGAAAGTTTGAAAGTCTTTCATACAAAGCTCTTGGAGCTTGTTTTAAACCATATAAAGCTTTAGAAAGTTTAAAGACATGATTTTGAAAATGAGGATTTGTGAAACCAGGTGGTTGTTCTACAAAAACATCTTCAACAATAAAAACTTTTAAAAAAAGAAATTTTCACATCCATTTGATATAATTTGAAATTCAGATGTGATGCATAGGCAAGTAAGATCATAATAGCCTCTAATCTAGCTACTGGTGCAATGGTTTCCTCATAATCAATTCTTTCTTCTTGATTGTAACCTTGTGCAACTAGCCTATCTTTGTTTCTAATGATGTTTCCTGATTCATCATCTTTGTTTCTAAACACCCATTTCGTGCCTATGGTTATAGTGCCCTTAGGTCATTCTACTAATTTCCAGACTTTGTTCTTTCAAATTTATTTAGTTCCTCTTGCACAGCCATTAGCCAATATTCATCATTGATAGCATCATTGATATTTTTAGGTTCTAGCTATGAGAAGAGGGCTTGATGTTCATCCTGATTTCTAAGAGAAGCTCTAGTCTGTGTCCCTCTATCAATATTTCCCACAACAGCATCTAAAGGATGATTCTTCAGAATTATAGTTGATCTAGAAAAGGTAGGACTCGAGATTTCAGGTTCATCTACAGGTTGAGGTTCAACAGAAGCAGGGTATGAAAATCTCCAGAACAGGATGTTTTAACTACAGGTCTACTATCATTATAATTAAGGTTCAAACCAGAGAGATCATCTTCACGATTTTCAAGAGAGGTCTTAGGTTCATGTGGATGAGTTTCATCAAATTTGATGTGAACAGATTCTTCCACACATTTGGTTCTTTTATTGAAAACTCTATAGGCATTACTGGAAGTTGAGTATCCTAGAAAAATTCCTTCATCACTCATGGATGCAAACATATCAAGATTATCTTTAGTATTAAGAATAAAGACATTGCAACCAAAAACATTGAAGTAGTTAACCTTAGGATTCCTTTGGTTCCACAGCTCATAAGGGGTTTTCTTAAGAACAGGTCTGATCAAGACTCTATTGATAACATAACAAGCTGTATTTACAGCTTCAGCCCAAAAATAAACAAGTAGATCATACTCATTAAGCATAGTTCTAGCAATTTTTTTCAGGGTTCTATTCCTCCTTTCTACTACACCATTATGTTGAGTTGTCCTTGGGGTAGAGAAATTGTCACTATAGCCACTGTGTGAGCAGCAATATTCAAACTCATGATTTTCAAACTCACGGCCATGATCACTTCTCAGGGTTTTAATCTTAATTCCACTAAGGATTTCTACAGACTTGGAGTATTTTATAAAGCAAGAACAGGCTTCACTTTTGTGAGCTAGAAAATATACCCATGTATATCTAGAAAAGTCATCTACAAGAACATAGACATAATGCTTCCCATTTAAACTAGAAACTCAAGAAGGTCCACAAAAAATCCATGTGAACCAACTCGAGAGGTTGAGATGTTGACTATTCTTTATTTGATTTAAAAGAAACTTTATGTTGCTTTCCCTTTTGACATGGATTACAAACTTTATCTGCAGGAAATTCAAGTTTGGGTAGGTCTCTAACTAAGTTCTTCCTAGAAAGTTTTCTAAGTGAATGCACATTGCAGTGACATAATCTTCTGTTCCAAATCCAAGACTCTCTATGAAAAGCATTTAAACAAGTAATATTTTGCTTAGCTAAAGAATTTAAATCAACATCATAAACGTTTTCATTTCTTAAAGCAGAAAATACTAAAGTATTTTTATAATTAAAAACATTGCAAGAATCATTTTCAAATTTAACATAAAAACCATCATCACATAACTGAGAAATACTTAACAAATTGTAGTTAAGTCCATCAACAAATAAAAATTTAGAAATCAATACTGAGTCAGTGTTACCAATCTGGCCTAAGCCGATGATTTTCCCTTTAGAATTATAACCAAAGGTGACAAAACCTCCATCAACTATGACTAAGCTTTTAAAGCATGAGAAGTCTCCAGACATATGTCTTGAACATCCACTGTCCAAATACCAAGGATTTCTATAGGAGCTCTTTAAGCAGGTTTCCTACAAAACAGATTTTGATAGGAAATTATTTTGGTACCCAGATTTTCTTGGGTCCAGACAGGTTAGCCAATAACACTTTAGGTACCCATATTTTCCTAATGGGTCTCATAAAATTTCTAGAATCAACAGATTTTGAAAGACAAACCATATTAGATCCATAACTATGAATATAACTAGTTGAAGTATATGAAGTTCCAGAGCTAGCTACATTTTGTCTAGATTTAGGAATGAATCTAGTTTTGGTAATCTTCCTTTGTCCAGGTTGGTATCCTATACCAATATTGTATCTAGGTGTTATTTTCTTACCTAGAATCTGAGTAAGAGTATCTTTACTATTTGTAAATTTCTCTAAGTCTTTCTTGAGTTGCTCATTGGATAATTTTAATTTAGTATTCTCTTTAAGCAACTGAGCATTCTTTTCTACTTCAATATCAAGATCAGATTTATGTTTAACAGTTAAAGCAAACTGTTTCTTTAGACATTTGTATTTGTCTTTCAACTCATTACAGGTTTCTTCTAACATATCACAATATTCAAAAAGTTCAGATTTAGACATGTTATCACATTCAGAATCATCTCCAGAATAATATGAATTTGAAGTAGGAGTTTCTAAAGTTACCTTAGAAGTGTTTTTCATAAAACACATGTTTGCCTTGTTTCTGTGTTCAGTTTCAGAAACTTCAGATTCAGTGGAGCTATCCTCAGAAGCACTCCAAGTATCCTTCATAGACTTTTTGTACGTACTGTCCTTGTAATCATACCTCTTCTTGTACTTAAACTTTGGACAGTCTGCTTTTATATGTCCTTTTATTTTTCACTCATAGCAGAAAACTTGATCTGATTTGGTAGATTTCTTCCAATCCTTTTTCCAATGTCCCTTGTTGTCATACTTACCTTTGTAGTTTGACTTTCTAAAAAACTTATTCTTCCTATAAAACTTTTTAAATCTTCTAGAAATGTGATCCATCTCAGCATCACTATCAGAAGCATGTTCACTATCTTCACAGCTTGAACACTCATTTATAGCATGAAGCTTCTCCTTATCCTTGTTCTTTGAAGTTGAAGTCTTGAAAGCAACTGACTTCCTTCTAGGTTCATCTTCTTCTTCTTTGTTAACCTTGAGTTCCTCTTCATACATCATCAACTTTCCAATTAGTTCCTTGAATGGTAGTTCACCAATATCACATGATTCCTTAATTGAGATAGAAGTTCCTCTCCATCTTTCAGGTAGACATCTCAGAATTCTCATTATTATTTTCCTTTGATGAAACACCCTTTCCTAGAGAAGTCATTGTGTTGACAATTTCATTAAACCGGAGATACATGTCAGAAATTGATTCATCAGGTTTCATCTTAAAATTATCATACTTAATAGTATAAGTGTTCAATCTCATTTCCTTAACATTAGTTGTTCCTTCATGAGAAACAGCTAAGGTATCCCAAATTTCATATGCAGTTTTACAAGCAGATATTCTATTAAATTCCTCATCTCCTAAAGCATAGTACAAGGCATCCATAGCTTTGCAGTTATTATTGTAGGCTATCTTAGTATCTTCATTCCAAGTAGTTCTAACAGTAGTAGGAATTTTATATTCTGATTCTATATCATTCCAAATATCAAAACCCATGATTTCTAAATGAATTTTCATCTTGATTTTCCACTGAGCATAGTTAGTGCCATTGAAAAATGGTGGTCTATTGGTAGCAACACCTTCAACTCTATTATACATGATATCTTACTTAAGGCAATGATTTTAAAGAGATAAAAATTTAGAAATAACAGAAATTTTAAGAACTTTAAAATAAAACTAAAATCACGGTTAAAAAAACTTTTAGAAAATATTTAAATCAACCTTTGATACCAATTGTTGGTTGGAGTGGATACTCAAGATGGGGGGTGAATTTAGTTCCAATTAAAATTTTTGTTTAAAAACATAGTCTTAAAATCCCCCAAATAAAACACAGAATTAAACTGTAGTGAATTTATATCACAATAAAGGTTCGGTTAGGTTCTCAAAGGATTGATTATTTCCCAGTTAATCAAACCAGAAGAGTTGATTAACTTTTGAAAATGACATACTGATTTACAGCTAATATAAACACTTGTGAGTTTAATTATCAAAGTGACATTAAAACAGGTTTGGATTTAAAGAACTTAGCAGCGGAATAAAAAAATAACTTTGACAGATATAGTACAGCAGATATAACCAAGAGGTTTAGTCTCAAGCCGAGACTTAGTCCTCTCAAAAGATTTTATAAAAAGATGATCCACACCCTGGATCAGGGATAACAACAGCAACCAGCTGTCCAGGTCCAAGACATCTACCACAGTTATTCGTGGGAAAAAACAGAACAGCAAATAGCTGTTCAGGTCACACGACCTCTACCACTATCCCAGTGGGAAATAAACGATGTAAAGAGTTTCAGTGAGGATTAACATATCCTCCAGTTAAAGTACAGGAGACAATGTGTGTGTAAAATACAGCAGATAACATACACTGTTCGAAATGTAAAAAGTAAATCACCGAGGGAAATATTTAGAGTTTAGAAATGTCTCCAGTGATATTTGTGCAGCTCTGGACTCCTTTGTTTGATCAGAATTCTTTCTGAGTCCTCTTCTGGTTTTTGTCTGGAAAACAGAGTATCGTCTGTTTCCTTGACTTCCAGGTGTAAGGATAGTTGAAGAAGATGTTAAGTGATGTTCTTGTTTTTGTTCTCAACTCTTCTCTAGTATGCAGAAGTGTACAAGTTCTTCTTGTAAGCTTAGTCGTCTCTTTTCATGTAAACCAGCTCGGTTCAGCACGCTGCATATTCATTCTTGTGTTCAACACTTTTTCTTGCAGCACACGTGCACCTCTTCAGCTCGAAAGAAGCTCTTCTTTAACGCATGAGCTCCGGAAAAAGATATTATTTCCTTTTGTAGGTACGAGGTATGGTTTCCTGACAACCAACAACACACATTAAATAAATGACAGATCATTAAAATATTCCTAATATGACCATTGGTTAGATTAAATAAAGATAAAGAAATTCAAACAGCTATTTATGACTATCAGTGAGTCAAGTGATCGGTAGGTCATCATCATTAGCATTGGTGAGACATCTTTGGTGGCTCAGATGATCAGCATCGGTGAGACGTTTTTGGTGACTCAGATGATCCGCATCGGTGAGACATCTTCGGTGACTCAGATGATCAGCATCGGTGAGACATCATCGGTGAATCAGATGATCAGCATCGGTGAGACATCTTCGGTGACTCATTTGATCTGCATTGGTGAGACATATTCGGTGACTCATTTGATCTGCATTGGTGAGACATCTTCAGTGACTCAGATGATCAGCATTGGTGACACATCTTCAGTGACTCAGATGATCAGCATCAGTGACTCAGATGATCAACATCGGTGACTCATTTGATCAGCATCGGTGAGACATCTTTGGTGACTCAGATGATCAGAATCGGTGAGACATATTCGGTGACTCATTTGATCAGCATTGGTGAGACATCTTCGGTGACTCATTTGATCAGCATTGGTGAGACATCTTCAGTGACTCAGATGATCAGCATTGGTGCGACCGTTGTCCTTTGATATGGATCAGTGCGACCGTTGTCCTTTGACATGGATCAGTGAGACCGTTGTCCTTTGATCTAGAGGACTTCCAGAATACTTGTAAATCAATAACAATGAGATAAAACATTATCCAACCAATATACACAGATTCACTAAGATATTGTGATTATGTATATGAGAAATCCAACCGGATTAAGTAATTGATGATTTGTGATTATTAAAATAGCAATCATAGGAAGAATTCAACAATCTTCCAGAGGGCTCAATATAACCAAATTATGATAAATATTTATATATGTTTTAAATAAATCAATATTATTAGTTCATTAGAAGTAAATAAGTACTATGTTTTCAGTAATGTAATTTTATGCTTTGAATATATTTTTTCCTAAAAAAGGTTTTTATTGAATTTTTCATCAAAGATTTACAATTAATTTATAAATTTTTTTGGAATTTTAATTCAATAAAAATTTGATGGTTTTTATTTGGTATGTAATGTATATAAATATGGTTTTATAATTTAAAACATTATTCGATAACCAGATTCAATTTTGTTCCACATGTTTATTAAGAAATAAATTAATATAGTTCTTGAAATTAAATCATGTAAAATAAGTTCTATATACAAATAAGTATAATTAATTTAATATAATAGGGTTAAAATATTGTTTTCCATAATTAATAATAAAAAAATAAAAAAAATTACCATGGTTAACGATAAAATAGGTTTGTCATGGTCGTAAAACTAAGATATAAGGCTAGAAATTCCACCCATACTATATAATTATTATTGTTTAGATATAGTAACACCTTATGTTATCTTTCCATTATATAATTTTCCATTTGAATAAACACTCAAATGAATGTTAATATATATTATTGAAATATATTAATTATATCTATTTGTACCCATCTCTTCACTTATGAAATGGATTATCTTCTCCTCCTTCATTCACACAACATGAGCCTTCTATTTCAGTGAATTCGACCACCAAAAACCTTCTTATATAACTTTTTTGCATCCAATAGCTTCTAGTATTACACTAAAAATAATCATTCCATAAAAAATGTGTAATATAATGGATTTTTATTAATAAAGGGGAGGATATAGTTATTAAAAAGAACGACATAATTATTGTAAGTTTTTTAATTAAAATATAACATTTTATAATGATTTTTAATAATAAAAATTCTTATGATGAAATTATATGATCCATTTTCTGATAAAATAATTCATTTTATTCTCATTTATTTATTTCTAGTGATCACAAGTTTTATTTCAATTTTTCCTTATCTGAGAACTGAAGAGATCAAAAGATTTTTTTCAGATAACTGATTGTATTTATTTTTCCATTCATGAATATTTTTTGTTCCACGTATATTTTTTGTTCATAATGCAGTGATGAAATTTTTTACGAGTACTAAACAATTGTATAGATTATTTTTTACACATGTTTGACTTTCTATAAATATTTTCAAATATAAAATTCTTGTAATTTTAAAAGATGACGTACTTTTTACATAATACTAAAAATATGAAAGCATTTTTGTAGTGGAAATTGAATTAAATTATTTTATGGTTTTCACTACATCTCTTAATTCTAAATCTAACAATAATAGTTTATCTATTTTTTTCAATGAAAATAATATCATTAATATTTTTTATTGCATTATATTTTAAACAAGTGACTTAAAAAAATCGTTATTTTCCTCATGAATAATCTTAACGGATCTTTTAGAGTTATTTATTTCTATGGAAACATTCACAAGTGATACTTATTTTTTAATTGGAATATGATCCAATGATATGTTTTTTAAGGGACGATTTATTGTGATTCATGTTCTCCTTTCCATGGGTTGGGTTAATGTGAAATAATAAGTGCTATGAATATATTATGAAATATATATATGAATGGATTATGATTATGTGAAATGTGAGTCTATTATAAACCCCCTAGTTTATTGGGTAATGATTTATGTTGTGTGATATCAAAGGGTACATGGGAGTTTATCCAATTCCAAAAATAGGGTATATGGAAGGTTATACAAGTCCCTAAAGAGGGTACAAAAGTTGTTATCCAAAATCCAAAAATAAAACATGGAAGGTTATCCAAATCCTGAAGTAAATACACTTGTGGTTATCCTAATACTAAATTATGTTGAATTACATGGTCGGTGATGTTGACATAATAATTATATTATTCTTACTATCCCACAACTAATGACTATTTTTTATGGCATGTTATTATGAAAATGTTATTCTCTCTTGGTACATGTTATTTGACTCTTTTATGATTCTTTCCCTATGAACTGCTGATATTTATTCGCTTCCTAATGATTATATTAATTATTGGGGATGAATTTAAAAAGTTATGAACATGTTATAATTTTATTATCCTCATGAAATACATACATATGATAATTAATTGATAAATATCTTTATTACCGTTAAAGAAAATTTGATCTCACCATTTTTATTATTTCATTTTCACCATTATTTGGACCAAGGTTATGTGTGATATGTTTAAGAGGGGTGAAATTTTGTATGAACTAAGTGGGATATGATGTAGATATTTTATGTAATAGTTATTTATGTATCCATTTTCCTATATACACTATATCATTAAATTTTATATTCATAGTAATTATATATAATGAATATTAAACTAAAAATATGTAATATTTATATATGTAATGGATGGGTAATTGTAAGGGAAATCACTAAAATAAAATCCATAATATATCATGCCTTTAGAGGTACACACAGGACTATATGAATCATAAATTACCCAGATGTGATCTTTCATTCCTCAATGATATTATAGTGTCTCAAATGAAAAATGGAAAACAAAGAGTACATTAGGTGAAGAGGATTTTCAACTAATCATGATGTAATCACTCACAACCAGAGATCACATGGATGTGGCTTTATATAACACTTGAATATTCACCTCAGTTATTTTTTTAAATAATCATTATTTGTATTGAATGATTAAATTATATGGTCAGTTCATGTATTTATCGTATGAATTCATGTCCCCCCTCAGATTTAATCATATAAAATGATTCCATTAATGATAATATTCATTGTAAAATCACTAAATAAGAATAGTTTATAATTAATTTTCATCATTTGGCTGTATGGATTGATATAAATTTAATTCTAGAAAATCCAGATTCATAGGATTTTTAAATAGATTATATATGTCACATACTTATAAGCATTTAGGGAATATCTCTCGTAATCTACAATATAAATGGAAGCCTAGAATAATTTTTTGGAATATCACTAAATATTATTTTAATTAAAATGACTTGTGAAATTATATCCAAATTTCCTTTTTGGGATAATCAAAAAGACTTTATCAAGTGGTATCATTAATTTCACCTTATGTGTCATTATATAAAATACATTGTGAATTCCCATACAAAAACATTTCAGATTAACTCTAACACGCTTTTATAGTATCTATCGTAGGAAAAATATATCCACATTCATTCAACTACATTGTGTGGCCCAAATGGCCTTTATAACATTGAAACAAAATATTAACCACTAGAATCATATGTGTGGGAAATATCATCCTCTTCCAAATTTGCAATGATACTTGAGCTATAATTGGGTAAAAAATAATCTCTATCAGAAAAAAAAAATATATATATATATACCTATGTCCACCAGTATGCATCATATGAAAATGTATATTATAATATTATACCTTAATTCATTACTTAGAGTAACCATGGCTCCTAGAGCATGTCAATCTTTCAAATAATAAACATATGTTATAGATTATAAATGTATAGATTAAATAGGTCAATGAATACATCACATTTTATTCACCTCTGTAGATTATGATAAGAATTTTCACATATCTAAAGATGAATAAAATATCTTGGTGACAATACACACTCTAAAAAAATATTTTAATTGAGGTCTCATATTTCATATTCCTTATATGTTGGGAAGACACTTATCTTGAAAAAAAAAATTTACCAATAAGATGATTCAAATCATATCCAACCACCCCTCAATTTTATAATTCAACATTTGGACTTGAATTAGTAGGGTATAAAATTATAACCCCTATCATACAAAAGACATCATTTATTATAATCCATGTTGTAAAATTCAATATTCATCAAAAACACAACAAAAATAATTATTTTTTGGCAACGCATGAGAATATTTTGTATCTCTATATGAGAATCTGGCACTTTCTAAACATTACATTTCATCATAACTAATAATTCACTAACAAAATCATCATTTTTCGATAACTCACTGTCTCTCTTAGAGAGGTCAATTATCATTACACTTCACAAAATTTATATTTATATACATATTTATGTGATCATTGTGATGTTATTATAGTGTTTTTATTTCCATTTATATATTAAACATATTAATATCATTAAAATATTTTATAAATACTAAATAAACCTATCATTAGTTAAAAATCCCAAGATTTTTTTAAATATTTTTCCCAAATTAATACAATATTCTCTATATTTTTTACAAAAAAACATTGATTTTATATTATATTATATATAATACTAAGGGTATATTACATTTCATATAACACTGAGTTCATCTAGTGTTACATGAAACATTGAGTGTATCTTGTGATACACACAACACTATATTTAAATGAAACATGACTTTTTATTAGAATATAATTATTTAATATAATATTTTTCTATAAGCCAATTGAGTGGAGAATATTATTATGTTTAATTAAATTATGAAAATTTATGGACAATAAATTAATTTAAAATTAATTAAATAGTAAAAAATTATTTTCATTTGAAAATAAAAACTATTTGAAAATAATAGAAATATTTTTCTAAAAGGAAATTTTTATTTCTAAAATTTATTCTACAACAATATATAAATATTATAAATATTATTGAATTAATTTTATTATATATATATATATATATATATATATATATTTAATTCAAATTTATAATATCCATCTTATATTATTTCTATTCATGAGATAATATTTAATCAATTTTTTTGAAAATAATAATATTTTACTAAAATGCTATTTTTTCCCTTTTGTGCAATTATTTTAAAATATAATTTTCACAATATTTGAAAAATTATTTTTTAAAAAATAAAATTTATATTTTAAATCATAATGTAAAAATTATCATAGATTGAATTATTGGGAATTTTTTTAATAGAAAATTGTATTTTACAAATAATCATAACACTGATTTTCATTAAGAATATAAATTTCTTATAATGAATTTAAAATAATATAAATAATATAAATAATTTTTTAAAAGTAATATTAGTAAATTAGTATATTTACTAATATATATTTTTTCATTTTAATTATTTTTATGTCGATTTTTGATATAAAAACTTTTTGAAGACCTGAAACGTTTCTCTTCAGAAAATTCACATTTTCATTACATATACGAGTCTCATTTTATTTGAAATTATTACACTTATGTGAATGTAATTGTTAAAAATGGATTCAATATTTGAGATCAAAAGAATTTATATTTTATAATAAGGCTAAAATAATTTTTGATCATAATGAATAGTAAAACTAGTAAAAATTAATTATAATGGTTAAGGTGAAAATGTGCTTTATGGGGGGTAAACTAAAAGAATAAGGGGTAAATTTACAATGTATTTTGTCCAAACCCCATATTATGGCCATATATTTACCTTAAAACCACTAAGGATCAATAATGGTCTATATTTTAGTCTTTTTTAGGTTAAAAATGTGGGGAAACCCTTTTGATTTCAATAATTACAATTGTGCCACCCACATCACTTATAAATGGACACCCACTATCCTCTCATCTTATGACCTTTAGATCGAATTATATTGTAAATTACGTTCCCAAATAAATTCCTTAATTCCATAATCATATCCAATAATTGTTATTTTTTATAAATCTATCCTAATAATCCTTTTGGTGAAAAAAAAGGTTATCCGAAGATGCGGAAATATCACGGATATAGTGTTTTATATTATTTCATCCCCAACTCCATAATTATTATTAAAACATTATGATATTAAATATCTAGTAAAATAAATATATTTAAATTTTTTATGGAAATGGAGTATCATATATCTATCTCATTTCCAATAATTGTGATTTGATATCATTATTCTTGTGTACGACGGACTACCGCCTCGTGAACCCATGTTATTTATTTAACATAAACATAAATCATAGGGATATATAATTATGGATTTTGTAATTACATATTTTAATTATGATATTAATATACCTTGATTTATAGTACCACATCCAAATTCTTACCTCTAAACATTTAGAAAAATAATAATGTCACCCGTGTGTACATATAATTTCCTCTTAGAGAATAGATGTGATGTATTTTTCCTTTCGATTATACTTTGATGCCAATAAATATATATTATATTGGTAAAATATTTATACTTTTAGAATTTATAATTTACATATACCTTATAAAAAACCCAAATATTAAAAATAAAATTCCCCTTTTTATTCAATTAAATGTCTAATTATATAATATAGTAATAGAAAACAAATGAACTTATTTTGTTCGTGTAAGAACACAAATCTTCATTTAAGATATAGATCATTATTTCAGGATGTTTTTTAGGGAAAAGGGAGAAAAGTGGTTTTTTCCGAGTACACACTGTGTACTTCCATTCACACACCCTATACTAGGTTTCCCCATACAGCTGCATACTGGCTGTGAAACAGGTGACTGCATGGTCCTGTGGTGACCTGGTAGACCGCTTAAGTCAATGGCTAGTTTAGACTAATACATGACGTGTAGTTTTAAAGAACACGACTTTTACATCTCTTTTTATTTGATATATCTGAGAATGGTTGGGTCTTGTGTACCTAAACATATTCTTCTCCCCATGGTTCATACAAGAGAGATAAAAAACAGCCGATGAACTCTAAATAACTTCTAATTCTCCATCCATGCTTTGATTGAGACATTGTCGATTGCGTTGGAATCCCTCTGGTGATTTGTCAATTCCTCTAGAGATTTTCATCCTGATTATTTCTCTTTAGAGGTTTATTCAAGGTTTGTGCCTTTAGTAGTTTGTCTTTGGTTTATATTTATAAATGTGCTACAAACACATGATTTGGGTATTTATAGATTAGGAATTTTACTATGTTTATTACCTACTATGGTTTAACTTATTGATATGGGGTTGCTACTTTTGCGTAATGTTATATACATTGTTCACTGGACACCCCATGGGTGATTTTACCTTGATTGACTATTTATAATACTTTTAACTAGGTTTCATATGAGGCATTCCTTGTTTTCCTTGCCTTTAATTTCTCAGGATTGATTTTTATTGATTATGTGAAACACATATGATATACATTGTGATTTTTAACCATGAAGTAGTTATAGATTACATAAGTTTCATTGATATATTATGCGCATTATGTTTCCAATGGACTACGAGATCCTTGTACAAGGAAAACTGTGGGGGGGGGGGGGGTTCTTGTTTATTTACACAGGACCATGAGAGTCTTAGTATAGATGATTGAACCATTGGTATTGACCATAAGAGATACCCAAGAGGTTTTTTATAAATGATTTAGGCTCTTTTGACCTAGGGGTATTGACTGTGAGAGATACCCAAGAGGCCATTTATAATTTATTTATACAATGTTAACACAAGGGTATTAACCCTGAGAGCTACCCCAGAGTTCGTTTGTAATTGATTTATTCTAGGTTGACCCAGGTGTATTGACTGTGAAATCTACCCTAGAGGTTGTTTATAAATTATTGATTCCATGTTTACCTAGGGGTATTTACCCTGAGAGGTGGCTAGGTGTTCATTTGTAAATGTTTAGTTCTATATTAAACTAAAGGGGTTGGTCCTTGAGACCTTTCCTAGAGGGTTGTTTTTTAAAAATTGAATGATTATGATGAGTCTTCCAAGCAAATTCACAAGCTTGGACTCAGTCTTACAACATTGTTAATATGTTATTCTAAGACATCGTTTTTGTAACTATTACATCTAGGATATAGAGTGTAGGTTAGATCTACAGATTACATGATTCAAAAGATGAATAGTAAATGTGAATGAATGTAATTTAAATCAATAAAATTGATTACTTGTGAGTACTTCTTGGTTTATTTCTTCATTTCTCTATATTACATGATATATATTTTCACTAATAGTTAGGCACATATCTTTTGAAGGATGCTACCCAGAGTTTTTTCACACTCTATTTGGGTCTTGTTTTATACCTTAGCAGATTATATGATTGCAAGTGTTGATAAGGTCAAGAGCCTTTCCTCATCAGGTTCTTGATTGTTGTTGGAGCCAGAGAGCAGGGGACCAAGCTAAGGATTGTGATGCTTATGAAGTTTACATGTTTATTCTTTTCGTTGGTTTCTATATTTCTTTAAGTAATTGTGAAATGTTATTCTTTTTTCATATATATATATATTCCATGCATCATATATGTACATTGTGTCTTTTGTTGGATTTACATTCACCATTTAGCTATTTATTTCTATTTGTTATTAATTATTCCGCTATTTTTTACTATATATTTCCATTGTTTATACTCTTCCAATGAGGGAATAGTTTCCCCAATATCATACCTTTCCCCTCACTGCTAGTTGGATGCATCTGGGTTTTGTGGAAATGTGATTGAGGTGATGTGACCAATCATGTTCATGGCACTGTTCAAAGGAACATTGATCCAGGATATTAGACAGTGGTATCAGAGGCCTCTTCCTTTCTGTATTGTCTTACTATTTGGAGATAATATACTGGGATGGTAAGGAACATGTGGTTTGTTATAATTTGTTCTCAAGAATATAAAACCTATGTATAGGGAATTTCGAAGTTACCTTGAATATTATATTTCTTCTTATTTTTCAATTATTATAGTTGATCTTTTTCATTTGTTGGGTGTTTTAATTTTATTTTGATGTTATGATGGATGTAATTATAGTTCGATTTATGTTGAAACCCTATGAGATGAGGGTATTCCACCTAATTCAGGATATAGGTACTTGTTATTGATCAACTATCATGCATTCCTCTCATGCCATTTATGGTTCGGTACTTATTTTATGCTATTATGATAGATGTTGTACTAGATATTCATGTTTTCATGATATATACCATGATATATATTCTTAATTTTGTGATATGGTATTAGAATATGTAATGTTTAAATTTGATGGAATCCATGTTTCGGTTCCTAAGGTGTTATGGGCCTTCTTAGATCATAATTTTGTGTATTATGGCTGAAAATTAATTGAAATCTATTAATATGATATGAATAAGGATTCTAATCATTGATTAGTATGGAGTATAGTCTATCATGGATCAGAACATGGAAATTCGGGAAAAAAATTTAAGATTATGGGGGTTTTGATGCAGTTTGCGAGGATTAACGTTCGAAAACCTAGATAACACAACATGTGTTGTTATGAACACATGAAACGTGTTCTTCTATTCTGTAAGAACTGAATTTTCATAAGTACATGTCATGTACCATATAAACATGTCATGTAGTCATTGAATGTGTGACTGACAGTGTGAGAAGAAACACGGGGTTGTAAAATTTTTGTAGGAAAAACCGTGTACTGGGAGTACATGTTAGGCTATAGTCAACGATGTATCCATATATGTGACTAATGACACGGGTGGATGAAACATGGGTTACACATGCCATGTCATGATTGTATACTCCATGAAGTAATCAACTGTGCATCAGGTCTTGTTACTAATAACTCAAGTGTTCATAACCCAAGTAGTACATGGAATTTCTATATTGAACACGCCATGTAGTGTTACACTAGTTGAACCATGTAGTTCAAGCCATAAAGATGTACTTGGGTTGGATGGGATATTCATGTACACACTATGTCTCATTAGGAACATACTATTTGTTTGGGGTGTTAGATGACCAGTTTGGTAGGGATACACGTCCATGTTAAGGCTTAAGGGACCATGTCGTGTAGTCATTCTACATGCCATGTAACCCTCTTCTGTAAAACTTAAATTATTTCTTTCTTAGGTTCCATACATTAAGTTCTGTGTTTTATTTCATTTACACTCATAATGAGGCGTTCACTTGACCTTTCAAAATCATGCCACTAAGACAACATCTATTTATACGGTTAGAACATGGTGATGATCAGACACTGGAAATGGTTGATCAAAGACTACCTGTAGATCCTCCCATCATGACCTTCTTTTCACCAACTGTTATACCAGATGTATGTGTTGATGCATAGTTCATTGAAGGCTTTATAATGATGATGAAGACCATTTTGGGAGCACTACATCTTTCCTTGACTATGGAAGTATTGAAAACGGTGTTCTAGCACCATTATCCTCCCACATATTCAGTATATGGAGGACGACAGGATACATAGTCATGGTTAGAGGCCATGATTTCAATATTCAAGCATCTGTAAATGCCACTAGATAAGAGATTGAAGCTAGTGACTTACATGGTATGTGACTCCAATAAGAGATGGTGATACTTTATCTCATATGTAGAACATCATCGAGATATGTATTGGGAATATTTTTAGAGGACATTCTATGATAACATCTTCCCCAAGATGTTGAGGGCTAATTGAGCCCGAGAGTTCATGCACATGGAATAGGATACTCTTTATGTGATGGATTAATCTTCTCATTTTATAGAGCTTCATCACATCGCACTTGTTTTGGGGGGTGCCGAGTTATCCCTAGACATGCAGTTTGAGGATGGTCTTAGGTGCAATATCTGATATTATGTGAATGTTCTTAGGATACCATTGGTGACTGCTATTGTAAATTAGGTTTCGATTACTAAGAGAATCTGATGGAGTTTGAAGTTGTGATCTAGGGTGGTGTAGTATCCAGGGATGGTACCCCTTCAACCAATATCATGAAGCACCACATGTATTTTACATGATGTGGTTCTTCTAGTAGCATGGATGTTTCTTCGGGTACCCATGTGGTGTGATACTAGTGCATGAAGATTGGGAATGTGAGATAGTATTGGAAGAGAGACCCAGTTGAGTGTCGATCTTGTAGAAATATGGGTCCTCTTCAGCATTTTTTTCCAGATGTTCTCACCAGTAACAAGTGATAAGGGATTTTTTATGACTCCACATTCTAGAGTAGGACCCCCCTTTTTTCCCTCGTTCAGGGAACTGGAGTTTTTCATGCCGTTCATGATGACGTGGTGATCATGTCCATAGAAGTCAAGAAACATTTTTTCAATGACAGTTGGGTGGATTAGCTCAGGGTATCCAGACAAGGTTGTAGGGATGCAATACAGGTCATTTGTTTTCAATGGAACAATCCCAGTTGGATAAGGATGACAGGACCACTATAGTTATAGGTATGATTCTAGTTTCCTCAGCATTATATTTTTCTCTATTTTGATACAGGGGTTTCCCATAATTTTATATCTACATCCATTGTGGAGATCCTTTGACTCGACATCTTTACATATGATGATGTTATGATGCTAGACACTCTACTTTGGATTAGGATATCTATTATACATCACTACAAGGAGTTCCCTCTTGAGGTTGGTGAGTTTCCCTTATTATCGGACCTCTATTTCTTAGAGATGACATGATTTGATGTCATTATCATAAATGATTTGTTTTCCACCTTCCAGGATATTTTGATAGATATCTCCATAGGGTGAGTTTAACATCACCATAGGGATGGTATTTTCTACACATCGGTGAATGGTATGTTTAGGAATGTAGATATAGACTCAAGCATCAGGGTTTGGGAGGAATTATAGACCATATTTCTAGTTTGTACATGGATGACCAAGGAACTTCACAGAAGGATTTCCTCTCGTGGTGTATCATTTCAGAGATGTCTTTAAAGAGGAATTTTCTAGTTTACCTCTAAATAGAGAGGTATATTTATCTATTGATCTATTTCCAAGAGCATCACCGATGTCCATTCTTCCATATTGGATGGCAACACAAGAGTTACAGGAGATCGAGAAGAAGTTGGAAGAGTTTCTAGCCAAGGGTTTCATCCGACCCGGTATATCTCCTTGGGGTTCTCCTATCCTTTTTCCATATTAGGTGGATGGAACCCTCAGAATATGTGGGAATTATCAAAAGTTGAACCAGTTGACGGTCAAGAATAGATATCCCCTTTTTTAGGATTAATGATCTCTTTGATCATCTTTGAGTGGGCCGGGTGTTCTCAAAGATTGACATGAGATCCGGTTATGACCAGTTGTGAATTATACCACCAGATATACATATTATATCCTTTCAGAGAAGGTATAGTCTATATGAGTATTTATTTATTCTTTTCGGTCTCATGATTGTTCTAGCTATTTTCATAGCACAAATGAACAGTCCATTTCATCCTTACATGGATTAATTTTTTGTTGTCTTCATGAATGTTATCTTGGTTTACTCTCACACTTGAAATGACCATTCCATACATCTTGATATCGTATTAATTAAATTGAGTGGGAATCCTTAATTTTCAGTGTTCTCAAAATTCCACTTTTGGTTGTACCAGATTTACTTTTTGGGACATGCCATCTCTGATACAGAAGTGTCAGTAGACCATGAGAAAGTGAAAGAAGTAGTATCCTGTGAGCAGCCGAAGAACATCTTTGAGGTGAGAAGTGTTTTAGGGATATTTGGATACTATGGATGCTTTATTCAGGACTTTTCATGCCTTGACACACCACTAATGGCCCTAACTAAGATGTTTCTAATTACTTGTCGATAGATTCATTTGATTCAGCATTTTAAGAGATGAATGGGATTTTGACTTCAGCACCGATACTGAATTCACTAGAGTCGGGCAGAAGTAAAACCATTTACTGCAATGCATTAGGTATCAGTCTGGGATCTGTGATTATGCAGGTGGAAGGATTCATTGTGTACGTGTCTCAATAGTTGAGGCCACATGAGAGGAATTACCCGATGCATGATCTCTAGTTAGCTACACTTGTGCGTGCTTTATGCGATTGAAAAAATTATCCTTTTGAATGGAATTTTGTGGTATATAATTACCAAAAAAGCCTCAAATATATCTTTACTTAGCGTGATTTTAATTTGAGAGAACGAATGTGGGTAGAGTACCTTTATTATTTTGAATTTTAGTTTTCCTACATTCCTAGAAAAGGAAACGCAGTAGCTGATGCTTTATGCAGGAGGACACACATACAGGTAGTTCTGGAGGCCAGTATTGAGTGGTAGCATATAGATCTGTTCTCTGAGATGCATTTGGAGGTGCATTCCAGATAGAATAATACATTTATTTCTTCTATAGTTGTAACCTCTACTCTACTGGATAAAGTTAAAATGATGCAACTATCATATTCCAAAGGCCTCGTCCTACGGGAGATCATGTTAGGCATGGACCCTACACCTTGGTGGATCATAGGCAAGGATGACTTTTTTCATTTTCATGGGTGCATATGGGTGTAAAACGATATATGAGAAGATCTATTGGATGATTTTCATGCCTCTGTGTGTGAAGTACATCCTAGTTTCACCAATATGTATCAAGAACTACATTATTCGTATTGGTGGCTAGGCATACAAAGTGATGTACCTGGATTTATTGTGAGATGTTTCACCTTTAATCAGGTGAAGGCGGGGCATCAGAAACGAACATGTATTTTAAAGTAGTTACCCATTATCGAGTGGAAGTGGAATGAAGACATGATGGATTTTATGATTGGTTTGCCACAGTCAACCAGAAGAAATGATGTTGTATGGGTTGTTGTTGACAGACTCACGAAGGTTTCAAATTTCATGCTGATCAAGGAAACCTTCAGTTCTGATGATCTTAGAATGTTGTACATATGATAGATTATACGTTTTCATGGTGTTCCAAAATCTATAATTTTAGAAAGGGGTGCCCGGTTTACATCTCGTGTATTCTAGGTTCTATAGAGGGATTTGGGTATGCAGGTACTTATGAGTATCGCATACCATCCCCAACCAGATGGCCAGTCTGAGCACACGATTTGGGTTTTGGAGGATATGTTTCGAGCATGCATCTATGTTTTTGGGGACTCATTGGAGAGACACATACCCCTGGTAGTGCATTCCTAAAAGAAACTTTTTCAGTCAATTATTCAGAAGAAACCTTATGGTGATTTTTATAGAACTCCATTCTGATCACCCCTATGACAGTTGAAGGAAAGAGCGGCAGCAATGATGGGACATCATCTTGTCCAGGAGACCATAGAGCAGGTGGAGTTGATTCAGAATAGGATGACTACTGCACAATATTGTATGAAATCATAAGATGATCAGTGGAGGAGACCTCTGTGTTTGGGGTTGGATAAAAGGTTTTCCAACATGTCACTCAGATATTGGGACACATGAGTATTTAGAGGCAAGGAAAGATTTCACTAAGATATGTCAGGCTGTTTGAGGTTTTGGAGAGATTCATGCTGGTTTCATATATGTTCTAGTTACCTCATAGGTATATGGATATGCATGAAATAACTCACATGTCTAAGCTATGACGTTACCTTTCAGACCATTATCTTGTTTTTCAACCCGAGGTGGTTGAGTTTGACATGGATTCATCCTTCAAGGATCACCCAATTAATATTGTGGATCGCAACATGAAGGTTATTTGTGTCTAGTTTATTCCCTTAGTATTGTTGCAGAATGAGAATTGGGGGATGGAGGCTGACATACGATCACAGTGGCCAATGTTGTTTGTATATTTTAATTCACCACCCTTGGAAGGAAAATTTGGGAATGAATTTCTTTTAGGGGGATGTTTGTATAACCTTAGATCTCCATTTCAGATATAGAACTTGATTTGGGATTGTTTTTTATGTAAAAAGAAAAAAAATTGTTTTTTATGAGCACATGTCGTGTACTTTCATGTGTACACCATGTAGCATTTTTCTATATATATAGTTGCATACAGATATGTGCTAACCGTGTAATAGATGAGTACATGGCTGTGTGATGACCTATCAGACTACTTAAGATGAGGGCCGGTTAAGGCCACTACATGACATGTAGTTTTAAAAAACACACCATAAAATTTTAATTTTTTTGATATATTAGAGTGGGTTAAGATCTTATATCCATTAACATCTTCTTTTCCCCATGGTTCATACAATGGAGCGACAAAATGACCAAAGATCTCTAAAACCCTCCCAATACACTGTCTGAGATCTGATTTTGACATTTTCAGGTTTGTGGGAATCCCACTAGTGATTTTTAAATTTCTCTAGATACTTTATTCTTAATTCATCAACTTTCTTGGGTTATACATGGTTCAGTGCATTCACATTTTTGTAGATCTACAATAATCTAGGTAGATTCAAGTGTTGATTTCAATTATATCGATTGTAAGACATCGAGGTATGTGTTTTGTGCCTTTAGTTGTTCATCTCTGGTTTATATATGCTAAATGTGTCACATGACCATGATTGTGGTATTTCTTGATTTAGAATTTAATGTTATTTATTACATTCTATGGCTGAATAGATTTACATGGTTTTTTTCATGCATAAGTTTAGACACCTTTTTTATGGGACACCCCATGGGTGATTTCCCCTCGACTGACTATTTATGGCCATTTCCTCTAAGTTTTATATTAGACATACCTTGTTTTCAATGTAACAGCCCGAGATTTTATGAAAAATATATTTTTTATATCATTAATGTATTGTGTTGTACGCTACACCAAAAACATCTTGCACAACACGCATCCTTGACTTGCCTTGCATTACACGCAATCATGACCTTCCTCGATATTGTGTGTAGTATGCAATAACGAGTTTCACTAAACAACAATATGCTATTAAAATATTATTAAAACTAGCCGTTATGAATAGTAATAACCACTTTTTGAAATTTTTAAAATTTTATTTTTCAAAATGGGCTTCATTTTTTGATTCGGAATATCACAATTAGCTTAGGGTGGAATTGTGGTACTTTTTAGCTAACTTTCATTTTCTGATGAATAGTGAAAATTACTAAATTTTAATTAAAAACAAACTTTTTAATCAAAATAATTAATAGTGATAAATTATTAATTTGAGTGGTTTTAAATTATATTTAGAATATATTTTTACAATTTAATACAATGTTGGTCATTGTATGTAATTTCACCATTAAACTAGACATAAACAAGTGTCAATCTTTTTATAGTTATTATCTCTTAACAACACGCTATTTATTTTGACGACGGGAATTAATTTTTATATTAATTAATGCAACTGATATGTTTTGAATTTGGTAAAATAGAAATCATTTTTGAGTTCATAATATCAAATATAGCTTGGGCCTAATTTTTGGTATTTTTCTGGAAACTTTCATTTTTTGATGAATAGTGAAACCACTAAGTGGTAGTTAAGAAAAATGAATTTTTCATAAAACTTAATTTTACCGCTTCTGTGAGTGGAATTTCAAAAATCTGAGAGACACGGTTGATTTCAGTAAGTAAAATGTGGTTTAATGAGATGAAAATAATTTTTGGTGAATAGTAACTTTTTACTTTTTTCCCACGGTTAAAAGTAAATAGGGTAATTAAGGGTAAAAATGATATTATTATTACCCTAACACATGTCTTAATTCTATTGGACAATTTTAATTCGACCAAAAACAACCTTAGGAATAAAATATGAACATTTAGGCCCACTTGGATTAGATTAGGACACTTATTATTATTTAATTCAAAGAATAGTTAAAAGAGTTAAAATCAAAGTTTATTTACTAAAACATTTTTAATATAGGATTATACATAAGAAAATTCGATTGTAAATATTCATTAGAAAGATAATACGATTTCATACATAATTATATTTTATTTATAATTTTTAGACATTAAATAAATTAATTTATTTATGACAGAATGATGATGCAGTAATTACCATAATAGTGAAAAATTATAATAATTGATATTATAAATACCCAAATAAATATAATTATAGTCTTTTTATGAATTAAAATAATTTTTTAGGTTAATATGACATGTTATTATTGATTTAATTAACGTTTTTTGAAATAATCATTCTTTTATGATTTTCACAAAAATCAATTACTAAATAGTGTCAAAATTGACATAAAATAGTTTTTTTTAAAAAAATATTATATTATTAATTGTTATTTTATTCCTAAAAATCTAAGGTTCGGCAAAATTACTTAGATAAGGTTATATATATTAATAATAAACAACTTCGGGTCCGTTTGGCTTGTTATAGTAAGTTTATTAACCATATAGTATAAGAACACAAGAAGACTTGGTAAAAGTAAAATTATTTATCTTAATGTTAAATCTAAATGATAAGGTTAAAACAAGAACCAAAACTAGTCTAAATTCTATTGGATGAGAGTATTTTGATCCATCCCCACCTTAGCTTCGAGAAAAATCAATTTGGAGCTATTTAAAACCGAATATGACTTTATAATAAAATAATATTTTTAGTTTTCCAAAGGAGCCCCTCTTCTCCCTTATAAAAGGGCACCTCCTCCCTCTCTTCCTAACACAACTTTGATCCTTCAAGCTCATCCAAACCCAGACAAATTCCCTTATCCACTTCCCTAGAAACATCCTAGAGGTTCTGGTCTTCCTCAAAGACCAATTTTAGTGCCCTAAAAGGAGATCTCAAAGAGGCGTTTCAAAGAAGAGGTAATGTCTGTTACCGATTCATTCATCTTTATTTCTTCTTCCACTTATTCATGTTAGGTTGTTTCATTATGAAGTAATAACATTAGTATCACTTATATACTGATATGTTATTATAATTATGAAACAACCTTATTTCACCATCTATCAATCCTACGGAAAATGAAATCATTGCGCGTGCGTACGTACGGAATACCGTCTCCACGCCGTGGTGTAATCTATTTTCCACCACCACCTTACTTGGATGGGTATAATGGTGAACATAATAACTATATATTATTATTTTAAAGTGATATTGACTCTGAAATAGTATACATACACTCCAATACAATTCCACGATCATGAGAACGATATCATCACTCGTGCGTACGTACGGACTACCGTCTCCACGACGTGATGAGATTCATTATCCACGTTAACCATTCATGAATGATTATAAATTATATATAATAAGTAATAATGAAATATATGACATAATAATGATTCTGTATTTATGTGTATATATATGTATGTCATCTACTTAATTCCATTCAACTCAATAAGGAAAAGAAAACAGCGTCCATGCGTATGTACGGTCTACCGTCTCCATGAACGATGTATTTCTTTCCATTTACTGATCTATTATATATATATATATATTCTGAATATATATTATATATAAATCATGTTTTATATTCTTTAATTAAGTAATTATGATCTAAGTAATCATATTAATAATTACAAGTCAAAACACGGATGACAAATAAAACGATTTTACCCAAAACGCTCTTTAACATGGAATTTACAAAAGAACGGGTAATATAAAGCCATAAGTGAACCATATATGATATAGTAACAATGAGTATGATTCTGGAATAAGTCAATGACATTATTTAAATCATTATACAGGAGGATCGGACACATATGAAGCAAATCAGACCTAAGGTAAGAGAAAATATCACAATCTCATTTTTATCTGAGATTGTTTATACTTTGGTATTTACTGGGGTGTATTTTATCATCCACATCCATGTTTCCTCAATATGTAATATTTATATCCTTCTACAGTATTTTATATCCAATTTTACCCTTCGGTGAGTTTTTAGTAAATAAATTAAAGGAATCTTTTGTCATTTTTCATACGAGGTACTTTTTGACTTTTCCGACAAAAGTATGAGAAGAATGTTTTTTTTAACTTATACGACATGAATGGATTTTTTTTAAAACATTATTTCCAAGAAGCTTCCTTTACAAGTTTTCAAGTTTATTTCTTTTAGTTTAGAATTTTATGACATGTTATGAAAGGAAAAGTGTTTTTGAAGAAGAAAGGATATTTTCCTCAAGAATGGAGTTCAAGTGTTTTATCAAAATTATTTTCCAACTAAGATAATAAAGGGTTCGGTTTCTATCCCTATTTTTACATTGATTTTATTATGTTATGATGGAATTATTTTAATGATGTCCTTTTATCTTATATGGATTATGTTATGATGGCATGATGTTTAAGATTCCCATTTTTATTACAGCGGTTATGCAATGATGTATGATTTTTTATTTTGTGGAACACATAAGAATGGTATCATTATGAGATGGTGGGACCTATATCTCCCTCCAATGCATTGGGTAAATATTTTATATCTCATGAGATAGACATGGATGGAACGGTTGGTTATACCGGTTCTGTGAAACAGGACTGAAACGAGGAGTGAACTCGGTTCAGAAAGGGACTTTGTCCACTAAGATAGTCTTGGCAATGAGTATTGACTAATAAGAAATGATTCTCTATGATTATGTGTGTATGCCACAAAGTTTCATGTTTTAAGTTATGATTATTGGGATTAAATTTCACTACTATTATTTATCCCATGTTATGAAATTATGATCTCTTTTGCAGGTTAAGATTTCCAAAAGATATGTTCTTATGAATATGACGTGATTGATATTTCTTTTTTTTACCCTTACTGAGCATTTGAGCTCACCCTTTTATGTTTTCTTTTTCCCAGGACATAAAGAAAGGATATAGGTTTAAAAAAAAGAAGATCTTTATGGGAGATGTTGAAGATCTTTCACCATGATTAGAAGATTATATTCTGAGTTTCCAAAGACACAAAACTATTACGGTCCTTTTGTGTGTGTTTTTGTTATGTACTAATTATTCTGCAAAAGTAATCTAATATCCATGTACGTCACGCTTCAGGTCTCTACAATTGGTATTAGAGGAAAGGTTTAGTCAACCTTTGGAAACTAGGATGTGAAAAAATTATTGAGATCCCTAGAGATATTTCTAAGGTATGTCTAGGGATGTCCCTAAGGATAAGTATAGGTATAGGATACAGTCCTAGAACTACGGTAACAATCATAGAATTTAACCTAAGATTTTAGATATTGAGGATACTCTCCCTTTATTATGTTGTTTTCCCTAGCATGATTTTTGCCTCTCACACTATTCTTTTTGGGTTTTAGACGATGGATGGAACCCGAAGGAACCGTGTTGATCAATGCAATGGACAATGCAATGGACAATGCAATGATTTTCCTCCTGAACAAACAAATGTTATGGGAGATGGAGTGAAAAATCTTATTGCTATACTTACACAAGCTATGAATCATTCTGGACTTCCAAATGAGTAGAGAAGGGAATAAAATTCTATTGAGTCCTTCATGAGGCAACGTCCACCTTCTTTTAGTGGGTCTTCTGATCCACTTATTGCTGAACAATGGATCAGTACCACTGAAAAGATATTTTCAGTTCTTCAATGTTCTGAACATGATAAATTCATCTTAGCAGTATATCGTTTGGAAGGTGAAGCTGATCAATGGTGGAATCTTATCAAGAATACGAGGCAAAGAGATGAAATTTAGTCCATGGAATGGGACGAGTTCAAGAAATTATTTTTCAATAAGTACTTCCCTCGTATTCTTCGAACAAAGATGGAGAAGGAGTTTCTTGAACTAAAGCAAAAGGATGATGAATCTGTTGGTATATAAGAAGCGAATATTACAAGTCTTGCAAGGTATGCATCTGGATTTATCATCCAACCTGAAAGTAAAGTTGATCAATTCTTCAGTGGCTTAAAACCAAATCTTAGAAGGGCATTAGCTATAAGAGACTTCAGTAGCTATGAAGAAATTGTGCATTGTGCTATCAAGGTTGAAATGGAAGTTGGTGTTACTTATCCATCTCATAGTTTGACAAAAACGAAAGATGGAGTTCAAGGAGAAATCTCAGAATAATGGTGAAAAGAAGATGAATGTTTCATTATGCTCAAAGTGTGGAAAGAAGCATGGTGGAGATTGTCTTAAAGGGACAAGTAAATGTTTCAAATGTGAAAAGGAAGGTCATCGGGCATTTGAATGCCACAATGATGGGAATAAGATTCCTAATGATGCAAACAAAGGAAGGGATACACAAAATGAACCTACTACACTTCAGTGCTTCAAGTGCAAGGAAATGGGGCATTATGCTAATAAATTCCCTAATCCAAGGGTTAGTGATGATCGACATGAGAAACCACTTAAGGCAAAGGACAAAGGGAAGTCACATGCGATCACCATTGGCGATGTTGAATATGACAATGATGTGGGGGAATGATTAAGTGTTTATGTAATGGGATTCCAGAATAATGTTGTATATAGTATCGTGGAATATTGGAATATTTATGTTTTGGTCTATTGTGGTTTTCAATAATTTTATGGCATCGGTAACCATGAAAAGTGATTGAAATATTTTTGGGAAGCAGATGATATGCACATAATGAAGGGATAAAGAGAATCTAATATGATTGATAGTATTCATGAGCTCATGATTGATATTAGGACTAAGTGATATCATGTTTTGAGGATATAGATTTTTGAGGGTTTTGGTATGTGGAAAGTGTTAACTTTTAACTGAATTCATGTTTTCACTAAGGTTCAATGGATATTCATTCTTCAAGAGAATATATGATTAAGGTATTCACATATTTGTAATTTGACCAACAAGATATATCTTATGATATATGGGGGATAAATGATGGCATTCACGTGATCATTTTCTTTATACTATGAGCTTGGACCGAAGTATTTTAGATAAGCCTAAAGACTGGAATGGATTATGTTGGACATAAGTTAGTATTGTTTAAGGTTAAAACTTTTTTGATATTGTTGATGAAATGTTATAGTAATATAGCTTTATAAAAAGGACAACATGCAGGATGGGCGACAACCCATCGCGTCGGACATGGCTGTGGGAATCGAACCCACAACCGAAGTGCGACTGGCCTTTATCGCCTACCACTGGCCTACAGGAAGTCCCTGTTTAGTAGAAACTAGTTTTATTATATTAAGCAGTATAATATAAGAAGTATAAGTCCATTTTAGGAACTATATATGATAAATCTCACTATAGATGGACTTATGTATTTTTTGATAACTTTTCAAACCTTTTGTTTGAGACAGATGGAATGACCCGTCATTCTATCACATGATCTGCTAACACATCACGAATGACAAATTCAACTTCATTTCTTTAAGAGATGAAGGGGATATTTTCCAAAGAACGACCAAAGGTGATACTATACCAAAATCACGAAAGTATTTATTCTAATTCCAATTTCATCAACTTTAGGGAAATGATCTTGAAAACCAAAAATGTTGTCCTAGTGCTCTTATATCTAATGAATCAGATGGTACCTTAGATCATCACAAATTTATGGCTTTGTGAGTTCTATATTTTCCATAGCAATCTTCTCTACCACTCTCCGTCAGAACATGATGGTTAAATTTCTCTTCCATATCCATATTTTCACCTATGTGGAAACCCAGTGATTAGTTTATTTGGTTAACCATTACGTTTCATACTTTTTTTAAGATTGTTTTTGGTATTCCTTTTTACGATGTGGGTTTCTATTAAAGAAACTTTCGAATAGTAAACCATTTATAACCCCGACAAATTTCAAGGGCGAAATTCATTTTATGGGGGGTAGAATGTAACAGCCCGAGATTTTATGAAAAATATTCTTTTTAATTTCATTAATGTCTTATGTTGTACGCTACAGCAAAAGGATCTTGCACAACACGCATCCTTGACTTGCCTTGGATTACACGCAATCGCGACCTTCCTTGATAGCGTGTGTGGTACGCAATAATGAGTTTCACTAAACAACAATATGCTATTAAAATATTATTAAAACTAGCCGTTATGAATAGTAATAACCACTTTTTGAAATTTTGTAAATTTTATTTTTCAAAATGGTCTTCATTTTTGGATTTGGAATATCGAAATTAGCTTAGGGTGAAATTTTGGTACTTTTCGGCTGACTTTCATTTTCTGATGAATAGTGAAAATTAGTAAATTTTAATTAAAAAAAACCTTTTTAATCAAAATAATTAATAGTGATAAATTATTAATTTTAGTGGTTTTAAAGTATATTTAGAATATATTTTTACAATTTAATACAATTTTGGTCATTGGATGTAATTTCACATTTAAACCAGACATAAACAAGTGTCAATCTTTTGATAGTTATTATCTCTTAAGAACACGCTATTTGTTTTGACGACGGGAATTAATTTTTAAATTAATTAATGAAACTGATATGTTTTGAATTTGGTAAAATAGACATCATTTTTGAGTTCATAATATCAAATATATCTTAGGCCTAATTTTTGGTATTTTTCTGGAAACTTTCATTTTTTGATGAATAGTGAAACCACTAAGTGGTAGTTAAGAAAATTAATTTTTCATAAAACTTAATTATACCGCTTCTGTGAGTGGAATTTCAAAAATACAAGACACATGGTTGATGTCAGTAAGAAAAATGTGCTTCAATGAGATGAAAATAATTTTTCGTGAATAGTAACTTTTTACTTTTTTTACCATGGTTAAAAGTAAATAGGGTAATTAAGGGTAAAAATAATAATATTATTACCCTAACACATGTCCTAATTCTATTGGACAAGTTTAATTCGACCAAAAACAACCTTAGGAATAAAATATGACCATTTAGGTCCACTTGGATTAGATTAGGACATTTATTATTAATTAATTCAAAGAAGAGTTAAAAGAGTTAAAATCAAAGCATATTTACTAAAACATTTTTAATATAGTGTTATACATAAGATAAATTCGATTGTAAATATTCATTAGAAAGATAATAAGATTTAATACATAATGAGATTTTATTTATAATTTTTAGACCTTAAATAAATTAATTTAGTTATGATAGAATGATGATGCAGTAATTACCATAATCGTGAAAAATTATAATAATTGATATTATAAATACCCAAATAAATATTATATGAGACTTTTTATGAATTCCAATAATTTTTTATCTTAAAATGACATGTTATTATTGATTTAATTAACTTTTTTCGAACTAATCAATCTGTTATGATTTTAACAAAAATCAATTACTAAAAAGTGTCAAAATTGACATAAAATAGTTTTTAAAAAAATATTATATTATTAATTGTTATTTTATTCCTAAAAATATAAGGTTCGGAAAAATGACTTAGATAAGGTTATATATTAATAATAAACAACTTGGGGTTCTTTTGGCTTGTTATAGTATGTTTATTAACCTTATAGTGTAAGAACACAAGAAGACATGGTAAAAGTAAAATTATTTAACATAATGTTAAATCTAAATGATAAGGTTAAAATAGGAACCTAAAATTGTCTAAATTCTATTTGATGAGAGGATTTCGATCCATCCCCACCTTCGCTTCTAAATAAATCAATTTGAAGCTATTTAAAACCGAATATGACTTTATAATAAAATAATATTTTTAGTTTTCCAAAGTAGCCCCTCTCCTCCCTTATAAAAGGGCACCTCCTCCCTCTCATCCTCACACAACTTTGAGCCTTCAAGCTCGGCCGACCCCTACCAAATTCACTTATCCACTTCCCTAGAAACATCCTAGAGGTTCTTGTCTTCCTCAAAGACCAATTTTAGTGCCCTAAAAGGAGATCTCAAAGAGGCGCTTCAAAGAAGAGGTAATGTCCATTGCCGATTCTTTCATCTTTATTTTTTCTTCCACTTCTTCTTCTTAGGTTGTATCATTATGAAGTAATAACATAAGTATCACTTATATACTGATATGTTATTATAATTATGAAACAACCTTATTTCACCATCTATCCATCCTACGGAAAACGAAATCACCGCGCGTGCGTACGTACGGTATACCGTCTCCACGCCATGGTGTAATCTATTTTCCACCACCTTACTTGAACGGGTATAATGGTGTACATAATAACTATATATGATTATTGTAAAGTGATATTGATTTTGAAAATTATACATACACTTCAATAAAATTCCACGATCATGAAAACGATATCATCGCTCGTGCGTACGTACGGACTACCGTCTCTACGACGCGATGAGATTCATTTTCCACGTTAACCATTCATGAATGATTATAAAGTATATATAATAAGTAACAATGAAATATATGACATAATAATGACTCTTGATTTATGTGTATATATTTATGTCATCTACTTAATTCCAATCAACTCAATAAGGAAAAGAATACAGCGTTCATGCGTACGTACGGTCTACCATCTCCATGAACAGTGTATTTCTTTCCATTTACTGATCTATTATATATATATATATTCTGAATATATATTATATATAAACCATGTTTTATATTCTAGAATTTAGTAATCATGATATAAGTAATCATATGAATAATTACAAGTCAAAACATGGACGACAAATGAAACGATTTTACCCAAAACGCTCTTTAACATGGAATTTACAAAAGAATGGGTAATATAAACCCATAAGTGAATCATATATGATATCATAACAATGGGTATGATTCTGGAATAAGTCAATGACATTATTTAAATCATTATACAGGAGGTTCGGACACATACGAAGCAAATCGGACCTAAGGTAAGGGAAAATATCACAATCTCATTTTTATCTGACATTGTTTATACTTTGGTATTTACTGGGGTGTATTTTATCATCCACATCCATGTTTCCTCAATATGTAATATTTATATCCTTCTACAGTATTTTATATCCAATTTTACCCCTCGGTGATTTTTTAGTAAATATATGAAAGGAATCTTTTGTCATTTTTCGTACGAGGTATTTTTTGACTTTTCCGACAAAAGTATGAGAAGAATGATTTTTTAACTTATACGGAATGAATGGATTTTTTTAAAAAACATTATTTCCAAGAATCTTCCTTTACAATTTTTTCAAGTTTATTTCTTTTAGTTGAGAATTTTATGACATGTTATGAAAGGAAAAGTGTTTTTGAAGAAGAAAGGATATTTTCCTCAAGAATGGAGTTCAAGTGTTTTATCAAAATTATTTTCCAACTAAGATAATAAAGGGTTCTATTTCTATCCCTATTTTTACATTGATTTGATTATGTTATGATTGAATTATTTTTATGATGTCCTTGTATCTTATATGGATTATGTTATGATGGCATGATGTTTAAGATTCCCATTTTTATTACAGTGGTTATGCAATGATGTATGATTTTTGATTTTGTGGCACACATAAGAATGGTATCATTATGAGATGGGTGGGACCTATATCTCCCTCCAATGCATTGGGTAAAGATTTTATATCTCATGAGATAGTCATGGCTGGAACGGTTGGTTATACCGGTTCAGTGAAACGAGACTGAAACGAGGAGTGAAATCCATTCAGAAAGGGACTTTGTCCACTAATATAGTCTTGGAAATGAGTCTTGACTAATAAGAAATGATTCTCTATGATTATGTGTGTATTCCACAAAGTTTCATGTTTTAAGTTATGATTATTGGGATTACATTTCACTACTATGATTTATCCCATGTTATGAAATTATGATCTCTTTTGCAGGTTAATATTTTCAAATGATATGTTCTTATGAATATGACGTGAGTGATATTTCTTTTGTTTACCCTTACTGAGCATTTGAGCTCACCCTTTTATGTTTTATTTTCCCCAGGAAATAAAGAAAGGATTTAGGTTTACAAAAATAAGATCTTTATGGGAGATGTTTAATATCTTTCACAACAACTAGAAGATTATATTCTGAGTTTCCAAAGACACTAAACTATTACGGTCCTTGTGTGTGTGGGTTTTTGTTATGTACTAAGTATTCCAGAAAAGTAATGTAATATCTATGTACGTCAAGCTTCGGGTCTCTACATTCAATTACCTAAAACACTTAGTATGGAGTTTGATATATTATTTTAAATGCATGGATATCAATTGTGAATGTTATCCATGTAGTATTTTTATATTACATTAGTTGTTTTGATATATTTTCCATTCTATATTTCCAATGAAACATGATATCCTTAGACAAGGAAATCTATGGGGTTTCCATTTTTATTTTCACAGGACTATGAGAGCCTTGGTTTATATGATTAACCTAGGGATATTGTCATTGATATCTATCTTTTAGTTCATTTATGATACTTTTATGCTATGTTGACCCATGGGTACTGATCATGAGAGCTACCCAGGAGGACTTTTATTATTTATTTAATCTTTGTTGACCCATGAGGTAAGGAAAATGAGAGCCACTGAGGAGGTTGTTTATAAATTATTGATTCCATGTGGACATAGTGGTATTTACCATGATAGCTACCCAAGTGGTCATTTTTAATTTATGGGTTCTATGTCAAACCAATTGTGTCAGACCTTGACAGCATTCTAAGAGTGTTGTTTGTGAATAATTAAATTATTGAGATGAGTTGGTGAAGCTAAATCACAATCCTAAACTCGGTCTCAATTTATTTTTTAGATGATCCTCTGATACATCCATTTTTTTACTATTACACAAGGGGATATAGAGAATATGTTAGATCCTAATATTTCATGATTCAAAGGATTAATAATAAATGTTAATGAATGTAATTGAAAACTATAGGATTGATTACATTTGTGTACTTCTTAGTTTATTGGTTAATTTATACATATTTCATGCTATATATATTCACTGATTATTAGGCATCGATATTTTCGTGGTTTCCTACTGTGGTTCATGTCACACCTTGTTTGGGTCATGTTCTGGACCCAAGAAGAATATATGAATGAATTTTTAGATAAGGTAAAGCACCCTTCCTCATCCAGAACATGATTGTTGTTGGATCTAGTGATTATGTCACTATGATGAGGCATTCCATGATACTAAAGTATTTTCGATTAATTTTTAAATTTGTTTCTATATTTCTTTCCAGCATTGTGACAATTTTGGGTGTTTTTATAGATACATATGCCCTGAATCATATATATAAATGTTGGATTCTATTGGATTTACTTTAAGACTTCTGTTGTTTATTTATGTTTGGTATTACTACTTCCACTATTGTTAAGTATTTGTTACCCATAGTGTATACTCTTCCAATGAGGGAATACCTTCCCAAATATCACACTTTGTCCCTCACTTCTTGTTGGAAGCCTGTGTTTAGGGAACTGTGCTTGAGGTCATGTGTTTAACTGGTTTCGGGTCACCTTTGGGAAGCAACCGAATCTTAGGCATTTTAGTTTTATTATATCCAATTTTATTTTAATGGAAATTATCTATCTTTATCATTAATAATATAGCCATTGAATGGTGATCACATTACTGTTGTAAATGTAGGGCATTAACAAATCTATTTCTCACAGAAAAAGGAAGTGATTGCCTCAACTAGAGTGATCATACCCTATGAAGCCCATTTATCGGAGAATCCAAGAGTGATAACATTTCTGGGATTTTACCTAGACCAAGATCATGTATATATCTACCAACATATGAATAAGAAAAACCATTTATGAAATAATTTCAATGTCATCGAGATCACAGACAAAACCATGTTCATCAAACGGCCCATGAAAGCCCCACCATCGCACAACATTATCTTAAGTAATATGTTTATGTATTAAAGGGATATTTATCGAGACCTATATAAATAATAATATGTAAAATAATTGTTATTGAATTATTAATATATTTTCATCTTATTATTTTTTACTTTGTAAATTATTTTTAAAGAACAAATTGTATTTTTGATTGATATTCAAATTAAAATAATGAAGTTATTAAATTAGAAAATTTTAAACTAAATAATATTTTTATATAATATTATTATTAAATAATATTTATCAAATATAAATGATCACATAATTTTAATGAAGTAAAATGTGATTTTTATAAGGGTTAAAAAAAACATTATCGTAAAAACTCCATCTTTTTAAATTAATGACAGTTTTTATTTGAAAAGTAAAAATTCAAATATTAAGAAGAAATAAATATTAACTATTAAATCGAGACATCAAAATTATTTAATGGTGAATTTCTCAAAATTTTATTAGATTGTAAAGTTTTGGGATAAAAATTACATTCCATATTAATATAAAGGGTTTTTCATGACATCATAATGTCCCAATAAGGGTGTAATATATACTATAAAAGGTATCATCAAAAAAAATGTTATAACTATAAAATAATTTAATTTAATGTATATTTTATTTATTTTTAATTCCTTAATAATTTCTCAATTTCATAATATATATTTTATGATTGAAAAATCATTTTTATTGAGAGTGTGACACACCTCCACATAAGAAGAGGAATTTTGTTTATTCGTCCTCTCTTTATATAAAATAATTTCAACCAATCCTTTTTGTTGAAACCATGGGAAACAAATATTTCAAGGTTTGTGGTTTTGAATATTTTTTATGTAATCTCCATAACCAAAATAACAAATATATCACCATAATTTCTAATATTAACCTACACATGATCCCATTTTTCGTATCTAAAACTCTTTGTAGCACAAAAACACTCTTCCCCCTACTACCTAGAGTCCTCCCAGGTCACCCTAATTTCTCAATAACACCATGCCTATCCTTTAGAGTAACATTTTCAGGTAAGGGATCCTCACCATCCACTCCTTCTTTCAATTCATGAATCTTTCTTGTAATTATGATTTATAATGTTGATTGGATATATTTTAATTCATTTAATAAGATTATATTATTGTCCAATTGATTTTATTTTCATCATAAATTATGTATCCTATCTCATATTGACTATTATAGAAGTTGTTAATATGCCCAAATTCTATAGGGGATCTTCCACTATCCTCTTCTGTCAAGAACTAATTTTAATGTAATCCCTTTTAATTTCTTTTTTCTTATGATTTGATATGATATTATATATTCCGCTTACTGTATAATTTATTTATAAATTATGATATCCTCTTTCACTCTCATTTAACCCTTCGATGATCATTTATGTACACATTTTACTATGCCAAAATTTGGTAAGGGTTTTTTCCTTTCTCTGAGTTATTCTTGTTTAATTATTATGTTACTCCTTTTATTTTAAATTCATTATATTAGAGAATTTATTCCCATTTCTCTATTATTTTCCATTTTATATATTAATGTTGATAGATCCATTTCACTCTAATCCACAAATTTTATGAATTTTTATATGATGTCAGTATGCTACCAAAATTATATTATGATTTTCCATGCCAAAATAAGTTTATGGTCAATACCATAACATTTTTCAATCATAGGTATTCACTTTTATTCACATGTAATTTTTATAGGATATTTATATAATCACCATTCATTTATCATGGAAGAAATTATTATTTTTAATGAATCCATGTTGTATTATCTATGTGGAACAAATAAGAATGAAAATGAAATGAATATGATCTGTTCTCCCTAATAGAGCTCCATTGAATTAGGAAACCAATAATATCATTATATGTCATGTCCAATGGTATATGAATCTACCCATGAACCATTCTACTCCATGTGAAATGATCCATGACTCATCATCCTTCTTGTGTAATGATCCTTGACTCATGTTTATGTCATGTTGTATACTATTACAACATTTCTCATGTTATAATAATCAAGGAATATCATGCCTTGTTATAATTTTCACTTTATTATACATTGATATGTCTATTACCTAACATGTATTATCTTCTTCATGTTATTCCATATTTATTTCCCTTATCAAGCTTCATAGCTTAAACCTTTATTATGTCCTCTATAGAACATCCCATGAAATTTTAAGATAATTAGAATATTATGATCATGTAAAGGATTTTTTCAATAATTTTTATTGTTTCCCATGTTCAATAGGTTATCTTTTGTACCTATTTCCCAACTACATTAGACCTCTCAATCTTTTGAGTTGTATTAAGTTGAATTTTCTTTAATATATCTATTTTAAATGTTAAATAAAGATCATGGTCAATATAGTTTGTATTAGTGGGTAGGTTTAGTTATTTTTTGGATTATAATTTAAAAAACCAAAATGACATCTGATAATAGAACTCTAGGGAATAAATTAGTTATAATACTATGTATAAAGAAATATCCCAATTTTTTTTAAGGATATAATAAGTGGTTTATTAAGAAAATACATCCATATCTAGAGATTACATTTGGACACGATTCGAGAATAGTTTTACCTAAGGGTAACAACTCCAAAATATGTTTCGAGCCTAACATGAGGTAATCTCGTACATCAAAATGGGACTTACTGCATACCTGGATTCAATCTCCTAGGATATAGGATTTTTTAAATTCATAATATCATTATGAACCATTATTAAGGGAAAATAATTCCCATAAGAATATATGACAATGGATAACATAGATTGATTCATATAAATTCATATGTTAAGAAATAAATATAATTTATTTGTATTCGCATTATTTTCATTTGATTCCACTTTTTATATCTAATTAATTAAAATACCCATCCATACATTTCACATTATTCTAGCCAGTGGCCGATAATAGGAGGAATTGGGTTAATAACTGATGTGAAGGTAAATATGATGACTTCTCCCAATGAGATATCCATTTATATAGGATCTAAAGTAGAAAATATCATGATTATCTCAAACCAACTATCAAAAATCATTATTAAAAATTGGCACTCTGTTTTATTCCTACACACATCGAGGGAAAGTTAGATGACATCTCATAAAATAATAACTGATAAAGGTTATAAGAAAATGATGACCCAATTTCCTTCATGAATAATGTGCGGGAATATGTTCCTAGGGAAATTTCACAAAGGGATTGTAATATGTTTTATGTTTTGAAATACATGGAACAAAGTATCTAATATCTTTGAAAAATGGATAATGTGATGGATGGAAAAAAATTCAATCTATTGAATCATATATATTTTTATGTCATAACTGTGGAGAAGTAGGTCATTATCCATGACAATGCACTATTATAAGGGATGAGAATCATGATGAGTATCAATAGTCTCCAAGATCAAGGGATAACATAAATTCATATGATGAGATTAATAATGATGAATTAATTACATGGAACCAATTCATTAAATTAGTGTATTTCATATTGTATTTAAATTCATTTCCTATTAGAATATATTTTATGTTTTCTAAGAACATAGAGTCCCCACCAAAACTATTATTAAATCATTATTGAAAACTTCATTGAGTATTGTATCACATGTTAAAGCTTGTGTAAATATTCTTCTAAAATATATTATAATTATCCCTTTAGTGGAATTTGATATAATTCTGAAGATGGATTGAATTTCCCTATATAGAGAGAAAATAAGTTTCCAAGAGAAGGAATTCACTCTCATTATGATGAATAGATTCTGGATACTATACAAGTGCATTAAGGAGGTTGAATCTTATTTATCCCCATCACCTCAGACATGGATATTATTTCTCTATAATAAATCATATCTAGATCAAATTATTGAGTATAAAAAACGGACCAACATTGAAGACATGCCAATTATGATGGAATACACTGAGGTGTTTTCAAAGGAATTTATTGGCCTTTCTCTTAGCTGATAAGTCAAATTTTCAATCGAGATTATACATGAGGAATTTAAAATATCATAGAATCCATCGAAGATAGTTATTGTGTAACATGAGTAATTAATGAAAAATCAATAGGAGAATCTGGATAAAGGATTCACATGGCCAAGTGCATCACCATGTGGTGCAACAGTCCATTACATCAAGAAAAATGATGGGTCAATACACCTTTGCATTGATTAGAGTGAACTCATTAATATCATGATAATGAACAAGTATCATTCTCCATGAATTTATGACTTGTTTAATCCACTATGTGGTGTGAAATAATTCTCCACGGTGGACCTATGGGTGGGATTTTACCAATTTAGGGTGAAAAGGGAGGATATCCCAAAAATTGATTTTCGTACAAATTATGGGCCCTATGAGTTTATAGTGATGTCATTTGGTCTCACTAATGCTCCAAAAATATTCATGGATATAATAAAATGAGTATATAGATATTACCTCGACATGATTATGGTAGTATTTATTTATTATATTCTAATTTACTCTAAATCCAATTATGACTAAGAGGATAATCTAAGCACTGTGATTAAGGAATTGATAAAAGAGAACATCTATGAAATGTACAAAAAGTTTGAGTTCTGGTTGAATGAAGTCTCATTATAGCGGCATATCATCCCAAGCAATGAGATATCTATTGATCATTCGAAGACAAACATATTAAAGAATGTTTGAGGCCAACATCTATGATAGATATTCAAATTTTCCTTGTGTTAGATGCATATTATCACTTATTTTTGAAAAATTTAACATGATTTTCAAACCCAATTACAACGAAAACTCATAATGGAGTAAAATTATATTGGAATGATGAATGTGATGAAATCATCATGGAGTTGAAAATGAAGATTATCACTTCCCATGTGCACACACTACCCAATAATGGGAAACTTTTCTTAAATTTTGAGGATTCCTCTAAGAAGGTTCTGGGAAGTGTTTTGATGAAGAGTAACAAATTCATAGAATATGAATCAAGGTAGTAAAAAATTCATGAGAAATAATATCCCCGACATGATCTGGAGTTTGTATCAATTGATCTTCACTTTATATTTTTTACAGCATTATCTCATTGTAGATAAGTCTGAGAAATATATAGATCCTAAAAGTCATAAAAATTTATTCACACTTAAAGATATGAATATGCTCCAATGATGTTAGTTATAATCATTGAAGATTGTGACTACGAAATACACTACCATCTTTGTAAACTAAACCAAGTGGTATATGTTATAAGTAGAAAGGATACAATAATTCTATTATCAATAATAATTGAGAAGAGTCTGATATTCCTATATTTGAAGAGGATAGACAATGGAATCATAACGGAAATAATTTATCAACCATTTCACAAAAAAATTCTCAATTTTCACTTCTTGAAATGTGAAAGAATGATAAAAAATATGATATGGGAATTTAGAATAAAGTTAAAACTATAAGAAAAGGGAAATACTCAATGTTTATTATTATTTAAGAAGAAATTTTAAGACTTGGGTCAAGACTATGTGTTTTATCAAATCCTGAGTTAAAATATGGAACCATTATACGATGCATATAGTTCTACATTTTTTATTCACCCAGGTAACATGAAGATGTATCAAGATATTTAAGAGTACTATTTGTGGGATTACAGGAAGAAAAATATTATGTATTATACATCAATGTGACAGGTATGTCAGTAAGTTATGTATTAAAGAATTTGTTATGGGGATGATGCAACTATTTCCTCTACCAACATGGAAATGGGAAAACATCACCATGAACATTGTCTCTGGACATTCAAAGACATCTTTGAAAATTAATGTTAACTGGTTTGTTGTGGATTTACTTAATAAGGTAGTACTTTTCATTGTGGTTTGAGAGGATTTATCATTTGATAAACTTAATAGACATACATTAGTGAAGTGTTAAGGCTTTATAAAGTAACACTATCGATTGTGTCTGATCGTGATCCAATATTCACCTCTATTTTTTTAAAATATATTTTTACATTATCAAAACACTAAAATAAACTTCAGTACAACTTATCACCTTTAAAATGATGATTTTTTTTTGAGGCATATCCAAACACTTGAGTACATGTTGTGAACATGCTAAATTGACTTCAAAGGAGGATGGGTCTAACATCTCCCTATAGTCGAGTCCACATACAATAGTAGTTTCCACTCGGGAATCCAAATGCATCCCTATGAGGACCATCATTGGAATAGGTGAAAACATTTAGATGATGGGGTGATATTGGGGAACAAAAACTTATAGATCATAAAATGGTTTAAGAAATAGTGGAGAAGGCTAAAACCATTTAGCTGTAGATCAAGGCTACCCAGAGTTGATAAAAGTGATATGATAACAATCACCGATATGAAATAGAGTTTGTTGATGGAGACATGGTATTCCTTTACATATCTTTATGGAATAGAGTAATGAGATTTGGGAAGAATAAAATGCTTTGTACAAGGCACATTGGCCCTTTTGAGATCCTTTATCGCATTAGAGAAGTGGCATGTTGACTAAAACTCTTACCAAACTTTTCTCATATACATGATGTATTCCATATATCGCTTTTAATTAATTGCATACCAGACCCATCATATTTACTTAATATAGAGTTGGTACCATTGGGGATGATATTAACTACATGGAGAAGCAGGTGAAGATCTTAGATCATATAGAAAACGTTCTATGAAATAATACAATGTGGAGAAACCACAAGTATGAAGAAGAAACTTTGGAACTAGAGGACGTGATGAAGCATAGTTAACCTCATCTATTTTAGTGTGGTGAAAAGAAAATTTCGAGTTTTAAATTTCTAAAGGGGGGATGAATGTAATGATCTAAACTATTATAAATAAAATCCACATTTTTATTTAATAAAATATATTATTATATAATATGGTTATAGAAAACACATACAATTATTTTTTATAATTATGTCCAGTTTTTTTATTGATCATTATATATCATTACCATTAATTATATATACATTTAACCATGATCACACAACATGTATAAATATAGAGTTTTAACCACCCTATTTTATATAGACAAAGTAAATAATGGACTCAGCCAAATAGATCGTGCCCTATGAAGAAAATTTATCATAGCATCCAAGGAAGATAGAATTTCTATGTTTTTTTCCTAGACCAGTCCCTTGTATATGTCGAACAAATTATTTATGAGTGAATACATTTATGGTAGAAATTCCAACTCATTGAGATCACGACCCAAACTATCTTGGCCAAATGGCCCGATGAAAGCCCCACCATCACATACCTTACTCTTAGATAATTTTTTGGGTTATTAAATATATATATATATATCAATACCCTACCAATATAATTATTTACATTATTTGGTATTTAATTATGAATATATTTTCATCCTTTTTTACTTTATAAATTATTTTTAAATCATAAATTGTATTTTTGATTAATATTCAAATGAAATTAATGAATTTATGAATTAATATGTTTTTTAAACTAATAATATTTAAAATAAAATGTTATTATAAAATAAAAATTTCCAAATATAAATGATCACATTATTTTTATGACGTCTGATGTAATTTTTATAAGGGTAAAAAAGCTATTATCAAAAACCTATAACTTTAAATAAATGCCTGTTTTTATTTAAAAATTGAAATTTCACATGTTTAGAAAATAAATAAATAAATATTATTTTTTTAATAATGAAGTTGAAATTATATAATGGTGAATTTCTCCTAATTTTTTATGACAACCAATTTTTTTTAAATTAAATACTGTATAAATATACATTTTGTTTTATGACATCATAATGGACCAATGCTGATGTAATATATACTATAAAATGTTAATCATCCAAATATATGTTTTCCCTTTAAAATAATTTATTGTATTTTTTAGATTATTTATTTTATAATTCAATAATGAATCTTTCAAGACATATAATATTTTTAAAGGTTTAAAATATGTTCATTAGAGTGTGATGCACATCCACATAAGAAAAAGGAATATTTTATTATTGTTGGCCCTTGTCCTTATAAAATAATATAAAAACATCCCCTTTAGTAGAAACCACTTCCAAAAAATATGGTATTTTTTGTGGTTTTGAATATTTTTTATATAGTGTCCAAAACCAAAATAATAAATTAATCCCACTCATTTCATATATAATCCAACCCTTCCTCCAAATTATCTTCTCCCAAACTCATTTAATCACTAACACACAATTCCCCATACTTTTGAGAGTCCTTCAATGGTTCCCCAAGCTCTCAAGAGGACCCTACAAAGCCTTTGGAGTTACACATTCAAGTAAGGGATCCTCACATTCATCCCTTTCATTCAATTCAAGAATATTCCTTGAAATTCTTCTTTATAATCTCAATTGTTTATATTTTCATTCATTTACTATGATTATCTTACAATAAAATAGATTTTATTTTAATTATATATTATTTATCCTCTCTCATATTTAGTTTTATCTAATCCAAAACTATTCCAAAATTCCATAAGGAATCTTACAAACTCCACTTTTTTTTAAGAACTAATTTTAATATTTTGTCTTCTAATTTCAGTTTTCTTTTGTTGGGATATTCCGTTATATATTTCTATTACTGTATATTTGATTTATAAACGAGGATATACCCATTTACACTTATTTTACCCTTATATGGATCATTATATACCCCCGTTACCATGCCAAAATTTTTATGGGTTCTTTCTATTCTCCCATTTCATCAAGTTTCATTATTATGTTATGAATTCTATTTACTTAGGATGTGGAGAGCACATAAATGTACTTATTACTATTGATTTCATGTCTAAATTATGATATATCAATCTCTATTTCATCAAACCATTTTATGAGTTTCTATATGACATCGTTATGATATGGAAATTGCATTATGATTTTCCATGCCAAAATAATTTATTAGTGAATACCATACCAATTTTTAAAGAAATGGTATTCACCTTTATAAACATTTAATTATTTATTGCACACTTAAATAATCCACATTCCTTGATTGAGGAATAAATAATTATTTTTAATGAATCTATATTTTATGATCTATACGAAACACTTAAGTATGAAAATGAAATTATTATGAATGGTGTGCATTGATAGGGATCAATTGCATTGGGTAATGTTTAGTATCATTATATTCCATGTGAAATGATATTGGAAGTTATCCCTGAACCATGATCCTCCATGTTCAATGAGGCTGGAGTCATCTTCCTTGATATATAATGAGTCGTTTCTCATCATCCTCCATGGGCAATGATCTAAGAATCATGTTTATTTTATGTTGTATATCATTTCCACATTTCCCATGTTATAATTATAATGAAATATCATGCCTAATTATTCATGTTCATTATATTATCCATTGATATTCCTATTGTCAAAAATTTATTGTATTCTCCATGTTATTATATTTTTATTTTCCTTACTAGGCTTTATAGATTACCCTTTTATTATGTTGTCCCTAAGATATCCCATGCAGTTTTAAGATCGTTGAAACATTATGATCATTTCAATGAAGTTTCCAATAATGTTGTTTTATACCATATACAATATATTATGTTATGCCCACATTTCAAAAATACTCTATACCTCTTGATATTATGAGCTGTATTCAGTGTAATTTTATGTAAAAAATCTTGTATAAATATTAAATAATAACTTGGTCCTTATATTCCTCTTTACATTTCATTCTGTGGGATACAATAATGTCGCTCGTGTGTATGGTGGACTATCATCTTGTAAAGTGATGTGATTCATTCATCACGTATGCCATACATTGAAAGTTATAATGAAATGTTTAAATAAAATGTAGTTATAAATAACATATAAAAATGATTCAATAAGTGTAATATTTTTCTTGTCATTATTTCATTCATTACATTTAAAAAATCGAAACAACATTCATGTATACGTATAGCCTTCCATTTCCATGAACAATGTACTTCAATTTCAAACCCAAATTTTTATCAATTAATATAATGAAATATTTTATCAATATATATGATAATTATATAATGTTTAATATTATGCATAATATATAACCCCGATGAGATTTTTTGGGGAAAAAATAAAAAATAAAAACATACAAGAAAAAAAAAATATTACCCAAAACGAGATTTTTAGAAGGAATATCAAATAACTAGGTAATTAATGGGAATTATCAAATAATATATTGTATGATATAAATTTTTATATTTATTTAATATATTTATATTAAATTTATATATTTATTACAGTTTTTTTATGTGAATGGCGGAAGGAGGCACTTGTGCTAAGGGATATATGTTTGGTTTTTTACATCTGTGACACGCATGCCATATTCACCACTTATTTCTTTGATGTGGTATATATAATTCACATGTATATATTATATAATTATTATCCTCAATATTATTTGAATTTACATATCTATTCAAGAATCTCTCTTTCATGGGGTTTATAGTTCAAAATTTTCCAAAGTGGTAAGAGAATCTTGTATCCATTTGCCTACTTAGAGACATATGTTATAGAATACACCTTTCTTATATTATAAAGTGTATATAAATCCACTTTAAAATTTAATTTCATGATATTTATCTCAAGATATTTTATAATTTATTAATTGTTATTATTTTATTGAAAACATAATTTAATGTTACAGAAGTTGTGAGAGTTATATGGTACAAAATCATCATTTATCAGGATTGGTGATGATCTTTTTCGATGAAGGAATATTATGTTCCATCTCTCAAGAAAATCATGAATTTTATTATCCTCTATTTATGTCATAAGAATAAAATTTTCTCTTAATTCTCTTCTCCTAATATACTATAGAGTTCAAAATAACGATTTTATGGAAAATAGAGTTTATATCTCTCTTGGTGAAAAATCATTTTTCTTCCAAAACCATATTTTCTAAAAATGATTTCAATTTTCTTATAAATATAAAAATAAATTATTAAAGTTGGTTTTACACATTATTGACATCTTAAAAAATGTTTTTAATGCTATCTTCATGATTTTTTCCAAAAAATTTCCATTTACCAGTTATCAAAAATTTAAATGTAATTTTTTCTTAATATATAAAACATGAACAGAATATTTTGGTATCGTAAAAATTATTTTATTTCAATATTTAATTATATTATTTATTGTTTAATTTCAAAGACAATTATATTGAAAATATTTTTTGTTATAAATTTTTTTTCCAAAATAGAATAGATATTTTTATAGGAAATTTTTTATATAAATTTTAAATATTATTTTATATGTAAAAAATGTTATTTAAAAATAATAGGACAAGAAATATATTTTATGAATTTTTTCTAGATATAATTATTTTGAAAGTTATTTTATTTTCATCAAAAATGTTTCAAGTGATATTTCAAAATAATTTTACATATAAGATGACATCCATTGATATTAATTTTATTACTAGGAATATGATTCAAGGATATTATTATTATTCATTCAATGGATGGATTAAGTTTATGATGAAATGATTTATATGACAATTATTTTTCTTGTATGGGTCATACCATGATAAAATGAATATGAATCCCCCATTATTTTTACATGGTTTATGATTTGACACAATAGTGAAATGATTATGAAACCTATTTCTTTTATATAATTTATGTGATGATGAAATATTTATAAAATCCATTTATTTTCATGATATATGATATGATGAATGTTTTATGATATTGTGGGACACATATTTATTATTCTTATTTTTAAAAGTGGGGACCTATATCTCCCAAAAATTCATTGTGTAATGATTTATATCACATGATATAAACATGAGATGAATATGGATTAATCCCATTATAGTAAGTTAATTTATCCACTATGATTATCAAGAGAGTGATCCTTGAATACTATTATTGTTTTTGGAGTGAAACTATTCCACTTTGATATTTTTTTTCAATTTGACATGAAGATTAAAAAAAAGTTTCTATTTTTATGTGTATGAAACAAATCTATGTATTATTCCAATGTATGGTTCTTATGGATCATGTTCTTTGATTCCCTTATAGTTTATATCTTATGAATTGAAATAATTTTTTCAATGACTCATGTTTATTATATATGAAATATTTTGTATGGTTTTCAAATTTTATTCCTCAATTCACATACTCATATGCTCATGTTATTTTAATATATTTTTTCTTTACCCATATTTTGTATCTAAGCTAACAATTTTTTATGTTTTATTTTCCCCATGTTATAAGGAAAATATTTTAGGTTGGGTATGTATATAATGAGTATTAAATAGGGATATACTTATGGGAAACATTGAATATATATCATTGAATAAGATTATTTTAAACCTAGTATAAAAATGACCTAAACCATTATTATCCTAAGGTATATTTTTTTTAAAGTAATAAATATTAATAAAAATGAAGTCATATATATGTATAAAATATTTGGGTATCTATAGTGGGTATTTTAAAAAAGTTGTATTTAGTAATTCTTAACCAGGATACTAAATCCTTAGCAATAAAACTGGAGATTTGTCTAAGGATAAGTATTTGGATGTGTCAAATTATAGAAAAATAACCTTGAATTTTGGTAAAAAATCAAGAAAGTGGTTTCCAAGAAATTTTATTTTCTAGGGATACCACATTAAGATGTATCTTTGTAATAGAGATACCTAGGGAAAATAATACTAAAAAGGAAACTTTGAGCTGAACATGACCATCACATAGTACAAGAAAATAGGACTTTAGCACTCCATGATTGATATTTCTCAGAGATATTATTTGGATATTAGAAAACACTTTACAAACCATTTTTTATGATTTAAATAATGAACATGAATGAGATATTATACAACAAAGGTTTCATAGATTAAAAATTTGGTGTCTTTATTTAGACATCATATAATTTATATTTCATGATTATGTGGTCTTCCACAACGGATATTGTTACTCAGACTATGATTTTATGTTTTAGTCAATGGATGGTACTATAAGAAAGTATATTAACATTGAATGTGGTAGGTAATATGTAGATGTGAAACCAAATGGTTTGATATATATAGGGAAGGATATTTTTATTATACATATTATGTAATCATTATATATGAATAACATCTTGCACCATAACCAACTATAGGAATCACCAAAAATAATAAGATAGATTTAGTTGAGACATATAGTGGTGGAAACTATGGAGTAAAGAAGATTATTTGACTATATATTTCGAGATTGATAGAAAAAACAAACAAGTGAATATCTTATTGGAACAAGAATATGTTTTGAGTTTCTAAAATAAGGAAACCAAGAATGGAATCACATAAGAAAAATGGAATGTTTGGTTAAATCAATGGTTAAACATAATTGTCTCCCTAAGTTGTCATGAAAATTAGAATGTTTAAAATGTAAATTTTTTTAGAATTATGAAAATTTATTTCCTTAGAAAAAACATAATGGATAGAATCATCAAAGTTTTTCGTGTTACGAATACATTTCCAGTGATGAAGATACTAAAAATGTAATATAAAATGAAATAAGTGTTAAGGATTATGTCGATGAATCCTGGTTAATGATGTATATAAAAAGTAGAAGGATTAAGGTTTTTATTTATTTGTAATCCATGAATTATATTTTTTTCATTTGATGTTTGTTTTTACAACAACGAATCATCAATTAATTATTCCATGGTTGTATTTATTTAAGGATTTTCAAAAAATGTTCAAATGGTGCTAATTTCCAGGAAAATTAAATTAATTCCTAGGTGATATTTTGATTAAAAAATAATAACACTAATTAAATTATTTATTTACATGAAATTATTTTTAGTTAGGATAAGATATGATTCATATGGAAAAATTAATTTGGATAGTATTTATTACCATTAAACTAATTAATGATTTCATGGAAAAGTGTTTTATTATATCATTAATGGAATTTAAAACATTTTTTGATTAACAAAATATATTAACTCATATCTAGTTTTAATTAAATAATGATGAATGTGTTAATTAATTTTAGCAGGTATGTTTTCATTACATATTTATAGTAATTCATGATATTACCAAGTTTTAAGAGAATATATTATCAACATATTCAAACATTTTGTGTATGACATTAAGAGACACTTCATGTTATTTGGGGGATTAATGTTTTGATGATTTTGATATATTTAGTAACTTTCCTTTTAAATTTTAAATTTTATAATGATCATAAAAACTATTATTTATGTAATGCTTTAATTTTAGATTTTAATGTGGTTTTAGATATTAAAATATTATTTCACCATATGATGATTTATGCATAACTTGTGTTAAAATTTTTATTGATTAAAATAACTAGAGACAGAAATAATATTTTTCATTATTTAATGGATCATATTATCAATTAGTGCTTCAAATATTAAAAATTATTCTCATAGAGTAAGAGATAAAGTGGAAATTAATCAAGGAACAAGCAAAGGAAGATATTGTGATTGTAAAATACAATTGAATTAAGTAAGTATATATTCTCAAGAACATTTCCAAACATTTTTAAAATTATATTAATATAAAACAATTTCATGTTAACATCATTTATGGAAATATAAATTACTTGTTTCAAAAAAATTCATTTATGGTTTTTTGGTTGTTGTTTTTTACATGATCATTTACATTCCAATGATCTATGATCTCTTCCGCAATCAATCATTATTTGGATGCTGTGATTTTATTCCATGTTAAAATATTCACTTTACATCTATGTGATCCTCTTTAGAAACAATTTATATGTTATCTTTGATGACCTTTTCAAATCAGATTATATCTATTCAAGATAAAATTTTATTAAACCTTTTAAAAATGTGGGTATCAGACAAAGTTATTGTCAAATATTAAAACATTTTTTACTAATCATAAGTTTGAATTTTTAAAATGAAATTTATATTAGTTTGGTAGGATTTACCACCCCAATGTTTTTTAAATATATTTTTAAATAAATTTAATCCTTTTGATTTTGGAGATTACTTGAAACACTATGTTTAGATTGTATTATTCATAAAACTAAATTTAGATCACATTTCATGCACCACTAACTTTATCTAGTGTTACAAACAACACCAACAGAATCACGTAATACAAGTAACACTAGGTTTAAACAAAACATGACGTATTATAAAATTATTATTATGGAATATGATAGTCCTCACCTAGTCTGGAGTGGAATGTATTAATATAATCATGTAAATTATGAAAATATAGGTTCAACACATTTATATAAAATGAATTATTTTGTGCCTAATTAATTATAAATTAAAAATAAATATTTGAAAAATGTGGAAATATTTTTTTTCTGAAAATGTATTTTTATGCACACAACAATATTTTCCCTCCAAAATTTAAAAAAACATATTTTTGAATGATTTTAATTATTTTTATATATTATAAAACCCAAAAAATGATTATTTTCAAATTATTATGTTTTCTAGATTGGAGATAATAATTATTCCAAATATTCTCCTAAAACCTATATTTTTTTAAAAAATATAGTTTGGTTTTATTTTTCACATTTATATGAAAAAGAATTTTTCCAAATTTTATAAAATTTATTTTAATAAGTAAAGATAAATTTATGAAGTCATTATTTAAAAATTATGTTGGAGTAAATATTTTAAAATCTTCTAAAGAATAATTTTTTATATGAATAGTGAATATATTGGTTTTATTAAGAATTTTCATTTATTTTAAAGCATTTGAAAACATATAAATTATTTTTAACTTTTTTTTAATGTAAAATTTGAAAAAAAAAATATTTCTATTAATAAAATTTAGGCCATTTAAATAAATTTAATTATAATGTTTTTATATAAAATATTATTAATCTTTAGAAACACTTGTCTTTGTAAAACTGCTTCTTCGTCACGCCTTTGGGTTTAATTTTAAAATCACTTTTCTATCGTATGTGAGATGAATCTTGAAAAATTGATTTCATATTTGTATTCATAATTATAAATATTTTATAATAATTTCAACATAATTTTTTACCACAATGAATATTATAAATAGTAAATATTAATTACCACGGTAATGGTGGAAATGGGTTTAGTAGGGGATTAAACTAAAATTATAAGTGGTAAATTGTCCTAGAAACTTATCCACCACTGATGTTCTTACCATATTTACTCTTTATAGCAAATAATGTTATAAAATTTCTCAATTTGATCCTTGTATCATCTGGAAAATGTTAGTACCCATTTTCTATTTTAAGAAATTACAAGTGTTCCACTGACCTTAATAGATAATGGTTTCCCTCCTATCCTCTTCACACTTCAAAACCCCATTTTATTAAAAATAACTAGCCAAATTACTTATTTTATTCCCTCTCGTCACACTATAATCCTTTTTTCCTAAATCCAACCTATAAATCATTTCAGTGAAACCCAAAATAATGTTTTCAAACTAAAGGTAACATTCATAACCGAGTGATTTATTTTATTTCATCATACACCTCTTTAAATTGTTTTTAAAACCTTATTATATAATATCACTATTATATAATGAATACTTAGAATTTATTATTCCAAATTAATAACTTGAAACCATCTTATATTCCACTAAATGGTCTAATAAATCAACATTTATTTGTAGAACGTACTACATCCTTGTGAACTAATGTTATTCATCTTACATCACTAGTATTAACAACAGGTTATAATGAAATTTCTATTTCATATAAATTATATTTATGATATTATTATAAATTTTAATTTATAATACCACATCAATATTCATACCTTAAAACAAGTTGTAAAATAATAATGTTTCTCATGTGTACAGTAGACTACTTCATCGTGAACTGATGTGATGTATTTTTTATTTATATTATAATAGGATGGTAATAATGAAAGAATAAATCAATACATACGATCTAGTAAAAATATATAATCTTTTTGAATATTTATATCATTTATACCTCTGTAATATCTATTATTTGGGAATATGATAATGTAGCTCATGTCTACGTCAAACTATCTCCTCGCAAATAAATGCAATTATTTCTTCACATACGCATTATTTGGAAGGTAAAAAGCATATATATAATTAATCAAATGTTTTATATATATATGAAATAAAAGATTCAGCATGGTTAATATATTTTTTAACATTCATTCTTTATTTCCATTAAGAAAATTGAAATAATGTTCATGTGTATATATGACCTACCACCACCATGAATTATGTATTTCTATTTCAATCTCTATATTTTATGGATTAAAATAAAAAATTATAATGAATATATCAGATTTTTATTTCATGTTTAAAATTATGTATTTATTTTACAATGATGAATGTAAGAATATCTTTAATAATAAACAATTATACATGAGAAACAAATACATTTTTACCTGAAATGTGATTTTAAAATTGAGTCATTGATAAATAGATAATAAAAATCCATAAGTAAATTTTATTTGGTTTGATAAATATGATTATTTTCCTCTAATATATGTTTATAAAACAATTATATACTATACAGGATGTTCTAATATGTATGAAGGAATTAGTTACTTAATGTAAAAGATTTCTGTCTCAATTTTTACTTATGTGAGACTCATTCTATATTCACCACCTATTTTTTTATTAGGTGTATATAACACTAATGATTTTATTTTTGATTATTATACCTAATGTTATGTTTATTTCCATACCCATTTTATGTTCTCTCAAACATGGGGTTTATGGTTCTAAACCCACAAAAGTGGTAAGTTATTTTTGTCTCAATTTACATTATTCAAGTGATGAGTAATTCTATGAACCAATATTATTTTATAAGGAGTATATATAGCCTCAAATAAATTTAGTATCATGGATTTATTTAGTCATATGATGTTATATGAATCATTTAACATTATTATTTTATGGGGATTCTGATACCATGTTACCAGTGTATAAAGGTTGTTATGATTCAATATCATTGTTTGTCATGATTATTTATGATTTTGTTTCCAATGATGTAATATTATGATACTTAAATCAAGAAAATAATTATTTTTCTTCCTTTTGTTCTGTCATGAGAACACATGTTTCCCTTAATCTTCCTCTCTTTATGTACTCTAGTTTTCCAAAATAATGATTTTAAGGAAAATATTTTTTATTCCTCTCTTTAGTAGAAAAATAGTTTTCATCTAAAACCATTATTTCCTATTTTTTTTAATATTCTTAAAATGATTATTTAAAGTTATGTTTACCCATATTTTACTTTTTATAAAATGTTGTTAAAGGCTTATTCATTTAATTTTTAAAAAATAAATGTTTTATTTAACTAAAAATTAATAGGAAATTTTTTTTTTAACATTTACGAAATAAAAAGAAATTTCTTATAATCATGATTTTTTTAAGATTTAATTATAAGATATCATTTTTATTTTCAAGGGAAATTATTTTGATTATTTTTTTATTTTAAACACATTAGTGGAAAGTATATGCTCTTAATGTAATGTTTTAAATAATTTTTAAATATTCTTTTATATATTTTCATGATTATTCTAAATGAAAAGTGTTTTACAATATATTATTTATTTATATTTTTAAAACATTATTTTCAATAAAAAGTCATTTTCCTTAATAAATGTTCATCATGATCTTTAAAAATCATTTTCCATCTAAGATGATATCTTAGGACGTAACTTATGATTTACAAGATATATAATCTAACGATTTTATTTATATTATTTCTCTTCATGGTTTATATATGTGATTAAAATGTTTTTAAAAAATGTGTTTCACCTCCATAGGTTATACCATGATAGCATTCTTACAAAACCTAATTATTTTTCCATGGGTTATGATTTGATGAAATGGTGAGATGATTATTAAACTTGTTTCTTCTATACAGGTTAACTTATAATAAAATTATTATTAAACCCATTTTCTTTCATGTGATCTAATACGATGAATTTTGTATGACCTTTTATCCCACATAAATATGATTTTCATTTTGTGACGGGTAAAACATATATCTCTTTTAAATACATTGGGTAATGATTGATATCTAATGAGAAAAAGAGGAATAATATGGGGAATAAACAAAGATTTTTAATTGAATTTTCCACTATGATTATCTAGGGAGTAAATCATAACTACTATGATGGTTTGGTGAGTAAACCCATTCCACTAGGATTGTTTTTGAAATGAGACTTGACTAATAAAGAAATGATTTTATATTATTGTGTTAATTCTATATATCTAAGTCTTACACCAATGTTATGTTATCATGGATAGAGTTCTTTGATTCCATTGAGATTTATGTCTTTTGAGATACACAAATTTATACGCTGGCTCATGTTTATGATCTTTTATACGGATGATAAATTTATCAAATGTTTTTTTCATGTTATAATAAACATATGCCCATGTTATATTGATATCTCTATTATTTTCCTATAATGGGAATATAATATCACCCTTTTTAATGGTTACTTTCCCATGGTTATGCAGAAAGGTTTTATGTAGGCAGTTCTTGTGAAGAGTAATAAATAGGATGATCTTTGGGGGAAACATTAATGATTTTTCAGTTATTAATAATATTGTGTACCTAGTCCTTCAAGGCGCTAAAAATTTATGATGCCCAAGAGTGTGCTTAGGTAATGTAATGAATATAAACAAATAAATATGTTATATCTATGTATAAAATATTATGTTTTTTAAAATGAGAACATATATATCTTTTGATGTATGATAAGTTTCCATATCATCCTTATGTATTCTAAAATTCATATGTTTTGATAATGAATTTCATTAAATGTAATTCATGACATATCTTTATATTATCACTAATAAAACCATGTAAATATAATCTTTTAGGGGTGACATATATTAAGAAACAAATACTGAATAAGGGTGACACTTATGAATCATATTTCGATTCATTAAACTTCATGAAAAATTTCAAAACATCATAACTTCAAAATATGATATTTTGTGATGTTAACTTATATTTCTTATAAAAAACTCTCTACATGTTCAACATCTTTATCATGGGAACCATATTCCATCAAAAATATTTCTGGAAATATTTTAACTACTTACATAATTGTTTTGTAATGGATCATATACTATTTTAGAATAAATCGATTCCCTAATATTTTATGGATACTAATTTAACTCTGTATTTTTTTTACCCTAACACACTAAAAATTTGTAGGATATCAAGTGTTTTTTTTGTAATTATAATAGAATAATGTTTTAGAAAATAGTGATATTCTATTTTAAATATCACTTAATCTAAAGTTTTTTTAATGATAATATATATTAATCACATCATGATATTAAGTGTAAAATATCATTTATAGTAGACTATAACAACTCATTAATAAATGGTGATGTCCAATTTCTATTGTAGGTGATTGTAACTCTTTATACAATTGTTTACCGTTAAATATAAAAACCCATCAGAATATTAAATAAAACACTCTTTCCTTTGATATGTGTATTAATTAATGTGTTAAATTTTATGTTCTCTAAGTCATATCATACCTCCCAACCTCTTAGTTAGCACATTATTAACATTATATTAGGCTATGAAGCAATAAAAAATATTTTTGTTTATGAAATGAAGCCTATTTTCTATTAGATGCAATATTTAACTAATAAATTTTTTCATAAATTACAAATGTTGTATTCCATAATATTGGATAATTTCCCATAAAAAAATTCTTTACAATAACTGATAGATGGGATAGAGTTTCATTCCATCATATTTTAAAAAATAGTTAGATAAACTTGCAATCATGTATAAAACATTTTTATCCTTGTATTCCTATAAAAATATATTATGAAACCTGATTATTCTTGAACCATGTGTATAGAATTAATAATGTTTTATTATTCATAAAATAAAAAAATTTATTTCAATACTTTTCTTATCATAAAAGATAAATGAGTTGAGGATTGGCCTCTAAGCGGCGGTGTCTCCCCCCTCCGCGCGTGCCTAGGGTTTCTCCCCCTTTCTGTTTCCTCCCTTCCTCCGGCTTGGCCCGGCCACGGTGACAAAATTATCATCTCAGATCGACGTCGATGGGAGGTGGATCCATGGGGTCTGATTTCGTTATTGGCTCGTCGGTGGCTTTGTTGCACTTCTCGGCTTTAGGATCTTGTTTTGCTTCGGGTGTGCTCGGTGCTGGCACTGGCTCGTTCTGTGATAGCTTCATCGCTTCTGGCTTCAGATCTGCTCGGCATAGGCGTGCATCGACTCCAAGTGGTCCGGTTTCAGGTGGTGGCAAAGATCCTTCCGGCTCTTAGAGCCCTTTACAGCTACGGGTGTTTGGTGTCGATTTCGGTATGCTCGGTGTTGGCCTGGTCATGCCTTTGGCTTCGGGTCCATGTTGTAGAGGTGGTCCCCTCGTCTTCAGCTCTCCTCTGCCAGCCACCATCTACTTGGGATTCTGTCGCGGATTTGGTGTACTCAGTGTGGGATACAGTGTGCTCAACTTTGGCCTTAGCTTGCTCTCTGACTCCGCGATCTCAGCACGGCCTCGTTCCAGCTCAACTTCAGCTCTCGCAGGTGACAGTGTGATCAGGGTCGGCTCTAGTGTTCCGGAGGGGGGAGGTCCTTCATTTTGGCGCTCCTGTAAGTTTTTTCCAGGATTTGATCTGGTTAAGATGAATTATTGTTTGATTGGATGTGAAGTTGGTGGTATTGTGGTGGTGCTATTGACGTGGTTGACTGTGAATCTGCTGGCTACCTGCTGTTTAACCGTTGTTTGAGGTGAAATGGATGTATGTTGGGGAATCCATATTGGAAAGAACTCACGATTGCAGTAGTGATGTCTTGTTGATGCTGGAAGCAGGAAAGAAGTGGTGAATATTTTGATGTTGTAGAAATACTTCTGGTTGAATGTGTTGACTCAACGGAATGGATTTTAGGTTTTGTGAGTGATGTTTTGATATGTAATTGTCTGTCTTTGGTGGGGACTCTTGATTGGGTTTGGGAAAGATGTTCTCCCTCATCCATTTCCTTATTTACAACACTTATTATTTCTATTTAATAAATGGTCAGAGGTTTTTCCTCTGACTAAACTTTCCTGGTAAAAGATTTATGAGATTAAGATATACATACAAGAAACATATTCAACCTAGTTTGATAATTTTTATTAGCATAAAATATTTTTTGTTACAACTATTTTCATCATCAAATGAGTATAAAATACAATATCTATATATTATTTCCTTGATTTTGTGTTATTTTATTTTTAAAACACATTTAAAATATATATTTTGTGTCATAAACCGTACTAAATTGAAGAATTAATTTCAATAACATTAATACCAGACACACAAATTCTATGGAATTTCCAATACACCATTTGGTATTTTTTTATAATCCTATCATGTGGAATTATTATTCACCCTTCATTATTAGCCAATATTTTATTTCCCTTTTGGGAATTCTTGATGAGTAATTTTTGAGATTTTTTACTAAAGTTTCTCTCTCTGTTAGGACTTTTACACACTTTTAATATTTATACATCACTTTTTAACTCAGTAATAATATAACTACATAATATATATATATATATTCCAAAAATATAGTGAGTTGTGGGTAAAAAAATTTGGGGTTTAGTAAAAATATTGGGAATTCCCATAAATGAAAATATGATAAGTAACTATTCTAGAAAAGGACATATTAAGTCAACTCAATTCGTGTTATATAATTGAAAAAATCAAAAACTATTTATATGAAAATAAATAACCACAGAATCTTATTAATAATCAATATTTTATATTATCTTATAAATTTATAGATGAGATAAAATACATATCTTACGAATTTTTATCAAATATTTACGTGTTCAAGTCCTATGTACAGAAAATCCATTGCATCATTACTTGAAAGGAGGCACCAGACTCTTACAATTCTTTAATATTTTCTAACATATTATATGACTATTACACATGTTATTCATATAATATATGTCATATATCTATTTAAATATCATAATTGAATTATATAGTGTTGATACATGATGTGGACTCACCACATGTATTTTAATACTCTTCCAGTACCTAGAGAATCACTTCCCTAATGAAAAAATTTCCACAATGAAGAAATTATCCATGAAATATAATGACATACCCAAACATATTATTTACATTAGTGGTGACTAGTTTTCCTTTGGTAGATTTACATATAACTTCATTAAAGATTTCATTGAATTTTTTTATTCTTCAAATAGGGCTCAAAAATCACTTTTTTTGATCAATTTCAACATTTCGTTACTCAAAAAGGTATTTTTTAAGACATAGAATGTTTCATTAAGAAACTTTTTTATGCTAGCATCCTTATGAGTATCTTAAATTAGGATTCTATTATACAATTATATAACTTAGTGTTTACTTTGATATTTATTATGTTATACATCAACTACCAATGATTTTATTAGAAGAATATTCAATTTTATAAGAATTTTATTTTAAATTTTACTAAATGGTCTCCAAGTAAAAATGATGAACAATTTTTTAAATCAATTATACATAATATTATACATTTATATATTTTATAATAATTAATTAGTTGTTTTTGGTGTTCCACTTTTGGCATAACTATTTTTGTAGTGCATCATCCAAATTATATCATATATGACTCTTTTATAGTCAATTAGACAACTCCTTGTCCAATATATCGTATGACTAAACTCAACACCATTAATATAGTATATACCATATGTACTTTATAGAAGCTTTTAATCAAAATAAATTTAAATCAATATGGTCACAAAACATTATATTATTGTACCCAACTTTGTAATATCAACATGATGTTGATTTCATGTGACCCATTATTTTTATCCCTTACACAACATAATATAGTGGAAACATTTATTTCCCAATACTACTAGGGTGGATGATCTATTTATTAATAAGTGAATATTTTAAAAAAAAGTAACAATAAATATTTTTATAGGATTTAATCTCGTTATTTTATCACTTATTATTCCATTTTATTAAGGCATGAATCCTATAATTTATATTGAAATTTTATTCCATACACCAAAATATTTTGTTAAAAATATATGGATGTTAAAATCTTTAAATAAACCCCATGATTTTTTTAATAACCAAAAATAAAAGGTATGTATATTTACAAAACAAAATTTTTATATGCATAAGTACTTAAACTTTTAATGTAATAAATATAATTATATGAAATTGATAATTTTAACATGGGTAAGCCCGAAGTGATATATTTCTAACCACACCCACCTTTCTATAAAATTAATAATCCTTTAGGTAGGTTGGTATTCTGTTCTCATGTCCCTCAACTCAATAAGCATATACTAATTAGATTATTCAGTTCATCATATATCTAAAAAATAGAATACATAAACTATATTCAACAACTAAAAACATTATCAAAACCTCAATTACAAATCATGGACAAGGCAGTTGAAAAACTAAATTAAATTTTATGTCAAGAATCTAATGTAAGCCTCTATATACTAGAATCAATTTAACATTTAAGATAAATAATACATGATCAATAATATAAATATTTTATAAAAATGAATAAAACAATATATTACATTTTAACTAATTGGAAAATTCATATATTTGAACATTAGAGTACCATTTATTAACGATTCATAAAAAATAAACCTATAAAAATTTTATAATAATGATTATCGTTATGGGAATTTCATCACATTGGACATAAAAATTTAATATTCATTTAAATATATACTCTTTCATATTCTTCATTATGGTGATTCTTATTTTAAATATATGATACATTCATAATGATGACCAATTTAATATCATATTTCAGTTATGAAAAAGGTTTACGTAATATAAATGTAATATAAATAACATTTTTGAAAGAACTATTTAATTAAATATTAAAATTATTTTTTATGATGCATAAATTATATTCAATGTATGTCTCTTTAGTTTAAACTATTCAAATTCATAATTAAAAGAAAAATTCATTAATTAAATATAATGAATATTTTTTTATATTTGTGTAATTTATAATCCCTTTATAAATCTATATTATGATTTCTAAGTAAACACTTGTATTTCCATATTATATGAAATTCAATATTATTTTTAAAAAAATTATTTTAAATATTAAAGTATATATGTAAAAAATTAAAATATCTCATAAACTTTAATTAATTAATTATAAACCTTTTCTATTAATTAATTAATTAAATCTTTATATATAGTAAAAATCACTAAAATTAATTTTTATTATAATTAATAATCAATTTTTAATTTATATATAACCCAATTAAATAAAAAAATCCAATGTTTTTTTACCCTAACACACTGGGGGAAACCTACATCAATGTATAAGAATTAACCTTTATAAAACCCCACTATATTAGCATACCGTGAGTAGACCTTAAAATATAGTATTATATGTAAGGATAAGTACTTATAACCCATACATATACTTATATACATATACATAAATTATAATAACCCATACATAGATCATTCTACAATGTGGTATGAAGGGATAACCTTTACGTAGGCCACCCTATAAATGGATATCTTCAGATTCCACTTTCATGGAATGGTTTTATTTATAGGTAATCTATGATTTCCAATACTAATAACATTTATGTGTAAAGAGTATCATATATTAAACTTATTTATAATGTAATAAATAAAGGTTAATCTATTTTATCTGAATTTCTCAATATGTAAAAAACAATGATATATTTTTCACGATTTCTTCATTTCATGAATGATTACCTAAAAATACGATCGTAGGTTCTTATGATACCATTTAAGGTATTACAATGCATAAATTAAATACATTTTCATTACATAAAAATTAATAAATATTCATTGCCAAATCTAGAAAATACATGATATCAAATTATAGGAATAATGTCTTTAGATACTGGGAAGCAAAACAAAACTCGTTCATAAGTCATAATCCTTGTCTCCCACTAAGTTCATTATAACTGGACCCCTTTTTATGTATCACACTTAATAACCATTATCATGACCTAGGAAAAATACACATTAAAGGGTGAGATTAGATTCTTAGTAAGGGTAAAAAGGGATATATAAATCATATCATAATCACAAGACATAAGAACATAACATTTGAAAATCATACCTTGTATATGAATGATTGTGATATAATGCCGTAAAAATAATTAATGTTCATAATAACCAATTAAAATAATACTAAATTTTATTTTTATACACATAAGCATAAAAAATAATTCCATATTAGGAAACGCTCATTGCCAAGACCATCATAGCGGACACTGTCTATTATTAAACCAAGTTCACTCCTTGTTCCAGCCTAGTAACCATGGAACATGTTCATTTACCATTCCAACCATGTATATCCAATGAGATATAAATATTTACTCAATGCATTGTTGTGAAAAATATATCTCACCAATCTAAAAATTAAATAATTTTTATTAATGCCACAATAACATAAATCATTCATAATAACCTGAGGAATAAAATGGGATTCTTAAACATCATTCAATCAAAACATTGTCCATGAAAAACAAATGGATTTCATAAGAAAATTCCACCTTAAAAATAAGAAAACCATATGAATAATATATATAGTATACTTGAAACATATTCCTAATCAATAATGTCATGTTATATGAAAACTAGTTTTGATAAATCATTTGAATTTAATTCTTGGAGGAAAATATCCATTCTTCTTAAAAAATATTTTTTTCTCAAAATGGGGTTATATTTTAAAATATAAGAAATTATTTGAAAATAAACTTAAAAATATTTTAAATTAATATTTACATAAATAAGTATTTCTGAAAATTTAAAAATCCAATCTTTTATTATGAGTTAAAATAGAACATTCTTCTCGTACTTTTTTCAGAAAGTCAAAAAGTACCACCTTACCAAAATGAAAAAAGATTCATTTCGTAACATTTAAGATAATTTCAACAATTGGTAAAATTGACTCCAATTTTTTATTAAGAATTTTAATAATATTTTGTAACACATAATTTGGAAATAAGTACATGGATGATAATTATACCCTAGAAAATATTTACGTATAAACAATCTCAATTAATAATGAGATTGTGAAATTTTCTCTTTACTTCGGTCTGATTTCTATTGTATATATATGAACCTCTATTTTAATTATTTAAATAATTTAATTTATTTATTTCATAAAAATTTCATTTTTTAATATCATATATGATCAAATTTTTATAAGTTTTTTAGAAACATTATTACTCATCCATAGGGTGTTAGTATAGCTTTTTTCTTACCCATGTTTTTTAGGATATGTTCTTCTTCCTCTGCTTAGGTTATAGTTATATAATTTAAATAATGATATTAATTTAATATATATATCATAATTATTCATTCCATTCATTTATATAATCAATATTTAATAAATATTATGTATAATTAATCACATCTCATCCTAGAGAAGGTAGGCCATATTTACACACGAGCGACAATATCATTCCTTTAATAGTAGAATGGAATCTAATTAGATGGTGTATGATTTTTAATAATATATATCATGCTAAAATAATCATATATATATATATCAATTATTTTCATCATTATACTCATTCATGTGATTTGGTGGTGAAAAACATAATACACAATGACGTAGAGACGGTAACTCGTACGCACACAGAAGTAGTGATCTTGTTTTTTGTTGGATAGATAAAATATTGAATATGGTTGGATAATTATCATAAAAAAGTATTATTGTATAATTAATACTATATTTATTATTATATAATTAAAAAACTCAAGAATATGATGTAAAAGAAGAAATTTTTTTGAAAGAATCGTTAGAGGGTATTACATCTTCTTCAACAAGCTCCCTCTAAATGTACTCTTAAAGAACTGGAGTTGGTCTTTACAGAATACTAGATCCTATAGAATGTAAATAGGGATGATGATAAAGTTAATGGATAGTAGATGGATGATATTTAATTCTTAGTGTGGCATTAATAAGGGATGGAGGTGGTTTCCTTTTATAATTTAGGTGAGGGGCACATTTGGAATCTCCACAAATATAAATTTATAATAAAACAAAACCACATCAAAAAACCTCCCAAATGTCCCAATTTTAAAGATTATATAATATGGGGTTGTAATATATTCATGCAATTTATTTTAGAAAAAAATATTCAATCAAATTAAAACATGTCATTTTAATTAACCCTTAGTTATTTTATATAATGTTTAACTATGATAACAAATATTTCAATATTTAAATGATGTAATATTTACTTATTTTATTCAATTATACCATAAACAAATACCTTATAACATGTTATACCATATAATAATTATTATATATTTTTAAATATTGTTTCAATTTGTTAAATAATTTAATAAAACCTTATTTTGATAAATAATCAATAGTGACAATTTTAACACTGTTAAAATCATGGATTTTTAAACATATTAAAATTATTATATAAAATTCAGAAAAATATTTTATAATTTTAAAAATAGTTAAAGGTCATATATTAAATAAATTAGACATATTGATTATCCAAAATAATATATATTTGTATATTTTTATTAACATTTATTTGATATTTTCTTTATTAAAATAACTAGTACAATAGTTTTGTGTAATTATTTAATATGCTTTTTTTGGAATAAAAATTAAAAATTACATATTGTGGAAAAACAAAAAACCTCTAAATTTTATAAGAATAATTATAACTGAATATATCTTCGGAAAATCCAACATTAAAAATTTTATATTAATTAAAACATGGATGTGATAACTTTAAAATCACATTAAAAAAATTACTAGAGGAATAATCTCAACTATAAGAATCCAAATTTTCAATAACTTTACCATTGTATAGTTATAGTCGAGATATACTTGACCAATATTATTTTTTCAATTTTTTAGGTCTTTTAATGTTTATTATGATTTTAATATTACTTATTTTAATGATTTCTCATTAAATAATTTTTTCATCATTAATGTTTAAGTCTTTAAAGAAATTATTTATTTACTAAAAATTATAGATAAATTATCTTGATAAAGAGAAATATTTTATCTTTCAAAAGAGTTTTTATAATAAAATTTATATTATATAGAACCTTATATTAAAAATTTTATAGTTATTAAAATTTAAGTGAGACATATTTAACTTTTTATTAAATAATATAAATGATGTGTCCAAATATCATCTATGTGGTTTCAAAAGGATACCATTACGACAAAACGATGATCTAGGTCAAAAAAACTCATCCAATTACATTAAGATATGTGTTAGTGTAATTTTAAAATATTATGCTTACCCTAAATTACCTGATTTATCCTTTTACTGTATTAATAAAAATTATAGATGTTACTATTTATAATGCCTAAAAATAAATGTAATTTTTTATTTAATTTTTACATATTGATTCCAAGTATAGAATCAATTTTTAAATTCAAATATATAATGTTGAATTAATTAGTTAAAAATTAATCCCATTTTCGGAAGGAGGGAATGGGTTTTAAATGGTAAACATTGCAAAAGATTTAAATGTCTTTCAATAGGAATTAAATGTAAAATTAATGGTAAAGATGTAAATTATATTTAATGATAATAATATAATATATTTATACTTTAATACTATTCAATATTATAATTTAACCATATATTTTATTTTGAAGAAAAATTTTAGATTTCAATTAAATTTAGTATATTTTTACAATTCATCAAAACTTGAAAGTTATCGTAAAATATAAAAAATATATCTAATGTAAATTATTATATCCCGATTTCAAATATTATGTTTATTTAGACATATAAAAATTAATAATGTGTCAAAATATTAATTTAAAATGCATTCTTCATTAAAAGGATAAAAATTACCCTTTAAAAAAATAGGTCTTCATACATCAAATAAGGATTATGGATACCCTAGGAAAAAAATATATTTGATGACTATAAATAATATTTTATTAATTATAGAACACGTATATATCATTAATTTCATTTAATAATAATAATTAATTGAATTTATTGAAATAAAAATAAAAATATATAATTGATTTATACATTTTCATAAATAATTAGTATTCAATGAGTACACCATACATTTTCATATGTAAAATATATTTATTCCCTTTAAACTAATGTCTAGGTTAAGTGGTCATATTACACTCTGGATGTCTCATGATTCGTTTAATCTCATGATTATGCTCAATTCAAGCTATTGATGAATTAAAAATATTAAAAATATTTCACAGAAACATTCGGGTGCTACATTCTACCGCCATTAAATTTAGTTTTTCACACAAAATATGTAATTTAGAATCATATATAAGAGGATACTTCTACCCCATTACATCTTCAAGTTCCCATATAGCTTCCCCAAAATGGCGGTTCATTCATAAATCATTAACCAAACATGTGGTCTTGTTTCGCTGAACTTGTTCTCTATGATCCCAAATCTCTATTGGTTTCCATTAATAAGAAAGATATTACTCTTGTGGTAAAAATTCTATTATTTACATTTTAAGGATTATTAATTTTCTTTATTTGAATATATACAAGGAACACATCATGATATTTAGAGAGATTCAATGGAAACAGAAATTGGTAAGTTACCTTCCCAATATGATCCAGAATTTCAAAAGGACCAATATACATAGGGATCATATTTCCCATCCCTCAAAATGTTAGTACTTTATTCAAAAGAGATATTCATAGAAACACTATGTCACCCACTTCAAAATCTAGGTATTTTATTCAATTTTTAGGATTATGTTTCTGTCGACTCTAAAATGATCTTATGTGTTGTTGAAGAGATCTGAAATTTTCTTTCATTTTATATATAATATAAGTTCCAAATAGATTTCTTTCCCCATCTACATCACAAAATGTTATATTTCATCACATATTTCCAAAGATATATTCTTAATAATCCATCTAAATATTGGAGTGAAATCTATTGTTTTAAAGAAAATTCAACGAAAGTTTGTTATTGATCACAACCAACATTAAAATCTATAGAGAAATCACTTAACATCACTTTTAGAGTTTTGATTGTATGCTCATACATACCATCTATCTAAGGATCTTAAGTACAATTGAAACATAAATTTGTATCCATTGCTAGCTGAAGAATTCAAATGATCATTGTGGTAAACCTCATATTCTGATAAGATGCAATAGAATGTGGTACTCCATTAAAGATTACCACATCTGTTACATATATCCTATAAATTTGATCATGAGATAAATAATCTCTAATATGAATGATTTATTCCAACATAAAAAATCTACAATCTATAGACCATATAAAATTAGATTCTTTTGATAAGTTTGGATGTCTAATGAAAAACTTTGTAGTGGTGTTTTCCCATTTTCATTATGGTATGGGTATTGGTTGTAACATCTCCTTAGACTTTTGTCTCTCAGTATTATCTTTCTAACAAACCAAGAACCAAGAGACATATTCAAAAACATCTTTTTCAGGGAATCCCACCACAAATAATGATTTATGTTCCTATACATATTATGGATTGAATGATTAATATCTAATGAATAACAATTAACCTCATTTAATAGCTCCTTCATTAATTCTCTTATAATATGAATACAACCATGGTTCTTGAACCTTATTATTCCATCATAATCATGGTTGAATTCAGGAGAATTTCTCTTGTTTTGTAGTTGTACAAATTCCTTCTATTCATCCTTCATCTTCAATTGTATAGATGGTTAATCATTTATTTGATAATGCTATGACTTCTCCTCTTCCTTTAATATTTTCAGATCTATCCTTTGAAAATCAATAAATATTTGATCTTTTTTTATCCTCATCTGAGATAGGCTAGTGTGTTCCTACTAACTCAAAGAATATTCTACCTGGTTCACATTCCCATGGTGGTAATGTATTTATTAGTTGCATTATTTAATCAATTTCATCCATCATCATTGATGCATATTCAAATCCATTTTGGAGAAAATATAATTTAAAATTTTATGATCAGTATAAATATCCCACCATTCACCATTAAGGTAATTCCTTCATAACTTTATGAAAAATATAGTTAACTCCAAATCAAGAGTTGATAATTTTTCTCATTTATTTTCAATTATCATGAGGAATAATAATTCAATATATCATTTTTAATGAGAACACAACTCATCCCTTTCATGGAGGCATCACTGTAGATTAAAAACCTTTCACCACTACAAGGATGTGTAAGCAGAAGTGCACTGTCTAACCTTTTTTTAGCACATTGAAATTATCTTCAAATTTGTCCATCCACATGATCTGAACTCATTTCTTAGTCATATTGATTAGTGGATTATATAATTGTATAAAATATTTCATAAAACAATGATAATATTTATCCAAACCAAGAAAGCTTCATATCTCAGTTACCATTGTTGGTCTCAGCCAACTTTCAATTACATCTGTTTTTTCTAGATTCATATATACTCCTCTATTTGGATTATGTGCTAATAAATGAAATATTTGAAAGCCAAAATTTAAACATGGTAAATTTTTTCTAAACCTTTTCTATTCCTAGAGTCTTCAGTACAATTCTCTTTTGATCTTTTAACATCTCGTTACTATTTTAGGTATTGTTAAACCCTCTTGTATTAAATTATTAATATATTATGTAGGAAAAAATGATGTATCCATGAAATTTTTATAAAAAATTATAAATAGCATAATTTTTAGTTAAAATCATGGAATGTTTTGCCAATTTTTTTGGAGTTTGACATAGAGTTATTATGGTATTATAGGGCCTGCAAAGTCTCAATGAAGACTGAATAAAAATAATAAAAATAATATATTAAGAGGAAACTTTTTATTTAAAATATTTTAATAACTCTTCAATGGTGCATATTATGATAAATGTGATTCGTCTCTTATGTCTGAAATTTTTTGTTTACCCTATGAGGCATATTACATTCAATGGTGCCAAAAAATTTGATTCCACTCTTGTGAAATATATTTATTAAATAATATTTAAAATATAATTTATTAAAAAGTAATTAAATATGTCCATAATGGAGTTTTTTATTGTAAATATGAGGCCACCGATGGGTTCGAAATGAGGGGTTTACTCTAGATGTGGAATAACATTTGTAAGCATTGGGTGTTTGGATGCCTTGATCGCAAAAATAACCCATTTTATTTTAATTAATTATTTATTCCAATTTTTAATTAATAAATCTTTAATATCTCTCAAACTGTGCATCGTTTTAGAAATCCAAGACAACTATTGGGTATAGAATGAACAGTTTCCCCTAGAAGGGGTATAAATTTAATACACAAAGAGAATTTGTTCATGTCGCAAAATAATTTAAATTTTTAATAATTATATTAAATAGTTAATTATTTAAATTTAATATGATTCGAAAAAAGGGATGTCGCTATTTAATCATCTTCTTAAATAGGTAAACCTTATTTTTGAATTGTTGGAGGTTATTAAATGCCTGATTTACCACCATTTACACCAGAATTAATTTAGAAATGCTTTCATAAATGAAAATCCATGACTCTGTCATGGTTTTTGGTTTAAATCAGATGTTTTAAAATGGGTTATAAATACTATGTTCTTTAGGGTTCTTAAAATGAAAAAATGCATTGGTCATCTCTATTTTTCAATCTTGTAGAGTTTATAGAGCTTATATCCTCTATGGATGCGATCACGAGGCCTTGATTGGCATTTAATCTCCCTCTTTGATGGACAACCTTCGACGGTCTCCTATTCATGGTGCCATATGATTTGTTCTATCTATTTTGTTTATTAAATTTATCAACATAATTTATTCAATTATAATATCATGGAAAAAAATTATAATTTTAATACAAATAGTTTAAATGCAGATTCAATATGAATAATCCATAAAAAATTATAGAACAATACTTGCAAAGAATTAATAAGTTTAAATTAAGTGTTTTTATAGTTAATTTTTGGATGAATAACAGGTTGAAATATTTTTTATGCTTAGGGATAATTTTTTCAGGTAAATTTATTACTGTATTATTTCATGAATTATCTAAGGATAAATTATTTTAATTTTAAATAAAAAATTACAATTTTTTTATCAAAGAATATATGCATGTTATCATCGAAGTGAATTTATGTAAATTACTAATGTATAGTAATTATAATTATAAAATTATAATTTGAAAATTATCCTTGAGAGATAAAATAATATTTAAAATAATATTTTAACTAATAATTGAAATTATTTATCAAAGGGTAATTTATCATATTTAATATTAGATAAAATGCAGAATTATTTTGAGTAATTTATAAAAAAATGTATCATTCGATAATTTTTGGGAAATTACAATAGTTTATTTGTTGAATAAATAATCACTATATAAATTAAATGTTTTATATAATTATAATATCCTTATCAATGGTTATTTATATATATATTCAGAAATATATATATTAAGAAAATAATAACTATAAGGAATACAACCTCTTTTCTCAAATTATTTTAGGGATATAATTATCAGACATGGTTTCACATTTTTCTCGAGGATATTTCTTACGATTACATTTGTTAACATAAAACAATAATCCAGTGATTATTCAAGAGAGGGAAAATAAACTCCCATGTTATATTTTATTTCCATGGAAAATAAAATATATTATTTGGTTATAGTAACTCTTGATGAACATCGACAATTAGTGTGTCAATGCTCACGATAATTAGGTTGTGAGAAGGTTCATTGAACTATAGAGGGTAGTTTATCACTTCCACTAACATCAGTGACAATGATGTAGGTGGTTCCATCATGATTAGGAAAATTTATTATACTTTCATTTCTTGATTTCATTCAAATGTTTATTTAAATCCAATTTCTTAACATTGATTTCTATTAAATTAATAAAACCCAATTCTAGTGAACGGAGAGAATTGAAATAGTTTGGGTATAGAAATTTGGAAAACCCCCAATTTTATTTAATTGTATAATGATTATGGAATTTTGAAGAATTAAATTGATGAATTTAAATTGTGAATTTTATAGAAATGTTTTCAATTAAATTATTTAATTAAATTGTGGAAAAATTGATAAAAATATGCAAATTTTCATCAATGGATTTAAACCCAATGATAATGGATTATAAATTATTTGATAGAAACCTAGTGTTTTATCTTGTGGAAAATAGCATGGTTTTTATTAGAAAAGGTTTCAGTTTAAAACGAAACGAAATTGGTATTATCGAAATTGAATAGTGAGATTTATTGTATTCTATGTAGTCTTCAAAAAAGTATACCATCTTGTTAGAACACATGAAAGCATTGGGTAGTAGGTGAGTTATTTAGATACTTTCTACGATATTACTACATTCTAAAACATACATGTGGTGGGTCACATCCTCCAAGGGACGGTGACAAGTCACCTCTGGCCTATGTGTGGGGGATGTGAGTATACTCATTTTGATGTGATCACTTAGAGAGTTAGAAATCCTATAACTAGTTAATACTATAGTACCTACATGGAATATGACTACGAAGCTCACATTTTATTTATATTTGAATTATAAAATAGTTTAACATTCCTTTGGAAGATTTATGTAAATAAATTTATATAACTGTTTCATTTAAGCCATTATTTAAGAAATATTCCATCTCTTGTAAAGTAAAGCATCTACTTTTAAAATATTTTCCCATCATTTTGAAAATTTATAGCATGTTTTGTTCAAATATGCTTTTGAATTAGAAAAAAAAATTATTTTAAAAATTGAAATATTTTATTTGGATAATAAATATTTATTTTATGTTATAGAATATTTGGTGTTATCCTACTTGTTGTAAGGTCACATCCTAATTTTTTTAGGTGTTTGTATAATTTCTTCTTCCAGGTTCAAGAATAGTGAAGGAATATATTGGAGGTGGATCCAGTTGTTGAGATTTGGACATGGTGAGTTGTTTCCATACGGGCGTTGTGGCTATTTTCCAATTTTGTTACTTGGGTTGTTGTACATTGGGATTTTTCTGCCTTGTTTTATTCTGGTACATTAATCTTAGTGTACCATCCTTTTGTTATGCATATTGTCTTATATCTTTTACATTCTCTATGCTTTGTAGAAAATTCATTCCCACATGCATGTTGTATGATGTCTGGTGTGAGTCACCAACCCATGGGGATTAAGAAAACCCTTAGATCCATGTCAGGTATTGATTGGTTATTAGGTTACCAAGGTACCCAGGCTAGTTCAAGATAAAATGGTATCAAATAGAGGTTGATATTTTGCCTTAAAGTCATTATGAATTCATAAAATATTGTTGGGACATAAGATGGAGTTGTGATTGAGTTTCTAGACATCTCTCAATGTAATGAACTTTATGTCACCAGGGGTGGTTAGGTAATGTCATATTATGGATTAGTTCTAGTCTTTTCCCTTTTTTGATTTAGATAATGTGAAATTAAGATCCGGTTTGGTCTATCTATTTATATTACATTCCCTTGTTGCTTTGTTTGAGAACTTCCTAATGTCATAAATGTTTTATTCTAATGTTGTGTAACTTTATTACATGAATAAGTCATGTTAATTAGATCCAGTTGGATGACAATACTGAACATCTACGAGTGAATATTGTTGTGGATTTGAATCTAGTTGAGGTGATCATGCGTATCGTCCATGCTTTTGAGAATGAACCACCACCTTCCTTTGTTCAGTCTATAGATATGGATCCATTTGGGTTGTTCTTCTAAGTCATTCTCATGGATTCCTTCACAATAAAACACATGTTTTCTAAGACTACACTAATCCTCAACATGCATAAGAATGGTTGGGTAGGATTAAACATCTGTTTGAGTTCATAGAGTCTTCAGATGAGATCAAGGTAATGTGTGACACGTTCATTCATGGAGAATGGAGCAGGATATGGTGGGACACATTGGTGATGGTGAACAAAAATGAAGTCTTTTAAGGGAATTAAATCATGTTACTTTTCCCTAATCAATTTTACCCAGAGTCAATGGAGTTGTCTAAGGTAGTGGAGTTTTTCAATATTGAGCTATATGACAGAACCGTGAATGAATATTCAAATATCATTGTTAAGTTGGTTTAATTTTCACCTGTGATTGTGTCTAATGAGCGGGTTAGGGCTTGAATATTATATTTAAGGCTTTGGTCATATATCCATTCTCATGATTCTTTCTAATACTTCCCACTTATATAGATTTCTTGGGTATGGTGATAATTTTTTATATGGACCTGGTTATGAAGTTAGAGTTGATGAGAGTTCATTCTTCTTATAGTGGTAGCATGAGTTCATTCATGGTAAAATTAATGTGTGATAATTCTAATCAATGTTCTTAATAGAATCATTATTTTAGGCCTCCTACAGTACTAAGAGTAAGTTCATTGATTTTCTTTTAGTGCAGAAAATTGGGACATTCCATGTGGATTTCCACTGAGCCACCCAAGAACAATTGATCTTGTAGATGTTTAGGTAACTTTTATAAGTTCTTATAAACCATTTATATTCTTTACAATGGTAGTGAATCATCACTTCTTCCTAAAACTATAGGGAAATCAAATTATTCACCAACAAAAGGGTTCTAGCCACATGCATCCAGACCAAAACTTCTTCATGCAGGGGAAGAGTCTCTAGCGGATGGTAATATAGTCCAGTGACTGTGAGAGGTACCATTTCAATAGATTATCCATTAGGTACATATCTATTTGATACTTGTGTGTATCAATCGATTATTTCATCCTGTGTTGTAAATATTTCTTATATTTCTTTGGAGAAAATATCTTGTTCAATGGATATTACTACACACTTTGGTAAAAAGAGAGAGAAGGGTCATTATAGTTCTGATGTGTCTTCTCTCTATCAGATGTAGAACTTTCTTGGAGTTTTCTATTTATCGAAATTAAATCTCTTGAAATCATATTTATGATGGATTTACTCATTTCTATTAAATCCTAGATTTATTATTATCTTTGACATTCCTACTTTACTACACCCACTGGTGTGCCTCTTGTATTTTGACGGGAATGAGACCCAAGATCGAGAAGATCCAAAACATCCTATTCCATTATGGGGAAAGTGATATTAGTGTTCTATTTTGATATGTAGTGAAATTCAATGGGAGGTGACATCCCTCGAGTTTTTATCGAGCATCTCTTTGTGTTTCCTACTAACTTTTCTTGTTTACCGATGGAAAGAGAAGTTAATTTTTCTATTGACTTGATGATTAGTACTCAACCAGTTTCAATTCCCAATTATAACATGACACCATCTGAATTGAAAGAGATAAATTCCATGTTGGATGAGCTTGTAGAGGATATACTTCAGTCTTGTGTTCTCAACAATGGTGGTTCTTGGGATGATCATTTGGGACTGGATGAGTTTTTTTATAACAATATCCACCATTCTATGATCATAATGGCTTAATTAAGTCCTTGTATGGTAATCCATGTAAATATCTACTGTGTTGGTCAAATATTGGTGAATGTTGCTTATTTAGGCCGAGTTTTCCCCAAGTGAGGAAAACTAATATTTAATTGATATATCTGATAATTTGGACAGCACGAAGATAGTATAAGTCTTATGATGATTTCAGTCATAGGCCATTTGAATTTTCATTTAGTAACCAGGTATTCTTGACGGTTTCACCTCAGGTGGGTTACTGATGGATTGGGAGGAAAGTTAAGCTTCTTACTTATATTATGGGACCATTTGATGCTATTTATCTAGTAGAAAAAGTTTCTTACCAATTATCACTACCACCATGGTTAATGTCAGTACATAACATGTTCCATGTATCACAATAGTGAGAGTATCTCTTTGATTCATATCACATTTTGAGCTGGAGTGATTGTTAGATTGAAACTGGTTTATATGTGACTAAACAACTAGCTAGGGTTGATTATTCTAAGACCGAGGTACTTCATGGGTAAATGATAACTCTAGTATATGTTCTATAGTATCATGTCTATTTTTAGATGGATACATGGGAGAGGGAGGAACTAATGAGAGTGCATTGACCCCATCTTTTTGACATGGAAGATTCTTCTTAGTCTTTCATGAGGATAAAAAGTTCATATGGTCAGGGGGTTGTAAGATCCCATTACTGTTTCAGGTATTCCTAAACCAACTTGTGTTAAATTATTAAAATATTAAGTGGGAATAAAATGATTTAGCAGTGAAATTTTTATAAAAAAAATATTAAAGACCTTAAATTCTAGTAATCATCAAGGAATGTTCAATATAATATTTCTGGAGTACGATACAGAGTTAGTGTTGTATTCTGGGGCCTGAAAATCATCGGTGAGGACTAAATAAAAATTTGGAATATAATATAATAATTGCACACTTTTTGTTCAAAATAATTGAATAACTCCAAAATGATGCATCGTATGATAAATTTGAGACATCTTTAATGTATGAAATATTTTCTTTCCCGATAATTGGGTATAATATTTGAAGGTGTCAGACATTTGGATGCCTCAATCCGGAGATAAAGTTATTAAATAATAATTAATATTTTATTTATCATAAACAAATAAATATCTCCCAAATCGTGTATCCTATAAGAAATCTAAGACCTCTGATGGGTCTGGAAGGAGGGGTTTACTCTATATGGGGTATAACATTTGTATGCTTCGGGTTTCCAGATGGCTCCCTCAGACAAATATCCTTTTTTATTTTAATTAATTAATTAATATGATTTTTAATTATAAAATAATTAATTTGTCCAAAAAATTACATTATTTAGGAAATATGAAACCACTGTTGGGTCTGGAATAATTATTTTACCCTAAAAAAGATATAATTTTTATACAAAATGAATGTTTGGTCCATTGGAAAATTAATTTATGTTTTTAATAGTTATATTAAAATATTAAACATACTTATTAAATTTATTTATCAAAAAAATAGATGTCACTATTCGATCATCTTCTAAAATGGGGAAACCATTTTTATGAATTGTCAGATGTTTTCTGACATATAATTTACCACCATTTAAAAGAAAATTAGTTTAGAAAGACTTTATGAAATTAAAATAAATGACATTGTCATGGATTTAGGGTTAAATAAGAATATTTAAATCGGGTTCTCAAACCTGTGTTTTTTAGGGTTCTTAAATTCCTCAAATAATGTATCTTTTTCTATTGATCGAGCTCTTATAGTTTATGAAGCCCATATCTTCTTAGGATGTGATCACAAGTTCGTGACTGGAATTTGACCACCTTATTTGGTGTCTAACCTTGGGAGATATCCTGTGTGTAGCATTATATGAGTTAATCTATTTTTTTATTTAATTTATCAAATTTGTTTCATTAATTCTAAAATTATGTGAAAATGTTTTAACTTCAATAAAATAATATACACAAAAATTTTATATGAATAATCCATAAGAAATTATGGAACAATAATTACCAATACATAATTGGGTGAAATTAATTGTTGTTCTGTAGTTAATTTTTGGATGAATAACTCTTTAAAAAAGTTTTTATGTTTAGTGATAATTTATTTAGATAAATTTATTAATGTATAATTTCTTGAATTATCAAAGGATAAATTATGAAAATTTTAAATCTAAAATTACACTTTTTTTAAATAATAACTCTATTTTATCAACAAAGATAATTTATGAAAATTATTAATAGATGATTATTATTATTATAAAATTTTAATTTAAAATTAATCAATGTGAGATAAAATAGTATTTAATTTAATATTTTAAATGATAATTATAATTTTTTATCGAAGGATAATTTATCATATTTAATAATTGATATAATGTTGAATTATTTTGGGTAATCATTAATGAAATAATCATTTGATAATTTATTTTGAAATTAGAATTGTGTCATTCATGAATAATTAATAGCAAAATAATCATAATGTTTTATTAAATGCTAATTGCATTATAAAAAGGAATTTTTAATATATATATATATATATTAAAAAAGAATAGTTATAAGTAATAATCGCAATTTTCCCAAATTACTTTCGGGATATAATTATCGAATAATGATTAAAATTATTTTTTAGGGTATTTTTTGAGATTTCATGTGTTAATATAAATCAATAATCCAAATATTATATAAGAGAGAGAAAATGTAATAGCATATAATATTTTATTTCCATGTGAAATGAAATAGATGTTTTGGTTTTAGGATCCCTCGACGAACATTGACCATTGGCATGTCGTCTCATATAATAATAAGGCCGTGAGGATGCGTATTGAATTACAGAGGGTGGTTTATCATTACCAATGGAAACGAAAACCATGATGTATGTGTTCTTGTCTTTGTTAGCCAAATTGATTATCCTTGTATAACATAATTTATTTAAAACATTCAGTTAAATTAAATTTCCCAAATTTTATTTAAATTAAATTAATAAATCTCGATTCCTATAAAATTGGATATTTGTAAAACATTGGCATGTAAATCTAGGAAAACCCCAATTCCATTATATTGGAGTGTGTTTACGTAAATTAGCCGACTAATATTGTTGAATTTAAATTTTGAATTTGATGGAAATATTTTCAATTAAATTAATGAATTTAATTGTGGAAATGAATTATTAAAAAGATGGAATTGGTTTTGATTGGATTTCAAACTTGTGAAAGTGTATTTAAAGTGGTTTTATAGAAACCTAGTGGTTGTATCTTATATATGGGGGATGATTTTTATTAAAACCTTTTTCAGTCATAAATGAAAAAAATTGGTATTTTCAAAATATAAGAATGAGATGTATTGTATTTTAAGAAGCCTTTAAATATGTTCCCATCATTTAATAGAACATTCAGGGCTTAGGTATTTGGTGAGTTTATTTGGATAAACTCTACGATACTACAACGTTCGAAAACATACTTGCAGTTGGTAACATCACCAATTGGAGGGTGATGAGTTGCCTTAGACTAGTGGGAGGGGGACGTGAGTACACTCATTTTCCTGTGATCACTTTGAGAGTGAGGAACCCCATAGATATCTAATACTATCATACCTACTTGGTATATGACCATGTTTTCTCACCTTTTTATTAATATGTGAGATACAAATGTTTTACAATGTTTTAAATCTATTCTACATTTCATTGATGTATTTACATAAACATCATTATGTTATTATTTTATTTAAGCCATTATTTTAGAAATATTCAATCTTTTGTAAAGTAAAGTGCATGTTTTAAAATTATTTTCACATTATTTTGAAATTGTGTCACATGTTTTGTTGAAATATTATTTTGAATTACCAAAACTATTTATTTTGAAAATTTAAATCTTTTATTTAGATAATCTATATTTTTAATCTATTATGGAATCTTTGGTGGTATCCTAATGGGCTTAGTGTGACACCCTAATTTTGTCATCATGTTCTTATAGACATTATTCTTCCATTTCTGAGCAAAGGGAAAGGATATCTTCCTGGTGGATCTAACTGTTGAGATTTGGACATGGTGATTTGTTTCCTTTGGAACCATGTGGCAATTTTCATGTTTTAGTACATGGGTTGTAGTAATTTGGACTTTTTATGCCTTGTTGTATTTTGGAAATTTAATCACAATGGAGCTTCCTTTTGTTATGCATATTTCCATGTCTATTTTAATTATTCTATGTTTTATGGAAATTTTTTTCCCACTTGGTTCATGTATGATGCTACGGGCTTGTGACTAACCTGTGGGGATCAGGAACACCATTTAGGCCATGTCAAGGTTTTCTCAGTTATCTGGTTACCAGGTTAATCGTGTTGGTTCTTGGAAGATCGTAATCCTCTTTTTGTCTCATTGAATAGAAAATAATATCATCTATATGTACTACCTATCAAGATATTCAATAATTAATATATTAATTAGACCCTTGATGTCTGTAGGGTGATTAGTGATACCAAAATGTATCACATAAATTTCCTAGTGTCCATACCTTGTACAGAATTCCATTTTATGGTATATCGTTTTTATTAACCCTTAGTTTATGATATCCTAAATTAAGATCAATATTGGAAAAGTATTGTGCTCCGAGTAGATGGTCGAATAAGCCATAAATGTGGGGAAGAGTATAGTTTTTCTTGATGTTGTTCTTGTTAAGATCCCTATAATTAATGCAGTGTCTTATTGATCTGTCTTTCTATTTAACAAAACAAAATAGGTGCATCCCAATGTGACACACTAGGACATATGGATCCCATTTCGTGATTATCTTGGAGTTTCTTTGTCAATTATGTAAAAGTAATTGGGTCCATTCAATAAGGTGTATTTGAAATAGGTATAACACCTTCTATGAGTTCTATTGAAAACCCAACCTCACGATTCGGTGGAAGATGTAACAACTAATGTTTTTAAAACTAAATTTAAATTCATGAAACATTTAGTCTCCACATAATGATACTTTTTATAATGATATAGTTATAAAATTTCCATTAAAAATAATTTTTTTTCTACGATCTGAATTCCAAAAAATGGATATCTACGGTTGTGATTAGTTAGAGTCTGATTGAACCAACTTTTTCAGTGAATAATAACATACCCTTATGAATAGTAATATGACCCTTATGAATAGTAAATATTATTATTATTTTATTGTCTTAGAGTTGTAAGATAATGATATCCTGATTAATTTTTGAAGGTGATATAAAATGATATATAGTTTAAAATTGTAATTCTTTGGTATAAATTGTGTTTTATTTATTTATTTTCTCTTATTTAGAAAATTATTTTTATAAAATATATTTTTTAAAACACTGTACATTGAATAATTGTTAGGGTTATTTTTTGGGATTTTTTACAAACTTTTCATGTTGTGGATGTATAGTTTAATATGGTAAATTACTATATATATATACATTATATGTAAAATACACTATTCCTAGAATCATTGATGATGTAAGCACCCTTTGTTCAAACTCACATGGTCTCTATAATTTTTTGGAAAAATTGAATCAAGAATATTCATATTCATGACAAAAAAAATTAATCTAAAGATTAAAATAATGGAAAAAACCTCCTCTCTTCCACTATAATTTCTACCCTCACCCCTACTTCCTCTAACACCTCTCATGATTTGAATATTGCCTAAATTCTATTAATTCCCTTTAATAAGGCTTTTCCCCACATCGGTGACTAGATGGTCTCACCAAATGGCCACAACCAAAGGCCTTATGGAGGATCTTAAAGAGATGATATAAAGATGATGTTAAAACAAGTTTGGAGTAAGACAAACCAAAGTTATGAAAATTTTTATCCCAAATTCCATTCATTGGGTCAACCTTCTACATTATTTATTATGTGGTATTAAGATTTTTATGCAGAATATTTTTTATATATTATGTTGTACTATGTATTTTTATAGTGTATACACGTATTAATTTCATTCTATTAGTTTTTCACATCAATTGTACGATATATAAGGGATATTATATTAAAAATCCTCTTTTAAAAAATTATTTTATTAAATTCTAAAGAAATGTTTTTATGAAATTATTCATATTTTATGATTATGTTATGGTTATTGGGATTTATTTATGATAAATGGTGGGACCTACATCTCCCTCCAATACATTGTGTATGTGTATGTTGGAGGTCAGTCGTATGGTTACTAAAAGTGTGACTGTGATGTTTACACCATAAGGTATCTACGAGGGTTACATTGCAATTTATCCTGGAGAGTTACAAATTATAAGGTATCCATCAGGGTTACTATATATGTATTTAATTCGAAAAGATTCCCTTATGCTTTTATATACATTCTTTAATGATTTATAGAAAGTTCATGTTTCACAAAGTAAGTATGTATGGGTGAGAAGTATGCCTTTTGTGAAATGAATTTCATATCTTTAAAAATATACGTGGACTAATTTTTTATTTCATTCCTTCTATAACCATGATAAGGATTTTTTACCCATATGTTCTTTTTAAATGTTTTTCACTTGTTATAATGATGTGTAAGAGAAATAATGAATTCACATTAAATGTTATGAAAAAAATTCAATGAAATCGTGTTGTTGTTTTTTGATAAAACATATATGTTTTGGATGAAATTGATACTATTTTGATAGTACCAACTTTGTATCCTTGTGGGTGGATTTCTATGATTTATATCATAAAATTTTGAAACTCTAACCCAAAAATATATTTAGTAATATAAGGAATTGAAATCTATTTGAAATATATTGATTCTGTAATGTTTAATGTCAGCCCTTATAGTTGGTATGAGGTAACTGTTTAGATATCCATATGAGTTAGTATAATTCTAATAGAATACCATTAATAAATTTTACCTTGTTTTTATGTTGAAACGGTGTTGTATTTAAAGATTACCATGTTTCTTCATCTATGATATCTCTGTTCAGAATGGTTTTCTAGAGAAGAACCTAGGAAGATGATGTGGGATGCAACTAGGAGGCTGATGCCATTTTGAATCCGTAACTAGGAATTGTGGGGATTGTAACTAGACAGTTTGTGATAGTAATGCCTCATCTGATGTAGGTATTAAATAATGGTGGCATCTATACAAGATAAAAACTAGAGCTGATATAAAATAACATTGTGATAGTGGAACATTTTACAAGGAAACACCCTCATGATTTTAGTGTATCATCTGACCCAGTATCAAGTGAATGATAGATTAAATCACATTAAATGATATTCGATATTATGGGATATTCAAACATTCAAAAGGTTAGTATTTCTATTTATAATTTTGAAGGAGATGATGATCATTGGTGGTTAGTGGTCAAAAATATTAGGGATAGATAGAATATTGAATACTTATAGTGGGATGAATTTAAAAGTCTCTTCCTTGAAAAATATTTTTCTAAGGTTGTTCGACAATGGAGGAAGACCTAATTCCGTTTATTGAGAAAAAAATGAGGATTGTTCATTGGAAATTTATTAATAAAACACCACTCTAATGGAGAGGTATGCTCCCAATATTATTTTGTATCACTATAGAAAAATCAGGCATTTTTAATCTGGATTGAAGCCAAGATATCCATGGGCAATGGATTCTTATGAGTTTAAAAGTTATAAAAATCTTGTCTGATCTGCTAAGTGGGTAGAAATTGTGTTTCCTGATAATCATGTGCACCTTTAGGAAAGGAAGAAGAAGAGGTACAAATGGTAAGTGATGGGTAATAATAAATTAATAAAATATTATGGTAAGAAATTCCAGTTTCTAGTTATTGAATAGTTTGGAAAAACCCTCCCTTGATAATGTCTTAATAAATCTGGGAGGAGTCTTTTATGTAGTATGTTTGGAAATACTGCCCCAGATTGTAATTAAAATAATATTATGATTAATTATGATAATAAAACTACAATGTGGTTTAAATTTGGGTAGATGGGTGATTATTTAAATTCCTACCTAATGAAAGATTCAAGTGATAGGAAGCAATCATACTATAACCAGAATGGTGTAGTGAGATCATTTTCGACTATGTGAGGATTTCTAAGACCATCCAATGAATTGGTTTCATGTAATTTGATTATTTACTCAAATTTTTGTAATCTCTTGTTTGATATGGGGTTAACACATTCCTTTTATTTTTAAAAAATTTTAGGTTAATTGGAAATACCAATTCAACAAATGAGATGAAAACATATTTTTAGAACAGTTGGTGGAATTTTATAGAAAAAAGGGAATTTTACGAATCTTTTTATTACTATCTATGTATATAAACTACATGTAAACATTTTTGTTTTTCACTTAGTAGAGTTTGATGTCATTATGGGTATGGATTCAATTTTTGTTTATCATGCTAGGATTGATTGTAGTGCTAAAGAAGTTGTTTTTTATAAAGAATTTCTGTTTTTAAATATGAAAAACCCTATACAATTTATAACATATCAAGAAGATGGGAAAATTTTTATAGACGAAAATTAATGTAATCATTCTCATATAGTTGAAAACAAGGGAACTGTTCATATTGATGATGTTATTGTGGTAAATGAATACCTTAATGTTTTTCTTGATGACTTACACAATGTTATACCTCATCGGTAAGTTGAATTCACAGTTGAATTAGTTCCTAATTCAAATCCAATTTCAAATCCCCCTAATCGAATGGCTTTAATGGGACTTCTTGTGTGGAAAAATTAGTTTTAGGAGTTTCTTGATAAAGGCTTCATTCATCCTACCACTTCACAACGGATAGCTCAAGTTTTGTTCATTAAAAGGAAATATAGATCAATGACACATTAAATTGATTATAGATCTTCTAATAACATTACTATTATGAATATGTATCCTTTTCCTCACATCGATGATTGTTTGATCGTCTTCGGGGTGATCATTATTTTTCCAAGATTGAAATGAGATCTGGGTACCATCAATTAAAGGATAAAGAGGATGAAATTCCATAAATTTCTTTCTGAAGTAGATAAGGTCATTATGAATTTTTGTTATTATGTATGGTTTAACTAATGAACATAATATATTCTTGGATCTTATGAATAAAATATTTCAGATGTTCTTGGATAATTTTGTGGTTTTTTTATTGATGACATTCTGGTATATTTTATAAGCAATGAAGAGCATGAAAAACATCAAAGGTTTGTTTTTCAAAACATAAGAGAAAAGAAACTGTATGGAAAATTCAGAAAGTGTGAGTTTTGGTTAAAAAAATTGTACCTTGGTCACATTTTATCTTAAGATGGAATAATTATTGATCATGATAAAAAAAAGTTTTTTAAGAATGGAAGAATCCAAAAAAAAATTGAGATTCACATTTTTCTTTCTTTGGAAGGCTATTAATTGAAGTTTGTTGAAAATTTTGTAGAGTTATCTAGTCCACTAATTAAGTTAACTCAAAAATGAGTTAAATTCAACTGAAAAAAATATGTAATGATTATTTTCAAGAATTGAAAAAAATATTGGTGAATGGTTCAGTTCTGACCCTACCTTCTTGAAATATCATGTTTTTCATCTACAATGATGCTTCATTAAAGGGTATTGGTTGTGTTATAATACAGAATGACTAGGTAATTGGTTATATTTCTAGATTTCTAAAATCTCATGAGTTAAATTATCCCACACATTATTTGAAATTATAATATTTGATTTTTTCTTTAAGAATATTATGAAATCATTTATATGGATCCAAATGGGAAATATATATAGACCACTAATGTCTAAAGTAAATATTCACTCTAAAGGAATTAAAAATGAGGCATACAAGATGTCTTGAATTGATAAAAGATTATGATTTCATTATCAATTTTCATCCTAGAAAGGAAAAAATTAGAATATTCCATTAGTTAAAAACATCATGCATCAATAACTATGTTATGTCTTGAGCAAGACCCTTTTATTAATGATTTAATTTATTTTGGATTAGATGCATTTGGCACAAGAAATTACTCTATTTTTTAAGGTTTTAGTGTAGTCATATTTGTCATATTGAATTAAGGAAGTGAAGAATAATGATCAGGTGTTACTGAAAAGGGTATAATTGGTTAAAATTGGAAATATTACAAAAATTAGCATTAATAAAGATTTTTCTCTAAGAATTGGAATGTAATAATTTGTGCCCTGTGATTATCAACTAAATGGGGAGTTGTTTTGTAGAAGATCATAATTCCAAATCTCCAGTTCATCCTGGATGCATAAAGATGTACAGAAACCAACAGAAGTATTACTTGTGGGAAAAAATTAAAAGAGATATATCATATTTTACAGTGGAATGTTTTACATTTTAATAGGTAAATAAAAAAGCAGCAGTTACTGAAATAGATGCTTCTGCAATTATCATTGCTAGAGTGGAAATGAGAAAATATATCCACTAACATTATGGTGGGACTACCAATGACTTTTTGAGGAAACAATGTGATTTGTGATATTTTTTATTAGATTACTAAATCATGACATTTCCTTTCTATTCGATATACTAATATCATTGGATCAGCTTTTTCAATGGTACCTCGAAGTGGTATTCAGGTCACATGGAGTTCCTCCTTCATGTGTTTCTGACCATAATCCTAATTTCACATCTAATATTCAGAAAGGCCTTTTGAAGTTGTTGGGATTAGAATTAAATTTCAGTATAGATTTTCATCCTCAATTAAATGGGAAGTCTGAACGGAAGATTCAAACTTTAGAGGATAGGCTTTGAGATAATTTAATGGATTATTAGGGATGTTGGGATCATCATATATCATTATTTGAATATTCCAAAAATAATTTTTTTTCATTCTCATATATAGATGGACCCTTTTGATGGATTATATATTAAGCACAGTCGAGCTCCATATTTTTGGGATGAATTATGGGAAAGGATATTAATAAGACCAAAATTAGTGTAGGATGTGGTCGAGAATGTAAAGATGATCCAGCAACTTGTGAGGAAAGCTCAGAGTATGAAACAAATGTTATGTAGATAACATGTGGAAATACTTTTAATTTTAGGTATTTGATCATGTTTTTCTTAGAATCTCGCAATGTAAAAATGTTATGTGTTTCAGTAATAATCGAAATGTGGGTCCATGGTTCATTAAACATTATGAAATCCTAGAGAATGTTATTATGGTTTCCTACTGAGTAGCTTTGCCTCTGGGTGTATTTCTGGTAAAATTCATTTTCATGTTTCGATGTTGAGAAAATATGTGCCAGATTCATCTCATGTTTGGTGTCTAGAAGATGTTCAGCTGGAAGATAACCTTTCTTCTAAAGAAAAACCTATTCAGATTCTTGGTCAAAGATAAAAAGTATTGCAGATTAAGGTAATCCATCATATAATGTTTTTTTGAGAAACCACATGGCTGAAGATGAAACTTGGGAATCTAAAAAAATTATGAGGGAAAGGTACCATCACTTGTTATTAAGTAAATAAAATTTTTTATGAAAAGGTTTATAGAAGGTGTGGAGAATGTAACACGATAAAGATTTAAATTTTTTAAATGCATAAAACACTGAGTCTCTACATAATGAAACTTTGTTTCCACGGGATATCTATAAACTAGATGTTAAATATAATTCATTTATATAACCAACATTATTAGGAGTCTGATATAACCAACATTATTTTTTACTAAATAGTAAAATACCCTTATAACTAGTAATATGACCTTTATTAATAGTAAATCATATTTTTATTTTATTTTCATATGGTAATAAGATAATTAGACCCTGGTTATTTTTTCAAGGTGATATAAAATGAGTTATAGTTTTAAAATTGTTATTTTTTGGATGAAATTATGATTTTATTTAAAAATTATTATTGTCATATATAAAAAATAATTTTTATAAAATGGAGTTAAATTTAGAATTCTACACATTAAAATATGGTAAGAGTGATTTTTTAGTATTTTTCTGAAATACTAAAAATTTTGATGACTAGTGAAATACAGTAAATCATAGTATATTTATATATTATTTGTTGAATACACTATTACAAGAATCATGATTGGTGCAAGTACACTTTGTTTAAATTATCATGTTCTCATTACTCTTTTGGGTCATATGAATTAAGTCTATTCATTTTCTGGAAAAAAAATATTAAACTAATTATTAAAATAATTGGAAACCTCTCATCTCCTTCACTATAAATACCACCCTCCCTCTTCCTATCACACCTCTCAAGCTTTGAAAATTGATAAAATTATTCCCAATCCCTTTCAAATGATCTTCCCCATTCCCAATATATACTGCTCTCAACAAAAGGCCAAAACCAAAGGTCGTATTAAAGATCTAAATTTGAAGAGATCAAGATGAGGTTTAAACAAGTTTAAAGTAAGACGAACCCAAGGCAAGAGAATTATTAACCCAATATCCACTGTTTGGTTATCCTTCTATATTATTCATTATGTGGTATTATGATTATTTTTGTGATAAAATTTTTATTTTATTATGTTGTATTATATAACACCCCAGGTAAATAAAGAATATGACATTTTCACATTTATCTATATTTGTGAATAAAGTATTAATATTACTTTAAAGGGAACACTATGCTCGATGGCGTACCCAATACGCAACAACGAGTTTCTTTGAAATGTTATGTTGCACTCTAATAATAAAATAATATTATTTTAAATAGTAGTTAACGCCTAGTCATTGTAATGGCGGGAATGAACAGAAAAAACTTCAAAATGATTATATATGTTTTTCAAATATTTTACTTTTTACAATAAATGTTAGAGGATTAAAAATGTGAATGAATCCAATTTTAAACGTAAACATTCTAATATTCTTTAAAAGGTCGATTAACCACCTTTTGATGGAGAACCTCATTTAAATCCAATTTTTGACAATTTTATGTGTTCTATTTGACAAAATAAAATTCTTCTTTAGAATCGGGATATCTAAATTTACTTTGTGTAAATTTTTGGTATTTTTCCAATAAAGTTCATTTTTTTTAATGAATAGTGAAAATGTTGTATTTTAATTCAAAACCACTTTTTAATATAATTTATTTATATGATTAGATTATCTTTTGAATTTTTCTCATGTGAAATTAAAATATATTTTTACCATTTAATCCAATAGTGGTCATTGGAATTAATTTCACTTTGAAATTGGACTTAAACAAGTGTCAGTCTTTTAATAGATATTGTTTCTTAAAAACATGTTATTTGTTTTGACAGTGGAAATTAATTATTAAATTAATTAATTAAACTTATATTTTTTGAATTTTGTAAAATAGACATCATTTTTGAATTCGGAATATCAAAAATAGCTTAGGGTGAGTTTTTGGTATTTTTCTGAAAAACTTCAATTTTTGATGAATAGTGAAACCACTAAGTGGTAGTTAAAGAAACTGATTTTTCATTTAAATGAATCTTTACCACTTCTGTGATTGGATTTTCAAAAATCCTATGTACATGGTTGTCATTAGGAAGTAAAATTTGGTTCAATGATATTAAAATAATTTTTTGGTGAATAGTAACTTTTAAGTTTTAATCGCGATTAGAGGTAATTAGTGTATTTTATGGTAAAAATAATATTTTAATAATATGAAATGGCCATGACACATGTCCTACCCTTATCGGATGAGTCATGGCCGACCAAGAAAATCCATGGGTCAACTTGGGGACCCCATGGATCCACTTTGGTAGGAAAATGACATTAATAAATTTTTATTTTAAGTTAAAATTAAAATGTCACAAACATGTGTAGTTTTACTAAAACAATTTTTACATGGGGTTATATAAGTAATATTTTTTACTATAAATATTCATTAGAGATCTAAAAATATTTCCTACATCATGATAGTTTTTTATAATTTTTAGACATTAAATAAATTAATTTATTTATGACTCTGTGATGATGCAGTGATTACCTCATAAATGAATGATTTAAATAAAATGAGAAGATAGTGTGAAATCTAAGTCTTACACTTGTAACAAACATAATGGATGGGTTTATTTCAAAACCTTTTATCCTTATCGTAGAAATATATCCTTTTGGTACTTTTAAAATCCGAAAATCATTTTATAATAAATTAATATTTTATAACTTTCCAAGAGTGCCCCTCCTCTCCTCTTATAAAAGGCCCCCACCTATACCAACTTACACACACCTCCCAAGCCTTTGGCTCTGCCAAACCCTACCCCTTTCATCTCTCCACATCCCTTTCTTTATGATTTAAGCCTCACTTTGTGCAGAATCTTTTCCATGGAAGCCTTTGAGCTCAAATCAAAGAGAGTTACCCGATTTAAAGGTAATATCTTCCCTTGTGTTCTTTTGTTTTATTTTGCTTCTCGAAACCCCTAAACTCTTTTTATTATTTTTCTTGTAACAACAACAGTATCTTAAATATACTATGATATTTTTATAAGAATAATTAGAGCTACACTTTCACACACCTCCGTCTAATGGGTAAATAACATACTGTTTCTATGGATGGCGAATTACTACCTCACGAAACGATGATTGTTCAATATTCTTTTAACATCTTCAAAGGTGGCCATTAAGATGTCACTATATTTATATATGATATATAATATGTTTACGTTTTCCTTAAGCTTCTGTATTTTTCATTTATGGCATACTTTTATGGTTTCCATTATGGGTAAATGCGATATCTTCATTTTTGGAAGTGCGGAATACCGCCCCCTCAAAGTGTTTTGATTCGTTAATGCCATGAATGGGATGCATAATGGTTGGAATTAATGGTATTAAATATGATATCCAACTGGAATTATAATATACATTTATATATATTTTATTTCATTCCATTTAATACAAAAACACAAATAAATGAAAGTAGCGTTCATGCGTATATACGGCTTACCGTCTCCGTGAACGGTACATTTCATTTCTTATCTCCAAATGTTATGTACTATTATAAGTACATATATATATAATGGGTATATATTCAATATATTACATTTAAATGATAGATATCATTCTGGAATTATAATATACATATCACTCTTTTTTTTAATTCCATTAATATGACAAAAAAAGAAAGTAGCATTCATGCGTATGTACGGCCTACCGTCTCCATGAATGGTGATTTTCATTTTTTATCTCCAAGTGCTATGGAATAGTATAAAATTAATATATATTGGATATATATGATATTTAAAACATAAATACTATTTTTCATATGATGTACTTATAACTACATGGAAAATACTTTTCCAACAAGGTCAATTTTTACTCATGTACTGAACATTGACAAAAACGTCTGATATGAACTCACTTTATTAACCAATTATTATAACATTATAATATGTGATATGAACTGAATAATAATTTTTAAAGGAGGTCCGTAAGAAATTATAAATTGACCAAATTTTATTATTCAGGAGATTAAAGAACGATAGAGTCATATCGGATACGAGGTAGGGGATCATACCCCTCTCTTTCTTTTTAAGTACACTCTTTTATGTCATTCATTTTAAGCTCATATTTCTTATGATTTGTATGTTATTTTATATTACTCTTACTGTAAATTTTATGTTCATATGATGAGAGACCCTATTTTCACTCATCAATCCATTTTGGAAGTTTTGAGTGGCGCCGTTAGGATGCCGAATTTTTGTAAGGGATCCAACCTCTCTTATTCTTTTTAAGTACTCTCTTTTATTTCATTTCTTATAATCTCGTCATTCTTATGTTTTGTGATGTTATTTTATATTAATCATACTGTAATTTTTTTGTTCATATTATGAGAGACCCTATTTGATCTCATAAACCCATTTTTGGAAGTTTTAAGTGGTGCCTTTAGGCTGCCGAGTTTTCATAAGGGATCTTTCATCTCACTTTTATTCTCGTGAGATTTATGCTACATTTTCCACCATTTCTTTTGAGTGGTATATGTACTGACCATTATTTTAATTTTTATGTAATATAACTTCTTTTATGAGTATTTACATAAATGTTTTATTGTCTTTCTTTCATGGGGTGTATGTTTCGAAAGATACCCAAGTCGGTAAGGGAACCTTTCACCCCCCTCTTTTTAAAAGACTTCTTTTGTTGGGTCTTTTAATTCACATATTGTAATTTTGGGATATGTTCTTCTATATCCGTGTTGATTTAAATTTTATGTCCAAGTGATGAGTTACCCTTTTTATCTCTCATCAACTCATTTTCTGAATTTTGAAGTGATGCCGTTAGGCTGTCGAATTTTTGCAAGGGAACTTCTTAGCCCAATTTTGATTCTTTGGGATAAACTTTCACTCCTTGAATATGTAGTTCTATGAATATTTGTGAATAAACTATGATTTTTTTACACTTAATATCCACTTATATTTGGTGTATTCATTTGTTACACATAATTATGTAATTGATTTATCCTTAATCCAAAGATACCATCTTTGTGTGGGACTTCGTCTCAATCTCCTTTCATTGAAGAATATTTTGTTTTATACACAACCTTATTTTATATGGTGTATAAACCCCTTCGACTTTTACATTTATCCAAAAGGAATATTTTTATATGAAGCGTTTTACTAAACGACAAAATGGAATGTTTTTGTCGTACGTATGCGGCGACAACAACTTCTCCACCGCCGTGACCATTATTTGAGTTTCGGCTTCCTCTACAAGCCATACCTTTTTTTAAATGAAAAATAAATACCATGTTTTACTTTTCTTTTATTTTGGTATTGAAAATGGTTTTCATAATGTTTCTATATCAACGTGTTGTATTGATATCTTGTGATTGAAAAGTGGAAATGTTATGTTTCCTTTATGCATGTTTTATGTGATATGATTATGTTATGGTTCTTGGGCATTATTATGAAGACGGGTGGTTCCGTGATAAAATAAGGGCGGGTGAGTCCGATATAGCTCTCCAATGAATTGGGTAACGCGAAGGAGTTAAACGTTAAGGTTTATCCGAAGATATTTAGGGAATATACTGTGATGGGTATTCCGAACATAACCAAGAGGGTTACTCCCTACGTAAGAATGTTATGAATGCCTCAAGTTACCTTTATTCCTTATGATTTCTAGGATTTATTCAGGATTAGATGAGGTTTGTTAAAATGCTTATGTATTATGAGTAAAGTATGATTTCATACATGGACTAATGTTTTCTTTTCATACTTTTATATCCCTTTCTGAGCTTTTATGCTCAAACCAAGTTTTTGAAATGTTTTTCACAGGTCAAGGGAAAGGTGCATGATATGATGATAGTGTCAAGGAAGTGTCAAGAAAGAATCCATGTTTTTTTAAATATGTTTCCGTTCATGGAATAAAACTAACACTATCTTTTATGTAACCACTTTTTTTAAATGTGGAATGTAATTCATGATTTATGATCTAATTCTCTAAAACTGTAAACCTGAAAAGATCCTCAATGTGAATTATTCATTTAATTCAATATTAAGTAAGTTTTAAGGCCATGGCCTTATATATTATGTGTATTTATAGTGTATATACATATAACTTTCATTATATTAATTTATCACTTCAAATATATGTTATTTGTAAGGGAATTTATGTTAAAAATATCATTTTAAACTTTAATTTTATGAAATTAAAAATGAAGATCTTTTTTGAAATTATTAATATTTTATGATTATGTTTTAGTAATTAGGAATTGTTTATAATAATGTTTGGAACCTATATATCCCTATAATTAATTGGGTATATGTAAGTTGGAGGTCGGACGAATGGTTACTCTAAGTGTAACTACGATAGTTACACCATAAGTTATCCATGAGGGTTACATCGTAAGGTACCCATGAGGGTGAAAAATAAAAAGGTAGTTGTGAGAGTTATAATAAAAGTATTTAGTGCCCCATGATATCCTTATGGTTTTATATATGTACATTAATGTTTTATGGAAGTCTATTTTTTCACAATGTAAGTATATATGGGTGATAATATTGTCTTTTTGAAAAGGATTTCATATATTTATAAATATTCATGGTCTAATGGTTTCATTCCTTCTTTTTTATACCCGTTACTGAGATTTTTATACTCATACAATGTTTTTAAATGTTATTTACATGTTATAAAGATTTTTAATAGAAATACGAAAGTCATGTTAAAAGTTATTAATATTTTTCAATGAGATATTGTTTTTTTTTATGTTAAAAATTTTGTGTTTTAAAAGAAATGGATAATGTTTTAATGGTAACCAATTTGTATTATTTTGGGTTTATATGTATTTGTTCTATACTAAATTTATAAAACTCTCAAATGAAAAGATAATTGGGAATGTAAAGAAGTGAAATCAAGTTTAAATAGATAGATTATGTAATGTTTAATGTCAGGTACTTATAGTTGACTTGTAAATGTTTTCCCAAAAGACTTCATGAAACTCCTGTACAGTGGGTGTTTTATTAATTTTTAGTTTCTCTCTATCCATTTTCGATATATAACCTTCATTTATAGGATTCAAGACCCATAATATGTAATAAATTTCTATTGGAAGGTCATGTTCATACATACATCAATAGATGATCATAGATTGATCTACAATATGAAATGTGACTTCCCTTAATGGGAAATTAATATGTGCTTCATATAGAGAATGGCAATCCATTCCCTAAAGCACATAAAATATCACTATATGAAGGATCTCAAGATTTGAAACATTTAATTTCCCATAAACATCAAATAGAAAATAATTATAAACATTTGATGCGACCAATGTGTCATTAAGAGTTGTCATACCTAACTCAACACCTAATTCTTGAGGTAATATGATGATACCCTTAGAAAATACTTCTTAAATAAATGAGTGGGTGGATCCAAAATCAAAAAAAATTATACTATATATTGGATGGTATGTATACCTTTCACCACTTCTTTTTCATATTCCACTCCACACATAGTGATCATATGTGACTTGGATTTGTCTTTGGCCTTTTAAGTTTGATGTATTTGATCATAATAGATGACCCTTGGATTAAAGAATTGATTTTTATAATGCCCCCATTTCTTTCATTTGTAACATTGATGTGTAGAAGGAGAGTTATGTGTGTATATTTCATTATTGGGATCGTTAGATATATTTTTTCCATCATATCAAAAATAAAATGTCCGATAACCTTCTTTTCAACACATAAAACATTTACTAGTCCCTTTAAGACTATTTCCTCCATGTTTCATTCCACACATTGATCATAATGAAAAATTCATCTTCTTTTCATTGTGGTCTTCACATTTTCACTCTAATTCCATTTTTATCTTCTTGTCAAACCTGTAGTACATATGGGTTACTCCAATGTCTATCTTAACCTTGAGAGTAAATTGAATGATTCCAACGTAGCTATTGATGTTTATTATGGATAATGATCTTTGAATAAATTACTTCAAGCCACTAAAAAATTGATCCGTTTTACACTCTGGTTGGATAATAATTTCAAAATCATACCTTGCAAGTATGGTTAAAATTTCATCGTAGTTACCAACAGAATAATCGCCAATTTTTATAAGCTCGAGTAACTCCTTCTCCATATTTTTTGAAATAATACAAGGAATGTAATAATTGAAAAATAAGTTATTTAAAACATCTCATAACATGGATTAAATTTCATATCTTTACCACAAATTCTTAATAGGTTTCCCCCATTGATCATATTCACCTTCCAAATGATAGTATACTAAGATGAATTTATCATGTTCTGAACATTAGAGAACTGAAAATATATTTTTAATGGTATTGATACATTGATCATATACTAATGGATTAAAATTAATGTAGGAAGAACGTGGATGTTGCCTCATAATGGACTCAAAATAATATTGTTCCCACTTTTCATCATTTGGAAGTTTGGCATGATTCATAGCTTGAGAATATTTTCTGAGAATAAATACAAGATTTTGCAATCTAGTCCTGATAACATTTCATTTCTTAGGAGGAAAATCATTTCATTTCTAATAACATTCACCATTAACATAGTTCCTATGGGTCCCAGCCATGGATTAAAACCAAGATGCATATTTTAAGAAACATTGTTCATAATGGAAAACCACATAATCATGAATAAAATTTCAATTTAGAACACATTAGGTTTTATCCTAGGTTATCCATGATAGATTCTAAAACACTAGGATTGTAACCTATACTTTGAAATATACTTTGTGTTCTTACTAAGGTTTTCTCATCATGGTTTTAAAAAATCTTATATACCTTTCCTATGATACCAACTATAACCACCCATACATTACAAACATTGATATTACTACAAAATTGAATAATATTCATTAAAAAATTTAAAAACTTAGTTATAGGATCACATAGGTATAGAATCTTTAGAAACTGGGAATCATAAACATTTGGTTCATAAGTAATATTTATTGTCTCCAACTTATTTCATCATAACTATACCCCCATTTTTATATATCATAATTAGTAACCTTATTCATGACATGGGGAAAGGAAACATATGAAAGAGAGTTATCAGATTTTTATAAAGGGTAAATAAGGGTGATATCAACAATATAATAACTATATGACAGGAGAAAATAATATTTGAAAATATTTTCCTACATATGAAAGATCTTGATATCATGTCATGGGACAAATCATAAAAGTTCATAAGCATTAATGAACATAATCCCGAAAGTCATAATATAATACTTGAAATATTATGGCATTAAAATAACTATAAAATATAATTTCATATTATTCAAGGATTTTTTAAAATACCATCATAGTAGACAAATCCATTAATGATCTGAGATCACTCCTTCTTCTATCCCTATACTACTGAACCGAGATCATTTCTCGTTCCATCCATGTCTATATCATGATATATTAATATTTACCCAATTTATTGGAGGATGATATAGGTCCCACCCACATCATAATTAAATCATTTCTACGTGTTCCACAATAACAAAAATCAATCATCATAACCGAAGGAATAAAATGGGATTCATAAACTTCATTCCATCAAAACACAATCCTTAAAAACAAATGAATTTAATAAAAATTATTCCATTATTTAAAAAACCATAGAAATAATTGGGATAGTTTACTTGAAAAATATCCCTATTATATAATTTTATCTTAGATAGAAAATAATTTTGATAAAACTCTTGATATTAATTTGTTAAGAAAATATCTTTTCTTTTTAACTTTTTTTTATTTTACCAAAATTACATGATATTTTAAAAGATAAGATTTTATTTTATAATATAATTTGAATATATTAAAAATATTCCAGGAAAAAATGTTTTAGGAAAATCTAAATATTTTTCTATACCATATATGTTAAAACAAAAAATTCTTCATTTACTTTTATCGAAATGTCAAAAATCGCCTCTTATCGAGAATGAAAAAATAATACTTTCATAACATTTAATAAAAAATAAAAAAATGGTAAAATTAACTCTAAAATTTGTAGAATAATATAATAAATATTTTGGAGTACATTATTATGAAACATGGACACAAATAATAAACATATCATAGTAAATACATACACATAAATTATCTCAATTAATAAAAGAGATTGATAAATTATGCTTTAACATATGTCTGATTTCTATTTTATGTATCTGAACCCCTAGTATAATGATTTATATAATGTTATTTACTTACTTCATAACCATATCCATTTAATGAAATAATATATGATCATATTATCATCAGTTTGTTAGTAACATTATTACCTGTCTATCGGGTGTTAACTTCTATATTTATTACGCATGTTTTGTTGGATAATTTATTTTTCCATTTATTAGGATATTGTTATATAATTTAAATAATTATATTATTATAATATATATATATATATTAATTCTATTCATTTATATAATCATGATTAAATGATGATCGTGTAGGACGAATCACATCGCATTTTAGAGATGACAGACCATAAGTATGCATAAGCAACGGTATCGTTACCGTAATTATTGAATGGAATTTTAGAGGATAGTGTAAAATATTTCATAACTAATATAATGTTTTAATACTAATATAGAGTTATTATTTTCTTCATTATACGCATCTATTTATGGTGGTGGTGAAAAATACATTACACTACGTCGTGGAGACGGTAAGTCATACGTAAGCACACATAGGGTTTTCGTTTTTCGTAGGATGGATATAATATGGAATGTGGTTGTTAAATAATAATAAATAATATCATTATATTATTTTACATGATTTATTAATATATAATGAATCAAATAATAAATAAAAATCAAGCAAATAATGAATTCTGAAAAAAAAATAAGAAGATAAGATTTCCTCCTCATCGACATACTCCCTATAAATCTTCTCTTAATGCACTAGAGATGGACTTTGAATAAGATCATCACCATTATTATTTTAATAGGTATGATTTTAAATTAAAGGGTCATGGGATTACTAATATTTAATTCTCAATTTGAATTGAAGAGGTGAGGAAGGAGTTGCCTTTTTTTAATTGAGGTGAGAGGAACTTTTGGGATATCCAAAAATATTAATTTATAATAAAATAAGAAACCAATAAAAACCCCAAAAAGTCTCAATATATAAAATGAGATGTTATGGTTTTTAAATATCATCAAAAAATAAATTTTTGACAAGTTATTCATTAAATTTAGTCCTTATCATTTTAATTAACACTTAGTTAATCTATTTAATTTTTAAATATTTTAACAAATATTTCAATTTTTAAAAGAGATAAATATTTACATATTTGATATCAATTAGACCATATATAATTACCATATAACTTAATCTACCATATAATAAAAATGATTATATATATATATACTAATTTTTAAATAATTTAATAATACATTATTTTGATAAACAATCAATAGGGTGAATTTTGACACAGATCAATTCACTGATTTTAAAAAAAATTGAAATATCTATATTACTTTAAAAAAATACATTATTATATTTCAAAGAGGTCATGGTCATTTATAAAATTAATTATACTTATTAATTAACCCAAATTATATTAATTTTAATATTTTTAAAAACATTTATTTTATATTTTCTTTAGTAAAATAACTACTACGATAATTTTTTGAAACTGTATTATATTATTATTTTTGGAATAAAATTTAAAAATTTAATCCTATGAAATATATAAATCCACTATCTTTCATAAGAATACTTATAATCAAATATATTTTTTACATTTCCTACATTAAAAATGTTATATTAATTAACTCATGAATGTGACCACTTTAACACACTTTAAAGAAAATATTATAAGTTTTTTAATCTCTTCTATAATGCTCAAAATGGTCAATAAATCAACACATGGATGTTTATGGTCGATATATACGTGACCAATAAGATTTTTTCTTGTTTTTTCGTTTTTAATAGTTATTATCATTTTAATAATAATTATTTTGCTGATTTCTCATTAAATAGTTTTTGCATCATTATAATATAATTCATTAAGATAATTAATTATGTCTTCAAAATTAAAAATAAATAATCGTGATTATGAAAAATAGTATATATTTCAAATGATTATTCTTAAGTGAATTTAAATTCTGTGAAACCATTTATTAAAACTAATATAGTTATTAAAATTTAATTGATACATATTTAACTTTTCATTAAATAAAATAAATTAAGTATCCAAATCTCATAAAAGTGTCTTAAAAATGATACCATTTAGATCCAACTATGACTTCGGTTGACCAAAACTCAACTAAGTATATTAATACATGTTTTAGGGTAACATGATAGTATTATTTTTGCCCATATTTACCTGATTTACCCTCTATCATTTTAATAAAAATTATTAATGTTACAATTCTTAATGACCAAATATAAAAGTAACATATTTACATAATTTGGATATATAAAATAAAAATATTAAAAAAAATATAAAAACTCAAATCATAGAAGTTGTTGTAATTAATTTGAAATTATCTATATCTTCAGAAATATACAGTGATTTTTAAAAGATAAAACATTTCAAAATATTTAAATGGTTTTGAATGTGAATTCAATTTTACATTAATAAAAATGATATTAAATTACATTGGAATATAAAAATATATTCTATTTATTCTTTAAAAGCATTCGATATTATAATTTATCCATTTAAATTATTTTGAATGAAAAAATATTTTAATTAAAATTTATTGTTTTTTACTATTCTACAAAACAAAAAAGTTAGAAAAAAGTATCATAAATTCACCCAAAGAAATTTTTTATATCTTTCTTCCAAATAACAGGTTTATGTTTTCTTATATAAATTAATAATGTGTCAAAATCATAATTTAAATGGGGTTCACCATTAAAAGGGGGAAAATTAACTTTTTGAAAAATATGGGTTTTATAAAACAAATAGGGTTTATTCATACCCTAGGACAAAGATATATATTAGAAGAATATAAAAAATATTTTATAATGTATAAATAATATCTATCTCATTAATTTCATTTACTAATTGTAAATCACACAATTGTTTTATAAAATATATATATATATATAATTGATTTATATTTTTTTCATTAATAATTATTAGAAAATGAAATCACCATACATTTTAATAAGTTAGGTATATTTATTCCTGATAACCTAAAAACTGGGGGAAATGGTCAATTTATATTATGCATGTCTCAGAGTTTGTTTAAACTCAAGATTGCATACAATTAAATTTATTAAAGAATAATAAATATTTAAAATATTTAATAAAAACATCCAGGTGTTACAAAATGGATTCATTAGGGTGTTAGGGAATTTTTTAAATCATGAAAAATAAATTAAATCCTTTTTATGAAGAGCTTTTTGGCCATAATTGTAAGTCTTAAAAACACTAGAAGTGAAAAAATTGTTTTAAATTAATACAATTCAATGAAGAAGCTAAAAAAGGTTAAACATCATGTCATGGGTTTAAGGGTGATCACATAACTATATCCAAAAATCCTTTCACCTTTTGATGTATCCACAAGTCTAGATGAATCATCTAACACAAAAATGGGATCTATCATTCCCCTATGAATTTCTAGTGTATCAAACATAATATAGGAAAAGAAATATTACTTCAGATCAAGTGAAGTTTCATCCAATCATGATGCAATCACAATCACTCATATATTTAATGGATGTGGATTTACATAACATGTCATGAAAATTTATATGTGTTATTGAATTTATATATGTGTTGTAACTCATGAGTAATTGATTTGGATAACAAATGAATTACTCATATGAATGTTTCTCCACCCTCATGTTTCTTCTTATGAAATTCTTCCATTAATGGTAACATATGTTGGTGAATCACAAAATGAAAATGATTTTTAATTTAACTTAGATCATAGGCTCCGTGGATTGATATACAATTATACATTAAAATCTTAATTTTTTTTGAAATAATGAATAACATATATTTATCAAATAAATATAATATATTTGTGAATGTCTCCTTCACTTTTAAAATTGGGTTGGTGGATTTCATGCCTTATGTAAAATCTACGAACCTTGTGTATGATTTAAAGGTTACCTTATACCTTATTTTCCCCAACCCTAGTTATTGGTAAGCTTTAAAAATGATTTCCCTTATTATTTTCAACAGATTTTTTGTGGACTATTATATGTGACAAATCTAAATTTATTCTTTTATTTCTACTAAATTAATGAATTTAAAATATGAAATATATGTGTTCTCTAAAAATATCACAAAAATCTTATCATTGTGTCTCATTTGATTTTAAAACACTTTGAATATTTAGTGGTACCTCCAATTTTTTATATGGATTCAACATGTTATTAAAACATTTTAAAATATTTTATGTGATGAATACCAACACTTAAAGGCATCACTCACTATTAAACATAAAAAATTTCTTCATAATTCATTAATGATTTCATATGAAATAGGTGGTTTCTAATTCATTAGACCACCTCGAATATTGGAATCAATAAATCCAAAATAATTTGTTCAAAAGTAATATTAATATATTTTATCCGACATATAAAGTCATAAACCTTTTTCAGGTCACTTACGTAGAATTTTAGGATTGTATTTCTATAGTAAATGAGATAAAATATATACCCTTCTATATAAAATTCATAATAATATTTCAGATATTTTCCATTTTTGAGGGTGGGGTTTTTTTTAACATTTTGACCTACCTCATTGGATTGATGAGAAGTAGAATTTATAATTTTCATTAGGTGACATAATAAATATTTCAAAGGCTCGAAATAAATTCTAAGGGATTCAATACAATTTGGGGTTGATTTTCCCTCTAAAAATAAGAACATCCACAACCATGAATATAATAACAAAACCCATAGTATGATAAATGTTAATAATGAAATACCACTAAATGTAAGGCCAAATGAAATCCAAACTAAGATATATAAGAGTACTAGGGAAAAAGAATACCAATATCAAATTTAAAAGTGTAAAACAAAACTACAAACCTCCAAGAATCTAAAGAAAAAAATTCCACATCTCCCAATATGCCCCAAGATCATACTCTAGAATACTACCTAATGTATCATGATTTATCAATATATTAATTAGTTCAATTTACCATATCTTTTTCTTGATAAATGATATACTGAAGTGCACCAAAGTTCAAAATTAGGGGGTGAGTAAATAAACTTATTAGGTTTTCCCTATGTGGCTTTCCTACTCATACCAATAGGATAGAAAAAGTAAGAAAATTTATAATTAATAATTTATATAGAACCATTAAAAATAATTTCCACATTTTAAATAAAAGGCAAAGAATTTCCAAACCAAAACTATTTTATAACCCAACTAGTTTACAATAAAAAAAACAATGATTTAAACAATTTTACATACCATTTTGGCATACCAATTCAATGATTCACAAACAGACCCACGCATTCATTCTTCGGTGACAGTTCCATAGTCATGGGTAGATTCATATCCATCCACCAAGTAATCACGATGTAGATAGTATCCTTGTTCTAGAATGAAACATTCCCTTTATCAAGGGTAACATAGCTTATAACCCAATGGTATAAACCCCTTAATTTGGGTAATTTTGAAATCCTGAACTCATACTAACCGGTGTATTTCAAAAAAAATTCAATCATAAAATTTCAATCTATTTCAGAGATAACATCCTTTAATTTTAAAAACATAAATAAAACCATTTATATAAAACAAAACCATTTTATATTTTAAAAATTCATTTTAATATCATGAAACAAAGCACTTTTCCCATTAAAAAATTCCACAATTACCCAAAACATCACTAAATAATGTTTCTAAAAGATTTAAACATAAATTTAATAGTCAATATTAAAATTTTGACTGTAATCCTTCATGTTAAAATAAGATGACTTGAGATGGAATCCAAAAACCTCAAAAACTATGTAGAAAATGAAGAATGGTATGAGTTCTTTAACAAAACTATGTTGACACTCCAAAAACATCCTTAAATCTCAGTCCATAACCCCAACACAACCATATATCATCATTATTGAAATTAAATATTAATGATATATCTCCAATAGAATTGATATTTGAATATAATATATGAAATAATAATATATCTACGAAAAAAATACAAAGAATGGAGAATTATCATGAAATTTGGCATTCAGTGCACCAATATTTGACAATAGATCATTACCAGATCAAATGGAAGAGTCTTTATAGAATTTGGGAGGACAAAATACCATGTTAGGGCTATAAATGTTATAAAAAGAGGTGTTTAGATGTAATATCTTGTGGAATAAACAATTTAAGGATCTGATTTTTAACTATACGCAGTTTAGGTGAATGGTTATGAAACCGTGTGCAAACTGTACCCCAGCCACGACCTTCAAACAAAATTGTCATGGTTTAATCACATATTTTAACAAACTATGTTCCAATCATGTTTCTCGCTCTACAATAATTTTTTATGATACTCCTAGGTGGTCACATGGTTTTTCTAAACATTTAACCTACCTAGTAGCCTATGTCTTACTTTGTACTATTTCTGATTGGAGTCACATAGTTTCTACTATTCGTGCTCAAAATTTTCACCTCCAAAACAACCCAAAATCATTCTAAAATTCCTTCAAACCCTCCCAAAAATCACATAAACACATGAAATAAATAGAACACATAATGAAATCATTATTTACATAAAAACAGTATTGCTAAATTCTCCTCACTATTAGCCTTTACATTATCATAATTTATAAAACCACTACTATCTTGAAATATTACATGACATTGATCGACCATTTCATTTTACCGATCTCATCTGTATTTTAGAATCCAAATATGTTTCCAAAAATCATGCACTTGACTAATGCTTTTTCCATTAAGGACTTTTTATTTCATATCCACAATCCATACAAGAATATAAACCAATGAAGCACCTGGAGCTATGTAAATGTTATCCCATCAAAACACTAGGTTAGGATCAAGATAATACATTTTCAACTGAGATACATTAAACTCAATATTGAAAAAAAATGAAACATGGTGGATAAACGAACTAATATTCCACATCACCAACCCATTCATGTCTCTTAAAAGTTCCTATGTATTGAGGATACAATTCTCTATACTTATGAAAATGACAATTCCCAATACTTGAAGGGATTACAAAGAAGACATGACATGTCCCCTAAAATGACAACAGTCATAATCTATGATCCAAATATGATTTCTTATGACATTGATCCATCTCCAACCATTTTTAATCAAAATAATCTTTTCTATTTTATCTTTTCCAAGGGTTGGAACAAAAAATTATGTTTCACATATTTCCACCCATAAAAGTGGCAAGGGACACCCATACAGTTAGTCAAAAGGCGACACATGTATCGAGGCCTAATAATGGTTGCTATATGAGAACTCCACTAATGTTATATACTCCTCCCATTCTCCACCAAAATCCATTACACAAGAATAGTGATTTTAACTAAATGTTTTATAATCCATTCATATTTTCGATCAATATGCGGTTGATATGGATAACTCATGATCAACGGAGTCCCAAGTGCTTGTATAAGGATTTCAATAAATGAGATGTATTCCTTATATCTCATTCTGATACTATCAAAACTTTTATAACATGCCTCTTTACCTCTTCAATGATATTCATCTTAGAAAATTCCTCCGGTGTTTATGATTCTCGAATATTTATGACATTGGCCCACTTATTGGCCCAATCCACTATCACCTATATAGAATCTTATTTTAGAACCATCCATGGAGGGAATGAAAAAAATCCATTGTTATCTATTCACATTTCCAAATAGGAATAGGTAAAGACAAAAACAAACTCTATATCTTATGGTGATTTGGCGTAAATTTATGAAATGTTATACATCTTGAAATCAACTCATCAACCATAATCTTTATGTTGACCCCCAAAAAAAATTAATTCAATATCTTATACCTCTTATATATTCTAAGATAAACATCCAATCCTGAATAGTGGTTATCATGAATATATTTTTCATGGAAATAAAATGGTATGACTATCCATTTTTTAAACAAAAAAAATAACTCATATCCAACTTCCATACCTCAATGGTAGACCCACCATTGACTTTCTACCTTATCAAAACATATTCTAATAAATAAGTTTGTGGCTCTTTAACCATCTAAACCAAATTTGGAATAAAATAAAAAATAAATAAAATAGATTCACTACCACGGTATTCACAATCCAATTGCATTTTGGTTATCACTGACATCAACATACACTAATCTGATGCATCTTATTATACCTATGAGTTTTAATTTTTACTTAATACATTGGCCACCAAATTAAATTTAACCATTATATATATTGTTAATGTTAAACTTTGGGATAGACTCTATCCATATTATTTTTCCTGGGTTCATAACCCACTAGGAAAAAATATGTTTCAAGGTTTTATAATCCATAAAATCTATGAATTTCTCACCAAAGACGTAATGATGTCAATTTGTAAAAGCATGGACGTCAAATGCATACTCCCAATCATGTGTTGGGTTGTTTTTATAATGGTTCAATAAGTAATTTTTTCCATAGTCAATGAAATGATATCCCAATACAAGAACTATTACATCCTTCATTTTTACTACATAAATTTTCATTACATTTTACCAACAGAGGATCTTTAATGTCTAGTGTCTTGGAAATCATGAATAAAATAAATAAAAACAATATAAAACCGTATTCTAATATAAATTTTACTCTTAATTATAAGTTCATTCTAAGTACAATTACTTCATCTCATAACCATGATACATACATCAAATAAATGTGTGAGCGGAAGGCCCAGTAATGAAAACAAGTGAAGTAGTTTTCCTATAATATAAATAAGAACATGACGGAAAACATAAAAAAAGATAAATGAAATAATATGAATATCCTAATAAAAATAACATTAATCACTACATGAGTATGTTGCTGCTACATTTAATTGAGACATTAATGAACATATCACCAAGGTTCATCACCAAGGTGTCATAAATATTACCATGGTTATTCACCAAGGTATCATGAAACTTGTCTGCCCTAGAGGTTAAATTCATTACCCAATACATTGGAGAGATATCATGGAGCACCATTAATATGTATTTATTTTCATGTGATCCACAAAGATCATAAAAATCATTTCATAAAAGACCCAAAATGAATAAAATAAAAGGGTTTGATTTCAAAATCGTGACATTTAAAGAATGCTTAAAAACAAGATCGTTACTTTATTTAAAACCCATGAAAAATGAATGAGGGTTTAATGTATGTAAATTTCAGAAAAAAATATATCATTTTTATGTATTTATTAACACCCATAGAAAGGAAATAATTTTGGGTATTCATATAAAAAAATGATAATTTCTTGGGAAAATGGGAGAGATTTTGAGATGAAATTTCTACAACATAACGACTATATAACATGGTATTAGAAAACATTAAAAATATTGGGTACAAGGGTCACCCAATCATAAATAAATAATAATATATTATGGGGACATAATAAAATTCAAAATATTATGATGGTATTTATATTTTTATTACATACCACATGAAAAGGAAATGTGAAAGAAAAGAGAATATGTGATTTCTTTTATGAAAATTCAGCAGCAAAACAATGTCACTTAAAACTTCAGAAAATCTGTTGATGAGAGTGGAAAGGGTCTCTAATAAATTGGAAATGAAATGGAATGTAATAAGGGTATAGAAGAATATAACCTCTACATAATAAAATGGAAACAAGAAGACATAACATAAAGGAAGTCGTATCTCAAAGAGGTGGGTGAATGGTTCCCTTACCTTGAATAGTAACTTCAAAATCACGATGGTTGGGAATATAGGGGTATTGAGGGAACCTTGGGAGGACACTTTATGAGGTATAAAGACCATAAATTCTCTGAGGAGGAATTTTTAATGAAGATAATGAAGGAATGGGTTTGTATTTATAGAAAAAGTGATAGAATATTTTATTAATTTTCAAGGGACACCTCATTAGTGGTATTTGAAAAACAATGGGTATGCCCAGGGTATTAGCCACATTGTAATCATCATAAAATATGTTACTATTAATAATTAGACCCTAATTATTATAAAATTAATACATTATTAATGATGATGTCAAACACACCAAATTCCAAACTATATTTCTTACTATTCACTGAAAAGCACAACATTTTATAAAAATATCATAAATTCCCCCAAATCTAATATTAATTCTCATAATTAAAAAATTAAATCCATTTTATAAAAAAATTCTAATTATGAGATTTTAATTTTTATGTAAAAAAAGATTTACCAAGAAATAAAATAATTCTTAGCTAATAATTTTTGAAACAGTTATTTACTTATGCTATTACATCCCATTACCATTCAAGATGCGAAAATTATATTAATACTATCTTAAGTAAGGTTATTATTCCATTGGTCGCATTAATATTCATAATGGTAGTATTATTTTTCATACATTACTATTCTCTAAAAAAATTAAGTTGCTCTTATTAAACTCTAAATTTCATACTAATCACAATTGTAGAAGAGCATTTTTTGAAACTCTTTTCATATTACTAACTATTTAAAGTATACCAATCTTTTTTAGAATACCCTTTTTCCTAAATTTACCAATAATATGGAACTTCTATAAATTCATCCTATTCTAATTTTAACATTTAAAATTCCCAAATTTTACCATAATAAGACATAAAAATTTTATTTATACAAGAGTAATTACGCAGAGTAACTACGGCCTTGTTACATAACCCCTTATAACATCATCATATGACCTAAGTGTAAGGGGTTATATGGGGATAGAATCTTAGGGTGGCTCAGACAACATTTCCTGAGTGGTAATTTCTATCAGCTTGAACTTCTCCTGTAAGCAATTTTGTTCAAGTTTGACATGTTGGAGTTTGGCTTGGGCAACGTCTAGAGCAATGCCGACTGATGGTACCTCCTTCACAAGCTCTGAAAGATGGGATTTGTAAGGGATGAGTCTACTGGATGAGGCCATTAACTCTTATTTTTGTATTAATTAACAATGATCATTTGTATATATAAACAACAACCATAACTTTAAGAGTATATTTTCAATAGTCATATTGACAAATGGTCATATAACAGTCAAAACCCAATGGTCTCATTTTAATTACACTCACATAATTAATTAAAGGATATAGTTTTGTTGAGTACAATATAAAATAACAAAAAAAATTAGGAAACTAATTTTATTCAAAAGTCATGTTTGTTACAAGAACACATCCCATCCTTGATCCCATAGTATCACAATACACAATGTACCCTTGTCTTGATTTTAGAAAAAAATTGGTGCTAATACAAGGTGAACACAAATCTTCAAAATACATTTTACATTAATCATTCCATTATAATTGAAATTTTTTCCTTTTCAGATCTTTCATAGGTGAATTATGTTATTAAAAATCATGAACAAAATGTCGTTAATAACCATCCAGTCCAAGAAAACTTCATATCTCTAATACATTATTTAGCAGTTTCTAAGATATTACAGTTTCAATCTTTTATGTATTCAAATGAAATATTATTTTAAATATTACATGTCCAAGGAAACATAACTATTGTTTATAAAAATAATGATTTTATATTTTTGGATTCATATGATGATCCTGTATAATTCACAATACATTTACCATGTGTTACTCATGCTCATCCCTTGTGCTTAAATACCCTAATATTTCATACACAAACACCACCAAAAAATAATACAGATATCTATAAAATAACCTAATCACCAATTCAATAAATAATGATAGTGTATTAATTAAACAAAAATACATAATAATATACTCATAATGGTCAAATCTACTCTAGGAAGTTGTATTTGTAATATAATATTTCCGAACCTGCAATTGATGATACCCGGATCACAAGATAATTTAAGGATTAATGATAAAATATTCATTATCTTATGATAATCCATATCTAGTCGACGAGTTTCATTCTTGTTTTTCACAAACTAGACTAGTGATACCCATGGAGGTGTTCTACGGAGAATGAAACCTTGACTTCTATAATCTAATAACTTAACTTTAAATCCCCTTAATTTCATTGGTTCCAAATGCTAAGATGAATGTGAAGTAGGACTTGTCCCTAGTAGAGGATCAATCATATACTGGACATATATTTTGGGTGAAAACCCAATGATATTATCTAAGAAAACATCTAGAAACTAATCAAAAAATAATATAAATTTTTTATTCTTGATCTCACCCCCAATTTCGAAGTCAATCGTACCATCTTTCATGAGATCCTTCGAACTTCTAGTTCCAAAAATCCTATTTCAACTTAATTTAAATTTTTTTCTCCTTTAAAAAAATTCTCAACACGATCATCGGTCATAAAAATAACCACTATGGAATAATAATCAATGTAATATTTTAAAATACTCAACCAATCTATACTTTGGATTATATTATACACTACTATCTCAATAACATAGAGAACCGATATAAATTAATCTCCATAAATAGTTATAGAACATGATTTACACATAATGGACTGATATTTTCTTTGACAAAGAGATGTATTATGTTTAAAAACAGAAGGAATCATCTCAACATGAAAACCCAGCAAATCAATAACATGAGAATAAATAATGGAATTTAATACACCCATATCAAACAATGCTTTCTTAAGTGTATAATTAAATAGAATCATACCTCTCACCTTCATGGTCAATATGTGTTATCTATAATAATTTTCATAGCTCAAAATAATATTTTTTCTTGATGGAATTTGGACTTTAATTCCATGTTTTGATTTCACTACAAGAGGATTCATGGTATTCGTAGAATAAAAATGTATAGCCTAGTTATAGTGATGAGGGTTATTCTTACTCCCTTATCCCATTGAAACAAATTACGTCTCTGAAGCATTAGATGTATCTTTAACACCCATCCTTGTGGAAGTATGAAAATCTCCTTGAATATGCCTCTTCTGATTGCTATTGTGGAATGTTCTAGATGGTTCTGTAAACTCTCGCTTCATGAGATCAAAAAAACCACATTGAATGAAACCCCATTTTACTCTTAGGTCATGGAATAATATTTATTGATATATCCATATAAGAATAAATCATTCTAATACCTTGGATATTGGTTTCCCTCTTTTATTTATTCCCGTCATTATAGTTCCAACCATTTCCCATAGTCATCATCATGCCTCCTCCACCTATATCTCATAAGATATCCCTTTCAACCATCATCTATTTATTGTCTTTATCCATCTAATTTGTTATATAGAGAATTACATTAATTGAACTGATATCCAACCTAATAATATATTATAAAATACATGCTTTCAAGGATATATTATACGGAACATATATTACAAAGTGGATAAATTCATAAATTTAACTTCATACTATTCCAATGAAAGTTTCTCCTGAATTAAGATACAAAATAATATCATTAATTTAATCTTGAATGTATGAGGATTAAATGATTTAATGAATAATATTTAAAAATCATTTCAAGTAAATGTTTCATCTAATTTAGCTTGAACAGCTAAATCCCACCATTTTCAGAATGATACTCTTGCATATACATCATCAACATTAATTTCAGCTCTACTGGTGTCCTAAGGAACCCAAAGATTTGATTCATCCTATTCAGACAAAACTATTCCTTAATATAATCTGAATCAACATTAATGAAGAGTTTATTTAGTTTCTAGAACTAAAAAATGATCTAATTTCCCTGTTTCATCCTACATTTTCCTTATTTCCAAGGCCTGAAAATCATGGACAATGATTTGAATCAAAAAATATTTTATATGTTTCTCTGGTGAAACCACATTCACAATAGCCTTTTATTTATTGTTTATATGATTCATATTGGGTGATATTTTCTATAACCAAAACCAAACCCAATAATTCTCACTCTTGGGATACAAAAGGCATACCAATTTTCAATTAACCCTATTACAACTATCACAACAATGCCTTCCCAAAATATCACACAATTCATTTCAACTCATTTTTTAAAATTCGATGATGATTTTGAAAATCAAATCATTTTAAAAATACCACAATCATTCTATTATAAAATTATCACATTTGAAAACATATATTTTATACTTTTCAATAATAAATTTTTTGAACCAAATGATAAATCATTACTGAAAATGAAATATTATTTCCAAATTGAAATTCATTTCTATCAATGCATGGCATTCTCTTCTCATTAGATAAACTCATGTCCATGAGATTACACAACATGTATGTTTTTACAAATCAATTATGTACTCTATACTCTAATAACACGAGGTTCAGCCAAAGTAGGTAAGATACAATTTTTTATTCCCTACATTTCAGGTCATCGTGATCATACTCTTTTCTATCATCCCAACTAAAGGATTAAACTATAATGATTTTAAACTCTAAGACATAAATATCAATACCATTTGTCCTAAAAATAATGATGGAGCAACCATTACTGATACCACTTCTTTTTCAATGTCCAAATAATATGATACCACTTGTAATATCCTACTCATACTCATTTACTTGAGTGGCGGTGTAATTTCTACTTGTAATTAAGAGACATACCTATGATCCTAAAGGCTGGTAATCAATTCTATGTGCTTTTATACAATTAAGATATTATTTTCCATTTGAAAATTAAAACAACAAATACCAATAATAACATAAAAATTCACTATTTGATGCATGATAATAATGTAATACAACTCAATGTAATACTGAATCATATCAAAACCAAACTATACTATAGTACTATATAGGAAGACTGGCAATATCAAATCAGAAAGAGGAAGACAAACCAACACATATCAACATCTCCAATGAAAAAAAACTCCACAACTCTAAATACACACTAATATATGACTCCATGGTATATCTTAATGTATCATGATGCATCATTAATGAATAAGATACTTTTCATTTACTAGTGTCTTGATAAAAAATACTTTAAAAGTAACAGATTAAAAAAGCATATGGAGAGTAATGAAACTCAATAGGTTTTCCCTATATGTCTTCTCTACTCATGCCACTAAGATAAAATAGGTTACCACATTTATAATAAAAAACTAATATAAAACCATTAAAAATTATTTCACTAGTACATATCAAAATAAAAAAACTCTAACCCTCAAAAATTTCTATCCAAAACAATTTTCTAGGGAAATAATACAAAAAATACTTTAAACCATTTAACATTCATTTTTTGTATACCCATTACATTAGTCAGATACACATGCACAAATGAATTCTTAAGTGAAATTTATATACTCATGATATACTTCATGTCTAACCACACAATTTTTACTATGAAATTAATATTCTTGGGCCCTAGTGTCGCAGAACCCGTATCTTGGGTCACATCCCTTGTACACCAATGGGACACACTACTCATTATTGGTTATGATGATATCATGAACTCACAAAAACCAGTGTATTCCGTAACCATGAAAAACTAACCATTTGAAGAAATTTCAATATAAACTCTATTTTATTGAAAAAAATTCAATCAGACCTTTTACATGAATCAAAACCAATTTATTTGATTAAAAAACATTTTAAAATCATGAAATAATGCACTTTTCATAACAACCAATTTTCACAATTACTCAAACCATAAGTAAATAAGTTATCTATCATAAATTCCACCTTAATTTAAAAATAAATTTAAACAATTTTAAATTAATAATTTATGTTCTAATCAGATTAGTTGAGATTCAATCCACATAATGAGAATACTACTATGAAGATTAAAAATGACACGATTCTTCAAAAAATTGTGTTAAAACTCTAAAAACCTACATTAGATCCCATTCCCTATCATCAAAAAAATAATATCTCATCATGATTGATATCATCATTCCTATATCAATACCTAATTGACTAAGTATAAAAATCTAAGAGATAGAACAATAATATATCTATGAAAATTTACATAGAATATAGACTTACCGAGAAATTTAGCTTTCAACACACAGAGATTTGACAACGGATCACTCCAGAAATCAAAGGGAATAGTATCTAATTCCTTTTGGAGAATAAAAAACAAATTTTTTTAGTTAGATTGGAAAAAAGAGTTGTTTAGAGTTACTCTAAATTGAGATCTACAATATAACGATATAATTTTTAAATATTCATAGTTTTAGAGTGTGGTTAAGAAACCTGTGCGCAGACCATTCACTAACAACTAAATCTAAACAACATTCACATGGTTGGATCACATTATTAGACACACCATGCACCAACTATGATTTTCCCTCTATTTATATTTTCAAAGTTACTCTTGGATGGCAGCAAGGTTTTTCCATTGTGTATGCATAACCATGTACCTACCTAGTATCCTCCATATCACTTTGCACAGTTTCATTTTTGATTGACATGATAGCTACTAGTCATGATCAAAATTTGCACCTCTATAAAATCCCTAAAAATATTCCATGTGTCCTCTAAATCTCTCCAAAATTCACCCAAACACATTAATTACTTAAAATAATAAATTAATGTTCTATTTACATGAAACAGGGGGTGTTAAATAATTTTCTATAAAATTATATGAGAGAATATCCCATTTTGTTATTGATATGGATATAAATCTTATAAACTATACCTTATATGTGACCATAAATTAAAGTAAAATATATATTAACCTTATAGAATCATTGAATGTAACATTATTCATGAATTTTCTCATTCCACTAATCTACCATTAATTTAGGATCAATTATATAATAAAAATTATCATCTCAAATTTATTTTCTATAATTAGTATCCATATAAATCATGAAGTAACTCCATATATTGATAGAATATCATAGTCCAATATTATTATCTCTCATAGTATTCATGAAACTACATCAACTTGTTTTCCAATTCTGTGCTCATTAACACAATTATGAATTAACTCTATAATAATTTTTTTAATAAAATGATTATAATTCACTTCTAGAAAACAGAGCCCTAGCCATAAGAAAAACCATTGGTCATAGCCTCTTTAAATATGGATATAAATATCATCTATGTACATCCAAAATATTTCCCATATTTCTATAGAAATAGGGCTATGATTATATGAACAACTAAGGTATATAAAATTATATATATGTCCATGGACGTGAAACATTTCCTTTGGACTATTACCACATGTAATTACAGGGGATATGTTGTATAGAAACAATCATTTCCAAGGTAATTTGACTAAATTCCATTTGAATTTCATATGGATGTTTTTTAATTGCATTAGGAAATAATCATGGCTAATGGATTCCTCTATTTTTAAAAAAACTAAACTATTAAATATATATATGAATGTATATAAAACATAATTATTCAACAAAAAAAATACATAAAATATAACATCAAAAATAATATATTAGATTATTATTTAATCATTATTAATTAGCAACTAAATATATATCAAAAGTTCTGTTTGTAATTAGTTTCTTTATAACCCTCACTCAAACCCTCACCTCCAACCCTAACATATGTATGTCCAATAAAAGAACAATTATCACACCACCAACCCAATCTCTAACACCGCTACATTTATCATTACTATTAGCTTCATCATCATCATCCAAATCTATATCACTAGTTAGTGTGTATAAATCCTTAAAAACATTATGCATTTTCATAATACATTCATTAATTTTTATAATACTTCAAGGTAAATGTAAGGAATGAATAGTGGCACATAATTCTAGACAAGTTAATTTATTATGTTTTTTCATCACTGAGACTATTTTTCACCCACTAGGTTTCTTTTGCAATGGCATCTTACATTTTCAACTAAATAACCACAGTGGATTTTTTTTTCAAAAAACATTAGAAGAATACCGTTTTCTAGATTGTATAATATTCTTCTCAGGTTGGTAGAAAACCCTTTATTGATTATCCTCACCTAACACCTGCTTCATATGATCTATTGAACCTAAAATTTATATGTCATTTTCATTAATTGATTCAAGATAATTCTATTGAAAAATGATATTATGTTATATAGAATTACAAATGAATATAATAATTGAAATTTAACTATATTAATAAAAATTGAAATATATATATATATATATAGAATTTTTGTAGGTCTTATTATTTTATATGATTCTAATTTTTTAAAACATTATAAAAATTTATAGTAAGGAACATTACCATTAATACACAATTTATTTTTATATTAAAAAAATTTAATAATATTGCATCAAATAATTTTAAAAAAAATTAAAACAACTAGGTTTCATATAAATATTTATTATTAAATGTTAATATTAAATGTCATTCAACATAGACACCATATTGGAATTAGTAAATATAGAAATATATAAATAAATATCATAAAACAAATTAAATTTTAAACAATTATTAAACTGAAAATGGTCAAAGATTATTTAAAACATAAACATAAATGAAAATAAAATATAAAATTATCAATATTTAAAAATAATAATTATTGATATTCCTTTCAACTAAAATACAAGTTCATTCCAATTCGTTTATGAACAAAATCTATGAAATTTACATTCTAAAAACATATAAACCACTCATTGTTATGATTTTATATGAATTGATACATCAAATTCTATATTAATTTTTTATTTATATTTCTTCATATGAAAATAGTATTTTTTTTAAAAATCACATAAAAATTTGAACAAAAATAAATCAGTTTTTGTTAAACTTACCATGTTTTATATATGATAAAAATGATTAATATTTTCACAATTAAAACAATTTCTTCAAATATAATAATCATTAATTCCTAATATTATAAGTGTAATTTAGTATATCTATGTAATAATAATATTAAACCACATAATCCTTTTATAACATTGATGAAATATAAATTAATTACATAATCTAACCATGCCTTATGTCTAAACAATTCAATTAATTTTTTGAAAATAAAATTAAGAAAAATTTCCACTAAAAAAGATTCATAAGAATAAAATTTTTATACAGTCATGTAAAAAATTATAAAAAGATAATACATCATATTAAAATAAATTACAACAAAAAATTAACATCATAAAATAGTATAAAAATAAATATATTTATATAAAAATAATTTCAAATGTGAAGAGGTTCTTAACATAATCATATAATTTCAAAATGTATATTCTATATAATAATTCAAAAAATATAAAAACTTTTATTCTAAATGTCCATTTCCAAAATAAGGGAATTAAAGTCACATATTATTTATATTTACAATTTCTAGAAGAATTTTTATTTAACAAAAAATTATAAATTGATTTATATAACAAAGGAAATTAGTGAGAATATTTTAAAATGTAAAGAAAACTCGCAATTTCAATTACCATCAATTATTTTTTTTAAAAATGAATGGAACAAATCTTAAACATGGTAAATTCATACAGACTTCATTGTCCTGGATATATATTAGAATCCTCTTTGTTTCATAATTTTGAAAATCCCATATTAGTTCCAAAATTATACTTTTTATGAATTTCCTAACAATTTTAATTTTGAAAATTTATGTTTTGAGATTACCTTTAAAATTTCTACTCAATGTGAAACAAAATATAATTTATTTGATATTTAATTAGATTCATAACAAATAATATATATATATATTAAAAATATGAATTGTTATTTTTCATTACAATTATGATATTCATAACATTTAGACTAATATACATTTATGATAAATAGATAAAAATCACTTATTTACTATCAATAAATATAAATATTTTCATGAAATACTGAACAAATAATAAATTACCTTCACCTGATCATTATTTGAATGAGGCATGCTCCCAAGAGTGTACATATATCATGAAACATTTGTTTTTATATTTTTTATAATTTTAAGTATAAAAAATAGTTATATTTTTACTAATTATGTATAAAATTTGTAACACAAGTAAATAAGACATTAAAAAATTTATTCAAATAAAACATAATTTATTTTATCATATTAATTACATAAAACATTGACTTTACCAACACCTTGATCATCCCTCAATATAGAAAAAGTGAACTATTATCATGAATTTGTATACCATAATTCTCAATACCTATTCTATATTTCTAAACTTCATTAAATTTATACTCATGTACTCTCTATATATCCCTCAATGGTAGGTCATTGGGTATCAAAAATCATTTGAATATATAGTTTGTAATTAAATGATACAAATTGTTATATCTAATAGTTAACCAAAATTATTTACCCATATCTCTGCTAAATAATTGTTTTTTATCTCCTCCCAAATATAATCAATGGTTTATCTAGAATTAGATCAAATTTTTTACGTCAAGAATGTTTCCCTATGAAAATCTAAAATTTATTATCATTTTTACTAATTACATCTTTGTCATAATTATAATCTACCATAAAATGGTCATCCTAATTCCAATAATATCATACATTTGTATAAAATTATCATCTGTTTGAAGAAGAGAAATATGATATCCCCAAATTATTCTATTTCTAAAGAATTTTCAGTGGATGTAACATGTACAATATGTTGTGTCATATTAATAACTTGAAATCTCTATGTAATCAATTAATGATAAAAAATTTATAAAGGCGTGAAAATTAGAAGACTGATACGTATAGAAGATGAAGGTTGTTGATATGATGATAAAATCTACATAGAGAGAATACCATGAATTGTGAATTGTGGTAACAAATAATAGGGTGTGAAAAGATGATAAGGATGACCATTGTGTATAGTTTTGGGTGGAAAAGGATATGGAAAATGGATTGATTAACATTATATATTAATAAACAGTGACAAAATCTCTAGTGGATGATGTCCAAGAGACTAAAGTATTAAATTATGATGATTAAATATAGAATTTGGATTATTTTCATGCATTGAATTAGTGTGACATATGATTATATACCAAAAATCACCCTCTATATACTAAAAAATTCATTTTTGGCCCCGATGAAGTTACCTCACATATGTAATGGAATAATATTTTAACTATATACCACATCATACTCAGACATGGAGACCAATTTTAATGAAAACTTGTGACAACTAGATATGTTTTTACACATAATGGTGATCTATAGATTTAATGATTATTATTTTATGTGATTATAAATCCTGAAAAGTATTTTTTTTGTGTACTTTAATATATGTATAAATGGTGAACTGAAAAACCCTTGTTCTATTGTGAGATAATTAGTAATTTTTAAAACATCACAAAAATTTATCATATGGAACCTAAAAGTTAAAAAAACTTTATAATATGGATTTATTATTTTTAATATAGAATATTAATTACAATTTAATATTATTTTAATAATACGATAAATCATCTTTCCATGTTTTTATTCGATAAATAATAATATTTTGAATAATGAATTAAATCTATATAATAAAAATAAAAAATTAAATACATAAAAATTTGAGATATTTAAAAAAGATCAAAACATATTCAGTTGATAAAAATTAAATAATTCATAGGGTTATAAAAATAGATTTTGTTTTTAATTTCATTCATAGTATACTTTATCACTTAAAGCATTTATATCATCATATATAATAAATGAGTGAATAATGATGTGTTTATCCAAAAAAATCATTATCACCCATTACTTCATCAAAAAACATGTCTTTGAATAAAATTAATTATAATACCAAATTTTGGTTTGAAATATTCAATAACATAACTTCACTATGATTAATTATATGAAATAATACAAGGGAAAATTATTATTGTGTCTATTATTCATATAAATCACTCTATATCATCATATGTGTATATCTAACCCTCCTCATCACATTTAATAAAACCTGTTTCATTTAATTATTATGTATATATAAGGCCACGGCCTTAAACCTTACTTAATATTAAATTAAATGAATAATAATCATTGAGGATCTTTTCAGGTTTATAGTTTTAGAGAATTAGGACATAACTATTACATCTCAAAAGATTACAAATTAGACACTTCTACTAAGTTTCCATAGAATAAAAACTCTTAAAAAAACATGTCTACTTTCGTGTTTTATATAGAATTACTTTCCCTTGATCCCATCCTTGACCCTATTCCACATTAAGTCCTGTGAAAAAAATTTCAAAAAAACTTGGGGTGAGCATAAAAAGCTCAGTAAGGGATACACAAAGAATGAAAACTTTTAGTTTATCAAAACAACAAGTAAACCATGTATACTTTATCAAAGTAATACATTTCACCTTTATGAATTATTTGTAAAGACCCGTAAAATTCAAGGGAAATTTTTTCTTAATTTTCTTTGGAATTTTACAAGAGCGCGGTTTCTGACGGCACCTGATTCCGAGGCCCGGTGTGCCCGGAATCAATTTCCAAAGTTTGGCTCGGGTACGTTCAGTGAATGAACGAGCCGGAATTCCTAACTTTTGATCCGGTGCTCGGAATTGAAATCCGAGGGCACCGATGAACTCGCAGCGCCCATATTCGCTTAAGGAGACCTTTTCCAAAGTTGCGTTTATTGCGGGACGAAAGTTAATTTTTGGGAGAATTATAAAAAGTTGAATAAAAATGTGGAACACTTTTTATTTTATTTTTATGTTAGTTAACTTCTCCCAAAGGGAGTTAAAGGTGGGACCGACATCCACTTAACCTCCATTGGGAGGATTAAGTGTGGTGGGGCCCACACGAAACCCAACTTTTCAACTTCTCTCAAAACTCCCTTTAACCCCACTTTAAATGTTTTGACAACTTAGCTTATTAATTAGGTTGAGTTGTTTAAACTTTTTCTAACCTTTGAAATTCAAAAAGGATTGGTTGAGTTAATAAAATAAGCTCTTAGCTTATTTTATTTGGATAGAATTGTTTAGCCATCTTGAGAGATTTTTGGTTTCTTCTCCTTCTTCTTCAAACTTTGACGAAGAACGCTCAAGCTTTGACGAAGAACGCTCAAGCTCCGACGAAGAATGTCGCTCCTCTCTTCTTCGTCTTCCGTGTCAACGAAAGGGAACACCGCTTCCTCCTCGGACTTCCTTCGTCGGCATACGAAGATTTGCCAACGACGTACCTCTTCGGACGTACCTGTTCGTCATCGGATTTGACGAACGACTACCGCGACGCCCGACCTCCGCGACGTTATCTTCCGCAGGTCATTGACGATCTTCGAACTTGAACCCGAGGTACGGGTTGTTGTTAATTGTTTATTTATTTATTCTTGTTCGTGGTTCTGGAATGACTAACGTGATGATATTTAAATATGTGTTATCATTTAACGTGAGGGGGTCGGAACTCATGAACACGGACGAACCCCCTCCTTTGTTCTTGTTGATTTATCTTGCGGATGAAACAAGATGGCGTGGTGCCGTCGCACCACGCGGATATTCGCACACTTATATTGCGTGGCGCTGTCGCGCCGCGCCGTGTAAGGATCATCAAGAACGTGACGCCGTCGCGCCGCGTCGAAGGGAATCAGAGGCGCGTCGGAGGGGCGCGGTGCCATCGCACCGCGCCGGACGATGAACACCGCGGCCGGTTCCGGGCCGCGGCGGAACGAGAAGACCGGTGGCCGGGCCGCCGGTGTCGGAAGCCGGAAAAGGGGACCAGTTTGCCGGTCCCCTTGGAGAAAAACTGGCCGGCCAGGTGGCTGGCCGGAAGGTCAAAGGCCGGGGGAATTTAATTCCCCCGGCTAGCGCTCAAAAGCCCCCCCCCCCATTTAATTGGGGGGGGGGGGGGCGGTTTCCTTGAGGGGGGGCAGGTGGCCCCCCGGTTCTTTTCAAAGCAGGCCCCCCACGAGGGGGGGGGGGGGGGGCGGTTTCCAAAGGCGCGGCTAAAAGCCGCGCCGCCAATTCGATGAAGCGGGGGCTTAGCCCCCGCGCGTGGCACCAGCGGCGCCAGGCCGCGCCGCCGTGCCGGGGCGGGTCGGACCAGGGTCGGGTCGACCCAGGGGGGGTCGGGCCGGGTTGGCCCGGACCCGGACCCCCCGTTTTCGAGACGGATTCGGTCTTTTGGCCATAACATGAGCCACGGACCTCCGATTGACGAACCGTCTGCGGAAACACGATCCTTGGATAGAGACGGTCGTTTCGGTATATCGCACTCAAAGTTTCGGAATACTTTGAGTTCAGCCGGGTTGGTTCGTTCACGAAACCAACCGGGCCTTCGGAGCGGAAACGCTCATATCTTGAGCTACGGACGTCCGATTGACGTGCCGTCAGCTTTGTTTTGTTCCTCTTAGTGAGTCGGATCTTTTGGAATACTCCGCCCAAGGTTTGGATGCAGGTGGAGTACGGTCGGGTTGGTTTTGCCCTAAAAACCAACTGGGCCCCAGGGACGAAAATGCCAATAACTCTCAGACCGGGCGTCCGATCGACGCGCCGTCTGTTGCGTTGAGTTCCTGTTGACGATACGGAACTTTTGGATACATCAACTCTGGACTTTGTGACAGTTTATGTATCAGCCTCTCGGCTCGTGGAGCGGATCCTCCTGTACGAGCTTGCTGTGTGCGGGAACCCTAGTGCTGGCTGCGACTGTGACTCCTACTACTACTGCTACTACTACTGCTACTACTACTTTTACTGCTACTACTGCTACTGTGACTGCGACGACGACAGTACAGAGATCCTGTGTGGATTCGACGACGACGACTACAGCACTCAGCGATCCTACGTGGATCAGTGCTACAGGTCATGTGTGGGCCCGATCCTGTGTGGGTCCGATCCTGTGTGGGTCTTTGCGCTCAGCGGTCCTGTGTGAACCAGCGCCTACAAGTCCTACGTGGGCCTGATCCTGTGTGGGTCTTTTGCGGGGGTTAGTTACCTATCGATCCTTCGTGGGTCCGACGACTTAGATGGATCAGAGATCATCTTTATCGTCTTTTGAAGAAGTATACCTGTGTGAGCTGAATCCTGTTGCTTTCCTGTGTGGATTGTGTTGTCCTATCCTGTGTGGATTTCGTTTTGCTTTCCTGTGTGGAATAAATTTACTTTCCTATGTGGACTGAGTTGTACTTAGGCTCGGAGGTTGGAGCGTATTTGAAATTGATGACTTAGGTATATGTATGGGCATATACCTAAGCAGTGTCAGTTGTTACTTGTGTTTGTATCTTCCTTTGTGGATTATCCTTTGTGGATTTTGTGAGACCTTCGGGGGTCTCGGGGTCCCTACTGAGTAGCTTATACTCACCCCTGCACGGGCTATGCCCGCACTACGTTGTGTTGGTTGCAGACGATGGACAGCGTTGACCTTGGCTGAGGCTTGCAGAGCAGGACGGTACCTGGAGGTGGACCACTGGGCGGGACGTGCTCGGAGTGGACGGCGGGACCCAAGGAGCAGTGGAGCTATCTGTACCCACCCTTCAGGTGGGATTTCCAGTGGACAGGTCGGTGTTGCAGCTTTTACTTTACAGTTGATGTTTTCCCTTTCGAGTTGTACTTTACTTTCAGTTTGGGTTTGTATACTGGCCCTTTTACTTTTCTGCACTTTCAGTTGTACTCTGTTTTTACTTAGTGTTTACTTCCGCTTGCTTACTCTGTGGTGTTTGTTTACTTTACAAAGGCAATGCCTTCCCTTTTTACCGGGATTTACGCCTTGGTGCTAGTCGCCAGCCCCTGGCCTATGGAAGGCGGGCTTGGGGTAGTCATGGCACGGGCCCCGAGGGCAGGTCGTGACAAATTGGTATCAGAGGAGTTCGGTTCTACGGCGAACTCTGATCTTTTCTATGTGAATCAATAATGTTTAGCGTATTGAGTGTGGTTATCAGTCCATGGAGTCCAGTGTTGGTGCGGCGGCCGACGTATCCGTACACCAGGACCCTGACTTCTGATTTCCGACTTAACGCACGGAAACATTGATTGCGTGTGTGTTTCAAAGTTCTCTTTGTGATTACTTATACAGCTCACCAGGTATACTGTTCTGACCGTGGCGCACCTGTTTCCTTTTCAGGATGGCCCCACGACGGCAGCCAGCTAGGGTTCCGAGAGTCGAGTGTGACGACAGCCCACCGAGCGACGAGGCTTCGGTGCAGGGCCCTTTGTCAGCAGTGGCACCGGCGGTAGCTCTACCCGTCGAGCCCCCGATGCTTCCAGCACCAGCCGCTGACGATGCACGTCGCCTCAGCGCACTGCATGAGTTTCAGCGCCAGCGACCACCCAGGTTTCGCGGGGATACGGATCCCCAGATAGCCGAGGACTGGCTGGAGGCAGTGGTACGTGTGTTTAGGCTAGTGAGGACACCAGCAGACCTCATGGTGATCCTCGCTGCGTGCCTACTACATGCAGCAGCAGGACGATGGTGGAGCTTGATGCTCCAGGTGCACGATGAGGCATCTCTACTTTGGACGGACTTTGAGAGCCTCTTCCGCTCGGAGTTCGTCCCAGCCACCCTTCGTGCGGTGCGTATCCAGGAGCTTCTTCAGCTGCGGCAGGGCAGCATGACGGTCGCTCAGTACTCGGTGAGATTTACTGATCTCTCGCGCTACTCGACCGACATGGTACGGGACCCATTCTTCCGGGCCCGGACCTTCGAGCAGGGTTTGAGACACGAGATCAGGGAATCGTTGATCTCCCTCAGCATACCGACTCAGACAGGAGTACTGGAGCGGGTCCTTCTGATCGAGAGCTTCCTTGCTGAGTCTACACCAGCTCAGCGACCCACTGCAGGGCGGCACGTGGCAGAGTCATCTGCAGCAGGCAGTTGATGGATGACTCAGGGTTCCAGACAGACCAGACCTTCGGGCAGACGACCTCAGGGCACTGGCTCAGCAGTGCGGAGCACACAGCGAGGAGCCAGTCTTTCGAGAGGCAGACAGTGCTACTCGGGCGGCGGGCAGGGCCACATGGCTCGTGACTGCCCGACCCGCCGTGCCGAGGAGCAGCAGACAGTTGAGAGACCACCGAGGCAGAGGCAGAGGGTCGACCGTGGCGGTCCGCAGGGAGGAGGCGGACGAGGCAGAGGAGCTGGACGAGCAGCCGGTGGTGGGCGACGCTTTGAGGCTCTGCCACCACCACCACCAGGAGGTCCACCCCGACCAAAGGGAGCTGGCGGGCAGAGACAGGCACAGCTCCAGGCAGCAGAGGCCTACGACCACGGAGCACCCGAGATGATTCGAGGTACTATCTGTGTCTATTCCACCCTTGCTGCAGTACTTATAGACACAGGAGCGTGTCACTCTTTCATAGCCGCTGCCCTTGTTCGGTGCTCGGAGATTTCGACAGAGCCGTTGGCTCGATCCTTACGGCTAGAGACTCCTACGGGAGCAGACTCGACGATTACGCACTGGTGCCGGCAGTGTGAGCTTACTCTAGGAGGAGAGAGCTTCGGCTGGGATCTTCTTGTAGCAGCGTCGAGGCCTTACAACGTCATCTTGGACATAGATTGGCTATCTAAGTTCCATGCACAGATTGACTGTTTTAGGCGCAAGGTGCGATGTGTACGCACCAACGGGAGCAGGTTCACCTTCACCGGCGAGAAGGGAGCCTTTGCAGCACAGGATGGACTTCCGTGGAGGAGAGGACAGCCCATCACTCATCAGTTGACTAGCGCACCTATCTTGAGGTTGCCCGAGGAGGGAGTAGGGTACGTAGTTTACTGCGATGCATCAGGGACCGGACTCGGATGTGTTCTGATGCAGGATCGGGCAGTGATCGCCTATGGATCGCGTCAGTTGAGGCCGCATGAGCAGAATTACGCTACCCATGACCTGGAGTTAGCTGCAGTGGTCTTCGCTTTGAAGACATGGCGACACTATCTGATGGGCGAGCGCTTTACAGTCTTTTCCGATCATCAGAGTCTCAGGTTTATCTTCTCACAGAAGGACCTGAACCTAAGACAGCGGCGATGGCTCGAGTTCCTCCAGGACTATGACATTGAGATAGTCTATACTCCTGGGAAGGGGAACGTAGTAGCTGATTCCCTCAGTAGGAGGACGGGCATTCAGCTACTTGAGGAGGCGACATAGCAGCTAGCCTCTTTGCAGATATCCTTCGTGGATAGAGATGGAGCAGCCTTCCTTCAGTCTCTCACAGTCACTCCTCCACTACTGCAGCGATTCAGGGAGGCACAGCGTGGGGACGCTGACTGTGAGGCACGACGTGCACAGATATCCTCAGGACAGGCACCTGATGGTTTCTCCCTTGGAGCAGAGCACGACATCCTTTTCAGAGGACGTACCATGGTACCAGTCACTTTGCGAGGGGAAGTACTAAGAGAGTTTCACACTTCTCCTTTGGCGGTACATCCTGGAGTGGCGAAGATGTACCAGGACCTCAGACGACAGCACTGGTGGCCAGGCATGAAGAAGGCAGTAGGAGAGTTCATTTCTCGATGCCTCACCTGCCAGCAGGTGAAGGCAGAGCATCAGGTACCAGTGGGCTTGGTACAGCCATTGGAGGTTCCGGAGTGGAAGTGGGATGGCATATATATGGACTTCGTGACTGGACTTCCACGCACTTCCAGAGGTCACGACTCCATATGGGTGATTGTTGACCGACTCACCAAGTCGGCACACTTCTTACCCATTAGAGAGAAGGGCTCAGTGGAGAGCTTGGGACGTCTCTACGTTCAGGAGATTGTGCGGATCCACGGTGTGCCATCATCTATCGTCTCCGATCGAGATGCTCTCTTTACTTCCCCGCATTGGAAGGGGTTGCAGGAGGCGTTCGGGACGCAGCTACGTCTGAGCATAGCCTTTCACCCTCAGACGGATGGTCAGACGGAGAGGACCATTCAGACTCTCGAGGAAATGCTCCGCGCATGTGTCCTCGACTTTGGTCGTAGCTGGGAGGACCACCTACCCTTGGTGGAGTTTGCGTACAACAACAGCTACCACTCCACCATCGGGATGGCACCGTATGAGGCGTTGTACGGCCGACCTTGTAGATCTCCTTTGTGATGGACAAACCCTGGGGAGTCAGCACTGGTGGGACAGGAGATGGTTCCGGCCACGACAGAGAAGGTCCAGGTCATCCAGGAGTGGATGAGGACAGCTCAGAGTCGGCAAGAGTCATATGCTGACAGGAGGCGGAGGCCACTAGAGTTCGAGGATGGTGACCACGTCTTCTTGCGGGTCTCACCTCGACGTGGTATTCGGAGATTTGGCCGAGGCGGCAAGTTATCTCCGCGCTTCATCGGACCCTTCCAGGTCCTCAGCAGGATTGGCGAGGTGGCTTATCGCCTGGCTCTGCCACCTCAGTTGCACCGGTTGCACGACGTCTTCCACGTATCTCAGCTGAGGAGATACGTGCACGACCCGACACACATCATTCACCATGGGGAGCTTGACGTTGACGATGGGGCGACTTTTACGGAGGTCCCGGTGGAGATAGAGGATCGACAGGAGCGGGTCCTATGTGGGCGATCGATTCCTCTTGTGCGCATCAGATGGAAGCACGGGAATCTCCAAGAGAGCACATGGGAGCAGGAGGCTCAGATGCATGCTCAGTACCCTCATTTGTTTCCCTAGTTTTTTATGTATCTTTACGGGGACGTAAAGCCCTGAGGTGGGAGTAATGTAAAGACCCGTAAAATTCAAGGAAAATTTTTTCTTAATTTTCTTTGGAATTTTACAAGAGCGCGGTTTCTTGACGGCACCTGATTCCGAGGCCGGGTGTGCCCGGAATCAATTTCCGAAGTTTGGCTCGGGTACGTTCAGTGAACGAACGAGCGGGAATTCCTAACTTTTGATCCGGTGCTCGGAATTGAAATCTGAGGGCACCGATGAACTCGCAGCGCCGATATTCGCTTAAGGAGACCTTTTCCGAAGTTGCGTTTATTGCGGGACGAAAGTTAATTTTTGGGAGAATTATAAAAATTTGAATAAAAATGTGGAACACTTTTTATTTTGTTTTTATGTTAGTTAACTTCTCCCAAAGGGAGTTAAAGGTGGGACCCACATCCACTTAACCTCCATTGGAAGGATTAAGTGTGGTGGGGCCCACACGAAACCCAACTTTTCAACTTCTCTCAAAACTCCCTTTAACCCCACTTTAAATGTTTTGACAACTTAGCTTATTAATTAGGTTGGGTTGTTTAAACTTTTTCAAACCATTGAAATTCAAAAAGGTTTGGTTGAGTTAATAAAATAAGCTCTTAGATTATTTTATTTGGTTAGAATTGTTTAGCCATCTTGAGAGCTTTTTGGGTTCTTCTCCTTCTTCTTCAAACTTTGACGAAGAACGCTCAAGCTTTGACGAAGAACGCTCAAGCTCCGACGAAGAACGCCGCTCCTCTCTTCTTCGTCTTCCGTGTCAAAGAAAGGGAACGTCGCTTCCTCCTCGGACTTCCTTCGTCGGCATACGAAGATTCACCAACGACGTACCTCTTCGGACGTACCTCTTCGTCATCGGATTTGACGAATGACTACCACGACGCCCGACCTCTGCGACGTTATCTTCCGCAGGTAGTTGACGATCTTCAAACTTGAACCCAAGGTAGGGGTTGTTGTTAATTATTTATTTATTTATTCTTGTTCGTGGTTCTGGCATGAATAACGTGAGGATATTTAAATATGTGTTATCATTTAACATGTGGTGGCTGGACCGCATGAACACGGCCGAACCCCCTCCTTTGTTCTTGTTGATTTAACTTGCGGATGAAACAAGATGGCGTGGTGCCGTCGCACCACGCGGATATTCGCACACTTATATTGTGCGGCACTGTCACGCCGCGCCGTGGAAGGATCATCAAGAACGCGATGCCGTCGCGCTGCATCGAAGGGAATCAAAGGCACGGCGGAGGGGCGCGGTGCCGTCGCACCACGCCGGACGACGAACACCGTGGCCGGTTCCGGGCCACGGCGGAACGAGAAGACCGGCGGCCGGGCCGCCGGCGTCGGAAGCCGGAAAAGGGGACCGGTTTGCCGGTCCCCTTGGAGAAAAACCAGTGGTCCAGGTGGCCGGTCGGAAGGTCAAAGGCCGAGGGAATTTAATTCCCCCGGCCAGCGCTCAAAAGCCCCCCCCCCCATTTAATTGGGGGGGCGGTTTCCTTGAGGGGGGGCAGGCGGCCCCCCGGTTCTTTTCTAAGCATGCCCCCCACGAGGGGGGGGGCGGTTTCCAAAGGCGCGGCTAAAAGCCGCGCCGCCAATCCGATGAAGCGGGGGATTAGCCCCCCGCGCGTGGCACCAGCGATGCCAGGCAGCGCCGCCGCGGCGGGCCGGGTCGGGTCGACCCGGTTCGGGCCGACCCAGGGGGGTCGGGCGGGGTCGGCCCGGACCCGGACCCCCCGTTTTCGAGACGGATTCGGTCTTTTGGACATAACTTGAGCCACGGAACTCTGATTGACAAACCGTCTACGGAAACGTGATCCTTGGATCGAGACGGTCATTTCGGTATATCGCACTCAATGTTTCGGAATACTTTGAGTTCGGCCGGGTTGGTTCGTTCACGAAACCAACCGGGCCTTCGGAGCGGAAACGCTCATATCTTGAGCTACGGACGTCAGATTGACGTGTCGTCAGCTTTGTTGTGTTCCTCTTAGTGAGTCGGATCTTTTGGCATACTCCGCCCGAGGTTTGGACGCAGGTGGAGTACGGTCGGGTTGGTTTTGCCCTAAAAACCAACCGGGCCCCGGGGACGAAAATGCCAATAACTCTCAGACCGGGCGTCCGATCGACGCGCCGTCTGTTGCGTTGAGTTGCTGTTGACGATACGGAACTTTTGGATACATCAACTCTGGACTTTGTGACAGTTGATGTATCAGCCTCTCGGCTCGTGGAGCGGATCCTCCTGTACGAGCTTGCAGTGTGCGGGAACCCTAGTGCTGGCTGCGACTGTGACTGCTACTACTACTGCTACTACTACTACTACTACTGCTACTGTGACTCCGACGACGAAAGTACAGAGATCCTGTATGGATTCGACGACGACGACTACAGCACTCAGCGATCCTACGTGGATCAGTGCTACAGGTCCTGTGTGGGCCCGATCCTGTGTGGGTCTTTGCGCTCAGCGGTCCTGTGTGAACCAGCGCCTACAGGTCCAACGTGGGCCCAATCCTCTGTGGGTCTTTTGCGGGGGTTAGTTACCTATCGATCCTTCGTGGGTCCGATGACTTAGATGGATCAGAGATCATCTTTATCGTCTTTTGAAGAAGTATACCTGTGTGAGCTGAATCCTGTTGCTTTCCTTTGTGGATTGTGTTGTGCTATCCTGTGTGGATTTCGTTTTGCTTTCCTATGTGGAATACGTTTACTTTCCTGTGTGGACTGAGTTGTAATTGGGCTCGGACGTTGGAGCGTATTTGAAATTGATGACTTAGGTATATGTATGGGCATATACCTAAGCAGTGTCAGTTGTTACTTGTGTGGTTGTATCTTCCTTTGTGGATTATCCTTTGTGGATTTTGTGAGACCTTCGGGGGTCTCGGGGTCCCTACTGAGTAGCTTATACTCACCCCTGCACGGGCTATGCCCGCACTACGTTGTGTTGGTTGCAGACGACGGACAGCATTGACCTTGGCTGAGGCTTGCAGAGCAGGACAGTACCTGGAGGTGGACCACTGGGCGGGACGTGCTCGGAGCGGACGACGGGACCCAAGGAGTAGCGGAGCTATCTGTACCCACCCATCAGGTGGGATTTCTAGTGGACAGCTCGGTGTTGCAGCTTTTACTTTACAGTTGTTGTTTTCCCTTTCGAGTTGTACTTTACTTTCAGTTTGGGTTTGTATACTGGCCCTTTTACTTTTCCGCACTTTCAGTTGTACTCTGTTTTTACATAGTGTTTACTTCCTCTTGCTTACTCTGTGGTGTTTGTTTACTTTACAAAGGTAATGCCTTCCCTTTTTAACGGGATTTACGCCTTGGTGCTAGTCGCCAGCCCCTGGCCTATGGAAGGCGGGCTTGGGGTAGTCATGGCACGGGCCTCGAGGACGGGTCGTGACAAATTGGTATCAGAGGAGTTCGGTTCTACCGCGAACTCTGATCTTTTCTATGTGAAGCAATAATGTTTAGCGTATTGAGTGTGGTTATCAGTCCATGGAGTCCAGTGTTGGTGCGGCGGCCGACGTATCCGTACACCAGGACCCTGACTTCTGATTTCCGACTTAATGCATGAAAACATTGATTGCGTGTGTGTTTCAAAGTTTTCTTTGTGATTACTTATATCAGCTCACCAGGTATGCTGTTCTGACCGTGGAGCACCTGTTTCCTTTTCAGGATGGCCCCACGACGGCAGCCAGCTAGGGTTCCGAGAGTCGAGTGTGACGACAGCCCACCAAGCGACGAGGCTTCGGTGCAGGGCCCTTTGTCAGCAGTGGCACCGACGGTAGCTCTACCCGCCGAACCCCCAATGCTTCCAGCACCAGCCGCTAACGATGCACGTCGCCTCAGCGCACTGCATGCGTTTCAGCGCCAGCGACCACCCAGGTTTCGCGGGGATACGGATCCCCAGGCATCCGAGGACTGGCTGGAGGCAGTGGTACGTGTGTTTAGGCTAGTGAGGACACCAGTAGACCTCATGGTGATCCTCGCTGCGAGCCTACTACATGCAGCAGCAGGATGATGGTGGAGATTTATGCTCCAGGTGCACAATGAGGCATCTCTACTTTAGACGTACTTTGAGAGCCTCTTCCGCTCGGAGTTCGTCCCAGCCACCCTTCGTGCGGTGCGTATCTAGGAGCTTCTTCAGCTGCGGCAGGGCAGCATGACGGTCACTCAATACTCGGCGAGATTTACTGATCTCTCGCGCTACTCGACCAACATGGTACGGGACCCATTCTTCCGGGCCCGGACCTTCGAGCAGGGTTTAAGACACGATATCAGGGCATCGTTGATCTCCCTCAGCATACCGACTCAGACAGGAGTACTGGAGCGGGCCCTTCTGATCGAGAGCTTCCTTGCTGAGTCTACACCAGCGCAGCGACCCACCGCAGGGCGGCACGTGGCAGAGTCATCTGCAGCAAGCAGTCGACGGATGACTCAGGGGTCCAGACAGACCAGACCTTCGGGCAGACGACCTCAGGGCACTGGCTCAGCAGTGCGGAACACACAGCGAGGAGCCAGTCTTTCGAGAGGCAGACAGTGCTACTCGGGCGGCGGGCAGGGCCACATGGCTCGTGACTGCCCGACCCGCCATGCCGAGGAGCAGCAGATAGTTGAGGGACCACCGAGGTAGAGGCAGAGGGTTGACCGTGGCGGTCCGCAGGGAGGATGCGGACGAGGCAGAGGAGCTGGACGAGCAGCCGGTGGTGGGCGACGCTTTGAGGCTCTTACACCACCACCACCAGGAGGTCCACCCCGACCACAGGGAGCTGGCGGGCAGAGACAGGCACAGCTCCAGGCAGCAGAGGCCTACGACCACGGCGCACCCGAGATGATTCGAGGTACTATCTGTGTCTATTCCACCCTTGCTGCAGTACTTATAGACACAGGAGAGAGTCACTCTTTCATAGCCGCTGCCCCTGTTCGGAGCTCGGAGATTCCGACAGAGCCGTTGGCTCGATCTTTACGGCTAGAGACTCCTACGGGAGCAGACTCGACGATTACGCACTGGTGCCGGCAGTGTGAGCTTAATCTAGGAGGCGAGAGCTTCGGCTGGGATCTTCTTGTAGCAGCGTCGAGGCCTTACGACGTCATCTTGGGCATGGATTGGCTATCTACGGTCCATGCACAGATTTACTGTTTTAGGCGCAAGGTGCGATGTGTATACACCGACGGGAGCAGGTTCACCTTCACCGGCGAGAAGGGAGCCTTTGCAGCACAGGATGGACTTCTGCGGAGGAGAGGACAGCCCATCACTCATTAGTTGACTAGCGCACCTATCTTGAGGTTGCCCGAGGAGGGAGTAGGGTACGTAGTTTACTGCGATGCATCAGGGACCGGACTCGGATGTGTTCTGATGCAGGAGCGGGCAGTGATCGCCTATGGATCATGTCAGTTGAGGACGCATGAGCAGAATTACGCTACCCATGACCTGGAGTTAGCAGCAGTGGTCTTCGCTCTGAAGACATGGCGACACTATCTGATGGGCGAGCACTTTACAATCTTTTCCGATCATCAGAGTCTCAGGTTTATCTTCTCGCAGAAGGACCTGAACCTAAGACAGCGGCGATGGCTCGAGTTCCTCCAGGACAATGACTTTGAGATAGTCTATACTCTTGGGAAGGGGAACGTAGTAGCCGATGCCCTTAGCAGGAGGACGGGAATTCAGCTACTTCAGGAGGCGACAGAGCAGCTAGCCTCTTTGCAGATATCCTTCGTGGATAGAGATGGAGCAGCCTTCCTTCAGTCTCTCACAGTCACTCCTCCACTACTGCAGTGAGTCAGGGAGGCACAGCGTGGGGACGCTGACTGTGAGGCATGACGTGCACAGATATCCTCGGGACAGGCACCTGATGGTTTCTCCCTTGGAGAAGAGCACGACATCCTTTTCAGATGACGTACCATGGTACCAGTTGCTTTGCGAGAGGAAGTACTGAGAGAGTTTCACACTTCTCCTTTGGCGGTACTTCCTGGAGTGGCGAAGATGTACCAGGACCTCAGACGACAGCACTGGTGGCCAGGCATGAAGAAGGCAGTAGCAGAGTTCGTTTCTCGATGCCTCACCTGCCAGCAGGTGAAGGCAGAGCATCAGGTACCAGCGGGCTTGGTATAACCCTTGGAGGTTCCGGAGTGGAAGTGGGATGGCATATCTATGGACTTCGTGACTGGACTTCCACGCACTTCCAGAGGTCACGACTCCATATGGGTGATTGTTGACCGACTCACCAAGTCGGCACACTTCTTACCCATTAGAGAGAAGGGCTCAGTGGAGAGCTTGGGACGTCTCTACGTTCAGGAGATTGTGCGGCTCCACGGTGTGCCATCATCTATCGTCTCTGATCGAGATGCTCGCTTTACTTCCCGGCATTGGAAGGGGTTGCAGGGGGCGTTCGGGACGCAGCTACGTCTGAGCATATCCTTTCACCCTCAGACGGATGGTCAGACGGAGAGGACCATTCAGACTCTCGAGGACATGCTCCGCGCATGTGTCCTCGACTTTGGTCATAGCTGGGAGGACCACCTACCCTTGGTGGAGTTTGCGTACAACAACAGCTACCACTCCACCATTGGGATGACACCGTATGAGGCGTTGTACGGCCGACCTTGTAGATCTCCTTTGTGCTGGACAGACCCTGGGGAGTCAGCACTGGTGGGACCGGAGATGGTTCAGGCCACGATAGAGAAGGTCCAGGTCATCCAGGAGCGGATGAGGACAGCTCAAAGCCGGCAGAAGTCATACACTGACAGGAGGCGGAGGCCACTAGAGTTCGAGGATGGTGACCACGTCTTCTTGCGGGTCTCACCTCGACGTGGTATTCGGAGATTTGTCCGAGGCGGCAAGTTATCTCCGCGCTTCATCGGACCCTTCCAGGTCCTCAGCAGGATTGGCGAGGTGGCTTATCGCCTGGCTCTGCCACCTCAGTTGCACCGGGTGCACGACGTCTTCCACGTATCTCAGCTGAGGACATACGTGCACGACCCGACGCTCATCATTGACCATGGGGAGCTTGACGTTGACGATGGGGCGACTTTTACGGAGGTCTCGGTGGAGATAGAGGATCGACAGCAGTGGGTCCTATGTGGGCGATCTATTCCTCTTGTGCACATCAGATGGCAGCACGAGAATCTCTAGGAGAGCACATGGGAGCAGGAGGCTCAGATGTGTTCTCAGTACCCTCATTTGTTTCCCTAGTTTTTTATGTATATTTACGGGGACGTAAAGCCCTGAGGTGGGAGTAATGTAAAGACCCGTAAAATTTAAGGAAATTTTTTTCTTAATTTTCTTTGGAATTTTACAAGAGTGCGGTTTCTTGACGGCACCTGATTCCGAGGCCCGGTGTGCCCGGAATCAATTTCCGAAGTTTGGCTCGGGTACGTTCAGTGAACGAACGAGCTGGAATTCCTAACTTTTGATCCGGTGCTCGGAATTGAAATCCGAGGGCACCGATGAACTCGCAGCGCCGATATTCGCTTAAGGAGACCTTTTCCGAAGTTGCGTTTATTGCGGGACGAAAGTTAATTTTTGGGAGAATTATAAAAAGTTGAATAAAAATGTGGAACACTTTTTATTTTATTTTTATGTTAGTTAACTTCTCCCAAAGGGAGTTAAAGGTGGCACCCACATCCACTTAACCTCCCATGGGAGGATTAAGTGTAGTGGGGCCCACACGAAACCCAACTTTTCATCTTCTCTCAAAACTCCCTTTAACCCCACTTTAAATGTTTTGACAACTTAGCTTATTAATTAGGTTGAGTTGTTTAAACATTTTCAAACCATTGAAATTCAAAAAGGTTTGGTTGAGTTAATAAAATAAGCTCTTAGCTTATTTTATTTGGTTAGAATTGTTTAGCCATCTTGAGAGCTTTTTGGGTTCTTCTCCTTCTTCTTCAAACTTTGACGAAGAACGCTCAAGCTTTGACGAAGAACGCTCAAGCTCCGACGAAGAACGCCGCTCCTCTCTTCTTCGTCTTCCGTGTCAACGAAAGGGAACGCCTCTTCCTCCTCGGACTTCCTTCGTCGGCATACGAAGATTCACCAACGATGTACCTCTTAGGACGTACCTCTTCGTCATCGGATTTGACGAACGACTACCGCGATGCCCGACCTCCGCGACGTTATCTTCAGCAGGTCGTTGACGATCTTCGAACATGAACCCAAGGTAGGGGTTGTTGTTAATTGTTTATTTATTTATTCTTGTTCGTGGTTCTGGCATGACTAACATGAGGATATTTAAATATGTGTTATCATTTAACGTGAGGGGGCCGGACCGCATGAACACGGCTGAACCCCCTCCTTTGTTCTTGTTGATTTATCTTGCGGATGAAACAAGATGGCGTGGTGCCGTCGCACCACGTGGATATTCGCACACATATATTGCGCGACACTGTCACGCCGCGCCGTGGAAGGATCATCAAGAACGCGACGCCATCACGCCGCGTCGAAGGGAATCAAAGGCGCGGAGGAGGGGCGCGGTACCGTCGCACCGCGCCGGACGACGAACACCGCGGCCGGTTCCGGGCCGCGGCGGAACGAGAAGACCGGTGGCCGGGCTGCCGGCGTCGGAAGCCGGAAAAGGGGACCGGTTTGCGGGTCCACTTGGAGAAAAACCGGCCGGCCAGGTGGCCGGCCAGAAGGTCAAAGGCCGAGGGAATTTAATTCCCACGGCCAGCGCTCAAAAGCCCCCCCCCCATTTAATTGGGGGGCGGTTTCCTTGAGGGGGGGCAGGCGGCCCCCCGGTTCTTTTCAAAGAAGGCCCCCCACGAGGGGGGGGGGGGCGGTTTCCAAAGGCGCGGCTAAAAGCCGCGCCACCAATCTGATGAAGCGGGGGCTTAGCCCCCCGCGCGTGGCACCTGCGGTGCCAGGCAGCGCCACCGCGCCGGGTCGGGGCGGCCCGGACACAGACCCCCCGTTTTCGAGACGGATTCGGTCTTTTGGCCATAACTTGATCCACGGACCTCCGATTGACAAACCGTCTGCGGAAACGCGATCCTTGGATCGAGACGGTCGTTTTGGTATATTGCACTCAAAGTTTCGGAATACTTTGAGTTCGGCCAGGTTGGTTCGTTCACGAAACCAACCGGGCCTTCGGAGCGGAAACACTCATATCTTGAGCTACGGACGTCCGATTGACGTGCCGTCAGCTTTGTTGTGTTCCTCTTAGTGAGTCAGATCTTTTGGCATACTCCGTCCGAGGTTTGGACGCAGGTGGAGTATGGTCAGGTTGGTTTTGCCCTAAAAACCAACCGGGCCCCGGGGACGAAAATTCCAATAACTCTCAGACCGGGCGTCCGATCGACGCGCCGTCTGTTGCGTTGAGTTCCTGTTGACGATACAGAACTTTTGGATACATCAACTCTGGACTTTGTGACAGTTGATGTATCAGCCTCTCGGCTCGTGGAGCGGATCCTCCTGTACGAGCTTGCTGTGTGCCGGAACCCTAGTGCTGGCTGCGACTGTGACTGCTACTACTACTGCTACTACTACTACTACTGCTACTACTACTGCTACTACTGCTACTGTGACTGCGACGACGAAAGTACAGAGATCCTGTGTGGATTCGACGACGACGACTACAACACTCAGCGATCCTACGTGGATCAGTGCTACAGGTCCTGTGTGGGCCCGATCCTGTGTGGGTCTTTGCGCTCAGCGGTCCTGTGTGAACCATCACCTACAGGTCCTACGTGGGCCCGATCCTGTGTGGGTATTTTGCGGGGGTTAGTTACCTATCGATCCTTCGTGGGTCCGACGACTTAGATGGATCAGAGATCATCTTTATCGTCTTTTGAAGAAGTATACCTGTGTGAGCTGAATCCTGTTGCTTTCCTTTGTGGATTGTGTTGTGCTATCCTGTGTGGATTTCGTTTTTCTTTCCTATGTGGAATACGTTTACTTTCCTGTGTGGACTGAGTTGTACTTGGGCTCGGAGGTTGGAGCGTATTTGAAATTGATGACTTAGGTATATGTATGGGCATATACCTAAGCAGTGTCAGTTGTTACTTGTGTTTGTATCTTCCTTTGTGGATTATCCTTTGTGGATTTTGTGAGACCTTCGGGGGTCTCGGGGTCCCTACTGAGTATCTTATACTCACCCTTGCACGGGCTATGCCCGCACAACATTGTGTTGGTTGCAGACGACGGACAGTGTTGACCTTGGCTGAGGCTTGCAGAGCAGGACGGTACCTGGAGGTGGACCACTGGGCGGGACGTGCTCGGAGCGGACGACGGGACCCAAGGAGCAGTGGAGCTATTTGTACCCACCCTTCAGGTGGAATTTCCAGTGTACAGCTCGGTGTTGCAGCTTTTACGTTACAGTTGTTGTTTTCCCTTTCGAGTTGTACTTTACTTTCAGTTTGGGTTTGTATACTGGCCCTTTTACTTTTCCTCACTTTCAGTTGTACTCTGTTTTTACTTAGTGTTTACTTCTGCTTGCTTACTCTGTGGTGTTTGTTTACTTTACAAAGGCAATGCCTTCCCTTTTTACCGGGATTTACGCCTTGGTGCTAGTCACCATCCCCTGGCCTATGGAAGGCGGGCTTGGGGTAGTCATGGCATGGGCCCCGAGGACGGGTCGTGACAGTATTAAAAACTCTTCACTGAATAAAAGTTCATTACTTACCCTTTTGTAACCAAAATATTACCATAAAACCCACATAAAGATCACATAACATATAAAGGTAACTTGGGGAAAAACATACTTAAATAGAATAACCATATGGTCGACTTCCACACATATCACTTAATGGAATAGCCATACGTCCTCCTTCCATACCCAATGCATTGGAGGTTATAACATAACCACCCGTCCTGGTATTCACGGCACCACCCATCATATGATTTATCACATAACCACCTGTCAAATGTCCAAGTACCATTATAAAATCATAAGACATAAGACAAATTTAATGGAAATAAAACATTTCCACACTTTGATCACAATATATCACTTAAATATATTGACATAACAAAATACATTATAAAAAATAATTTTTTTACCAAAATATATAAAAGATTATATGGTATTTATCTCATTTTAAAAACATTATGGCATGTTGAGGAATCCAAAGACCAAATAATACTCACAGCGGCGGAAAAGGTCGTTGTCACTGCGTACGTTAAAAGAAACATTCCTTTTCGTCGTTTAGTAAAACGCTTCAGATAAAAATATTCCTTTTGAATAAAATAAAAAGTAAAAGGGGTTTATACACCGTATAAAAGAAATTTGTGTATAAAACGAAATATGCCTCAATGAATGGAGATTGAGACGAAGTCCCTTACCTCGGGTCCGACTTGACTCGATCATTCTTTAACGTCCTGAATAATAAACATGAGTTAATTTATACTTCCTTAAGAACCTTATTCAAGTTCATTATTACTTTTATATCACTTACTTCCATGTTATAAACATTATTTATTCATTTAAGTTAATAATGTTCGTTTTGTCGATATTTAGTTCTTAAGTCGAAAGTGGACTTCTTACAATTACATGTTGTTCGTGTGGTCAATGGTTCATTATATCCAGAATGATATTCATGATTTTGATGTCATATATATCATATATATCCAGAATATACATTTATTTATAATATTACATAATCATTTAGAGGTAAGAAATGAAATTCACCGTTCATGGAGACGGTAAGCCGTACGTACACATGAACGCTACTTTCATTTCTATGTCATATTAATGAAATTAAAACTAAATGAGAGGTACGTATATTTTAATTCCAGAATTATATTCATCATTTAGATTTAATATAAATAATATATAATAACTATAAATCCATCCTTTATACGTCGCACATATGGCATTAACAAATCAAATCACTTTGAGGGGGCGGTAGTCTGCACTTCCTAAAATGAAGATATCGCGTATACCCATAATGGAAGCCATAAAGGTATACCATAAATGAAAAATACAGAAGATTAAGGAATAAATAAACATATTATATATCATATATAAATATAGTGACATCTTAATGGCCACCTTTGAAGGTGTTGGAAGAATATTGAACAATCATCGTTTCGTGAGGCAGAAATTCGCCATCCACAGAAACAGTATGTTCTTTAACCATTAGATGTAGGTGTGTCTAAGTGTAGCTCGAATAATTCTTATAACAACATCATATTATATTAAATATACTGGAGTTGTTACAAAATAAAATAATAAAAAGAGTTTAGGGGGTTGGAGAAGCAAAATAAAACAAGAGAACACAAGAGAAAACACTACCTTTAAAACGGGTAACTCTTTTTGATTTGAGCTCAAAGGCTTCCTTGGGAAGACTTATTCCCAAAGTGAGGATTAAAGGAGTAATATAGGGATGTGGAGAGACAAAATGGGTAGGGTGTGACCGAGCCAGAGGCTTTGGAAGTGTGGGTATGGAGGTAGAGGTGGGGGTATTTTATAAGAGGAGATGAGGGGCACTCTTGGAAAGTAAAGAAATATTACTTTATTTTAAAATGTGTTTCAGATTTAAAAGGTCCCACATTGATATAATTAGAGGATAAGGTGATAAGTGTTCTAAATATACCTATCCAATAGGTTTTTGACATGTTTAGATCTTAGGTTTTACATTATCGTTTCATTTTATTTAAATCGTTAAATAATGAGGTAATCGCTGCATCATCATGGTGTCATAATTAATTTGATTTATTTAATGTCTAAAAATTATAAAAAAAATATCATGACATAGGAAATCTTTTTAGATTTCAAATTAATATTTATAGTCAAATATCTTACTTTTATAACCCCATTTAGAAATTGTTTTAGTAAAACAACTCATGTTTGTGACATTTTTATTTGAACATTAAATAAAAAGTTTTTAATGTCATTTTCCTACCAAAGTGGCTCCATGGGGACCCCAAGTTGACCCATGGATTTTATTTTTTGGCCATGAAACATCCAATAATGGTAGGACATGTTTCAAGTTCATTTCATATTATTAAAACATTATTTTTACCTTAAACTACACTAATTACCTCTAATCGCTATTAAAAACATAAAAGTTACTATTCATCAAAATATTATTTTAATCCCATTGAACCACATTTTACTTATTAAAGACAACCATTTATGTAGGATTTTTGATATTCAAAACACAGAGGTGGTAAAATTTCATTTAAATGAAAAATCAGTTTTTTTAAGTACCACTTAGTGGTTTCACTATTCATCAAAAATTGAAGTTTTTCAGAAAAATACCAAAACTTCACCCTAAACTATATTTGATATTCAGAATTCAAAAATGAAGTCTATTTTACAAAATTCGAAACATATAAGTTGCATTAATTAATTTAATAATTAATTCCCATTGTCAGAGCAAAGAGCGTGTTTTTATGAAACAATAAGTATCAAAAGATTGACATTAGTTTAAGTCTGATTTCAAAGTGAAATTAATTACAACAACCACTATTGGATTAAATGGTAAAAATATATTCTAATTTCACTTTAAAACCAATTCAAACGATAATCTATTCATATAAATAAATTAGATTAAAAATAGGTTTTGAATTAAAATACAACATTTTTCACTATTCATTAAAAAATGAACTTTATCGGAAAAATACCATAAATTTACACAAAGTAAATTTTGATATCCCGATTCTAAAGAAGAATTTCATTTGGTCTAATAGAATATATAAGAGTTAAAAAACTATATTTATAGACGGTTCTCCATCAAAAGGTGATAAGTCGACCTTTTGTGAATGTTAGAGTATATATGCCTAAAATTGAATTCTTTTCGTATTTTAAGCCTTTATATTTTATTGGATAAATGTAGAAACATTTAAAAAAACATATATAATCATATTTAATTTATTTCTATTTATTCCCGCCAATATAACGGCTACGTGTTAACTACCATTTAAAATAATATTATTTTATTACTAATGTGCAACGTAAGATTTCAAAGATACTCTTTGTTGCGTATCGGGTACGCTATAGAACATAGAAACCCCGTTAAAGTAAAATTAATTTTTAATTCATAAATATTAATAAATATGAAAATGTTTTATTCATTATTTACCTGGGATGTTACATCCTTCCCCCCTTTTGGGAATTGTGTCCACGCAATTTTATTCACATATCAAAATAAGTGGGGGTATTTATCCCTCATATCATTTTCAGATTCCCATGTTGCCTCTTTAACCATATGGTTTTTCCACAAAACCTTTACCTGGTGAATTACCTTATTTCGCAACACTTGCTCTCTTCGGTCAAGAATCTGGACTGGTTGTTCTTCATAAGAGACATTCTCTTCCAACTGAACTACCTTTGGGCTCAAAACATGAGATGGATCTGGCATATACTTTCTCAACATCGAAACATGAAAAACATTGTGTAACTGAGATAAACTCGGAGGTAAATCCACTCTGTATGCAACTGATCCAACTCTCTCCAGAATTTAATATGGTCCAATGAACCTTGGACTCATATTTCCTTTCTAACCAAATCGCACCACACTTTTCCATAGTGAAACTTTGAGAAAAACATGATCACCTACATTGACAGATAGATCCTTCCTCCGGTTATCCGCATAACTCTTCTGCCTGCTCTGATATGTTCTCATATGTTTCTGAATCAACTGAACATTTTCTTCCCTCTCTTCTACCAATTCCGGTCCCATCAGCTTCCTTTCACCCACTTCATCCTAAAAAGCTGGAGTTCGACACTGCTTCCCATATAATGCCTCAAATGGTGCTATCTGTATATTGGAATGAAAACTGTTATTATAAGAAAACTAAACCAAAGAAAGATGTTGGTCCCAACTTCCCTGATAATCCATCGAACAAGCACGTAACATATCCTTTAAAGTCTGAATTTTTCATTCTAACTGCCCTTCTGATTGAGGATGAAAAGTTGTACTAAAATTTAATTCAGTACCCAATGACTTCTGAGGGCCTTTCCAAAAGTTGGAAGTAAACCTGGGATCACGGTTAGATACAATGGAGAGGGGAACTCCATACAACCTGACTATCTCTTTAAGATAAAATCCAGAAAGTTGATCTACAGAGAATGTATCTCTAATAGGAAGGAAATGAGCAGATTTATTCAATCGATCAACAATAACTCAGATTGCATTATTACATCGAGATGTCCTCGGTAATCCCACAGCAAAGTCCATGGATATATTTTCCAATTTCCACTCTGGCACTGGTAATGGCTAAAGCATCCCTTTCGGTAACTTCCGCTCTGCTTTAACCTGCTGACAAGTCAAACACTTCACAGTAAAATCAGCAATATCCCTTTTCATTCCATCCCACCAGTAATACTCCCGCACAACTCTGTACATCTTAGTACTGCCAGGATGAACTGAAAACGGGGAACTATGAGCCTCACATAACAACACATTCTTCAAATTTGAATCACCGGGCACACATAATCTCTTCCCAAACCTCAAAACACAATCATTATCAATGTTAAATTCAGGCAAATTACCCTTCTAAACCAGCTCTACCTTTTTCTGCAACTCACTGTCTTGATTCTGTGCTTGCTTGATTCTGTCTGATAGAGAAGATTTCACTGATACCTGAAACAAAACAGAAGAAAATCCTGCACCAAAAACATCTTTTCCAAAGTTCATCAAATCCTTAACCAAAGAATCACGTTCCAAACGCAACATTGTTAATGAAGCATTACTTTTTAGACTCAAAGTATAAGGCACTTTATTTGCTTTTCCTGGATGGTAATGAATTGTACAATCATAATCCTTGATTAATTCCAGCCATCTCCTCTGTCTCATGTTCAACTCTTTCTGAGTGAATATATACTTTAATCTTTTGTGATCAGTATATATTTTAAACTTTACCCCATACAAATGATGCCTCCAAATTTTTAAATCAAAAACAACAGCAGCTAATTTCAAATCATGTGTAGGGTAATTTACCTCCTGAGTTTTAAACTGACGTGAAGCATATGCAATTACCTGATCATTCTGCATAAGGACACAACCAAGTCCTTTCAATGAAGCATCACTGTAGATAACAAACTCTCCAATCCTGGAAGGAAGTGCCAAGACTAGAGCATTCACCAATCTTCTTTTCAACTCCTAAAAAAAATCATCACATTCTTTTGTACAGATAAACTTAACACCCTTCCGAGTTAGCTTAGTCGTTGGACTAGATAATCTTGAAAAAATTTCAATAATCCTTCAGTAGTAACCTTCCAAACCAAGAAAACTACGGATCTCGGTTACATTTGTGGGTCTTGGCCATTCTTCAACAACTTTTGTTTTATCAGGATCAACAGTTATGCCATCTTTTGAAACAATGTGACCCAGGAAAGAAATTTGTTGTAACCAAAACTCACACTTGCTGAACTTTCCATACAGTTTATTTTCTATTAAGGTTTTCAATATAACCATTAAATGACTTTCATGCTCCTCTTTACTTTTAGAAAACACCAAAATATCATCAATGAAAAAAACCACAAACTTATCCAAGAACTCATGGAAAATTCTATTTATATGGTCCATGAATACAGCAGGTGCATTGGTTTACCCAAAAGGCATAACTAGAAATTCATAATGGCCATATCTAGTATGGAACATAGTCTTCAGAATGTCTGTTTTTTTACTTTCAACTGATGGTACCCCGACCTCATGTCAATCTTAGAAAAATACTGAGTTCCCTGGAGCTGGTCAAACAAATCAACGATATGAGGAAAAGGATACTTGTTCTTAACAGTAATGTTATTTATGGCTCTATAATCAATACAAAGTCTCATTGAGCCATCTTTCTTTTTAACAAACAAGACAGGAGCACCCCATGGTGATGTGCTAGGTCTAATGAAACCTTTATCTAATAACTCTTTCAATTGCTTCTTTAACTCTAAAAATTCGACTTGAGCCATTCGATAAGGGGGTTTTGAAATTGGCTTAGAATCAGGAACTAAGTCAACAGTAAATTCAACTTCCTGATCATGAATAATACCAGGCAACTCGTCAGAAAAAACATCAAGATACTCATTTACCACTGGCACATAATTAATCTGAACAGTTCCTTTATTTTCAACAATATGTTCAAGGTAACATTCATTTCCATATTTTACTAGTTTCTCAACTTCCTGATATGTTATCAAAATCAAGGGTTCATTCTTGTACACAAACGGAAAATCTTTCTAAAAAAACCATTTTAGCTCTACAGTCAATCTTCGCATGATAAACAGAAAGCCAATCCATGCCCAAAATAACATCAAACTCTACTAGATTCAAAACAATAAGTTTTGCTAGTAGATTCTTTCTGCACACAAGGATAGGAAGGTTCTTATAATTCCTTTTTGTCTCAACATTCCCTCTGGGTGTTTTTACCATAAGTTCAGGATTCATATCTTGAGATGGAATTTCCAATTTACTAGAAAACTTCTCAGAAATGAAAGAATGTGTAGACCCTGAATCCAACAACACATTGGCATAATCTGAACAAACAAACAGTGTACCTGATACTACTTCATTCGATGGCCTAACATCTGCTGAAGTAGTTGCAATGGATTTCACCACCCCTTTCTGCTTGTAGTCTGGCTACTTTCCCCCAGTTGATTTCTTCGTTAGACACTCATTTGCATAATGACCCATTTCATTACACTTAAAACATCCTACCGCTGACTTTTCATTTCCTGCTTGATCATCTTCCTTAAGTTATGAGCAATATGACTAGACTTACCACACCAAAATCACTTTCCAGACTTGGATAAACATTCTCCAGGATGCATTTTACCACACTTATCATAGGATGAATATTTTGTTTTCTTACCTCCTTGCTTATTTGATGAATTCTTCCCCTTTTCCTGCCAACTGGACCTCTTATTCTATTGTTTTTCAAAGAACACCTGATCATCAGCAAACTCCATTTCCACCTTCTCCGCACATTGAACAAGTTTTTCATAACTTTTGAACTCACGAGAAGCTAAAGCCCTTCAATAATTTGGCTTTAACCCTGAGTAAAAATGGTTGATTTTACTATCAAGATCTCATATGATGTTTGGAGCATACCTTTCCAATCGAGTGAACTTTGCTTCATAAGAAGCCATTGAGTCATCCTCCTACCTCAATTCTAGGAATTGTTTTTCCATCATAAGACGAACCACCTTAGGAGAATATTTCTCAAGAAATATACCTTTGAATTATTCCCAGTGAAGATCATCAATCTCATCACTATCCCTGATATTTTTCACCATCGACCACCACTGATTAGCTTCACATTCAAAACGGTAAACAACAAGACTAACCTTTTGATGTTCTGAACACCCCATGACATCAAAAATCTTCTCCAACGCTTTAATCCAACCTTCAGCTAGCACAGGGTCAGATGATCCTCTGAATGATGGGGGATGTTGCCTCATGAAATGTTCCACCACTAACATATTCCTTTGTGGTTGATCTGGCTGATCTCGTGCATGGATACCACCACCATTTATAGCCTGAGTCAATTGTGCCATCACTGCAACAAACTGTTCAGTTCCAATTCCGACCATCTCAGGTTGCTGATTTGGAAGGTTGTCTTCCTCCTGATGTCGTCCCAACATAGCTGCTCTGTTTCCTCTGCAGAAAACCATTCTGAACACAGAAATATCTTCCGCAAAGCAACATGGAAATATTTAAATGCTATATCATTTCAATCATACCATAAATTATCTTATAATTTAACACCTTTCTAACTCCTAAAGTTGTCTAAACCAACCTTTGATACCAACTATAAGGCTCCGGCCTTAGACCTTACTTAATATTGAATTAAATTAATAATTCACATTGAGGATCTTTTCAGGTTTAGAGTTTTAGAGAATTAGAAAATAACTATTACATCTAAAAATATTACAAAGTAGACACTTCTACTAAGATTCCATAGAATAAAAACTCTTAAAAAAACATGTCTAGTTCCATGTTTTATATAGCATGAATTTCCCTTGATCCCATCCATGACCCTATTCCACATTAACTCCTGTGAAAAACATTTCAAAAAAAAACTTGGGGTGAGCATAAAGAGCTCAGTAAGGGATACACAAAGAATGAAAACTGTTAGTTTATCAAAACAACCAGAAAACCAGATATAATTTATCAAAGTAATACTTTTCACCTTTATGAAGTAGTAAAAACTCTTCACTGAATAAAATTTCATTAATTACCCTATTGTAACCAAAATATTACCATAAAACCCACATAAAAATCACATAACATATAAAGGTAACTAGGGATATAAACATACTTAAATGTAATGACCATATGGTCGACTTCCACACACATCACTTAATGGAATAGCCATACGGCTGACTTCCATACCCAATGAATTAGAGGTTATAACGTAACCAACCGTCCTTGTATTCACGGCACCACCCATCATATGGTTTCTCACGTAACCACCCTTCAAATGTCCAAGTAGAATTATAAAATCATAAGACATAAAACAAATATAATGGGATGAAAACATTTCCACACTTTGATCACAATATATCACTTAAATATATTGATATAACAAAATCCATTATAAAAAAATCATTTTTGGTACCAAAATATATAAAAGATTTTACGGTATTTATCTCATTTTAAAAACATTACGGCTTGTTGAGGAATCCAAATACCAAATAATACTCACGGCGGCGGAAAAGGTCATTGTCACCGCGTACGTTAAAAGAAACATTCCATTTTGTCATTTAGTAAAATGATTGGTATAAAAATATTCCTTTTGAATAAAATTAAAAGTCAAAGGGGTTTATACACCGTATAAAATAAAGTTGTGTATAAAATGAAATATGCCTCAATGAAAGGAGATTGATACGATGTCCCTTACCTCGGGTCCGACTTGACTCGATCGTTCTTTGACGTCCTGAATAATAAACTTGAGTTAATTTCTACTTACTTAAGAACCTTATCCAAGTTCATTATTACTTTTATATCACTTACTACCATGCTATAAACATTATTTAATTGTTTAAGTTAATAATTTTTGTTTTGTCGATATTTGGTTCTTAAGTCGGAAGTGGACTTCTTACAATTACATGTTGTTCGTGTGGTCAAAGGTTCATTATATCCAGAATGATATTCATTATTTGGATATCATATATATCATATATATACAGAATATACATGTATTTATAATATTACATATTCATTTATAGGTAATAAATGAAATTCACCATTCATGGAGACGGTAAGCCGTACGTACGCATGAACGCTACTTTCATTTCTATGTCATATTAATGGAATTAAAACTAAATGAGAGGTATATATATTTTAATTCCAGATTTATATTCATAATTTATATGTAATATAAATCATATATAATAACTTTAAATCCATCCTTTATACGTTCCACTTATGGAATTAACGAATCAAATCACTTTGAGGGGGCGGTAGTCCGCACTTCCTAAAATGAAGATATTGCGTATACCCATAATGGAATCCATAATGGTATGCCATAAATAAAAAATACAGAAGCTTAAGGAAGACATAAAAATATTATATATCATATATAAATATAGTGACATCTTAATGGCCACCTTTGAATGTGTTGGAAGAATATTGAACAATCATCGTTTCGTGAGGCAGAAATTCTCCATCCACAGAAACAGTATGTTCTTTAACCATTAGATGTAGGTGTGTATAAGTGTAGCTCGAATCCTTCTTATAACAACATCATAGTATATTTAAGATACTGTAGTTGTTACAAAAGAAAATAATAAAAATAGTATAGGGGGTTGGAGAAGAAAAATAAAACAAGAGAACACAAGAGAAAACACTACCTTTAAAACGGGTAACTCTTTTTGATTTGAGCTCAAAGGATTCCTTGGGAAGACTTCTTCCCAAAGTGAGGCTACAAGGAGTAATAGAGTGATGCAGAGAAACAAAATGGTCAGGGTTTGGCCGAGCCAATGGCTTTGGGAAGTGTGGGTAAGGAGGTAGAGGTGGGGGCCTTTTATAAGAGGAGAAGAGGGGCACTCTTGGAAAGTAAAGAAATATTACTTTATTTTAAAATGAGTTTCGTATTTAAAAGGTCCCACATTGATATAATTCGAGGATAAGGTGATAAGGGTTCGAAATATACCCATCCAATAGGTTTTTTATGAGTTCGTGTTTTAGATTTTACATTATATTTTCATTTTATTTAAATCGTTAAATAATGAGGTAATCGCTTCATCATCATGGTGTAATAAATAATTTAATTTATTTAATGACTAAAAACTATATAAAAAATATCATGATGTAGGAAATATTTTTAGAATTAATATTAATATTTATAGAAAAATATATTACTTGTATAACCGCATTTAAAAATTGTTTTAGTAAAACAACTCGTGTTTGTGAGATTTTTATTTTATCATTAAATAAAAAGTTTTTAATGTAATTCTCCTACCAAAGTGGCTCCATGGGGTCCATAAGTTGACCCATGGATTTTCATGGTCGTCCATGACACATCCAATAAGGTTAGGACATGTGTCAAGTTCATTTCTTATTATTAAAACATTATTTTTACCTTAAACTACACTAATTACCTCTAATCGCGATTAAAAACATAAAAGTTACTATTCACCAAAATATTATTTTAATCCCATTGAACCACATTTTACTTCTTAATGAAAACCATGTATGTTGGATTTTTGAAATTAAAAACACAGAGGTGGTAAATTTTCATTTAAACAGAAAATCAGTTTTTTTAAGTGCCACTTAGTGGTTTCACTATTCATCAAAAAATTGATGTTTTTTAGAAAAATACCAAAAATTCACCCTAGGATATATTTGATATTACAAATTCAAAAATGAAGTCTATTTTAAAAAATTCAAAACATATAAGTTTCATTAATTAATTTAATAATTAATTCCCGCTTTCAGAGCAAAAAGTGTGTTTTTATGAAACAATAAGTATCAAAAGATTGACACTAGTTTAAGTCCGATTTCAAAGTGAAAATAATTACAACAACCACTATTGGATTAAATGGTAAAAATATATTCTAATTGCCCTTTAAATCAAATTAAAACGATAATCTAATCATATAAATAAATTAGATTAAAAAGAGCTTTTGAATTAAAATACAACATTTTTCACTATTCATTAAAAAATGAACTTTATTAGAAAAATACCAAAAATTTACACAAAGTAAATTTTGATGTCCCGATTCTAAAGAAGAATTATATTTGGTCCAATAGAATGTATAAGAGTGACCAAAACTATATTTATAGACGGTTCGCCATCAAAATCTGATAAGTCGACTTTTTGTGAATATTAGAGTATATATGCCTAAAATTGAATTCTTTCCATATTTTAAGGCTTTATCTTTTATTGGATAAATGTAGAAACATTTAAAAACATATATAATCATATTTTAGTTATTTATATTCATTCCCGCCAATATAACAGCTACGTGTTAACTACCATTTAAAATAATATTATTTTATTACTAGTGTGCAACGTAAGATTTCAAAGAAACTCTTTGTTTCGTATCGGGTACTCTTGGAACATAGAAACCCCTTTAAAGTAAAATTAATATTCAATTCATAAATATTAATAAATATGAAAATGTTTTATTCATTATTTACCTGGGATGTTACAGTATACTTCATGTGTAATGTAGTACAATATAATCTTTATCTAAAAACCCCATAGTAATTTTTATTTTCATATCGAGGTTTCATGTTATATGTAGTAGTGGAATATTCATTTTTTATGAATATAATTACACTTTTATGTTGTACTCCCTTGTTTATTGTGAAACTATTTATAATGAAAAAATCTATTAAAGATCATTTCATTACACTCACATAAAAAATTATTCAATATAAATTACAATTCCATAATCTTAGTAGATATATTATCATTTTCTAAACATTTTTCATAAAATATATCATAATATAATACATTATAAAAACGAAAAACTATGTTGGGATTCATGGGTAAGATTGATACATAGTCAAAGTAATGATAATTAATTATTAATTCCAAACCAAAATCAACCTAGAATGTTAAATGAAATTGTGTGTAACCTATAATTAAATTAATTTTGTATTTACCTTGAATAAGTGATATTTTATAGTTATTCCCTCTTACGTATGATAAATATTACAAAGAATACAATAAATAATGTCTCTATTATATGATGTATCCATGTGTTGGATTAGATATGTGATTTTAGTGGGTTAGTATGCATTCTACAAATATTTTCTAGTATGTGGTATATTAGTGGATTAAGATAGAGAGAGATCATGTTTGGGAGAGAAATGGATATAAACAATCAAACTTGTATCGCTCATCCCATCAAGTGGGCATTGTCTCTAAAAATTGTGCTTAAAAATCATAATCCATTACATGAATTTACTCTTCAGTCACAACACCTAGGTAAATATTATTTGTTTGTAATTATTCCATAATACGAATGTTATGTCTCCCATGTTTTTTTACATATGAAACATCCACACTCCATGATAGACAATAGTGATAAATAACCCGACAATCTTGTGTTTTGGTAGAGATACTCGGGTAATATCTTCATACTAAAACCAATGAAATGGAAAACCCTATAACATGTTATAATTTTATAAATATTTCTATCATACTATAATGTTTGAACCTATCATACACTATGTTTTTATGTCTTTAGGGAATGACATATCTAGTCTCCTACTTTCACTAAGTCCATATAGACATAGTTTGTTTTCATATTAAATATTATCACACACAATAACATATGAATCCATTTGAAAAAATAATATTATATATCTCCCAAAAAAAATTCAATGGTTATTATGAATATAATCTTATATAACATCATATATAATAATTTTGAAATTCCTCCACAAAACCTCATTTGGATAAACATATAAAATTTTTATAGTTTATCTCTGAGTTAAAATCAATCATCATCTAGTTAACCAAAATTTGTGACCCCTATGCCTTCGTACTATTGAAAAAATATGAATATTCAAATGTATAAATGTAATAAAAAAAGTTATGTGTAGTATATTATCATTTTTACTAAAGATTAAAAGGGGTCCTATATGATTTCCATAAAAAATGTATATTTATACATGTTTCCATTAGTTTTATAATATTTAACAATACATTACCAGATGATCCCTTTTATAAGACAAATGTTAATTTTTGTACATAGGGATTGTAAATATTATGTACACAACTAATATGTTCTCATGTCGATATGTAGAGATCAACTAGTTTGATAATACATTACATTTAAGTTGCCTATATAGACGAGTACATCACATGCCACTCAAATGAATAGATAAATAAATCATATGAAATATTTACTTATAATTTTACAATTACATGGGTTTTATCAATCACGGGCCCTTATTTCATACACATTATATGAAATAAAATAATTGTACATTTCTATAATCAAACTGATGACATGATCAAACACATACCCAACCACCCCTTATTAACAATGCCTCATGTATTGAGTTAAAATGGTATTTATATGAGATTCTAATTCAAGGTATGAATTAATGATCTGGGAGTAGGGACATCAGATATATATGATAGACCCCAATTATAACAAAAACATAGTGTATGAAAGTCCATGAGGTATAAATTATGGGTCATTTTGAAAAACAAATCCCCTTATAGGAATCATTACAATATTTTCTATCATAATAAAAGAAAGACACTACCTCTAACCATAAATTTTTATCAAAACTATAACACATCGTAATGAAAATTTGAATGGGATAAAATAAAGACATACATTGAGAGGTAGTATATCATTTTATTAAATGTTATATATATAATTAAAATTAAAATTAATGATAAAGTATGGTTTTCATTTTTATATTATAATGAATTTCATATGCGTTAACTCTTTTAACAATACTTAATAAAACCATACATACGTACATGTCTAAAAAATAATATATGATACACTAAAAGACCATCCTTATGTTTGATTCTCCTTCATGAGTTTTTTTAATATCAATACATATCTATATAATTTATTAAATATATAAATGTTACCACCTAATAAAACCTTATCATTATATCATTGACTAACTAACAACTATGATGCAATTTATTTTGAATAATGGAGTGACATTTGGAATTATATTACTAATTTTAAACTTCTTTAATATATCCAAAATTATTAAATTAAAATAAGTAATTTTATAAGAGCTATAAATTAATTTTTCTACCTATAACTCTTTCTATGTATATCAATATCAATCTCTGACACATTTTCATAAATTTTTCTACATGAAATAACATTGTAAATATTGTAAATATCTACAATACTTTTGTAACCTAAAATTCATAGTTGAATTTTGGATTTTATGTGACATTCACTTCGAATATTGACTTGTATAATCATTTTTATATTAACATTAATAAATTTTTTATCCAAAATTTTTTTAACTAGCCTCTAATATAATAATTTTTTTTTCAAAATATCATACTAAGATATATAAACATATTTTTGGTATTGAAATAATAGATATTACGACTTGTTGAGATAATTTCAAAATAAAATAATGTATCTATAAAATATATTGTATTTTATGATTTAATATAATATTATTAAAACAAATTTATACTTTAATGTATTACACTGGTGGTTTTGTGAAAAATAGATCTTATTTTAGTAAAAATATTTATAAAATTTTCTATCCTACCTAAACTATTTTTATCATGATATTAATCTCAAAATATATTTTCAAATGTTTTTAATTATATTCCATGTGAAACCACAAAATTAAAATAATAAATTGTGTAAGATAATGGTGGGTCACATTGAGATTTTTTAATATTTTATAGTTAAAATAGTTATGGTTTTTTTCAGTTATTTTTTCATTATGTAGTAGACCAAACTGAGATATATGTGGGTTGAGTTATAATATTATTTTTCAATGAACTATTGCTTTGAAAAATGTTAGGTTAAAATAATTCTAAGAGAGGTTTCATCATAATGTAATCCTGGTAGAATAACAAAAATTATATTTGGATTCAAGGAAGATTATTTTCTTTTAGTATAGGGGGTACTACATCATGATGGTTTTATAATAGGGTGGTTGTACTATTATAAGGACATACGCTATTTTATTTCATCTTTGGTAGTGATACCACAATAATGTGCATCTATAAGAAAGGTAGATTAAGTCTCAATATTAAATGTAATTCCCTCATATGTTTATTACTATATATTAACATTGTGAATTTAAACTTATAACCCTCTTAAATTATTAATGTTTTCCCCACTTTTCATTCCCCTTCCTTTAATTTGATGTGTAGTATTTATATAGGGATATCCACCATGCACCAACCTTGGAAGGTTTCTCTCTTCTTTAATTTCAAGTGGATTCCATCACGGATTGATCCAAAAAATTTCATATCCCCCTCATTTATCATTAATCATTCATCCTCTTCTCTTCTTAGGACTATGGTGGTTAAACCATTGATTAGGTTTTAATATATTTTTTTATGATTTATATATAAATATCATAGATTCCATTCTATTTTGTGATTAAATTTAATAAAAAAATTATTATTTTTTCTAATTGTCTTAGGTTGGTGTTTTTTCAATACATTATTAGAAATGTTATGAAATTCTTATGTTTTAAAAAAATTATTTTATTAATATATATATATGTGTATGATTACTTGAGCTATTTTTGAAAATAAGTTCCATTATTTTCATAGTTCTCATAAAATGATTTTAATGTTTTTCATGAAATAATTTAAAAAACATTCAATTTACGCACACTAATTTTTTGTGAAACATTACCTATTGGTTATTTAGAAAATAATTTAATGTTGATGTGTTTGTTTGAACATATTTTTTCTAAGGAGTAGGATCATCGTTTTATGGAGCGTTATTAAACTGAAGTTGTGTTTTGGTTTTTATTTAATTTTCATGTATATATAAGGATATACTCAAATTAATTACCAAATAATTGTTCAATAAAAATGTTTTTAAAAGAATATAAATAACATTAAACTATTGATTGGTCTACAAAAGTTAGTTTTGGAACATTAACAAATGGTTTTTATTCACAAATGAGATTACCTAGATTATTGATTCCCTTGTTTTTTGTATAAAAAACTATAGTATCAGAAGAATAGTTCAATTTATATATGATTAATTTATGGATTAGAACGGTGTGGTTTTATTAATGAATTTTTTAGTTGAGAAAATATTTATTTCTTATGATTCATAAATATTTCGATGTGATGATAATGTTTTATTTTGTTTTCATACCCTCCACTTTGACAGGTTATAAAAACCTAGGTAGCTATGTGAGAGATATTTGATTGTACTACAATAGTTTGGAATATAATCGTTCTATTTAAAACTAGTTATATGGTAATTTTTTACAATGTTTGGTCCCTAATGTGAAAAGAATGTGTAATTTGTGTATTTATTTCATTGAACACAATATATTCTAGAATATTGTTCCACACAAGTATTTTCTAAGATAGTTTTACCTAAAGAACTATTGATATTTCATTTTTTCCAAGATCTTGTTGATTACACTATATAATGAATTAGAAATATATTTATTGTTATATTCACTATTTTATATGGTTTATATGATAACACGATTTGATTGTGTTTTTCCTATTATTCTTATTTGATGACTTAGTACCATGTTACATGAAATTTATATTTCTTTATGGTTAAGTTTTATTTTTATATGGATTTAAAAAGTTTTATTTCTTCTATTTGTATTATTCTACTTTTGGATGTATGGATATGGTGAGTATAAAAGGTGTAATATGGAATCTATTTTTTCAAATTTTTTAATTTTGTGATTTGAAATTACATACCAGCTAGGAATTCTATTGTATTTTATTTTCATCCATTAGATAAATGGTTATATAATGATATTTTCATTTGAATTATTTATACATGTTTGTGTTATATATATTGAGCATATTTTATATGTAAATATGAGTGGGTTTCTTATTGGTTTTTCAATAATTGAGTTTTTTATAATAATTTCATATTTTGGTGTTTTTAATTTACATATTTCCCATTATAGAATAATGTTAATGTTCACACTGCGTTATTATTATCATTTCTGGGTGAAATCATTCTAATTTGGTTATGTTTTAATACCCTAGAACTAGTTTCTATCCAAGGGTGATTACAAATGTGGTTCATGTCCTGTTTAGTGATAGGGAAGGTGACGGAAGGGGTTGACCTAGGCTGATTAATGAAAAATGTTATTAGTATTCCCTCTTTATATTTGAGTTCACCATGGTAGTATAGAGACTAGGACTATCCAAGCTTGTTTGGCGGGTCATGATTATGTTCCTGATCAGAACCTTTAATGGTAAATATTTTATATCCATAAGTAGTTGTTATTTGATTTTTGAAATTATTTTTCATTTCTAATTATTATATATATTCTTATATTTTATAGCCTTGTTTTTATTTATATTGAGTTATATAAAATACATCGGGGAGTTTTCTGTGTTTAGGGGGTATAAATAATGATTAAACTATATCTATATAATTATATTGTATGATCAGTAAAATCATGATGTTCTTATTTTTAGATGGTATTCTATATTTATAAATACACTTGAATTGTGGGCAAATGGTTTTTCAAACTATATAACAAAAAAATTTAATTGATGTAAATGCATCATAGAATTTTTGTACTCTTTTGGATCCAATATTTATTTTGATAATGAATATAATTTATTTGATATGGATTCAAGGGTGTTTTTATTAAATATTAATGATGTTAAATTGTGTAATACAAGGTTTGTATTATATTAAATTATTTGTTTCATGTTATTATTGAAGTATTTTTGTTAAATAGTGAATTTTTGAATCATTTTTTATTTTAAAATGAGTATTTTGTTTTGAAATGAATTTATTTTTTCATGCCTATGGTGTTTCTAAAAACAATTAGCATCTTATTTAACGGGCTTTTCAATTATCAATGTCAGTGTGAGTGTTTTGAGTTTATTTATGGGGAGTTGGGAATGTAGTTTTTAATACATTTTTAAAATTAATTATATTTTTTATTTTATGGTAGGAAAAAATATTTTGACATTAGAAAAAATTATATTGAATGAAGTGTAGTTTTGAAATTAATTATTTTTGATCAAATGGGTTTGGACCTTTTATTAATGTATTTGTTTTCAAAATTTAATATATTATGATTTTTATCTTGTATTATATTGGGTTTATGTAAATCTATTTCGGAATAAAAATTGTTTGTGTTTATGTTTCATGTTATTTAGAGTATTTAACCCTAAATCTTTGTTGAAAAATCATTTGAAGATTTTCTCTAGAGAATAAACAATGGGTGATTCCTGTTGTCACATGGGGATGGATCTTCAAGTTATAGTCTCTTCCCAGACTATATGTGAAGTTGTGGTTCTAGGAACCTATACAATATTAGGATTATATTATGAGTTATTGAATCAATTATTACATTCTTATTTTAGTTATCAATACACTATTATGGCATTCGAGTGGATAGAGAGGATTGAAAGAGTTTTTAATTCATAGAAAACTAATATATAATCAAGGGTGAATGAATAAATGATATTCTTAAAGGACCTAAACAAGTGTGGTGGACTATATTTTAGTTTTATGACAACATTTTTTTTATAATTATTCAATTAAATTTTCATTTAATGGTATTAAACTTAAAATTTAAATATAAAGGTTAACATTTAGTTCATTACCCTTTATCTGGGAGATAAATCAGTAACAAAGAATATCAATTGATTCAGAGTGTTATTGTTCTTCTCTCTAAATCTAGTCACCCATGATGATCTAAAATATCAATTCCATTAATGTGGACTCCACTCAGACAACAGACTAGTTGTGTTCAAATAGAATCTTGTATCTAGTAAATAAGTCATTATAAGTGTTATCATGGTTGAAGATAATATGTTGATGTTAGATAAATTGAGGCATTGAATTATAATTGAAGGGAGTAAATATCCATACATCTCTACTTATATTACAACAATTAGATATTTCTTTTGGGTTCCAAGTTTGAAATTATTCATATTCAAATCCCCATATTATTAACTAATAGTAAATATCTTTTATATAGATATTTGGGGCATTTCCATTTGTTTTTATTTTTAATTTTTAAAAATGGAATAAGTACATGATATTTTTATATTTGTATGGTAATTTATTTTAGTGATTTGGGTTTGAAAGGTGATTAATATTAGAATATATTGAGGTAATTATTGTTTGATTTATTCTTCGGTATATCCTCATTTATTTATTTCTTATGGTTTTGGTTACTTTTTCCAAATACATGATTTGTTGAATTGTTATGTTTTTTATGTTTTATTAATGATTTTATCCTTGTGATGAGACTATCTTTTAATGAGTTGTTTATCAGAATTATTAGGCACATATATGGGTAACTAGGATGTGTGTTTTAGTATTCCCAACATTTCTTTGGAAATTACCAGATTGGTGCTTTTTCAATATTGTTGGTTTCTTAAGTTTTATCACATATGTGTGTTATATAAGTGAGTACCCTAGGATTCTTTCATTTATTACGTCATGGACCTGGATTGGGGTCATGTAGTTCTTAATGAGACATTTTTTCATTGATCCATCACTCCTATTAGAATTTTGTGTGTTTTGGATGGATTATTTTGACCTTTTTGGTATTATTTTTTGTTAATCTCTTTTATTGGGGTTGAACTAAGTTATTGATATTGTTTTTTACATATAGAGTATTATTGGTTCTATTAGGTATTAAAAAGAGATGTTGTCATATTGATAGTGTTCTATTTATTTGAGTACCTATCATATGTCTTCTTATATCATATGAACTCAAAATGGTTGGGTGATATATTTTGGATCTCAATGATATTAAACATTATACTTAATGGTAATAGATTATTTTATTCATGAATATTATTTAATATTATTTATGAATGTTATATTGATTTTTGAGAAGTTTTTTCATTTCTCTTTTCTGAAAAGACCTCCATATTTTCTCAATGACATTATGATCTTCGATGTTGGGTGAGGATATCATATTTTTTTTATTCTAATTTAGAATATGATTATATAGAAGAATAATGTTTCATAGTTGAAAGAATTATAACACCCCCATGACATGCTTGTATATTATGATTTATAATTCTTAAACTTTTTGAATATTTTAATGTTTTTGAGAGTAAGAGGATTTTTTCGTATTTTTTATTTAAATATTTAGATTTGTTTATAATGATTCATATCGTGATGTAGGTGGGTCACAGTATGATTTGTTTGTATGGTTACAAATATTATTGGACTATAGTCAGTCATGTTGTGTCTTACATAAGTCACACAATGAAACAAGACTAAAATAATCAGTGTTATTCCACCTTTCTATATGGAGATCACTAAGTGAAATTATTGGGAGCTTTTCTTACTACAAAAGTATACCTTTTTATAGTCACACCAAGATAAGGATATATTGTACTATGATTTGACCTATGTAGTGATCTTATGATTTTGTGCCTCTTTGTAGAAGCCATGCCGTTTTGAGATAGGGAATGTCATGTTGTGGCATTCATAAGTATAGATGTTATCTTTTTGAATTTTCTATTCTAACCCTATTATATTTTTTTATTTTACACATATTTGAATTTATATCTCACTCTTTCAATATATATGAGATATTTTTGGATATACTCATGCTTTTATCATTGGATGAGTTCCCACTAATTTATTTTTATGTGTAGTTATTCATGGTCTGACCTGGATTTCTCATCCCCACATGAATTAAATTTATTTCAAATTACTTAAATCTTCTTCGTAATATGTTGTTTGAAACATAGTTTCAAGATTGAACTAATATGGATATTATTATTGTCTTGGGATAATAATGGTTGTTCACTTACATGGTTTTTTTCATCGAATGTGGCTTAAATGTTCTTAATTTATGAATGTATTTTTTAGTTATACCCTTATATGACATGTAATAAAATTAAAGGGTTTTCAAAATAATTATATTATTTAATTATACTTATATAGGATACGAAGAATGGTTTTATAAAATGGAATCAATTATTTTGTTATATTGAATAAAATGATTTTAAGGGTTTTATAGTAATCAGATTCCAAACCTATATATTTATTCATTCCATTTATTTTTTTTAAATTCCTTCAAGGATATTTTAAAATTCCTTTTAATTTGAGGGGTGTTTGACTATTTTTTATATTAAAAATAGTAATATCATGTTTTAATGAGGATAATTCAACTAATGGGATATTTTTTTCAATTTTTATTCATATAATGAGTAGTATATTTATGCCAAAAAGATTTTAACAGTAGAGTTTTAAACATATAAATAATAACATGAAAATGTTTTTTTTATTGAATAGATTTTATAAACTTTAAAAATAAATTTACATGATGTTTGTAACATCCTCGCTAAAATAAATGTACATGATGTTTTAATATTAGAAAACATTTTCTTTAATTTATGGTTTATCACTATTCCTGATGTTTAAGTGATTGGTTTCTAGTAATATGTGTATATGTAATTAAGGATAGGGTGATGAAAGGATTCGTGACCTTTTAGTGGATATAACATAACCACTATAGAAACGGTTAAAGAAAATGACAATTCGGTGGGCTTATAGATGCTATTAATAAAAGAGAAGACCCAACCAGTCATCTAATGGTATTAATAGAAACAATGTTGTTCTACCTTTAAAACCATTCAATTAGTGAAGCCACACTGCATGGGAAAGAAATTAACTTGATGAATTTTAATTACACATGATTTTTATTATAATTTTACATGACAATATAATCATTGTCTCCTATTTTGAACTTGTTGACTCATACCTAGATTCTTCTGCTCTCACATTCTTATCCCCTTGTGTTTTCACCATTGGGGAAATCTGGTGATGATAGAATTGTAATTTATATCTTGTTCTACGCTAAATTCCACTTAATCTATTAGATATGAGAATATATCTATGACAGTTCTATGTTTTTTTAGGAATTTATAATGATGAATTATTATTTCCATTCTAGATTAGGTATGATCCCTTGGTGTATTGGTGATGATTCATCATTTCAATGACATACCCTTGATTGGAGCAAGATCTATCGGGAATAAAGGATATATTTGGGTATGATATCATATATCAACCATTTAGACACCTTATTCTTCTTAAACCACATGTTAAATATGTATTATAATGATTTTTAATGGTTTAAAGATGTTCATTTACAAAAATTAAATATCTATTAATGATTCAATTTGGAATTCAGAATCTACTCTTGAATTGACAACAGATATAGTGAACATGAATTGTCTTATTCTACATATCACCAAACTAGTTCCACTAAAGGACTTCATGAGTTATGTTGTTATATAATGAATTTTTTTATATTGAATATTACAATTTATCCTTTATAAATATCTTCATTTATGAATCGAATGATGAGAAAATTATCTTCGACTTGTGAGCTGGTGTTTCATGGGTTCACAATGTTATTTGGGATTTAATCCATTGATGAATATTAGATTACTTTATCAAAATGATTAAGGTTAGATGTCTATTAACAGTTTAAGGAACTTGTATAAAATTTCAACACAATATTATTCTTTTAATGAAATATCTTGTTTGATCCGGCCTAATTGTTATTTCATATTTGTGCATTGTATCTAGTGAGAACTGTATTTGATTTCGGACTCCATGAGAGTTCTTACGTATCTTGATAGTATTTTTTATTTGATAACATGATATATTATATCATTAATAATTATAATGATTCCATTCGATATTCATCCTTTGTATTATAAGTCCTCTTATGTATATTTACCATGATTTTAGTAGAACCATATTTGGATAATGGAACAACTGGGTCGTCATAGTATGATTATCCCCTGGAGGGGGAGTGCACTTGACATGTGGTGATGAAGACTATGGTCCATAAAAATGGTTGGTTAATGACAATATTCTATCATGTCCCATTATAATGAAATATTTAATTGATGTCTTGGAGATGCTGAGTGACACATTCATTTTTCCTTTCTAGCCTAACATGAATCTTTCTTCCTTATGGTCATAGAGTAAAATGTTTACAGTCATTATTCTATTTCATGATCACTTCTGGAATTCTCCAATTAAACTTCTAGTTTAGTGAAAAAGTAGTTATGGTTGGGTATAATAGTGTCTTAGTTACCAAATAAATGTATTAAATGCGATTATAATGATATCATATAAATTTATTTTTATCATGGAATATATTTGTTATAATTGTTCACACAAGTTAACGGTTTATTATTAGTGTTCTACTTCATTTTATGACAAAAAAATTGAAGGATATTGTTAATGAACATGTAAACATTGTGTATAATGATATAGGTATCAAAAAGGGCCCCATAAAAAATAGATTATTGTGGATGATGGAGCCGGTGTTGGTGCCAATATAGACTCAAGTGGATTTCTACATCAATTTTGTATTATTCTGCTTACACCTTATAAATTATCTTGGCATGAAACTTTGGGATCTATGTTATTTATTTGTATAAAAGGAAAATATTTTTTTAGTAAATTGTGATACTTGGAATTCCTCATTTCATTCTGATTGTTATATATTATTTATAATTCTGTTATATGTCTATGAATAGTGATGGTATAGTCTCCAAAAAGATGGAGTTCATACCTCTTGCTTTTAGTTGGAAGATTTTTATGTATGGGATGGAGTGAATGAATTCATGTGGATCTTCTAATTAGATTCATTAGGTAGGGTGATTTAATTATAATATGGAATCACAGTTGAGATTATTTTATTTTCTTTTCATAAATCAGAGAAATTGTAGAAAATAGATTCATTATAATGGACATGGGTTGGGGAGTTTCCATCTGCCAGACCAACTCATGCCTAATGGTACATTGTGTTATAATGGATGGGATTGATATCAAATTTTTAGGGGATTTTGGATTATTCATGCATAAAAATTAGTTATAAAAGATATCATTCCATATCTATGATTATTGAGTGTTGAATAGTAGTTATTTAGTTTCATGGATTGATTTTCACTTTCTGTTCAAGATAGAGTGTTATTTCTTAATGACAGATATATCTATTTTCACTACTAATTTCATAATTAATTTTTTAAAATTTATCAATGTATTATGTTTTATATGTATATGATTGTGATTAATGAGTAAGTATTGATATACTTGGATAATACTATGATGGATACACATTAAGTTATGGTTAACCTCCTTGAAGATCCTTTCTGTGATCCCGTAAAAAGAAAATGATTTTTCTTAATGAATTATATTGATTAAATTTTACTATGGAATTTTGGAATAATTAAACCTCAGAGATAATTGAATACTCCCATTAGGGATGACGTGTGAGCTCCACAATAGGTTATGTAATGGGATAAACTAGAGCATTATCTCACTCAATATCTTGTTTTTATTCATTGGAACATATCCATTATTGAGTATTTTTTATTGTACCTAGCCATGACAGAGGAATACATAAGAAGATGGTGGAAATGCATATAAATAACAAATATATCAAACTCCATCTATGCAAGGAACCTGAGGACCACATGAGGTTTAGGACAATATAGAAAACATTGAGGGTATATTAAACTTGATTGAGACACTAGAGGATTTATAGATCAAGATAGTGATATTTATGATTCAAGGAAATTCCAGGAGGTGGTGGTGTGTCATGGGACTAATGGTTATACATGGGGGTATTTCTTGGGAGATCATAAAAAATGTATTCATCATTTACTTATTTCATGATATAGTAAAGCTAAATTTTTTCCAAGAAGGAATAATGATTCCTCAAGGATATGTGAATGTATCAGAATAATCCACTCATTTTACTATGATCATTCATTTTGACCCTCCCATAAATGGTAATAAGACACATAACGCTTTGATGTTTTCAAATCATCTTATTTCTAGTATCATATGGTTTGTTTAAAGCATAAATATAATAACATAGAGAGAGCTCTACACAAGGCCTTGATAATTAAAATGGGCATGGATAAAGATCAATGATTTGGTCTTATTCCAAACACAGTACCCAAGTTGGTGGAACTACAACGGCTATGATGAGTTACTTTATTTATTATATAGAGTATGTATATGAAAATGAAACAAGATAGTGATAATGATGTTGAATATTTTATGGAATTTTTATCCTCTGTATGAAGATTTCTATAGTTTTACAAATGTGGGAAGGTTGAAAATTATCACATGTTATTCACAACACCTTAGAGAATGTATTGGAAGTGTGGTGTGATGGGGTATCCCTAGTTTTTTGGAACCAATGTTCCATGGTTGAGTTTCCACAAGGGTTTTGGATTGGAATGATCTACTACCTAGGGATACTTCCTAGCTCCATAGTTGGATGATTATATGATGATGAATTATATGAGATATGTACTTCCAGACAAGGGTTGGGAAGATGATGAAGGTTGAGTATATGTCATTGATTAGAATCTTTTGAATTGTAGTGATAGAAAATATATTATTCAGTGTATTTTCTTTATATCATTACACTATCTAATACATTATTATATATTGGTGGTGCCCATTCCTTTATATCTTAAAATTTTATTATTATACTTGCCTAACATGTCATGTTACCCTCTAAGATATTGTCCATTGAAAACCATTAGAAAAAATGTATATTATTTTAAATGATTCTTGATGTTTTCTATAGTTATTTATAGTAATGAAAATATTTGGTACTTTATAATTAATCAAATTCTGTGTTTCAATGTTATTCTTGGAATGGTCTGGTTGACTGGCTTCTTATTCCAAAATGATTGTTATCAGATATAAATTCTCTTTACATCTCCCAAGGGAGAGATGTTTGTGATAATTGGAGGTTGAGAGTTGTGACTAGGATGCATGGGTCCAAGAATGAGCTAGCTTGTAATGATTACATTGAATAATGCATGATATTATATTTTAGTAGAATCGGTTTTACCCCTCTCATATGTTCTTCTAGTTGTAGGTCTCTAATAAGAGTACTTCCCAAATAACATTATATTAGCTCCCATATTAGAATATTTGAGTTTGAGATCGATCTATGGTCAAGTCTATAAGCCATTTTTGTAGAATCATATCATATAGAGTTGACCAAGATTAATGTTTATCTCATGATTTAGATCAGAAAGGTTTTATCATATAGAGTACATCACCATGGGGAGAACCTAATTTGTTTAACAATAAATAATAGAATATTATTTTTCTCTATAGATATTACCATAAGCCAGATCAAGTGACCATAATGAATAATGAAATTTTTCATTAGATCGATGATATCAATAAACATTACAGTTGTTTATGGTGTTTTAAGGTATTAATTTTTTATTCGGGAATCTTTAATTACTTGTTAAAGAGGATGAAATTATAATTATGGAATTTAGTATTAGGTATCAGTCATACAAGTACATGGTGATGTATTTTTCCCTGATGAATGTGATATTAGTTTTTTATCTAATAAAAAATACATTCTAATTATATCTTAACACATGAATCATGGTTTCCTTTTTTGATATCGTCATTTACTCACTAACCCTTGACATTTATGCCACACATATTTAGATAGTCTTAATTACACTTCAAGTACATCAACATTATCCCATGTTGTTAAATATTATGTCTTCAATTTATTTGGTATAATTCATGGGGCATCTGGTTTCTAAGATCTGTATATTATTAGATATGAAGAATATGGAGACATTGATGTTCGGGAAACACACCCATAACTTTTTTAAGGACAAGATCTTTCTGTGTTTATATAAAAAAGTTCAACATTTTATTCAAAACATCCCATATTTATAATCACCCAACACTATGTAGATAATGAATGTGGTGATGTCTTTGTGTTCAAACATGTGTGGGGATAATTTTATTGAGATGAGGAATATGTTGACTAGATCTGTAGTGTTGATTCTTCCTAATCATGGGATATGATATGTTGTATATTGCAATGTATCATTTGTTGTTTTGGGGAAAATATTGATGAATATGGAGTGGGTAGTATCTTATAGTTCACATCATCTAAACCCAAGAAGTGTAACTATCATAACCATGACTGAGAAATAAAATCTATGTTCCAAACATTGACATGTTATAATAACTATATATTTTGTAAATGGATTGTTTTCTATGTGGAAAATAATAACAAAATATAAATATTCACAAAACATGATCTGAATATAATAAAGAGGTACTTGGTAGAGTACCTATAGATATTTAATTTTAAGATGGACTATAAATCAAGTAATAGTTACTATACTACATATGCTCTCAGCTGTAACATGTTGATAGCCTAGGGGCTTGGTAAATGGAATTTAAAGGAATAATTCCACTTGATGGGCTTATTATCCAACTATATGGTGGTTTATTTTGAGGACCAGGGATCTGTGACATACACCTAATTAATTAGAGACATCCATAACACTAACTGGGTAGTTTATCATGGATAAAACAATGTATTGTGACCTCTACTCTCGGTTTTAGTGGCCTAAAATTATGGGGAACAATGTTTTATTTGCTTCCCAATGCCTTACCCACCTAAAGATAATGGTGGGGAACCATTTTCCTGGTGTTTTTTTAATTCACATTCTGTGCCCATTTTGAAAAGGGAGGAAATCATGATTGACTATTTCATAGTGTTTCCCAAGACCTTGAGAGTCTATGACAATGTCTGGGTGAATGTTTATTGGAAAATATAAGTTAATTTTTTTTCACTGTATTCAATTGTTTTATTTTCATGAAAAGACACTTATTTTTAAGTGTAAAACTATTATTAAAAATACACAGGTAAATAAACCCCCCACCCCAAAAAATATTAAAGGTAAAAATTTAAAAAAAATCCATCATCACTATCTCAGCCCATGTACTACCTCACAGGGTGCACCCTAACACCAGTTGTACCAATCATTCCCAATAGTCCACTATAGAAACTATCCATTTAAATTCATCAATGCTGACATATAAAAACATAACATATCACTAAATACCATCTAAATGATGATATTTAAGCCCCTATATAATCCATCATAATGATCAAGCCTCCAGATACACAACGATAGATATGAATCCTCTATAGAGAAACACCTTCAGAAACACCACTAGCTGCTTGAAATTCACATCACAACACACACTAAGAACTATAATAAAAATCAAACATGTAGATGTTTGGTCGAGACCAAGAGTTAAATAGTGGGAATAGAATAAAAAAGACATGACATCATGATTTTACCACCAAAATGACCACTCAACCCTTCTATCAAAGACACCACTATGAAAAGAACACTAGAATACAAACATCATTATCAAGGAAGAACATTGAACAAACCCAAACAACCCATCAAATCAAATAGAGGGAAAAAGTAACTAAAAATACTAAAAATACATTAAAATAAAAGGTTAATAATTTGATTTTTGAATTATTATACCATAATTAAGGTGAAAAAATGAGCTAGGAAAAAGGATAAAAGTTTCTACCACTACGAGCTACTAAAATTACAGCCCAAGACATACATATCACAATCATGTCAAACCAAGAACGATGTGAAGAACAATGGGATAAATTGAATGAGTATAGGATGACCAACCGTATTAGTAAAGCTAGAGAGATGAATAATAACCCCTTAGAGGAAAAAAATCAACAAATAGAGGAATAAATAAATGAAAATTGAGAAACAAAAAATTTAATTCCAAAGAAATAGAAGAAGAGTAGAAAACCTATCATTACTGAGAAGGGACTTGAAACTATCATTGAGAAAATGTTGATTTCCAGAGTGGTAGATGAAAGAATGATGTGCTCTGTAATGATATCTAATCATTTCATATTTATTGATGAGACTCACTCAATATATGAGTTCAAAAAGCTATTTTTCTATGTGTTTTTACACTTCTATTAACTTACCTTGACCAATGTATCTTATAGGTATAATATAATTAAATAGTAGTTTTTTTCGGGCTTATAGAAGGCCTCTGAGAGTCATTTGAAATTAAACATATAGTATCATACCCATACTACTAGAATATCATAGGGGATTATTCATATATTAGAGGATTGAGACAACATTTTGGATTTTCAAGGATTATAAAATAGCCACCTCGCATTCATTTAAATCACATATACCAATATCTTATAGGGATCAATTCAGATTAGAGTATATTAGTTTCATTATGGAATGCTATTTCATTCACTAATTTGGTGAAACGAGGATTTTGATTCAATATTTTTGGGTCCCACTAAGTTATGAGAGTCCTTTGAGAGGTTTTATATTATTTAGAAGAGGTTGATTAGAGATCTGAGCCAGAAAATTTTATTTCTACCAAAGGTGGATACTATTGGTTTTTTCGATAAGTGACAAGGTTTTCTCAGAGTGACTACTCAGTTAGGCCACCATCATTTGATAATGGTTGGGAATCAGAACTAAATTATGTTAGAAACATCAATATAACATAGAATATTATAAAAGTTGTATACCTTTTATAAATTATAGAAGACTAATGAGATATAAATCATGTTTTTCTTGTGTATTAAAAACATAGTTAGTCAATGAACCTAAAAATTTTAGTGATGATGATGATTTTGATATAGAGCCTGATGCATCGTATATAGAATCAAAAGTGAAGATTATTGAATAAATAAAGTAACTTGAGGTAATACAAAAACACTTGTATGGATTCTATGCAATCACGGACAGATTTATGGGGAGACTTATGAGTAGTAGAAATATTCTCAGTTTCAATGGCCTAATTATTTATTTGGAACCATTGAATGTATTCACAAGGATGAGAAGCTGTTAAAGAAGATGAATTATAATATCATTAATAAATATGATATAAGAGATTTTTTTTCAGTTTAATATACTCTTAATTAATTTATTTATTCATCATTATTAATGGTTTTTTATATATTATGTGGGTTCCCTTGACCAAATTCATGTTTGTATATTTATTACCAATAAATGTGACAATGTGATATTTATATGAATTAAACATACCATAATAGTGTTGATAATTATGTGTCTAAAATATTTATGGTAAAATTATTAGATAATATTTAATGAAAAATATTTATTGCACTTCCCATGCGTTAATGATAACCAAGAGATACCACAAAAATAATCTTATTTGTAATGCACAAATATTCTATAATAGAAACGTTAATTCTATAACATGTATGACAAGAAACACCAAGAATATGAGGGAATATAATTAGTCAATACTTTATGAAATAATTAATATTTTAAATAATTTTAATCTATTTAAAATCTTTCAATTCACAAAATTCGGAGTTATCATTTTTTTCACGCAATAATGAATTTGTTTAATAATTCACATTGCACGCAAGACAGAGTATTACCAAATACTAATAAAGTTATTATATATATCTCCTAAAAATTAAATTAGGGTTTATGAATATTAATAAATCATATTTTAAATCATATTTTTTATTTCATTGTTTATTTATTTATTAGAAAGGAATACAAAAACCAGTTGAATATAATATATATGTTTTTATAAAAAATTGTATTTTCATGCATCAAAGGTGTTTTATCTTAGTAAAATAAATTTATAACTATTATTAAATAATATTGATGAGATATATATATTATATATTTAATAAAATATTATTTTCATTCATCTAATAGATTTTTTAGTCATAATATGTGAACTAAAAAATTTTTACTCTTAAAAATCTCAATTTTTTAAAGGCAGTTTTACTCCCTTTTAATAAAGAACTAATTTTAAAAATAAATTATGAAACTAATATAATTTTTTTATAATAAAAACCTTATTTTTGGAAATAGTAATTTCAAAATTATATGATGGTTATTTTTTGTTATTTTTCTTTAAAGTTTCATTTTTTATGAAAAAAGGAAAATACAGAATTTTAATTGAAAACTGATTATCCATCAAAATTATTTATAGTGTTAAATTACATTTTAATTTTTTCTTAAAAGTTAATCAGATAAAGTTTACATATATTTATCAAATTTAGTTTATTGGTATTAATTTTATAATAAATATTTATATAGTAACATTCCAAATATTAGAAAATTCCACATTAGAACCCTACATTTTCATTGCTTCTGAAAAAACTAAATTTAAATCAATTTATTACAATTATAGTATTTGAATTTTAAAAAATTATTCCATAATTTATATAATAATAATTTATAATTTATGGGTTGTTCAAATTAGTTTTTTTCAAAAAAAAATATTAGTGAATGAGAATAAAATTAATTACTACGATTAAAGTGAAAATAGGTTTACTTTGTGGTTAAAAGTTAATTTTACATGTCATAAAGACCTAGAAACTAGTAATAACCCAATTTTATATCCATATTTATACCATATACGAATTTATCTCTAATTTATATTATTATTGAAGGAATATTATTTATTATATACCTCCCAATAGTGATTGTCTTTATATATTTTCAAGAATTCCACTCCCCCTCCACTATTAAAAAGAACCCTCCTACACAATTATTCAAACCTATGAAGAATATATAATGACAAAAAACCTTGAAAAATAATATCCAAATATCACCCCCTTCATCTTGTAATCCTAACTATTTTAACAAGGAAAAACAATGACGTATTTTTTTATAAACCAAAAGGAGTCACCCAGAAAAAGTTGCAATGTTCTTCAATGAGAAATTTGTTTTATTTATAAACCACATAAATTATTATTATGTATTTATTTTATAAAAACATATAACTAATTAATATAAAAATATTAATTTATTTTAATAGTATGAGGTACACCTCCACACACTTACAACAAATGGGATATGCATTCATTGTTTTTGTGTGCGTCGGACTATTGTCTCACAAAGTTATATAATTCGTTCTTCCACTACAACATTTCATAGTTAAATATAATAATGGATTTGTTATGTAAATATTATATTTATGAGATTTAAAATTTATTTATTCTTCTTGAATTATTTTATAACACATACCTATATGATTCTATTTTATAGTAATATAATAACTTCGTTTGTGAACATGTGGACTACAGCCTCCGCAAAATGATGTGATTAGTTTATGGTTCAAAGGAAATGTATTAAAGATGAATTTAATAAAAATATTTGATATATATAACATAAATATTATAATTTATCAATAATATACATATATATTATTTACATTTAATTATTTTAAAATTACGCCAAAATGAAAAAAATCATGCATATGTATGCCCTACCATCTCCATGAATGGTGACATCCATTTCCTATCTTAAAATTTATCGATTAATATAAATAAATATATATTATATTCATTTGATTTTTTAAATTATATATATTTTTAAATAAAGAACTATGTAATATGAAAAAAAAATTAACAAGTAAAAACATACTCGAAAAACAAGGAAATTGACACTTTAAAATAAGAAAATAATGAATAATTATTAATGAAAAGGTAATAATATGTCATAAAACAAATATATTTGATATGATAAATAATAATAGGGTTATTTTATATGTTAATAACATGATTAATTCCATTATAAATTGTTTTTACTACGTTATACCAAAGGGAAGTATTTGGTAAGAGGAGTTTTAGTGTCACGTTTATTTCTATGATACTTATTCCATATTCACTACTATTTGTTTCTAGTTTATGTAATTACATAATTCTTGTAATATCATAAATTTAAATTATTTCCTTATATTTAAATTTTCCATTAATTTTATTCATTCAAATATTTCATTATTCAAAATTTACTCTAGTAGAATGGGATTATCACCTCGATTTTTCTTTTGTGAGGAATACACTATTTTCCACACTTATATATTTTAGGTGATGTATATATTATTCCTATTGAATATGAAATCATTAGTACATTTATATTCATGGTATTTTATGTTTTAATTCTAATTATTTCATATATGGTAATTTTAACTTTAATTTTGCAAGCGGTAATGAAATTTCATTACTCAATTCCTTTTCATAGGGCTATATTACATCATTATTGTAATTAATATTTTTTCTTATTTTATATATAAATAATATTAATATATATTGATGTTTTTACATTTTTTATGTGTATTTACATTTTATACATATAATTAATTCATTTATTAATTCTCACTTCAACGTTATGACCATTTTAAGGTTTTATACCACAATATCATCTTAATTATGATTGTCAATTTTCAAATTTACATTAATGGGAATTATGTGATAAATATTCAATAAACAGTTTCATTTTATTATAATATGTTTATCACTTATCTTTTTTAGGTAAAATTAATTTTTCAACTCTTAAGTACTCAAAAATAATTATAAAATGTTTTTAAGAGAAACAAACATTATTTTTCTCTTCATTCGGAGAGATATTATATTCCAAAACTGAGCTTTCTCAAAATGTTTGGGAAAAGGATGTAAACTTTTAAAAAAGTATTTATCAATGTTATTTTTCCACATTACGATTTTTTTTGGTTTTTAAATTCCATTTTTAATGAAAATATTTTTCAAGATGTTTTTCAATACATAATGAATATTTTCATCAAGACTGTTTTGAAATATAATATTTTATTTCATCAATATCAACTATAATTATTATTAATCCAAGGGGTAAATTTTATTATTAAAACCATACATATTATTTATATGGATGGTTTATGATCATTTTGAATATGGATGTTCAACTTTGATATGATTTCCATTAAACTTTTGATGATTTATAATTGGGTAAAATATTCACATTTCTTATGTTAGTTTTAATCTAAATGTTTGTATTGATTATATATCAACCATTTAAAATGGGGAATGAGTTGGATTTTGTATGTGATGGGAAGAACCCACTATAGCCCATTGATTCATCAGTAGGTTTCATCTGACAATTGAGATATGGTTTTTCTCAAGGCCTTATAAATTTATTAGATTCCATGAATAATTTCTTGATAGAATTAGATTCTTGTAAGATGCCTTTTCATTATTATATTATTGGAATGTGTCCATGAAGGTGTTAGATTCTTTTAATGAATGCTTGAAAATATTATATTCTTATAATGAAGGATCAACATAATATTTAGATATCAATCATTATGCATTCCATCATTATAAAATCAATTATTGATAGTAATTTTGGTTATTAGATTAGTTATAATATCCATTTTATGTTTCGTTATCATGTTATTGTTTATATTTCATTAGTTTATCATCTATTATTCCTACAATAAAATTCACATATTATTTTCTAAATAGAATTTGTTTCAGTTATTCTCATTTCAACTCATAAATTCATAATTTATTTCCCTATACATAAGAACTATTGAGCATTTGAACTTCCCTTATTTTTCTTCCTTTCCCCGGGTTCCATTAATTGTACTATGAATATTATGAAAACATATTCTAGATTTAATAAAGATATTATTGAAAAAAAATTATGTTGTAGTTTGTGTTTTTATTTGAAATACAAGGATAATGTATTTATCTAGCTTTCCCAGACTACTAAATTGTTCAGTACATAGGATTTTTTTCTTGTTTATTATTTCAATTTAATGGTAGTGGATACTAGATCTAGGCTTACTGGGGTCGGGTCCCTTTAGTTGGTATCAAATTAATTTTAGTATAATCCTTGGGAACTAGATGAATGAAATCATATATTTAGTAACAAAACCATATGATAAACATAAAAGAAAAGCATAGAAAGGAATCTTAATGTTTTGGTAAGATATATATTGTGGTTTATCATATGTTCTATGTATTAAAAAACTCTTTTTATATTTTATTTAATGATACTCTACCAATATTAAGGATATTTTTGAATAAATTTATGGTAATACATCTCACTAGTTTAGTTTTTGATTTAGTTAAAAAATATTTGTGGAATAATGATATTAAATTTTAGGGAGATGAGTTTAATGGTATTTATAACCTTTAGTGCTATTATAATCATTAATGATTTTGTAATAATAGTCAAATAAGATTATTAGGCTTTGAAAAAAAATATGTTGTATTGAAAAAAAATATGAAAAATGTTATTTAATGAGTAAATTTCAAGGATATACATCATTATTATTTTGGATATTATATTAATACGGTTTTATAAAAGGAAATACTATAAGGAAATGAGTCTTGAACCCATGACTAAAGGAAAATAAGGGTTTTTTGCCTACCACTGCCCTGTGTAATGTCCCAGATAATATTTTATTAATTTCATTCGAATAATTAGATGAAAAAAATTCAAATTATGAACCAATATTATTTATTTTTTGTTTAGATATTAATGTATAAACCATGTTGGTTTTGTAATATATTTTTCACAAGATGAAAAGGCTTTTCACCCTTTCATGTATCTTACGATCTATTAAAAAGTAAATTTTAGTGCTTGAGGAAAACATAATTTTGGGAATTCATTACATGGAGTAATGGGAATAAAATAGAAATTAATAAAAGAAAATACAAGATATGAAGTTGTTCTAATCAAATATAAAAATATAAAGTAAGTATATTTCATTATATTCATAAATAGTAAATTAATTCATTAACAATCTGAGAAGGAACTTGTTCAAAAAATTTAACATATTTCATTTATATTGGATAAATCATTTGGTCTTTTAAATCAAAAAAAAAATTATGGATTTTAGGCCCTAAAAATTACATTTTTTATTCACTTGTCTATGATCGATGAACTCAATCAATCCATATAATTATTTATTATTTTCTTCATAGTCTTTATTTTTAATTTCAGTTAATTTTTTCCATCATAGAAAGCTACCTATATGTTATTCTATATGACCATTGTACCTCACTTTATTTCCTATTTAGATCACATTTTATTAACCCTTTTTAGATGTGGGATTTTAAATAATATTATTTTCAAATATCAAACCATAGATTTATGAGATCTATTTTTAATTCCGAGGGTTCAATTTGTTTTTTCTGGGGAGAATGTTACCCCCCCAAAATTCGAAACAAGAAATGTGTATTCAATAGTATGTATGAAACACATAACTAACCATATAAATGAATATAACCAATGTATAATTTATTATATATTTAATATTATGAGTAAATTTAATTTATTTATAAATTTGAAATCAAAAAAAATAATGTTAACTTTTGTTGCACATAATAACGAGTCTCTTTGTTCGCATTAACTAAAGGCCAGACCATGTTATATAAAAAAAATTAATATTATAATTTAAAATTAAAATTATATCCTATATATTAAATTATAAATTAATAATATTACTAAATAACTTATGAAAATATATGGTGTAATTAATTTTTTATCAATTGATAAGAAACTAATATAAAAACCAATTTAATATATATAGATACAGTTTTATAAAAAACTGTATATATTCACCAAAGGATTTATGTACTAATAAATTAAATTAATTACTATTATTGAATGATATTAATAAAATATATATATTATGTACTTAATATAATATTTTATTACATTCATCCAATATATTTTAAAGGGTTAAGATATCAAAAAACCCATTTTTACACATAAGAAACTATATTTTTCTAAAGACAGTTTTACCACTTTTTAATGGTTAACATATTTTAAAAATAATTTATCAACCAATATAAATTTTTAATTTTTAGAATAAACATAATTATTGAAATAAAATTTTAATAATTATATTATAGTAAATTTTTGGTATTCTCGTTGAAGTTTCATTTCTAATGAATAATGAAAAATATTTAATTTTAATTTAAAAAATATTTTTCATATAAAAAATTTATTGTTGTAAATTAAATTTATAGTTGGTTATAAATTTTCTTTCAATACATTTTTTTATATTTATCTAATTTCTAAAATTTAGATCAGTTTTATATTATATTTTTATATATAAACAATTCAAATAATTGAACAATTTCACTTTAAAAATATGATTTCCCATTTCATATGTGAGTATAATTTTAGATTAATTTTTTATAATTATTAGATTTAAAATTTGAAAAATATATAAAAATTTTTTAATCATTATTATATTTAATTATTAGTTTTTTCAACTAATATTTTTAACTAAATATTAGTGAAAGAACTTATAATTAATTACTACGATTAAGGTTAAAATTTGTTTACTTAGTGGCTAAAAATCAATCATAAGTAGACATATGATGAATAAACTTTTCCAAATCCAATTATATGGAAATATTTATAATATATCGCACCATTTATAGAATTTGGAATATTATTGGAGGAAAATTATTTAAAGGATACAATCTAATAGTGTCAACCTTATTTGTTTTATTAGAATGACACTCCTCCGCCATTGTAAAGAGGCACTCACCCATATCACTTATTCACAACACTAAATCCTATTAGATCATACAAACATGGAAAATATAAAATCTAAAAATACCTAAACGCATCATATAATCCAAAAATTTTTAATAAATTTTACCAATCATGTATTTTGGTATAAATCAAAAGGAGTTACCTGTAAAATAGGTAGCATTCTTCCATGGGAACTCTAGTTTTGTTTATATATCCGCCTCCTAAATTACTATTATATCATTATTATTTATTAACATATTTATTCTCAATCTAATGATATATTGTTATGTAATGATTTTTACATACACTTCAACACAGTTCGATTAAATTGGATATGAAATCCCCATTCGTGTGTACGATGGACAACCGCCTCACGAACCAATGTGGTTGGATATTCCATTACAACAATTAATGTTTTGAAATGAATATATATATATATATATTTTTTATATACATTAAATATGATATATAAATTTTATTTATGATTATTTAATGATAATAAAAAACATTCATTCATTATTTCATGTTTGTGGGAATATAAAAACATCATTTGTGGACCTATGGACAACCACCTATACAAAGGGATGTGATTCATTCACACTTTACATGGAATGTATTATGTATAGTTTTAATAAAACTATGTGATATATATGGCATAAATTTTATTTAGTAATAATAATATTCATATATATCATTTAATTTTCATTATTTTAATATAATAAGAAAATTGAAACATTGTTCATGTGTACGTACGTCCTACCATCTTCATGAATAGTGTAGTCCATTTTTATCTCCAGATTTATGGAATAACATATATTAAAATAGAATAAATATATATTATATTATCATCATGTCTTAAATACATTATATTTTTAAATCATGATCTTTTTAATAGGAATAAAAATAACCAGTCTTACCATACTCAAATAACAAGGTAATTAACACCTGAAACCATGAAAATAACGAATGATCATTAACGAACATGTTATAATGTGCCACAAAAAAAAGATATATGATGTCATAAATATTAACACAGTTATGGTATTAGTTAATAACATGATTAAAAAACATTATACATGAGGGTAAATATCATACAACCGTAGGTAATCATAAGTTAATGGGTTTTCTAGTCTCACTTTTATTTTTTTGAGATCTGTGTGATTTTCGCTAATATTTTCTTTTCTGTGGTGTATATACTTAAAAATGACGTTTTATATCATGAATTTAATTTATTTAATTTTATTACAGGTTATTAATTTTTTTATTCTTTCATGTATCTCATGATTCAAAAGTTACTCTATTAGTAAAGGATTCTTGTCTCTTTTTTATTCCATGAGGTATACACTATTTTCACAACAAATATCTTTTTGTGGGGTATATACTGACCCTATTGTATTTTATATCATGAATACATTTATCTTCACAGTATTTTTTATTTAATTTTTATTTATTTTTATTATATGGGGATTGGAACTCAATGTTTCCATGTTGTAATGAAATTTTATAACTCAATTTTTTTCATTGGGTTATTTTACATAATCAGCATATCTAATGATCTATGATTATAAGTATATTGAATTTCAACATAAAATATATTTTTTAGATTCATTGTATCTGAATGTATATTTTATAAACATTATTTATTCATTTATTAATTCTCACATCAATATTATGATAATTTTATGGTTTTAAACAACAATCTCTTTTAAATTGATTTTTTTTATTCTAATATTTCCATAAGAGAACATTATATAGTCAATGTTTAGTAAAGACTTTTTCTTATACTGTGGTAATTCTTGATAATTTCCATCTAAATGTACTATTTACATCTAAATGTACCATTTTACACTAATTAATACAATAGATATATGATGTATAGATATTATACTTATTGTTTATATGGATGATATATTATCATTTTGGCTCCGTATTTTGTATTTTTATACAATTTTCATATTACTCTGTCTGATTTATGGTTGTAGAAGTTAATCATATTTCCTATGATATTTTTAATATTATTTCTTATGTTTATTTTGTTTCACTCATTTCATATAAATAATTCATCGGATTTCATATTTGATGGGTGTTCCCACTATATCCCCATGATGCATCTATAGTTTTCATGAGACAAACTAGATATGTTTTTGGCCGAGGTCATACCCATTTATTAGATTATTGTCATGACGCCTTGACAATATTATATTCTTAGAACCAACCCTTGAAAACAATATATTCTTTCAAAAAATCTCTAATAATATTAGATTCATAGCATGAATCCTTGAGGTTAAGCCTTAGATATCCATAATTATGTATTATATCATTGTGAATATAGTTATTGAATATAGATGTGATTATTTTATTAGTTCTAATTTCCATTGTTATGTTTCATTATCACGAAATTAATTATATGTCCGTATATGATAATATATTATTTTTACCATACTATGCCAAATTTATTGATTAAATGTCATATATTTTTGTTACTAGCTTTTCCATGTTGATTATGTACATTAATTCATTATTTATTCCAAAATACTTCTCCCTTACTGTGTATTTATGCCCACCCTTATTTTTTTATAATTCCCCAAGATTCCTTGAAGTGTCCTAATAAAGATATATAAATTTATTCATGATGGAATAAAGTTATTATAGAAAAAAATATAAATTTTAATTCTTATATTAATTTTTAAAACAATACTAATTTTTATATCTAGTTTACCATGAATTATAAAATAATTGGTACTTTGGGATGTGTTCCCATGTATCTTATGCCAATGTAATGGTAGTAAATAGTATCTCTAATCTTATTGGGATGGTTTTATACATTAAGGTTATGTCCTAATGATCAGATACATTATACATACAAGATACATAATATGTGTGTCCATCCTGTATTAGGGTATCATAAGAAATAATACTTCTTATCATGAATTTATCATGTGTTAATATCAAGTAAATAAGATCATAATAACTAATTAACTAAAAAAAATTCACATGTTTTAGTTGTCATTAGTTTTTTGTATCTATAAAAACATGTAATGGTATCTTATATTATACTAATTATAGGGTATAATATCTGATTATATACATTTATTCTAGATGAAAAATATGAAATTAATTTCTAATAGATGTAGCTTGTGTTAGGAGAGTCATTGGTTGATTAACATTTTTTTAATAATTGACATGGAATTTGTTACTTCAGAAATGAAGTGATATCTTAGACCTAGTTGATTAAGATGGTTAATCCTTATATAAATCCAATTAAATAGAAGAAAATGGTAATTCCATCCACATATAACAAGGAATAATAAAAAATATATATGATGATGACAAAACTAGTGTACCCAACTTAATGTGATCTCATATGATAAATATATTGCATATCATGGAATATTTTTTTAGGAGAGGTTGTTGTTTCTAGGACATTTCATTTTCCCTATTATGGGATTGATGTATTTCTAGATTCTAATCATTGTATATGAATATTAGTCACTCCTTTCAAGATAAGGTCATAGAGGGTCCCAAAATTTTCACATTCAGAAGCCGAGCCTATTTTGATCAATATGATTATGGGACATGGTCGGCACCACCATGGGGTCAAAGACATATCCAATAAATTAAAATCTCCAATGAATAAAAAAATTCATTATTATTTGACTATATAATAATTGGAGTTTAAATTTTTTATCATAATTATCCACATGGTATTAAAAGAATAAGTAGACAAAAATATTATACAACTGAATATTATTCTAATATTCAAGGTTTTTTTAGTATTATAATGATTCTTGAGTTATATTAACGAGTCTATTTTATGATGTAATATATTTTTCATTATATATTACTAGTAACTGATAAAAAATAAATGATTTTATTACATGGATAGTTGTTAATAAAATTTAATTTAATTAATATTTAGTTGGTGCTATTTATATGACGGTTGGGAAACCCTTTCTGGGTAATTAAACTACACTATATATACAAAGAGGGAGATCATTTCATGTTGAATATTCATCTGATAGAATTTGAGAGATCCTCTATCCACATAACATTAAAATATAAGGACAAAAACACAATTTCAATGTGTTCAATCATATATTTCAATCAAGGAATGAATAAATGGTACCAATGTGATTGTCAAGTTATTGAAAAATTTTTCAGGACTACACGATAACACCAAAAATTCTTTCATTAGAATTCTTGTGTACTATTGAAGCGGGTGTTGTCGATAGAGAGCTATTAAAACATGGGTAATTTGAGAAACTGTCACCAAACATTTTTTTAGGGAATTTCAATAAATTTAGACAAATTAATCATTCATTTTATTTTTTGTTCTTAAAGAAAATGAATAATGATCATGGGGCCTTTACTAGGGTTCAGATCACCATAGTTAATGAAGTTACATCAATATTGAGATGAAAATTTTAAATCCCCATACAATAATATTATTTCTTGTACGACGATATGATTACTTTTTAATAGAGTGAGCATTAGATTTTATTGATCCATTAATAATTAAATTTTCCTTAAATTTAATTATAGGGATTTATTTTTGTCCCAATGGAAAAAAACATACATCAATAAAATTTTGAATGATAATGCTATTTCCATATGAAATTGTTACTTGTATCTATATATTGGTATATATTTAATGGAAAAAAATTATGCCTTGATGTCTATAGTGTCCATTTCTATAACACCTCTTATTTTATGACTATGTTAAGGTCGAATTCTTGGGTTCGGAATTGTTTTTGATTATGAGAAATTAATTCGGTCGATAATGGAATTGATTAATTAAAATATATTTCTAAAAGAATATATTTAGAAGGATTTTTTAAAATTTATGGAATTAAAATAAATGTGGGTAAAGGAATGGATGGTGGGTTATCTTGCCAACAAACATAAAGAGGATCTGAGAGGGGGCGTATTCCATTATCCATTGAGATACAAAAAACTAACAAACCTTTTTTACTAGATTTTTTATAGAATATACTCAAATCCAATCTTAAAACAGAAAAAAAAGGAGTGTCACCCTCTATTCACCACCCCTTCAAATTACTACCACCATATGACATCCATTCTAATTGATGTTGATCACACCACTCCACATCCCTCTTGCACTACCTCCTACTGCATGTCGGCTCCGGTTTCAAACTAAGTCTCACCCTAGAGAGACATACTGGGGTAGTTATTATTGTTGTATCTTTCCCAATGCACTCCTAAATACCTCCACCTTTCTCAATCATAGATATACACCCATGTAGCTTCTGTTATGATTGATCATCCCAACCCTGGAGTCTCTTCCCTCTATTGACCATCTCCCCCATAGTCAAATTATCCCCTCCTATCAGGATCAACTTCTCCAAAAATATCTCATACCATGATCATTTATATGAATACCATCAATAACTCATCCTAAAAAAATAATAAATCTGACCTTTTATAACCTATAATATGATACAGATGGTATTTTATAGCCAAAATAGAGAAGAATAGTATCGGTTGGACTCAGAATGGGCGTCTATGAGATATTCAATACCTATAATGGGACTAGGGATGGTTCTAGAAAATGTTTACATTTTAAAATATCACAAATTTATTTGAATAATGGATATAAAAATAAATTAAAATATTTGATAATTATTTCAATTTTTGGAATAAAAATTTAAATAATATTGAAATTGAATTAAATGAATTACTTGGAAGAAAATAATTCATTTAATTTATTAAATTTATATTTAATTTTTTTATAAAATATTAAAATATTTTTACGAATTAAAAATATCTACCAAAATGTTTGGATCATAGACCGACAATTTGTGTCAAGGTTTATTTTATTAAATTTTTTAATACAACTATATTCATTAAATGTAATAATTTGTATATTTTTGAATATTAATAAATCATCATTCATTTTACAATATGTATATGGTCTTATGAATACAATATATTATTTTTGTATGTATTTCACACTTTCTAATTCCCCCTCCCCTATGTGAAATTATTTATTTATTATGATGATTATATTATCACATGTATTCCATTCCAATATGTGTCTTTATCCTAGATGAGAAAATAAAAAATTAAGTATGGTGTGATTTAAGATACCACCCAAGAATGGCATAGGTATTATTCCCCAAGGGCCTCCGTTAATCCACTGAGAATAAATGCAATATCCAATACAAAACTATCTTGATCAATTTGGCAGTTTATATACATTATTCATTGTTTATTTTTTTTGAATATGATGGGTTGTGAGAAATCATATGATAAAAATTATATAATGCATAAAGGCACGATGAATGAATTTTATTAATGCATTTCTTAGTTGGAAGTGTGGCCACATTGAATAAACATATTTAATATAAAATTATTATGTTTATCGAGAAAAAATAAAAAATTGTTAAGTAATATTAAGTTGTAATGCCTTCTATTATATGAATTTTATGAAAATATGGTATAAAAGTTGTTCATCAGCCCATGTTTATGGCTCCTTTTTCTGTGGTGTTGTTTGTATTATGGTGATATGACAAATTAATTAAACATGGTATCATAGAATTAGTTATTGAAATTTTTTAGTAACATTAGAGGAAAAGAATTAATGGAATCAAGGTTATGATTTTGAGAAACTATAATATCACATAATAGTTCAAAGAACCATGTGTCAATGTTCTTTTCTGGTATAGTGACTACCTTGAAACTATATGAGTTGTGTAATATCGATACCATATACTATGAGGAGAGCTTTTAGGGTTACTCACCACTAAAATGCTCGCGTGACATGGTATTATGAATTTTGTAGTAAGAAATACTAGGTTGGGATAAAATTAAGGATGAAATTTCATGAATTTATCAATAGTGTATATAAGGTAGTCATGAAAATGTTCAGACTATAGAAGTTATTTTTTATAGATAAAATGTAAATCAAAACCCTTAGTACATTATCACTATTACTAAATCTAGATAATGAAAATATCTTAACAATCCATAACATCTGTGATAGATATAGGATCCTTTTTATAGTACAACACCAAGACAAGAAGACATATATACCTGGTTTCTCACATTTGGATGATCTCTATTATGAAAAAATAAAGGTTGATAAAAAAAGAATATAAATATAATGTAGATGATGATTTATATTTTTAGTGTATCACACTTTAAAAAGGTCCAGTAAACTAATGAAAATGCGTGTGGATGAAGATTATAAAAAGATTCTAACTCAACTATAATAGTTATATCGAGAATGATAAATTCAATAAATTTATTTAATATCAATTTCACTGTATATTTGAAGGATATAAAAAGGGAGTCAGGTGGGACCTCATTCACCCATGATGATTGGGTACATTGAGATACCTGGATAAATTGGGTTGAATTTGATCCAAGAACTAGAAACTTATGTTATTATTGAATTTGATAATTAAATTTAAATTTAATTATTATTAATTACTACTCAAATAACCTGAAAATTTATCTCCCGGACTTATTGGAATTAGATCACCAATAAAATAATAATATTAAGAATACAAATTCGTCAACCTTTATACTAAACATGCTAAGAAAGGGAATGTATAAGGGTATAAGAAAAAACCCAAGATGATGAAACCGATGTACTAGCCTTCCAAAAAGACAATTATACAAAGGGTAGAAATGGGTTGTAAGTTGTTTTCTATTAACATGGAATAAAGGGACACAAGATTAAAAATTTAATGTCTATGATAAATAAGAACATTATTATTTTATAAATATGGGTTTTTAGTGACTAAAATATGTCATTATTTATAAGTTTATTCTTGGATACAAGATGTGTATTGAATATTTTTAGTAATTTGTTGGGAAAAAATAGATTTTAGGAAATTATAATCGGTGATGTAGATCATTAGGCTAAATATTTTCCAATACTGAGCCTCATTGGTGTAATATTATCATTTTTCATTTCTCACATGTTTGGTTTCTGTATTAAATAATTATTTTTTGGTTCCTTATGTTATAAGAAACGTAATATTCATGTCAATTTTGGACACTTTGGAATTTTATTTCATGTTATGAAATTAAAGATTACTCTTTTATAAGGATAACATTTGTTATTCGATGGTGTTTAATAAAAATGGCTTGTATATACTAGAACATGAAAAACCTATATAATAAATCAATGAAAATCCAAGTAAAAATGACTCATATAACACCCATGCATGGAAAATCAGTGTTGGTCTTGTGAATAAAAAGCCTTTACAAAATTTACATCAATCAGGGTCTTTTAAACTAATTGTATTAAAATGATTGCATGTATGTTAAAAATATTTTCAAGGGTAAATGACCATATAATCCTTCACTAGGAAAGGATTAAGATCCATTGAGTTACTATAATTTATTCATATATGTATGTGGTGAATTTATAATAGATATAATGGGATGGTTTTCATAATTCATTTATTTCAGTGATGAATATAGTAGGTAAGACTATATTCACTTTTTTGCGACTAGTCAAATTCTTTTTAGATATTTAAGTAATAGCATCATGATGTAAGAAAATGGTTTGGAAAAAATAATTATGCACTCCTTTTAGACCTAGCCATATAGGATCTTAACAATGATTTTTTAATTTGTTGAAGGATTTTTGTATAGTATCCAAACTCAATGATACTTATACACCATAGTGGAATGGTGTTAATGAAATGAGTAATCATACCATACATGATTTGGTCCGATTAATGATGATTTAGGAACTTATTGCATTATCCTTTATGGGTTACATGTTTCAAAAAGAGGAATATACCTTTAGCAGTGTACTGACCAATGGATTAGAGGGGATTCCAAATGAGTTATAGAATAAAATGAATCTAAATCAATTAGACATATGTGTTTGGAGATGTAATGATTTTTATCAGGACTATACTTGGGGGGAATTTCCATCCATATCACATATATAACCCTTTATATAAAAATTTTATTTTAGATAGCATGAAAAATTTCTAGAAAGTGAACACATTTTCATAGGAAATAGTGGTTGAAATATTGACATCGATTTATTTTATACTTTAGATGAATAAGGGAAAGAACACAAATAAGCTCCACAAATGATGTGGGAGATAAACAGGTTATCGAGGCACAATTAATGTTTAGGTCAACTCTAGAATATAGATTCCAAGAGGGATATTTCATTCTTTTAACCAAGTCAAGTCACATGTTTCTCCTAAATAATGATGAACCTTTAACTAACATGATAGAAATTGAAGGCCATGAAATAGAAAAATTTAAATATTCCATTAATTATGAGATGGATTCAATAAACCGAAGTAAAAAAATTGATTTTATTATACAAACTGTATAATGTATTACTCATTGGGTAAAAAGGGTATTCAATAAAATTTTGTAAAGGGATTATTATGTAAATACAGATAAGGAACGACTAATGCAGAGTGTTTCAGGAAACAGCAAGTAACTTTCTACGATGAAAACTTCTCACCAATATCAATCCAGATGTCCATATTATTATTATATTCAATATCATATTTCCATGATTATGGGATTTTTAAATTGGATATCAAAACTGATTTTTAAAATGCTAATTTGGTTGATGAGGTCTATATAACTCAACCCAAATGGATTATTATCTCAAAGAGTCGCAATAAATAATGTAAGCTATAAGGTCCAATTAAAGGTTGAATCATACATCATGTTAATTGAATGATTGTTTTGATGAGTCCAAAATATACTTTATTTTGATTAGTAATGATAATGAGCAATGTTTCTATAATATATTTACTGGGAATTCCATTGTTTTCAAAATATCACATGTTGATGACTGATTAATTATGTAAAATGATATTAATGTCTTACATTAAATTATGTATAGGTTAAATTAATGATTCTATATAAATTAATTTGTTGAATTGGCCTATATCTTAGGGATTGTGATTTATAAAGACATATTCAAGGGGCTTCTTAGTATATGTTTAATGATATATATTGAAAATGCACAAAAAAAATTATAATATAGACTAATATAATATACCTTTGTTTCCAATGTCACATTGTATCAATATATATAGAAAAATATGTCCACAAACACCGGGGGGATTGAAATATTGATTAAAATAACATATTTGTTTAAAAGGGTAGAGATAATGTATACCATTATTTATTCTAGGTTCGATGTTTTCTTTTCATTCATCATGATGGGAAGATATCAATATATTCCGAGATATATGCATGAGGAAGATTTAAAAATAGTCCTAAATTACATTAGACATACAAATGATAAACATATTGTGTATGGATAATGTTTGAATCAAGTATCAATGGGATACAATAATGTTTGTTTTTATATAGATCATATTGAAAGGAACTAAATGTATAGATATATCCTTTATTTGAATGGTGGTACAGTAAGATGGAGAAGCATGAAGAAACCTATGTTTTCCAGCTATAAAGAGGAATCCATGTTGGAAGTGCCTTACAATGTAGCTATGGCAGTTCATTGAATACATAGATTGGACTCATAAATTGTTTTTATTCCAAGGAGTGCCAACCATGTTCCAATTTATGTTGATAATATTTCATTAGTGATTCTTTCCAATGGGACTAGCTCACACTACATGACAAATAATATAATTTTTAAGATTCATCTCTTGTGTAATTAATATTATATTAGTGAAGTCATAGTGAGTGATGTAGGCACAGTGGGTGACATTATAGACCCCCTAAAAAAATAATTATCTCAACAGAAGAATTATTCCAATGAGACGGTTAATGATTTAAGGACTTTTAGTTGTTGGATCCTGCTCATGTGGGATTTATGTTTGTTTTTATATTTAAACAATTATTCTATATACATTGATTAAAATTAAATTTATAAAATTTGAGAAATAAATTTGTTTATCTAACCATAATAGTAATTAAACTTCTATTTCCACTGTATTTATGATAATTTACATAGATTATAGGTTGTATAAATTGGTTATTATAGTACCCAGGCTATAATGTGGGATTATAACTACAATAATATTTATACTAAGGTTATTTCCTATGGTCCAGATACATCATAAAGATTAGAAAATCATGATGTCTGACTCTCATGTGTTGGGGGAACATAATCATTGATAATTCATTACATGAATTTTACACCAGGTGATCTCAACTAAATGTGATCATCAGTACTAACATGATAATAGGGACATATCATTTTTCATGTGTCATTGGTTGTTCATATCAATGAAAATGTTTAATATTCACCAAACATGTAATGATTATAAAATTATATTATTTTATCACAGACATTGATGAGAGATGATGACTATAGCATTGATGTCATTGTGATATATCTTGTGTTTGGAGTTTCCTTAGTGGCATGGAATTGATTTAATAGTAAAGGCATTATTTACCTCTTCCAAAAATAAGTAATATCTCCAGAATATTTGATTAGGATATTAGTATCTTATTTTAATCCATGGTCATGGTAGAAAAAGTTAAGTACATCTATTCAGGTAACTGAATAATAATTCAAGAGAAGATAATGACATAAGGAGTGCATCCAAATTCATGAGATATCATGTGACAAAAAATTATATTACATAATATTTTTTTATGAATGTTTATCATTTCTAGGATAATTCCTTGTTTCAATAGGGGCCATGATGTGTTTTTAGGCATTGCTATATATATGGGAATCGAATTCACTACTATTGAGATAAGGGACTAGAGGGTCACACACATAGTATATTAAAAAGTATGGCCTATTCTAAGGAATATTGGTACAGGAAATTTGGGGCCCCACCCTAGGGATTGAGACTTATCTATGAATAAATGATCACTACTAAATATATAAATTCATTTTTATTTGATTATAGAATAATTATAGTTGTATTTATTTTTTAAAACTCAACATATTATGTCTTTTGAATACAATGAAAAAATTATTATAATAATAAGTATTATTTTAATATTAATGTAATTTTAATATTTTTGGGAATTACAAGTTGAGTTAATTACTTTTTTTAACATGTTTTGTATGTTTATTATATATTACAAGTATGTGATACAACAATAAATGATATTATAAAATACTTTGTTGTTCGTAAATTCTAATTTATTGATTATTTTGTGGCCATTAATTATATGAGGTCAAGGGAACACTTTTTGGGTGCTTAACCTCTACTATATAAGAAACAATGTGCTCATTTGAAAGTTACTATTCATCCACCAAAATTAGGGAGCTCCACTCTCCCCCTTATCACAACATATTATGAGAAATCCATGTTCTAGGTTCTTCATCTTATATCTCCTTCACAAATCGACTGAACAAGATCATAGGGATCATTGGGATATCGAAGCCTTTACTGAACCATTGTGATCAAAAAAGAAATTAGAATATTTATCTTCTGGTAGACTCTTAATTCATTCATGGATGATCTTGATGTATCCAACCATGGATATTTTGGGAAATGGTCTTCAATGATGATTTTTGGATGAACACACAATCAATTCAAACAATGTAATAGTTCATTTAATATGTTTAAAAAAAATTAGATACTTGGTCCATTACGAAGGCTCAGATATCAATATAAATTGAAGTTACATCGATCATGTAAAGGAAATTTTAATTCCCTAGACCATATGCTAATAAGAAATACCCCAGTAACATCATTTAAAATGATGGTTTCAAGTAAATGTTGTTTGATAAATGATATGTGGAGGCTTAGACTTTTGGGAGATAAAAAAGATACCATTAGTCAACCAGTGAGGTTATAATTGGTTTGAAGACTACTATAGACCCCAACAACTAGATTGAAATGCTTACAGAACCAATGTGGTTTGTTTTTACCCCTGGCTAGTTGGGGGTCCAGTCATTAGCCATCTGATGGAACAACAAGAATGTGAGTCCCACCAATGGTTTGGGTGTGACATCATTGGAATTTATGAAATATTATTTTTCATATAAATAAAATTTCATTGATACCTTTCATCACATAAAACCACATGTTTTAAGAAAACAAGGTATAAAATTAAAATATTATTATTTAATATGATCATTATAATCTAGTCATTGGAATATATGGTATGAATATAACAAACTCAATTATAAAAATATATGTTTTACACATGTACATAAAATGAATTAATTGGTGACCAATTAATTATAAATGAAAAAAACCATTTGAAAATATATGAAATTTTTGATGAAAAAAATATTTTTCTGTGGGAAACCGTTTTTTATCAAAAAAAATTAAAAAATAACTTTTGGTGATATTTTTTAGTTAAATGTTTGTATTATATATTAAAAAATAGAATTAATCTTATGTTCTTTAATGGAATGAGATAATAATACATCAAGTTTTTGTGCATAAAACTATATTTTTCTTATAAAGTAGTTGTTCGGTATTTGGTTATATTATTCAAAAAAAATATTTGACACTTGTATAGAATTTATTTGAAAAAATTGAATTTATTTTTATGTAATCATCTAAAAATAACCTTAGGGTTAATTTTTAATGATTTTTTATGTTGATAAATTAATTGATGAATAGTGAAAATTATTAGTTTTATTAAGAATTTTCATTTCATTTAAAGGGTTAATAAAATATTGAAATTGTTTAATAATGGTAAAAAAAGTAAATTTTATATTATTTAATTTAAATTAATAAAAAATATTTCATTGTAACAAATTTTATTTTGACTTTGGATATAAAAGTTTTAAACTTTCCCTGATTATATATTTTGAAAATTTCTTTTTCAATGCATCTATGAGTTTAATTTTAAAATAAAACATCCCAATTTGTTGAATGGAATTTAGAAAAAATTGATTCCATATTTTTATTCAAAATAATTTATATTTTATAATAATTTTAGTCATATTTTTTCCCATTATCAATAAATAATGATGTAGAAATTAATTAATATAGTTAAGTAGATAATAGGTTTAATATGTATTAATCTAAAAAGGTAATGGATATAATGACCAGGAAGTGTTTTATAAACATATTTTCTACCCATATGTCAATTTTATCACTTATATTTTCAATAATTTCTGAATGTTTTTCCTTTTATGTGAAAATGGTGGGTACACCATTTTCTTTTAAAAAATTATAGTCTTGACACTCACATTAGTTATAAAAGGCTACCCACTCTCCACTAATTTTAACTCATACAAAACCATTTCTATTTACCAAGGAAGACTAAAATTTATTCGATAATTACATCCACTTATCATAGGGTACTATTTGAGATCTCTAATCCTATCTAAGATTGATTTTGGTGAAACCTTAAAAGGTTTTCTAAATAATAGACAATGATTTACACTGTGAGTTTTTTCATTACATATTATTATAACTCCTTAAAATATTCATAAAATATGATAATAAAATATCAAAATTATATTCCATACACTTAGATTTTAATTTTTTTAATTCCATAACATACATTCATTTATTGTTCAATTAAATTAGTTGAAGAATCATCATTCATGTTTACGATGGAGTGCATCTTTGTGTATAGATGTTATTGATTTTCTATCACCAACTCTAACACCTAGATAAAATTATGTATATAATGTTTATATATGTTATATATGATATTAATATACTTTTGGTATTACAATAAAACATAAATGTACTTTCCTCCAATCCTCTTTTTAATGAATAATGTCGCTCCAGTTTGTGGTGGAATACTTTCTCACAAGACTATGTGATGTGTTTTTCATATTTGTTTTAACTAGATGATAACAAGAATATATTAAATAAACACACACACACAAATAGATATATATATATATGTTATGTTTTTAAAAAATAGTAATTCTACAATTATGATATCACATATTCCTCCTAAGTTTCCATTCTGTGAGAATATGATAACATTAATAATATGTGTGTTGGCTTACCGCCTCACGAAACAGTGTGATCCTTTCTTGACATACACATTATATGGAAGGTAATAAGAATAGGATTAAATAAAATTATATCATATAAATGAATTAAAAAATTCCTATAATTTAAATAAATTATTTACATTTACTTATTTCTATCCATAGAGAATATAGAAACAACATTCATGCACATGTACGACCTACTGTCTCCATGAATAGTGTACATCCTTTTCTATATCTAACATCTATAAATACTATAAATACATATATACTAAATATATATCATATTTTATCTTGTTAATCATTATTTATATTATGGACCCTTGATAAATGTATTAGGACTAAAAAACCAACTCAAAACATACACGTAAAACTATATACATATTACACGAAACTAGATTTTAAGAAGGAATTGTTTGTAAATGGTTAACAAATTATCATAATCATATCATGTATTTTATTATATATATGATTATGGTTCTATAATTTATGTATAATAATATTATATTTATTACGTCGGATGTTCCAATGTGTATGATGGATGTTGAGACTTAAGGTAAGGGATTTTCGTCTCGCTTTTATTTTCTCTGAAACACATGTCATCTTCCAGAGGTGTTTATTTTATGATGGGTATATGATTAAAATGAATGGATTTATTATTATTATCTATAAAATTAAATTTATTTACTTATCCATTTTAGTATATCTCTTTCCTTGATTTTATATTTAAAATATTTTGAATGTTGTAATGGATTTCAAGTTACTTTATTTTCTTGGATACATATTCAATATCCACGAGTTATTTATTTTGTTCTCTTTATATAATTTCCCTTTTACATGAAATATCACGAATAACCTTATTTTTATGATATTTAATGTTTTATATGATGTTACTATTTTTTTGGCCTTATGATTCCAAATATTATCAGAGTTTTAAATGATTTCTGTTGCATTTTTACTTTTTTGTGACATACATTAAGTTACGCACATATATTCTGTTATGAGGTGTGTATAAAACCCTATGAAATAAAATATAAAAAATTTATTTATTCTCATTATATTTAATTTTTCATGTAATGTTATTATTTTATGCATATTAATATTAATTTTTACCAATGTTGTATAGTTTTTATGATACAATCTCATTATTAAATGATAATTTTTTGATTGTCATCTCAATGATGAAATGTTATGATACATATCTCATGAAACTAATGAAATTTTTTATCCTATTATTATGTAATGAGAAAACATGTTTCAAATTAATTTTACTATATTTATCTACTAAATATTTCAATAAATTATTTCAATACAAATCAACTTTATATCTCTCTTTAGTGAAAATTATAGTTTCTTATATATACATGTTTTCCAAAAAAATGTTTTAATTAATAATTTTAATTCTATAAAATGAGTTTTTCCAGAATATTTAACTATTTATTTATTTAAATAAAATTAATCATCAGGTCATTCTCCAATGAATTATTTTTTTCATTTTATTTAGTGTGTGAGAGGAATGTTTTTTTGAACATGTACCACGTAAACTGAATTTTCCCACTTTGTTACCAAAATATGTTTTAATTGGTCATTTATATGTTTACATATTTAATATCAATGAAAATGTTATATAAAATGTTTTATGTTTAATAAAATTCTCAACAAAGAATGATGTTTTCCTTTACATATGCTCGAAGTTATATTTAAAAACCAATTACCAATTTAATAAGAAATAATAGGACATTAATTATGATTTAATAGGGATATGTTTCAATGATAAGATACTTATTAATTGTTTAATGGTTTATTTTTATGATTAAGGGAATTTTAAGATGTTATTTTCTATTCCATGCGTTATACCATTATAAAATTCTTTTGAAACCTACTTTTTTCTCATAGGTTATGCTATGATGAAATGATGAAATGATTATAAAACCTAGTATTTCACTAGTTTTTCTATAATGACATTTTTATAAAACCCATTCTATTTCAAGGTTTATGATATGGTCTATATTTTATGATATTTTGGTAAATGAATGTGTGTTTTTTATCTGATTATTGGGATATATATATCACTATAATTCATTGGGAAAAGACTGATATCACATTAGATAATCATGATTGAAATGGATAGTGATCCCAATTCTATAAGGGACTTTTTCCTCTATGATATGTCATGGGAGTGAATTATAACTACTACGATGGTTATGGGAGTAAACCCACTCCACTATGATAATATTTGGAGTGAACCTTTGCGTATTATATGGTTTGGGAAGTATACCCCATCCACTATGATAGTCATATATGTGAATCCATTAATAATAACGAAGTAATTTTCTATGCTAATGTTTATACAAAATATCAATTCAATATATGAAAGTTATGATCTCATGGATCATGTTATTTTATTAAATTGCAATTCATGTTTTATGAAATGGAAGATTTTGGAATTGAATCACATTAATTTCAATGATAATTAGTTTATATATTTCAAATGATATTCTCATGTTTTTATACTTACGTTACCATGTTATGCTAATATCTCCCTATATATACACATTCTGATAATCTAAGCTCAACCATCCTAATGATTAATTTCCCCTAGTTGTGAATAATTATTAAGTATGGTATGCCTATAATGAGTAATAAACTGCAATATTTTCTTGGGATACAATTAAAATCATTAATGAAATAATAGATTGTGTATCTCGTCTCGAAATACCCCATAAATAAATGATTCAAGAGTTAATTTTTATATTATGTATGGAATATTCTTTTATTAGTATATAACACTATTGTATGAAAATATTTTTTCATTACAGTTTTTATCAGATAAATATTTAGTTAAACATTAGAATCTAGGATAAGAAGATTTTAGTGTGATCCATATGGATGTCTATATAAATATTTCTTGGTAAATATCTAATAAAATTTATAATGATCAATTAAATTATTTAAAAATATCTTAGAATTTTGGTCAGGGATATAGTGAGTGGTTTCCATGTAACTAAATTCCTATCTAGATACCACAAGTGGATGTAGATCTAGAATAGAGGTACCTTGGGGTAATATCTGTGAAAATGGATCATTGATATTGACTCAATCTTTACCTAATGCATAAAAATTATTCTTATTATTCACATGGATTGACACTCCTAGTGGTTGTACTTCAATAATTAATAATATATTTACAAAATATCATTAAATATTTGAATAATGAATGTTTATGAAATAGGTTAAACTCAAGGTTTAATGGATTAAAAAGAATGTGTTAGGATTTAGACATCCTATAAATTATTTTTCATGATTATATGGTTTCCTACTGTTATTAGTGTATCTTACTCTTTGATTTTTTTTATTCAATAGTTGGAACAAAAAATATCTAGAATGAAGTTGGGAGTCATAGAATTTTTTAATGAGAAACGAAATAGGATAATGAATGAAGTGAATCATATTGGTATTATTCACAATCAATTATCATGATATATGATTAACAAATTCTATATTAACCAACTCCCAGACTCACCATAAAATAGAAGGATATATTTTAATAAGTTATATGGTGGTGAAGACCATATAAGAATGGAGAATAAACTTCTTATATGTTTAAAATTAATGAAGTATCCCCCAAATGAATGTACCAATGGGGAAGGAAGATGATTTTAGTGTAGAAGATAAGGAAAAGAACAAGCAATTTATAAATAAAATTTAACATATTAGTTCATGTTAATGGATAAAAATAATGGTTATCCTATAGAATTATCAATTATTAAAGGTTATTACTGAGTAAAATATGAGAATTAATGAAAATGATATCATAGGGTGAAAGCAGATGATGAGAATCTGTGAAGTGGTAAAGAAATGGTTATATTTTTTATGATGAATAGACCATGAATTAAATATGAAAGGTATAGGTTTTTATAACAGTGTTTTTTATTATAAACATGAGAAAGATGATTAAATGGATGTAGGTGAATACTAAGACATTATTTATATTTAATATTGTTGGAAAATGTGTTAAGGAATATGATTATAATATTTAGTTAATGGTCTAAGAGTGATGTAAAAAAAATTTGATGTGTTTAAGTATGGGGATTCAGGAAACATGTAATATAACTATTGAAATTTATAAGGATTGGTCAGTAGAAATTTTTCATTGATTATATTGAATAATATTTTTTTATAGTACTGATGACCTATTAAAGGGTTTTAATTAAAAAACTATATTTTTTGGAAAACACGTGATTATGGGAAGCAAACACTTAATATGATACTAATGTTTTGGTAATGGTGTTTAGTTTGGATACTGAGATGAATGATAATAATGAAGTAAATTGTATATTATTGATGACCATAGATGATTCTTTTTTATTCTAATTTTTCAATGATAGAGTTTACAACATTATTGGTTCTATTGAATATATTGAATAATATGTTTTTTCCCTGGCAATGAGGAAGCATGAATATTTTCATTGATGTTTTATATTAATTCAATTTACTACCAAGATCTAGGATTATATATGACCAATGTATTCACATTTTATGAATGGGATCATAAAAAGTGTCAAATCCGTTAATTTGTTTTATATAATTTTCTATGTTATCTTTGGTCTAACATGTTCCCTTGGTTTCCCCTTGAATTTTGGAGGAAATGGAGGTTTATTAGTTGATAATTCCTTGTGCATAGTTGGTTCGTGGTTATTTATAACCATGTTCCAACCAAGGAAACCATGATGTAGGATAAAAAACCTACCACATGGTATACTTAGGACAATATGTATCATCCTAGGTAACCATGTAGAGGTTTCTATCTAGACCGAATGGTCTGCATGGATTCCAAAACTATGCAGAAAAACCATGAAATTCTTCCAGCACATTAAAATATTTCCATGTTTATATGATCCCATAGGATTTTTCACCCTATGAGTGAATCTCCCACCTCCCACCACTCTTGGAGATCCTTTTTCTACCGGATTTGGTGTGATTCCTCCTTAGTTCTTCAAGTTCCTTCTCCCCTTGATTCATTCTCTATTATAGGGTTTACTTTCTTATTTTGGGGGTTTCTCTTTTCCTCCAGCACTATGTTTTTGACTTTATTGTTGAATATTGACCTTTGTGGGTTGATCTATTGATTTAAGGCTCAATCTTGATTACTTGTGGTGCGGTTGTGGTGTAGGTGGATTTGGACACTGTATTTTGGGTATTTCAATATCAAATGTAGTTGATTTGGTGTCTATATGTTTCTTGATGAATTAATTAGGATTATTTGTGTTATTTAACATGTTTTATTAATTATGAATGTGTTGAGAATGTAGTTTTTGGAATATTTTCTATATAAAATTAATTTTAAAATAGAAATTGCTTGTGAAATTGGTGTATTCTTGAAGTTAGGCCTTTTTTGTTCACTAGAAATTTTTTATAAATTTCTTCAAAGTTTTATTATGTTTTTTTGGAATTTGAATATTAGTTGGAAAGGTTGTGGGGTGAGATTGATTTTTCAAAGATGTTTTGGCAGTGAAAAATTTGTTTTGGTCTGTGTAATATCTTGTTTGGCTTACATGTGTGAATGTGGTTTATCTTTTTACATGTGAAAATTGATTAAGAACAAATGTAATCTAGGGTAGCAAGGATGCTAGACTAGGACTAATGTTATAGAGATACATAAGTGAATATGACCCGATTTGACATAGCGTGATCGATTTTGAAAACACTAACTAAATATTTATGATGATTAAACACCACTAGAATATTGGATTCTTCTCCTATCTAGTATATCATGCATTAAAATGTGGATGGTTTTGGTTCCAATACAACAGCACACTAAGATAATATGTTTTACAATCCCATTTTCTAGGTAATACCCATAAGGCCTTCCCGTGTTGGTTCTCTAGGACTATAATGCACTGATCATCAGCATAAGGTGTGTATTTGGGTTACTCTAAGGGTGATAGTTTTTTTATTTAAAAATTTAATTCCATATAAAGTTATTTTTTAAAACTTCATTATTTTAAATTTTTCTAGTATTTCTTATCATTTTACTATCATAAAAGGTTCTTTGGGACATTTGTGTTGGAATGTGTCTAGATAGATAGTATTTATGACTATCAGGTATCAGAGCTCTAGTTACGAGTGGGTGTAACACCACGAGATTTTATGAAAAATATTATTTTTAATTTCATTATTGTCTTGTGTTATACGCTACACCAAAAGGAGCTTTCACAACACACATCTCTGAACTGGCTTGAATTACACGCAATCGCGACCTTCCACGATAGCGTGTGTTGTACGCAACACCAAGTTTCACTAAACAACGATATGCTATTAAGATATAATTAAAACTAGCCGTTATGAATAGTAATAACCACTTTTTGAAATTTTGTAAATTTTATTTTTCAAAATGGAATTCATTTTTGGATTCGGAATATCGAAATTAGCTTAGGGTGAAATTTTGGTGATTTTCTGATAACTTTCATATTTTGATGAATAGTGAAAATTACTAAATTTTAATTAAAAACAACTTTTTCAATCGAAATAATTAATAGTGATAAATTATTAATTTGAGTGGTCTTAAAGTATATTTAGAATATATTTTTACAATTTAATACAATGTTGGTCATTGGATGTAATTTCACATTTAAACCAGTTATAAACAAGTGTCAATCTTTTGATAGTTATTGTCTCTTAAAAACACGCCTTTTGTTTTGACGACAGGAATTAATTTTTAAATTAATTAATGCAACTGAAATGTTTTGAATTTGGTAAAATAGAAATCATTTTTGAGTTCATAATATCAAATATAGCTTAGGCCTAATATTTGGTATTTTTCTGAAAACTTTCAATTTTTGATGAATAGTGAAACCACTAAGTGGTAGTTAAAAAAAACTGAATTGTTCATAAAACATAATTTTACCGCTTCTGTGAGTGGAATTTCAAAAATCCGAGAGATACGGTTGATCTCAGTATGTAAAATGTGAATCAATGAGATGAAAATAATTTTTGGTGAAAAGTAACTTTTTACTTTTATTTACCACGGTTAAAAGTAAATAGGGTAATTAAGGGTAAAAATGATATTATTATTACCCTAACACATGTCCTAATTCTATTGGATAAGTGTAATTCAACCACAAACAATCTTAGGAATAAAATATGACCATTTAGGCCCACTTGGATTAGATTAGGACATTTATTATTAATTTATTTAAAGAAGGGTTAAAAGAGTTAAAATCAAAGTTTATTTACTAAAACATTTTTAATATGGGTTTATACATAAGATAAATTTGACTATAAATATTAATTAGAAAGCTAAAAAGATATCCTACATAATGGTAGTTTATTTGTAATTTTTAGACATTAAATAATTTAATTTATTTATGACACAACGATGATGCAGTAATTATCTTCTTAATGAAATATTGACATAATTGATGTTATAAATACCCAAATAAATATAATTTAAGACTTTTTATGAATTAAACTAATTTTATAGGTTACTAAGACATGTTATTATTGATTTAATTAACTTTGTTCGAACTTATCATTCTGTTATGATTTTCATAAATATCAATTACTAAATAGTGTCAAATTGACATAAAATAGTTTTTTTAAAACAAATATTATATTATTAATTGTTATTTTATTCCTAAAAATCTAAGGTTGAGCCAAATGACTTAGATAAGGTTATATATATTAATAATAAACAATTTGGGGTTCTTTTGGATTCTTATAGTAAGTTTATTAACCTTATAGTATAAGAACAAAAGAAGACACGGTAAAAGTAAAATTATTTAACTTAATGTTAAATCTAAATGATAAGGTTAAAATAGGAACCTAAACTTGTCTAAATTCTATTGGATGAGAGGATTTCGACCCATCCCCACCTTATCCTAGAAATAAATCAATTTGGAGCTATTTAAAACCGAACGTGACTTTATAATAAAATAATATTTTTAGTTTTTCCAAAGGAGCCCCTCTCCTCACTTATAAAAGGGCACCTCCTCCCTCTCTTCCTCACACAACTTTGAGCCTTCAAGCTCGGAAAAACCCTGACAAATTCTATTATCCACTTCCCTAGAAACATCCTATAGGTTCTGGTCTTCCTAAAAGACCAATTTTAGTGCCCTAAAAAGAGGTCTCAAAGAGGCACTTCAAAGAAGAGGTAATTTCCGTGACCGATTCTTTCAACTTTATTTCTTCTTCCACTTCTTCTTCTTAGGTTGTTTCATTATGAAGTAATAACATCAGTATCACTCATATACTGATATTTTATTATAATTATGAAACAACCCTATCTCACCATCTATCCATCCTACGGAAAACGAAATCACCGCGCGTGCGTACGTACGGAATACCGTCTCCACGCCGTGGTGAAATCTATTTTCCACCACCACCTTACTTGGATGGGTATAATGGTGTAAATAATAATTATATATTATTATATTAAAGTGATATTAATTGTGAGATAGTATACATACACTCCAATACATTTCCACGATCATGAGAACGATATCATCGCTCGTCCGTACGTACGGACTACCGTCTCTACGACGCGATGAGATTCATTATCCACTTTAAACCATTCATGAATGATTATAAAGTATATATAATAAGTAATAATGAAATATATTACATAATAATGATACTGTATTTATGTTTATATATATGAATGTCATCTACTTAATTCCGTTCAACTCAATAAGGAAACGAAAACAACGTTCATGCGTACGTACGACCTACCGTCTCCATGAACGGTGTATTTCTTTCCATTTACTGATTTATTATATATATGTATATTCTGAATATATATATATATATCATGTTTTATATGCTGTAATTAAGTAATAATGATCTATGTAATCATATGAATAATTACAAGTCAAAACACGGACGACAAATGAAACAATTTTACCGAAAACGCTCTTTAACATGGAATTTACAAAAGAACGGGTAATATAAAGTCATAAGTGAACCATATATGATATCATAACAATGAATATGATTCTGTAATAAGTCAATGACATTATTTAAATCATTATACAGGAGGTTCGGACACTTACGAAGCAAATCGGACCTAAGGTAAGAGAAATATCACAATCTCATTTTTATCCGAGATTGTTTATACTTTGGTATTTACTGGGGTGTATTTTATCATCCAAATCCATGTTTCCTCAATATGTAATATTATTTCCATCCACCTAAAATTGTTTAAATCCAATTTTACCCTTCGGTGAGTTTTTAGTAAAAGATATGAAAGGAATCTTTTGTCATTTTTCGTACGAGGTACTTTTTGACTTTTCCGAAAAAAAGTACAAGAAGAATGTTTTTTTTAACATATATGGCAATAATGGATTTTTAAAACATTATTTACAAGCAGCATACTTTAAAAGTCTTAAAGTTTATTTTTAATCAAATTCTTTTAGATTAAATTTGTATGACATGTTAAGAAAGAAAAAATGTTTTTGAAGAAGAAAGGATATTTTCCTCAAGAATGGAGTTCAAGTGTTTTATCAAAATTATTTTCTATCTAAGATAATAAAGGGTTCTGTTTCTATCCCTATTATTATATGGATTTGATTATGTTGTGATGGAAATATTTTTATGAATTCCTTTATCGTATATGAATTGTTTTATGATGTCATGATGTTTAAGATTCCCATTTTTATTACATGGGTTATGCAATGATGTATAGTTTATGATTTTGTGGCACACATAAGAATGGTATCATTATGAGATGGTTGGGACCTATATCTCCCTCCAATGCATTGGGTAAAGATTTTATATCTCATGAGATATACATGGCTGGAATGGTAGGTTATACCCGTTTAGTGAAACAGGACAGAAACGAGGGTGACTCGGTTCAGAAAGGGACTTTGTCCACTAAGATAGTCTTGGCAATGAGCCTTGACTAATAAGAAATGATTCTATATGATTATGTGTGTATGCCACAAAGTTTAATGTTTTAGGTTATGATTATTGTGATTACATTTCACTACCATGAGTTATCCCAGGTTATGAAATTATGATCTCTTTTACAGGTTAATATTTCCAAAAGTTATGTGCTTATGTATATGATGTGATTGATATTTCTTTTGTTTACCCTTACTGAGCATTTGAGCTCACCCTTTTATGTTTTCTTTTCCCCAGGATATAAAGAAAGGTTTTAGGTATAAAAAAGGAAGATCTTTATGGGAGATGTTGAAGATCTTTCACCAGGATTAGAAGATTATATTCCGAGTTTCCAAAGACACTATACTATTACGAGCCTTGTGCGTGTGTTTTTGTTATGTACTATGTATTCCGCAAATGTAATGTAATGTCAATGTACGTCAATCTTCGGGTCTCTACAGTTGGTATCAAAGGAAAGGTTTAATCAACCTTTGGAAACTAGGATGTGAGAACGTTAGTGAGATCCCAGAGATATTTCTAAGGTATGTATAGGGATGTCCCTAAGGATAAGTATACATATAGGATATAGTCCGAGAACTATGGTAACGATCTTATAATTTAACCTAAGATGTTAGATATTAAGGGTACTCCCCCTTTACTATGTTATTTTCCCTATCATGATTTTTTCCTCTCACACTATTCTTTTCGGGTTTTAGGAAATGGCTGGAAACAAGATGATTCATGATAATGGAGGATATGATGGACAATGGAATGATATTCTTCATGAGCAACCAAATGAAATGGGATTTGGAAGTCCAAACATCATTATTATGTCGAATTAGCAATCTCATAATATGATCAATAAAGTAAAATTTGGTAAGTTTCCTGAATCGGCTAATAAGAGAAAGATGGAGTTTCATGATGATCATAGAGGAAAGAAAGTTCAATTTCTCCTATGTAAATCCTGTGGGAAGAGGCATCAAGGAGAATGTTTCAAAGGAACTGGAAGATGCTTTGGGTGTGGAAAAGAAGGACACAAAGCCAGTAAGTGCAAAGGAAAAGGTTCAGTTAACACCAGGGATGAGGATAATGGTATTGCTACGACATCAACAATGGTTAAATGTTTTAAATGTGGAATGTACGGGCATTATGCAAACCAATTCCCTAAGGTAAAGTCTCATGAAGAGAATCAGTATGGTTGTATGGGTAGTATTTATGTTGATGATGATGAAGAAACTACAAATGATATGTGAGATGAAAGAATTGTTGAAGCTTAGTCAATGGATTAAGAATGTAGTGGAATGATTACATGTTTATCATGTGTAATGTTGTATAAGTAATCTCATGGTACTATGGAATAAAGAGACATCTAAGGATTGTTACACTAATTTTCTTTCCTTGAGTTTTGAAAGTGTATGATTAATGGTACCAGTATCCATGAAAGATTATTCAGATATTTTTGGAATGTAGATGATATGCACATAATGAAGGGATAAGGAGAAAATTAAATGTTTGATAGTATTCATGAGCTCATGACTGATATAAGGAAATAGTTATATCATGGTTTGAGTATATAGAATTTTGGGTTTTTGGTATGTGGAATGCGTTAACTTTTGACAACACTCATATTTTTACTAAGATTCAATGGGTATTCATTTTTCAAGAGAATACATGATTAAGATATTCACATGATTGGAATGTGACCAACAATATATATATGGGGGATAAATGATGGTATTCACATGCTTTGTTGATGACATTTCAAGTAATCGTTTTCTTTATACTATGAGCTTGGACCGAAGTATTTTAGATAAGCCTAAATATTGGAATGGACTATATTGGACATATGCTAAGTATTGTTTAAGGATAGAACTTTTTTCAATATTATTGATGGGATGATATAGTAATGTAGTTTTAGAAAAAGGACAACCTACAGGACGGGCGACAGCCCATCGCGTCGGACAAGGCCGTGGGAATCGAACCCACAACCGAAGTGCGACTGGCCTTTATCGCCTACCACTGGCCTACAGGAAGTCCCTGTTTAGTAGAAACTAGTTTTATTTTATTAAGCGGTATGATATATGATGTATAAGTCCATTTTAGGAACCATATATGATTAATCTCACTAAAGAATGACTTGTGTATATTTAATAACTTTTTCTAACCTTTTGTTTGAGACAGATGGAATGACCTGTCATACTAACACTTCACGAATAACAAATTCAACTTCATTTATTTAAGAGATGAAGTGGAAATTGTTCAAGGCACGAACAATAGTGAGATTGTACCAAAATAAAGTAAGTATTTATTCTAATTCAAAATTTTCAACTTTAGGGAAACGATCTGGAAAACCAAAAATGTTTTCCTAGTGCTCTTATATCTGATTAATCAGATGGTACCTTAGATTGTCACAAATTTATGGATTTGTGATTTCTAGCTTTTCCATAGCCATGTTCTCTACCACTCTCCATCATAACATGATGGTTAGATTTCTCTTCCATATCCATATTTTCACCTATGTGGAAACCCAGTGATTAGTTTATGTGGGTAACCGTTACGTTTCATACTTTTGTTTTTAATGATTGGTTTTGGTATTCCTTTTTACGATGTGGGTTTCGATTAAATAAACTTTCGAATAGTAAACCATTTATAACCCCGACGAATTTCGAGGGCGAAATTCATTTTAAGGGGGGTAGAATGTAACACCCCGAGATTTTATGAAAAATATTATTTTTAATTTCATTAATGTCTTGTGTTATACGCTACACCAAAAGGAGCTTTCACAACACACATCTATGACCTGGCTTGAATTACACGCAATCGCGACATTCCACGATAGTGTGTGTTGTACGCAACACCAAGTTTCGCTAAAAAACGATATGCTATTAAGATATTATTAAAACTAGCCGTTATGAATAGTAATAACCACTTTTTGAAATTTTGTAAATTTTATTTTTCAAAATGGACTTCATTTTTTGATTCGGAATATCGAAATTAGCTTAGGGTGAAATTTTGGTGATTTTCAGATAACTTTCATATTTTGATGAATAGTGAAAATTACTAAATTTTAATTAAAAACAACTTTTTCAATCGAAATAATTAATAGTGATAAATTATTAATTTGAGTGGTTTTAAAGTATATTTAGAATATTTTTTTACAATTTAATACAATGTTGGTCATTGGATGTAATTTCACATTTAAACCAGTTATAAAAAAGTGTCAATCTTTTGAGAGTTATTATCTCTTAAAAACACGCCTTTTGTTTTGACGACGGGAATTAATTTTTAAATTAATTAATGAAACTGATATGTTTTGAATTTGGTAAAATAGAAATCATTTTTGAGTTCATAATATCAAATATAGCTTAGGCCTAATTTTTGGTATTTTTCTGAAAACTTTCAATTTTTGATGAATAGTGAAACCACTAAGTGGTAGTTAAAAAAAACTGAATTGTTCATAAAACATAATTTTACCGCTTCTGTGAGTGAAATTTCAAAAATCCGAGAGACACGGTTGATGTCAGTAAGTAAAATGTGATTCAATTAGATGAAAATAATTTTTGGTGAATAATAACTTTTTACTTTTATTTACCACGGTTAAAAGTAAATAGGGTAATTAAGGGTAAAAATGATATTATTATTATCCTAACATATGTCCTAATTCTATTGGATAAGTGTAATTAGACCAAAAAAACTTAGGAATAAAATATGACCATTTAGTCCCACTTGGATTAGATTAGGACATTTATTATTAATTTATTTAAAGAAGGGTTAAAAGAGTTAAAATCAACATTTATTTACTAAAACATTTTTAATATGGGTTTATACATAAGATAAATTCGATTATAAATATTAATTAGAAATATAAAAAGATTTCCTATATAATGGTATTTTATTTGTAATTTTTAGACATTAAATAATTTAATTTATTTATGACACAACGATGATGCAGTAATTATCTTATTAATGAAATATTGACATAATTGATGTTATAAATACCCAAATAAATATAATTTAAGACTTTTTGTGAATTACACTAATTTTCTAGGTTAATATGACATGTTAGTATTTATTTAATTAACTTTTTTCGAACTTATCATTCTGTTATAATTTTCACAAAAATCAATTACTAAATATTGTCAAATTGACATAAAATAGTTTTTTTAAAACAAATATTATATTATTAATTGTTATTTTATTCCTAAAAATCTAAGGTTCGGCCAAATGACTTAGATAAGGTTATATATATTAATCATAAACAATTTGGGGTTCGTTTGGCTTCTTATAGTAAGTTTATTAACCTTATAGTATAAGAACACAAGAAGACACGGTAAAAGTAAAATTATTTAACTTAATGTTAAATCTAAATGATAAGGTTAAAATAGGAACCTAAACTTGTCTAAATTCTATTTTATGAGAGGAGTTCGACCCATCCCCACCTTATCCTCGAAATAAATCAATTTGGAGCTATTTAAAACCGAACTTGACTTTATAATAAAATAATATTTTTAGTTTTTCCAAAGGAGCCCCTCTCTTCCCTTATAAAAGGGCACCTCCTCCCTCTCTTCCTCACACAAATTTGAGCCTTCAAGCTCGGCAAACCCCTACCAAATTCTCTTCTCCACTTCCCTATCAACATCCTAGAGGTTCGGGTATTACTCAAAGACCAATTTTAGTTCCCTAAAAGGAGATCTCAAAGAGGCGCTTCAAAGAAGAGGTAATTTCCGTTACCGATTTTTTCACCTTTATTTCTTCTTCCACTTCGTCTTCTTAGGTTGTTTCATTATGAAGTAATAACATCAGTATCAATCATATAATAATATGTTATTATAAGTATGAAACAACTCTATTTCACCATCTATCCATCCTACGGAAAACGAAATCACCGCGCGTGCGTACGTACGGAATACCGTCTCCACGCCGTGGTGAAATCTATTTTCCACCACCACCTTACTTGGATGGGTATAATGGTGTAAATAATAACTATATATTATTATTTTAAAGTGATATTGATTCTGAAATAGTATACATACACTCCAATACATTCCCACGATCATGAGAACGATATCATCGCTCGTGTGTACATACGGACTACCGTCTCTACGACGCGATGAGATTCATTCTCCACTTTAAACCATTCATGAATGAATATAAAGTATATATAATAAGTAATCATGAAATATATTACATAATAATGATACTGGATTTATGTTTATATATATGAATTTCATCTACTTAATTCCGTTCAACTCAATAAGGAAACGAAAACAGCGTTCATGCGTACGTACGGCCTACCGTCTCCATGAACGGTGTATTTCTTTCCATTTACTGATTTATTATATATATGTATATTCTTAATATATATATATATATCATGTTCTATATTCTTTAATTAAGTAATAATGATCTAAGTAATCATATGAATAATTACAAGTCAAAACACGGACGACAAATGAAACAATTTTACCCAAAACGCTCTTTAACATGGAATTTACAAAAGAACGGGTAATATAAAGTCATAAGTGAACCATGTATGATATCATAACAATGAATATGATTCTGTAATAAGTCAATGACATTATTTAAATCATTATACATGAGGTTCAGACACTTACGAAGCAAATCATACCTAAGGTAAGGGAAATATCACAATCTCATTTTTATCTGAGATTATTTATACTTTGGTATTTACTGGGGTGTATTTTATCATCCAAATCCATGTTTCCTAAATATTAAATATTATTTCCATCCACCTACAATTGTTTAAATCCAATTTTACCCTTCGGTGAGTTTTTAGTAAAAGATATGAAAGGAATCTTTTGTCGTTTTTCGTACGAGGTACTTTTTTGACTTTTTCGACAAAAGTACGAGAAGAATGTTTTTTTAACTTATACGACATGAATGGATTTTTAAAACATTATTTCCAAGAAGATTCCTTTAAAAGTTTTAAAGTATATTTTTAATCAAATTCTTTTAGTTTAAAGTTGTATGATATGATAAGAAAGGAAAAATGTTTTTGAAGAAGAAAGGATATTTTCCTCAAGAATGGAGTTCAAGTATTTTATCAAAATTATTTTCTATCTAAGATAATAAAGGGTTCTCTTTCTATCCATATTATTACATGGATTTGATTATGTTGTGATGGAAATATTTTTATTAATTCCTTTATCATATATGAATTGTTTTATGATGTCATGATGTTTAAGATTCCCATTTTTATTACATGGGTTTTGCAATGATGTATGGTTTATGATTTTGTGGCACACATAAGAATGGTATCATTATGAGATGGGTGGGACCTATATCTCCCTCCAATACATTGGGTAAAGATTTTATATCTCATGAGATAGACATGGCTGGAATGGTAGGTTATACCGGTTCAGTGAAACAGGACTGAAACGAGGGTGACTCGGTTCAGAAAGGGACTTTGTCCACTAAGATAGTCTTGGCAATGAGTCTTGACTAATAAGAAATGATTCTCTATGATTATGTGTGTATGCCACAAAGTTTAATGTTTTAAGTTATGATTATTGTGATTAAATTTCACTACCATGAGTTATCCTAGGTTATGAAATTATTATCTCTTTTACAGGTTAATATTTCTAAAAGTTATGTGCTTATGTATATGATGTGATTGATATTTCTTTTGTTTACCCTTACTGAGAATTTGAGCTCACCCTTTTATGTTTTCTTTTCCCCAGGATATAAAGAAAGGTTTTAGGTATAAAAAAGGAAGATCTTTATGGGAGATGTTGAAGATCTTTCACCAGGATTAGAAGATTATATTCCGAGTTTCCAAAGACACTAAACTATTACGATCCTCGTGCGTGTGTTTTTGTTATGTACTAAGTATTCCGCAAATGTAATGTAATGTCAATGTACGTCAATCTTCGGGTCTCTACAGTGGGGTTCGTGACTATCACATCTCATGAAGGACCTCGACATTCCATGGGATAATGGGATTATTTATTTTCTTCTCTTCCTGGTGGGACGTGCATGCTATAAACATTGTGTGGTCAATGGGTGGGGGTGAAGTGTTTTGGTCATTATTTTTCATCAGTATGTTTGGATTTCTAATGATTATTGTTTTTACTGAAATGTTTCTGAAATATTTCATTAATGAGGATATTATGTGAATTTTTCTTCATGTATCATGATACCTCCCCATAAATTCCCCTGGAAACCTCTAGAAGAATCCAGAGATATTTCTCCCCCACTACTTGATCAGAGGTTGGTAGATGTTGTGGTTCTAGCTATTCAGGCTCTGGGATAGGGATTAGGTATTTCCCCCACTCCGATCATGGAATCTAATCCTGGATCTCGGATTGATAAAGCCTGTTAGTTCTTGAATAATACACCACCATATTTATTTGGTATCTCAGAACCTCAGGAATGGGAGTAATGACTCAAGAAAATAGAGTTTATTTTTGAGTTCATTCACACAACTGGAATGTTCAAGGTGAAATTCACCTTGTTTGTTCTAGAAGTTCCCTTGTAAAGGTGGTGGGACTATTTGATTCAAGTTGTGAATCATGGGAAGATGATTTTGAAGGATTTCAAGGTGGTATTCATTGAGAAATATTTCCCTGAGGTCTTGGAGTATTCTAGATCTCTAAATTTCATTGATCATGTCCATGGGGACCAGTCTGTGATGGAGTATGCCAACCTTTTCACTGAGCAAGTTTTGTATGATCATAAAACATTCTCCAATGAATATATGAATTCTCAATATATTGAGAATGTTTTATGGCTATAGATCTACTCTTAGGTCTTCTAGTTCAAGCTGAAGACTTACATTGAATTAGATAACCAAGCTTTTATGGTGGATAATGATTGTAAGGGCAAGTAAATTTTTTTGGGGGGGCATGTCAGTAGTAGTTAGTGATTCTTCAATATAAAAGAATATGAAACAAGATTAGGAGGAGAATAATGGTGGTGGTAGATCATGACATCCTTTTATGTATCCTTATCTACGGATTTTGATTATTGGTCTATCATGTGCCACCAATGTGGGAATGTAGGACACACTCGGCCTATTTTTACACATCCTCCCAAACAATGTCATTATTGTGGAGCATTGGGGAACTTATAGAAATTCTACAAAGTGCCACATTATTATCAGGGAGATACATGATTAGTTGCATCCATGGGAATAAAATCTCCATTAGACCCATCTCGGATGGTGGGATATTGGTTTGGTGGTCGAGGTAGTAGGACATGATCTTATTTTAGTCAGAGTCAACTTAGAGTAGTTCCAAATTCCAATAGTTGTGGTCAGACCCAGGTAGATACCAGGAACCTTCTTACAGTGGACCATACAATAGTGGGTTTGGATGCAGGGCCCTCGACTATTTGAGGAATCATTTTGATTGAATATTCTTTATCTATTTTTTTAAATATCACTTCATCTATGTATTTTATATCTACCCATCTTGTGAGCCTACTGAATATTCCAACTGATATCTTATCAGTTTCAGTAGAGTTTGTGACATCATTGGGAAAGAGAAAAGAGATGGGCCTTAGGTTCCCATCATTTTCACTTTATGTTTTAGGGGAAGATATGGAATGGGATTTCACAGACTTTGATATGTACCTATTTGATGTGAAGCTTTTCATGGATTGAATAGTGTATTTCCAAGAACACATTGATTATTAAAAGTTTTGAGTTAGCTTTGTGGAACAAGATGGGAGAATGAATGTCTTTCATAGAGAATGGGATCTTCAACCAGTTCATTCCAGACCTCCACTTCTAGAGTTAAGGAATATTTCTTTTCAATTGTCATCTGTCGTGTTGGAGGAAGATGGTAGTGCTCCTAAGAAAATTTTACATCATGTGGTGGTGAGATCCCATTAGTATTCACATATTATTTTTCAGGGTTACTGTAACACCCCGAGATTTTATGAAAAATATTCTTTTAATTTCATTAATGTCTTGTGTTGTATTCTACACCAAGATTACCTTCCTCTATACGCAACACCGTATTAGCTTGCAGTATACGAAACACTATTATTGGATCGTGTCACACACAATTTTGATAATTGTTATTCTACGCAACATTGAGTATATATATATATATTCAATGTATAAATGAAATATGGTTGGATTCTGTTTTACGAAGCAACGAAGGATTCTTTCACAACACGCAACCCTGACTTGGCTTGCATTACACACAATCACGACCTTCCTCGATAGCGTGTGTTGTACGCAATACCGGGTTTTAATAAACAACGATATATTATTATAATATTGTCATTAACTAGACGTTATGAATAGTATTAAATAAATTTTTAATTTTATAACATTATTATTCATCATACACATTTTCTAGAACATGGTATAAGAACAAAATAAATTTTTCGTGTAAAATAAGTATTTTTCAAAAAATGCAGTTTTGCCGCCTTTTGATGGTGCACCCACTTTAAATCTAGTTTTTGACATGTTTATATGTTCAATTTCACAAAATAAAATTTTTCTTTTGAATCAGGATATAAAAATTTACATTAGATAATGTTTTGATATTTTTCCGATAACTTTCATATTTTAATGAATAGTAAAAACACGATATATTTTAATTAAAAACAAATTTTTTCATCATAATATCTTATGTGGTTAAATTATAATATTGAATGGTTTTAAAGTATAAATATAATATATTTTTACCATTTAATATAATGTATGTCATTAGAATTGATTTTACCTTGAATTCGTAGGTTAAATCAATTCAATCTTTTACAATGTTTTAAAGAAAAACCCATTTTCTTTCGACAACGGGATTAATTTTAATTTAATTTCTGCATCTTTTGTGTATTGAATTTGGAAAAATGGATTCCATATTTGGAATCAGTGGGTCAAAATTATGTTAATAAGCTAATTTCTATATTTGGGAATTATGAATAGTAACTACGGTAAATTTTATTTACCATAGTTAAAGGTAAATCGGGTAATTAAGGGTAAATATAATATTTTAAAATTAACCTAACAAATTTAAAAATCCTATTGGATGACTAAAAGTCGACCCATATCACCTAAGGGTTGGATTATATTCATTTAATTAAATTTCGTCAATGAAAATAATTTAATTATTATTAAAACCAAAGAATGTGACAACATGTCACTTTCTTAAATTATATAAGTATAATAATTTTAATCTAGTGATAAACTTCATGAAACATCGAACATGAATAGTCTCCAGAAATATAATACAATTAAATACATCATAGGAATTTATTTAGAATTTTTATTGATTAAATAATTATCATTTATTATGACACAAAGATGATGCAGTAATTGTCTTATTAATGAAATATTGAAATAATTGATGTTATAAATGCCCAAATAAATGTAATTTGAGACTTTTTCTGAATTACACTAATTTTCTAGGTTAATATTATATGTAAGTATTGATTTAATTAACCTTTTTCGAACTTATAATTCTGTTATGATTTTCACAAAAATCAATTACTAAATAGTGTCAAAATTGACATAAAATAGTTCTTAAAACAAATATTATATTATTAATTGTTATTTTATTCCTAAAAATCTAAGGTTCGGCCAAATGACTTAGATAAAGATATATATTTTAATAATAAACAACTTGGGGTTCGTTTGTGTTCTTATAGTAAGTTTATTAACCTTATAGTATAACAACACAAGAAGACATGGTAAAAGTAAAATTATTTTACTTAATGTTAAATCTAAATAATAAGGTTAAAAAAGGAACCTAAACCTATAAAAATTCTATTGGATGATAGTATTTCGACCCATCCCCACCTTATCTTAGAAATAAATCAATTTTGAGCTGTTTAAAACCGAATTTGACTTTACAATAAAATAATAGTTTTAGTTATTCCAAAGGTACTCCTCTCCTCCCTTATAAAAGGGCACCTCCTCCCCCTCTTCCTCACACAACATTGAGCTTTCATGCTCAGCCAACCCCTACCGAATTCTCTTCTAAACTTCCATAGAAACATCATAGAGGTTCTGGTATTCTTCAAAGACCAATTTTAGTGCCCTAAAAGGAGGTCTCAAAGAGGCGCTTCAAAGAAGAGGTAATGTCCGTTACCGATTCTTTCATCATTATTTCTTCTTCCACTTCTTCTTATTTAGTTGTTTCATCATGAAGTAATAACATCAGTATTACTCATATACTGATATGTTATTATAAGTATGAAACTACCCTATTTCACCATCTATCAATCCTACGGAAAACGAAATCACCGCGCGTGCGTACGTATGGAATACCGTCTCCACACCGTGGTGTAATCTATTTTCCACCACCACCTTACTTGGATGGGTATAATGGTGTAAATAATAACTATATATGATTATTGTAAAGTGATATTGATACTGAAATAGTATACATACACTTCAACACATGCTAACGATCATGAGAACGATATCATCGCTCGTGCGTACGTACGGACTACCGTCTCCACGACGCAATGAGATTCATTTTCCACATTAACCATTCATGAATGATTATAAAATATATATAATGAATAATAATGACATGTTAAATATACTGGATTTATGTATATATATATATGTATGTCATCTACTTACTTCCAGTCAAGACAATAAGGAAAGGAAAACAGCGTTCATGTGTACGTACGGACTACCGTCTCCATGAACAGTGTGTTTCATTTCATTTATCTATCTATATATATATATACTGAATATATATGATATATAAATCATGTTTTATATTCTGTAAGTAAGTAAATAATGATATAAGTAATAATAATTTCAAGAACAACAAGTCCAAACACCTATGATAAATGAAACGATTTTACCCAAAACGCTTCTTTAACATGGAATTTACAAAAGAACGGGTAATATAAAGTCATAAATGAACCATATATGATATCATAAAAATGAATATGATTCTGTAATAAGTTAATGACATTATTTCAATCATTATAAAGGAGGTTCAGATACGTACAAAGCATATCGTACATAAGGTAAGGGAAATATCATAATCTCATTTTTATCCGAGATTGTTTATTCTTTGGTATTTACTGGGGTGTATTTTATCATCCAAATCCATGTTTCCCCAATATGTAATATTATTTACATCCATCTACAATTGTTTAAATCCAATTTTACCCTTTGGTGAGTTTTTAGTAAAAGATATGAAAGGAATATTTTGTCGTTTTTTGTACGAGGTATTTTTTGACTTTTCCGACAAAAGTACGAAGAATGTTTTTTTAACTTATACGGAACGAACAGATTTTTACGGTTTTATAAAGCCTTATTTTCATGAAGCTTCCTTCAAAATATTTCATGACTATTTTCAATAAAATCTATTTCTTTTAAAATTGCATGACGTTTTATGAAAAGAAATTGATTTTGAAGAAGAAAGTATATTTTCCTCAAGAATTCATTTCAAGTGTTTTATCAAAATTATTTTCCATCTAAGATAACATAGGGTTCTCTTTCTATCCCTATTATTACATTGATTTGGTTATGTTGTGATGGAATTATTTTTATGAATTCCTTTATCTTATATGAATTGTTTTATGATGTCACGATGTTTACGAAACCCATTTTTACTACATGGGTTATGAAATGATGTATGATTTATGATTTTGTGGCACACATAAGAATGGTATCATTATGAGATAGGTGGGACCTATATCGCCCTCCAATGCATTGGGTAAAAATTTTATATCTCATGAGATATACATGGCTGGAACGGTAGGTTATACCGCTTTAGTGAAACAGGACTGAAACGAGGGTGACTCGGTTCAGAAAGGGACTTTGTCCACTAAGATAGTCTTGGAAATGAGTCTTGACTAATAAGATATGATTATATATGATTATATGTGTATGCCAAAAAGTTTCATGTTTTATGTTATGATTATTGGGATTTCATTTCACTACTATGATTTATCCCATCTTATGAAATTATGCTCTCTTTTGCAGGTTAATATTTCCAAAATGTTATGTTCTTATGAAAATGATGTGATTGATATTTCTTTTGTTTACCCTTACTGAGCATTTGAGATCACCCTTTTATGTTTTCATTTCCCCAGGATATAAAGAATGGTTTTAGGTAAAAAAAGGAAGATCTTTATGGGAGATGTTGAAGATCTTTCACCACGATTAGAAGATTATATTCCGAGTTTCCAAAGACACTAAACTATTATGATCCTTGTGTGTGTGTTTTTGTTATGTACTAAGTATTCCGCAAAAGTAATGTAATGTCCACGTACGTCAAGCTTCGGGTCTCTACAGTTGGTATCAGAGGAAAGGTTTAGTCAACCTTTGTAAACTAGGATGCGAGAACATTAGTAAGATCCCTAGAGATATTTCTAAGGTATGTCTAGGGATGTCCCTAAGTATAAGTATACATATAGGATATAGTCCTAGAACTATGGTAACGATATTAGATTTAAAAAAAGATGTTAGAAATTGAAGTTACTCCCCCGTTATTATGATTTTTCCTCTCACAATATTCTTTTTGGGTTTTAGAAAATGGCTGGAAACAAGATGATTCACGATAATGGAGGATATGATGGACAATGGAATGATATTCTTCATGAGAAACCAAATGAAATTGGATTTGGAAGTCCAAACATAACTATTATGCCGAATCAGCAATCTCATAATATGATCAATAAAGTAAAATTTGGTAAGTTTCCCGACTCGGATAATAAGAGAAAGATGGAGTTTCATGATGATCATAGAGGAAAGAAAGTTCAATTTCCCCTATGTAAATCATGTGGGAAGAGGAATCAAGGAGAATGTTTCAAAGGAACTGGAAGATGCTTTGGGTGTGGAAAAGAAGGACACAAAGCCAGTAAGTGCAAAGTAAAAGGTTCAGTTAACACCAGGGATGAGGATAATGGTATTGCTACGACATCAACAGTGGTTAAATGTTTTAAATGTGGAATGTACGGGTATTATGAAAACCAATGACCTAAGGGAAAGTCTCATGAAGAGAATAAGTATGGTCGTATGGGTAGTATTTATGTAGATAATTATTAAGAGACCACAAATGATATGTGAGATGAAAGAATTGTTGAAGCTCGGTCAATGGTTTAAGAATGTAGTGAAATGATTACATGTTTATCATGTGTAATCAAATGGTACTATGGAATAAAGAGACATCTAAGGATTGTTACACTGTTATCTTTCCTTGAGTTTTGAAAGTGTATGATTAATGTTACCAGTATCCATGAAAGTTTATTCAGATATTTTTGGAATGTAGATGATATGCGCATAATGAAGGGATAAGGAGAAAATTAAATGTTTGATAGTATTCATGAGATCATGACTGACATATGGAGAAGGTTATATCATGGTTTGAGTATATAGAATTTTTGGATTTTGGTATGTGGAAGGAGTTATCTTTTGACAGCATTCATGTTTTCTCTAAGGTTTTATGGGTATTCATTTTTCACGAGAATACATCATTAAGGTATTCACATGGTTGGAATGTGACCAACAAGATATATGGGGGATACATGATGGTATTCACAGGCTTGGTTGACGACATTTCAAGTTATCTTTTTCTTTATACTATGAGCTTGGACCGAAGTATTTTAGATAAGCCTAAATATTGGAATGGATTATGTTGACCATAAGTTAGTATTGTTTAAGGATAGAACGTTTTTTGATATTATTTATGTGATGTTATAGTAATGTAGTTTTAGAAAAAGGACAACCTGTAGGACGGGCGACAACCCATCGCGTCGGACAAGGCTGTGGGAATCGAACCCACAACCGAAGTGTGACTGTCCTTTATCGCCTACCACTGGCCTATAGGAAGTCCCTGATTAGTATAAACTAGTTTTATTTTATTAAGCGATATGATATATGAAGTATAAGTCCATTTTAGGAACCATATATGACTAATCTCACTATAGATCAACTTATGTAATCTTTTGTTTGAGACAGATGGAATGACCCTTCATTCTATCACATGATCTGCTAACACTTCACGAATAACAAATTCAACTTCATTAATTTAGGAGATGAAGTGGAAATATTTCAAGGCACGAACAACAGTGAGATTGTACCAAAATAAAGTAAGTATTTCTTCTAATTCAAATTTTTCAACTTTATGGAAACGATCTTGAAAACCAAAAATGTTGTCCTAGTGCTCTTATATCTGATGAATCAGATGGTACCTTAGATCATCACAAATTTATGGATTTGGGATTGCGGGCTCTTCTATAGCCATGTTCTCTACCACTCTCCATCAGAACATAATGGTTAAATTTCTCTTCCATATCCATATTTTCACCTCTGTGGAAACCCAGTGATTAGTTTATTTGGGTAACCGTTACATTTCATACTTTTGTTTTTAATGATTGGTTTTGGTATTCCTTTTTAATATGTAGGTTTCTATTAAAGAAATTTTCAAGTAGCAAACCATTTATAACCCCAACGAATTTCGAGGGCGAAATTCATTTTAAGGGGGGTAGAATGTAACACCCCGAGATTTTATGAAAAATATTCTTTTAATTTCATTAATTTCTTGTGTTGTATTCTACACCAAGATTACCTTTCTCTATACGCAACACCGTATTAGCTTGCAGTATACGCATCACTATTCTTGGATCGTGTTACACACAATTTTGATAATAGTTATTCTACGCAACATTGAGTATATATATATATATATTCAATGTATAAATGAAATATGGTTGGATTCTATTTTACGAAAAAACGAAGGATTCTTTCAAAACATGCAACCCTGACTTGGCTTGCATTACACACAATCACGACCTTCCTCGATAGCGTGTGTTGTACGCAATACCGGGTTTTAATAAACAACGATATATTATTATAATATTGTCATTAACTAGCCGTTATGAATAATATTAACTAAATTTTGAATTTTATAACATTATTATTCATCATACACATTTTCTAGAACATGGTATAAGAACAAAATAAATTTTTCGGGTAAAATAAGTATTTTTCAAAAAATGCAGTTTTGCCGCCTTTTGATGGCGCACCCACTTTAATCCTAGTTTTTTACATGTTTATATGTTAAATTTTACAAAATAAAATTCTTCTTTTGAATCAGGATATAAAAAATTACATTAGATAATGTTTTGATATTTTTCCGATAACTTTCATATTTTAATGAATAGTAAAAACACGCTATATTTTAATTAAAAACAACTTTTTTCATCGTAATATCTTATGTGGTTAAATTATAATATTTAATGGTTTTAAAGTATAAATAGAATATATTTTTACCATTTAATATAATTTATGTCATTAGCATTGATTTTACCTTGAATTCGTAGGTTAAATCAATTCAATCTTTTGCAATGTTTTAAAGAAAACCCCATTTTCTTTCGACAACGGGATTAATTTTATTTTAATTTATGCATATTTTTTGTATTGAATTTGGAAAAATGGATTCCATATTTGGAATCATTGGGTCCAAATTATGTTAATAAGCTAATTTTTATTTTTGGGAATTATGAATAGTAACTACGGTAAATTTTATTTACCATAGTTAAAGGTAAATCGGGTAATTAAGGGTAAATATAATATTTTAAAATTACCCTAACAAATTTCAAAATCCTATTGGACGACTAAAAGTGGACCCATATCACCTAAGAGTCGGATTAGATTCATTTAATTAAATTTCATCAATGAAAATAATTTAATTATTATTAAAACCAAAGAATGTGACAACATGTCACTTTCTTAAATTATATAAGTATAATAACTTTAATCTAGTGATAAACTTCATGAAACTTAAAACATGAATAGTCGCCAGAAAGATGATATAATTAACTACATCATAGGAATTTATTTAGAATTTTTATGGATTAAATAATTATCATTTATTCTGACACAAAGATGATGCAGTAATTGTCTTATTAATGAAATATTGAAATAATTGATGTTATAAATGACCAAATAAATGTAATTTGAGACTTTTTATGAATTACAATAATTTTCTAGGTTAATATGAAATGTTAGTATTTATTTAATTAACCTTTTTCGAACTTATAATTCTTTTATGATTTTCACAAAAATCAATTACTAAATAGTGTCAAAATTGACATAAAATAGTTTTTAAAACAAATATTATATTATTAATTGTTATTTTATTACTAAAAATCTAAGGTTCGGAAAAAATGACTTAGATAAGGTTATATATTTTAATAATAAACAACTTGGGGTTCGTTTGGGTTCTTATAGTAAGTTTATTAACCTTATAGTATAAGAACACAAGAAGACATGGTAAAAGTAAAATTATTTTACTTAATGTTAAATCTAAATGATAAGGTTAAAAAGGAACCTAAACCTGTAAAAATTCTATTGGATGATAGGATTTCGACCCATCCCCACCTTATCTTCTAAATAGATCAATTTGGAGCTATTTAAAACCGAATTTGACTTTATAATAAAATAATAGTTTTAGTTATTCCAAAGGTACCCCTCTCCTCCCTTATAAAAGGGCACATCCTCCCCCTCTTCCTCACACAACATTGAGCCTTCATGCTCGGCCAACCCCTGCCAAATTCTCTTCTAAACTTCCATATAAACATCCTAGAGGTTCTGGTCTTCCTCAAAGACCAATTTTAGTTCCCTAAAAGGAGGTCTCAAAGAGGCGCTTCAAAGAAGAGGTAATGCCCGTTACCGATTCTTTCATCTTTATTTCTTCTTCCACTTCTTCTTATTTAGTTGTTTCATCATGAAGTAATAACATAAGTATCAATCATATACTGATATTTTATTATAAGTATGAAACTACCCTATTTCACCATCTATCAGTCCTTCAGAAAATGAAATCACCACGCGTGCGTACGTACGGAATACCGTCTCCACGCCGTGGTGTAATCTATTTTCCAACACCACCTTACTTGGATGGGTATAATGGTGTAAATAATAACTATATATGATTATTGTAAAGTGATATTGATAATGAAATAGTATACATACACTTCAACACAGTCTCACGATCATGAGAATGATATCATCAATCGTGCGTACGTACGGACTACTGTCTCCACGACACGATAAGATTCATTTTACACATTAACCATTCATGAATGATTATAAATTATATATAATGAATAATAATGACATGTTAAATCTACTGGATTTATGTATATATATATATGTATGCCATCTACTTACTTCCATTCAAGACAATAATGAAAGGAAAACAACGTTCATGTGTACGTACGGACTACCGTCTCCATGAATGGTGTGTTTCATTTCATTTATCTATCTATTATATATATATATACTGAATATATATGATATATAAATCATGTTTTATATTCTGGAAGTATGTAAATCATGATATAAGTAATAATAATTTCATGAACAACAAGTCCAAACACCTACGATAAATGAAACGATTTTACCCAAAACGCTTCTTTAACATGGAATTTACAAAAGAACGGGTAATATAAAGTCATAAATGAACCATATATGATATAATAAAAATGAATATGATTCTGTAATAAGTTAATGACATTATTTAAATCATTATACAGGAGGTTCGGATACATACAAAGCATATTGGACATAAGGTAAGGGAAATATCACAATCTCATTTTTATCCGAGATTGTTTATACTTTGGCATTTACTGGGGTGTATTTTATCATCCAAATACATGTTTCCCCAATATGTAATATTATTTCCATCCACCTAAAATTTTTTAAATCCAATTTTACCCTTCAGTGAGTTTTTAGTAAAAGATATGAAAGGAATCTTTTGTCGTTTTTCGTACGAGGTACTTTTTGACTTTTCTGACAAAAGTACGAAGAATGGTTTTTTAACTTATATGGCACGAACGGATTTTTACGGTTTTATAAAGCCTTATTTTCATGAAGATTCTTCCAAAATATTTCATGACTATTTTCAATAAAATATATTTCTTTTAAAATTGCATGACGTTTTGTGAAAAGAAATTGATTTTGAAAAAGAAATGATATTTTCCTCAAAAATTCATTTCAAGTGTTTTATCAAAATTAATTTCCATATAAGATAACATAGGGTTCTGTTTATATCCCTATTATTACATTGATTTGGTTATGTTGTGATGGAATTATTTTTATGAATTCTTTTATCTTATATGAATTGTTTTATGATGTCACGATGTTTGCGAATCCCATTTTTACTACATGGGTTATGAAATGATGTATGATTTATGATTTTGTGGAACACATAAGAATGGTGTCATTATGAGATGGGTGTGACCTATATCTCCCTCCAATGCATTGGGTAAAGATTTTATATCTCATGAGATATACATGGATGGAACGGTAGGTTATACCGGTTCAGTGAAACGGGACTGAAACGAGGGTGACTCGGTTCAGAAAGGGACTTTGCCCACTAAGATAGTCTTGGCAATGAGTCTTGACTAATAAGATATGATTCTATATAATTATATGTGTATGCCATAAAGTTTCATGTTTTAAGTTATGATTATTGGGATTTCATTTCACTACTATGATTTATCCCATGTTATGAAATAATTCTCTCTTTTGCAGGTTAATATTTCCAAAAATGTTATGTTCTTATGAAAATGATGTGATTGATATTTCTTTTGTTTACCCTTACTGAGCATTTTAGCTCACCCTTTTATGTTTTCATTTCCCCAGGATATAAAGAAAGGTTTTAGGTAAAAAAGGAAGATCTTTATGGGAGATGTTGAAGATCTTTCACCACGATTAAAAGATTATATTCCGAGTATCCAAAGACACTAAACTATTACGATCCTTGTGTGTGTGTTTTTGTTATGTACTAAGTATTCCGCAAAAGTAATGTAATGTCCATGTATGTCAAGCTTCGGGTCTCTACAGTTACCCTCAAATTAGTATGTGGAGTTTTAAATTTATTAGAAATTGTAAAAAAAAATTGATATCTCATCTCTCATATCGTACAACCCACAAAAAATTGACGGAATTAAAGATATAGCTGGAAGATTGGGATTCAAAAGGGTTCATTTTACTGAGAGTCTCTCCTTAGGCAACTCTTATTTTTTTCTCAAGAAAGGACGATGGATATCCCAAGATGTTTATCGACTACATGAAGTTAAATAAGGTAACAATCAAGAATAAATATCATTTCCCTCATATTAATTATTTTTTCAAACTTTTTAAGGGAGAAAAGTGGTTATCCAAAATTGGTTTTCATTCGAGTTACCACCAAGTAATTGTATAAGAGGGAGATATCTAGATAACAACTTTCCATAGCATGTATTTTGACTTTGTGTATTTTTTCATTTATTTAGAATTTAAAAATGCTTCACCATTCTTTAGGGAACACATGAATAGATTCTTCCACCTGTATCTCATCTATTTCGTTCTGGCATTTATGTTTGACATCCTAGTATACTCGAGATCTAAATAATAGAATGAGAATCCTTTGCAGATTATTCTAGACTCTTTGTGAGATAATCTTCTTTATACTATGTCATCGAAGTTAACTTTGGAGATCAGGTAAGTGATATTTATGGGACATGTCATCTCAATGAAAGGGGTTTCAATGGACCACAAGAAGATCAGTGTAGTTATGTCATTGAAGTGGCATAATAACATGTTTGATATTAAGATCATCATTGGCTTTGTAGGGTATTTAATGTGGTTCGTTCAAGATTTCTCATAGCCAGAATCATCTATGACGGCACTCACCCCAAATGTGAATGATTAGTGCCTGGAATTTCAGGCATATTTTGAGTAGCTGAAGTTATGGTTAACTACCACACTGGTATTCATCATTCCAAATTTAGAAAATGGTATGTGTTTTACTATGCTTTTTTAGGTATGGGTCGCAGTTGTGTGCTTATGAAGGACAATCACATGGAGTAGTATGGTTCACACCAATACTAACCACATGAAAAGAATTAACTAACCAAATACATTAAGTTTATAGCGGCGATTCGTACTTTGAAGACATTAAATCACTACCTATTTGGATAGAAGTTTATAGTTTACATTGTTCGTAAGATATTAGCCTACATATTATCATAGGAAGATCTAAATATGAGGCATCACCATTGTATTGAATATCTGTAGGGGTCTGGCATTGATGTCACATGTACCTCATAAAATGGTAATGTGGTGGCTGGCACCTTGAGCAAAAAAAATTCCAGTGCTAGCTTTGAGGATGTTCAGTGATGAGTGTAATTTAATGGGGTTGCTGTCTTATATTCATTTAGAGACGAAGGAGTACACTAAAAGTTCCTTTCTAGAATGTGTGATGTTTGCCCAATATTATATGGAGTTGGTTCACTTGGAAAATAATGGTGATGATATGTGTGAGATGAATATGTATTTTCTTCATGGTGATGAAACATACTAAAATTGGTCATTGTCTCCTAATGGAATTCATTGTTTTGTGGACCGTTATATGGTGTTGTTATCTATGAGGAAGGTGGTGATATGGTATAGCCACTAGTCTTACTGGTGCGTTCATCCTGGTTGAACCAATATGTTTTTTGATGTTGGTAGATAGTTATGTTGGCCATGTATGTTATGGGAAATAGATGATTGTATTGAGATGCAATATTTATCAGTAGGTTAATGTAAAGCATAAAAGGCCCTATGGATAGATTCAAACATTAATCATTACTATTTGGAAGTGAGACAAGGTTGAAATGGACTTCAATATGGGATTTCATCATACACCTCAGGGATAGAACGCCATATGGGTGGTGATTGGCCATTTGACCAAATCATACAACTTTATTTTGATCAGTGATATTGCTAAATTGGATGAACTGGGATGATTATATACTCAAAAAGGTTTTAGGCTTCATGGTATTCCATCTGCAATTATTTCTGGCAGAGACCCATGTTTCACCTCACAGTTTTAGGAATGCCTTCAAGGGGATTTGGGGAAACATATTAAAATGATCATTGAATTCCATCCTCAAATGGATGGTCTAATAGAGTAGGAAAATTAAATTCTAGAAGAAATTATATGTACATGTGCTTTGGACATCGGAGGTTCATGAGATAGCCATTTGGGATTTATTGATTTGTATTCTTATAACAGTTACCAATCCTCTATTCAAATGGGACCATTGGGGAGATATATGGTTATCCTTGTATATCTATATTATATTGTCCTGGCGTGGGGGGACCACACTATTGAGACAGAGCCTTGTGAAAGTGACATATGATAAAGTCAAGATGATCAGGAAGTGGTTATTGACAACTAAGATTCTCCATAAATCTAATTCTGATCTGAGGAATTTGGATCTGGAGTTCTTGGTGGGTGACTGGGTATTCTTGAATGTGGATTCCTAGTTGGTCCATCATCACATGGGAAATTTGGGAAAGATAATATCGAGGTACGTAGAACCCTTAGAAATATATCATCACATTGGAAAGGTCGAATACTGGTTGACCATTCCTTATTAGTTGATGTAGATTCATGGCGTGTTTTATGTCTTAATTCTAAATAACTATGACCCTAACTTATCTCATGTGTTGAATTAGGAGGATTTGGAGTTTTATCTTGATTTGTTAGTGTTTGAATGGCCAATACAGATAGTGGATTTCCAAGAGAAAGTGCTTCTTTGGAAGTCAATTCTGTTGGTCCATGTACTCTAGTAGCATGGGAGAAATACACATGAAATAAGGGATTGAAAGTCATAAGTCGAGCAAGAGTAACCATTTCAATATTCTGATCATGTTTTCGGTTGACTTTTTTCGGGTAGAACGTATTCCTGGTTGGGAGAATTTTCACATCCATGATTTTTTTTATGTATATTTCTATTTTATATTTTATCTATTTTTTTCATTGGTTATCCAGTGATTTTGGGAGATAAAATGGAGTTTTATTGGATAGGACCCTATGAAAGTTGACACATAGTTAGTAGAAACCTTGTTCCATCCCAGTGAACCATGTGCTATGTGACAAAACCTACTGCACAACCTATACATATCTATGAATCTCGGCCTAGGTAATCATGTGGATGTCTTTGTTCGGAAAAAATGGTATGCATGGTTATCCTATAGTTTCCCAAACATTGTAGACTAACCATGACCACCTATAAATACATTAATTGTTTTCTTTGTTTCTATTCTCCCTCAGGATATTTCACCCTAAGCGCACCTATTCCTCCTTCTATCTCCCTTGAAGCTCCATTTTGTGCTAGATTTAATGGCATTTTTCCTCGGTTCTTCAATAAGTGCCTCCCACATTGATTCTTTCATTGATCTGTTGTTTCCTCTCTTATTTTGTGGGTTTATCTTATTATCCTTCCCAAAGTTTCTGATTTTAGGGTGGTGTATTTCTTTTTTGGGTTGATCTCTTAATTTAGGGCATGATATTGCTTTTTTGTGGTGAAGTTGAGGTACTGGTGGATTTTCACACTGGATTTTTGGGTTTTCCATATCAATGGTAGGGAATTCCATACCTAAACATTTCTTGTTGAATTTAACGGGCATGGTTGTGTTCCTTTCCATGTTTTATGAATTACCATTGTGGTGAGAATGTATTTTTGGATGATTTTTCATATGAAATTGATTTTAAATAGGAATTTTCATGTGAAATTGGTGTATTATTGAAGTGAGGCCTTATTATGTGAACATGAAATGTTTTATAAATATATTAAATTGTTTATTAAGTTTTTTTGGTATGTGAATCCTGGTTGGATTAGTTTTTTGGTGATATTTATTTTCCAATGAGGTTATTGTTCTAATTTTTTTGGTGTACGTAAGGCCTTGTTGGTATTATTCGTATGAATGTGGTGTATCTTGTGGCATGTGAAAATTGATTGATAAATAAGGGAATCTTGGGTAGATATGAGGTTGGAATCAGACTATTGTGCTAGTGATATAGATATTGCTATGACCAAGTTTCACTTAGCGGTATTGACATTGAAAAAACTAATTAAGCATTGATTATGATTGGAGACCACTAAAATATCTGATGCATCTCATCTCTAGTTGCTTGTGCGTGTGAATGTGGATGGTTTTGGTTCTTATACCACTTTAAATTGAGAAAAAAGGTTCTAGGGTCCCATTTACTAGATAACACTCGTATCACCTCTCCCATGTTGGTCCTCTTTGACTATGATGCACTTTGCATGAGCATACGGTTTAGATTTAGGTTATTCCAAGGCTGAAAGATTATTTATTTAAAAATTGAATTCCCTAAAATGTTTAATTTCATTAACACTATTTTCCTTTAAATTGTTCTATAATTTTATTTCA